>OY728158.1:962156808-964556808 GCA_963277665.1 Viscum album | reverse complement strand
TAGGTTCTGATCACAACGCTCCCCCGGATAAACCTTAGAAGACGTCTGTCGGCGTCTGTCACTTCTGTCGGGTCCCAGCAAAACCTCCTTGGGTGGAAGTAGGAAGGGAAAGTCCAAAGGAAAGACAAAATATCCAAGCTCGGAAGTTCTGCCACGTCGTTACGATCCCGTGGCCGCTGACGGATTGTAAATCAGAGCTCAGACGAAGATGTTATGAAAGAAAGAGCATTCGAGTCTCTTGGGAGAACTCTGCTCAGAGGAAAGGGGAGGAGAGGGTGAGTTAAAAAGGATGAGGGGACCCCTCATTTTATATGAGAGAAAAGAAAAAGTACACGGCATGTACTTTATGGTACATGGAGTGTACTCGGTTATTTCACACGGTCTCCACGTAGCATCCAACACAGCACTGCGGCCGTTGACTGGTCAACACATGGTTTGAGGGTAACGCATACGCGGGGAAAGACTACACGGCGTGTAGTTTGGACACACAGCGTGTACTCATTTATTTCACACGGCTCCAACACAGCACACGGTCGTTGACTGGTCAACACATGGTAATGCGTATATGGTGAGAGACTACATGGTGTGTAGTATTGGACACACGGCGTGTACCCATTTATCTCACACGGCAAGGACATGGCCTTCAACACGGGGTATACTCGGAAAGGGGGTACACGACGTGTACTCAAACTACATGGCGTGTAGTTTTAAAATTTTGGAAAGTGTTGGAAAAGTTCATCTTACCCTCCAGAACACTCTGTGGCCTTATTTTTGGCAAAGGAATGGGCCGGAGAGGTTTGGGCCATTACAATTCCATTTTAAGAGCACATCTCGGAAAACCAACTATGCTTCTGGTACCTAAGTAGGTGTCATTGAATACACCTCCTAGTGGTATATATAATATACAAAAAAAGGATAAGACACTAGAAAAAAAGTCACATCTAACCACCACACAAGCTCTAACTCTTATAGACTTTTTTCATTGACCATATTGAGAATAAGAACTACCCCACCAAATGGATCCCATATTAAATGAAGTGATGATTTTTTGTTCAATTAACATAGTTCATATAACTAACCCCTTATTTGAGGATGAATTCAATTCCATGAATGATTTCTTTATTCTTAACTGGGGATCTAGAGGTTGAGGTCACGGATGTTTAGGATACATTGGAAGAAAACATCATTGTTAAACCCAATATTTTAGTCACATACCTATAGAAGTCATATTTGAAGCCAAACCCCATGGGAGATTAATCTAGAGAACCCAGCTGATGTATAGAGGTTCCTCAGATCCATCCAATGTTCATTAAATTTTAGAAATTTTATACAACTGATTGGTGAGGGTTTAATTGCTTGATCATCCCTGACAAAGTGGAAGGCTAGTCTGACCTACACCCCATACATCATTTTCCTTGAATTCTTCTCAAGAACATGTTACATCCACCCGAAATACATAATTTCTGAATCCATATAATCGGGATCAAAGTGACCTTTGGGAGAACATTACTCAAGAATAAAATATGATATTCCAAAAATATTGGGGGTTTGTTCAATATACACCCTCAATCAAAGATTTTATCCACCTTTCAAAATGAATTCAATAGCCACTTATCATGTCCCTCCAAATCCCACTAGATTTTGAGATACAAGTGGGTGTAGTCGAGTTTTATTGAGTGGATACTATGCCATCAGAATGTTCTTTCATCATCTTATTTATAGAACAGAGTCATGAATAAGTTATCTAGGTACATAAGTTATACATGTCTATTTTAGGAAAACATGATAATATCAACATTATAAGGGATCTAATTGACAATGGCTCTAATATTAACACCATCCCAATTCAGACCCTTTGGTGTTTTAGATATAGAGAGGGGGAATAAACTTTGAAAAAGAAAAAAATTCTAGGGAATGATAAGTGTGAGAAAAGATATCTCAAGAAGATCATTACCATATTTGATTTTAGGGGTGATATATCTAATTTTGATTTCAAGGTTATTGATCTAGTCATGTCTTATAATGTCTGGATTCAAATACGATGACTTCATAGCCATTTAGTTGATCCTTTTACATTACATTAGTGATTCTATACCCCATCGATGGGATGGTCGTTATAATGCATGGTGAAAGTTCCCCCATTGTGTATTTTGAACCCATATATTGAAAGGTTAGTATCCAGAATCAGGGAGGAAAAAATCAATTATGGATGATGGTAAGTATGTTTCATCCCTTGGTGGCTTGGAGACTGCCCATGAGAATCAGTGGAGCATGATCAATAGTGATTATGTACTACACATAAACTTATTTGAGGTAGAATATTTATTCTCAGTAAGTTATCATGAACCACAAACATCAATGTATAATTTCCAAGTGATATTAGTCACATAACATCAAGGTGATTTTTCAAAATGGGATCAGTATAATGCTCTATCAGGACCTGATAATTCCATCACACAATCAGATAAAGTCGATGGTTCCCCAAATACATTCACTACAACACAAGACATGTAAGATTCTCCTACCCACTGTGGTATCATGAAATAATACAAGCATCCCCATAATCTATTTGAAATTATTATGTATTTCTAGGAAGACATCTTCTCTTCCCTTGGACATTCATACCTTGGAAGTGAAAAATATTCCCTTGGATTACCCACCAAGTTAGTAAATGACTCCATGGAATCAGATATTAAAGAAGACCAGGATGACATCAAGAATTACCTTCTCAAATTTTAGGAAGTAATATCCACCCCCAATGATGAAATTTGTTATTTGAATATAGGAATAAAAGAAGAGTTGTGTGCTAGTATAATTTGTGAATTCATGCCTCTTATGGAGTAGGAGGTGTATATTGTATTTCTAAAGAAGCATAGATATTTTCACACATATAATTAGATTAAAATGATTAGGTTAAACCAAAATATGGAAATTCGCCACCTGGGTTTTTTAGATTACCATTGAGGATTCAAGATATCATCTTGGGGGATTCAGCCCTCTCATGATATTAATTTAGAACCAAAAAATGAAAAATTAATCAAATCATTATTTTTTTGAGAAGTGAAGAATCCAAAATGGATCTCCTACATCATCCCTCACAAGAAAAAGAATAAGAAGATCAGAGTTTACATCAATTTCAGAGACAATAATTAACACTACCTAAGGAATAGTTCTGCATTCCCAATCAGAGAACATTTCCTTGATTCAGCTTTTGAATTATAAAAAAATTCATTCATGGATGGGTATTTATGTTATAATTAGATAATTATGGCCCTTGAAGATGAAGATTCCCCCACCTTCAGAGTACCTCAGAGGATTTTTGGCTTCTAGGTCATGCCCCTTGGATTTCTGTGTGGTGGAACTACTTATCGATGATCCAAGAATCCTATATTTATGACCTTTATGGGAATATATATGAATTCTATGTTGATCACTAGATATTAAAATTTCGATAGTTATTTGATCACCTCATAGTTCAATAAACAATTATCAACATGTTGTTATAACATTGTTTGAAGATTAATCCTCTAAAGTGTTTTTTTTTTGTAGTAACATTAGAGAAATTCCTTAACATTATGTTATTTCCCTACTATATCGATTTCTATCCAAATATTAAACTAATAAGGGGGATCTGAGGGAACATTTATTACTTTCAACATTTCATATCTAAACATACTACAAAACCTCTCCCCTCCACTGAGTTAATAAGTAAGGGAGTCACCAACCAATGGGTTGAGGACTCACAAGAAGAATTTGAGAATATCAAAGATTACATACAACAACAAAAATTGTTGATGTCACCAGTAGAATTAAATCCACTTATATTATATGTGGAACCATTTGGAAATATCATTCAGCACCATTATCACCTAGAAAGATGGTTTGGGGAATGAAAATAGCCTCTACTATCTTAGTCGAATTTTTCTATGTACTAAGACACTATATTCCAATATCGAGAAGAACAACCTCTCACTCACCACCACATTAGAAAATATGAAACATTACAAGAAACATCACGAAGTCAAGTTGCTCTATCGTATTGTACCACTCAATTATATTCTTGTAAGACCTATGTTGACTTGCTGTTATCCCTAATTGGAGGTAATTCAATAAAAATATGACATCCAGTTCATGTTGTAGAAGGATTTTAATGGGAAGGCGCTTGTGGATTTTCATTGCAGCACGTCCTACCCTAGAAAGAATACTACTGGAAACTAAACTTATAGAAAAAAGATATTTTCGATGCATGTGATGATTCCTGTGTATAAAATATTTATTCTGATGATACATCCAAATGTAATATGAGAAATAGTATGGAAAACATGAATCACAATTAGTTTGGTCAAGAAATTTGATATGTTTCTCCAGAAAAATTAATTTTCCCTACTCCTTCTCACTATATTAATGCTTAAATAATAATTTGGTAGAGTACCAAACCCTCATTCTGGGTTTGGAACTAGTACTAAATCTAAATACGACCTACATTAAGATAAAAAAGGGATTTAGATCTTGTGATAAAAAACATCCATGGTGAGTATTCCATCAAGAATGAATAATTATCCCCAGTCATCAGTTTTTCAGATGATTGATTGTAGAATTCCCTTTTGAACCAACATTTCATAATGTACGTCTATCAAAAAAATTGTCATACTAATGAACTAGAAAATGTATCCATAGTATTAGATGACATCGATCAGGAAAAATTGATTTTCTGAATCACTCATCTTAGTATGGTCTTGTAACATCCCAAGTAAGTAATGAATAATAGATATTTTTATCTATGCCTAATAATGAATTAGATAGTGTTTTAGAGGCTTAAAATGAAAATAAATCCAATCTTATGCATGAAATACACTAATATTTTTAAAAGATTATTTTACTCCCTTTTGATGGAACACCATTTTTGAATCTATCTTTTGAAAACTTTATAAACTATGTTTGTCAAAATAAACTTAATCTTTATGATTGAGACCTCAAATTTTACTTTGTGTGAATTTTTGGTATTTTTCTGACAATGTTCATTTTTTAATGAATAGTGAAAAATATTGCATTTTACATCAAAACTGTTTTTTAATCTAATTTATTTATATGATTAGATTATATTTTTAATTGGTTTTAAAGTAAAATTAGAATATATTTTTACCATTTAATCCAATAGTGGTCATTGGAATCAATTTCACATTGAAATTGGACTTAAACTGGTGTCAATCTTTTGATACTTATTGTTTCATAAAAACACGCTATTTGTCATGAAAGTGAGAATTAATTATTAAATTAATTAATGTAACTTATATGATTTAAATTTTCTAAAATAGGCATCATTTTTGAATTCAGAATATAAAATATAGCGTAGGGTGATGTTTTGTTATCTTTCTGAAAAACTTCGATTTTTGATGAATAGTGAAACCACTAAGTGGTAGTTAAAGAAACTGATTTTTCATTTAAAGGAAACTTTTCCACTTTTGTGTTTTGAATTTCAAAAATCCGACATACATGGTTTTCATTAAGAAGTAAAATGTGGTCCAATGGGATTAAAATAAATTTTTGGTGAATAGTAACTTGTTACGTTTTTAATCGTGATTAGTGGTAATTAGTGTAGTTTAAGGTAAAAATAATGCATTAATTATATAAAATGGCCTAGAAACATGTCCTAACCTTATTGGATGTGTCATGGTCGACCACGAAAAGCCATTGGTCAACTTGGGGACCCCATGGAGCCACATGGGTTGGGAAATGACATAAATAACTTGTTATTTAATGTAAAAGTAAAAATGACACAAACATTATATGTTTTACAAAAACAATTCTTAAATGGGGTTATACAAGTCATATGTTTGACTATAAATATTCATTGGAAATCTAACAAGATTTCCTACATCATATTAGTTTTTTTATAATTTTTATACATTAAATAAATTAAATTATTTATGATATCATGATGATGTAGCGATTACCTCATTAATAAAGGATTTAAATAAAATGAAAAGATAATGTAAAATATATGACCTACACATGTCCAAAACCTATTGTATGGGTGGATTTCGAACCCTTATCACCTTACCCTCAAATTATATCAATTTGGGACATTTTAAATCTGAAACTCATTTTCAAATAAAGTAATATTTCTTTACTTTCCAAGAGTGCCCCTCCTCTCCTCTTATAAAAGGCCCCCACCTATACCTATTTACCAACACTCCCAAAGACTTTGGATAGGCCAAAACCTGACCATTTTTTCTCTCCACTTCCCTCTCTTACTCCCTAAAGCCTCACGTTGGGCAGAAGTCTTCCCAAGAAAGCCTTTGAGCACAAACCAAAGGGAGTTACTCGATTTTAAGGTAATGTCTTCACTTGAGTCCTTTTGTTTTATTTTTCTTCTCCAACCCCCTAAACTCTATTTATTTATTTCTTTTGTAACAACTCCTGTATATTCAATAAACTTGGATGTTTTTATAAGAAGGATTCAAGCTACACTTACACCCACCTACATCTAATGGTTAAAGAACATACGGTTTCCGTGGATGGTGAATTTATGCCTCCCGAAACGATGATTGTTCAACATTCCTTTAACACCTTAAAAGGTGGCCATAAAGATGTAACTATATTTATATATGATATATTATATTTTTATGTTTTCTTTAAGCTTCTTTATTTTTCATTTTGGGCATACATTTATGGTTTCCATTATGGGTAAACGCGATATCTTCATTTAAGGAAGTGCGGACTACCGCCCAATCAAAGTGATTTCATTAGTTAAATACCATATGTGGGATGTATAAAAGATGGAACTATGATATTATATATGATATTATACAGGAATTATAATATAACTTTATATCATTATGATTCCATTCTATAAAATATGAAATAGAAATGAAAGTAGCGTTCATGCATACGTACGGCTTACCGTCTCCATGAACGGTGCATTTCATTTCTTACCTCTAAATGATTATGTAATATTATAAATGCATGAATGTACTGGATATATATAACATATATAATATCTACATCATGAATACCATTCTGGATATAATGTATACATGAAAAACTTGTAATTATAAAGGGCTTATTTTTGACTCAAGTACCAATGATCGTTAAAACGACAATTATTAACATAAATAATTACATAGTGTTCATGACATGGCAATAAGTGATATAAAAGGAATAATTAACTTGAAAAAGGTTCTTAAACAAGTATAAATTAACTCAAGTTTATTATTCATGAGATTAAAGAACGACAGAGTCAAGTCGGACCCGAGGTATAAGTCTTCGTCTCAATCTCCTTTCATTGAGGCATATTTTATTTTATACACAACTTTCTTTTATCCGGTGTATAAACCCCTTTGACTTTTACGTTTATCTAAAAGGAATCTTTTTTATACGAAGCATTTTACAAAACGACAAATGGGAATGTTTTTGTCGTACGTATGTGGCGACAACGACTTCTCCGCCGCCGTGACCATTATTTGAGTTTCGGCTTCCTCTACAAGCCATACCTTCTTTTTAAAAGAAAAATAAATACCATGTTTTACTTTTCTTTTATTTTGATATTGAAAATGTTTTTCATAATGTTTTTATACCAATGTTTTGTATTGATATCTTGTGATTGAAAGGTGGAAATGTTATGTTTCATTTATGCATGTTTTATGTGATACGATTACGTTGAGGTTCTTGGGAATTATTATGAAGAAGGGTAGTTCCGTGATAAACTAAGGGCGGGTGAGCCCGATATAGCTCTCCAATGCATTGGGTAACGTGAAGGAGTGAAACGTTATGGTTTCTCCGAAGAGATTTAGGGAACATACTGTGATGGGTATTCCAAACGTAACCAAGAGGGTTACTCCCTACGTAAAAATGTTATGAATGCCTCATGTTAACTTTATGTCTTATGATTTCTATGATTTATTCATGATTTGATGAGGTATGTTAAAGTTCTTATGTTTTATGGTAAAGTATGATCTCATTCTTATGTATATATGTACCCATGTTTCCTTTCCATATTTTTATATCCCTTAATGAGCTTTTTATGCTCATCCCAAGTTTTTTGAAATGTTTTTCATAGGTCAAGGGAAAGGTACATGATATGATGACAGTGTCAAGGATGTGTCAAGAAAGAATCCATTTTTTATTTTAAATATGTTTCCATTGATGGGAATGAAGAATACTATCTTTATGTAACAACTTTGTTTATATGCGGAATGTAATGCATGTTTTATGATCTAATTCTGTAAAAATCTAAACCTGAAAAGATCCTCAATGTGTAATCTTGTAATAACTCAAGATTATGTAAGGTTTAAGGCTGGGGCCTTACAGTTGGTATCAGAGGTCGGTTTAGACAACTTTAGGAGTTAGAAAAGTGTTAAATTACAATATGATTGAAATGATATAGCATTTAAAGATTACCATGTTGCTTCTCCTAATATATTTTTGTGTTAATAATGGTTTTTTGGAGAGGAAACATAACATATTTTTTGGGAAGGCAAACAGAGGGAAATGACCTTTCAAATCAGTATCACGAGATGGTCAGAATCAGAACTAAACAGTTTGTTGTAGTGATGGATCAGTTGACTCAGTTGAAAAATGTTTTCTGTTTTTATTGATGGTATTTTGGTGTTGTATAAAAGTAAAGAGGAGCATGAAAGACATTTAAGGGTTATCTTGCAAACCTTAAAAGAAAAGAAACTGTATGGAAAATTCAACAAGTGTGAGTTTTGGTTGTAACAAATTTCTTTCCTTGGTCATATTGTTTCTAAAGATGGAATAACTATTGATCCTGCAAAAACAAAAGTTGTGGAAGAATGGCCAAGACCCACAAATGTAACCAAGATTCGTAGCTTCCTTGTTTTGGCAGGCTATTACCGAAGGTTTGTTAGAAATTTTTCATGATTATCTAGTCCAATGACTAAGATAACGTAGAAGGGTGTTAAGTTTATCTGGACAAACGAATGTGATGATTGTTTTCAGGAATTGAAAAGAAGATTAGTGAATGCTCCAGTTTTGGCACTACCTTCCAGGAATGGTGAGTTTGTTATATACAGTGATGCTTCATTGAAAGGAATTGGTTGCGTCCTAATGCAGAATTATCAGTTAATTGCTTATGCCTCACATCAGCTGAAAACTCATGAGGTAAATTACCCTACACATGATTTGGAATTAGCTGCTGTTTTTTTTTTCACTTTAAAAATTTGGAGGCATCATTTGTATAGAGTAAAGTGTGAAATATATACTGATCACAAAAGTTTAAAGTATATATTCACTCAGAAAGAGTTAAACATGAGATAGAGGAGATGGCTGGAATTAATCAAGGATTATGATTGTACAATTCATTACCATCTGTGAAAAGAAAATAAAGTGGCTGATTCTTTGAGTCGAAAAAGTAATGTTTCATTAGCAATATTGCACTTGGAACGTGATCCTTTGGTTATGAATTTGATGAACTTTGGTATAGAAGTTTTTGGTGCTGGAAGTTCTTCTGTTTTGTTTTAGGTATCAGTGAAATCATCTCTATCAGACAGAATCAAGCAAGCACGGAAGCAAGATAGTGAGTTGCAGAAAAAGGTAGAGCGGGTTCAGAAAGGTAAGTTTCCCGAATTCAACATTTATAGTGATTGTGTTTTGATATTTGGGAAGAGATTGTGTGTTCCTTGTGATTCACAGTTGAAGAGAGAGTTGTTATGTGAAGCTCATAGTTCTCTGTTTTCAGTTCATCCTGGCAGTACAAAGATATACAGAGATCTGCGGGAGTATTACTGGTGGGATGGAATGAAAAGAGATATTGCTGATTTTACTGTGAAGTGTTTGACATGTCAACAGGTTAAAGCAGAGTAGTAGTTACCGAAAGGGATGCTTCAACCTTTACCAGTGCCAGAGTGGAAATGGGAGAATATATCCATGGACTTTGTTGTGGGATTACCGAAGACATCTCGAGGTAATAATGCAATCTGGGTTATTCTTGATCGCTTGACTAAATCTTCTCATTTCCTTGCTATATGAGATACTTTCTCTCTTGATCAACATTCCCGTTTGTATCTTAAAGAGATAGTTAGATTACATGGAGTTCCTCTCTCTATTGTATCTGACCGTGATCTCAGGTTCACTTCTAACTTTTGGAAAGGCCTTCAGAAGTCGTTGGGTACTGAATTAAATTTTAGTACAACTTTTCATCCTCAATCAGATGGGAAGTCAGAACGGACAATTCAGACATTGGAGGATATGATGCGAGCTTGTTCGATGGATTATCAGGGAAGTTGGGACCAACATCTTTCTTTGGTTGAATTTTCATATAATAATAGTTTTCATTCTAGTATACAGATGGCACCATTTCAGGTATTATATGGGAAGCGGTGTCGAACTCCAGCTTTCTGGGATGAAGTGGGTGAAAGGAAGTTGATGGGACCAAAATTGGTAGAAGAGTTGGCAGAAAAAGTTCAGCTGATACAGAAACACATGAGAACAGCTCAGAGTAGGCAGAAGAGTTGTGCGGATAATAGGAGGAAGGATCTCTCTTTTGAGTTATGTGATCATGTTTTTCTCAAAGTATCACCATGGAAATGTGTGATACGATTTGGTAAGAAAGGGAAGCTGAGTCCAAGGTTCATTGGACCATATGAAATTCTGGAGAGAGTTGGATCAGTTGATTACCGAGTGGCTTTACCTCCGAGTTTATCTCAGGTAATCAATGTTTTTCGTGTTTCAATGTTAAGGAAGTACATGCCAGATCCATCTCATGTTTTGAGTCGAGAGGTAGTTTAGCTGGAAGAGAACCTATCTTATGAGGAACAACCGGTCTAGATTATTGACCACAGGGAGCAAGTGTTACGGAATAAGATGATTAATCAGGTAAAGGTTTTGTGGAAAACCCACATGATGGAAGAGTCAACATGGGAATCTGAAAATGCAATGAGGGATAAGTACCCCCATTTATTCGATAAGTAAATAAATTACGGGGACACAATTTTCTAAAGGGGGGAAGGATGTTACATCCCAAGTAAGTAATTAATAATAGATATTTTTATCTGTTCCTATTAATGAATTAGATAGTGTTTTAGAGGCTTAAAATGAAAATAAATCCAATCTTAAGCATGAAATACACTAATATTTTTAAAAGATTGTTTTACTACCTTTTGATGGAAAACCATTTTTGAATATATCTTTTGAAAATTTTATAAACTATTTTTGTCAAAATAAACTTATTCTTTATGATTTGGACATCAAAATTTACTTTGTGTGAATTTTTGGTATTTTTCTGACAATATTCATTTTTTAATGAATAGTGAAAAATACTGCATTTTACATCAATACTGCTTTTTAATATAATTTATTTATATGATTAGATTATCTTTTGAATTAGTTTTAAACTGAAATTAGAATATTTGTTTACCATTTAATCCAATAGTGGTCATTGAAATCAATTTCACATTGAAATTGGACTTAAACTGGTGTCAATCTTTTGATACTTATTGTTTCATAAAAACACGCTATTTGTCATGACATCGGGAATTAATTATTAAATTAATTAAGGCAACTTATATGATTTGAATTATGTAAAATAGGCATCATTTTTGAATTCAGAATATCATATATATCTTAGGGTAAAGTTTTGGTATCTTTCTGAAAAACTTCAATTTTTGATGAATAGTGAAACCACTAAGTGGTAGTTAAAGAAACTGATTTTTCGTTTAAATGAAACTTTGCCACTTTTGTGTTTTGAATTTCAAAAATCTGACATACATGGTTGTCATTAAGAAGTAAAACGTGGTCCAATGGGATTAAAATAAATTTTTGGTGAATAGTAACTTATTAAGTTTTTAATCGTGATTAGTGGTAATTATTGTAGTTTAAGGTAAAAATAATGCTTTAATAATATGAAATGACCTAGAAACATGTCCTAACCTTATTGGATGTGTCATGGCCGACCAAGAAAAGCCATGGGTCAACTTGGGGACCCCATGGAGCCACTTTGGTTGGGACATGACATAAATAACTTTTTATTTAATGCAAAAGTAAAAATGACACAAACATAATATGTTTTACAAAAACAATTCTTAAATGGGGTTATACAAGTCATATTTTTGACTATAAATATTTATTGGAAATATAAAAATATTTCCTACATCATAGTATTTTTTTTATAATTTTTATACTTTAGATAAATTAAATTATTTATGGCATCATGATGATGTAGTGATTACCTCATTAATAAAGGATTTAAATAAAATGAAAAGATAATGTAAATTATATGACCTACACATGTCCAAAACCTATTGGATGGGTGGATTTCGAACCCTTATCACCTTATCCTCGAATTATATCAATGTGGGACCTTTTAAATCCGAAACTCATTTTCAAAGAAAGTAATATTTCTTTACATTCCAAGAGTGTCGCTCCTCTCCTTTTATAAAAGGCTCCCACCTCTACCTCCTTACCCGCACTCCCAAATCCTTTGGCTCGGCCAAACCCTGCCCATTTTGTCTCTCCACTTCCCTCTCTTACTCTTTGAAGCCTCACTTTGGGCAGAAGTCTTCCCTAGGAAGCCTTTGAGCTCAAACCAAAGGGAGTTACACGATTTTTAGGTAATGTCTTCACTTGAGTCGTTTTTTTTATTTTGCTTCTCCAAGCCCCTAAACTCTTTTTATTTATTTATTTTGTAACAACTATAGTATCTTAAATATACTAGGATGTTTTTATAAGAATTATTCAAGCTAAACTTACACACACCTACATGTAATGGTTAAAGAACATACGGTTTCCGTGGATGGTGAATGTATGCCTCCCGAAACGATGACTGTTCAACATTCCTTTAACACCTTCAAAGGTGGCCATTATGATGTCACTATATTTATATATGATAAATTATATGTTTAGGTTTTCTTTAAGCTTATGTATTTTTCATTTTGGGCATACCTTTATGGTTTCCATTATGGGTAAACGCGATATCTTCATTTAAGGAAGTGCGGACTACTGCCCCCTCAAAGTGATTTGATTCGTTAAATACCATATGTGGGACGTATAACGGATGGAACTATGATATTATATATGATATTATACTGGAATTATAATATACCTTTATATAATTATGATTCCATTCTATAAAATAAGAAATAGAAATGAAAGTACCATTCATGCGTACGTACGGCTTACCGTCTCCATGAACGGTGCATTTCATTTATTACCTCTAAATGATTATGTAATATTATAAATGCATGCATGTAATGGATATATATGACATATATAATATCTACATCATGAATACCATTCCGGATATAATGGATACATGAACAACTTGTAATTATAAATGGGTTATTTTTTACTCAAGTACCAATGATCGTTAAAACGACCGTTATTAACTTAAATAATTACATAGTGTTCATGACATGGAAATAAGTGATATAAAAGGAAAAATTAACTTGAAAAAGGTTCTTAAAAAAGTAGAAATTAACTCAAGTTTATTATTCAGGAGATTAAAGAACGACCGAGTCAAGTCAGACCCGAGGTATGGGACTTCGTCTCAATCTCCTTTCACTGAGGCATATTTTATTTTATACACAACTTTCTTTTATATGGTGTATAAACCCCTTTGACTCTTAAGTTTATCCAAAAGGAATCTTTTTTATACGAAGCATTTAACAAAACGACAAAAGGGAATGTTTTTGTCATACTTATGCGGCGACAATGACTTCTCCGCCGCCGTGACCATTATTTGAGTTTCGGCTTCCTCTACAAGCCATACATTCTTTTTAAAAGAAAAATAAATACCATGTTTTACTTTTCTTTTATTTTGGTATTGAAAATGGTTTTCATAATGTTCTTATACCAATGTGTTGTATTGATATCTTGCGATTGAAAGGTGGAAATGTAATGTTTCCTTTATGCATGTTTTATGTGATATGATTATGTTGAGATTCTTGGGCATTATTATGAAGACGGGTAGTTCCGTGATAAACTAAGGGCAGGTGAGCCTGATATAGCTCTCCAATGCATTGGGTAACGCGAAGGAGTGAAACGTTAAGGTTTCTCCGAAGTGATTTAGGGAATATACTGTTATGGGTATTCCAAACGTAACCAAGAGGGTTACTCCCTACGTAAGAATGATATGAATGCCTCAAGTTACCTTTATGTCTTATGATTTCTATGATTTATTCAAGATTTGATGAGGTATGTTAATGTGCTTATGTTTTATGGTAAAATATGATCTCATTATTATTTATATATGTACCCATGTTTCCTTTCCATTGTTTTATATCCCTTACTGAGCTTTTTATGCTCATCCCAAGTTTTTGAAATGTTTTTCACAGGTCAAGGGAAAGGTACATGATATGATGATAGTGTCAAGGAAGTGTCAAGAAAGAATCCATGTTTTATTTTAAATATGTTTCCATTGATGGGAATGAAGAATACTAACATTATGTAACCACTATGTTTATATATGGAATGTAATGCAAGTTTTATGATCTAATTCTCTAAAACTCTAAACCCTAAAAGATCCTCAATGTGTAATCTTGTAATAACTCAAGATTAAGTAAGGTTTAAGGCTGGGGCCTTATAGGTCTCATCAGTCATCATTTTCAAAATTGAGGAAATCAATCAGGTCAAAACTTTCATGTAGTGTGATGAACTGATATCGACCCATCGATGGATGAATCCGAGTGTCAATTTCCTAAAAAATGGGGCCCTCCCATTATATTGATCAATATTGGAATAGGATCGACACCAAGAATCATTTATTCCCCTTTAGGATGGGTCAAATGATAAAAACACCCATATTCAAATGATTTTTCTTTAGAATCCTCCTCAGATGCTTAACATAAGGAAAAATTCCCACAATCATAGAGGTAGTCAGTCTAGGCTCCTAATACGCTAATCAGTATAGGACCAGAATCTCCTATAAAATTAGGGGGGATTAGAAAGTAGTGTAAACCAATGATATAGGACGGTGTGTAATTCACATCGAAATTTTCTACATTCTAGATTCATGAAAACTTACTCTAATAACCCCTGAAGTTGTTAAATAAATAAAAAAAATCTTGGATGTAGTCTGTATGGGGAATATACATTGTGGGTACATATCCATAGGACACATCTAAGCAGTTTATGTACATCACTATTTCCACCAACCTCTTTTCAGAATGGGATGAGGAAATACCCCTGATAAATATTGGGGTGTAGAATATCATTATTAGAATGAAGTACATTATGATCACTAGATTCATTTTCCCACAAATTCATTTAAGGAAAATATCATAAATTTATTTTCTACAGAATTGAAGAAATTTCACAATGAGTATAACATGAAATGAAACCATTTATCCAGTTAATAGGTAGTAAAAATGGAAAAATAGAGGCCTTCAATAAGACAATTTGAAAAAAAAAAGAAAATAATGAATGTAGACAACAAATCTTTGTAGGAAAATATCCTTAATTATTTATAAGCCTACCATACCCAACACACACTTCCACATCAATACCATATTCATTAGGTTAGAGTAAAAAAGTAGTGTTCCTAATAGAATTCCATTTTTCCTCACTCCGAATTGTTATCTTTTGAAAACTATCATATGACAAGTAATCACAAAAATGGTAGGATGAGTTGGAACATATTAATGGTTAATGGTTGCATAGAGTTCACAACCTCAAAGTTCATCAGAATCAGACCACATTATAATTCAATAAAAAGTTTCTGATCTACTCATTCTATGAAATAGAATTTTGATTGGCTCCCAGAACCACAATGATACTAGGAAAGAAACCACAAAATATAGAACCTACTTTAGAATATCCTTACATCATACATATTTTATTTTCTAATTGAGGTTACTCATTAGACATGATGAATTAAAAACACATTTATCAACCACCAATGCATGGTTTCAAAATTTTTATTTTCATATATATTTTCAAGAATCCTAACACATTTCAGTAAGAATTTAATCTACATGGAATCCCATATTGCAATAGAAAGACTGTAAACAAAATAACATCCCGATTCCTAACAAAAAGACTCTAAAATACACCACATCCTATGTCATGGAATCAAGAATCTAAAATTCACATCATTTCATATCCTGGATAGGTAAAATTAAACTTCATATAAACATTTTTCACTACCACATTATGGTAAAATGTATAGAAGAAATCCTTAACACATGGTGTTAAAAAACACTGAATAAATCTAGACCATGTGACTTTAAACTTCATGAAAGTCAACCTAACATCCATAAATAACATTACTTCACCGACGGTTCACTTAATATGGTCTAGATATGTACGAATTTAGAATGAAGTACTCTCATCCCAATATGTGAATTACAAATTCATAGGGGATTTGAATATGTAATAAATTTGTGTGGATTGATTCCCACAATCACATAATACATATTGACACCCAAATCCAAAAAATTGGGTTCAACCCCAACAACGATGGAAATCATCCCCCCCCCTTCATATGTATAAAAACAATGTAGAGATTTTTCTATTTAATAACAACTCATGGATTTCTTGGAGCTATCACAGGACACATAGTTAAACTACATATCAGATCTTGGTACTGGTTGTAATATCAATGGGATGAATTTCTCACTCAACGTATGGTTCAGAAATACATGGAGATTTATCCATTATATAACAATGTGTGGATTGATTATTCCTATCACAGGATACATTGTGACACCCAAATCCCAAATAATTCGTCCAGTCGTAATGTAAACGGAAAAAATACACTCATTTGTGTACAGGTCAAACTTGTGTGGAAAGTCTTCCATTCAATAACCATCGGTGGATTAATTTTTACATTTATAGGATACGTAATGAAACCCATATCCCAAATCAGTGGTCGATGATGTGGTTGTTTTTCAATGCTCTTTGTCACAACATTTTCACCTTTTTATTATCTTTTTAATTTTAAAAAATACATTTTAATTAATAATTAAAAATTATTTTCTTTTTTATATTAAATTGATATAATTTTTATTTACTGTGAAAATAGGTATTTTAATGACTATTTATATTTCCTTTTTGAGTAATTTAAATTTAATTTATTTATTATATTATAAGAATTCATATTCATTATTTTTTTATTTAAATAATAATTTTTCATTTAGCTTCTAATTCAATTATCATTTCATTTTTCTTTTAAAATAACTCTTTTACTTAGTTATTCATTTAAATATTTTTTTTTCATTTAATTCATTTGTTATTTAATTCATAATTTGATTCATTCGTTCTTTTAACTCTTAAATTAATATTTTGTTTGGTATTTTTTTTGAATTGGTTTAAATAAAAAAAAATTAAAAAAATAATATTATTTCATTTTTGAAAGTTTGTTTTACGTAAAGTCAATTATTATTGATATTTAATAGTTTTAGGTATTTTAATTTTTTATAAATATCTTTTTGTTAACTATTTAATTTCATTCGTTATTTTATTATCATTGATTTTTTTCTAGTAAATAATTTACGATTTTATTCTTTTAAATAATTTTTTTTCATTATTTTGTTTTTTAATTTATTAATTTTCTTATATTGTATTTAATTTTCATACAATATGTAATTAAATTGTCATTTTTTAATTATAATTATTTTAATTTGTTTTTTATTTTATTATTTCATTATGAATTATTTAATTTATTTTTTATTGAGGTACTACTGTAGCAAGTTAAAGACTCACTTCCAGGTCTTGATCTTACCACCAGAAAACCTACAATGACTCATGAGTGTCACCACTTGCCTCAATTTCCCATAAAATAACCACCAGATCCCCCCTTCATTCATTTTCCAAAAAAGTCACACCCACCATTGGCAAGGGTTATTCCACCCACTGTTGAAAATTATTCTCTGTACCCACCACCACTATCATCACCCACTATTGTATGCCCTCACTACCAACACCTTCTCACCCATGACCCACTACGAGAAACCTCTAATATAGTGACTCTGGAGTCACTGCTTCTTTTTCCCTCACCTACTATTTTTATCCACTCTTTCACCAACTCTTGTGCCACTAGAGAGCAAGGCATCAACAACCAAAAGTCAATGGTGCTGTCAACCAAAAATTAGTGGAAGAAAAACATATACTCTTGATCCAAACCAGTAATTGAAAAATCCCCACAATTTAAAATGTTTTCTCAAAATTCTACAATCTAAACTGAGTGCTTTAGATCCGAAGAACACCTACCGAATCTCAAGCGCCTGAAGAACATGCCACCAGATGCATCTCTCTCCCTCAGATCCACCAATCATAGCTACTCCTAAAACCAAGTAAAGTTATATATCACTCAATCAGAAGAATTCAATCATTATAAACAAGCATATGAGCCGCCCTTTCCACCGCAACACCTCTTCAAACCTTGAAACCACACCACAATTAAAATTCATCCGATCTACAATCTGACCACCACATGTGAAGCGATGAGACCATACTACCCAAGACTCTGAAAACATGTGATCCACCTTCAGTCATTAGTCGAAGGCCACCAATCAGATGTCTAACCTTCACCACAGAAACCAAGGCCACTATCATCGAACCGGCCTCCCTCGACCCTCCTTTGTGCCTTCACCCCCTTCCACTCTTCCACTAACCCACCCCCTCCTCTCCCCCCTCTGCTCAATATTTCCACAACCCGGTTTTACTTTTTATTTTTTATATAGAATTTTTATAATAGTATACATTTATAATAATAAATATAGTTATATATATAATATTAATTAATATATTCTTAATATTAAATATTAAATATAATATTAAAAATACATATATTCATATATTACTAAAAAATATAATATAAATATTTATTTAATATATATATATGTATAATATTATTATTATTATAATAGATTAATAATAATTTTAGGACTATAATTAAATACATATTTTTTATAATTAAATTAAATATATATATATATAATATAAATTATAAGTATGAATTTTTATAATTATCTAATAATATCAATAATAATTATTATTGGGTTTTGTAGTTTTTCTTGTATTTTTTATTTATATATTTTTTTTAAATAAGTAATGATAGTTACAAATATTAAATTTTTAAGAAATTGTGTGTAAAATTTCCACTCTCTCTATCTCTTTTCTTACAGAATCAAGTGGTCTTGGACAATGAAATTCAATTCAATCCTTTTCAAATTCAAGTGGATATGATGGTCATTATGATTAGTTTTCCACTTTTGCTAGATCTTCATTAAAGGACAGAAATGAGAATGTTAAATTCATTCTACATGGATGATGCTACTTATAATTAGTATTTCTCAATATTTCAGGAATTTCTTATTTATCGAAAAAGAAGCGTTCCTCCTCTATTGTCCCAAAAAAACACCCCAGGGAAAGGGAACATATCCAATTCCTGGATATGGGAACCCCACTCCTCCTTCATTTTTCTCATGTTAAAATTGATATTATCTAACATTATCCCCCATAACTCCCCATTCCTAGTTCTTATTATGATCTTAAAAAACATATAGCTACAAACACACATCAAAAATTCATTTCTAACAAGTTTAGATCCCTTGATCCCATCAACATGGAAATAATTTATCCCCAAATCATGACGTAAAAAAATTGTTTTTTTATTTTTAGTTTTTTAGTTTTTCAATAATCTATGTACAAAAAATAAAATATTTATAGCTCGACTGGGGAGAAATTTGAATACATTGGGTTTATTATGTCTTATCTATCAAGAACATTTTAGCATAGTGAAGGCACATCCCCCATACTTAATGCATAACATTGTCCCCAATGTTGACTTTGGAGGTGGAAGATAGTTAAAAATTTTGAAAATATTTTATAATTACAACACATGAAAATTAATTTTGGATTTGTTTCAAAAATGTTAAAAATGTTTTTTCCACACCAAAAAAATAAAAAACCTTAATAAGTCATATAAAAAAGTTACCACCAGCCACCACCATAAAATTAATCATAAAATATTATTTTAAAAAATATCAAATGCCCCAAATGTGTCTAAGAATGATTTTAAAAGGAATATATAGAATTTACATGAAATGTATAGTGAATTTGATGAATTACACAGTATCACTAAAATAGAGTAAAAATATTTTAAACAAGGTACTCCCCAGGTATGTAGAAGCTCTTTTCAATGTTTTACATAAATATTTAATTTCCCATGTAAGGAAATGTAAAATTAATCTTGTTGCCAATTTAAATATTTCATAAAATGAATTGATTGAAAAGAGAAAAATGAAAAGAAAATAAGAAATTAAATGGACTATAAGAAAGTAAAGGTATTGTGTTATCTAATGTTCTTAATAATATATACTTCTTTATGACATGGATATTCTAAATGATGCTGCCAATGGTATGAAATTCTCACAACCAATCAAGACCACTAGAAAACCTAATCCTCAAGTCAACATGGAACTAAAACAGAAAAATAAGAATCCATGAATTGAGAGAGAGGTAATATACTGATGTAAATATCAGTAAAAAGGGTTCACTATAGCAGAGAGACAAACAACCAAGTAAGAATAATTCATTCAAACAAAATTAATATAAACTAATAATAAGTAATCCATGTATTTCCTCATGTGAAGCACTAGGTTTAAAATTACCAATAAGACATTGTCCCCAATTTTTTTCTAACCATAATCATACCATTGGTAAAAATCACCCAAATTTTACCACTTAGTGTGACCTTGTGACAATTTGGTTTGTTTTCATAGACCCAAATTCAACTCATCAACTTAAATATGTTTTTCCAAAAAATCATGCGCTTTAGGACTAATCCTCCTCCCCCAGTTTCCCCAAAATCATGAATGTCATGCAATGAATGAGGTACAAAATGTAACAACCCATCATGATATCTAAGGCCACCAGCCTCCCTCTAAGTGGGCACCCACACAATAAAAACCTCAATTCTGTAATTAATAGGTTTCTAAAGAGAAATATCTATTGTTTCATGTTAGTGAATATCAATAATAACATGGATTTCATAAGAGTAAATGGTATTTTATGTAGTGTATGAATCAAGAAGACCTTCTATAAATATCTTTGCCTTAGGAAAAACATTTCATCATTTAGGTTATGCAAAAAAGTCGAGGCAGACTTACAATCCAAATGTGGAATAAATTATCAAAACTCATCTAACTAAATCTTAATAGATCGAAAATAATCAACCTCAATTTCATAAGAAACAAAACCTACTTCAAACATAACATCAGCTCTAACACATACACTCTCAGCAGACAAATCACAAATAGTATAATTACCTCCCTAGGGTTTTTCAGAAAAGTAAAAAGAACCATGATTGGGAATAGGAGTGGGTTGAAAACTATGACAAGTTTTAGAAAATCTATCAGTAAGATATCTTGGTTTTTGAAGGGTAATCATACGGTTTTGAGTAACGTATTTCCTAATTTTTTTCACTACTCTATTCAACCTATCCATCTTTTGGTGTGGATTCAGAATCAAAAATATTATCTTTAAAATGACAACTAAAAGATTCATTGATTAATTCATCAAAGGTGTGGTGTTTTGTCTTCTTAATATTATCACTAAAAACCTCATCGACAACATCAATCCACTTCATACTCAACTCTAGTGGAGACTCTTTATGTACATGAATTGCCTCTGGGACCATACCCGGCTGAAGGTCATCTTACCCTTTGAAACATCATTGACAACCCTAGTAGTGGACAAGAATTGTCTAAGAAGAAAGAGTGGAATAGTGTGTTCACATTCCATGTTATGAATCCAGAAGTCAGTGGGAAAATAATGTTTCCCTATATCATCCAAAAAATTATTCACTTTCCCATAAGGGTCGGTAAGTGACTTTTTAGCTAGTTGTTGGGTCACAGAAGTTGGTTTTAGCTTCTTAAGGTCCACCTTTTAGAAAAGGGGGGTAGGGAATAAAGTTAATGCTAGCACCTAGATCACATAATCACCTAATTTCCTCACATTTACTACTTTTGATATAAGTGAAATAAAATTCTAGCATCCTTCAATTTGGGAGGAATATTATTTTGATCTATATAACTTCAGTCATCATTAAAAATCATCGTTGATCTCTCACCCAAATCCCTCATGTTACCTAAGAACCTATTAGTAAGTTTCATGTATAAATATATTTTATTAAAAACTTCCAAAAAAGAATTTTTAACATTGAATATTCTAAACATCTGAAGAGACATGATGAAATTAGATTCATTGGTGTTTTTATCCATTGTCGAATAGGTTAGGGAGGGGTAATTTTTCAAAATAAGTGGGTTATTAAACTTATCCTAAAACCTCACATTATTATTTCCCTATTTAATTAACATCCACTTCATTTTTGTTTTCTCTTGGTCCTTATCATGTGAATATTCAACATTGTTCTCATTTTCTCTAAGTCTATCTAAGTTTCTATTTTGGGAATTTTATATCTTTTCTGTTCTATTTTCAACTTCCTTATTAATATATTCATTCCATGATTTATTTATAAATAGTTAGTGATATTTATGAGATACCCTTCTTGTTACTACTATTAAATTCTCTCTTTTATTTGACTCAGTTGTACTAGGTCGCTTTCCATTGTCTCTTCTTCCAAAGTCCCTTTCCATTTGGTCCATTTAAATTTCCATATTATTAATTCAATATTTTGTGTCTTTTTTAGAGAAAAAAATCACCTAGAATCTATTTTATCATTCAATTTTTATTCCATTGAAAATTTAACGATTCATACCCACATTGGATTGAATTATATGTTCTGGGTTGTATTGTTTGGAGAAGGGATCTTGGACACCCTTATTTCTAGCCCTGTAATACAAAAATATATCACTCTTATTAGAATAAACAAGGATATCAAAGTTGGGGTAGTTGGGGTTTGGATTAGTGGTAAGCACCCTGTAATACTATATGGAAAATGGGGGTTCAAAACCCATGGGGAGCAGGTACTGTAGCAGTATTTCTAGCAGTACTGTAGCAGCAGCGACACTGTTCACCAGTGGGCACTATAGCGGCGATAGGGCACTGTAGCGGCGGTAGGGCACTGTAGCGGTACTGTAGCAGTAGGTTACTATTCACAGAATGTAAATTGGCCTTAGAATTTTGGCCTACGGGCTATGTATTGGGCTACAAGCCCACTGGGCCTTCGGGCTATGTAATGGGTTTCCCTCTACCCAGTTAAAAAGAGGACTTTGCTTTGAGTTGATAATAAAAATGAGGCTTCGGCCCCAACCATAAAAGAAATGATATCAAAGTTGGGAAAACATTTTTGAGTGTGACCATCATCTCCTATTGACATCACTACATCCATAGAAGTTTTTCATTAACAACATAATCTTGGGTATTGGTTTCAACCCTATAGATGACTCTCTCCTAGTACACATGTGTTCAAAATTTTGATGCATCTTATCAAATAGTTCTTTAGGTTCATCAGTATTTGAATCAAAGAACTCACCCCACAATATTTTTCCACTAAGTTCTAGTTTTAAGGGGGGAGGTCATTGTAAAATGTGACTATGAGAATATAGGGAACTAACTGGTCATTGGTACTTTTCCGAAGAATTCCTTTTAACAAATAACATTCATCATAAAAAAATGATTCCTCATCCTAGACAGATTCAATGATCTTGTGCCTAAAATCAAAAGTGGTATTCATGGGATAGAGTTTGAATACAAAGTAAGTTAATAATTCATTCTAGGTTTCAAATATTTCCACATAAATGTTTTGTACCCATGTCAAATGGATCCCCATAAAAAAGGAATCTATTTTAACCTAACTCATCCCCACATAGATATATTGAAGGAAATTTCTTGAGAGAACCATAAAAGTAAATGATAAACTCAAGGGAGTCCTCTCCTAAAAAAATATTGAAATATAGAAGTTGATTGAGATAATATTGTATAATTAAATAACTTCTATACCTAGGGGAAAACTGAATACAAGATGGGTTTCTTGACACATTTGGAATTTGAAACTCCCTAAGTTATGTTTTATCTGGAGAAGAACCATGGGTCATGGAAAACTCACATTTTTAAACTCATACTTCCAAATTTTCCTTTTTAGTTTTCCTTTTCTTCTTAAAGTTGGGAAATTTTCTCTAGATATGAGATATTGATGTTTCATGTTCTACCATTGATAACCTATTATGCATGCAGTTTGTGGAGATAGACATTAGTTTTTTTGTACAATTATTTTAGTTTGGAATATATTTAGATGTTATCTTCTATATTTTTTAAATTTTTTGTTACATTTAATTTTTTGTGTGTTTTTATTATCATGATCACACATTCCATCCCTAGAAACAGTCTGAAAATTTGACAATGAGGTCATTGGACTAAAGAAAATTTAATATTTATATAACTGAATTACTACTAAAACTGTGGTAAAAAGGTTCAAACAGTAGATATTGACATAGAGGTTGTAAAATTGACCAAAAAATCAAACTAAAAACCTCAAAAAGGTAAAAAATCCAATAAATGAAATTCAGTGTTTGAGAGTGAAGTGAAAAGTGGTATGGTGTAGTGAATTAGAGAAACAGGAAGTCATTGCTTTTTTAGGGGAATTGGACTAGAGAATATTGATTAAAATGTTTTTTATAAAAAATAAAAAAAATCACAGTGGTACTGTGTGTACATGTAGACTAATGAAATTTCTAACCATTATTATATAAATCACCCTCTCGAGTGATATCTCATGTGGAAAATTATTTCTAATTGATCCCAAGAAAGTGATTCTTCTTCCTGGAGAAAATATTACCAAAAAAGTTTCCAAATTTGTAGGTTTTTTTGTCACCATGGTAAAATGATACTTTACCCTTCACCTCTTAGTAAATGGGGTAGAGTAAAAGGATTCTCATATGGAAGAGAAAGAGAAATCACTAGATAAAAAACCACATCCCTCTAGTGATTTATTTGATTGCAAGAACAGATGAATTAATATTTGTTCAATCCATCTAATCCAACCCACTAAAATACTTATAAATTCATAATAAAAGAAGAATCAAATATAAATCTCATTAGAAACATCTCAGTATAGAAAACCATATTAATAAAAAAGAAGAAGAAGTCCTCCTGCTCCAAATATGCTCTCGGCTAGATTGTCTACTATACTTTTATCCCTATTCTCGAATGAATGGTGAGTGTTGAATGATCATATAATGAAGTGAAAGGATTTATGGATATGTAATGGGTAGTATGGATGAATTGGAGATTATTGGATCCTATTAGAATGAACCACCTCCCCTTTTGTAATGGTGATAATGGTTCTCGAAAAAATCCCTACTAGGAGTAATCGTGTGTCTCCAGCCTCTATGGTCCTTTTGTGTTCCCACCCTTCTCGACTATTCTCAAATTAATGTTCATCTCCTCGTGTGAGCTCATGGTTGTATCCAGGCTCTTTCTCTCTATCTTCCATCTATGATGTAGGTTAATCTGCTTCCCCCACCCCTATCAGGGTCTCAAGGACAACTCCTTCAACATCATCTGCTTCTTCAATCACATATATAACAATAGTATATATAAAATAATATATTGAAAAAAGACTAAGAATTAAATTATAAAAAGTATTTAATAAAATATAAATATATCTAATAAATAAAAAAACATACATCTTTTAAATATAACCTTTTTTCAGTTATTATATTCATAAAATAAAATAAATAAATATATATATTTATATATTTATTAATATTAATATTATATATATATAATAAATAAAACAAAATTTATACATTAATATAATATTAATTTTTAATAATAATAATAATAATATTATTATTATTATATTTGTAATTAATATAATAAATAAAAAAATAGAAAATGGTAGCGGTCAAATTTCTCATCAGGATGGGGTTATTTGGTTTGGCACATAGTGAAGAAATGTTAGAAGGTTTGAACATCACCGATAAAGGGTAGTAGTAGCATTGAGGTTCTGGCGAGGCATGAGGTGGCCCGAACATGGAAACAACTGATGATAGGAACTTCATATATGGAAAATATGCTATAATTCAATAGTTTGGGGTTTAATCTTCAATAGTCAGGGTTCTCAGTGGTGCTCGATGACGAAGGAAGACTTCATGAACAAGTGCAGTGAAGACGAGGAGGCATATGGTAGAGGTATTTTCAGATCTAATGGCCTTGGTTGGTTCCTCATCCTGTAGTGGGTATGGTGGGTGGCTCTAGGCCCGATTTCATATGTTTAGGATCAGAATTCTTATTGAGCTATTCATCTTCAAAAAATAGTAATACTATTTTTTAAATCTTCATTCGACTATGGTAGTTGATAGATTCAGATGTTTTGTTTCTTTGATTGTAGTTGATTTTTTGCATCCATTGATGGGAATTTCTTGTTCTATTGTTCATGGAATTTTGTGATGATGGTGGTCGATTCCCAACAGCAACTCATTTTGAGTTTCCATTGAATAATAATGGTGGTGGATAACTCTATAAAATATAGTATGAGAGATGCTATGGTGACTTTTGGAGTCACCATTCAAATATTGAGGGTGTATGGGGAAAGAATTGTGTGGCAGTGGGTGGAATAGACTCACTATTGCATATGTTAATAGTAGTTTGGGACTCAAATTTGAATATTACAACTATGGGTGAAGGGTTTCTGCTGGTGGTTGAGTGAATGGATTCTACTTGATGTGGCTCATATAATTCACAACTGGAGAAGGTTCAGGTGGTGACTCAAAAGTTTCACTATTGAAAATTCTGATGGTAGGTGCAAAGACCCACTATTGTCCGCAGAGCCTAGCAGAAGCACCTACAAAACACCAAAGAGATCATAAAAAATAACAAAAATAAAATGAAAAAAAAATAAAAAGAATAAAATTAATTTATTTGACTAATAATTATTTAATTAATTAAATTTAATAATGTGATTAATATTAAAACACTAAAATAATCAATTTAAATTATTAAATACCCAATTTTTTATGTTTCAATTTTTCAATCTAATAATTTAATTCACATCTCAAATTGTTGACATATTTTAAAATTTAAACAAAACAAATCCATAAAATTAATTCATTAAAATAATAAAAATTCAAACATAATCATATTTAATTATTTACAGAATTAATTAATTAATATAAATAATAAAATCAAAGAATAGTAATTCCATATTACAAAGTATAAAAAATATCTATAGAGGAAATTGAAAATGTTATAAATAATTTAATTATTAAAACAAAAAAAACAAAAAAAAATTATTTATTTAAAAATAAAAATAACTAATTAATTATATTAAATAATGATACAATAATTTTCATATAATAGAATTATTTAATTCATTTGAACTACTCAGTAGCTAGGCAACAATACTCGCATAGGATGTCTAGTTGATGCGATAGACTTATAGATGTGTCATCCAAGTCAAGCGACAAAAAATGAGCATGTCATCCAAGTCATGAAAAGTACTCCCTATAGGTGATCCATGCCACACTTATTTCTTTGTTATATCAACCAATTAAAAAAAATCATTTTAACAAATAAACTAAGACATTTTATGTCCTCTGGACATGGTAGATTGGTCAAAAATCCTTTTAACATATCAGTCAAATCATGGGAAATTCCACCAAACGTGTATGCCGAATCATGCTGCAACCATCCAACATGTGGGCCTTGATAATGAATATGATCCTTGAAATTTGTTTATTTGGTCATGAGAATGACTTTGTAAGTTTCTTTTGAATTCCCATTGACATGTCATCTTCGATCATGTGAAGAATCCTAGGATGTGTCAACTAGTAACAAAAACACTCATGATGTCTCATGAAGACACTTAGAATATATCAAATAGACAATCATGAAATGTTTGAAAGAAAAATGTTACATGTATGGTTGACACCCTAGAAATTTTTCACTGACTCCAAGGTTATATTAGGAATAAAATCATGACATGTCTTGTGGAAAACCCAGTAAAATTTTTCAATATTAAATAAGAGTACTTTCTTATTTTCCCTCGAACTATATGAACCCCAAGCCATGAGCCTTCATCAGGGAATTTCCCAATAATATCAGAATGGTCTATAATGGGTTAGTAATCGATATTCATACAATTGAATGGGTATTATGGGATCCTTATTCCATCTGGATATACTTATTTGTCTACTCATTGATACTACTCTTTATCTATTAGAGGGTAATGGTTGATACCTTCTAATGGGAATCCTTCCTGGTTGGAGTCCATAACATCCATAAAACTTAAGTATAACAATAATATCTCTGATTTTAATAACCCATTCCAACCCATTGTGTGTTAGGAATGAATCTGAATTTGAGAAATCATATTACCGTCCAAACAGGATATATAGGATAACATAATAAGCCCTGATCTCCAATAGGAATTCAACATAGTGTAATTCCCACCATATCATAGACTCTCTTACCCATGGGACCCAATATATCATATAGTATTATCATTATTCCTCATCCATATAAAGATAGAGATAGTGTTTGAATTAACTAGACACTAATTTCTACTATAAATATGATACAAATGAAAACCTCTCTTAGGCCTACACATTATATCAAACACCCCATTTATTCCACCCTAGCATATAGCTCATGTATCCATGTGTGGTGATTTTTATCACTCGGTATCCCTTTTTTATCACACCGGTTATGAATCATGTTGGGATTGATGACGATAATATCACCGACATCATAAATTTCTCCCAGCCTGGGATATAAAAACTCATGTTTTTATGATTTTGTTTCAAATTAATTAAATTTCATTGATGTATTATATTACAAATAACCCCAAGTTATTATTTCATTATACAAAAATCCATGTTATTCTTGTGCTTCATGTAACACTGTCTTAGCTTTCTTTTCACAAAACACTGAGTTCTAAAGAACTGTGATATATTATTAGTTATGTTATTTAAACATGACCATTAGAACCTGTATATTAAACATAGTGATATTATATTTAATTAATACATTTTAAAAATTAAATTAAAATGTTTTATATAACAAAGAAATATTGATAGTAAAATACATAATTTTTTAAATAGTTTATATATGTTTCAAAAATATATTTTCCTCAAAAAATGATTTCATGAATTTTTGTGAACAATAATAAAATTAATTTTTGATAAATTTCTAAACTAAATTTAATAAATTAAAATTCATTTTTTAATTCATTATGTAAAAATTATCTTAGGGTAATGTTTTGGGTTTTTATAAGAAGTTTCATTTTTTGATGAATAGTAAAAAATGCTAAATTTTAATTGAAATATTCCTTTTCTTTTGATTAATTTATGACATTACACTACATATTAATATTTTAAAACATAATTTAAATAAATTATATATCTATTCATCCAAATTATGTCATTCTAATAAATTTTATATTGAAATTGAATATATTAACATTATAATATTTTTATCATTTTCACTTTAAAACCTCACTTTCTCATCACGCCTACAAGAATAATTTTAAATTAATTTATCCCAATTCTATGAATATAATTTATAAAAATGGATTCCATATATTGAATATTAATAATTTATATTATGGATAAAATAATTCTTTAAAAATTGTACAGTGAATGTAGTAGAAATTAATTGCTGTAGATAAGGTACAAATGGGTTTATTAAGAGTGAAACTAAAATGATAAGCATATAATTGACCTATAAACATTTCTAAAAACTATTTTATGGATATATTTTGTCTATAAACATTCTATTTATATATAATAGACAATTTGTTACCCATTTTACATATGAAAAATGTGGGATAACTAAATTATTTTCAACCATAGGAAGTGTGTCCTCTCCCCCACAATAAATGGCCACCCCCTCTCCTCTCTTATTCAATTCTTCACACACATTCAATTTTTCCAAGCCCAAACCAATTAAATTAACTAATTCCATCCTATCATCCATGAATCAATATATAGGATAGAAATACAACCTAGGAATACTTTTGCTACAAACCCAAGGAGGATACCCAAAGAAGATGTAGGGTTCGTCAATGAGTGTTTATGTTTTATTTCTTATTCCACCACATTAAATAATTATTATACAATGATTATATGATATCCTGGGTATATAAAATATAGTGGTATGTGTTTCTATAAATTTATTTATTTACAACCATCTCTACTTCAATCAAAAGGTTTTCAATATCCTTTTTTCTATATATGGGTAAATACCATCTTACGGATTGATGACCTTCATTTTTCCATTACCATATATCAAGACTAGTCATAATTATGGATTTATTATTTATATATGATATTAATGATTTTATTTTTATTTTTTAATTATTATATAAAATATACATTCATACTCTCCATTTTCTATGAGTACGATAATTTCTCTCATGTGTACGGTGAACTACCGCATCACGAAGCGATGTGACTCTTTCACACATTACATGGAAGTTAATAAGGATATCTTTAACAAAAATATGTGAAATATATTACATTAAAACTATTATTTAATGATAATATAGGCTTATAGTTTACTTTTTATCTTTCATTCTAACATGAAAATTTAGATATCGTTCATGCGTATGTACTACTAACCGTCTTCATGATAAGTGTATTTCATTTTCTATCAGTAAATTAAATTGAAAATTAAAAATACAAATATGATGAATATATATCATTTTTAAATCCAGTTTAAATAATTGATATTATGAAACAATGATAAATTTAATATCATTATAAATAACAATTCAAAACCTTCATGAAAAATGTAGTTATTTCCCAAAATGTGTCACTTACATGGAATTTTAATAAATAGGTAATAAAAAGGCATATGTAAATTTTTTATGGTATAATATATTTGAATATGTTCCATTAATATATTTATAATGAAAATATATTTTTTATACAATAGGTTTTAACTAGTATGATGGAATTGAAAACATAAGGTATGCGGTTTTATCTCAATTTTCCATCGTTCATACGCATGTTATTCAATAAACCTATCTTCTTTCATGTGGAGTACAGAATGACAATATTACATGAAATATTAGTAATTTATTTTTACTCTTGATTTTTTATGTTTTATTTTATTTTATTTTATCATGGGTCATAATATTCAAAGTTTCCAAAGTGGATATGATATTATGTTAAAATCACATCGTTTATCATGATTATTTGTCATTAAGTTTGTGGTGATAAAATATTATGATCAATATCTCAAAAAACGCATTAAATTTACTCTCCAAAATTTATTCATGATATATTCAAATAATTCTACTATTTTCCACCCATTAACTATTAAATTAATTTATAAAATATTTTTATGAAAATCATACATTATTTCTCTCTTCAATAAATAATCCACTTTATTCCTGAACTATGTTTTCTAAAAATGTTTTCTACATTTTTTATTACTGTATTTAGTTTTTTAAAATAAAATTTTACAAATTTTTGAATTATTAAATTTTTTTAGGATTCTTCATGTCATTTTCTAAACAGTTCATGTTGGGATTTTACCAAATATGTGAATAGAATATTCATTTTAATGTGTATGACATAAACAGAATTTTGTGATATCATGGAAAACCATTACTTTAAAGCTCCCCTTATATCATTACAAAGTTATATTCATATAAATTTTTTTTCCAAATGTTATAGGTTTTAAAAATTATTCTTCCAAGAAGAAAGGATATTTTTCTCATGAAATATTTAAAATGATATTTCAAAAATATTTTCAATATAATATGACATAAGTTGAAGTTGCATATTTCTTTTTGGGGATATAATCTAAGGAAACCATTACTATTATTTCAATTAATAGTTTATATTTTTATGGAATGATTTTTTTAAAATCTATTTCTCTTCCCTGGGTTATACCATACTGAAATAACTATAAAACCTAATTATTTTATCATGTCATTATATGAAGAATGGATTTTGAAACCATTTTATTTTCCATAGGTTATGATTTTATAAAGTGATTTTGATAGCCATTCCATTTCATGGGTAATTATATGATTAATTATTACAATCTTTTGGAACACATAAATATTTTTTTACTATGTTGTGGTTGGGACCTATATTTCCTTTAAATGAATTGGGTAATGATTTATATCTTTTGAGATAGACAAGGAATGAAAGGGGTGTGAAACTGGTTCAGTAAACATGGATGCAATGAAGAGTGAACCCAACTCAGTAATAGAATCTATCCACTGTGAAGGTCATGAGAGTGAACCTTGGGTACAATTGAGGTTCGGGAGTGAACCCATTCCAATATCATATCCTAGGAAGTATTCCTTGAATAATATAGAAATTATTTTCTATTCTTATGTGTATGCCACAAATTCCATTTCTTTTTACAATTTTATTACATTATTCCTCATTTCTTTGAGTTCATTATGATTCATTTCTTATAAATTTGTAAAAAAATTTACATGAATTATTATTATGATCATTCATATTTATGGAATGGTTTTCAAATGTTATGACCATGTTCTCATACCCTTATCTTCATGTTTTCTTAACTATATAAATTTTTACCCTTAATGGTCATTTGAGATCACCCTTTCTTATGTTTCTTTTCTATAGGATATGAATTTATATATGATATATGATAATTCATAAAAGGTAACTAGTTTTGAATAATATAGTGGGTGATGATTTATCTCACTTATAGACTAGTGTTTATGTTTCCATTTTTCCAAGGAACTAAACTATCATGATCCTTATATGTGTGATTTTGTAATGTGATTAATTTTCATCAATGATTATGTATTACCTATGTATTAAAATAATTTTTAACTACATTTGGTATCAAATTATAGGATTAGTTGACCATTGGACAACAGGATGAGTAAACCTTAGTCATATCTGAAAAGAAAATATCTAGGGATATGTCTAAGGATGATATAAGGTAAATGATAATATATTTGAATTTTAGTAAATGATTGAGTGAGTTTTTATAATAAATTACATCCATTTACAGATAATACATGCTGATATGGATTTATAAAAGATTTTCATATGGTAAATAAATTCAACAATTGTTCATTAAGCTAGATTCGATCATTTCCTAGTGCATGAAAATGGGTATTTCTACACACCTAGTTTGACACTCCTAGAGGATATTCTTTTGAAATTAAAAAACCATTTAAAAAATGTCATAATGGATTTAAATATAAAATAACTATGAATGACCTTGAATAAAACTGAGGTTTCATAGATTAAAAATAAGGATTCATGATTTAGACATCATGTAAGTGGTTTTCATGGTTATGTTGTTGCCCAATATGATTATCATTACATTTACTATTCTTTTTTGTTTTATTCAACAGATGGAACCTAAAGGAACTATGTTACTCCTATTTAGGAGAGAAAATTAAATGATTTCCCACCTAATAATCTAATCATTATGGGATATGGAATGAAGAAACTCATTACTATAATCACATAAATTTTTCAAGCTATCAATCATGCTAAACATCTAAATGAACAATGGGGGAACAATGTCTTATTGAGTCATTCACTAGAAAATTCTCCCCATCTTTAAATGGGTCTTCTGATCCAATATTTATTGAAGAGTGGATCAGTACCACTAAAAAGAAAAAAAATCAATATTGTTTGGTGGTTTAAAAATCCATTTTGTGCAACTATAATTTTGAAGGTAAATTTGATCAATGGTAGAATCTTTAAATGAATATGAGAAAAAATGATGAATTTGAATCAATGGATTTAGATTTGTTCAAGAACTTATTTTTCAACAATAAAATTTTTCATATTCTCCATATAAATATATAAAAGGTTTTCTAGAAGCTAAAACAGAAAGACGATGAATCTATTGACACCTATGATGCAAATTTTACAATAATTTTGATGTTTGATTCGAGTATCATCAATTAACCTAAAATTAAGTCTGATTGATTATTCAGTTTCTTAAAAACATGTATTATTAAGGATTTATCTATCAGATGCTTTAGTAGCTAGGATTATATTTTTTTATGTGATATCATGGTGTTAATATAGGTCAGTGTTAGGTATCAATTTCATGGTATTGACAAGAATGGGAAGGAGGAGTTCAATGGGAAATCCAGAGATCATAGAAGGAATAAGATCAACTTTACATTATTCTCAATGTGAGTTATAAATCATGGAGGAAATTATCTTAAAGTGACTATTCAATTGGTAAAGTCTATAAGGTATGGTCATCGAGATTTTGATTACCGAAGTGATCGGAAGATGATATATAATGATTCAAACAAATAGAAAGATGAATTTATTAAACTTCATAAACATTAATGATTCATGTGTAAGTATAATTTTCATTATGATAACTATTTACCAATACTGAGGATTAATTATGATGATTAATGTTAAAAACCTCCTAAATTGTGGTACAAGGGGAAATATCAAGTGATCACAAATTTCATGGGGGATGTCATAAAGAATTGTTGAATAAAACACTTACCATCCACTTTAAATTTAAAATGTCACATTTGAATCTAGATCTACCAATACATTCATATCTAAAGAATTTTATACGGCTATCAATATTCCACTAAAATGGTTAGATATATAATTATCAATGAAAACTACTAATGGTATGATGATTGAATCTCACCATTATGATTCATCTATATTTGATGTTGGTGGGAAAATGCTTCCTTAAAATAAATTCATTCTTTTTCTATTTGAATTTGATTTCATACCAAGAATGGATTATATTTATTTTCATAAAACCCGCATCAATATTTTAGGATATAAACTCACATTTTATATTAAAAACCAACCAATTAATATCTATAAATGTGATTATATGTATGAACATTTTATGGAGATCATATCCAATGTATGGGTCTTTATTCCAATTTATAATGGGCATTTGTCTTATATAGATAAGAAAGAACCATGAAATAAATTATTTTCCTACTATATGTGAGATTCGGGATTTATTTACAAAGTATTTTCTTAGTCTTCCACCAAAAATTGATGTTTAGTTATTGATAAACTCATACTTGGATCCACAATAGTTTCAAATACTCCTAATAGAATATCCGAAATAGAGATTCTATAATTGAAAAAGAAACTACAAGAAAAAATTAACATGGGATTCATTTGGAAAACATTCTCACCTTCAGGTGAATTTTTAATTTTGATAAAAAATAATGATGGATCGATGAAAATAAAAATTTACTATCTGGTGTTTAACAAGTTCATGATCAGAAATTAGTATCTTCTACAATATAAGATGACATGATAAATCAATTGTGTAGAGAATAATACTTTAATAAGATTAAACTTCACTCTATATATCATCAATTAGGGGACTGGAAGGAGGATAGACCCAATATTACATTTCGTATAAGGTTTTGACATTATGAATATATATTAATTCTATTCAGTCTTACTTATTCTCCCACCAACATCATCAATTTAATTAATATATTCTTTAAAGATTACCGTGATCCATTTGTGGTACTCTATATAGATGAAATTATTATATGTTAAATGTGAAAGGAAGTGAATTAAGTCCACTTTAGAATAGTACTATAGATCTAATGTTAAGGAGAAACCATATGAAAATTTTATAAAGTTTGAATATTGGTAGAAAAATGTTCCATTTTTTTCATATAATCCCAATATAGGGAATATCATTACATCCAAAAAAGATTGTGGCTATTAAATGTTTTCCCAAACCAACCATGGTTATAGATATCTATAGTTTTAATTGTTTATCTATAAATTATTGATGTTTGGGGGTGAACTTATTTGGACTATCTAATACTCAAACCAAGTTAACTCTAATGGGATCTAGGTTCTGCTAGACAGGTGAATGTGAGGAGAATTTCAAGGAATTCAAGAGAATATTAGTCTGTGCACCTATGCTTACATTACCATATTGTTTTGAATAGTTTATAATCTATTATGATGCATCAAATATAAGATTTGGGATGTGTTTTTTTTCATTATGATATATTTATAGGTTATTCCTCAAAATAGTGGAAGGGTTATGGGAAAAATAATCCAAATCATGATTTGGTGGTAACTGCGGTAATATTTCCATTAATGATATGGAGGGATTATGCTTGTGGAGAATTTTTTATTATATATACAGATCATTAAAGTTTTTAGTATATATTTTGCATAAAATTATTTTAATATTATCCCAAAAAGATGGATAGAGTTGATTAAATATTATGACTACTAAATACAATACCAACCTGGAAAAGAAAACAAGATGGTTGATTCATTGAGTCAAAAGGACCATGCTAGAATATCAATGATGTGGATAAAAAAGATCTAATATTTCTATATTTTTAACGCATGTATCATGAAATCCAAAATTTAGTTGAAAATATAATTTATCTTAGTCAAATGTTCAACCATCTATCCATGTAAAGATTATAGTAGTGAAGAAGGATTTTGTTGCATTACAAATGAAGGTTAGAAATATTATTGATTTTAACCTTGATCATGATGGAATGATAAGGTTTAGAAACCATTTATGAATTCCACCAACACCATATTTGATGGATTTATTCCAGGATTCTCATAGTTTTTCATTAATTATTAATCATAAAAGAATGAGGGTTTATATATATTTGGAATAATACTTATGGTGGGATGGGATGGTGAGATATTTCGTAGAGTCTGTATCTCAGTTATTGGTTTTTCAGTAAGTCAATGTTGAAATGAAAAATTGAAACTAGATGTTGCATCCATTACCCATACCAGAATGGAATTGAGAGAACATCAACCTGGATTTTTTTCAATGGGATCCCAAAAATGTCTAAAGGAAATAACACTATCTGGGATATTTTTAATAGCCTTACAAAGTCAGAAAACATTATAATTATAAAAGAAGACTTCTATAGGGGTAAACATTCCAGGAAATACATTAATTAAGTGGTTAGGTTTCATGGTGTAATACATTCCATTTTGTCTAATTGGGATCCTAGATTTACCTAAATGTTTTTTTGAATTCCTAAACTCTCTCTTGACACGAACTTGAGTACCAGAATTATGTATCATCCTCAAAAAATAGTCAGTAAAAATATAAATTCAAACCTAGGATGATATGTTTAGATCATTTTTCATGTACTTATAGAGTTTCTGAGATCAACACCTTCCTCAAGTTGAGTTTTCTAAAAATAATTTCTTGAACTGATGAATTTAGATGAATCCTTATGAATCCCAATATGTAAATAAATTTAGATCTCCAATGTAATGTAATGAAGTTGTTGAAATAATGATGTTGGGACCTGGGATAGATTATGAAATGGAATATAATATTAATGACGTTCATAAACACATCAAGTATGCTCGAAGTCAAAAGAAATGTTATAATGAAAATCAATAACATGATCTATAATTTGAAGCTGGTGATGTGGTGTTTCTTAGAATTTCTCATTAGGAAAAGGTTATGAGATTGTGATGAAATGGAAAAAAAGGAATAGGTATATTGGTCCCTTTGACAATATTTATCGTATCATGTGGTGGCCTACTTATTCTCTCTTCCATTAAACTTCTCTCAAGTATAATATTTTTTCAATGTATCTTTACTAGGAAAGTATATACCTAACTGATCATATGTATTGAACTGAGAGGGTATACTACTAAGAAAATATAATCGTATATGAAAAAACTAGTGGAGATTTTGGATCGTATAGATAAATTTATACGAAACAAGACATATAAACTCTTCGGTATTTTGTCATAAAACTACATGTAAGAGGAAACTACATCGTAACATGATAATATGATAATGAAAAAATATCATCATTCTTCTATCTCATAATGATGACCTTCAAGGGACAAATTCTTTCTAAGGGGGTTAAAATATAACCCACTAAGTTAATCTTGGATAAATTAATATCATTTGATGGATTATTTTACACACTATAAAATTTTAATCTCCCATTTTATATAACACCAAGTTAATATTGTACTATATGCAATACTATCTTATATTCTATTACACACAAAAATGAGTTTTAAAAAAACCATCAAATATTATTAATTTTGTTATTTAAATGTGACTGTTATAACTTATCCATTAAACACTGTCATATGAATAGTAATATATAATTTTTAAATATTAATTATAATGGTTATATATAAACAAATCTTATTAGCAATAAAATAAATAATTTTTGGTAATGTTTTTATATATTTCAAATGTACTATTTTCTTAAACAAATGTATTGAATGTCTTTTTGTGAACAACAAAAAAGTTAATTTATGAAACTTTTGGAAATTGAATTTGAAAATTTTGTCTGATTTTTAATTCTTAATGTATAAATTTTAATAGGTTTAATTTTATTTATTTCTCTGAAAATGTTAATTTTTTGATGAATAAGGAAAAATATTGAATTTTAATTAAAGAATAACTTTTAATTTCATTTATTTATAAAATAAACATATATATTATTTTATTTTAATGTTTAATAAGATAAATAATAAATTAATTAATCCAATTTAAATCATTGGAATCAATTTTATATTGAAATTGGATATAAATAATTATTAATATTTTGATCAATTTCTCTTTAAAAACCCCCTTCCACATCATGCATGCTAGATTAATTTAAAATGAAAATTTTCTAATTCTATTAATAGAATTTTTAAAATTTTAATCCATAACTGTAATCATAAAAATTTATAATGTCTAATAACGTAGTGTTAATTTTTTATAAAAATAAATTCAGAATGTAGTAAAATTAAATCATCGTGGTTAATGAAAAAATAGTTTTTGGGGGTTTAAAGTAAAACAATAAATCTAAAATGGCATATAAACTTGTTTAAATTTATTTTTATTGACATATTATACAATAAAACATTTAACTTTTGTTAATGGACCATTTTTTACCCTTATTACTGTTGAAAAAAATAATAATCTCACAACTTTTTTCAAGAATATACACAGTCTCCCCTCCCCCAATTATTAAAGGCCTCAAGCTCTCCTATCATATTCACACATTAATTTTTTGTTAAATAACTAAAAAAAATAACTTTCAAAAATCCATCATATAATAATATAACCTTTATTTTGGAATGAGATCTAACCTAGTAAGGATTTTTATTGAAACCTAAGGAGGAGACCCAAAAAAAGGTAACATTCATCAATAATAGTTTCTGCTTTATTTCATCCCCCACACATTAATTATTATTATACATTTATGATATAATAACCTAATAATCTACCATATAGTGATATTTTATCATTTTAATATAATGACATACAGCCTTCTCCATATCCATTAGATGGGTTATGAAATCATCATTCTTATGTACGACTGACTACCGCCTCGTGAACTGACGTCATTCATTTTTTCCTTACCACCTATCGGGAATGGTCATAATGATATGTTTATCATTTATATATGATATTTATGATTCTATTGTGATTCTATAATTATTAAATCACATATACCTTCATACTCCCTATTTATTTGGAATATGATAATGTTTCCCGTGCATAAGACAAACCACCGCCTCACAAAGAGACGTGATTCATAAAAACATTACATAGAAGGAATTAAGGATTGGTTTAATAAAAACAAGTGAAATATATTACATTAAAATTATTTTGTAAATATTATATATATTAAGTTATTTTATTTACATTTAATTTTATCAATTCGATAATTAAATGAAAACATCATTCAAGTGTATGTACAAAAAATCGTCTCTATGAACCTGTATTTCATTTCCCATCACTAAATTTTATGGATTAATACAAAAACATATATTTGGAAAAAAATTGATATTTATATCATGGTTTACTTTCTAGATATGATTAAACCATTTTCTATATAATAAGATTAAAAATAAAAAGTCAAAACATATAGGAAAAGTAAAATAGTTATTGCCTAAAATGTGACATTAACACGGAATTGTTAATAAAAGGGGAGAATAGGGAATACATAAGTCATATATGGTACAATATATTTTAATATGGTTCATAAATATAGGTATAATGAATTTATATTTATTATACATGAGTTTTTAATGAGTAAAATGGATGTGAAGACCTAAGGTAAGGGATTTTTGTCTCAATTTTACTTCTTTGAGTCGTATGTTATGTTATTCGGCTATATTATTTTAAAAGGTTTATATACAGAAAATTTTACATGGAATATGCTGAATTTATTTATAATCATGATATTTTTAGTTCCATTTTATGTTATTCTTACATGTGGATTACAATTCAAAGTTACCAAAGTGGTAAAGATTTTATGTTACGATCTCACCGTTTATCGAGATTGTTTATGATTATATTTCTAATGATAAAAGTTTATAATAAATATCTTAAGAAACTCATTAATTTTCATATCCTCTGGTTATTTAGGATCTATTCTTATAATAATACCTTTTTTCACTCTTTTGAAATTAAAATATTTGGGTAATTTTTTTTGAAAATAAAACATTACTTCTATATTCGGTGAGAAATCAATTTTCCTCAAATACAATGGTTTCTAATGATGTTTTAAAAAAATTATTACACTCTTATGATTTTTAAAATACCTTTTTACCCAATTATGAATCCATACAAAATTTTTCTAAAGGAATATTTATGTTAGTTTCTTAATATTTTCTAGTTTCATTTTACTATAAAATGTGAAAGGAATCCCCTTTTAAACATTTAGAAAAAGGGGAAAAATTTCTGTTGTCATGATAAATCATTTCTTCATATTTTCCTTAATAAATTTTCAAGTATATTTTCAATGAAAAAAAATTTAATTTTTTTAAATGTTTTAATAATATTTTTGTAAATAGGAAAATATATGTTTCTCAAGATTTTTTTTTAATAACTATCGAAATTATCTTCCATCAAAGATGACATCCATTAGTGTTACCTATGATTTAATGGGGATATGATCCAAGGATACCATTAATACTATTTCTATGAATGGTTTATATTTTTATGTTATGATGTTTGTAAAACTTCTTTCTCATCCATGGGATATACCATTAAGAAATTCTTTTGAAACCATCTTCTTTTCACGAGTTATTCTATGATGAAATGATTATGAAAGATATCTATTTTCAATAGGTTACGATATAATGAAATGGTTATGATTCCCATTTCATTCCATGGTTAATGCTATGGTGAGTTTTTATGATCTTGGGGCACAAATAAATAAATTTTTCATTATGTCCTCGTTTGGACCTCTATCTACTTCTAATGCATTGAGTAAATATTCATATCTCATGACATAGAAAAAAATATTACAGGGAGTGAACCTAATTCAGTAATATAATTGTGCATTAAGGAGTGGATCCGATATAAAAAGGGAACTATTCCACTATGATGGTCTTGGTGGATAAACATGACAATAATGATGGTTTGGGGAGTGAACCCATTCAAATATGATAGTGATCATAGACTGGTATGGACAAAATTATGCTTATCTGTATGCCAATTATTCCAAGTCTTGGGTTAATGTTATGTTCTCATGGATCATATTCTATAATTACATTATTATTCATGTCTTCTGGACTGCTAATATTTATTTCATGACTCAGGATTATGATCTTTGATATGTAGGGTATGGTTTTCAAATGTTATGCACATCTTATCAAACCATTGCGTCCATGTTAAGTCGACATATCTCACTTGTTTACCCTTAATATTTATCTAATATCATACTTTATTTTGTTTTCATTAACCATGTTACGAAGTTATTTTTTATATTTAATATTTCGAAGAATGGGTCTAGTTGTGAAGAACATAGTGGAAGATGATGTAGCGCACTTATGGACCATTGTCTATGTTTTCCATGTTTCCCAAGGAAAAAATATTTTTCAGTCTTCATGCATGTTTTTATATAATGTAATGAATAGTCCTCAAAAATTATTTAATGCCAATGTATGAAATGTCGGGGACACTATATGGAAAACCTCATGTGTAATACTTGTTATGAGACATGATACTACTATATCTATATAACAGACTCCACTCTGGTGTATGCCTTTAAAGAATTTCCATATTGAAAAATTCATGGGAAACAATACCTAAGATCACTAGTCAAAAACCACTACCTATCAATGGGTTTATGGAAGATCCAATTTTGAAGATTAAAATTTTTGTTATAAGAAGGATATGTAGGATGCATTTCTAAGGAACTATCTTCATACCAGATGACTATATCCCCCTATACATGTCATTTCCACATGATGTTAAACTGAACAACATGGATTTAAATAGACTATATTGGTTTTGGTTCCTATTAAAATCATCATATGTAAGACACCACTTGAAAGTTCAATTACACCCTAGAAACACCAATAACCTCCTTATATTGCTAAAAAATTCATAGTTCCATGTTATTTTTCATTTAAATATATTTAGCAACCAATTACTAAGAAATAATGGGAACTAAAAGGAAAAAATTTGATATGTAAATATTGTATCATTAATACACCCCCTTTACATGCAGAAGGATTTAATACCTTATCATTTTAATATGCTAACCCATCCTATATCAGGATTTATAAGATATTCACAACCATATCATAAATCTATAAGAGATCCCCCTAATAGGCTATAACGCCCCCTAAAAGGGTTATATGATCCAAACGTCAGATCCCCTTTCCCAAGGTGTGTTCTTAAGTTTCATTGGGTTTGAAACCCCAAATGGAATCCTACCTTTAGAAAGAAGGTCTACACCTTATTAAGGATGTGGGAACCATTGATAGTTCTATGGAATATGGAAATGGTAAAACATATGTTAATTATTCTACAACCATACATATACCCTCCATAATCAATCATCAAATATACTACCATCTTGTAAAGAAATAGTGAACCCTACATGATAGAATGTAATGATAAAATAACAGAACAATTATAGGCATTAGGAATAATGTATCCTAAACCTCGGTAACCAAAACATCTTGTAAGGAATCAATAGCATAGTCCCTCGGATAGAAGTTAGGCAATATATTAGCAAATTGACATAGATAATTACCAAGTTATGCACACAAATGATTTTGAACTATTAGTGGTATATTGGGATGAAATTCATTTCAATATACTAAAAACATAATTTTTTCTCATAAAATAGTTTTTTATTACCTTCATTTATACCCACAAAACATATTATCATACCCTTTATATATTTTACTAGGTTTATATTTCTACATTCATGACATTTTATAAGTGTAATCATTTTTCCTTCATTTTCTCTCTCAACTCAGCATCTAGGAAAATCAATTATACCATTACTAGGTGTATTAAAAAATAGACCTAAGTTGATGTTTCTTTATCATATTTTGAGATATATAGTTAGGAACTATCACAAGGATTCACATCAAAGATACTATAAAATTCAATTTATCAGGAGGAAAATCATTTAATTTTACCTCAAATGAAGTTTGAACATAGTTCCTATTAGTTTGACACATTAACTAAAACAAAAAGGTACATTATGAGAAAAAATAATCATTATTAGTAATAATGAAAATACTATTCTATGGTTTTAAAAATCATGGAAACTTTTTTCAACCCATTATACTTTATGATTATTCTAGGTCATCCATGTTCATCATATATTAAAATTTTTCTTAGTGGTTTATAATAAAAATGTTAATTAAATTAATCATTTCACCTAGGTTTTTCTTTCCCGTAGTGTATTCTTATTTCAACCTATCATGTACTAACGATGATTGATTTAATACCCAATAAAACTCTTCCCATGTTTTCACAACTAGGTTAATTATTTCAAATAAATATTTACTTTCCAGTATCTAGATATGTATGTGTATTATAGAAAAAACCCCAACACTATTTTAAAAAAAATTATGGTATCTTATATATAGACTTATCCTATGGGGTTTAACCGGTGTTTTCTATTCCCAATCAATAAAAAATACAAAAATTTCTCTGATATAAACTCAAGTGACCCAAGAATGAAATGTACAACTAATACATCATTTTAGATAGTATTCAAAACATAAGAAATTATAAATTACTCAGAATAATAAGGTATTTGTGTCATTGATGACTAGATAAATGAAAATATTATTTCATTATTGAATTCTAACATCTCACAAAATAATCTTTTATTAATATACCCTTCTTATACATACCCAAATTAAATCCTTTATTTAAAACATGGTGGAAATCTAAAGATATAGAATGGTGATGTCACATTTTTACTATGGGTAAACATGGAACATTTTAATAAATGAACATAAGTGAGAATATGTGTATGAGAATATGATCATAACAGAATATAGTCATACCTAATAAATAAATTATTATTAATCATCAATTCGAGGATAAGTATTTGTTATAAATAAGACTAAATTTATACAAGTCAAGAATCACCAATAATAAATCATTATCTGTGAGAGTATATCATAGAACTAGTAATTTTCCACAAGCATAATCTTATAACATTGTGAACGTGTCTAAACTATATAGGTTCAAACATTATATTAAGGACCTGAAATCGATTCATCACATAAACATAGGGAAATAAAATTGGGTCTATGCATAATGTTATGAAATTGAAATCTAGTTCAGACATAATATAGTTATTGCATGGATTATCCATATTTACAGAATGAAAAAGAGATATATTCAAGTCCCACCACTCAAATAACATTGATCCATAAATATTCTATAATATTTTAAAAACATTCATCATTTCATAATATTTTATACTTTGGAAAATAAACCTGTTTCAAAAATATTTCATCTCAACATAGTTAATGTATAGAATTATAATATTTTTCCCTAAATATTATGTCAAACATAATCATCATATAACGTCTATAAAAAATAAGTTGATTACCTAATTGGATCGTGTCCCTAGGGGAGAATAAGTAACAATAAAGGATATTTTTACACATGATTTTTTTTAAAATATAACCGGACTATTTTTTAATGAAAATATTATTCTAATTATGAAAACACTTATTCTAAATCTAAACATATGAAATATCATTAGGTAAGTATTTTCAATAAAAATAACTATAAAAGCATATTTATTATATTTAATATAATTAAGAGGTCATGATTGAGGAATATATATTCATACATAAAATTTACAGAAATATTTTCATTCACACTTTCATTTAAAAGTAAATTATTTTGAAGGAAACATGAAGATTATATTAAAAAAAATATAAATCCAAATATTGAAAAAATAAAATTTACCATTCATTGAATAATAACAAATGTATTATTGAAATTATTATTAAAAAATATTCCCATGGAAGAAAAATATTCTTATCCAAATAGAAATAGATGATTGAAATTATTTATAAACATTATTTTAGAATTTTGGGAAAATTTAGTGAGAAATTTTTTAATAAAACTATAAGGTATAGAAATATTAATATAATAATATTATTTATTGTTTTAATGATAAAAATATCATATAATTACTCCAATTAAAAATTATTCATAAACAATTACAAATAATGAAGAGATTGGGAAATAAACCATTACCTCACATATCGTACTTATTTTTATATGTTAAATCCTCCTGTATAGAAAATATATATTTATTAAAAAAAATTATAAAACCATATTAATACTTATAGTACCATTCATTATTATATTATCAACCCATTCATTAATAATAATTCATTATAATCATCATTTTGGTTGCTAATTGTTCAGTATTTTATGATTGTTTTGGTTTGGTAGTTACAATCATTACACATTTATCATTATTACTTATTATCAAAAATATAAATAAATAAATTATCATCATATTAAATAATTATTATCAAAATGATAATCATTTATATAATGTGTTTATGAAAAATTAATTACATCATTTCATGGAGATCGTAGTCCATAGGTTCATAGGAGTAATGTTTCCACTTTTCTATGGATGGGAAAAAGGTAAAAAATATTATCCTTTATTGAATAAATATTATATGATTAAAATCAAATATAATCATTAATTATTTTCATATTACCCTACAAGTAAATAATGGTAAACTAAATAACATCACTTTAAGGAGTTTTTAGTATACACGTATGACCAAGCGACATTATCGTCTCCCAACAGATGGGAATGTAAGCATTTAGATAAGATATTATATTTCTACATAAATAATTATATCATTAATATAATATATAAAAATTCAATCCTTCCTGAGAAACATCTATGAATTAATATGATGGAAAATTAATCATATCACTATGTAAAGGTGGAAGTCCACACATACTCACAATCGAAACATTTATTTCCCATTTTTGGGAAGGGAGGCGGAAATGTTATTCAAATAATAATAACAATAATAATATCATAGTATATTTATGATACTTTATATAATTTGATAGGATTGATAATATATATTTATATAAAGTAGAAAATGATTTAATATTTGAATGATTCAGGTAAGAAGATAAACTCATCTTTGAGAGACCTCCTATAATTATTCCTATTTATAAATTAATATAAGCTCTAATTTCGTAGTAAAGATTCACTAAAACACCCCATAATTGAATATATGTGGTTATAGGAATGATATAAACTCATATAATCACATTTATTAATGTGTTAGATAATGTTTTTAACTAACCTCCTTGTTAAACCCACATTAAACCCAATTTATCATAAATTACCATAAAATAACTTCTTAAAAATAATAAAATAATGACAAGAAATTACTAAAGAAGGTACTTATAAAATGATTATATATTTTTAACCCAATTTGTTTTATCAAATTATCCATAAACATAATCTCTATGATAAAAATTAAATTATATAAAAGTATTAAAACACATGAAAAACTCTTTTTAGAGAAAAATAATATTTATGAAAAATAATAATTTCACACTAAAATCATGTGAGAAGTTTATTTCAACCTTTTTTTGTTAAATAAAAAACTATTTTATGGTTTTTATAATTTTTTATTAGTATAAAAACAAATTTCAACTTTGAACCATGAAATTAAATACAATGATCGGAAAACAGTATTCAATTTTAATAAAATATAATTTATAGTCATTAAAGGCACGAACAAGTTCTTAAACTCAAAATAATAATTTTAAAAACATTATTTATTTTATAAACATATCTATGGTTGATAAAAAACATTCATTTGTACGAAGGCATGTTCTGGTGATATTTTAAACCCTTACCCCATAGTTTTGACCATATTTTTTCTTGTTTTACCCTTACTCTGGTGATATATCATTAACATGGATTCTATTCATAATGAACACAATAAGTAAATCATTCAAAATATAAAAACCTAGTTCCTAATAAATTTGGAATTTATTTTAATCAATCAATTTTTAGAATTTTTAGAAATTAATTATATTATAAATTCATAATAATCCATGAAAAATAGGTTTTAGAAAATCAATTTATAAGAATAAAGATGAATTTATCCCCATTTCACAGAGATTAAAACCATTATATGAATGAATTTTTTTGGATATATAATCTATAAATTACATTAAAACTGTCCACTATTAGATATTAATTTAATAAATAAAATTATTGTGTAAAAGTTGTTTTCTAGGTTAAGATCCCTTTTACATTCAAATTATTTTCTATTCATTTCTAACCAATTGATAACTTAATAATTCATTTTACCCATTTGTAAAGATAAGTTTTAAAAATTTATTTAATACTATTTAAAAATTCCAATCCAATAGAAATATTAAAAAATCACAATAAATAATTATTTTCTATTTATATATCACTATGGGAAAATTGGTTATTTGTGATGGGCCAATTGCGATGAGAATTTATACCGTCGCAATAGGTCCGACAAAATATGTACTTGCGACAGGAGTCTCTTCCCATAGCAAATAGTAGGTTAATTGCGAAGGGAATAGGCGGCCCGTTTCAATAGGTTTGGCGCGGTTTGCGGGCCAAAACGCAGGTAGGGTATTTGCGACGAGGATGCACCCCCCGTCACAAAAGCCCGGCGGCGGTAAATACTATTTGCGATAGGCAAATACGTCCGTCGAAAATAGTATGTCGGTAGGTGTGTATCTATGACGGGAACCGTCGAAAATACCGTTTTTAACTGCCGACAATAATTAATGCGGGCGAGGGTATTTGCGATGGGGTCCGTCACAAATAACACCATCGCAACTAATCTAACTTATATATACCCCCATCGGTTTTTTTTCAAACCAATCAGATCTTCCTCTCCTCTCTGCATTCTCTATTTTTGTGGAAAAAATTTCTTTTAGTTAAAATTTTTTATACGAGAGGAATTGCAAGGTGCAAATACTTTCAGAATATCAATGTTTAAGGTATTTATATTTTATTTTTTTATATGTATTTTATTTTTTGATATTAATTTTTATTGTTTCTTGTAAGTTGTAATTAAATTAGATTTAAATTGATTTTTATTTATATTCATTTTTAGTTAGAAATTGATATTGTTAGTGATAATTATAAACAATTAGTTTTAATTTGCATTAATTAGAGATTATTATAGATAATTAGCTAAATTTAGTCATAATTAGATATAATTAGGGATAATTAGGGGTAGTTAGCAATAATTAGGGATAATTAGCAATAATTAGGGGTAATTATCAATAATTAGGGGTAATTAGCACTAATTAGGGGTAATAATTAGGGATAATTAGCAATAATTAACAATAATAATTCGGGGTAATTAGTAATAATTAGGAGTAATTAATAATAATTAGGGGTAATAAGTAATAATTTGGGGTAATTAGTAATAATTAGGGGTAATTAGTAATAATTAGGGGGTAATTAGTAATAATTAGGGGCAATTAGTAATAATTAGGGCTAATTAGTAATAATTAGGGGTAATTAGAAATAATTAGGGGTAATTAGTAATAATTAGTAATAATTAGTAATAATTAGTAATAATTCGTAATAATTAGTAATATTTAGTAATAATTAGGAATAATTTGTAATAATAAGGTATAATTTGTAATAATTAGGAATAATTAGTAATAATTAGAAATAATTAGAAATAATTGGGAACAATTAGGAATAATTAAGAAAAATTAGGAATTATTAGGAATAATTAGGAATAATTAAGAATAATTAGGAATAATTAGGAACAATTAGGAATAATTAGGAACAATTAAGAATAATTTGGAATATTTAGGAATAATTAGAAATAATTAGAAAAAATTAGAAAAAATTAGTAATAATTCGAAATAATTAGTAATAATTAGTAATAATTATTAATAATTTGTAAAAATTTGTAAAAATTAGTAATAATTAGTAACAATTAGTAATAATTAGGAATAATTAGGAATAATTAGTAATAATTAGGAATAATTTGGAATAATTAGGAATAATTAGTAATAATTTCGAATAATTAGGAATAATTAGTAATAATTAGTAATAATTAGTAACAATTAGTAATAATTAGTAATAATTAAAAATAATTTGTAATAATTAGTAAGAATTAGTAATAATTAGTAATAATTAGTAATAATTAGTAATAATTAAGAATAATTATGAATTTTTATGAATAATTAGGAATAATTAAGAATAATTAAAAATAATTAGTAATAATTAGTAATAATTAGTAATAATTAGTAATAATTTGGAATAATTTGGAATAATTAGTAATAATTAACAATAATTAGTAATAATTAAGAATAATTAGTAATAATTGGCAATAATTATTAATAATTAGTAATAATTAGTAATAATTAGTAATAATTAGTAATAAATAGTAATAATTAGTAATAATTAGTAATAATTAGGAATAATTGTCCTTGGTTGGTTGATCACCTTACGAGTAGCATTGAAATATGACAACACAAGTCATGCCCCTCTCATCTTTAAGAATTATCTCACATAACCCTTTACATAGAGCATTCTTCCTTGAAAATTTAAGGGAAAGATACTGAAGTCCCCTCCAATTTTTAAGGAAGAATGATCTATGTAAAGGGAGTGAGATGATTCTTAGAGATGAGAATGACATTACTTTAGTCATCTTATTTCAACACTACTTGCGAGGTGATCAACCATGCAAGGAAAATTATTACTAATTACATTGGACATGGCTGACACAGACATAATAATTAGGAAAAATTAAGAATAATTTGGAATAATTAGGAATAATTAAGAATTATTACGATTAATTGCCCTTTCTTGGGTTGATCACCTTGCAAGTAGCATTGAAGTAGGACAACCCAAGTCATACCCTTATCATCTATAAGAATTATCTCACATGACCCTTTACAAAGACCATTATTATTTGAAAATTTAAGTGAAAGATACTGATGCCCCCTCAAATTTTTAAGGAAGAATGATCTATATAAAGGGAGTGAGATGATTCTTAAGGAAAAGAACGTCATTACTTTGGTCGTCCTATTGCAACACTACTTGTGGGGTGATCAACAATGAAAGGATAGTTATAGAGTTTACATTGGACATGCTTGACACGTAAGTTTTATTACGCATGACCAGACAATTGGCGACCCTTTGAGATTTGAACATGTTAGGAATAGAGAATATCCTGTTGCGAATATTTATAATTTTAATATTTTATAAATTTTTTCTTATTTTAATAATATTAATATTGTTTTTTCATAAATATTGATAATATAATTTTTTATTAGTGATAATTAGTAAATGAAAACTCCTTGGATTATGAAGGGAAAATTTGAAATCATCTCCACAACTATGATTACCAAATTTCCTTTAATTATTCAAGCAGTTTTCATTTTGCTATATATTACTATGTATTGCTAAATTAGTAATAATTTTCAATACATAGTAATAAATAGTAATAATTAGTTAGGAATATTTAGAAAGAATTTCTAATAGACTTTAATAAATTCCAAGAACCTGTCACAATTTCTAGTGGATTGACGACACTCCTTTTGCTCGATGACTTTTCTCCCTTCAACTCTCACCGACAAAAAACAATATGAAAAATGTGTTGCTAAAAAGGAATATTCAATCTCATATACACGATATTGATATGAATTTGTAGGATCATATTTTTTATAATGTTTTCAGGCAGTGACAGTTGGAAGAAGATGATTCATTGACGAAACGGGGACTCTTTTGTCTGACGGCTCATTTACTTGCTTATTTCTCACACTGAAATCACAATGAAGAATCTGTTCGGGGATACGTATATTCATTTTCATACATACAAGAATGAATATGCATACCTTAGATCAGATTCTTCATTGTGATTTCAGTGTGAGAAAGATGCAAGTAAATGAGCTATCGGAAAAAAGAGTAGTCGTTAATCCACTCGAAATTGTTTCTCCTTTAATTAATGGTAATTATTAAGAAGTAGTAGAAATTATTTATCTTCTTTTTTCAGATAGTATTTTTATAATTTCAAATTATTCAAAAACATTGATGATTTTATATTTTATATAGAAAATTATGGAACAAGGAAGTCGACATCAGTCATTATTAGATGATCGTGCATGGATAAATCAGTGCAGAAATCCAAATGGTTCTGGTTTGAATCCTGTATCTATTGAGGGTGTTGAATCTTTCATATCATTTGCACCATCAAAAACAGAATATGTTTCAGAAGGCACAATTAAGTGTCATTGTAAAAAATATTCTCTGAGAACGTTTGACACATTTGACAAGGTTGGAGGACATCTATTGCGGTTTGGTTTTCAACCAGATTATGTTTTTTGGTATCAACACGGTGAACGCAGCTCCAGAGAATATTCTAATAACTTGATTCCGGATCCATCATGGTTTCAAAATTTAGTAAATTATGTTACAGGTCCATATGTTCAACAAACTAAAACTCACAATGATATTGATTTAACTCTTTATTTGGGACCATCCGAATTGTATGAGTTGTTGAGGTCTGCTAAGGATGCATTATATCCTGGTTGCAAGATAAGAAAATTAGAAGCGGTTGCAAAATTTATGGAAATTAAATTAGATAATGCAATGTCAAAAAACTTTTTGATCTGATATTTTCTTTGGTTAAAACACTATTACCTAAAGAAATGTGTTTCCTAAAAATTACTATGAGAGGAGGAGGCTGGTTCGTAATCTGGGCCTTAGTTATCAGAAGATTCATGCATGTCCAAATGATTGCATCTTATATTCTAGAGAAAATTATTCATTGGATAGTTGTCCCACATGTGGACAATCGAGGTATAAAGAAGCTCAAGTAGGAAAGTCTAGATCGATTCCAGTAAAATAGTTGAGATATATCCCCCTTGCACCCAGGTTGCAGCATTTATTTATATCTCATAACACAGCGTCAATGATGTCATGGCAAAAAACCAAGATTTAAATTGATAAAATCTTGGATCATCTGTCTGATGGTGATTCATGGAAACATTTTGACCTTCTGCATCCTTCTTTTTCTATAGAAGCCCAAAATGTGCAATATGGTCATTCTACTGACAGTTTCTATTCGTTTGGTTGTTATGTTAGTCAGTATTCATGTTTTCATGACTTTATAACTCCGTACAATTTGCCTCCATGGATGTTGATGAAGGATCCTTATATATTTTTGACTCTATTAATCCCAGGACATCCAAAAAAGAATATTGAGGTTTATTTGAAACCATTGATTGATAAGTTAAATTCATTGTGGAGTGATGGTGTTAATACATATGATGTTGTTGTGAAACAAAATTTGATATTAAAAGCTTCATTGATGTGGATGATTAGTGAATTTCTGGCATATGGCGTGTTATCTAGTTGTAGAACACATGGTTTAAAATCATGTCCTTAATGTATGAAAGACAAAAAATCATTTATTGTCATCAATGGAAAAAAACCTTGTTATTTTGATTGCCACCATATATTTATTCCAACCAATCATCCTTTTTAGAGGAAAAAATCTCATTTCAGGAAAGGTACAATTGAAAGGGATGAACCTCCAAAGATGATCTCAAGTACAGAGTTAAAATTAGTTGTATTTTCACTACCTCCCATCACATTTGGACCAACATTAAACCAATATAAAATTCATGTATTAGGGAAAGAACATAATTGGATAAAATAGAGCATTTTTTGGGATCATCCATATTGGTCTGATTTTTTTGTCCGCCACATGTTTGATCTTATGCATATTGAGAAGAACTGTTTTGATAATTTATTTCATACAATTTTGGATACACCGGGAAATTCCAAAGATACTGTAAAAGCATAATTAGAACTTACCCAAATTTGCAGGAGAACCGACCTTGAACTATTTGTAACTGTCAGATCATAGAGGTTAATGAAGACAAAAGCATCTTATACACTTTCTAAAGAGAGTATCTTATTATTTTGTCAGTGGATTGATGATTTGAGACTTACAGATGGATATTATTCCAATTTGGGCAGATGTGTTAATAATGGTTATATTACTGGATTAAAAAGACATGATTGTCATGTTATAATGGAAAGAATAATGCCGATTTGATTCAGAGGTTTGTTGAATTCTATGATTTTGGATTTTATAACAGACATATCATATTTTTCGAGGCATTTGTGTAGTGACAACATACTACGATTCACTAAGAAAACTGAAATAATATGTTGTTGTAATTATATGTAAACTGGAAAAAATCATTCCACCGGCATTCTTTGACTCAATGGAACATCTGATATTACATTTTCCACATAAATCTAAATGTGGAGGTCCAATACAGTTTCGATGGATGTAACCATTCGCGAGATGCATACAGAAATTAAAGAAAAAAGTACGTAACAAAGCATTAATTGAAGGCTAAATTGCTGAAGCTTATTTACAAGAGGAAATTTCTTTTTTCTGCTCTCATTATTTTGAATCTCAATATCCCTCACAACACAATCGCATGGGAAGAAATGAGGGGAATGTTAATGATGAAATGGGAAATCAATTAATAGTTTTTAATCAGCCAAATATGGGTTTTCGTGGAGTTCATGAATGATGTATTTCAGATGACGAACATCACAGATCTCATACATATGTTCTGCTCAACTGTGAAGAAATGACATCATTTGTCCTGTGAGTGATTCTTTCAATTATTCTATAATTTATGTTACAGTATTTAAACTTATTTTATTTGTAGGTTATATGATAATCATATCAAGAAACAACTTCCACAAATTACAAAAACTACTCTTGATGAACAGAGACAAAAAAAATTATCAATGGTTTCAGAAACTGGTAACATAAATTATTAATGGTTTAATATCAATTATATTTATTATTTATTATATTAATAATTATTTTAAATATTTTTAGGTGTATCAATATGCTGATAAAATTGATAAGATGTTGTTTATATTGAGTAACCCACCATCCAAAATGGTTAAATCTTATAATGCATATGTGGTGAATAGTTTTAGATTTCATACACATGCATACGGGGAATCAAAAAAACAATGAAAAGTGGAGTTTTCTTGAGAAGATCACATCATAGAGAAACAGAAGTTGAATTTTATGGAATTTTGGATGAAATTATTAAGCTGTGTTATCTAGGTCAAAATTACATAACAATGTTTAAACATCGGTGGTTGGATACTGAGAGAGGCTTGTTTTTTCATCCGACTCATGGAGTCGTCGATATTAAATATAAAAGTTTTCTTGCAGTAAATGAACCATTTTTACTGGCTCAACAGGCACATAAAATATATTATGCAATGTATTGTGATACTTCAAGAGACTTGAGTGATTGGTGGAGCATAATAAAATTGAAAACATGGGAAAATCGGTTTACTCAATCTGAATGTGGTTCCGCTGAAGTGGAAGGAATTGTAATTTTTTGAGAGACTGCTCAAAATCCATCTGATTCACAAAGAGACGTGAATATCAATGATGACACCCCAAAATTAAGGATCGATGGTGATGAAGATGTTAATGATGTTACAAATGAATTTGAAATGATAAGATATGATGAAACTGAAACGCATATGGATATTGTTGATGATGAGGAGGAAGATGAAGACATTAACATTGACAGCTACGGAGAAGAGGATGAAGATGAAAATTGACACAGTTAAATGTTGTTTATAATCCTAACTAATATATATATATATATATATAATAGTTATTTACAACTATCTGCTAACAACAATCATTTTGTGTTTCAGATGGACCCTGATCTATATCGCGAGTTGCAGAAGGCTGACCTACCGTGGGATGAGGGAGATTTTGGATCATCTGACCCTCAGCCTACTGGCAGTTCAGGGGGTACGTGGAGGGGGTGCGCTCTTCCACGGGAGATGATTCCTGACCCTATCCTCGAGCGACGTCCACATCTGGGTTTTGATCCACACACACGAAGGTATGGTAACCTGTATATTTTAGTTAGCTTTCATTAATTTATTTATATATATACTAACTGTTTGATTATTTATTTCTTTTTCACAGTTATGTGCATGTAGCTATTGGACCAGGAAGCGCTATCTTGTTCAATTATTTTTCTCATCCATCGATCACATGGGAACAGATTCTCGTTGATGTGCGACGTGATATGTTCCGTCATAGGCTGGTACCTAAATAAATAATATTTATTTTGAAATTTATTTTATTAATAACATGATATTATAAATTATTTGTAGGGTTTATGGTGTCTTATCAATTATAGCATGCGCGACACTATCTACGCGGCATGGAAGGTTTCTATGCGTGGCCGTTTCCATCAGTTTTTGCACAATTTGAGAAGGACATCCATTAAGAAAGCAGGAGTGATAGAATTTGATGAGTCATGTAGAGCCGACCGACTAGAGTACAATTAATATCACATTTGGGATGGATTATGTTTACACTGGTTGGGTGGTGGATTTCAGAGGAGATCTTCAGTGGGACAGCAGAACTGGGGGAGATAGGAGGTGACACATCAAGCTGGTAGCCATACATTCATTTCGCATAGAGAGCATCTAGTAAGTATATTTGAAAATATTTTATATAACTTTAAATATAAACAGTTCATTTTACATTTCTGTAGGCAGTCGAGTATCCCGATATTACGGAGTTCGACATTTATCGAAGGATGTACAGTGATCCAGTCACTAGAGAGATTAGAGGTGATCGCTAACATCGGATTGTGGTTAGTATTATTTATTCAGTTTGACAATTAACTGCATATAGTTTGTTCACAATTTTAATTTTAAATTGGGATTGAAGGAGTCATCTAAGGCTGTGACCTCTTAGACACAGGCTGAGAGTTAGGATGAGACGACTGAGCAGACCTGTCTTCACCATTTCGATGAGGCGACATAGATGCAGGCGACTTACTATGGCTTTGAGAAGGGCAGAGTAGTTGGCATCAGTTCTAATTTGACTCATGTTACTTATTATGGTACAATTGCGATGTCGGTGTCCAGCTCGAGAGGAGATCATGGAGAGACATCATCTTCTGGCTCACAGTATCAGGAGTAGTTGCGAACTAGGGCTAAGCTTATATAGACTTTGCAGAAGCAACATGGAGATATGTGTCGGCGGCAGCAGTAGCAGGATAAGCATCACGAGGAGGAGCTGCGTCAATTGGAGCAGCGGCGGTAGCAGGAGTATCACGAGCAGATGGAGTACATGCGTCGTCTGACTCATAGTTTAGGGATGGAGTTTTCTCCACCTCCTTCAGACGACCCCCCCCCCCCCCTAATAATTTGTTTTTAATGTTAAAAACATTTGAATTCATGTTTTGTAATAATATGAACTATTTACAGTTTATGTCTTTTATATTGGTGGAAATATTGCATAATTTAATTTATTTTAATATTGTATTATTTATTATTAGTGTTATATTTTTAAATATTTGTTTATTTAACTAATAATAATAATATTTTATGATTTTTTTTATATTTTTATATTTTTTTGAATATATTGAAACTTTTAATAATTTTTTAGTATTGTATTATTTTAATAATACTAATTTTAATTTTTTATTATTCATAATTTCATTAAATATATATTTTTTAGTATTATATTTTTTAATGATTGTTTATTTTATTAATAATAATAATATTTTCAATTTTTTTATTATTTTTATAATAATAATATTATTTTTTTATTAATAATAATTTTGTTTTTTTAATTATTTTTAGTATTCCCGAAGGGGTATTTTGCGACGGGTCCCCGTCGCAAATAAGTGAAATATTTTTTTTAAGATTAGTATTTGTGACGGGACAACGGGCCCGTCGTAATTAGTATTTGTGATGGGCCCATCACAAAAGGTTTATGGGTATATAATGTATATAATCGGAATTCTATTTGTGATAGGGAACTTACCCATCGCAAAAAATAATTGGGACGGGCCCGTCGCAAATATGTTTTTGGATATATAATGTATATAATCGGGAGGTTTTTTTGCGATGGGCCCATCGCAAAAAATATCTGTTGAGAGGTCGTTTTCTATAACGGGCGATTTGGGACGGGGGCCCGTCGCAAAAGGGTATTTGCAATGGGATCCCGTTGCAAATGGCCCATTGAAAAAAATGGGAATTCCAGTAGTGTATCATAGTTTATTTAAACTCAGTGTTTTGTGTGAATTAATATTTCAAAAAAATAAAAATAATTGAAATATAAATATATCATAAAATCTAGGGGGTTATAGTTAAATAGTTTTTATATAATTAAATCATGACTATAGTTCTGGGGTTGGAACTGTCATCCTAAATAATTCATTAGGAGATGAATAGTTAACTCCCAAATAATGATTTTAATGAAGAATTATTAATAAATATCTAATTTTAAATTATTTTGAAATTATGTATAGTTAAATAAAAATGATAATTTTTTTATTAAGTTATAATAAATATAAATTTTTTATATAATATTTTAGAGAAGATACGATGAATTATGATAATTAAGGAATGGTTTTTATCTCAAATCCCATTATTTGTGAAATTATTGTTATTATACACCTATTTGTGTTTAAGGTAAGGTTTTTTTTTCTGAAATCCCTTTCATTCAAACATGCATTTTTTATGCACCTTATTGTGTTTACAAGGTTTATATGATTCATTTTTGTAGAATTATTTCATTATTCACTCTTTAATATTGATATTTATTTATTCATTTCATTTTATTCTTTTCCAAATTGATTGTAATCAAATATTTCAAAACATTAAGATTTTTTTTCTAAATTTAATTATTTGAGACTTATGTCATATTCACTACCTATTTTATATTATGTTGTGTCTATAAAACCCTAATAAATTTTTATCATATATTCATGATGTTAGATGGGTTTTCATATCTGTCCCGTATATTATATTTCATTGGATTTTAATTCAAGATTTAACAATGGTGTATAGGTTTCATCAACTAAATTTCAATTTATTGGGTTACATTCGTGATTCAAAAATTGAATTCTATTATTTGAGGGATATATAATACGCATTAATATATTTTATGACTGTTTTTATAAAAATAATTGATTTTTACAATTAAATCCAATTTTCGTTCATTCATGAGGTCTTTATTCAAATATCATCAAGGTTGTAAGGATTTACATTAAAATATCAATTTTTATCAAGGATTCTTTGTTCCAATTTTAATTTTTCGAAATATAATATTCTATATACTCAAAATATCAATTATAACTTTTAAAATATTGTTACTTCTTGGGTTTTCATGTATTCAAATAATTTTTATCAACTTCGGTATAGAAAATGACTTAATTTTTAGGTAAATCCCACCTTATTTATCCTATTTGGCTGATAAAAATTCTCTTCAATATCCATTTCTTAAAAAAATTATTTTTGTTTTTATCTATAAATAAATTTTTAATAAATTCATATTAAAGAAATTTTGATTTTATTTACAATTTATTAAATAAAATATTTTTAACCATTTTTCATTCACGTGTCTTTTAACTTTTTTCAAAAGAGATAAATGATGGATTTATTAACATTTAGAGTGTGAATTTATTTTCCCATAGTCATGGACATTATTAATTATGAATATTCATTAAAATATTTTCTGGTTTTTCAAATAAAAATCTATTCTCATTATTCAACGAATTATTAGTACTAGAATGATAAAAAACCAAAAAGATATTTTCACTTTTTTCAATGAAAAATAAAAAATAATTTATAAATGTATATTTAATATATCTTAACAAACTTTTAGGATTGTTATGTATCCTTGGGGTTATGTTCTTATGATGCTACCCTATTTCATTATCTAAATATATTACGTTGATTATATTCCATGGCTCTTGATATTTTAATCTTTTTTTCTCATGTTAATTAATCTCTGAGGTAATGTTAAATGTTTTAATAATCAGGTGGCATACTTATTTATTATTTTAATTTTGTGATAGGTTTTTTTAAAATTATATAGTCATCCAAGGAATTTGGTAATTTTTCATAACCTAACTATCGAGGTCCGACATGTGACTACCCTAAGACAACCTCCAATATGTTAGGGGATGAAGACTAGTACTGAGTAGGCATATCCCAAAAATGGGAGGAAATAGCCTAAATTACTTGTACACACCCACACATATCCTTTTCCACACAATTATCGAATGTAAAACAACTGAAATAATGCATTTATACATCTAAGATCCCAGGAAATTGTACGATAGTAAAGTACTGAATACCGAAATGTGGCCAAAATCATGCCAAACCAAAACTATAAAGGGTCCAACCTACTCCAAGGGAGTGGTCTAATTCAAAAGTATGCTCCAAGAAAACATCTAGATCTATCATATTCTAGTTATGCTCCACTTATTCCTTATCCTTCCAGGACATCACCAAATGGGTCATTGTCTGCACAAGACATGACACGTGTGGGAAATCCCAGGTAGGGGTGAGTATAACAATATTCGGTATGAAATCTTGAAAATAATAAACCCAAAGCACCATATATAGTCATCTAAATATAATTTATAGCAATCAATTTCTAAGTATCTACCATATATACTTAATAAAGACACCATACCATCAAGCGATCATAACCACATGTCAGCCACTGGATTCTACTCGAAGAAACACTCATTCCAAGAGAACTAATACCGTGATCCAGGATATCATCAAATAATCTCGATGAAGTTTTCTAGCTCTTTAGTCCACATCAAAATAGAATTCATTAGAATAATAAGACATTGATACACAGATTGTCGGTTATTCCCAAAACTGTTGGGGGACACAACAAACTCAATATAGATCATCCTAATGTGTAGGGATCATATGTCAATTATTCCACAAACCCTACTGTTGTGGACTTCTTAAAGGAGGATAAATTCTACGATCAGGGAGTTTATGGTGATTCCACAATCATTATCTATGTAAATAAGGATTATAGAGAATCACACTCCAATCTCATGGAAGGTTGGAAAAACTCTATCGGAGACTCAACCTCTAGAGGGGATCATAATCCAGTGATGTGGATGTAATTTTACATTGTACCATAGAGTTAAGGGTTCAAGGGCATGAACTCAACATATAATAGTCTAAAATAAGAAAACAAATTACAACAATCACTCTTGAAGGGAGTACACTGCGTGTAGTAGGGGTATACACTATGCCCGATAACCCCGGATCTTGTCTTTGTAAACAACCCATGTCATCAAACAGGTCTTGTGTAGAAATAAATTTTGTATAATAAATCTATGTAATCTACACTTTTTCAAATATATAGATTCATCCACTATAATCATGTCCAAATATTAGTACATGGTTTGGCCTAAGTACTCTGTCCACCCAGTGTCTGTGTAGTGGAGTACACACCGTATAGGCAACCCGTGTACTCCACCCAATGTTCATGTACTTCCCAAGTACATGCCTAGTATCCAATGAGGGTCTAAACATTGTGCAGGATGATCCATATGTCGTGTGATACCTATCTTCTCTTAGAAATCCTAGACACCACATTGGGGGCACCCACACACCATATAATACTAGATTACACACTGGGTTCTACAGAATTTTCCAGAAATCCAAGACCTTCCTCCACACACCTTAGTTGGTACTCCAGCCTCGGATTAATCAACCAACATGCTGTAAAACTCGTGATCTAACCTCATGTTTCAATTACATCATAGAATCAACATGTTTCATCACAATATCACCTATAAAAATTGATTGAATTGATGTTCTTCATTCTGTGCTGAAGAACACTGAAGAATACGAAATAGGGACTCATTCATCATCTGAAAAGATATGTCTCTTTTATTGTAACTCCATAATGCAATTAAAATCCAAGATCTACAATATCAAATCATTGTATGAAGAAATGAGTGTTAAAATATTGATTTATTGGGAAAAACCAAACCCTCGGCCCAATGAAGAACACTCGTGGTGAATAATGGAACTGGGGAGAGAATCACAAGAATAATTGAGAGGAATGAACCTCTATTGATGTTTGAATTGATCTTGGTTCATTCACATTATAAGGAATATCAAATCCATCAATAATTTAATCATAATAATTTCTCCCGCTATATACCCTTAAAATATTCTCATCTGGAAAGGATACTGACCAAAAAATGAATCTGTCCGTTGAATGATTTGTGTTCATCGCATAAATTAAAGACATGAAGGAAATAAAAATAAAACAAACACCATGCATAATTTTTTTATCACCAATGAGTAATTAATGCCCCATCATCACTGTTGTAATGATCCATCATATCCAAGGTTATGTCGATCGTTGATCAACAATAAATCACCATTAACCGGATACATAATCCTCAATTCTATCTTCAGTGCCTCTCCACTGTTTCCATGGTTATGTAGCTAACTCTATAAATACTCCATAACAATATCTTTAAATATTCTTACACATTGAATCAATGAAAATGGAATAAAATAATTTTATTCACATAAATGCTTGTGACAAATTTTCCTCCAAATACCCATGCCAACTAATGTTAAGTCACACCTAGGGTAAAACACCATTTAGAACCCAATGGTTCCCTCATATTTATGATCTGGAAAAAAATTTCTATTTTATTCCAGTTTTTTTGGAAAACAATATTCACATTCTCATTAATATATTTAATATATTTTAAACATTTATTCTGGAAACACTGGGCCATAGAATCACAAGTCGTCTCAACACATGCTCTCGTTGAAAATCCATATAATATTTAAAAATAATACATGGAAAATTTAAAACATTACACTATCTCAAATTTGGGATTTTCACCTTGTTAAGAGAAAAGATAAACAAGGAGATGAGGGTATTGGGATAACAACTGGGTCTCACACTCCTAGGTGCTCTCCTAAGGGTTCTCATGCATCCATGGAACACACAAAATGGTAATCGACCACCAAAAGACGGTCCTCTAGTTCCAATCCTTGACCTCCAATGGGTATTCATTAAAGGTTACTCCTTCCTCTGTGTCTAGATCACCCGAATCAAAAATGTGTGAGGGGTAATGAATATATATCCTCACCCCTGACACGTGAAAGACATCATATACCCAACATAACTATGGAGGTAGATCTAAAAGGTCTTCCACTTCACTAACTCTACATTGTATCTAGAATGTGATGATGAACCTCAGATATAGCATTATGCCTTGTCCAAATCACTATAACCAATGTTGTGGTGAACCCCATAGGAACATAAGGACTCCATCATAAAAATATAATGGACTCCGTTTCCTGTCAGCAGAAGACTTATAATTGCTCTTTGTAGTCTTCATCCACACCTGGATGATCTTCACCTTCTCAGTAATAGCTCACACCAACTCTAAGACCACAAGTGAAGACTATCCTGGATTAGTCAAACAAAGTGGTGAACTTCATGGACACCTGTAAAAACCCACAAATAGTTCCTTAACAATGGAAGAATGGTATCTATTGTTATATGTAAACTGCACAAAAGGGTAGGTATACCAACCAATTGTAGCCAAAATATAACATGAAATCCCACAACAAGTCCCCCTGAACCTAAGTGGTCCACTAAGTCATGCAATCAGTTTTCTGGTGGAATACTATTCGCAAATGTAATTGAGTCCTAAATTCCTCCAGTAATCCCATTCACAATCGAGATTCAATGAGAGCATCATGATAAGAAAAAAATGGAACATCTGGGAGTTAGACTATCTCTTGAATGTATAGATTTCCTAATCTCTCTACTGAAATCTGCTCTGGAATTTCTATGAAGGGGGATGACTTGGACATTTGGTCTACAATCACCCAGATGGAATCGAGTCCCCTGGATGTATGTTTTTAACCAATCCTGATGTCCAGAGATATTTCATACCACATCCACTATGGCACATCAAGGGGTTGTTTTAAACCCATTGAAACATGGTTCTCATCCTTCTCTTTCAAACAAGTAAAAGATAGAGAGAGAAAAAAATACAACTCCTTTCATCATTCATGGCCACCAAATCATAAATCATAGGTCTTTGTAAATTTTAAGAATTCATGGATTTACCACAAAATGGGGTGTATGGAACCCTTATAAAACCTCCTCCTACAATGCCAATGGTACCACTCCCCATCCTCTAAAAAGTACAGTATGCTCCCCACCTTAAGAATATCAATTGGAAGAATGCTTATTGAATATCTGAGTATGTAAGGTCTCACAGTCGGTATATCCTTGTTGAAAATACTTGACACGCTATATAAGTGGTGGGGTAACAACCATCGACGGAAGATATTAAGCACTATCATTTTCCAAAAAAGACAATAGCAATGAGGCTAACTACTCTCACACCTCATCCAACATGATATCCTATTGAGAATATCCACTACCATGTTCCCCAACCTACTATTATAGAAAATCTCAATGTCATAGTCCTGGAGGAAATCTATGCATCTTCTTTATGTCATGTTATGATCCTTCTAAAATAAGATGTAATTGAAATTATTTTTGGTTAGAGTATATGATAAATTGTTCACCCAATAGGTAGTGTCACCACATAATCAATGGAAAAAATTACAGTTGCTAAATAAAGGCTATGGGACATGTATTTCTACTCATGTGGTCTTGATTAGAATGAACCAAAAGCAATAATTTCTTACCCCTACATAGTAACATAACCATGTCTAGTCCTTGATGCATTATAGAACACTATGTACTCAACACCCTCCTCCGGTAACCTTAAGATGGGAGCTCTTGTCAACCTATTCCTTAGATCATAAATACACTACTGGGACATTTCTTTAAATACAAAAGGATTCTCTTTTATGGGCAGGGCTGTCAAGGGTTCTACCATACTTGGGTACGAACCATAGTTAGTGGCCAACAAATACAAGGAATCATCACACCTTAGTGACACTTTTTGGTGGATTCAAAGTAATTAATGCCTCAACCATCATAGGATCCACTACGACTCGATCCATTAAGATGACATGTCCAACAAAGTGAACCTCTCAAATCCATAACTGAAACTTTGAGAGATTCAATTAGATATAGTGCTCATGTAGTGTTTCTAGGACAATCTTCAAGTGTCTCACGTGCTCCTCCTTAGATGTTGAATACACTGGGATGTCATCAATGAAGACAACCAAGAACCATTCTATGAATGTTTAAAAGATACGGCCAATGATTCCCATGAACACTAAAAGGGAGTTAATCATTACAAACAGAATCACCAAGTACACATAATTATCATAACAGTATCTGAAGTTTTTCTTTAATATATCCTCATCTTATACTCACAAATAGTGATGGCTAGATCTAAGATCAATATTTGACAACTATCACACCCATCTCAAATAACAGCACAGGTCATAGATTTTAGGTAGTGGATACATTATTTTCATGGTACCAAGGATCAAGAGTGGGTAATACATACATAATCTCGAGTTACCATCCACCTTCTTAGCAAACAATATTGGTGTTTCCCATGTGGGAATGTTGGGTCTCACAAATCTCTTTTCTTGTAAGTCCTCCAACTACATCATCATCTCTATATGATCTTTGATCTCTATCAGATCTTTTGGTGAAGATATCAGTGTCATCGTAGGATTCATGTTGTTGTATAAATCAACCTCTTAATGGGGATTTAAATAGTGTAAATCCTCTAGAAAGACATCCTATTACTCCACCACTACTATAAGAAACTGTCAGCCAAAAGCATCAACTTTCCCTAGAGTCATACTGGATTATTATTGGTTAATCGACTATACTCTTCTACACCTGAGATTATCTTACTCTGCCAAGGTTTCTTTTTACCACACAAAAGAAAGCCTCATTCCATATCTATGGACACAACTCATCCATTTCCTAAAATAGTCAATATGAGAAGAAAATATAGGAAGTCATTCCATACCAAAGATGATGTCTTAAGGCCTCATTTCTATAACAAATAGATCCAATACGAAACTATCACATCCAAGAATGAAGTCACAATTTCGACACAAGTTAAAAATCAGTGAGTCACCACCCATAAGAGTATACTACTATAATGATTGAGTCAAAATCCCAACTGGAATCTCTAGGTTTCAAACTACATAAGGGGAATGGATGGAATGGATTTCACCTGTGTTTATCAATACTATAGCTAAAGTATTAAATACACTGTTTCTACCTCTTGTCATCCCTAGAGCCTTAGGGTCATAAAAATCTATACCTTGAAGAAGCCCTCATTCCTAAACACTATCTCCCTCTCACTAGCATAGACAACCTAGGGGTGGTGATGGTAGTAGGTTGAACCTACGACCACCTCATGTTGTCCTTCCAAACCCTCTACCTGGTCCACCACCTTGTGGACCACCCTGCTCCTACCTATATTTCTATCCTAGTGGTCCCTCAACCATCTACTGATCTATTGTATGATGGGTTGGTAAATCTCACATCATATGTCCCTGATCGGCCCAAGAGAAACACCCCATTTCCTTGGTAGATTTGATCCACCCTGAGAGTCTAACACCACTAACCCTCAGTCCTAGGATCGCCTCCTAAAGAGTTTTGGTAATGACACTAACTTTTATCGATTCAATTTATCTCTTCTCATAGTAATATCATATATTATAATCACATAGAATTCCATTAGAAAACATAATTCCACACCATGCTACTAAATACCATGTGACTTTTACAGATTACTCGATAAACATAAGTTTTCCTCTTATGGGATTTAAATTTCAAGAATCTGACATACACGGTTTTGATCAGTAAGATATTAGAATTCTGATATGACAAAATTATTTTTTTGGGAATAATAAAATACACTTATGAATATTAATGTTTCCCTTATAAATATTAATATGAATCTAATGAATAGTAATCATACCAATGACTGTATAAAAAAAATTATCCATCATACAAGTGAAAATATGATATAATTATATTATATTGTTGGTATTTCTGAAAGTCATTAATATATAATGATTAATTTAATAAATAAAAAATAAAATTTATTTTTATAAAATTTACTCATAAACCCGTATTTTTATTTCCTATTAAAATTTATGAGACCTTAATTAATTTTTCAAAGTGTTAGAAAATCAGTTTTAATTTTGAAATTTCAATTTCTCAAGAAAATTATGATTTTAATTAAAAATTAAAATACTCCAATTTAGAAAACTATTTTAATAAAATAGATTTTATTTTTGAAATCAATAAGTTGAAAACGGTTACAGTGAATTTTTTTTATTTTTCTTAGATACTGGAATTTTCAGTGAATAGTAAAATATGATAATTTATTACCAATGCTAAATGAATAAATTATAGAGTCATGGATAGTGTTCTACTAATGAACGAACCATTATTTAAAACTAAATGCTCTATTTTTCGTATTTATTCATGGAATCATTAATATTTCTTATCTCGTGGAGAAATAATAAATTAATGATTATAATATTTATAAAACCCTTCTCCCCTCCACCATAAATACCGATCCTCACAACATCATTTTCTCACTCCTCTAAATCCTTTTTACTACTCCAAATTCTATAAAATATCTTCTAAAGATCTTCACACATGTCCATCAGCCTATGATCTCATAAAAAGTCCGAAACGAATCTCCTAAGGAGGCTCTCAAGGAAGATATATTCAAGAGGTAATTTCTCTCTATTTTTGTTTAAATTCCTTTCATATTTCATTTAATTTCGTCTTTTATCCTAAACTTATCATATCCAAATGTAATTATAACTCTAGTATGATTGATATATAGGTATTATATAAAGTCAATGGAAGAATATTCATTATACATCTACCTCCCTCTCTTCTATTTTAAAAAAAATTGAAATCATTTCCCATGATATGTCAATTTTCCATCATCATGGGCGATGCACCTTAATTTTCCTTCAACACCTTCATGTATTTCAATAAAACCAATAAATAGTTTAAGTAAATTCTTATGTTTCTTTTAACCCCATTGATGTTCTGTAAACAACATTTATACATAATACTAAATGATAAAAAAAACTTGTTCGTTGTGGTCTAAAAACAACCCAAATTATCCTAAAACGATCATTATTAAAGTTTAACTAATGATTCATCCTCCTGATATATAAAAAAATCAATATAAGTTCATTTAAATTCATATAATATCATTAATAACATGTAAATTTAATTCTGGGTTTTTATTCATGTTTTAAAGAACTTCCATTCATGTGTACAAGTGAACCGTTCATGAAAACTAAAAAAAAGAATGCTTTCGAACAATTAATGTTAACTCTATAACTCATCCAAAGACCCATAAAAGAACATAATGAAACATTATTGAACCATATTAATGTATAAAAAATTCCTTAATTTTTTGTTAAAGAATATTATTTAATTATATAGTACCTTAAAGTAAAGAAAGTGTTGAGATACAAGGTAAGGGGAATTCTTGTACCCGTAATTATTTCTTCATGTTTTTCCTCTTCCACTACATTTTTAGTATCTTTATTCCTTAAAAATTATTTATTCATAATTATATTACATTTTATGGGATATACATGATTTCTAATTGATTTTATGAAAAACTAATGTTTTCCAAAATAACTCTTCTTTCAAATAACTCACCTTTTACTTCTCAATATAGTTTCTTTCACTCAAGGATGATGATTCTTATATCAACTATGTGATTTCCTATTTAATTTGTTAACCCAATGGGTTTTAATGTATTATTATGATATGAAACACATTAATTTTCAAAGTTTATTTATGTTCATGATTTACATATTTTCTACGTGGCATGCATGATAATGTAAATGTTATGATGTGCTGGGTACGCCCAGAATTTTATATCACTACAATGCATTGGGTAATGTGAAGAACATCTGGAGTAAAGTGAAATATTTATGAAAATTATTTTAGCTTTTTTCACAACTATGTTTGGTAGTTATCTACTAAGACATGATGTTTCATTTTTATGCATTTCCACATTCCGAGCCTTATCTTAATAATTCCTCTCATGATTATGAACATATACCTATGTTATGTTGATAATGATTATGCTTTCCCCATGTTATATTGTTTCATGTTCATTTCTATCCTCTCTTTGGGATTTTATATCATCCCTTTTTGATGTATATCCTCATGTTACTACATCTACTAAGGAGTATTAAAGGGAAATAAGAATCTAGAGAAGAAGGAATTTAATAAATATCTATGTTTTATGTTGTAAAAGTTATTTAAGGTATTAGTTTTCCCAATATAGCAATCCTTTGGATCCATGTTGTGTAATATTTTTTTATCATTAAAATTATTTAAAAGTAATGTAAAAAAATGGGATCACTATTGTTGGTATCAAATGCATAGTTTAGTGAATTTGGGAATTTTGATTAGAGAACTTTAGTGCAAACCCTTTTCTGATACTAAGTATATGAAAGCACACAATAATATTTTCTATACATAGGGCTCACATAAGATATGTTTTTAATTTTATTTTAACTAGAGAATGAATTATTTATTCATGACTTGTTGACTTAATTTTTCTTATAACCTTTTTTATTTTAGAAAATAGTGGTAACCAGGAGAAACTGAGCCTACAACCCATGCCAGGGACAACGTAATGATTTCCCAAATGACATCTCCAATGATTTTAGAGGTGGATTTAAAAACATGATGGTGATTCTTACCAGTTTCACTCGGGTTTTGAATAATAAACTGAATACTTTGGAATATCCTCCTTCACCTATTAGGGAGAAACTAGTTGTCAAGTTTTTTATGCGGCAATGACCACCAATATTTAGTGGAGCTCTTGATCCACTTCTTACGGAATAGTGGGTCAACTCAACAAAGAATGTATTTTCTTTTCTTCATGGTTACAAGACTGATAAGGAAACTTTTTCAATTTATTATCTTGATAGAGACGCTGACCAATGGTGGTATTTAATTCAAAACATAAAGATGAGGGATGAAATTGAAGAGATATAGTGGGAAGACTTTAGGATAATGTTTCATAAGAAGTATTTCCTACAAACTCATTGTACATATATAGAGAGAGAATTCATAGAGCTCATGAATAATTAAGGATAATCTTTCACTACCTGTGAAGAAAATTTCACAAGTCTTGAAAGGTACATTTTGGGATTTTGTTATCAATAATGATAGAAAAATAGATATCTTCTTTATAAGATTAAAACCACACCTCAAAAAGGCCATTGAAATTCGACACATTGGGAGTTAGGAAGAAGTTGTTCAGAGTACTCTAAAAGAGGATATGGATTTTGGAGAATGGTACAATAGATCTGGTGATAAGAAAATAAATATAGAGTTTCATGTTGGAGAGTTTAATTTGAAAGATGGAAAGAAAACTAAACCACCCATATGCCAAAAATTTGAGAAGAAGTATCATGGGAACTACCTCAAAGAGATGGGGAAATGCTTCAAATTTAGGAAATAAGTTCACCAAACTCCTGAATGTCTAAAAGACATGAGAAGATAAGAGAATATAGTGGAGGAAATGAGAGAACCACCCATAGTCCAATACGACAACAATTGGGAGAAAGGTAATTATGCAATCTTATTAACTAAATCCTGATTCCTCACGGGCAATCAACCTTAGTAGCCACCACAGGAAAAGGAACAAGGAATGTCATATACCATCACTACTATGGAAGAGGATCTTGAAAATTAAGTCATACAAGTTACACTTCCTATTCACTCAATAATGGAAAAAGACTTATTTGATTCTAGTTCTACCCATTCCTTTATATCCCACATGTTTTCTATAACTATTTAATGGAAACCCCAAAACCTTCAGGTATAAATATTTATAAAAACACTTAGTGGTGAAATCATTGCAACCCAAGTATTGGACTCCTCTCCTATTGGCGTATATGGGAAGATTCTACTAGAGAATCTCACAAAACTTAAATTGGTTAAATTTGATGTTATAATGGGTATGTATTGGAAATCATTATATATGTCACGCATCAACAATTTGAAAAAGAATATATATTTTCATATTTTGAACAATCCCATGATCCTATACAAATTCATGGTAGATCATGAAACTCTTTTGAAAAATAATTCTACGGTGTGGGTGTTCATTCGCAATGAGGAATCATACAAATATCAAATAGTTAATCCAAGAGAATGTATCAACCTAGGGGAAATTTCCCTCATGAGAGAATACAATGATGTATTTCAGGAAGATTGACCCAGACAACCCCCAGATCGTGAGGTAGGGTTATCAACAGAACTCATACCTAGAACTACACCTATCTCAAAGTGTCCCTATAGGATGGATCCTATCGACCTGGAAGAGTTGTAGAAGAAGCTAAAATAGAATTTGGGCAAAGGGTTCATACGCCCTAGGGTATCACTTTGGGGTGCATTAGTAATCTTTGTAAAGAAGAATGATGGATCAATGTGGTTGTGTATCAATTATCCGGAACACAACAAGTTCACCATAAAGAGTAATTATCCTCTTACAAGAATTGATGACTTTTTTGATCTATTGTGAGGAGATCAATACTTCCCAAAGGTGTATCTTTATTATGGATATCAATAGTTAAAGGTGAAGAAGGAATACATTCATAAGACAACCATTCGTATAGGGTATGGTCCCAATGATTTTCTAGTGATACCCTTCAAACTTACTAATTCCCCTGAAATATTCGTGGATTTGATGAATATAGCCTTTATACATTACCTTGTCAAATTTTTGGGAGTGTTTATCAATGATATTTGCTATATTCTCCAAGATAAAGGAGGAACATGAAGAACATATATGTCTTGTGTTGGTGACATTAAGGAAGGAGATGATGTACTCCATGTTCAGAATGTGTGACTTTTCGATGAAGCAAGTCACATTCTAGGAAAATGTGAAAACAAGTGAGGAAATTTTTTTGGAACCTTTAAAAATAAAGGAAAATGAGGAATGTCTCATACCCTCTAGGATCATAGAAATCCCTTGTTTTTTATCATAGTAGGGTACTACCGACGTTTTTTGAGAAATTTATCATGATTGTTAAGCCTACTAACATTATGAAAATGTTGTAAACGTTTTGTGATATACAGTGATGATACTAATAAAGTATTTGGTTGTGTACTCCAAGAAATGAAAATGTGATAGCCTATGCCTCACAATAGTTAATGATCCATGAGTAGAACAACCCGACTTATGATTTGGAGCAAGAAACTGTGATTTTTTCTTTGAAAATTTTGTGGAATTTCCTCTATGGTGATAAGTGGTATATATATACCGATAAAAATAGACTAATGTATATAAACACACAAAAAGAGCTCAACATGCATCAAAGGAGATGGTTAGAGATAATCAAAGACTATGATTTCTCTATTCAATATTATCCTGGAATGGTGAATAACGTAGCTGATGCTCTTAGAAGAAAATAACCTTCTACTCTATCCTTTTTGCAGATAGAGAAAGACCCTATCTTCATGGATATTAAATGGATGGATTTTGAACACATAACAGAAGGAAATGCATCAAACCTTGCCCAAATTTTTTCCCAATAATCTATCCAAGAGAGGATTATAGATCCACAAAGGGATAATTTGGAGTTACCAAATAAGGTGAATGTTTTAATTAAAGGGAAGCTGCATGAGTTCCGTATCGATGATGATAGAATGATATGATTTGGAATTAGTCTTTATGTGCCTTCTTCACCTGGGATAATGATGGAGATATTTCATAATGCACATTTCTCAAATTAATCTACCCATTCTTGGAGTACCAAGATGTACTGTGATCTTTGAGAACACTTAATATGGGACATTGTGATGGAGGAAATTTCTGTGTATATCTAAAGGTTCTTGATATGTCAGCAAGTCAAATCACAGTGATGTAAGTCCAAAGGTATGATTCAAACCTTTCCAATACCCATTTGGAAATGGAAGTATTTCATTATAGACCTTGTCATGGGTCTCTTGTAGACATCCAAAGGAAATAATGTGATATGGGTTGTGGTGGAATGACTCACCAAGATTACCTACCTTATCATTATTTTGGAAGATCTTTTTATCGAAATTATTGCAATGATATATGTAAAGAACGTGGTGATACTACATGGGGTTCCACTCTTGATTGTCTCGGATCAAAATAACATGTTCATATCTAAATTTTGGAGGAGTCTTAATCATTCCTTGAGTACTAAGTTGTATTTCATCACGGCCTGTCACCCCCAAACTGATGGCCAATCTGAAAGGACTAGACACCTGAAATTATGCACAAGGAATGCTCTATGGAATTCATTATTGGATAGTATCAGCATCACCCATTGTTTTATTCATAATATAACAATATATTTCACTCGGGTATACAGGTGGCTCCATATGAAGCTCTGTATGTAAATCGATGTAGAACTCCCACCTATTGGGATGAAGTTGGAGAAAGAAAACTACATGGACATGATCTTGTTTAAGAGATGAAATAGAGGTTCAAGACATCTAACAATATGTCAAAGGTTCTTAGAGTCGACCAAATAGCTACGCTAACAACTGTCGTAAGGACTTGGAGTTCACCATTGGAGATAACTTATTCCTTAAAATATCACCTTGGAGGAGTGTCGTGTGGTCTGGAAAGAAAGGGAAGCTAAGCTTCATGTACATTAGACCTATTGAGATCCTTGACCCCATAGGATCTCTGACCTATCGGCATTCACTTCCACTGAATATGGATCAATTTGATGATGTGTTTCACGTATCACTCCTATATAAGTACATACCAGATACCTCACATGTGATAAACTCAGAGGTTGTACAACTGAAAGATGATCCCTCTTAAGAAGAGTAGCCAGCAAGTTTTGTGAACTGGAGAGATAATATTCTTTACAATAAAGAACCCCACCTTGTCAAAATGTTTTGGATGCACAATAAGTATGAAGGAGTAACTTGGGAACCATAGGATTTAATAATTGATAAGTACTATCACCTTTTTATCTAAAATGGAATATCAATGGAAAAGTTTCAAAAGTAGGGAGGAATGTAACGACCTCAAATTTTATCAATGAAATATATCCCTTCTCATAGTAATATCATAGAGTATAATCACATAAAATTACAATTGGAAACACAATTCCACATCATGAAACTAAATATAATGTGACTTTTATATACTAGTCGTGAAACATAATTTTTTCCACTTCTGTGATTTGAATTCCAAAAATCCTACATACATGGTTGTGATCAGAAAAATATTTGGAGTCTGATACGAAAAAATTATTTTTTTTGGTGAATATTAAATTACCCTTAAGAATAATAATTTTTACCTTATGAATAGTAATATGAATCTTGTGAATATTAATCATACCAATGATAGAATATAATAAATTTATCAATCCTATAATTGACAAAATGATATAATTAAATTTTTGTGTCTATTTTTTGTAAGTAATGATTATTTATTGATTAATTTATTAATCTGAAAGAAATTTTGTTTTTATAAAATTTATTCATAAATATTTTAATTTTATTTCCTATAATAATTTATGTGACCTTAATTAATTTTTCAATGTATTTGAAATACAATTTTAATTTCTAATTTTTTATTTTTCGTATGAATTTTGATTTTGATTTAAAATTAAAATAGTACTATTAATAAAATAATTTTCATAAAATGGAGTTAATTTTGGTATTCTACACTTCATAATGGTTTGGGTGGTTTTTTGTTTTCTAAAATACATGATTTTTTTTGTGAATAATAAAATATTATAATTTATGAAGAATGCTAAATACATAAATTATAGACTAATGGATGATGTTCTGTTGATATAAGCACCATTTTTTCAAACACGCATGCTCAATTTACTCTATTTAACCTTGGAATCATCACTATTTCTTGTCTGGTGGAGAAATAATAAATTAACGATTATAATAAGGAAAAAACCTTTCTTCCCTCCACTATATATACGACCCCTCACAACCTTATCTCATCACACCTCTCCACCCATGTGCCAACTCTAATGTTTTCTCAAATATATTCCCATGTTCTTCCCACATGTCTAGAATCCCTTAGTGTTAAAAAATACCAAAACCTATCCCCTTAAGAGGATCTTAAGGAACATATATTATAGAGGTAATTTATCTATCTTTTCATTCAAATTCAATTCAAATTTCATTTTATTTCTTCTATTATCCTAAAATTCTCTTATTCAAATGTCATGATATCTCTGGTATGATTGATATATAGGTATTATTTCATTTTAATTGAATATTATTCATTATACTCCTCCCTCCTTCTCTATTTTGTTTTCAAAAAATGAAATCGTTGACTGTGATGTGTCAACTTACCATCATTATGGGTGATGCGCCTTCATTTTACTTCAACACCTTCAAGGATATCAATAAACCATTAAATGGTTGAAAATAGATTATAATATATATGGTGTAACCCCTTTTATTTTTTAGAAAAATATTTTATACATAATACTAAATGATAAAAAAAATAATGTTCGTTGTGATCCTAAAATCGCCAAAATTATCCTAAAACGATCATCATTAAATTCCAACTAATGGTTCATCCTCATTTCATATAAAAAATCATTATAATATCACTTAAATTTTTGTAATATCATTAATAACATTTAATATAAATTTTGTATGTCTAAGGGGATTTCTCAAAACCAACATTATTTAATTGGGTTTTCCCCCTTTCACTCTATTTTCAGTATATTTATTCCTTAAAAATCATTTATTCATCATTATCATACATTTTTATGGACATAAATATTTTATACTTGTGTTTATGACAAACATAATGTTTTCCAAAATAAATCTTCTTTCAAATAACACACTGTTTACTTCTCAATATTGTTTCCTTCACTCATGGATGATGATTCTTATATCAAATACGATATTCCATATTTAATTTGGGAACCTAATTCTTATGAATGTATTATTAGGAGACGAAACATAGTATTTTGCAATGGTTATTTATGTTCATGGGTGATATATTTACTATATGGAATTCATGATAATGTAAATGTTATTAGGTGATAGGTGCACCCATAATTATATGGTGCTCTAATGAATTGGGTAATTTGAAAAACCACATGAGTAAAGTGAAATATGTGTGAACTTTTTGATATATTTGTTCAAAAATATTTGTTGTAGTTAACTACTAAGACATTATGTTTCATTTTTATTCCTTTTCCAAATTTCATGTCTTCTATTAAAGCTTCCTCTCATGATTAGGATCCTTTGCCTATGTTTTGTGGATAATGAATATCCTCACCCCATGTTATATTATGTCAAGTTTTTATCTTTCCTATTACTAGGATTTTAGCTCACCACCTTTTGATTTATATCGTTAGGTGAATACTATTACTAAGGAGAATTAATGGGGCAATAAGAATCTATAGAAAAACAAATTAAATAAATGTCTACGTTTTATGTTGTAAAAGTTATGTATGGTCCCAGTTTTCCACGTATACTAAACCTTTGGATCCTCATTGTCTAACATGTTATTTATCATTAAAATGATGTTAATTTATGGAAATAATAGTCACTATATTCTAAACCTCTTGGATACCTATGATTGCCTTTTTTTACAAGCTACCGACTTTCGACTACTAGCTTCCACTACTAGTGATGGTGATATCTGTTTCCCAATGGGTGGTGGTATAGCTTGTAAATCACCCGGAGGATCTATTTGTAGTACAATCCCTAATACTCATGCCTCATTACTAAGTCGATTATCCTCATGATCACGCAGTCAAATCCTAACTCGTTGTCTACATTGAGGAATCTTGAGTTAAAACAATATATATTATGATAAAAAGATTATATATGGGGAGCTAACCCAATAAGTACATAGAAACCATAACCCATTCATATATTATTCTTGAACAAAAATATTTCCCTCCTAACAAATGTTTAATTGTACTGAGTAAAAAAGGACAGTGATCAGTTTCCCAATGTATGGATACTTGGCCCGCTCAGAAAAAATAGAATCCATGTCCTAAAATACAATCATGAAATACTAAACACTATTCCCCCAAATGAATCAAATGGACTCCAAATCCTAATGTATAATTTACCTCCTCTGATTCCACTTTGTCATGACTCGACCCACCAAGGTCTAACCCATGACTACCCTTATCTCACCTCTGAAAGGCATGGGGTTGGGGACTAGAAAAGTGTAGTCGTATCCCACAAATGGGAAGAATTTGACAAAAGTACCTATACACATGCATATGTCTCCAAGCCCACATAATGATGAAATGTAAAACAATTAAAACAATACTACATACATATAAGACCCCAGAACATAGTACAATAGTAAAGTAATGAAGATATAAAAGGGGATAAAAAAAATCCCAACCAAAGTTGTAAATAGTCTAACCTACTCCAAGGGTGAGGACTAAGTCAAAAGTATGCTCCTGGTAAACACCTCGGTCTATCAAGATCTATCTTTTCTCCACCCGCTCTCTATCCTCCAAGGACTTCTTCAAAGGGTCTTCGTCGGAAAAAGACATGGTAAGTGCGGGTAAAGCTCCTGCAGGGATGAGTATAACAATACTCATTAGGATACCCCGAAAATACTAAATGTGAAGAACCAAGTATAGTATGTTTAATACCAGATATAACATTCAATGTATAACAGAAACAACCAGATATACTTAGGAATGACACCACGCCATCAGGTGTTCATAACCAACTATCAGGTATAGAATTCTACTTGAAGTAATTCTTATTCTAGGAGATCATACTTGTTGATCCATGCTATCATTAGAGACTTTCGACGAAGAGTTAAAGATCATTGTTACCCTCAAAAAGAGAATGAACTATCCTAATCATACTTTGATACACATATTGGGGGTCCCACCCAAAACCAATGTGGGCACCACAAATCCAATTTGGTTTTTCCCTCTATACAGGGGATCATATGTCAATGATTACCCCAACACTATTAGTTTTTCCTGGTAGAGGGAAGATCGATGCCCTTTTCACGAAGGTCACACTGATCCCACAAATTCCAACTAGTGAACTATTGATGATAGAGGATCACACTCAACTTTTATGGAGGGATGCCCTAACTCTATCTAAGACTCAACCACTTGAGAGGATCAGAGTCCAATGGTGTGGATTTAAATCTTCATTTTAGCCTCTAGCGAATGGAACATGGGAGAAAACACGACCTATACTGGTCAAAGAAAAGAAAACAAAGAAACGGTGTGTTGATGGTGTACACACTATGTCCCTCGATCCCGAATCATGTCCGTGTAAATCGAATGGGTCGTCAAACCATGTATGTGTTTCCAAACACATTCTGTAGGAAACTTGTGTACTATACCCATGTGATAGTACAAGGCTTTTACCTATATATACATGTTCTAGTATCAGTAACTGACTTTTCTCGTGTATGCAATCCAACTTATGTCTGTGTGAGGGAGTACACACTACGTTGGAATCCTATGTACTATACCATTTAATCATGTACTTCCCATGTATAAGTTGATTATTTGGGGGGGACGACACACCGTATAGGCTGGTCCACAATCCATTTGATGCTTATATCCTACCCAAAACATTAGCCACTACTCAGAGGGGCCCACACGCCATCTAATCCTAGATTACACATAGTGTTCTTCGAGGGTTTTTAGAAATACATGATCATCCCTTGTGCACCACGAACAATAATCCGGACTCTAATCCTTAGCATGTTAGGATATTAAATCTAATAAACAACCTCATTTTTTCATTACATCACTGAATTAATATATTTCATCACCAGATATACTCTCAAAATAGATCTAATTGATGTTCATAATTTTGTGCTGAAGAACTATAAAGAACACAACATCGGAAAACATCCATCGTCTGAATCACTCTGTCTCTGTCGTAAAAACTCCATCACGATACACTGATTCTAGATCTACGATATCAGACCATTTTACCAAAATGAGAAGCATAATGATTGATTGACGTGGAATAGTCAAACCCTAGGTCAAACGATGAAAACTCATGGTGAATCACAGAACCAGGGGACATAAGTACAATAAAAAATGAGAGGAACATACCTCTGTAAATGTTTGTATTGATATTAGTTTATTTTCATTAGAATAATATTTCAATCCATCAATAATTTAATCCCAATGATTTCTACCACAAAATCCCCATAAAATAATCTCATCCCATAAGGTGACTGATCCGAAAATCAATGTGTTTGTTGGTTGATTTTCATTGGCCACTGAAATTAAGAATGGGGGAAAGTAAAAATAAACATACACCCTACCAATATTATATTATATAGTTGATGATAAAATAATGTGTTGTCATTATGTATTCCAAGATCCATCGAATTCGAGGTTTCATCAATAATCAATTCACATTCTATCATCATTCACCTAAGAGAGAATCCTCAAAGCTCTCTAGAGTGTCTCTCTAATGTTTCTAGGGTTGTTTGGTGAATCCAATAAATCCTCTATAAGAATCTATTTAGTCATTGTTAGTAACATCATTATCACAAATGAAATAAAATAATTTCATTAAATTGCTTTATTAATTTTCACATCCACGAGGAATTTTGAACAAATGACCCACGTTATTATTTTTAAGTTGCGCCTAGGGTTAAACATCCATTTTGAACACAATGGTTCCATCAGATTTTGGATTCGGGCATGCATTTATATGTTATTCCACTTCTTATGAAAAATTTCACATGCATGTTATTTAATATAATTAATATATTTAAAACACACTACTGGAAACTATGGTTATACCAATGGTATCTAACCGTTGGTATAGACCAGGAAATCATTGGTATATCTTATACTGACAGTTTAAAGAACCATTGGGCGATAAGCTGTGGGTATATCCCTTTACCAATGGTTATCCCTTAATTATTGGCCTAGACCATTGGAAAATCATCTATAGCAATAGTTTATTGATAACCATTGGGATAAACATATACCAAAATTTTTTAACCGTTGGTGTAGAGCCTAAGACTTCAAACTATACCAAAGATTCTTAAACCATTGGTATAGTCTTTTTCCAAGGGTTTTCCCAACGGTTTACTAAAAATAGTTGGTATAAATGGCCCTTCAAACTATTCCAATGGTTTCTGAACCGTTTGTAAGAGTTCCTACAAAATTCAGCAGACCAGACCCCTGCTATTTTAGCTAGAGCAGGTCCAAAATCAAAAGACCATACACTTCCAGCTCAAACATTCCATACAACAAACAATACAATAAAACACCACATTAAAAATAGTTAAATAGAATAAACATAATTTATTTAGAATAGTAAAAAACCATACACAAAGCACAAACACATAATTCATAGAATTCCCTCACTATGGAATACCCAGAATTACACTATTTTCCATACACAAAACACAGAATACATAGAATTCACACTAAATTCCACTATTTTGCATTTTATTCCATTTCCTAGAGGGAGATCATGATGAAAAGTACCTCAAATATTTCCAGAATTTTATATTTTGGATAGCGTCTAGTAATGATGATATCATTGATTTTTTTTGTAATTGATTTCTACCATATAACAAGGACACCACCATAGTTTCAGAGGTAATTTTATAACAATGATTGCTAATATTACCTATAAATATCATAGTATATTGATGGAGTTTCAACAATTTCATAGGATGGATATTGGATTGTGGTTTTCTATGGTGGAATTTCATTAATGTAGTAAGATGAGTTCCTTAGATGAAACAGTATGTCAAATCATTCTTCTAAATAATGGAGGGGGAATTCATTCTGAGGGATCTTGATTGATTCGATTGAAATGTGACGCCCCAGGTTTTATGAACTGGTTTAAGTAAGAAGTGTTATGCCTTTAATAATGTCTCTTGTTTTATTTGTTTTGCTAATAAGGAATTGGAAATGAAATAAAACATGGAGAATAAGGTAAACTGATATATATTAAAACATTACTTTGCAACGAGACCCAACTAGTTGAAAATACCATGCACAAGACCTAACACAGCCACAGTAAGACTACAAAGAACCACAACCGGAGCAATCGGATAATCCTCATCTTCAGAGTCCATCAGCGTGAAAAGTATAATAGTCAAGGCCACGGCCGAGACCCCCATATGGACCCGAGGTACCGTCATCGGGCTCCCCAGGTGTGCGTGCGCGTGTAGAGAGTCAGCTAGACTAGAGAGGCTCGAGGTCGGCCGAGCATAGGTTACCCAGGTCGCGTGCGGGCCCATGTATAAGGTCGCGGCTCGCGCTGCGTGTGGTTGGGCCAAGGCTCGTGGGGGGACCCTTGTGTAAGGCCCCGGGTGCGTGTGTGTTGGTGTTATTAAACCGAAGGCTGCACACTTTGGTTTATAAGCCGCGCCTCAAAATCCTTCCGTTTCGATGTGGGACGAGCTCCCTGCGACCGGGACCGTCCGATCAACTCCCGCATCGATCTCATCCATCCAGACCGTTTTTAACCGCGCGACCTCCCTGCTTCTCTATAGCCATCCGATCTCATCGGAGATTCAATCATGGCCCTCCATCCCTTTTAAAATGTTTAATCCGTTTCCGGATTCTCCCTCAGCCGCACGATCTCGCCATCTTCAATCCGGACCATTCCTTCCCTTACCGCGTCGCCCCGTCGTCTTCTTCCCAGCATCGGGGTCTTGCGCCTGTAGGCCTGCACCAAGGACACCATGCCCCTCCCTTCGCACTGCACCGCTGACCCCTGAACACTCCCCCTCTTAGCTCACTGTGCCTTCATCGTTATCCCACAACGGCCTACCCATGGTCCGAGACACCCTTCTTGCACTGAGGCTATACTTAAACCCTCACACCTCATGAACTCATGACGGCTCCTCCTCCTCTTTCTCACCCTTGATCTCCCAGCAATCCAGCAAGCTCACCACCATTCCAGGATCCCTCCTCAAGTAGGTAAGGGTATTTCCATGTTTCTTCTTTTCCTTTCTTCGTTTGATGAAACCTATATTTATATATTATTCTTATATATTTATGTTTATAAAGCCAACCCCTGGGTTGTAATACTGTCAATGGCGTTTGACACCGTGTTACAAAGGATGTATATATATTTTCTCATGTTTGACATCTCCTGTTTCACAAATAAAAATATAGATATAAACCCGAAACAAAATTTTTATTTGTGTTTTATATACGTTTGATATATTTCTAAAAAAATATGAATAAATGTTATAGCTCCCACACCCCCTTCGATTTTATTTCCAAGATTATGTGGAGGATATACTGGATGATACATGGATTCTGAGGTTGCATATGTAACCGATGCATAATTTGTATCGTTTGTGTGAACCTTACATATATATAACCACATATTCCTACATGTTTTTATACTTTTGGTTGCATATAGAACCAAAGAATAACATGAATCATCTATGTGAACTATATATATATGTATCACTACGTATTCTGATATATTGATATATTTCTATGGTTATACATAGAACCAATGCATAACATATATCATTTTCTGAACCTTATATACATATATGACTACATATTTCTACATGTTTATAAATATTCCTCTCCTTTTCAAAACGAGGCAGTTATGATTTTAGGAGATGAATGCCTGTTTCTTGAATGCTATTTTGGATGCAATCTAGGCTACGAGCTTAGGTATGATTATGATATGTTTTTTTTTAAAACAAAGTGATTACATATTATTGTATTTATAACTTCCAAAATATTATACCCTCTTACTGTTTATGTTCCTTAAATAAATAAATTAAGAGTCCTTCAGCACTCATGAAATTTTCACTGGCCTTATTTATTTAGTATAAAACCCCTTTTCTTTATTTTTACAATTTTGGTGAATGTGTAGATTAATCAGATTATGTTTTACCATATTTAGGGGCTTTAATCATCGTATTTGGTCATAAGGGCTTCCTTAAGAATTTAATCTTCCATTGAAAAAGAAAGAATCATCATTTATTATCATTCTATATACTTTAATAACGTGCTTTTGTAAAAGGAGTGTTTTATGGAACTATGTATGCCATTGTTTAGCTGTCAACCTATTTTGAAAATATCATCTACCATTTCATGTATAAAAAAAGGGGCATGGTGTCTCATTACTCTTATTATTATTGTACAAAATGCATACTAATGACATATCCCTAAATGAACTAAGAAATCAGATTACCCAAAGTGGTATGGGACACCTTGGGTAAAGTGAAAACAAATGAGATATTCAATGTGGTATGGGACATCATGAATATACAGGTTGATAAAACAGATTATGAACGATGTGGCTCACATAATAACAAAGACAAATTTTAAGGGTGCGTCCTGATAGCGCCTCATTGCATTGGGTAATGATGTAACCACTAGAGATTACAATTTTAAGGGTGCGCCCAGATAGCGCCCCATTGCAGTGGGTAATGATGTAACCACTAGAGATTAAAATTTTAATGACACCTTGGGGATGGACCTTCGTGATATGTTCATGATTGTCTAAGTTAGATGTGTGGCCACATGTTCAAGTTATGTATCATGTTTTTTTGATAATGTACCTATCCTCTTACGACCACTGCCCTTACATAAAGTTCATATTTCACTAATATAAGTTGGACCATGATTTGTGTTTTTCTTTTGGTATAATCACAGTCAGCCTATAAAATTTAAGTTCTTCCCTCCTTGCGCAACTCTGATTACTTCCACATTATTCTCAACTGTCAATATTTTTCTTAAGTAATTTGCGGGCCATAGTTACTACTCTTCTGAGAAAATGATACTTTGTTTCATATTGATTGAGAATTTCTGATATTGTGTTTTACAATTCCTTAAGAAAAATGTTTTTAAAATGATTGGGTTTTGAAGAGTTAAACTGTTCTTTTATATATATACCCCTTACTGAGCGTTTTAAATGCTCACCCTACGTTTTCATTTTAAATTTTCAGGTATCAGCTTTTGAAAGATGAATTGTTTCAGAAGTTGCCAGTTTCCCAGAACCCGAACCGCACATGATCCTCTGTATGGGGCATGATGTGTTGTTAACAAAATGTATTTTATTTTAAGATAACAAATCATGTTTAGAAGGCACCGACTCCTTTAGTTTTCTGGGGTCGGGGTCTCTACAGAAACATGGAATAGAGAACTATGTGGATACTATGGATGGGTGGTCGTCACATGTTTGTTAGTGGGACCATAGTGTGATCATGATAATATAAATTGAGTGGGGGTATTATTAGACTCACATTCAATAAAAATTATCATGCGGTATAATTTATGGTTTTTATTTAGAGTTATTTTTCAAGACAAATGTCAGATCTTCGTATAGTTATTCAACATATGAAACACTTGGGTGATCCTAGAAGATGATAACACACCAACAACATGGAATTCTCATTTCAAGAAGATAAATCCCATTCAATAGATATAAAATCATCATTTTAATAGATATTCAATTTTTGGAACGATTCAAACAGGAAGGATGAATTTGGTGGGTGTATAGAAGTGGAGTCTAAGTGTTTGAATTATGAATAGGTACTTTTTATACATGTAATTGTGGTTTTAGTAATGATCTGGATAATTCATTGAGAGTTTTAGTAGGGGAAGTTTCCAGTATCAGTACCAATGTCTAGAGTAGATGAAGGAATTTATGAGGTTCATAAAATTCACAATTTCACTAATGGAAATACATATAATCCTTCAATAAAAATACTATCTCACCACATGATATCATGTTTAGATATGATTTCACCTAATAGAAATCATAAAGATGTGTAAGAGTAACAAAAAATAGATGTTATATAGTGGTAATCTAGTCATTTTAAGGGGTCATTTTTTAGATACAAAAGGCCCGACATAAGGATATTTCAAGGATGAATTTTTTATTCTATGAATATTTCATTGGATAAACTTTTTATAAGACATCACCCTCTCAAATCTAGTGAAATCATAGGGTGAAAAATCTTTAATTTCCAATCATAATATATCTATAGTTTGAGTCTTCTTTTTTTTGCTATTAATTTGTGTGTTTTTTATAAATTATTGCTGTTTTGTTATTGTATCATATGCTTTATAGTTGATTGGATAGTGTTTTACTAAATAACAACTTGTGTGGCTTCGGAATTTTAATCTATGGTATTCTTGTTATTATATACAAATTGGGCTATCTATTAGGTTTAAAACATGACAGTTATTTATTTATTTATTTGATGGACAATTATTTAGTCTGTGTTGGTTTGTGTGCATGTTAACTGACTATGTGTATATATTTATACAAATAGTGCATTTGTGATAGTTGAATATGATTTTGTGGAAGTGGTTTGGATATTATATCATCATCATCTCCATTGTACGGTAGTGCACCTGTCTCAAAATTGAATAAAATTTAGTCCATACAGTTGAATCATCTCCTCTTCCAAATAATAATTTCCACCTTATCATATTGAATCATACTACTCCATGTGTAAAGAAACAATCTCCCTTGTTTCGGAAAATATTCAAGAGATAGTCTATTGTTTCTTTCCTAGATTGTGATGTTTCATCTGTTTCAGTTTGGTAAGTCATCTGTTTGATACGAAAACCTGTACTTATTTTTTAAAATCCGTACACGTTTGGTACCAGAAATTAGTAGCTATTTCGGAATAAAGTCCCCTTTTAACAAGATCTAAAATATTTAAGTTGGTAATTGTGAATGTAGTTCTTCATTTTTCTCCTATGTTAATTCTTCATTTTTTCATAATACACAGTATTTAGGTATCCATTTCAGGTATTTTTTCTCCCTTCATAATTATGCTTGTTTACTGAACTATTGGTCATACACATTTGATTTATTATTGTGAATTAATGTGCAAAAACATTTTGGGCCAACAAAAAATGGTGTCTGTCTAAATTAAAATAGGAAAAATTTATCCCATTAATTAATTTGTGGGTCAATAATGATATGTAGGCTACAAAGAATGATGCCCAGGGGATTCGACCCCACGACTGGTGCCCCACACCCCAACCCCGCAAATGATGTTGCACACCCGAACTCCTATATTTTACAATACTAAAAATAGAGTAGGAGGATGTGTAATTTCATAAAACATAATTCATTCTTTCAATTAATTTATTATTAAAATATCATGAGGATACCATATACATAATACACTTTCATTGGGTAACTAATTGTCTATATGGGAGAACCCCTCCATTAGACCACTCATTGTGTTCCCAGTTACCCAATAACTATTTTATTTTTCACTCCACACATGATGTGGGTCTTATATTTTCTTATAATTCTAAATAACATTGGAGATAACTATGATATTATAAACACAACTCCAAATAAATCATCAAGAACCAAAATTATTGATCCAAATAGAAAACAAATAACATATGTGTCATTAAATCAATCCAAATGGAAAAGGTAAAATAAAATCTAGGTAGAACATATCAATCAATTAGAACATACCAATTTGAAGTCGAAGAACAAACAATGATCAGAAAAAAGCATGGATCACATGTTGGGAAGAAGAGTCCACAAATAAGTGGGGACCTCTCATTTATGGAAAATCAAAACATAAAATAACCCTGTATTTAAATTAATCCAAATTAAAAATGGAAAAAATGGAGGGAGAACATAAAACTCACTTATAACATACATATTTGAAGTGGATGATCAAAAAATAGATTGTTGGAAAGAAGGATTCCCACACTAGGAAGAATGGGATCTCCCGTTTAGGGCATAATGACGGTATATCAAGATCTTGATACTTGTGGTATTCTATCCCAATGGTTTTAAATAACCATTGGTAACATTGTTTTTTAATATAACAACAATTTTATAAAACCACTGGGTAAAGATGAAATATACTAATGGTTTTTTGAAACTATTAGGAAAGTGAGAATAATCAGGATATATCCCAATGGTTCTAGAGAAACCATTGAGAAATGTGAGGGTAGACATTACCTATTCCAATGGTTTCTAAAACCATTGGGAATACACAATCTAAAAACTCTTAATCCAACAGTTTTAAGAAAACCATTGGTATAGGTACCCCATCCCAATAATTTATATAAACTTTTGGGATATGGGTGTTAGTATATGAGGTATTTATAGCAGTGACATTAATTCTGGGAAAACATCCCCTCAGATTCCAATATTGTCTTAGCACCTAGTCTTGAAAACATTTGGTATAATATTTAAAAATAATACACCAAAATCATGAGACATTATATAATGATCGATATGTAATGATATAATAAAAAATGGAATATAGAGTAAAACCAATCCACTATTAGACTATGTTTTCTATGTTTATAGGAAATGGGAGTGAACCCCATCCACTATTAGATTTTATCCACATATTTTAAGGGAATATAAAGTGAACCCAATCAACCATGAGACTCTTTCCTCATGGTTTATGGGAGTGGTGTGAGAAACTAAACCACTACACTACTTTTCCCTAGATGATTTTCAAGTTAGTTATAATTGATTAAGGAAATGAATTTATATGAATATGGTTTTGAAAAGAAAAAATTATATCTTATGATTATGATATGCTCTCATGGATAATGACTTATTATTAATGATTAGTCACTCTTATTACTCGTTTATTTTTTTAAGAAATATAATTATTCCATGATTCATGACTTTTTTGAATGAAATATTTGGCATATTTTCATATGATATGATTATGTTCTCCTACCCTTATGGATATTTTATTTCCACATATGATCATTGAATGATATCTCTAACGATTATCGTTATTTAGAAAATGATCTCACCCTTTATTATATTTTATATTCCCAATTTTATGAAGATTGGTTTAGTGTAAAATATGTCTAAAATGGAACAATGTGTGAATACCTTTTTTTAAGATTGAAGACTTATTACCGAATTTTAAAATATAGGTAGAATAAAAAAATTATATTGGGTGTCAAATAAATGGTTTTTAAGTATTTGAATTTTATAATCCTCTAATAATATATAACAAAATATTTTTTTTATGTATGTGACTCAATATGTTTTATATGAATTATAATTATAGATTTTGAAATTTAGGACGCCAATTTTTTTATATAGGAAAATATATTAATATTATGTTTTTAATGCCAAATCCTAGTGTACACATCTGAGGAATTATATCATTACATAATGTGTGACATATTACAATTCCCTTTTAATCACTCATCCTCAAATATACTGAAATATAAATAGAAATAATATAAAATTAATTTTTACAATATTAGAAACACTATATTTTAGGTGTTAGTTGTTAGTGTGTAGTGGATATTATTCTACTTCACATGGTATTCCTTTTTTATCATGGAATGAACCAATATGGGAAGGGGATATCTTTAAACCATTCAAAATTCTATTTATTTACAATTTATTAGTATGAAACTTGAGAAATAATAAATAAATAATTTAAAATATATACGATGGAAGGAGAAAAAAAATTGATAAAATATCAGCTCTAAAGGTTCTATGATGAAAAAAATCTTATAAGTAGTACTTATATAGTGAAGCATCAAAACATGGAATATTAAACCACATTTATATGTAATAACTTTAATTAAAATTTTATAGAATGATAGGTGAAAAATACAATGGGAAACCTTCTAATTCTACTATATAAATGTTTTCTTATCCATTAATATTTCACTTATTTTAATTTGTTATTGGAATTATTTTTAGATTAACCACATAAAATATAATAATACTTTTAATTTATTATTATTCTGATTTACTAATATTATAAATATGACAAATTTCTATATTTATCACTAAATTAGTAAAAATTAATCAGAGATTTTCTATATCATTATATATAAATATTGTAAAATTTATTATATTTTCATAAATTAATTGGTCAGGAGAAATTTTTTAGTTTTCATAGATGGTTTATTTTAAGAAAAAAATTCAACGATCATTTGTAGTCCTTTCCTTATATAATTAAATTATTCTTTTAAAAATTGATTAATATAGAAATAATTTCAAATATAAAATTAGATGTTTTAATTAGTTAGGATGGACCTAGTTACATTCATTTAGAATTTGGAATAAAATAGGATTATAAAATCTGATATGCTTTTGATGGGTTTAAATTATTTTATTAATATTGTATTTTAGAAAGATATATTATAGTGGTGTTAAGAAGTGTAATGATTTTCATGGATTTATGTTTTTCAATTATATTAAATAAAGGAGTTATATGTAAAACAAAACATTGATATTTTATGGAATTATTTATTTTACATCTAAGACTTTAAGGAAAGAGATAAATTGTAGTATATAAATATGAATATATCATTTCTATATAATTTAATTGAGTTATTAATGGATGATTTTTGTAACATAGTATAAAATAATCTTTAATAAATTTTATGTTTCTTCTTAAATATTCCTCTCCTTCATCCATACCTCTACATCTCAATTTGAGGTAATATATATTTTACAAAAATTTTCTAATGGATAGTTTGATTGAAAAATGGTACTGATATATTATAATATTATATTATTAAATAATTTATATTTTTTTAGAACATTAATAATTTTATATATTCCATCCATGGAAAAAGAAAATCTTATTTTCTGTTTGTTCTCTCTAATTAGTTATCTTTATTGATTTATGATATTTCCAATTGTTTCGTTCCAAATTGAAAAGGGGGATATAAAACATTTTGGATATTGACCTTTGACCCATCATTTTCTTGACCACAAATGTGAGTTTTTATAACCAAAGTTCCAAAAGAAAATACACTAAGAATGGTTGTATGAATTATAGTGTCTTTAAAATTATTGATTTATCAATCTTAATTAAATATTTTATTTTTATATTAAAATATAATTGAATCATTCCCAATGATCATATGGAAACAGAAATAAAATTTATAAATAAATAATCACAAGACTATTTTTTATGTTGTTCTCTATCACTGTGTTACTACTAATGAAAAGAAATCAATGATGTGAGGATATTCCAATTAACTAATACTCCACTAGTATATGATCTAAACATTAAGATAATAACTATTAGCATCCATGTTCACTGGATTCCTTCTCACTAACACTCATTTATTTAATTTTGGTATAATTCTATAATCAGCATGTTGGTCAAACTGACAATTATATCATTCAGAAGTGTGACACTATACACTAACCGGTGTTTCCCATAAAACTTCAAACATTACTTCTATATATTTAACGATATGAAATGTAATTTTTTTATTATTTTTAAGATTATAAGTTTAATTAATCATGCTCAATAGTCCCTTTAAAATTCAATATATTCACTAAATTTTTCATTGACAACATGAACATGATCACTTTATTTTTTTCTCCCCCATGATTTTGTTTCTGTCTCATACATTCTATGTCTATAAACTATTTCCCTATATCGATAAGAATATGAATTTTAAAATTTATACATCAATCAACTCTCAAAAATCCTTCACCTAAAATCAAACATTATTATCATTACTTCAATAGTCTCAACCATTTAATTTCAATGAGTTATTTAATGGATGTATATGACCATCCATACTAACATGATAAATCCATGACAGCAAGAATGTTTAGATTTATATGTTTCTATAAAATATAGTGCATCATATACATTAAGGCCATATATGATGTATTTTTCATAAAAATCATAATCAATGTGAATTATGGATTTCAGATATAAACCGTCTCTGAGAGATATAGAATTTGGAAACATAAATCTACAAAAATAAATTTCCATGGATTATACTTCATTTCCATGCCATTTATTTTATGGAATAGTCCCGTTAATGTTCAATTGACTCAGAAATAGTCTATAGTATGGTTTAATGATTCATATCATGATCCTTCTCTTTGATTAATTATAGACTAGAAACTAAGAATTATTGACAGATATATTCTTCATTGTAGGAAATCCATGTGTGGACCCTACAATGAAATTTTTTAATATACAACATTATACTGATTATCCCTAGAAAACAAATTGAGTGGATTAAAATTTATTCAATTTCTAAAATGGTATAAGACTAAATCATTTCATGAAAATTATGTCATGGAGTTACCGGTGCTCTTTACATATTTGGAAATTAATATACCTTATGATTCATCTAGTTGAACCATACATAATATTATCTTTAAACCTTCAAATGAGTAGTGGTATTATGAAATTCTTTGATTCTATATGCGTTTCTAGAAAGAAGAATAATATCATAGATCAATATATTATAAAGATTTAAATATCTAAAATTATTTCTATATTTTAGATACTTCTTCAATTGGTCATTTTTTACTTTTCTCAAATAACTCAAAATGTCTGTAAACCAATATTTCAATTAACAAAAATATAACATGCCAACATGTTCTTTCAAACATACCCCATTTGGTTTTTTCAAAACATGGTTTTTTTAGAATAAGTCATTTTGTAACATAAAATGATTCCTGGAAACCTCTGTTTTTAACTTGTAGGCTCCCCCTGTAGTTACTCTTATGTATTCTAAAATAATCTACAATTCATTGAATAAAAATTATTCTTCTCCCCATTTCAAAAATAAAATACAAATTTCCCACTTATTATAGTTTTTAAAATATAATGTATTTTACATATGAACACTACATCAGATTAAATAAAACGATATTTAATAAAATATCCATTCCATTAAAATTTGAAATATGAATTAGTGTTTAAGAGATTAATTTAATACATAGAGTTTTTTCGATGATTATGAACCAAAAATTATTTTTCTTCAATGTAACCTTGGATTTTGTATCCTTTATCTTCTTATATCAAATTTAAAATACTTTTTCATTAAAAATAATAACAACATAATTTTTTATCATCAAATGTGAGAGTAACATCTGAACAACTATAGTTTAATAAGATCTCCTAAACACTCAGGTTCAACCTATAAATTTCAAATACATGTGAAACCAAAACATTTTTTGATAAGTATGCAACATGACTCTTTGTTAAAAAAAATATACCTTCATAGTATTTTTATTTGATATTTCTATTATCTAATGATAATAAATATCAATGATTTTTGTTAATGTTTGTTTTATTTGATTATTTTTTAGGTAAATGTAAACTCTATTGTTTAAATAAATAAATATTGAATATTTCACCACTTCAATAAGGTCCTAAAGTGATTGATTCATTAATATAAATTGTGTGATGTCCTTAGTAATTAAAATATATTATACCTCTATTACACTTAATGAAATATAAAAATATTTCATGATCATCTAACAAACACCATTTATTTCAATATTTAAATATTGAATACTCGTTTATTTCTACCCATAATATCATCATTCCCTTCCAAGTCTAAATATTCCCATAAATATATATATATTATATAATTTAGTAAAAAAACATCAATTTATTATTCCATAATTATACCACAAAATCATATTCACTTCTAGAAGACGATCATACTTTACAAAATAATAAAATTCTTCCCAAATAATTTTATAGAAATTATCGGTCATTATAGTTGTAAGATAGAATGAAATTCAAGTAATTAATAAATATAAAGTCAATTCAAATACCTTTCCATTCATATATATATTTATATTCTTATACTTCTATTCTAGTAAAAATAGGGTTTCAACATTGTATTTTAAAATTTAGCAGTTCTTCATTTACAAACATGAACTATGAAATAATTATTTTCCTCTTATCGTTAAGATAATTCATCCCAATTAAATATATAAACACCCAAATTACTAAAATAAAATAATAAGTTTTTTTAAATTATTAAATATTGTTATGTAATTATAATTACTACCTTAAATTGTAATTTTATCCAGATACACAATCAATATAAATCATTAATGTATGAAATTGTATTAAAAATATTATGATCAATCCCACTTCTCTTGAAATCTAACACTCTCATATTTTTTTATATCTTTTCACACCAAGAGCATGGTGAATTATTAATCACATATAATGAAGTATTATATTTTGGAGAAATTCAATCAACATATCCAATAATAAATACGAAAGGGTTTTAAATATATTCTTCTCCATTCAAAACACCATTCAATAACAGTATCCTCATATAAATTTAAAAAAATATAATTTTAAACTAAAAAACAATGGCTAAAAAAGACTAATTGAATTTATTATTTCTACCAAAGTAAATTTTTCCTCAACATCAACTCCTTACACATGGAAATATTCTTTATACTTAAGATTCACATTAATAAATTCCACTTTTTCATGTTCAGCAAGATAGTTTTGAATTATATTTTCATACCAATCATTTTAATATTTCTACATATTTAAATAATCTAACATGATTGAATCTTACTTAATTTTTCCAATAATTCGTTCCTTTATTTCCCTCATGATCCCCCCATTTTTTGGATCTTAAAAATGTATATAATACATATGATCATGGAGATGTTTATTCAATCATCTTCTTTCTTTGTGTCGAACTGATATATTATTTTTTTCAATGATATTTCCTGGATTAACAACACCTTTTATTCATTTAATTATATTCATAGGAGGACTAATATCTACACCACTTCCTTCCAAGAATTCAGCTTTAGAATCATTCTCAATTTAATGGTTATGAGATTCTCTTAAATACAAAAAGAAAAATTGTTTACCTTCACATGCTTTATCAGGTATATAAAATATAGAATTATATTATATTCATTTTCAGTAACATTTACAATAATGTTTTCATAAATATTATTTAACCACGTTTTGAAAACTGTTATAGATTTATTCATTATATAATAGCCCAAAAAATATTCATTTATCTATTATGGAAACATAAATTAACTTATTTCTAACCTTAAGTTGAATGAAAAATTTTATTTTCATATATTTGACATGATTTAATAAGTGGTTTCTTCAATGCCAAATTTCATACAGAGACTTCTGGATTCTATGACTAAGAAATGATTTATTTAAAGTGTACACAAACACATGCACAATTTTTCCCTAATTTTTATTAGAGACGATTCTATAAAAATATATGCTCATTGTTATGTTATTCACCATATCATTTCTTCTCTCTAAAAATCAATTTTTTTGAGGTGTTCTTGCTGAATATGTATCATGAAAATATGATATTTCTCAATTTGATTGTTAAACTCAATGGGATTTTACATTGTTCCATTATCATATCACATAATATTTATTATTATCATAAACCAATTTTCTACTCATCATGAAAATGTGTTTTTACCATCAAATACTTCTGTTGTTTTCCAAAAAAAAGAAACATCTCATCTTAAAAATACCATCATTCTATAAAATGAAATACATCTCAAAAAAATTATGTCTTACCTAATTTGACCACACATATTTGTGTGTTACAAATTGAAAATATATAATATTATACTATTATTTTGAGGATAAAAATTCGGCACAATATTTCTACACAAACAAGAATGTAACATCAATCTCAATTATCGTTCTATCCCACCAAGAGATTATAGTAAAACTTGATATGTGTTTTTATCTCTTATAATTATCTTCACCATAATGAAATAAATCAAACTGTTTTATTTTTAGGGTATAATAACTATTTCCGATTTTAAAAGGACTATGTTTTTTAGAATATATTTTCTATTGTTTCTGATGAAGATATTTAATATTCTATATTTTAACATTACTGATTTTAAACCATTGTCTAAATATTTGAGACAATATCCATGTAATTAGTTATTATTATAATATGTAGGGTATTTTTTAGTTCTCAACTACTAGATATAAATAGTTTATTCTCTCATGTAGATTTTTTCCCAAAATAACATTAGTGTTACATAAATGGCCACAAAATTAACACATCATAAGTGGAAATATTCTATCACTACCATTCCATCATATATCTCCAGTTCCTAATAGAATCCATTATTTTATTTGGTCTTTAAATGTTTTGATATGTCTAATTTCACTAAATTGTCTTTTATTTTAACATGTGATGACTTCACCTTTATGTCCTTATAACCAATAAAACTTTTTCTAAAAAAAAGTTATTTTATCAACTGATTCATCATCAAATGATGTTATTCAGCATCCATAACTTTCATTTAACACCTCGTCTGAAAAATATTAATTTATATATTCTTATTTTTTTCCATCATTTTATGTAATCAGTAATCCTTCTTAGTCAAAAAATCAACATCAACTAAATGTTTCTCAATATTCTTATCATTTTCCCAAAAATTCATACAAATATCGTCATTAATATTATTGAATTACTTAGTATTCTATAATTTGTTAATAACCTATTAGGATTTAAAATAAAAAGAATTACCATTATTTCACAACATTCAATAAAAAATCATACACTATTTCATGATCATTAATATAAATATTGGATTTGTTCAAAAATAAACTAATATTTTCCCATTATTAGTAAATCAATCACCACATATACAACTTCTAATTATACAAGGTGATTAATAACACTCTTGGGTCGATCATTATTTTCTTCTCAAGATTTGGATTTTTCTCATTAGTCTCATTATTCAATATTCTATATTTGATATAATTATATTCCAAAAACCATTCTGTTAGTATTACATTGGGATGATGACACTGAGAGGGGAGAGAATCCGTGTGTAATGAATCATTTTCACATTAAAACATTTAACACCTTTAATACTGATATCAGTTTTTCATTGAATGGGTCTCTCACCTTCATCCTCAGAGCTTAGATAGAACGAATAAAAAAATAAAATGTACAAAGAAATTCTTGATTTTAAATGAGGTTCATATTCATTAAAGATGACTATTTCGTAAGTATATAGTTGTTATTTTCATATATTGACACTACTTATCTTTTTTAGTAAATGAAATAATGGGAAAAGGAATGGCCTATCACCCATTTTCCTAGAACTAGCTAACTAAAATAAAATCATTAACATTGAATCAAAATATTTTAGTATGTCAGAATATCCCTCATGAAGTGATTAGTAGTTTATATTAATTCTTCTTATATAGAAACAATTAAACTATAATCATATTCTTAAAAATTAAAAAATAACAAGGGATGACTAAAATAAAAAAATAAATTGGTTGTCACAAATATGAAATAATATGGAATGACCAATCAATATTTCCTTCAGTAAAAATAATATGAAGATGTTGAAGACTAAATATCTCAAAATTTTATATCCCAAATTATAATTAGAAAATAAAAACTCAGTCAAAAACTATGATTTTCTTCTAATATTCGTCAAAAAATATATGATATCAATTTATATTGATGGATTATTAATTGAAATATAGATATAGTAATTCATGTATTTTTTCATGGGAGTTTTATTTTTTAACTCCGATTCATATAAGAAATTAATTTTTTTATTTTGGGTTCTTTTTATTGTGGTCCAGGTTTATTATTTCTTATGCCTAAGATTTATTCTATTTTAAAATCATTATAACTCATCCAAATAGTTATACAATATTAATCAATTCACTAATCTTATATAACATGTATGAACAAAATTGTTCTATAATTTATTTCGCAAACCTAAATCGGTATTAACCCTCTAAATAAACTAAGTCAATTCATTATGTTACAACACTTTATGAAAATCATGACCATATTATCATGAAAGTGTTTATTGTTCCTTCATAAAATGAGTACGTAGAATATTCTATTATTCTTCATCCTGGAAAGAGATGCCTCATAGGATCTTTCCTTTTCTTCACGAAATATATTGTATTCATGATTTCCCCCCTTATAATTTATGCAAAAGATTTGCATGGGGCTTTGTCATATATGTGGAAATAAGAGGGATTCTTTGTGGTCACACAATTTTCATGATGGAAAATAAGAGCTCATAGGGATTCAACAGCCTATATCAAACAAAATACCTCAGTATTTGTGGAAAATGTTCAAAACAATTGTTTACCTTTAAAATTTTCCATTTATAATAGATTTTATGTTTTAATATGTTTTTCAATTACCCAAATTAAATTCTATATTCCTGACTATGAAATGATGTGAAAAGTGGAGTCTTCTACTTCATGAACTCAGATTCCCTTATTGTGAAATAATATAACAATATATTGATAACAATATCATGTTTCATCTCAAAGGAATATGAAATCAGAAATGAATTTTAATTCATGATAAACACTCTACAACTTCTTGTTTCATCTTGGAAGAATCCCAACCTTCTTAACATTTTTTTGAATGCAATGTGATGAATACAAGAAAGGGATCTCAATATTCGAGCATGCCTAAATCATATTATGATCACAATGTATAGGGTCTATATAATCCAAAGGATATATCAAACCACAGATCTATGGATTTCAATCATGGTGTGAACTCTTGGTAATCCAATGTTAAATATGATTTAGAGGATTAATCAAAGGAAAGAAATTAAAAAAAACATTAAGAAATGTGTTATGTGAGTGAAATTTTTCATATGGTAATGGTACCTACACCTAACATGTCCCATATCACTTTTTATCCATATAAAAATTATACATTATCTAAAAATATGGTTCCTTATCCCGTTAATAGTGTGAAATCGGGGTCCACTCATAGGATCTACCATGATACCACCCCACAACAAGAAAAACTACATTTCTTATATATTACTACCCATTTCATCACATGTGTCTACCATTAAATGCATTATCATTATCTAATATACCCCTTACCACATTGGATACCCATGTATGGGTTAGTTAATTTATAATATATAATACACCCATATGTGGTTAGTATATCCCACCCTGTTTTCCAAGATACTAAAACACTACATGATTCAATATCACATACATAAAAAATATATATTCACATAGAATTCTTAATTACACATCTTATCATAATTATTTAGGCAACATTAGAGATATTGAATGGCCTTCTCCATTAAATATTTCATGGAATCTCGTCATGAAATGAATTCTGATAAATATACATTTTTATTGTATTAAAAATTTTAAATTTCTAAACAATAAGAACACTCTTAGTGAAATAAGAACATGTCATATGACATTATAAACAGTTCAATAATCATCAAAATTAATTCACTTAGTCCACAATTTATCTTCTATCCTTTAAACTTCTTATGGGTGGATCATTATAAAAAAACATCAACTACATCAACTAATTATAATCTTCTTAGAGAAACATTTATTCTTATGAAACTATTCAAAATAAAATGGACACAATTTCTTTGGAACTCTAATCATCAAACATTAATATGATTTGGAACACAAAAACAATCATCCCAGATAGTTTCATCTTTAATACATATTGACATCATGTTATTTATAACTTACTAATATATTTAAGACAAGTAAAACCCAAATTTAATGTTATATCATCAATATCACCCATCGTATTTTCTTCAATACTAGTACTGAAAACTGAGAAGTCAAATTGTCCTCATTGATTATTTTTTCACTTATCTTCACTACCCCTTATCGAATAAATATATAAAGATGATGATAGAGGATGACATCATTTCATTATTACGAAATATTTCATTCCTTATGTCACATTAAATATACTAGATCCACTCTTAATTTAGAAAATAGGAGGGTCTTATTTAGATATCAATATTATCCATTCTGATTTTTAAATATGATAACAACTGATGTATAATATCTTGTGTCCTTCATCATACATTGTTCAACAATTCTTGGGCTGACAGTAGTTAACTGATTACACTTGATAGAATGAAAATGGAAGTTGATTGATATAACTTGTTAATAAAAATTATGATGATATATTCTTCATGAAATACCTACACTCATCCCACCAAATAAATTAAAAATATTCAATTATAATATGAATGTAATCCTCCTAAAATCAATCATGGTCCTTCTTCAATATTCATTTGGTTTGGGTTATTGATTCATTTTAATTATAACCCTTTAGATCATAATAAATATCATTTATGTGAACAATGATAAGAGAATACACCCACATAATTATTTAATGAGTTATTCTCCATATACCACTAGGAGACATCAGTTGTTAATAAAATATAATTATCTTGAAATTTTTTAGACCCTCCGTCTCAATGGATGATCCCACTTTAACATAAATAAGAAGGATACTTCCATTAGTCTCAAATATGGCTCCTAATTAATGTTAATAATGATTTTTGTGATCTCATATATTATGGTACATTAATTTTTTTTATCATATATGGTTGATTAATAATCAACATAATGTTTAATATTTTACCTTTTAGAAATAATAAGTTTCAAGAGAGCAGAAAATAGATCATCATAGAATAGTGTATTTTATTAATTTTGAAATTAATTTTCTATATTATAGATATTGAAATAACATTTTCATCTATGTACCCCCAAAATCAGTTCATCACAATTACTACCCTACATGTGATTAAAAATGAAAACATATATTCGATTAAGGTGGATCTCATTTGGATTTCAATGAGAGAAAAAGGTATTATAGTTACTTATCATCCTTGAACCTACTTTTATTTTAATCCTTATGAGGTAAAAATATTTATGAAAATATTTATATCATTCATATATTTTTTGGAAGGATGGTGTTTTTCAATTGAATAATTTTTTTGTGGAATCTTCTACTTTACACTTCACATCATGGATCATTCATCCACTAGTGATTTCAGGTTCTTCTTTTGTATTTATTATTAGGATGTTGTTATGAAGGAATAATCACCCTATATATTTATATCCCTTTTACAACCTTCTATAGAGTACTTCTAATATTCATTTGTTATTATTTTTTGATAACCTCACATGAAACATGATCTCTTCTGGTTGAATATTTTTTCTTATTTATGAACTACATTCATTTGTGCTTAATCTAATATTTGTGATATTTTCAAATTAGTTGTCCAAGTAACTTTTATATAATTTTGAATATTCACACCATGATTGGTGGATTCACAGAGCCTTTAAGGTGTCCCCTTTTCGTTATCAGTAATTTTATTTTTCTCTTGGTTTGGTTTCTCCCTTTACTTTTAAGATTTCATACATTCATTTATATTTCCATTGAAGGACTTATTTTCCTAGAAAACAAGAAGTTTATTCTCTTTTTAACATTACCCATTGTAATCTTCTTGGGTTTTCCATTATTTTAATAATTATTTTCTGTTCTTCTCAATGGAGAATTAGTTCTATTTTCAGTTCATGTGTTTTTTTCATTGTTTTTTCTCAATTTTAATTTAGAATGATTTATTATAGAATCCCTCTTCATTATAAACAATTCAATTGAAAATGCAACATATTTTATTTAAATATACAAATCTATTAATAAACTTATTATTTATTTCCATCCATAGACATTGCTTCATCATTAATTTTCTCCCAATTAATGTTGTTTATAAATCATTTTATGAAAATGGGTTTTTATACCAACAACCATATTCTATGTGGTCAAATTTATCACTTAAATAATAGTATCCAACAAGCTTTAGTCATTGTTTTAGTAACAGTCTGAACAAATTGACATTCCTATCATTTTTATTTGTTTTCACAATTTTTAGGGGATTTATTAGACCAAAAAACATCATTTACACTCATCTTTATTCACTAAAAATGTACTGGTTGTATATTCATTTCTATTATTCATCAACCTTTCATAAGTTATTATTTGAAACCTATATTTATTACATAACCCAGAATATGAAAAATAAATAAATTTAAGGAAGATGTTACCTTCTACTTAGTAACTAGTTCATATTTAAGATTTAATTATTTTTATATATTCTTTCTACCATATAGAGGGATTTAGGAATAAGATTCATCTATATAGAAGTGTGTTCTTATAGAACTTATAGTAACAAATTTTCTTTTATCATGTTGTAAAGACTCCTCTTTATTATGATAAGAGTTTTTTTGTCTGATTCCATGATCCTTAAATTTCATATTTTGGGTATTTTTAACATCCTTCATTGAATTCAATCTATCAAAACATTCTTTAATTATCTTCACAACTTATGGATCGTGCATTTTATATTTCTTTTAAAGGAAGGTTTCTTGAACCTTAATCATATTATCTATGATATCATGTTTATAATTCATGAAATCTATTATGTATTTCTATTTTTCTTCTAATTAATAAAAAATACTTTCATATTCCTTTGTAGAATTCCCTTAATCAAGAATTTTATTTATCCACCGATCTTTAAAACTAGAGTATCATACTTTATGATTGAAAATAAATACCTATTTAACTTAAATATCTTATAATTATTGATATTATATTGCATTATTCTTAAAAATATTTCACAAAGTTCTTTATATCTCTGTAAATCTCTAAAACTCTGGAACTATTGGAGTTCCCCTATTAATAGAGATCAAAACATGTAATAACAATTTCATCCAATAAACTCTCTCTTTTCATCACATATTTCTGAATATGTATGACCAATTCTTACAAGGTATTCCTCCAATCCATATAACTATCACTATTTAAGGAATTATCTTCACTAATTATACTTGATTTCTTTGTTATTTAGCCATAGAATAATTTATTTGAAACGTATTTCTTTGAATTTCATATAAATATTTTTTTCCATCTACTTGGTAGAAGACGGTACTAACAGATCTTATGTTTCCTTTTTAGACATGTATTTCATATAATTATTACCTGGAAATGTAGATATTTCGTCATTATTAACCAACGGGGTTGTCTTCATCAATATCCCATTCCATTATTCTTAACATCATTCAATTTTTTTGATGTGATGTAATTTTTATCTACCATAGCTACAAATAACACATGGTTTCATTCAAATCTTAATTGAAAAATGATATATCAAATAGTAAAGAAGATTTAACTCATAGAATCCAATTAGAGGTTGTACAACCTCTGATAAAAAATATAAGGATATCATTGGGATGGCTACGCCAAGATTTGGGGTGAATCAGTGTTGAATGAGTCTTTATAACTTCAAAACATTTATCACATTTAATACCTCTATCAATTATTCACTGAATGGTTCTCATATAATACTTACCTATAGTATTCAAGCCTGAACACAAAATAATAAGGAACAAATAACATTGGTATTTTTAATATGGTTCATCTCTAGTGTGAAAGACTATGCCTTTGGTGTAAAGTGGATATTATCCCACATGCACACTATTTAATTTATATTGTGCATAAAATAAAGGGAAATAGAAACAATTGGACCTATTCTCTAGGTAGTGACTAGGTAAAATTAATGCTTTAACATTGAGGAATAATATTAAAAGATGTTGGATCATCCCTACTGAAGTGATTGGTGGTGTATAACATGTCTTCATAATTACATAGCAATAACCTCTTATTATCTTCCACAAAATACATTAACCACAAGGTCTACCATGAATATATAAATCAATGGGTTATATGTAACACTCAAAAATTATGCAAGCTAAAATCTTCATTATCATAGTCATAATAATATGAATATTCTGTAGAATTTATATATAAAAATTATTTCAACCAAATAATATTCATTAAATTCTATATCAGACACAATGTTGTTTTTCTTTTTATCTTAAATATATAATATGTGATCTAAAATTATATAATCGAACAATAAATTAAAATATCTCAATTTTAAATCTTGAATGTGTTCCACAGGCTTTTTATGGTTGTTAACTCCATCATATATAAAAACAATCTCATTATTTAATGTTCATTATATCAAGGATCAATAAAATTATTTCTAATTTCCCAAATTATATATCTAATATTCACAACTTTTGAAAATGATTAGTCCTTATTAATGAATTCTCCAATTCTTTATAGAATAGATGCCCCACACTATCCAATTCTCTTTTCTACAATCCAAAATTCAAAGGAACCCTCCATGTTTATCTCTCCATCTTCATGAAATCACACAAGCACAAAAATAAAATTTGTTTTTATTATTTAGGTTATTTGAAAATTTAATATATGTGGGTTTACCTAAAATTCATTTCACACTAATATATGAGAACAATATATTTGGTTACATATTATCACACAAATTATGATCATGAGAGAAAATAAGCTATGAGTTATTCCTTCATTTAAATGATTATGTAGAACAACCTTCTCTTCTTCATCGTAGAAAGAGATCATTCATGGTTCCTATCTTTTTGTTAGTGATATTTTTCTGATTCACCAATTTCCTCATTTTTCTCATAATAAATATGTGAAAACCCAATATAACGTAGGTGGAAAGGAGATGGATTCTTCATGGATGCAATGTTTTCACAATGGATAAGGAGAGATCTCAAGCTTATAGCATCCCATCTAGATCTAGTACATTAGTATTTATGGATGATGTTCACTTCCATTCACCATTTATATGTTTTTCCATGTTTTATAAAAGTGATATTTCAATGTATATTTTTTAATGCTCTCAAAGATATCGAATATCCTAGACTTTTAGATTCCTAGAAAAGTGGTAACTTATTATTTAAATACTCAACTTATACCTTCAAAGATACACCCCACTTTATATTGATAATCCATAGTGATTCATCTCAATTGAATATGAATTAAAAAATTAATTTGAATCCCTGAAAATCTCTCTAATACTACATTATTCAACTTGTATGATTCCCCAACATTCGAATAGTTACATTAAAGAAAGGTAAATAATGAATCTGATAGATCTCATTATTCATGTTTATATTGATCATTTCATGATCATCTAATAAGGTGTATGTTGTAGCTAGGATATATCTTACATAATTAATATATGGTTTTGAATCATGGAACAAACCCACATCATACCAATATTGATGGTGATGATGAGGCCAGATCCAATTTATGATATTAAACAAATATAATGTCTTACATCATTTATATAATATTTTTATGTGGTAGTAGAAATAATTCGTAACTTTTTCCACATTGACCTTCTCCCAGGATTAATTTAATAATACTATGAAACTTTATTCCTTAATCATCTCGAATAAAGTAACTATGGACCGCTCTTAGACTCCACTTTTTTTTACCCAATAACACAATCATCTACATAGCCTATGCACACCTAAACTTGTGTGCACCCATGTCTTACCCTCTATAGGTGACTTTCCTATACTATGATTCCCTATCTACTTGGATATCCATGTTTGGGATGGCTCCCATGTGGTCGAGCTTTCTTCAACATGTGCTTGTGATGACCCTTTTTAGTGGTTTTTGATGGCCTATATTTCATTAATAAAGACCCACCATAAAAAAACTAAGTATAGACTTTTTTTCTTAGCCACAAAATCACAACTATATTTTATATACCGTATGACACATATTTTACGCTTGTATAGGTTTTTTAATTATAATAATTCTAATATTTATTCTTTCAACAATATTGATATCTAATGGACTCATTTATATATTTCATGAAATCTCAACTTACAAAAAAATTAATCAAAATACATATTTTGATGGTCATCTCATTTTTAAATGTGGTAAACATTGATTTCTATCTTATAAAAATTGGAATATTTCATTTGGCATTAAAAAAATTGCACAATAGAAATATCTAATTCAATTAAACCATAATATATTGTTAACCCATTTAAATTATTTTGGATAGATTATATATAAACATTCAACTACTTTAACTACTTTCAAACCTCCTGATTAATATTTTACCATCAAAAAACAATCACAACACAATGCACATAATGGCTTGGGATCTTAATTCATCAAAAAATACCAATCTTGGGAACAAAATGAAAAACTACCAAGAAACTTTATTCTAAAATAGAAATTAGAATCACATGAATCATCACTTATTAACCTATTTAAAACAAAAACCTCCCAAAAACTATTTTGGATCATCACATTAAACTATTCCTTCTCAAAAAATGCTTCATATTTATTTACCAACACCTTTCACTAAATATTATTTATTCTCGATTTTCTATAATTCAATTTCCCTATATGGGAAATTTTTTATTTTGATTGGATGAAAATTAAAATTTTCCGCTATTCAAAAATATATTCTTCATGAATCATTATATCATTTATCCAATAATTTTTTAATGAAAACATGATAGTGGTAACACGGAATTTAATATTACATTGGTTTAGTCTTAATAAAGAAATACATTATGAGAGGATGGGTGAATTATGGTATTGTAGTTTGAAACTAATTTGTCAATAATGATCTGGTTCTCTTCTAAATAGGAACATTATTTTAACTCCATTCCCATAAATTTTGAGTGACGAATGAAATATGTATTAAATAATTGATTTTACCTATTTAAATGAAAATTATCTAATCATAGGTGCATGATATATGAATAATATTGATGCACTTAAAACTCTATACATAATTATTTATATGCATTTAAAAAATTAGGCTTTTATATTATCCCTCTTGATTCACTCTCTATGAAACACATTCAAAGATCTTATTTCTCTCATACATTGATAGGTTCCCAATACTCCTTCTGCAATGATAATTTTTCAAAAAATATCTCAATAGATAACACAACTAAAAAAGTGTAGAACTTATACACATATTAAATAACATATAGATTTATTTGATTCTAGATATCTAGGGAACCATAGAACCACATGGTAAACCCTATTACTTTATGTAATATCCTAGGGTTAGTTTCACAGAAGAATGTAAAATTTAACTATTTCTTTAATTATAAACAAGATTCTATAGATTTATTTTTATTTTGAACAACGGAGTATTTGTATATGGTGTGACTAAATAACATCAATGTGGAACCCATTTATTATGTATATTTTTGTAACTATGGTGCAGAGCAACGATTGAGCTTTGATTTCTTAGAATTTCTAGTTTGGGATGTTCTAAAAAGTTTTTGTATCATTTTTTCTGTGTGTGCATGTGGTATAGTGTTCATGTGAGGGATTGGAGACTAAGGAATGGATACAATAGGGTACATTTCACACGTTAATAAGATCTCACAATTTCCAATGATAGAGATTTTAAACACACATTTAACTAGGCTCGATTGTAGTGTGTCTATTTTCCTTTCACTGTATCTCTTGTTAATTTGGGACCAATTATGATGTTTCCCTATAACCCGCAGAATTGGTCATGTTTTCATGTATGTCCTATAAATAATTAAGGTATCTTAAACAATTCACCATCCAATCCTCTCTTCTAAACCTTAGAAAACTATAGGGATTCCTTAAGAGTACTTTTATCCCACATACTCATGACTTCATCCATAACATTAGAAGAGAAACCCATGTCAATTATATGTGAGTTCCTCTTCTATTATATTATGTATTCCTCTATTTTAAGGGGATGATAATATTATCAAATCTTATTTCACTATCTCAATATTGATTCTTCTTTTACAATCCATTTATGATGAATCAATATTGCTACTATGGATTCCTTGAATTCATGTTTGATAAGGTAAGTGAAACAGAGTGGATTGGATTTGGATATTGAAAATAATATAGATTAACATATTAAACATGAGTTATGAAGTTCCTGAATATCTTGATAATTTTTATATTGTTTTTCCTTTTTTTTATCTCTTATAGGTGTGTGTTAATCCAATAAGACTAGTATTTTATATTTATTAGATGGGTGGGAATTTTTTGATCGTGATACCAATGCTTAATAGTGAATGTGTGTGTTTATTTGTATAGATACATAGGCTCAATATTGATATGATATATTATGCCTATATTTGTTATTAATTTTGTGTGTGTGAATATATAACATGTTGGAATTAATACAATATTATCATGTGATGGGTGACTATTGCTTCCTTATTACCCTTTAGAGGTGATGTACGTGTGATATGATATAATGATGATGAAGGAATAAGACATAGGGTATGGGTGTGATGTCCTTCTAGCACTAAAAAATCTAGAAACACGGTGTTATGTATTTGTTTCCTAACCGGCATTAGAATTAGGGTGTAATAGACTTATAGATTTACCTATAATAGTGAAAAAGCTCTTTGAACATATGGTATTAACTAATACATGTTGTCCATATTGATACACATTGATATATATACTCTCAATTTGTATGAACCTTGAGAATATATTACATTATAACTATGAATCCATCATTGATCCAAATCAGTTATAGATTGGGTTTGTGGAATTATTTTTGGTGCACGGCCTCTCAACACATGTTTGTTTTCTTGTGGCTTGCACATTTATAAATTGTCATGTAATACATATATTATGAATGTGAAAATTTTTTAAAGACGCATTTTTGGTTCACTAATAGGTAATACTCACACCCAGAGAATGTATTCCATTATACCAATTAATCCATCATAGAGCCAATTCAGGTATGGATAGGGTTTATGGAATCTTTGTTAGTGAACAACTGTTCAACACATGTTTGATTTCTTGTGGCTTGAACATTTATTTATTTTCATGTAATTCACCTATTATGAATTTAACTTTGTGTTAAAGACACATTGGGTGTACTAATGGGTAATACTCTCACCATGAATGATAATATCAATGCACATGAAGTATTCATGATCAAGGATTCAATAATGGGAAAGGGACTAGTGAAAGGGAGATGAAGAGTTGAAGAATAGGGATTATAGGAAGTACCAGGATGGAATTAAGAGTGATTTTGTGCGGTATATTTATTTTCATTTCACATAATGATAAACTTTTTATACTACAATATTTATGGTCCTTAGGTTATTGTATTATATGACTTAGTGGTTCCTACCATGAAATTTGTTTACTATTTAATAAATTGGATCTATTTTTCATTTATTATTTTGGGTTATTATTCTAATTTTTAATATTATAGTATATGGAAATTTATAATGAGGGTATAGCCTACACATTGTACCATCTGAACACTCATATTTTGTTGTAAAGCTATTCAGAATGTGTGGGTGAAAATTATGTTATGTAGATCACCGACCTACACAAGGTTATTCAATTCAGCATGTTATAAATTATTATCAATGGTTGTTTTCATTTCCTTTTTTATTCTAAAATATGATTGGTGAAATTTCAGAAAGAGATAGATTTTGTGGATCTTGGGTGGGGAGTAATTTATGTCCTTAGATAGCTCTTATTTGATGGAAATATGAGTTACTAGTGGCAAGAAAAAAATTAAAGTTGTGATTTTATAGTTTTATATTGATCCTAAGTATATTGTGTTGTAATAAATTATGTGAATTTAGTGTGTACATGTGTAAAAACAAGGAATATATGATCACATTTCATATATAATAGTTTTTTACAATGTATAGAAGTTCATTTAACAAAATGTCGTGATTTTTTCTGTTTTTATTATGAGTTATGTTAGGCTGACATTAGGATTATTTATACATGATCATGTTATTTATATGTATTCCACTATTACTAATATGTATGTATAAGGAACTAGGAATGTTCCAGAGGAAGTTATAGTAGGCTTATTACTTATCACTATGTGTAACCTATAAGAATATGTATCCTATAATGAATCCCTTTTGTGCCTATTAACTGATTTGGATGTCGTTTACATAATCCACTATAGACGTCAAAATAATAAGAATTGAATTAAATACAATTTATCCTTTAAGATATATTATGGTGTCCCTAATTAATATAGGTCAAAATTATCCCACAAGGTAGAATTTCACATTTCAATCAACAAATGAATAGGAGGATACAACTGGGAAAGATATAGTACCTAACCCAATGGTTAATTAGTTAGGACAAATACATATAAATATATTTGACACAGTTCTTTATCATAATGGAGAAGTATTTAGGTAAATTTTGGATTATTCCCAGGACATCCAAATCAAGAGACCTCTATCCTTCCAATGCACTGTAGTCCCCTAATATGACGGGAACTGGATTGATGACATCATGGGGATTATTGATCTAGTGGAGACTATGGAGTATTTTTGGGTAATTTTAACTACCTTCATGATTTAGAGACACACTAGGATGTGTCATGGTGGTATGAACAATATGTGAAGATATGAGGTTTTTCCATGTGTGGTCTTCAATGATATTCAATATGATGAGATCATCCTAGATAAACTAAATCTAGATCATACCTAGAATTTAGGGAAAATTAGTGGGGGAAATAATTATGTATATATTCCTCTATTATTTAATATATTTTATTTTATTTTCATCAAAATTAGTTGGGAATGTGGTTTATAAGTCCAGGAAATTTAGTATTTTTATTTTTTGGAAATTATGAATCTTGTTAAGGGATCTAACCTGATAAAATATCTAGAGGTTCTCATAAATCCAAGATTATCATGAATATTCAAGAGGGGGATGGATCTACAGGTCTTCATTCATCTCATAGTAGACCAGTTAGGTTACATCCCAATATTATAGTGGTTTTATCATCTGTTAGAATGAATTTGATGGTTGTAGAATTCCAGACGGGCAGTGGTAAGAAATCAGTATGGCGTATTTTTTCTTTACCCACCTATATATGTTAAATAACATCATGGATTTTAATCTTGTCATATATTGGGAAGTAACATATTTATTTCTGAGATACTAAGAAAAGTTTTCATTAGTGTGGAAATATAGGGAAACAACATATGTTCTGTTTGATGGAGTTATTGTCTGGTTCCCACAGGGGTGTGTGTAAGACACATACTATGACCCTGAGATCATACCAAGGTCCTAAATAGAAAATACCAACCCCATATACATCATATTCTTTAGTGATTCACATGCCTTAGGTGTAGGATATTTGGTTAGAGTTAGGAATAATTTATGAAGTACACATGGTTCCTGGTAATGTTTGGAGGGGGGTCATCAACTATTCAAGGTATAGTAATGATAACATATATGATTTATTAAACCATGTATGATATATGAGCTTCACATTCATATATATCTTCTCATATTTTTTTTGTGCCAGACTTGTTAATCACGTTATATTTAAGGATGATATCTCTTGACACGCCCTTGGGGTTAAAATTTGAGAGTCCTAAAAAATGTTCATGATGCATCATAATAGATACTAGCCATAGAAATCTTTCAGATTCATCATACTTGAGATTACTAGATTTGTCCTTATGGTGTACGGTCTTTTTAATATGTAAAACATTAATTACCTAAAATAAAAATTTAATAACACATTGGGTCTTCTGATGTTTAGTTTTATAGAAATTATGGTCATAATACCGGGGAAAAAATGTTTCTTCAAATACACATGAATGTAATACTAATAGATTAATATTAGGTTGCTTTTACAATATCTTATATCCTTGGAAATCACTTTTAAATAAAGGTATGAAAATGAAGCATCGTATGGTCTAAACAAAATAAATATTTTCCATGTGCTCATAAGGCATAATAAGTTGTCATAATCCATAAAACATGAGGTATATCAAAATATAATAATCATGAATCATGACATGAAAGTATTTATAAAACATGAAAATGATACATTCATAAACATATCACCAATTATTATCAACAAGGTTTCATAAAATGTAATTAACATGGTCATTCAACAACGCATCCTAAAACATTCCTTTTCAATGGATTAAATCATTATCCAGTGCATTGGAGCACTATGAGGGAGAACCCTTCATATGTCTAAATTTATGTGTGCCACATATATTTAAGAAAATCTTTAATTAAAAACCATTGAAAATATTGGATAATCATTCAGGTAAAATTCAATAAATTAACAACTTTATGAAAAATTGAGCATTTAGTTATTTCTAACCCAAGTGAAAGGAATGTCGGAATTATTTTTGTAATTACTAAATCAATGATTCATGATTAACTATTAATGAATAATTATGAATATAGAAATATGTTGGGAACTCTATTGATTATGATATTTCAAGTAAAATTGTGAAATTTCCTAAAATTATTTTAGTTGCATGATAGGTATAGAATGTGGGTTAAATAAATGGAATAATGAGATGGAATGATGGAATAAAATTGATAAAACATAATTTTAAATGTAATGAAAAAATATAAATTTTCTGAAAGTAATGTAATTTAAAATTTATAATAAATACCACAAAAGAGGTTCTTGAATTGAAAATAAGAAGATGAGATTTATCATACCTACATCATTGAATTTATAATCATTATAGAGGGAATCCATTGAAATTCAGAATAATATTTGTGGGAATTTTTACAAGGAAAATGAGAATAATTTTTTTTAATGGATTTGGAGTTTAAAGGATTGGGGGTATGGGTGGGTATTTATGGTAAAAAGAGATGAATTTTTTTGCAATTTCCTAAAACATATATCAGAATTATTGGTTGTGGGAAATTAAAAACCATTGAAAAATTCTCAATGTTTTTGTCATTATTTTATAAAATCGTGTTTTGGACTAAAATATATTAATTAATTAAACCATAAATCAATTTTATTATATTAATTTGGAAATGGAAAAGTAAATTTTCCCAAAATATAGTTTTTTTAAAACAAATACCATTTTAGAATTTAGAATTCCATTTAGAGCTTTTGAAATTGATTTATATAAATTAAAATAAATATAAATAGAACAATTATATTTATGATATTGGATTCAATTTTATCAATTATTATTTCATTATTAGATACTTATGATGTCATAAAACACACAAAAAATATAAAACTATTTCTTTAACAATTATATGAATAAGAACATACTTAATAAAATTATCAAGATTTCTCTCTATCCTCATTTCAAATTGAAAATATAAAATATAATGTAAATTTTATCAGTATAATTTCATAAATATTAAATTTTTTAATTTAAAAAAACTTAATTATTGAAAAATAATAGTCTTTAAAACGTAAGAATCATCCAGGCACTTTTAAAAATTTTCTATGAGATTGTAAAATTATTTTACAATTTATAATTAAATAAATAGTGTTTTATAAGACTCTTTGTGGAAAATAAATTCTATTTAGAATACCTTAATTTTTTATAAATATTTACATATTTTCCAAAAAAATAAATTATTTTTAATTTCTATACAAAAAACTATTTATCATATTCATCTTATATACTTGTTTATTTTATTAAATAAAATTTTCTAAATAATCAGATCAGGGAAATAACTATTTCATTTATAGAAATTAAAATATAAATTTTGGAAACTAATATCTAGGATATTATCCTCTAATTAAACCACCATATTCCAAAATAGTAAGGCATGATATGGTAGATGTTTTGTGAGGTGGTCCGGATGGCGTTGACCGATAAGTGATCCCCACTAAGTTAAAAATATCATGTAGGTGATTTCATACAGGCCTCAATTGTTTCTTCTCTTCATGGTCATGGTAAATGGGAACCCCAATGATTCTATATTCATCACATTTCGTTATAAAAGAAATTAAAAACTCATTCTCCTAATTGTTTAGGACATCCAATATCCCTTCTTTATCAGTTATATTTTTAAATTTACATTTATAAACACTTTATTCAATTGAAAAATTATTCCCAATGGTCGTAATGCCTAATGTCCATATAGACCAACGACTATATTAACCAATGTTCCTATAATAATAATTTAATTATGATATCCTAATAGCTAAAGTTCTAATTTCCTCTTATATATTTACCTCTAGACCTCAAAATTTACAATTTGATGCCCTATGTTTTTAAAATTTTCATTGATAATGTCAATTTTATTCCTAGTGCTTCTTTATCTTTTAGTATTTTTTTGGTAGGAAAAATATTCTTAGAAGAGTTTGATCCTACTGAGTATACCATTTTCTGGTCAATATTATTTGTTTTTTATATACATGTACATGTATTATCTATATTAAATTGTATTACTACATGACATATAATATTATTTTTCTTAAAATATTTCAAAGTAATTCGATTATTTAAAAAATAGACATTATGAAAATAATGGTTACTTTTATAAATCCCACAATAAATTTTGATGTTATTACATTCTCCCCCTTATGAAATCTCATCCTTAATTTTTTTCCCCTACATTAAAACCAATTGTGTTTTCTTCTTAATTAATTTATTAGGTTCCTAATTAGATTCTTCAAAATTTTCATTTCTTCATAGGAATTTAAGATATTTTTTTTTATTTCCTTAATACTTATTCCCTTTTTTAATAACATTGATGGATTCCTCTTTGTAATAAAAGTCATGTTCCAATTATAAACTATTAATATCAGGTATATATATTGGACCTGAAATATTCTTTCTCAATAGAGGCACATGGAAGAAATCATATACATTTTATTCAATTGGATATTGTGATATTTGATAAGTTACATCTCCAAAATGTTCCAAAATATTTAATTATACAACATACCTTGGTCTATGGTTCAAATTATTTATAAATATCATAAATGATTTACACTATGATATCTTCATAAATACATGATCTATAATAAGAAATTATATGTCCTTCCTTAGGTTGTCATCATAACATTCATATCGAATTTATGAATACATGATGTGTTTCTAAATCACTTGTATCTTTTATGTGTTCTCATTCACAATGTTTGGTCAAAATAAATTCCCTTATCTAACATTATCCAAACATGTTACAAATCTACACCTTATTCTATAGAGATCATTAAAAGTGGTCATTTGAATACTTGAGTGAAAATTGTTGCAGTTGGAAAATTCAAAAAATTGCAGATTGTGTTCTCAACAACCTTAAAAATCTTGTGAAACCAAACTTATCATATATTTCTATATTTGAATTGTTTTATCAAACCGCCCCTCGAATTGAGTATGATATATGGTTTTCATGTTTACATATATATTCATAGCCTTTTGAAATATCCTCTGGATTGTAAAAGTATGTATTGGATACTGTTTATAATCAGAATACAACATTATTGCATGAAGTCTCACTATATATTGAATATAGAGGAGATTTAGGTCCTCTATAAAGAAATATTAGCACATGGAAATGAAATAGAAATCTATTATTGGATATTGATTAACTATATAACACTTTATTACTATGTATGTATAAGGTATGATAGTGACAAAGTCCATAGTGATGTTATTCAATTTCATAAAGGCATGTGTAGTGGTTTCAATAAACTATTCAGAATTAGTCCCTTCACCTTCCATTGTTGACACACGATGTACATTGTAGTGGAAAAATGAATCTCCCTTATCATATTATCCAACCAATAATGATCCTAAAATTTTATAAGCATTTTAGATATTATTAGATCTATATATATTGTAGAGTTATGATCTTCATCCATCAAATCCATATTTTTCTATTTTGTATATGGGATACATTTCCTTACACCAAATTCCATTACATATTCTCTATCAGTTTTCAATTCCAGAAAATAACCATTTTTAAAGAATCTATCTTCTTTTATATCAGTGGATCATCTGTTTCTGATTTATTGATCTTCTCTGGAAATAATAGTTGAGTAGTATGGGATATGATTTGTGCAGTCCATTCTATTATGACTCCAATATCCAACCATACTAGGTAAATCATTAATTGATATCCTTTGTTCATCATCATTCCATGAAAATCAGTATCATTCCTACTTAATGCATCTCCAAATATGTTATCTCTTTCATGGATATAATGAGTTTAACTACCAAAACCGTTAAGAAGATCCAACTATATACTTTGTATAATGTTCAATTATTATTTTTCTGATTGAATGCTTTTAATATTTTTACTTTTTATATATATATCACACTTTTCCCAAAAAAGATAGTGTCTCTATATTTTCATAGAAAAAATGACTATTGTTAAATCAAGTTCATGTGGGAGATAATTATTCTCATTATTCTGTAACTCTCAATATGTGTGATAAATAATCATTTCATTTCTCAATAAGAAACATCCATGACCATTTAGAGATACATCACTATAGATAAAAAATCCATCTTCAGTAGGGAGAAATGTTAGAATAACTAAATCAAACAACCTATTATTTAGCTCTTATACTCATTCTTTACATACATCTCTCTGAATAATCTTAACTCATTTTTAATTTAAATTGGTTAGTGAATTATAATTATAAGAAATGTATGTCACAAAAATTTTATAGTGTTCATTATGACTGTTGAAACATAAAATATCAATTATTGGTATAGAAAATGAACACTTCTAAATGGAATATGTCTGTGCATGATCCATTGAGATTCTTACAATGGTTAAAATGTTCCATAAGAATGAAAATTGGTGTAACTGGAACTCAACTTTTATAAATAGTCTAATAGATTCCCTCAACCTCTTTTTTTTCTAACATGAAACTTAGATGATCCTCATGTTCATTGTGACTTTTAGAATATTTCATAATATTATCAATAAATACCACTAAAAATTATCAATCTTTGAATTGAAGACTGTATTAATAAAATCCATAAATATTGCATCAAAATTTGTCAAGACAAAGGGAATAAAAAATTCATAATGCTCATATGTTGTTTAGAGTGTAGATTTTCATATATCTTTGTCATTCAGCCTCAACTGATGATACCCACACCTCAGGTTCATTATAGTGATTAATTGAGGCCCTTAAAGTGGGATAAACAAATAATCAATCCTCATGAGAGGGATTTCATTCTTTCTTTTAATTTCATTAATAAATCTATATTCAATTAATAACCATATCTATATAACATTAATTTTCAAAAATAGAATAGTTAATTTTTAGAATAGTTAACATTATTTTGAAGTAGATTCACATGGTAGAATAAACTTTTTACAAGAAGCCTTTTAGTTTCTTTTTTTTCCCAATAAATCAACATATTCCACTCACTATCGGGTTTTCTATATTAGATTGGATATAGGAATGTATTTAATTAAAAACAATACCTATCAACATGTGGGAGTTCCAGGTAAATCCTTATAAAATAAATCAATGTATTTTGTAATAATTGGGGTATTTTATATCTTTATACATCTATTTTATTCTCCTTATTCGCCCATAAACTCCATAAAGGAGGATATAGGAATGAATTATTAGTAATTATCTAGTTGGGATATATTTCCTTTGAAAATAATGGTTTTCCATTCAATAATAAAATTAACTTTCTCCTATAATAGACATTATAATTGTAATTTAGTATACAACCCAACCCAGATATAGATTCATATTAACACATGGGATTAATAACAATATTTTTAATGAAATTATGATTAAAATATTCGATTCTAGAGTTTATATACCCCATTTATGATTTGATAATCCCTCAAGGATTTTAATAGATAACTATACTTCTAGATATTTATGAGATGATTCTATATGCATAGAAAAAGTTAATAAATTAAAGGAATTCATTACTCCATATTAAAACAATTTACTTGGTAGAATTGAGGGAAAATGGGTTTATTTACCACCATATAATTTTAGAGCTTCTACATCATTTGTCAAGATTGAAAAAGAATGATCATTATCCCTTTTCATATGCTAACATTGATTGTTGCTACCCTCCTTCATATTCTGGTTTAACAATAATTTTTAATGTGTCTAAACATCCCACAATTGAAGCATTGAACTTTAGGTTGTGATTACACCATATTACATTTTCTTTTCATATTAATATATTGGTGATTCACCGCACTAAGATATTTTTGAGCTACATGGCCATCTATCCCTCAATTGTAGTACATTTCCATTCAATGTAAATATATTCATTGAATGTTTCTTCCCATATTTAGTCTACATAGTTAATTTAAATTTTTTCATTCTCTTTAATTATCAAAATTCTTCCAAAATATTTTATTTATTCCTCTTTTATTTCCATTCATTTTAATATGAAACTATGTTTCTCGAAAATCCATTTCAACCTTGATATTACTTCATACACTCTCCTTATAGTTTTTATAGTATCTATTTTTAATATTCCTATAGAGGTGGCTTCATATTCCTCAAAATAACCAATCAAACATTGTAATATTATGCATAATAATTTAGTGGTGTATTAAAGAAGTCATTGATATTTTATTTTATTTTCATCCCACTGATTAGTTTTCATTCAACTCTAGGACTAAAAATTCCGTTAATATTTTTTTCAAATCGATAGAGGAATATAATTGCAGAAAACTATTCTCCCAAAATCATAATAGCCCATTGAAATAATCTCCCCAACATACGTATTAATCTTAATCAATGTCCTCAGCCAATCAGTTTTACCTTAAAAAAGTTATACTTCCAATGTGACTTTATATATATTTGAACAAAAGTATATAAAAATTAATATATATATATATATATATATATATAATTAATTAATTTTACCATAATTAATGGATCATAAGGTCCAAAAATATGAATGAATAAACTAAAAGTTATTCCAAACAAGGTGAATTGGAATGTTCAAACTGATTCAGGTCATTATTCATGACTTGAGATTTTGGATTAACCATCCTCATGAAGATCTATATTCTATATTCCACCATGTTTGGAAGGTTTTCAATGTGTCATATGTTTCACTCATCGTAAATGTTATTCCTTATATTTTCCACCATTTATATAAAATATTAAAACCATATGGATAATTGTGTAACTTTTAAAAAATGTTAATTCAATATGGGGTTTAATTTATAAATAAATTTCTTCCTAAAAACCATTCTTCCTCAAAATTATCTCTTAATATCTTCTAATAAAATTTAAATTTTTTATTTATCATTCACAATGGTTCATAAAAACATGTGATTAACCAATACATATCCCATGGAAGTGTCATACCTTGTGTGGAACAATTAATTTATTTCATTCACCATGTGTGGTGGATTTAATACACAATCCAATCATTTCTAGGTTATTATCCCCATGTATAACTATTCTAGAGCCCTGAATATATCTAGTAGTCGGATAGGGAATTCATTTCGTGGATACCACAGACCATATACTTGAAAATAATATCAAGATTCATCCTTATATTTATAATTATCAATACATTAATTATTAATTTTTTATAATCCAAATTTCCTCATATGAAATAACCTTCCTTCAATACCAGATTTAAAATACAAGCTTTTTAATACATAAAAAATTCATGATATATTACATTTTTTAATAATAATGAGGTTTTTTAGGTTTAGTTTCCTAGAAATTATGAACATAATATATGAAACATATAAATTTTCTTATAATCTACGGGAAATTCATCTTAATATATTTTTAGTAGGTTAATATTTCCATATCTAATATCGTGGGGATATAAAAAAAGATATGTGTGATGATAATGACCAATAAGGGAATAAACAATGGATATATGGATAAAACATAAAAAATGATTCATTCCTAGAAATTCATCTTTATAAAATAGAAATGTGGCTAAAACATAAAAATGACTCATTCTTAAGAATATCAACAAGTTTTATAAAAAAAAATTCACAAAAACTATTTACCGAGGTTATTCACTATGGTATAATAATGCATGAAATCTCTATAGATTAATTATTTTATAAAAAATTTGGATAACTATCGAGGTGAACCCATCATATGTCTAAATTTATGTTTTCAACAAGTATCACAAGAAAAAAATTCATTAATAACCTATGGGAAATAATGAACGGGATTCATGTAAAAGCTATTAAATTCAAAAATTCTAAATTATATAATAACTATGTGATGAAAAAAGTTAAATTTCAGAAATTACATTGGTAGTATAATGACTATGAAATGTGGATTAATGAAATATCACAATGAGGGGAAATAAGGTCTCCTAATGATAAAATACTATTATGAAATGTAATTTATATGATTGTAAAATTATTTAATTCTATTAAAATACATAATATTTACAAAATAATCTATTAGTTGTAGTGGATTTATTTTTATCAATTATTATATCAATATTACATTTTTATAGTGGCATACAACGACCGAAAACCCAAAATTTTATATTTACAATTCACTAAAAATAACATCTTTTAGAAAATTTCATAAAGATCAATCTAGACTAATTTTGACATGCTGATTTCAAAAATAGTTTTTATTTTATGAAAATAATTTCTTAAATATGACAATTTTATCTATTCAAAAACATTATTATGAATTGAAAATTAACATTCTTTGTGACATGATCAACTTCATAAAATTTATAAAAATTACAAAAGGAAGTATGTTTTTTTATTATCACCCCTATTTAAATAAATATTGTATTGTAAAATATTACTTAGAAATAAATTTTATTTAGAATACATTGATTTAATATATATGTCTATATATTTTATATGTAAAGTAATTTTTATTTATTTGTATCATAAAAACCTAGTTATAAATTTCATCTTATATTCATGTTAATTTTTTAATGTAAATAAAAGTGAAAATACAATTCAAGAAATAACACGTTCACTTTTTCAAGGGAAATTAAACATTTATGATACTAAGGGGTAGATACGTAACCCCTTATTACACTAAATTACTCCTTATGGGTAACATGTAAAATGGTCGTAGTTTTGTGAGGATTTTTGGCTAACATTTACTTGGTGGTGATCTCTTGTAACTTGAACTTCTCTCATTTGAGACTTCATTAAATCCATAATTATTGAAGTTATTCTTGGGAATCATAAAGTGGGAACTTAATTAATGATACCACCACATATGTTTTTATAAATTGGATTCAAATGGTATGATATTATTGTAGGAGGGTATAATTTCCCTTTTATACATCATTTATATTTTATAACAAACCTTTATGAGCACAATTCCTAATTGGAAAATTATTGAAAATAATTTTAATTACCAATAATCATATGGACTAACTGTCACATAATTCTAATGTAATGGTCATAAATAAATGACTAAATTTCTAATTACATAACTTATTTATACAATCAGACATCAATAGTTACTACTTCATTCCCAATTGTATTTATTATTAATTTGACAATGTCCATTATATGCATACTCCTTATTCTCCTTTTAATAGTTTTCATTTCAGTTAAAATCATCATGGAAGAGTTTAATCTTATGTAATATACAATTGTGTAGTAACTATTCTTCTTTTATATCCATGTAATAGTCTTATATTTAGTAGTTTATATTATTAAATGACACGTAATATTATTTTTTCAATATTCAGTAAATTTTATTCGATTCATAAACATAATAAAATGGAAATTAGGAATAATATCTTTCATTATTAATCATAGAAGGAATTATCTATCTGTTACATAAATTATCCTTAGCATGGACTTGTTGACTTGTTACTGAGTGCGTAAAAACTAAAGTCAAATATGAGTATCCTTTACTATGCCTGAAGGAGAGAAGTATGTCATGGTCTATGAATGGGACACCAGAAATGGTATAATGATTATATACCCAATATAGTATTAGACTATTACAATATTAAAAGGACAGGTTCTTGTTGGTGATATGGTATTAGCACCCTCCTATTTTTCTCTTATGGTGGGCCTATATTAGTATGTCTTTCTAGAATATTTCTTAAGACTTCCTTTTCATGGAAATATTTACATAAATATTTATCTCGTTCAAGGGGCACAACCAATATCAATTCTTCCAAATATTATAGTGTTGGGTGAGTTTTAGTTGCTTAAGGTACAACATGGGGATTTGGAGTTAAGGGATTTTTATAAGAACAAGAAAGTCTCTTGGTGGTTATATGATGTTTTTTGGATAGTAGGATAGTAGAAATTATTTTTATATATAAAATAGGATATCAAACCAATTAAACATCATTAATAGATACACATTATCATAGTCATATGACTTTTTTGATCAATTTTGTTGAGCCGGATGGTTCTACAAGATAGATCAATGATCGAAATACCACCATCATCGGGTCAGAGAAGCTGACATTCCCAACATAATGTTCTAGAGTAGATAAAAAAATATGATTATCATTTCATTTCTTTTGGTTAAATAAGTTCACTAGTGATGTTTAGGGATCTCGTGAGTAGGTTATTTATTCCATACCTTTTCTCTTTCTTTGTGGTGGTTTTTGATGATACCCAAATATACTAACAAACCCCCGACATACACACTAAAATTAGGTGATATTGTAGAGTTCACCATGAGTACATCAACTCTATGATATAGTCTCAATGTGTCACTTCTGTAACCAAGAGGTATACATTTATGGGAATGTGGCCTCTACGGTGGGAATTTATTCAGACCTAAAGATGATAGAGGCTTCCATTCTAGGAGAATACACTAGAAAAGTATTTTAGATTAGTTTTTTACTTAGTTTGGATAAATATTATATAAGTTTTATGCAGGATATATCTTTTCTAAAATAACCTAAGACTAGGATTATCAAAATTAGTGATAATTTATTGAGGATAGAGCAGTTTAATGGGACCTTCCTATAGCTGAAAAAACAATTACCTCCACTCTTATTTTGACCATACCCAAGACCAAAATTGTATATATAGTCTATAATGATGCATTGAATATTGTTTTATGATTTGTGATAATATAAATTGACCATGTACTAGCTTATTTTTTCTACTATATATGCCCCCACAAGTAGAAATCCCCAACAATTGTCATGGAATTGGAATTTATGGTCTAGGAAATAAAGTGTTGACACCATTATCTCTTCACTGAGATACATTCCATATTCATAGAAAAGAAGGAATTTGATTATGTATTCTCTTAGTGATATATGAATCTCCTATAAAGGATGAGTATCCAGAGGCCATTTATTTTTAGATGGATTATGCTATAGGAAATTATAATGTGGTTTTTTTATTCTCCCAAAAAGAATTATCATTGAGAGATACATTCAGTGGAGCTATGTAATTTTTAAAGCATGCTTTCCAAATTGTTGGTGGATATATATGAAGATCAAAGGATGATTAAATTTGGTCCCTTAGTTTTCATGTAGTTATTTGGGACTACGTGATGACCTGTCATGAGTCAGATCTTGAAGGCATAGTGACGTGGGATTTATTGGAGGGAAGTGACCATGTTCAATGATCATAGAGGAATAGTGATTACATAATCTTTTTCCATGATAGAGTTATGCTTTCATACATAATTTTTGGAGATATGATGAGGTAATATAATTAAATGTATTGGTTGGTACATCTAGGGTTAAATAATATATATCATTATTTCATTTGATAGTTTTAAATTTGAATAACAAAGAAGGCCTTCATAGGTGTTGTATCATGATTCCTTACCAGTCAGAGAGATAAGGTTGATAATGAGTGTACCAATTTATTAATTAAACAAATTCCATTAATTTTTGGGATGTATGATTAGGTAATGATATAATTGATGATGGGTTTTTAGGACCCTATGAATTTGATATGTCTTTTTTTAGTGATAGAAGATTTGTGGAAAAAAAATTAAATTCTTTGTTTATGATTATAGAAACTTAATATGTTGATAAGTTTGGAATTAATTATATTTGGTAGATTATAGGAATACTTGGTGTGAATTCCATAGTCATTTTGGAAAGGGAGGCACGTTTTTATTCACAGTTTTAGAGGGGCCAATATATGTATTTGGGGACCTAACAAAGGGAGTGTACAATGTATCATCCAAAAACTGATGGATATTTAGAGAGGATGACCAAGATCAAAGGTGAAAGGATTTTGGAATAAGATTTAAATATTACTAGATCGTGAAATGATCAACTCTATTCTATAAAATTTGTACACAATCACATTTTATAGGACTCTTTAAAATTATACCTTGGATTCACGTTATGTTTGGTAATGTCACATAATGTTTTGTTAGAATGAATCATGTGTGGAAGAAGTGGTCGAAATGTGTATTGTGAAATAGACCTCTGATCGGGTTCCGTTGATTAATAAGTGGTTTCCTACAAATAAATGTATAAAATGATCATATACCATTGGGAGAAGATGATTTTTGGAGTTTATTATTAAAGACGAGGCTTTATTTTGGGATTTATCTCTGTTGTGGAATTATATTTTTGGTAATAAAGGAAGATAGATACACATTTTTTTGACATATCTTGAGATCACAAAGTGTATAAATGTAGTGTTTTATCAACTCAACTGTCCTCATGGATATCTATGTATGAATATCATTTTCCACATCTTTTGGTTCCATAAGTATGATCTTAAATGTGTTCATGTGATTGAAAATGGGGATGTTGAGAAAGAACCATATGAAATATTTTTAGAGTGTTTAGTGTAAATTATATTCTAGAGTAATAAAGTGGTTATGGGGAATATGGTACTACTTGTTTTATTATTATAGAAGTAGATATGGATCCATGATTACACATATGAGTGAGAGTTTGATGTTTAAGATCAATGACCTGAGTAGTTTAAGAACCAATACTAGTGGAAATTCATGAGTATGAGTAGTAATTGGAATGAGAGATTTGAGAGAACATTGAATTTTATTTAATAATATAGGGTCAGTTTTAGATTATAAATATGGAATTTAAATTTATTTTTTATTAGGAACTAGATTCTACATAATGGTGAATATTTTTTGCCATGGTGGTTATGATTTTTTCATGGTTAGGGAAATGTGTCATGATAGCATATTTTGAAAGATATGGATATTCTACCTTAACAATATTGTGGATATTTTCGTTTTATCTTAAAGGATTAAAAGGTATATTTCGTGAATTTCTAAAAAAATTGGCATCATTGGTCCATATAGGGTGCTTCTAGTGTGGAGTAATTTTGATGGCTTGGAGGATGTGGTGTAGTGATTACCAATTTCCCTTTGTCCCTTTACCTAGATTATTTTATCTCATTATTGACCATATATTCAATTCTAGATATGTTTTATACAATAAAAAATTATGATTTCTTCATTTTATTTTGGTCATTATTCTTGATTATTTCGGTCCCTTAAAACATAGACCTATATACTACATCTTGATTCCTATTTTCCTCGCATACCTATAAATTCAAAATATTAATTGAACCCGTCCACTTCCAAAATTTCTTCTAAAACCCTTACTGACTCTAGAGAATCTTCATGATATATTTAAGCCCCCAAACACTTAGCATCATCATTAAAATAGGGGATCAACTCTAGGTTATTATAGCCAAGTACCTCTACTATTCTAAATGCGTATCCTGCCTTATCTTGTGATGAATCACATATTGAATCATATTACACCATATTTTTATTAATCCATTTTCTTTCATCCAAATGTTATGAAACACTATTGATTTTTTGGAATATTTTTATGAGGGATTGATATGATTATTTTAGAGACATAATTTTTGTATGGAACAAGAAATATCAAAAATTGAAATCAACATTCTTGAGGGTGACTGATGATTACCTTATTGATCCCCTATATAAATTTTTCCCCTTGAGTTTAATAATATTAATGTGTGTCTATAACCATGGGTATAATTTTTGATATTGATCACATGTCTACTGGTGTACAGCCCATGGGAGCCCTAATTTTTATGTGTTCTGTGTATGTGTGTGTGTTTTTTTGTTTATGGATACTAATTATTTGGATTCATAAGTTATGGTTTTACTATATATTTCATTCCCTATTTTGAGTGAATGTATGGTATACTGACTTTATGATAGTGTATGATGGCCTTTCCACAAAACCCATGAAAGTAGTGAGGTGTGGTTTCATTGTGGTCTAACATGTGATAAAAGAAAAGGCTTCATGGCCTTACAACCCCACCCAAGACGGGTTCTCCATGTGTATACCCGAGGATATATATGATGGACTAGTGGATTACCCTTAACTATAAAATTAATTATGACTATTTGTTTAGCATGGGGTTGATTCTAGTATGACCAGGGTTGATGGTTACATGGTTAGCACATGACATTCAACAAATGTTTTATTGATACTTACATTAAAATTTATTTATTTCTATGGAATAAAAATATTATGAATCTGAATATATATTAATAATATATTGATTTTGTCCTAATAGGTCATACTCCAACCTTATATGGTAATCTCAATGTGTGTGTGAACAACATGACCATAGATCTTGGAAAGGGTATGGGATTTGTGATAAGGAGACGAGGAGATGGAGATTGGTGATCAAAACCAATACTAGGAATGAATCTGGATTAATGTCAAGGTGAATTTATATATTTTATTATTTCATACATTTACTCTAGTTCACCTAAAATAATATTTTATACTTGTCTTATCATATTATACGACATAATGATCCCTCATAATACTTTTTTCAACATTTATGATGTTTCTTCCTCTATTACATTTTCACATATGTTATTCTACTTCTTATTATTCTCATAATTGTTTCCCATTTATATAGAGGATATAGTCTACCAATTATATAATCTTGACCCTTAAAACTCATCGACAACCTCTTGGGTATGGGTAAGAATGCATATGGACATGTAGCTCACCATTCCAGTAAGAATATTTGGGCTAGGTTGTGACATCGCTCTCCGAAATCAAGTTATAATAACACTTACTTTTAAACTAAATTCAATAAAACTTGAGATTTCAAAATATAAACATACTTATATTTCATTAATTTAAATATTATAGATCAAAAAACACACACTCAAAGAACCCATGTTTAGGGTATTGTATATTAGCTACATATAAAGCTTATTTTATAATATGTTTATGCATTTATCCAAACAAAAAACATATTATACCTCCTACTAGATATCATATATTTTAAAAACACATTCATAACCTAGGGAATGCAGACATAAAGGGTCAAATCAGACACTCAATGATGGAAATACTCATCAATTGTTTAATAAGGGTTAGGTTATAACCATATGATAAGATGTGATTGTGGTATAAATGTCTTATTGATTTTTTTCCCATGAATTAGGAATTATTATATACACCCCTAAACAAAGGGAATTTTATTCCAAATTTAAATCCCTTTGTTGGCCTTCAAAATAATTGCTATTAGATTCAAAATATAATGGTTCCCCCCTTCAACTTCCAATGAAAATATCTCCAGGATGAAAACAAATCCGTGAACCATTGAATATGTAATGTGTCCATAATCACTCTCTATGTAGTGTTTGTTAATGGAAAGAATCCAACAAAATTTATGGAATATGTTTCACTATATTTTTACTCAATTTATTAAGAAACATGATCCTACACATGACTTTGACCATGACATGTGGGAATTCCATCATTTCAAAGAAGCAAGGAATAATCATTTCCACCATGGAAACTAAAACACCATTCAAGGGATTCCCTATTTATGATAGGTACATTGTAATTGAACCATTCAATAATCAACATTACCATTATGTTTGAATTCTTCATGTATCCAAGTGGTTCAATCTTCTTAAAATCCCTCAACCAAGACTATGTAATACAACATTCCTAAGTTGTAGACCCCATTTTTACATAGGTAAAATACCGTCTCAAAGTACCATTATTTATTGCATAGTAACTGTCATACTATAATTTTAGACACATAATGATCATATATCTCTACAATAAATTTTATTTATAAATAATCTCCCAAAAAAGACTTTATGGCCCTCTATATATTAAATATTTCCTCACAACCTTTTCCACACATTAAACATGATATTTTTATGACGATAATTGATAATATGGGAAATTATATCGATATCTCAAACAAATATCATGGTGACTCCTTGAACTATGACTATTATTCTTATTTCCACCATGTGGTGTGGCCTACCTCCACTCTATTATGGTCAGTCCATGGTAACTCTTTGCTTTTGAAAATTATTATGATTGTTTTTTTGTTTGAGAATGAATGCGCCTCATGATGACACATTTCTCTTTTTCCACTGTAAGGGATGGAATGTTTTTCTTTTATAAACTTTTTCTCAAAAGAATTTTCAGTTTTATTCTCAATATAAACCACTATCATTTATACTACATTTCCAATATTGATATTATATATTTATTGACGTAAACTTATTACTCAAAACACTATAATCCACAATTGTTTTTCTAACCCATTTGGAATTCTCAAAACCATTAAGAGATCGGGTTTGTATTTGTTTTTGAAGAATAAATGTGTGGTTGTGGACCTTGAAATCTTCTAAAACGTTGGGAGCATTCACAATCCCCAAAACCTATCATGTCTAATAACAGTAATGAGGCTCATGTTATCAGTCCCCCTCTTCATGTTCATTGGATTTGTTGGTATCCACTAACCAATGGATTCAAACTCAATGTTGATGATTTTATCTTTAAGGGGTACAATCATAGGTAGTTTGGCTCGGTATAATAATGGTTAGATGGTATTTAATCTCATTTATTCTTTTTGTCGAGTAGACTCACTCGGAGGGGGAGTCTTATTCATTATTACTAGGCTTTGCACTGTGATAATCCAACTGAATCTCTTTAGAAGATGTTGATAAAAAGTATATTTTCCTTAATATATCTCTTAAGAAATATATCTCCACTATCTAGTTTATTATCTGTCATATTTAAATATGTATGAAACTCATCACTAAACAGATCAAGATCCTCTACACATGGAATGAATGTAATCAAGTTATGTATTAACTAGATTCTAGAGATGATTAGGTTTTCCATTTTTTCTATTTTACAATAATGGGTTCCCTGGTATGTGTTTTTGAAGATATGGTGAAATGTTATGTTCTTGGACTCCAATTTTATAGACCTCAATTATTTTTTTCTGCTTCTTGTGTATTCTACTAGATTTATCTCCATCATTCATAAATAAAAATATTCTCCTTGATGGAATACTCAAAGAATTTAAACATTCCAGTATTATCCCCATATTTATTTAATAAAATATGACATATCCAATTCTTAACCCACATAAATACTCACAAGATTAATATGAAAACATTTCCCTCTTTGTGAATTGACCTAGTGAGTGCTTCTATAAATTTTTAATATTTAGAATTTGTAGATAGAAAATTTACCACATTACTAAGAACATATATTTTTACACTTTGAAATATCTCATGGGGGATTTGGACTTACACTCCCAAAACCATATAACTAGATGGGAGTGACGAGACTCCAAGAGTAAACGAATTCCATTGAAAATCTACCTTCGTTATTTTCTTCATCATGGTTTTATACATTAGGTCATTTTTAGGAAAACACTATGTCTTCAATATACCTTTATTAACACTCCCCTTTAATTAATGATATTTAATTTCAATTTGAATGATTATAAAATATTGAATTAAATTTTATAAAATATGAATATAAACTCAGTTTTAATATATTGTTACACTAGATGACCATACTTCCACACCAAAATAAAAAACAATTAATCAAAATCATTTGATTACATGATAGTGTTATTAAAACATATTAATAATATTATATACTCAAGAAAATTTAGTCTTATTTAATTCTATAAAATGAAATAAAATAACCTCCATGATAGAAATCACCTTTCAGAGTTTATTTTTAATCATCTACTAATCAATGCAAATCTATATTTATAAGAATAAAAAATTCCAATAGTAATTACAAATTATAAAATATCTCATTATCCATATTATTATTGATGTGTCGAAGTATTCATATTATATAACGAAAATAGTTTATTTGGTATAACATTGACAATGGGAATCCTATAATTTGGTAAATAATAAGAAAGGTTGTGTGGTTGTTTCATTCGTAAATCTCCATATAATATCCCAATACATGGTGACATAGACATCCTTTCTATTATCATATTTTGATAATTTCCTCTATGTAGAAGCAAGAGTATTTATTGGGTATACTCAATTTTGACCCTTTTGAGAACATCCTTATAGTATTTATTTTCTGAAATAAAAGATACATCATATATTTGAATCCGGTATTTAGTGCCTTTTGTCTAGAGAAATTCACATGTACTAGATTCAGGAATTTAGATAGATTTTACATATTTGGGTGTGTAAGTATTTACAATTATCCTATCATTTTTACAATATAATAATTTTGAGTGTGTTAATTTGTGATCATTATGAGGTCTCAAGCATCTTTATCTCTCACCATGTACACTAAAGACCATTGGGTCAAATAGAAAATACACATATTAGATATTTTTTTCACTTATTATTTGTATATAATTCACATATACTCTCTTCAATAAATATGTTATAGGATTTCCTTTCTATTCAATACTTTCTATACAACTAATCAACCTATAAATTTCATAGTCTATGTTTTCATGTTGAACATAATTGTATTCCTAGATTAACACAATTGATCCACACTAATCATATTGTGACTGAGACCTTTAAAACACAAAAATTCAATGCCACTTATTTCTTTACCACTAATATTTACATTTTTTAATATGATAATCTTCTACCCTACATCGCTTTCAAAATAAAAAACTATATCCTATTCAAATTTGATTTCAAAGAAAATTTTATTATTTTCTATAATTTTTTATTTACATATATTTTCTAATGTCTACATTTCAATTTTTCTTATCTCCCTATGATATATTTTACCAATCATAGCCTTTAAAATATTCCTTTTCCTAGACCATATAAATTTATTTGTCAATTTTTATTATGGAAATCCTTATCTCAACTACCTGCCCATTTATTCATCCTTATCCTACAAAGATACAAATACGATACTTCTTATTAGTATTCATGATGTTTTCTTCATGTACTGAGATTTATGTTTATGGAAATCCGTTGGTATATTCCTTCATATCATTGATCTGATATAAATAAATTTATGACTATACATATCATAGAAATGATATAATTGGTTAAAATCATAGTGGGTATAATGAAGTCTTTTTGGATTAAATTGTTTTTATTTCCTATTGAAATGTAATTTTTTACAATTGATCACATGTATTAGGTATGCTTCTTAATATAATGGATGTAAAACTTGATTTTAGGTGTCTTCTTTTGTATCCCTAGTACTATCGTTTTATCCATTTTCACCTTTTCTGAGTCATACTTATCAACATTCCACTAGAGTTTTAAATCATGTGGTCTAGAATTGACTACTTCAAGTTTCCTTTTTGTGAAAAAATCATAGAATATATATACTATTCTATCTCAGATGCACTAAAAATGGCGTAAATAATGAACATATTTAGTTCAAACTCAAAAATACTCATGAGTGGTTGGTGAACTCAAATGTCCAGAAGTCATATCAGGAGTAATAATTCTTTCCAAATCACCAAACTTATATCTTAATTTCATGTATTAGATCTTTAGTTACATGATTTAATTTACCATTTTTTCACAGAAACAATTAGGCAATCCATTATATGTGCATGTTAATTAATTTTGATCATTAGCCCACATTTTTTATTAACATTTCGAAATTTCAATATTTTTTTCCATGTTCAGAATAAATTTTAAATTTTAATCTACCTTTTTTTATATAATTATTTCATGAAAAAATATAAAAAATTCCTTTTATTAGTACTCCAAATTTTAATCTATCCAAAACAATTATCACTTTTAGCTTCATGGTTAGTGCTATCCTCAATTCTTCCATCCTTGTAAAAATTCTCTTCAACTTATAGAATTTCCGTAATTTTCCAAAAAAATATATTCAATAAAGTCTCCATAGTATTCAATCACTTCCACTTCTTTCATTTATATTATTTGAAATTATTCAAATAATAAGTTATTCATCATTGATAATTTCAACTACTATTTTCACATTCCTTTTTAATCATTAAATTTCTTCTTATATGAATCATTATTATAATCATAGTCTTAAAAGTTTTGGGAAACATTGATTCATGAACAAGATTGGATACCCAAGTACCATATTTTTTGAGCCGACGTTGATAAGGCCCTAAAGGGTGTTCCCAATCTCGATGGGTTAGTGACTAGAACTTATAATCATGAATGTTAAAAGTGGGATCAAATTTTCCCCAAAAACATTAGAAATTAAAGATGTATATTAGTATGCTCAAAATAGAAAAGGGGTATAATACCAGAATCCAAACAGGCACATCAAAAACCCAAAATAGTAAATCATCAAAGTAATAAAAATAATACAAGATAAACATGATTTCTCAAAGGACAGTTCCCTAAAAGCACAATGTGTTAAGAACTTCCACCTACTCCAATAGGTGCATTCCCTTTTCATAGACCTGGAAGATAGAAATCTACAAATTATTAAAGGAAAAGGTAGGGTGTGAGTTAAAATATCAGTAGGGTATCACCAAGTGTTCTATAAAAATATACCATAATAATAAACCAAACCATGTTTTCACTTTTTAATAAAATAGGAATGGTAGTACAATTTCATATTTAAAACAAAACATGCTTTTATTTAATGTGATGGAAAACATTGAAATAATGTCTAAAATAAACACCTTATATAAAATAATTCATATAAATCACTATCATTGGGTAAATTAGTTTCATAATCAATGTAATTTATAATAAAAATAGGCATAATAAGCACCATGGGCATCTTCCCTATGGTATGATAGTTTCAAGTTAATGTATCCTCACACTCTCATATTAGTGATCATGGAAAATGTGTACACACATCACTCAGGATCAGGCTATATAGGACCCAAAAAACCCCATCGGAGAAAATATCTTACTAAGTAGGTTTTACTTCTATTTTTCATCATCAATCTTTCACTATGGAATTACCATCAAAATGTGATAGAGAAAAATAACCCACTAACTACTCAGGCTCACATGTGATCAGTTAATCAACTGAAAAAGTGAAAATGAATTCATTTAAATTAAATCATCAGTAATGGTTCAATTACCCTCATTTACATTTTAAAATTCCAATTCACTTTCAAAACAAAAACATGGATTTTTCATCAATTCATTCCTTTTAAAATAAATCATAATTCTGTATAAATTAAAATTATTCTATTTTCTCTAAATAATTTCACAATTTATAGTAATTTAAAAATACACCCACACTCAAATTCCATTGGTAATAGGGGGTTTGTTAAAAATACATACCAAATGTACTCTATATTTTAATTATCATTTATTTGGTTTTCCACAAATCAAAAGAAATAAATTACAAACAATAAGATATCAAATTATTAATCAATTAGAAATTCGTAAATGGAACCACATACCTTTAACCATGGAAAAGAACGCCTGCAAAGAGACTTACTAAAAGAAAATGATGGTGTGGAAGATCTAGGAGCTCAATCAATAATTAAGATTAAAAAACATGGAGTTGAGACCCATCAATCCAAACAAAATCTATCAAATGCTATAGAGTAATGAAATGGAAAATGGAAGATATAGGAAGATCGCTTACCCAAAGAGTTACACTATAACCAACATGGAGAAAAATCACTAGATTGATGATCAAGAGGGATTTGAAAACATAAAAATTGTATAGGGATTTATATAGGTTGATAGGTAAATGTTAAAGGTCCAAAAAAGGAAATCATCCAAGCTACTTGGTTTAAAATCTTGGTTTTGGGGAATACATGATGTGTATTCCATTAATATTGTGTAATCCCTTGACACAAAATGATGCCAACAAAATGAATTACTTTTAATTTAAAAACCTGATTTAACCTTTTCACATCATAAACAAAATTCATGACATCTTATATGTGAAAATTACATGATGTGTAATCATTCAAAAAGACGTGTAAATTTTTAAAAGACAATTATTTTCCAACATTCCAGCACAAAATCCCAAAACTAGAAGAAAATAATCCAAAATCAAAGACAAGACATACCTTAGAAGGTAATTTTGTGTTACAACAACCCCACTATAGAAAAATTCTTCCACAAAAACCTTTTTAATATGTTTCAATATCAAAAAGGTGAGCCCACTGATCTCAAATGTGTACCTCAAGCTCCCATGTCTAATGTGAATCATAAACATGGTAACGCTGTACATAGACAAAAGGTATCACCATCCCATAAACAAACTTTGTCTCAAAATCAGCAATAATGATGGGTTTCTTAGTCCTAGATAAGTTATTTTCAATATCAAGATCACTATAACTCAAAAAAATATATGGATCGGAAAGATGATCTTGTATATATGATACATGGAAAAGATTATTTGTTGACATCAACTATGAAAGATGTGAAAACATGTCATCCACTTTTCATACCTTTTCAACAACCACAAATGGGACCACAAAACAATGAGAAAGTTTCCCTTTCCTCTTATGCCATCATTGACCCAAACAGGGTGAAACATTCAAGAACACCTAGTAACCAATGGAAAAATTCCATGGTCCATGATGGTGATTATTATAAGATTTATAACATCTCGGTGCCATCAACATCTGCTGACTAATAAACTGAATCTTTTTTGTCATCTCTTGGATGATGCCCAGTCCAAACAATAAACATGCACCGATCTCTGACTAACATGATAGACATTTTCAAGGCTAGCTATTTCAGGCCTAAAAAGTGTCTATGATGATTGTCCACTACTAAATATTGTTATAGGAAAACTGAACTAGTCCAAAATAGTCATCCCAAGATCCACCAAAATAATGAACAGAAGAAAAATATCATATCATACCAAATATGTATAGCTCTCTATGTATGTTCATTTGTTGGAAGATGGTATGTCATCCTCAAACGAATGAGAATTCCCAATTATTTTTGGATTCCTATTCAAAAAATGTAGTAAAACTATATTCCATATTAATGGATGTAGCTGATAGAACTCTGTGTAAACAAAAAAAACTCTCTAAAATCAGGGCTTATAATATCCTCAACTGTATCTCAAATGGGTATATAGTTGTACTGCTTAGTCAGCCTATTGATCAAAACCCATATCACATTCTTCTTTCATATGGAAATGTAGAAACTCAAAAATAGATCATAGAAATATCATCCCTCTTTTAAGTTAGTACTAGATGTCAATAAAGAAAACCTGGAGGCTTTTGATGCTCTAACTTTACCAATTTGAAAGTATAGTGTTGAAAAAAATTCAATGATGTATCATATCGTACAAGGAAACCAAAATTGCTTCTTCATGTCATAAAACATCAATAGGATTTCTGGGTGCATATCAGTTTGGGAATTATAGAAATCCCTCATCATATATTTTCTCATGTGTAATGAAACAAACAACATATTCAAAAAACATATAATACCCTCCATGGAGAATGACCACTCATAAATGGTCTCACCAAAATAATGAGATCCTCTATTTCAATTGAATTCATCATAAAGCTACTGTTCTAAAAGAATTGGCTTGAATATATTGTAGGTCAACTAAATACTAGACAAATCATCCTTAGCCCCTGTTTCTTGTACACCTATATGAAACTATTAAAAAAGATCCATAAATTTCCACTCTTCTGATGATTCTTTCATGGATTGGGTCATATGTTTCCAACACAAAGTATTTTCAATGGAATACCCTTCCCTAGCGTAGAGGTGGTGGAAAAATCAAAAGATAGCCAGTACTCCACCTAATCCCTCTAGTGGAGATTCCAATATTTTTCGGATAATATATAACTACATATATGCTATTCTGAATTCATGTTGAACCTTTCTACAAAAAGTTAAACTTTCCATCTCTTGAGCTCATGCATCACAACATCTAGTTCAAGGTCATGGTTTAGATAATTATTATCATGTTTTTGAATATGACAAGATCCATAGGATACTACATGATCACCCTACCTTAAACCAAAACAAACTCATGAACATGATGCGTCACAAAAAGAACACAAATACCTAGGACAACCTCTAAAAGATTCAACATCGATGTTGAATTGAAAAGATGTTTCATCTCAAAAAAATTACTCTGACATCTTTCATCCCAAGAGAGCATCACTCCCATATAAGTGATATTTCTCATGAGATAATCCAACATTAATAAATAGTTTACAAACTATTGATAAAACCATACTAAACCCAACACTCTATGAATATCAGAAACATTGTGGGGTTTATACCATGATATATCATCTTTCACCAATTAATTATTTACAGGTATACCATGATATCAGACCATGTGTCCCAAGAAAATCACTTCCAAGATACAAAAAACATATTTTGATATCATAGGATAAACATTGTGATTTCTCAAAAATTTCAGAACTAATATTAGATGACTCACATGATCCTTCTATGATTGAATGTATACTAGGAATTCATCCACAAATACCACCACATGCATATTAATACATTCATGGAAGATCCTATACATCAAATCCATAAAGACTACAGCAGATTTGGTGAGACCAAATGTTATAAAAAATACTTATATTTTCCAAACATTCTCAAGAAGGCATTTTTTGAATACTGTATTACTTTCTTCAAAACTAATAGTAACCAGATTGGGGATGAATCTTAGAAAAATAAACTTTTCAACCTTCCACAATTCATATATATCATCAATCAGTGGAAAAGGATAATTGTTTTAAAAAATAACTTGATTGAGTTTCCAATAATTACGTCATAGGTGAAGTGTTCCATCATATTTATTAGCATAGAGATCACACCCCTCCCATGATGAAACCATTTGTTGTATAAATCCTTTTTCTAAAATATCATCCCACTAAGTCTTCATGTATATGATGTTAGTTTGTGTAATGTGGTTAGGCAGAATAGATACTATTTGAGTATGAGACACTAAATCAATAGAAAAATCCACATTTATTATTGGTGGTAGACTAGAGAAATTAGAAGGAAACACACTGGGAAACTTGAGGACAACTAGAGGGAGATCACAGATCAAAAATTCCTACTCCAAAACAAAAGTAAAAACTGATGTTACATTTACCAAATATAAGAATTTCTATTTTAACTCATCCTCGGTACCCATTCTCCCTAAAATATGTATCACACACGATCATGAATCAAAAATTAGACCCATTAATGAAATTAATAAATTCATGCATTATAATCAATGAGATAATACATACCAAAAATAACATCAACATTTTTCAGGCAGACAACTAGAAAATCCCATGTAAGATGGATATATGATAATGGAAAAAAACAAGAATGATACACAAAGACCCTTCTCTCTCCTCAATCAAAGGGGCATCATAATATCCATCAAACAAGAAAAAATCTGTATAATAATATTTAAGATTTTCAAAATATGACTCGATATAAATGAATGAGATACATCAATATAAAATTAAGTAGTCACTAATGATGAATCTATAGTGATGGTACCTCTCGCTATAGATGGACCCCTAACATATTCATCTAGAGTCTCTTCCAGTTTGTTAAGAAGCATCGTTTTTTGGATGCTTGTGCCTAGAACCCCTCAAATATTATATTATATGATTATACTATATTATAATTTGGAGATAATGAACCCATTTCACTACATGGGGAAGAAAATATAAAATAGAATTTCTAAAAGTTAAATGAGAATCCACATGAACTTCAGATCTTTAGTTCCTCAGTGAAAATATGTTTTTAGTGCCCAAGATTTCCACGTTCAAGGAAAGCCAAAGGGCCTTTAAAATGCACTATAGGAGTTATGGAATAATAATAATATCACAAAACACCATAAGAATCATCATGATTCTTCTTCCCTCTATGGTAAATTACTTAACTACCACTAGGAGAAAAATGAACTCTCGACAACCATGACATATAAGCCAGATCAAGATCAACCACCAATACCCTATTTATCAAGTCAGTTTAAGAGGAATGATTCGATATTAAAAACTGACAGTGAATATTAGATAAAAGTCTCTTAATAAAATTTTTATTCTTTATCTTTTCATTATATACAATACCATGTGGAAAATACACTTTCTCTACAGAGAGGTTTTCATATTCTATCATGGTCTTATAATCCTTATCATGTTTGAAAGACTCCACAACCTTCTCCAACACCATATAATTTTCATAGAACTAATCATTGAAAAAAACATTAATTTCATTTCTCTCTAAAACTTTGTGCATCTATATTATCTCTATGAATCCCCAACATCACCTACAAAGTCAATCTACCTTGAAGGTGGTAAATTTCACCTTAATTGAATTGGGATTTTCAAAGAACATAAAAACAATATCTATCTTTATCAACAATAATTTGACATTTTTAGGGACATTAGAGACTTTGAATGATTGTAGCTTCTGATGAAGAAAGATTTGAGAATGGTTTTGAGATTCATCCCACTGATATTTCTAGGACTGGAACCTGATCAAGAATAAGGGCATGAGCCTATCCCAGATCGTGAACATCACACACAACAAACCCAACCTGATTAGGGTCCATGGGAGTATTTTCTCAATGTTTATCACCCACAACTTCATCATGGATACAACCCACATGTCCTTTGGGAGGCATGATGAAACACATATAATAATAAAAACATGAATACATTAGATTTCTACTCAGATCAACAACTAAAATAAGATAAATAAGTTAATTAACACCATAAGAGAAAAAACATGATTTAGATTTCAACCTATCGATATCCAAATTTGAGAAAAGACTAAAATTATTCTTTATGGGGACTTTACCAAACCAACCATAGTGAATTAATGTTCTCTATTATGTGATCTAAACAGGAATTCACTTGAAACTACCTCTTAGGTTACAAAAAGGTACTTCAAATTTCATACTGACATCAAAAAACAAATGATCAACCTATATCTCTCATACCACATTTTCTAGAATCATCCTGAATACCCTGTTACCCTAATAACTAAGCCAAAATTGAAAATTCTTGAAGGTCATTCCAGATCTCCACATTTTGAATATTAGAACCGGACATCATACAAGAGAAATTTGGCAACAAATTTCCCATAAAAATAGAGTAAGATAAAGACACATATTAGTACACTCAAAACTACAAAAGTATATATTACCAAAAATTAAAACAGTTATATCAAAAACAAAACAAAACAATAAATCATAAAATTACTCAATGTTAGAAAAGATAAAATCAATGTCCCAAAAGACACATCATTCCAAGCCTAAATGATTAATAATATCCACCTCCCCTAAGAGGGGTTTTCCCTTTTCTCAGAACTAGTAGAAGAAAATCTACCAATGCCTGAAATAAAAGTTAGGGTGTGTGCTAAAATATTAGTAGGGTCTCACAAAGTGTTTCATAAAAAGATACCGTAATAATAATAAAATTCATTTAGTCAACTTCAAATAAAAAGATAACAATATTAAAATTTCATTTTTTTAAACATGATTTTAATTCAAGTGGTAGAAAACATTTCAAACATGGAATCAATACACAATATATAAAATAGGTTATATAAATAACTAGGCATGAGTAAAATAGTTACACATTAAATAAAATTTATAATCCTAGAAATCACAATAAGCACCACTGTAATCTGCCATACGGTTCGATATTCTCAACTTATAGGATCATCACACTCCCATATTAGTTATCACGGCATATGTGTACACACATCCCTTAGGGTTAGGTTTAATAGGACTTATCAACATCCCATCATGGATTAGATTTTCCTAACAAGGTTTTAGTAAGATTTTCTTATCATCAACACATTGGTTCATAATTACCATCCTAGAATGCTTATTCCAAATATACAACTAATTACCCAGACACACATATTCTTAATGAATCTATTGAAATTGGGAAAATCATTTCATTTCCATTCAATCTTTTTTCATGGTTCAATTTTCCACTTTTCCTTTTAGAAACACCAATTCACATTCAAATCCATCATAAACGTTTTTTTATCAATTCATGTCTTTTCAAAACATAAAAAACAATATTTTTATCAATTCAATTTAATACATTTTTCTCAAAATCAATTCTTAAATCTATACACAATTTCAATAAATATACAATTATGCAACAAATTCTAATTTCATTGGAATTGGGGTTTTCCCCAAAATCATACCCAATGAGATCCAAATACCAATTCACATCAATTATTTTTCATAAATCAATTAAAATAAATTTAAAACAACAACCAACCCAATGCTCAATCAATTGGAAATAATAAATGGAACCATAAAACTTTAATCATGGAAAAAAATCTTCAGTAGGGCCCTCCAACTGAAAAATAAATCAAATAAGATCTAGGAACTCAATCTAGAATCAGGATTTAAAACATGGTGTTCAGATTCTTCAATTAAAACATGATATATCAATCTTAAAGGACATATGAAAGAGAGAAAAAAATAGATAAGAAGAACACATACTTGAAGAGTTTCACCACAACCAACACAGTGATCAATCAATGAATGGATGGTATAGATGGATTGTTGAACTCCAAATCCACAATGTATGGATCTAATTTGAGAGGGAAAAAATTTCGATAAAAATGAGGGAAATTATCCAATCCTCTTGATTTAAAATGATGAAATTCCTCAACAAAAAAGTGTCTCTATTTGTTTAAAAACATGGTTTAACCATTTCACATTATCAACAAAATTCATTACAAATTAACTGATAAATTTTCAAGACTTATAATAACATTACATGATGTGTAAATTTACAGAAGACAATGATTCTCCCAATTCCCTTTACAAAATACCCAAATGAGATGAAAGGAATCAAAATCCAAGGAAAAGGCATACCTTAGAAGGAAATACGGTGTTACACATTTTGTAATGACCCAAACATTGGAATACTTTTTGTTTCCTAATTTTTTGTGTTATTTTATTTTATATTCAAGAAAAATATATCCGTTAATTAATGAAGTGAGTATAATTAAATCAGCCCATTGGGTTTCAACTGTTATATGATCGTTGGGCAACATGAATGTTGGAAACTAAATTCTTAATGTTACAATTATTTTTTATAAATTCAAATGATATTGCTTAATTAATACATAAATAAGAGTTAATGGCATTATCTAGTACACTCAGGCCATATGAATCCCATCTGTCAGAGCATAGGAAGGAGGTAGCATCACTGGGGTTTACTCTAGACCAAGCCCAAACCTAACATCAACATGTGAAGCTTGAACAGAATCGCCTAAGAGAGAAGTTTAAGCTGATAGAAATCACCACTCAAGAAATGTTGTCTAGGACACCTCTAGATTCCATCACCATAGCACACATTACACTTTGGTCTTATGCAGGTGTTATAAGGGGATATGTAACGAATCCTTAGTTAATTTCTGTAATCCTTTTGTAAAAATAAAAATTTTACTTCTTATTATGGTAAAATAGTGAATTTCAAATGTTCAGATAAATATAGGATGAATTTATAGAAGTTCCATATTATTGAAGAATTTTGGAAAAAAGGGGTATTTTAAGATATTTTCATATTTTTTAAATAATTAATAATGTGATTTGATTTTCAAAAAAATTTCTTCTACAGTTATCTTATGTAATAAATTTAGAGTCTAATAAGATCAAACTAAATTTTAGTGAATAGTAAAGTATGAATAGTAAGATACCCGTATGAATTGTAATTTATAGTAATGAATATTTAATCGACCAAAAAATTAAAACATAACCCCTGAATGTATAAATACATTTTAGACATCTTCAAAGGTAAAAAAATGATCATAGTTTAAGTTTTATTATTTTTTATTTCATAAATATTTTATTTACAATATTATAATTAATTTAGTTTAAAATGAAAAAAAAATTCCTAAAATTTAATCATAAATTATTAATTTATTTACATATGGTTATACAATAATTTTATGGTACCATGATTACTTTCATAAGGTGTTACAAAATGATCTATAGTTTTAAAGTAATTTTATAGAATAAATAGTAATTTTATTTAACAACAAAATAAAAAATATTTAGAAAATTATTTACATAAAATGGAGTTCATTTTTGAATTCAGATCATCGATTTTAGGTTAAAGTGAGTTTTTTGTATTTTTCTGAAATAATTGATTTTTCTGTGAATAGTAAAAATACAGTTTTGAGTTCCGATTGGTTAATGACATCATTGATGATGTAATCATAATGTAAAAAATCTGGTCAACTTTTGAATAGTGATATATGTTATATGGTGTCCCCAATGGCCAATACCATGGGTAAATACCATGGGAAAACCATGGTTTTGCAAATACCACCGATGAGGTATCCCTTGAGAATTAATAATTTATTCCCTCACTTTTACTATAAATACCAAGACATACCCTAATTATTTTCATTCCAAAATAATAATAAATGATTATATGGTCTTTATACCTCCCATATAGTCCTACCAAGGTTCCCTCAATCCTCCCAAGGTCCTTACCTTTATGCTTTCAAAGTTAATCTTCAAGGTAAGGGAACCTTTCACCCTCCTCTATTAAGTCATGACTTCCAAATGTTATGTATTTTAGTTCCATTTTATTATGTATGGGATTATTATTATATATCTTTACTACTTTAAACTTCATGTCCAAATTATGAGAGACCATTTCCCCTCTCATCAATTGATTTTCTGATTTTTTTTATGTGACATCGTTATGCTGCCGAATTGTTTTGTAAAAGAAATCACATCTTCTCTTTCCATTCAAGTTTCCTTTTTATGTGGTATGTCATTCTAATATCCATACCATGTTATTATCTCCAAGTTAATATGAATTTATACTGTATTATTATTTATTTATGAGTATTTTATCCATGTACCCTCTCTTTTTAATGATTTCTAAAAGGATGTTATGTAGTAGTTATGCTGCGGAATTTTCATCTCAAAATTCCTCTGTCTTTTTCTCATAAAATTCTCTTGTTTTATTTATGGGAATACCCAGAAATATTTATTATCAATTGGTGTTCATAAATATAAAAAAATTATATATTTTATTCTTGTTTTTACATACATATAACCCTCACTCCCTTTCCACGGTATATAAATGACATAATAATCTTTTTTAGAACTTTTAAAACGTCGCAATTTTGAAAAGAAACCCATTTCTTTTGTTCTCTATGGGTTATTTATGAAATTTTTTATTATGATCTATGTGGATCACATAAAATTAAAAACATATTAAGGTGCACCCTTATAGTGATCCAATTCATTGGGTAAATAATTTAATCTCTAGAGATGACAAGTTTCACGATACCGTGGTGTATAACCTTTGTAATGTTTATGACACCTTAGGGATCAAACATGGGGATATGTTCTTGAATGTCTAAATTAAATATTGTAGGCACATATTCATGTTATGGTTAAAGTTATTTTCATTATTAAATTCCTATACTTCTATTTCTCATGTCATTATGTTTTTTATCATGCAAATATTGATTTCACAAGTAAACTGATTCCCTTGTTTTTCATACTGGGACTTCTGCACACCCTTTCCTTCGATGTATGTCTCTAGGTTTTGAGAAGAAGTTATTATACTTTGGATGAACCTATTATGAATCATTAAAATTGTATTAGAAGGATTTTTGATGTTTTTTATCATTTATTATATTCCTCATTTTCCAGACATTAGGCTTTAAAGATCCTCTGTATTTAAAATGTAATGAAAGGTTCTGAAATAAAATGGTTGGATTCCCTAGTTGGTAACAAAGGATAGTTTAGTTATTTATAGAAATTTGGCGATGAAAAATTTATGAATAATTCTATAGAAAAGTTTAAATATAGGAAAACTTCCTTGTATTTTGGTGAGTATTGAGTAAGTGGTTTATCAAGAAAATGCATCCATGTCTGGATACGAGCAGGCAGAGGGGGCTATGGCACAAATGTACCAAGGAGTGAAAAATCATACAAAGAGTTTCATACATGGCCTGGGGTGTCTTGGTACATGACAACGAGAATTGTTGCACTCTTGGTTACGACACTTCGGGGTGATATGTTTTGTTAATCATAAGCTTTTTATGAACAATTATGATGGATTTATAGAGAAATGTAATTGTTTAAAGAAGTATTAAGACATAAAATACTTTATAGTTAAAAGATTTGTAAATGAAATTAGTTTCTAAAAATAGTTATATTATTTTTGTAAATGTAAGGAAATAGGAGGAACCATACAAATGGTGACCGCCATGACCATGCATGGACGACCCTCCGATTGAAGTTGGAATGGAAACGTTCTTGCGAATGATGAACCAACTAACTCAAGTTATGGGAAATAACTTGAATCAAGATGAGAGACTGATATCATCATGAAGGGAATAACATTATATTGAGTCCTTTAGTCTTCAATGGACACTGACCTTTTTAGATCCACCGACCCATTGATTTCTGAGCAGTGGATCAGATCTATCGAAAATATCTTTTCTGTTATCCAATGTTCTGAACAAGAGATGGTTACCCTAGCTATCTATCGATTAGAGGGAGAAGTTGATCAGTGGTGGGAACTGATTAAAAACACAAGGCCAAGAGTGGAAGTTGAAGCTATATAGTGGGAAGACTTCATAGGGATATTCTTCGACAAGTATTTCTCTCAATCAATGAGAACAAGAATGGAGAAGGAGTTTCTCGAGCTAAAGCAGAAGGAGAATGAATCCGTGGAAAGCTACAAGATGAACTTCACAAGGCATTCACGTTTCACCTCTTTCTTTTTCATGAATCGAAATGATAATGTTGATATATTCTTCGGTGGACTGATACCACATATGCGGAAGAATCCAGCCAACTGAGTCTATGATATTTATGAGGAGATCATTTGGAATGTGATGAAAGTTGAGCTGGTGTTTGGTGAGACACTGTTGTCTCATAAATCTAACTACAAGAATAGATCTATGGATCCCAGATTAGGGAGGAACATTGATCAGGGAATAGGAGGCAAGAAAGAGCAATGTCCCACGTGTAATAAATGTTGGAAGAAGCATTCGGGGAATAGATTGGTTAGGAGCGGGAAATGATATATGTGTGGAAGAGAATGCCATATTGCGAGGAATTGTCATAGTGAGGTGAAACCTAAACTTCTAAACAGTAATTTAAAGGAGAAGATGATATAGGACCTACATGATATCTAGTTCTTAATGTGTGGACAACTGGGGCACTATTCCAATCACTGTCCAAATCTGTGGGCAGTGGAGGCGAACCACCATCAGCCTCAACAAACGCCAAAGGAGCCAGGTTTTTCTTTTTCTATCCCGACAGTTGAAGTTGAAGCTCTGAATGATGTGGTAGTAGGTACTCTATTTGTTCTCTCAAATCTATAAAGTACATTGTTTGATACTGGTTCTACACATTCCTTTATTTCCTCCATGTTTTCAATGAATTTGGAATCAACCCCCGATTTTCTAAAAGTGGATTTATTATTCAAGACCCCTGGTGGGATTATCTAGGCATTGTTAGTGTTTAGAAACTCTAGTATTTACTTTACTGAGCCCAATATTATCATAAATCTAGTAGTCATTCCCATTCTATAATTCGACATTATACTAAGGATGGATTGGCTCTCAAAGTATAATGCTATGATCAAATGAAGACGCAAGGAAATCTCAATAGCCCAGAATGGAGAACCAACAGTTATCTTTTAAGGAGATATATCTCAACCTGGTCTTGGTCTAGAAGAACCTTCTCTATCCTTGTTTACAGATTTGATCGGTGAATAAGAAGAAATAAATGAGAGTTTGAGGATATAAAATGTTCCCATTGTCCAAGAATACATTGACGTATTTTTTGAGGAGATGTTTGGACCTCCCCTGAAAAGATAGGTAGATATATCCATATTACTCATTCTTGGATCTCATCTGATATCAAAGACCCCATATAGGATGGCAAATGTGGAGATGGGGGAATTAATGAAAAAACACCAAGATCATTTGGAGAAGGGGTTTATCCGACCGAGTGTGTCTCCTTGGGGAGCAAATGTTCTCTTTGTGAAGAATAATGATGGATCGATGCGGAAATGCATTGGTTATAGAGAACTGAATGGGATCACAGTAAAAAAAATACCCTCTTCTAAGAATTGATGACTTATTTGACAAACTTCGTGGCGCTCAATTCTTCCCTAAGATTGATCTTCAATCTGGTTATCATCAATTGAGGGTGAAGAAAGAAGATATTCCAAAATGTACGTTCCAATTAAGACATGGACAATATGAATTTGTTGTTATGCCTTTTGATTCGACTAATGTACCTAATATCTTTGTGGATTTGATGAATATAGTCTTTAAGGACTACCTTGATAACATTGTGGTATTTATTATTGATGATTTTTTTATATATTCCAAATGTCGTGAGGAGCATGAGGATAATCTAATGGTTATTTAGAAAACTCTACGAATGGAGAGGCTTTTGCGAAGTTCATCAAATATGAATTCTGGTTACAACATGTTTCTTTCTTGGGGAACATTTTTACCAATAAAAAAATCATAGTTGACCCTACAAAGAAAAAAGTTGTAGAAGAGTGGCCGCATCATACAACAATAACTAAGATTCGTAGTTTCCATGGACTAGTGGGATATTATAAGAGGTTTGTGAAAAACATTTCTGGACATTATAATCCATTAACTAAGATAACTCGAAAAGGGGTCAAGTTCATCTGGATAAAGGAGTGTGATTAATGTTTCCAAGAGATGAAGAAGAGATTGGTTACTGAACCCGAGTTAACTCTTCCCTCGTGTAGAGAAGGATTCGTTATTTTTAGTGATTCATCTTGAAAGGGGTTGGGTGCGTCCTCATGAAAAATGACAAAGCCATTGCTTATACATCTCTATAGTTGAAGACTCATGAGAAGAACTATCCTACACATGATCTGGAGATAGCTGCAGTTGTTTTATCTCTGAAGATATAGAGACATTATCATTATGGGTAGAAATGTGATATATACATAGACCGTAAAAGTTTGAAGTATATTTTCACACAAATGGAATTGAACATGAGAGAAAGGAGATGGTTGGAACTTCTCAAAGACTATGATTGTTCAATTCATTATCATCCTGGAAGAGCAAACGATGTCATTGATGCATTAAGCAAGAAAGACCCAGTTGTTCTTTCTAGGAGAAAGATTCAAAGAGATAATTTGATCAATAACCTTGTAAAAATTGACGTGGAAATTATAAGGGAAGGGACATCATCAACCCTAACCCAAATGATTTATCAACTTTTATTAAGATCATGAAATCTCATAACGAAGATCATTTGTTATAGAAGAAGTTTGGGGCTGTGAAAGATGGAAAGTTTTTTTAAGGTCAATATTGATCAAGAAGGTGTACTGAAATTTCATACAAGAACATGTGTTCCATCTATTTCAGAAATAATGACGGACCTCATGGAAGAAGATCAAAGAGCTACTTTCTCTATACATCCTGGAAGCACAAAAATGTATGGGGACCTTTGTGATCATTATTGGTGGGATAATATGAAAGGGGAGATTGCTGGCTACACATCAAGGTGTCTGGTATGTCAGCAAATGAAGGTAGACCAAAAAATTCCCAAAGGGGTATTGCAACCACTACCCATACCATCATGGAAGTGGGACAATATAATTTTGGACTTCATCAATGGCCTCTGGAGAACTTCCAAAGAAAACAATGTGATATGGGTTATTATGGACCATCACACCAAGACGTCCCATTTTGTCTTCAATCAAGGAGATTTATCTCTTGATCAACTTTCTAGGATTTACGTGAATGAAGTTGTAAGGCTTAATGGAGTTCCACTTTCTATCATATCTGATCATCATCCAAGGTTCACATCAAAATTCTGGATAAGTCTTCAACGTGCTCTAAGCACTGAATTGAATTTCAGAATGGCCTATCACCCCCAATCTGATGTCCAGTCTGAAAGGACTATTCAAAAACTTGCAAATATGCTGAGAAGATGATCAATGGAATTTAATGGTGGATGGGATCAACATCTCCCTTTAGTTGACTTCTCTTACAACAACAGCTTCTACTCGAGCATTAAAATGGAACCCTATGAAGCTCTATATGGGAAGCGATGTAGAAATCTTACTTGTTGGGATGAAGATAGTGATAGAATGCTTCTTGGTTCTTATCTTTTGAAATAGATGACCGAAAAATTCAATGTCATCCAGCAACACATTAACACTGCTCAGAGTCAGAATAATAGCTATGCCAACAACCATCGAAGGGACTTGGAGTATGATGTTGGTGACAAATTATTTCTTCAAAATTCACCTTGGAAGTGAGTCATGAGTTTTGGGAAGAAATGTAAGCTTAGACCTAGGTACATTGGCCCCTATGGAATATTTGATCACGTGGGTGCAGTGGCCTATCGGCTTGCACTTCCTCCAAATCTATCACAAGTTCATGATGTCTTCCACATATCTCTATTGAGGAAGTACATACTTGACCCTTCACATGTATTAAATCCAGAGGTAGCACAACTCGAACATTACCTATCTTACGAGGAGTAGCCGGTGGAGATCTTGGATCATAGAGACAAGGTTCTACGCAACAAGATAACCCACCTTGTTAAGGTGTTATAGAGAAACCACAAATGAAAAGAAGCCATGTGGGAACCAGAGGAGTCTATGAGGAAGAAGTACAAACACCTTTTCTCTTCTTAGGTTATGAGTTAAAATTTGGGGATGAAATTTCTTAAGGGGGGAACAATGAAATGACCCAATCTTTTGAATACATTTTTTCCTAATTTTTTGTTATTTTTAATTTATACTCCAGAAAACAATATATTTTAATTAATTAAGTGATTAAAATTAAATGATTCCACTGGATTTTAACTATTATATGATTTTTGGCCAATAAGACCGTTGGAAACTAAATTCTTAACATTACAGTTATTGTTTATAAATTCAAATGATCCTGGATAATTAATAAATAAAGAAGAGTTGATGGAATCATCTTGTAGAATTGGGCCATATAAATCCCATCTGTCGATGATTGGGAAGGAGGTAGCATCACTAGGAATTGCTCTGGACCAAGCCCAAGCTGAACTTTAACATGTGAAGCTTGAACGAAATCACCTAACAGATAAGTTCACGAAGATAGAAATCACCACTCGGGAAATATTGTCCGAGCCACCCTAATATTTTATCAACATATCACACCTTAGACTTTGGTCTTATGCAGGTTTTATAAGTGGCTATGTAACGAAGCCTTAGTTACATTCTGTAATCCTTTTTTATAAATAAAATTGTTTAATTCTTATTCTGGTAATAATTGTGAATTTCAAATGTCTGGATAAATATAGTAAGAATTTTTAGAAGTTCCATATTATTGATGAATTTTTGAAAAAAGGTGTATTTTAAAATATTAATTTATTCTTTAAATAATTAAAAATGTGAATTGAGTTTCAAAAAATGGTCTTCTATAGTTGTGTTCAGTTAGAAATTAAGAATCTAATAAGATCAACTTAATTTTTAGTGAATAGTAAGTATGAATAGTAAAATTCCCATATGAGTAGTAATGAATAGTAATGAATAGTAAATCGACCAAAAAATAGAATCTTCACCCATGAATGTATCAATACATTTTATCCATCTTCAATGTTAAAAAAACCATCATAATATAAGTTTTAGTATTTTTGTATGTCATAAATATTTTATTTATAATTTTATAATTAATTATTAGTTTAAAATGGAAATTTATTTTCATAATATTTAATTATAAATTTTCAATTTGTTGTCTTATGGTTATATGATAATTTTATGGGACCATGATTACTTTCTTAAGGTGTTACAAAATGAGTTGGAGTTTTATTGTGGTTTTTTTGGAATAAATAATGATTTTATTTAAAAACAAAATTAAAAATATTTAGAAAATTATTTTTATAAAATGGATATCACTTTTTAATTCAAATCATCGATGTTAGGATAGAGTGAATTTTTGGTATTTTTCTAAAACAATTTATTTTTTGTTGAATAGTAAAAATATAGTTTTGAGTTTCTGGTGTTTAATGACATCATTGATGATGTAATCATGATGTAAATAATCTGGTCAACTTTTGAATGGTAATATATGTAATGAGGTGTCCCAAGTGTCCAATACCATGGGAAAATTCCACGGGCATGGCCATGGTTTTTCAAATACCCCCGATGAGGTGTCCCTTGGAAATTAATAATTTAACCCCCCCCCCCCCACTTTTCCTATAAATACAAAGCCATTCCCTTTTTATTTTGATTCCAAAATGCTCCTAAAAAAACTCTGGTCTTTCAACCACTCAAAAAGTCATCCCAAGTTTCCCTCAATCCTCCCAAGGTCCCAACCATCAAAATTTCGAAGATACTCTTCAAGGTAGGGGAACCTTTCACACTTTTATTTTATGTCATGACTTCCTTATGTTATGACTTATAGTTCCATTATATTATGTGGGGGCTTGTTATTATATATCTTTACTACTGTCAATTTTATTTCCAATTTATGAGATACCCTTTCCACTCTCATCAATTGATTTTCTAAATTTTTAAGTGACGTTGTTACGTAGCGGAATTTTTCGTATAAGAAATCACATCTTCTCTTTCCTTTCAAGTTTCCTTTTCATGTGGTATGTCATTCTAATATCAATAGCATGTTATTATATCCATTTTACTCTGTATAAATACTGTATTATGATTTATTTATGAGTGGTTTGTCCTTGTATCCTCTCTTTTTAATGTTCTCTAAAAGGGTGTTATGTAGCCGTCATGCTGCAGAATCTTCTTTTCAAAATTACTCTCTCTTTTTCTCAAGAAATTATCTTGTATTATTTATGTCAATACCCAGAATTATTTATTATCTATGGGTGTTCATAAAAAACATTGTATATTTGATTCTATAATTGACATACATATAACCCTTACTCCCTTTCCACGGGTTATAAATGAGATAATGATCTTTTTTAGAACTTTTAAAATGTCGCAATTTTGAAATGAAACCCATTTATTTTGTTCTATGTGGGTTATTTATGAAATTTTGATTATTAAATATGTGGCTCACATAAAAGTAAAGACATAATAAGGTGTTCCCTGAGAGTTCTTGAATGAATTGGGTAAAGAATTTAATCTCTGTAGATGACAAGTTTCACGATACCTTGGTGAATAACCTTGTTAATTTTTATAACACATTGGGGATCAAACTTGGTGATATGTTCATGATTGTATAAATTAAATTTTATAGGCACAAATTCATGTTGTAGTTCAATTTATTTTTCTTATAAAATGCCTCTACTTCCATTTATCATGGATTTATGTTTTTTATCAAGTTCTTATTGATTTCACTAGTAAATTGATTACCTTGTTTTCTTTCCTGGGCCTCATACTCACCCTTTCCTTTCATGTATGTCTCTAGGTTTTGAGATATAGAAATTATAATTAGGATGAACCTATTTTGAGGCCTTACAAGTGTATTAGAATGTTTATTTATGTTTTTTTCATGTATTATGTTCCTAATTTCCAAGACAATATACTTTAAAAATCCTCTATATGAAAATGTAATGAAAAGTTGTGAAATTAAAAGGTAGGATTCCATAGTTGGTATCAAAGTATAGTTTAGTTATTTATAGAAATTAGGATATGAAAATTTTAGGAATAATTTTATATAAAATTTTAAATATAGGAAAAAGTCTTGGTATTTTGGTGAATATTGAGTAAGAGGTTTAACAAGAAAGTACATCCCTGTCTGGATACGAGTAGGTAAAGGTGGCTCTGGCACAGATGTACCTAGAAGTGAAAACTCATACAAGGAGTTTTGAGCATGACCTGGGGTGTCTTGGTATAGGACAATTGGCCTTGCTACACTCTTGGTTAAGACACTCACGGGGGATATGTTTTCTTAATCCGAAGCTTTTTATGAATAATTATGAAGGATTTCAAGAGAAATGTAATTGGTTAAAGAAGTTTTAAGATATAAAATCCTTTATAGATAACAGATTTGTAAATGAAATAAGTTTCTCACTAAGGTTTAATTATTTTATAAAATGGTAGGAAATAAGATGAACCGTGCAAATGGTGACCACAATGTACCATGCACTGATGGCCCTCCGATGGAAGTTGGAATGGAATCTTTCATGTGAATGATCAACCAACAAACTCATGATATGGTAAATAATGTGAATCATGTTGAGAGACCGATCTCTCGATAAATGGAATAAATTTTTATTGAATTCTTATTCCATCAACGACCACCAACCTTTAGGGGATCTACCGACCAATTGATTTCTTAACAGTGGATTAGCTCTATCGAGAAGATCTTTTTTGTGCTCTGATGTTCTGAACAAGAGAAGGTTACCCTGGCTGTCTTTTGGTTAGAGGGAGAAGCTGATCAGTGGTGGGAACTGATTAAAAACAGAAGGCCCAGAGTTGGAGTTGAATCTATAAAGTGGGAAGGGATTAGAGGTATGACCTTCAAGATGTATTTCACTTGATCGATGAGAAAAAGAATAGAGAAGGAGTTTCTCAAGCTAAAGTGGAAGGAGAATGAAACTATTGGAAGCTATGAGATGAACTTCACAAGGCTTTCATGTTGCACCTATAGCTTTGTTTTGGATCCAAATGGTAAGGTTGATAGATTCTTCAGTGGACTGAGACCTCATCTGCAGAAGAATCTGGCCAATCGAGACTATGTTCTCTGTGAGAAGATCATTCGGAGTGTGATGAATGTAGGGATGGAGTTTGGTGATACACAGTGGTCTCAGAAATCTAATGACAAGAAGAGATCGATGGAGACCTAATTATGGAGGACCATTTATCAGAGAAGAGGAGGCAGGAAAGTGCAGCATCCCATATTTAATAAATATGGGAAGATGCAAATAGGGAACTGCCTTCTCGGGAGCGGGAAATGCTACAATTGTGGAAGAGAAGGCTATATTGCAAGGAATTTTCCTAGTGAAATGAAACCTCAACTTCAAAACACAAACGACGCTAGGGAGATAGTGTAGGCACTACCTGGTGTCTAGTTCTTTAAGTGTGGACAACTTGGGAACTTTTCCAATCTCTATCCAAATCCGAGGGAATTGGAGGGGAATCACCATCATCCTCAGCAAAGGCCGAGGGAGAAAGGTCGTTCTTTTTCTATCACGACAACTGAAGTTGAATCTCTGAATGATGTGGTATAAGGAACTCTTTTTGTTTTCTCAACGCTATCAAGTACGTTGTTTGATACTTGTTCTACATATTCCTTTATTTCCTCCATGTTTTCAAATAATTTATAATCAACCCCCTATTTTCTAAAAGTAGAGTTATCAGTCAATACCCCTGGTGTGAATATCCGAGCACCGTTAGTGTTTAGAAACTCTAGTACTTACTATAGTGAGAACAATCTTATAGAAAATATATTAGTCATTACCATGCTGTAATTTGACATTGTACTAGGGATGGAATGGCTCTCAATGTATAATTATAATATCAAATGCAGAAGCAAGAAAATATCAGTAGTCTTGAATGGATAACCTACAGTTATCACCCTAGGAGATATATCTCAACCATATCTTTGTCTAGAAGAACCTCATATATAATTTTTTATGGAGTTCATTGGTGAAGAATAAGAAGTAAATGAGAGTTTGAGGATAGAAATGTCTCCATCATCTAGGAATACATTGACATATTTTTTGAGGAGTTGCTTAGACATCCCCCAGAAAGAGAGGTAGAGTTTTCCATTTAACTCATACCTATATCTTATCCAATATCAAAGACCCCATATTGGATGTAAAATATGGAGCTGGAGTAATTAAAGAAGCAACTCCAATATATTTTGTAGAATGGGTTTATCCAACTGAGTGTGTCTCCTTGTGGAGCACCTGTTCTCTTTGTGAAGAATAAGGATGGATCAATGTGTCTATGGATTGATTATATAGAACTGAATGGGATCATAGTAAAGAACAGATACCATCTTCCAATAATTGATGGCTTATTTGACCAACTTCATTGGGCTCAATTATTCTATAAGATTGATCTTCAATCTGGTTATCATCAATTAAGGGTGAAGAATGAAGATATTCCAAAAAATGCCTTCCAATCAAGATATGTTCATTATTAGTTTGTTGTTATACATTTTGGTATAACTAATGCACCTGATATATTTATGGATTTGATGAATAGAGTCTTTAAGGACTACCCTGATAACATTGTTGTAGTTTTTATTGATTATATTCTGATATATTCCAAAAGTCTGGAGGAGTGTGAGGATCATAAAAGGGTTATTTTGCAAACTCTACAGAATGAGATGATTTTTAAGAAGTTCAAAAAATGTGAATTCTAGTTATAATAAGTTTCTTTCTTGGGGAACATTGTTACAAATTAAGGAATCATAGTTGACCCTAAAAAGACAAAATTTGTAGAGGAGTGGCCTCAGCCTATAATAATAAATGAGATTCTTAGTTTCCTTGTACTAGAGGAATATTATAGGAGGTTTGTGAAAAAAAATTCATGACTTTCTAAACCATTAACAAATTTAACTCGAAAAGGGGTCAAGTTCATCTAGAAAAATGTGTGTGAGGAAAGCTTCCAAGATCTGAAGAAGATATTGGTTACTGCAACCATGTTAACTCTTCCCTCAAGTGGAGAAGGATTCATTATTTTTAGAGATGCATCTCAAAAAGGCCTTGGGTGCATCTTCCTACAAAATGAAAAAATCATTTCTTATGCATCTCGATAGTTGATGACTCAAGAGAAGAACTATACTATTCATGATCTGGAGTTGGTTGCGGTTCTTTTTTCTATAAAGATATGGAGGCACTATCTTAATGGGGATAAATGTGATATATACACAGACCAACAACTTTTGAAGTATATTTTCACACAAAAGGAATTTAACATGAGACAAAGGATTTGGTTGGAACTTCTCAAAGACTATTATTGTCCAATTTTTTATCATCCCAGAAGATAAAACAAATTTATTAACGCATTAAGTAGGAATGGACCAGTTTTTCTTTCCCTGATGAGGATTCAAAGAGATTCTTTGATCAATGACCTTGTAAAACACGACATGGAAACTATAAGTGAAGGGACATCATCAACCCTAACACAAATTATTTCTCAATAGTTATTACTATAGAAGATCAAGAATGATCAAAAATAGGAACCTTTATTACAGAAGATCTTTGGGGCTATGAAAGATGGGAATTTTCCTAAGTTCAATATTGATCAAGAAGGTGTGCTGAAATTTCATTCAAGACTATGTGTTCCATCTATTCTGGAAATAAAGGAGGAGTTGATGGATGAATCTCATAGGTCTACTTTCTCTATATATCTTGGATGAAAAAAAATGGATAGTGACCTTCATGATCATTAATGGTGTAATAATATAAAAATTGAATTGCTGACTACACATAAAGGTGTCTGGTATGTCATCAAGTGAAGGCGGAGCAACATCTTTCTAAAGGGGTATTGAAACCACTACCCATAGCAGCATGAACGTGTGATAATATCACTATGGACTTTGTCACTGGCCTCTCGAGAAAATCCAAAGGAAACAATTCGATATGGGTTATAATGGACCACCTCACCAAGACTACCCATTTTATCTCTATTCGAGAATAATTATATCTCGATCAGCTTGCAAGGATTTACATGAAGGATGTGGTAAGGCTGCATAGAGTTATACTTTCTATTGTATCTGATCATGATAAAATGGTCACATCAAAATTCTGGATAATTCTTCAACATGCTTTGAGCATTGAATTGAAGTTCAGCATGGATTATCACCCCAAAACTAAAGAGAAATCTGAAAGGACTATTCAAACACTCGAGGATATGCTAAGAACATGCTCAAGGAAATTTAAATATGGATGGGATAAACATCTCCCTTTAGTTTAGTACTCTTACAACAACAACTTCCACTGGAGTATTAAAATGGCAACCTATGAAGATCTAGATGGGAAGCGATGTATAAATTCTACTTTTTTGGATGAATCTGGTAAGAGAAATCATCTTGGGCCTGATCTTGTGCAAGAGATGATAGATAAAGCCCATGCTATTAAGCAACACATTAAGGCTGGTTAGAGTCAGCAACAGAGTTATGCCGACAACCGTCTAAGGGGCTTGAAATTTGATTTTGGTGACAAAGCCTTTCTTTGAATTTCACCTTGGAAGTGAGTCATGAGGTTTGGGAAGAGAGGGAAGCTTATCCCTGGGTACATTAGCCCCTATGAAAACCTTGATCTCATGGGAGCATGGCCTATCAGCATTCACTTCCTCCAAATATACAACAAGTTCATGATGTCTTCCATGTATCCCTCTTGAGGAAGTACATACCTGACCCTTCACATGTACTAAATCCAGAGGTGGTACAACTGGAACATGACCTCTCTTACGAGGAACAGCCGGTGGAGATATTGGATCATAGGTACGAGGTTCTACACAACAATACTACCCACTTTTTTAAGGTGTTATGGAGGAACCACAAATGCAAAGAAGCCACATGGGAACCAGAGGAGTCTATGAGGCAGACGTACCCACACCTTTTCTCTTGTTAGGGTACGAGTAAAAATTTCAAGGAAAAAATTTCTTAAGTGGGGAAGAATGTAACGACCCAAACTTTTGAATAATTTTTGTTTCATAATTTTTTTATTGTTTTATTTTATTTTCAAGAAAAATATATCCTTCAATTAATGAAGTGGGTATAATTAAATGATACCATTGGGTCTCGACTGTTATATGATCGTTGGTTTATATGACCACTAGAAACTAAATTCTTACCATTACAATTATTGTTTATAAATTAAAATGATCTTAATTAATTAATACAGAAAGAAGAGTCGATGGAATCATCCAGTAAACTCGGGTTATATGAAGCCTATCTGTCAGAGCTTGGGAAGGTGGTAGAATCACTGGGTTTTGCTCTGGACCAAGCCCAATCCAAACTTCAACATGTGAATCTTTAACAGAATCACTTAGGGGAGAAGTTCAAGTTGTTTGAAATCACCACTCGGGTAATGTTGTCCAAGACACCCCAAGATTCCATCACCATATCGCACCTTACACTTAGGTCTTATGCAGGTGTTATAAGGGAATATGTAATGAAGCCATAGTTACTTTATGTAATCCTTTTGTATTAATAAAATTTTTACTTCTTACTATGGTAAAATTTTTGAATTTCAAATGTCCAAGTAAATGAAGGTTGAATTTATAGAAGTTCCATATTATTGATGAATTTTTGAAAAAATCGGTATTTTAAAATATTTTTTGTATTATTTAAATAATTAATAATGTGAATTGATTTTCAAAAAATTGTCTTCTACAGTTGTGTTCTGAAATAAATTTAGTGTCTAATAAGATCAACTTAATATTTACTGAATAGTAAAGAATGAATAGTAAAATACCAGTATGAATAGTAATGAATACCAATGAATAGTAAGTTGACCAAAAAAATAGAAACTTCACCAATGAATGTATAAATACATTTTAGATATATTAAAAGTGAAAAAAAGATCATAGTTTAAGTTTTGGTTTTTTTGTATGTCATAAATATTTTATTTAAACTTTTTTAATTAATTTAATAGTTTAAAATGGAAATGTATTTTCATATAATTTAATCTTAAATTGTTACTTTATTTTCTTTAGGTTATACAATATTTTTATGGGACCATGATTACTTTCTTAAGGTATTACAAAATGGGTTATAGTTTTAAAGTTGTTTTTTTGGAATAAATAATGACTTTATTTTAAAATTATATTAAAAAAAAAATTCAAATTATTTTCATAAAATGGAGTTCATTTTTGAATTCAGAGCATCTATGTTAGGTTATAGTGATTTTTTTTTTGTATTTTTCTGAAACAGTTGATTTTTTGTGGAATAGTAAAAATACAGTTTTGAGTTTCTGGTGTTTAATGATATCATTGATGATGTAATCATGATGTACAAAATTTGTTCGACTTTTAAATAGTAATATGTGTTATGATGTGTCCCAAGTGGCCAATACCATGGGAAAATACCATGGGCAAGACCATGGTTTTTCAAATACCACCGATGAGGTGTCCCTTGGAAATTAATAATTTATTCCCTCACTTTTCCTATAAATACCAAGACATCCCCTCATTATTTTCATTCAGAAGTCCTCCTAAACGAATATATAGTCTTTCTACCTCCCATAGAGTCCTCCCAAGGTTCCCTCAAGCCTCCCAAGGTCCCGACCATTATGACTTGAATGTTACTCTTCAAGGTGAGGGAACCTTTCACCCTCTTCTTTTAAGTCATGACTTCCTTAGGTTATGTCTTATAGTTAAATTTTATTATGTGAGGGATTGTTATTATATATATTTACTAATATCCCTTTTATTTCCAAATTATGATATAACCTTTCCACTATCATCAATTTATTTTCTGAATTCTTAAGTGATGTTGTTAGGCTGCCGAATTGTTTTTAAAAGAAATCACATCTTCTCTTTCCTTTCAAGTCTCTGTTTCATGTGGTATGTAATTCTAATATCCCAACCATGTTCTTATCACTATGTTAATTTGTATTTATACTATATTATGAGTTATTTATGAGTGGGTTACCCATGTACCGTCTCTTTTTAATGTTTTCTAAAAGGTTGTTATGTAGCCATTATGTTGTGGAATTTTCATCTCAAAATTCCTGTCTCTTTTTCTCAAGAAATAATCTTGTTTCATTTATGTGAATACCCAGACCTATTTATTATCTATGGGTGTTCATAAATACAAAAATTATATATTTGATTATGGATTTTACATACATATAACCCTCACTCCCTTTCCATGGGTTATAAATGACATAATGATATTTTTTTAAAACTTTTAAAATGTCGCAATTTTGAAATGAAACCCATTTCATTCATTCTCTATGGGATATTTAGGAAATGTTTGATTATGATCTATGTTTATCACATAAAACTAAGTACATATTAATGTGCACATTTATAGTTCTAAAATTCATTGGGTAAATAATTTAATCCCTAGAGATAAAAAGTTTCACGATACCTTGGTGAATAACCTAGGTAATTTTAATGACACCTTAGAGATCAACCATTGTGATATGTGCATGAATGTTTAAATTAAAAGTTATCGGAACATATTCATGTTATGGTTCAAGTTATTTTCCTTATGAAATGACTCTAATTCCATTTCTATTGTCTTTATGTTTTCTATCAAGTTCTTATTGATTTCAAAATTAAACTGATTCCCTGGTTTTCCTTACTGGGCCTTCTACTCACCCTTTCCTTTGATGTATGTCTCTAAGTTATGAAATGCAGTAATTTTACTTAGGATAAACCTTTTATTAATCCTGACATGTGTATTAGAAGGATGTTCAATGTTGTTTTTATGTATTTTTTTCCTGATTTCCAAGACACTACACATTAAAGATCCTCTGTTTGTAAAATTTAATGAAAAGTTATCAAATAAATAGGCGGGATGCCATATTTATTAATTATTCACAAATGTAACTCATAAACAGTAATTAATTGGAATAATTCTTTACAAGATCTCATTTCCCTTATTTAAATTAGATTACATGAATCTGATCACTTTGTAAACATCATTTTCTCTATAATTTCTTTATCATAAGGTTTCTTCATTTCAATAAATATTACCTCTATAGAGTTAACCATTTTTATGTACTGTTTGTTATTATTCCTCATCTCATATGAAGTGAGGTAACTATAGAGATAATATAATTCTTCTTCCCTTAAATCATTAAATTCATGGACTAATACATTTTCCTTGAAAATAGAGGAAGAATTCTTAGAAACATACTATCAATTTTGAAATCATCAAGATTTTCTAAATATCTATGAATATCATCTAAATTAATATTTCATTAATAGAATAGGACATCATTGATATTGATTGGGATCATCCAATGGTCAACATATTTATGCAAAAACATTTTTTATTTTTACCCTATATATTGTAGTCACCTTCATAAATGATTAAATTATTTTCCCACATTACATGTGCAGTTTTGCAGGGAATCAACAATGTATAGATAGGGTCGGATAAATATCCCCTTAGTCCGTCAAATTCCTTAGCATCGACTTGAAAATCCCTATGACATATTTATAATTAATCTCTAAAATCTATACTTTTCATGGTTCTATAATTTATTTTGAATATATCTTCCTAATGAATTGATGAAATGCTGCATTATGTTTTATACACTGATAGAAAATATAACCTCCAAAAAATGGGTATTCCTTGGTGGTCAATAAGTATTATCCTAATTATTATAAGGTAAATGAAACACCCTAATACTTTTCACTAATACCACTTTTTGGTCATAATCCTGGAAAATTCCCTGATATGGGGAAATGAATCAAATTATTTTATTTTAAAACTTTTTCATCAGTCGTGATCATGTTCTCTCCTTAAGAGTAACAATATTCACTATCCCATACATTAACTTTTGACCTATGAAAACATTAAATAGAAAATGGTTGATTTTCATTGGTTCACCCATACTAAGATAATACCTTTATGACTTGATCAATTCAATAATGAATATATAGAGACACATTCTACACTACTTTATATGTGCCTACAAAATTGAGTGGCCACATTGGACATCTATAATAACTGTCCACAAAAAAATTACAAAAAAAATAACAGCTTTTATATAATGTTATATTATTATTTCTGGTTAAATGAAGATATTATTCTCTATAAATATTTTCATGTGAAAAATAATATGATATACAGTTACAACTTTACACAGCACGATAGAATTCCTGAGTAAATGAAATTCAGAATAACTTCTCTATCACATTTAATTTTTCCAAGAATGAATGGAAATCCATTCTTAATTATAAAAAAACATGAAATTCTACATCATCCATTTTTAGATTCATGTATAATGGTGAATAATCTCATATACTTTTTATTTTCCTTTACACATGAATTATGGGTTCATATATACCTCTATAACTCATGATATTTATTTTCCATGTAACTTCCCTTAGTGGGTTTCCAAACCATTAATTAACTACCTATAAATATTAGAACTCTCTTCATACTAACCATCCCTATAAAATTAGTGTAGAGAATCACTTTTTTGGGAAAATATATTAAAAATGATTGGTATCATGTACACTTCATGTTTCCTCTTCATCCAAAAATAATAAGTCCTCAACGCGACTTATATAATTTTTTTGTGCGATTTCCATCATCTCGACCATATATTTAACACTAGAGTCAATAATGGAAACTAAAAAAAATACTTAGATGGATTTTTCATTTTTTTCATGCACATGGAAAATTAACAATAGATACTAGTATGGTATGGTCAACTTCTACTTCTCATTTTGGATTAATATGGTCTCCACATGGTTCAGGCCTCTAAAGAACCCTCAAAATGGATCATAGAAAACAAATATTGAAAATAAGCCCTATGATTTATATATATAAAAACTGATCTTCAAACTCCAATTGTTATATCATGGGTAAAAACATAAAGACATTTTAAAAAAAACCTTGATTATGGTTCTCTACTCCCTTGAAAAGTCAAAAATCATATTACAAAAAACTGTACATGATTTAGATACATTAAATCCTGTTTCATCTTATTTGATAATAAAACCCAAGAATTTTCCAAATAGTATTTCATTTTTTAGATAATAAATTTACAATAAGTACAACACCAATGATCAAGAGGCCTATTGTCTTTTGAGGACTAGGTTTATATCAACTCAAATGAAAAAAACATTATATCATTAAATTATTCTTTATAATGAGCACACAAATTAATTTTATATCCTAAAACTATATAGGATAACCTGAAAAATAAATAAATAATGGGGGGAGATAAATATCATAGTATGGGAATGAAAATTATAAAGAAGCATACCATTTAAGTCAAATGTATAACATGATATCATAAAAGTGATGGATCAAGAGTAATCACATAGAAGCATAACATAAAGAACATGGTAAAATATTATCACCGTCACATAGTAAATGTGAAAGATACATAAATATTGACCAAAAATTTAGTCAAGGATAACTGCATAGAAAATAGCACATTGTACACAAAGTCCCATAATGAATTTTTTTTACTCATTAATACCATATATGATGTCTCATGAGACAATAAAATTTCCTAATTCATAGGGGAACTATCTAGGAACACCCATAATAACATGATCCTAATCAGTTCATACCAAATGAAGTAAATCAATCTTAAGGCATGATAAAATATTTAACCATGGAATAAAAATTGATTTCAAAATCTTTCATTATATCATATACAAAAGAAATTTCATAATAAATGTATTTGATAAACGAGCATAAGAAATTTATTCCCCCAAAAAATGAAAGAAAATATATAAGTGTTATATGTGAGAATCATATATAAATTTTTTTATAATCATTACCTAACTATAAATAGGGATTTAACGTGAGTTAGAGAGAGAGTGTGTTCATAACCCAAATATAGGGGTTGTTTAGCGGGATCTCTTACATCGAGCCTGATTATTCAGGTGTGATATTTTATTCCCAAATAATAAATGTATATTAATTATTTAATTTCATAATAACTTATTTCGTTTTTATTATAAATTTTATCTTATAAATTATAATATTATTTTCAATTACTTATTCATTTAGGTTCAAGTTATATGTTTTGATGATGTTCACCTCATATGTCCAAGGTCGCATTAGAAAATTGACTAATGTCAAAGATATTAATAATTCATCATATAAATTATAATAATAATGAAACATTATAATGTTTATGCATTAACTATACATTATAGACAAAATATGAAATATGGTTATGAAAAATGAACTACATTTTAATCCTGGAGATGGTATGACTTTACCACACATGATTAATGTTTTCATTTTTTAAATATTGGAATGGAATAAAGGTAGGATTCATTTTAACATTCCATAATGATAATTATATCAAAAATATAAAATTATTTCCTTAAATAAACATTCATATACTATCTATTTGATGTGTTAACAAACAAACTAGTCAAGTCGCTATGTGAGGAATTAGTTCACCACACACACAAACTATGATATCATTTTACATGGGATAGTAAGGTAAGATGAAATATAATATTTTAATTTTCAATAAATATTAATATTTCATGAACATAATATATAAACGTAAAATCCATATTAATGAATATCATTTTTAGTCGATGACGAGTGTTGTCACACTCACTCTCAAAAACATATTTGTGATTTACTAAGTGCAGCACAGTGGCTGACCTGGGTCATTCTCTCAAAGAGGCATTTTAATTAAACAACCCATAATAGGATTGAAAGAATTAAGAAAATATGTGAAAAAAATGAAATAAAAATTGTGGGTTGGTTTTGTGTCTTTCGAACAATACACTAAACAATAAAATGACAAGGAACAGTCAAAGACACAATTTCTTTAAAAACCCACTTATATGGGAAGATGTAATTGATCTAATATACCCCTTAATAATTCATTTATCATTATACCATATGATTTTAATTCTTTCAATTATAATCCCCAAACATTATCAGCACCTGAACCCTACAAAAATTAACATGACCCTAAATATTTGAAAAATGAGCCCTAGCTCAACTTTGGGACTTCCAATCGCAGCACCCTAATTTGATTGTCATACAAAAGAAAACTTATGGTCAATGGTATGTTAGGAAATCATATCATCCCAAGATTTTAGAATGAATTATGTTTTGAGATGATAATTTTACCCTACAATTCTATCCCAATTTGATTAGTTTTTTTCTATTGATGTTTCACTCACACCATTTACATAAGTCTGACTATGCGGTCAACTGCAAGTCAATTGAGTTAAATTGATATTAAAACACAATTAATTGATAATAATATATGAATTAAAGTATGTTTATGGATTAAAAATAAAAAAATCAAGGGATTAGTGATTAGTTCCACTAAGAATGAAATTACTCTTCCATGGGAAGAGTTGTCATCATTGAGACATTTTTCAAAAATAATGGATTGAAAGGGGAACACCCAATGTTGTCTCCACACTTAATTTATAGCACCAAAAAAGAAAAAAATATTAAAATTAAAGAATACATAATATTAATTTAAGAAATTTTAATGTTATAAACATTGAAAACATGAAATACAAAGTGGAGGTGGGAGAGGAAAGCGTTCTTGGAAGAGATACTTGCACAAGCCATTACACTTTCATATATTTGTGAGGTGTTCCCAAGATCCAAATTTTTGACCACACCTTACAAAATCCTAGAAAAAACCCTACAAAATAGTGAAAACTTCATTTAAATAGAGTTTTGGAGGGCTAGGGTTACATAACAATTTTAATTGTGAAATGGAAATTCGGAAAAATATTTTACTCTAAGTTACCCCACAATGTTGACCTCTAAAATGTGCTAACTGGCTGACCTTATTTAAGGATTATTAGTTAGGATTTATCTCCACAAGATGTTATCTATATTTTGTCCCAATCCAAGCCTGGATGAATATGATATGGCCAAAATTGTATGTTGATGTCCAATATGTATAGTTTAGTCCATCTTTGTTTTCATTGACCATTTACCCCACAAAAATGCATGATCCTACTCTGATTTCCTAAATTAATGTTGTATCCAATATATTTAGGAACATAGTTTCATAATTTACAATTAAAATAATTTACAAACAAATATTTATTTTCAAAATACTACAATAAATTTTTAAATGGTAAAACAGATATTTTCATAAAACTTGCAAAAGAATGATATAATCCCAGATATTCCATAATTGAACATATTTAGCACAATGTGAAGAAATTATATCATTTATTATCAATAAAATAGTAAATAGAAATGTTTTTTCTCAACTCCCCCACCCACATCATTTTTCACTCCAAGGAAAAAACTTATATCCAATATTCCAAACATAAATTGTGATAAGATATGCATGATCATAATCCCCAATCCACAGTGGAAAATATGAAAAATAATAATCCCATTAAGAATAAATATAAATAAATATTAAATTATTTTCCTCATAAATTACATCAAAATAGAATCTAGTGAGATTAATGACACTAATCATAGCAACAAATGTCATGGGTCTACTATGCCACCAATTTACCATGTGTGTGTGTGTGTTCCAATCATTTCAAGCTCGTCTCACCACCCTTTATCTAGTATATTAAGGTCAATAAAAACTTTTCTTCTTACCTGATTATATTCCACCAGACCTGTTCAACATTCTTCATAATAAAATTCCAAAACTCACTCATTTCAGCATTCCCAAAAGCCAAACCATGAGTTCCCGGCCTAAATATCCCCACATATTGTACATTTATTCACTCTCTTATTTATTGATTGATTTTTTTGTATTTATATTGATGATTTTTTTGAAATATATTTTTCAATGGTTTAAAATATTTAGATATTAGGTTCACAGGCATAGGTTAATCAGGTACAGTGATGGAAATGATTGGAAGAGAAAAAAACATAACAGAAAACAGACAGAAAACACACAGAAAACACACAAATAGAATTTGTTAAATGAATTTTTTTGTTTTTTTTTTCTTTTTTAGATTTTTTATGAGAATTTTAACCCAAAACATAACAGAAAACACACAGAAAACACAAAAATAGAAATACTAAATAACTATCCCAAAATGTTGTCTCATCCCCCACACTTAAAATATTTCATTTTCCTCAATTTGAACTTATTAAATAATATGTGCTCATGAAATGTAGAATTTAAAATATGGGAAATAATATAAAACTCAAAGGGATAAAAATGGCCTGATATTCTCAGGTGATAATAACGTTATGCATTATCTGGAAATCCACTGAATTAGTAAGAAGTCCCTCAATTTATTTCTTCAAAAATTTCCAATTGACTGTAAATCTATTTCATGTGTCCTCCTCTGTGATATCCAATACACCATAAATATAATATTAGATACAATATAAGGACCTAACCATCTGGAACACTGCTTACAAGGCATCAGCTTTAGTCATGAACTGTAGAGTAGGACTTCATCTACAATATAAAACTCCTTCTCTTGGATCATTATGTCATGTTATACTTTTTTATATTTCCTTGAAGAGACTTGAGTTCTCCTATGATGACAATAAAATCTCCTCAATTTCATGGATTTGCAACTTTCTTTGAATTCCATCTTGGGCCAAATCCAAGTTTCATTTATTTATTTCCCATTATTCGTGATGCTCAACTTCCAAGGGGAGATGAAAGGCTTTCTGAAAAACAATCTGAAATGGGGCCATACTGATGATAGTTTTGTATGAAATCGTATAATCCCAAAGTACATCATCCAAGCACTTTCTCCAATCCATCATATTTGGATGTTCGATTTTCCCCAAAAAAAATTTCAACTCCCTATTTGAAATCTCATCCTGACCATTAGTTTTGGGGTAATATAGTGTTGATGTTTTGTGTATCACCCCATACATTCGAAGGAGGGAAACCAAATTCTGATTGCAAAAGTGTGTCCCTTTTTCACTGATGATTTTCTTAGATACACCAAATCTGAAAAAAAACATTTCTTTAAAAACTCCACAATAACATGACAATCATCAATCCTTGTGGCCTTATCCTCCACCCATTTTCTCACATAATAAATAGTGACCAAAATTTACAACAAACCAAAAGAACATTGAAAAGGACCCATAAAATCAATTCCCCACACATAAAAAATGTCACATAATAGTATGGGTTGTTGGGGAATCTCATGTCACCCAGAAATGTTCAGAGTGTGTTGGAAATGATAGAATGACTTACAAAAAACGTGGGAATCATGGAAAAAGCTAGACTAATATAATCCAGAGTTTAAGACATTCCTAGCTCTTTTAGGGGTCCGAATTGTCCTCCACATGAAATTATATAGCAAGAATGCACAACATACTCTAACTCGTGATCATGAACACACCTGCTAATGACATAATCACTACACAGGTCTCAAAGTTTGTGATAATCCCACACATAATACAGAGACTCACTTTTTAAATTTTGGACTTGATTTTTCATTAAATTTGTAGTGATTTCAGATTCAACAAGGTAATTCAATAAATCATCATACCGTGGATGTGTACCTGAGATGGAATAAAGATGCTCATTGGGGAAAGGGTTTGGAAGTGGTACCTAGGCCGAGGTGTCATCCTCTAGTGTGTGATTAATCCTTCAAATTTGGTCCACACCAGGTTTTCTGACCCCTTCTTTTACTGTATTTCAATATCGTATTCTTGAAGAAGGAGAATACATTGGATAAGTCTTGTCTTTGCGTCTACATTATTCCAAATTTAACGTAGAGCTCCATGGTCAGAAAAAACAATAACATTATAACCCAACAAATATGAACTGAATTTATCTAAAGAACATATGACGACAAGAAACTTCTTTTATGTGGTTGTGTGGTTTAATTTAGCTGAATCCAATGTCTTCGAAGCATAAGAAATTACATGTGAATGTCCCTCCACCCTCTGAGATAAGACAACTCCATATGAAAAGTTGGATGTGCCACATATAATCTCAAAAGTAATATCCCATTATGGAGGCTGTATGATTGGTGGAGTGGTTAGACACTTCATCAACTCATCAAATACTACCCTTCATGAATCAACATACATAAAATCAAAAATATTTTGAAGTGATCACCACAAAGGAAGAAAAATCTTACTAAAATATTTTATGAAGAGTAGATAAAAGCTTGAATTCCCTAAGAATGATCTAATATCACACCCACATTAAGGATAAGTTAAGGATGAAATAATGACTATTATAGATCTATCAGCCTCTATCCCATGTTTTGACACTACATTCCCTAATACAATACAATTTTATACCATGAAATGACACTATTCAAAGTTTAAGACCATATTATTCTCAATACAAAAATTAAAAACCTTTCCCAAACTACATATACATTCATCAAATTTGGATCCATATACTATAAATTCATTCCTAAATACCTCTATGAATATCTCAAAAAAATCAAAAAAATACTCACCATGCATCTTTGGAAGGTAACTGGGGCATTGCAAAGTCCAAATGGCATCCTCTAGTAGGTAAGTGTGCCGAAGGGACAGTAGAATGTAGTCTTCTCTAGATCTTTCAGAGCTATAAGATCCAGAATATGTCCATAAAATACTTCCAAAAAACAATAATTTGTCTTCCCATCTAGTCTCTTAAATAATTGATCAATAAATGGGATTGGGAAATGGTCATTGTGAGTGATTTGCTTTATTTTCCTATATTCAATACACACATGCCAACTATTTTTCATTTTTGTTAGAAGTAACTCATCTATATCATTTTTAGTGATAGTAACACCACTTTTATTAAGAATAACCTGAATAGGTCTCACCCGCTAGGAATCTGAAAAGGGAGAGATTATACCTCCCTCGAGCAATTTTTCAACCTCTTTTTTCACAACTTCTTGAAGAGTTGGGTTCAATCTCTTTTATGGTAGCCTAAAAAGTCGAGCCCCATCCTCCAAAAGAATCACATGTCTATAAAGGGAGGGGATAATACATTATATGTCACCCATGTTCCACCCGATTTCTCTGATGTTATCCCACAAATGATTCAATATATTTTATTCATGTTCATAAGTGAGATTATTAGCAATGATAACAAGTACCCTCTCACCACTCAACAAGTATGATTATTTGATATTTGGTGGTAATTTCTTGAGTTATAATGAAGAGTGGTGCAGTATGGATAGAGAAAATAAAGGAACTAAAATATGTGTGAAATGAACATCTGTACCAGAATATACATTAACCGAAATAGATAATAAAGAAACCAATCCATCATCACACTCTACATCCATGTCATAATCAGAGTTCACATTATCAAAATCTGAATTTTAATCCTCATAAAAATCACATCTAAGATCGGTTTGTTCGTTAGAAACATGTGTGGAAGAGTTCTTAGACATAAAACTACAAATAATTATCATAATCTCTCTATGAATATGATAATCAAAATCCATGTGGTTTTTACTTGGTGGTTCAAAATGGTAGATAAAAAAAGCATAATGGTCATCAGATGGGTGCTTCATGGAATATATAATATTAAATATTACAACTTCATCTCTAAACTCCATGGAAAGTGTACAGTCATGGAAATTTATGATTTCTTTTCAGTTTTGAGAAAAGGAATTCCTAAGATAATTGGTTCACTGTAAAATACCGGATCATCTTCAATGTTATGAGCGTAGAAATATTCGTGGAAGATCATGTCTATTACCTGAATAAGTACATCCTCAAGGACTCCCATTGGATATGATGTAGCTTTATTCTCCAACTACACCACTACTCGTGACAGCTTCAACTCACCAACATTTAATGAAGAGAATATATATTGAGATATCACAATTATAGAAACTCATAAATCCAATAAAGCATCAGAAAAGTGTAACTCTGCTATTGTATATGGGATGGTGAATGTCGCTGGATCCTTTAAAATTGTTGAAATTGCTTGATTTGGTGTAATGTGTGCTGAAACATTCCTTCCCAGATATATCCTCTCATTAACCTTGATCCCTCTATGATTAGTAAAAAGTTTCCTCAAGAATTTTCCATACCTTAGGATTTTCTTAATAGTCTCAATAAGGGGGGTTTTATCTTCACATAGTTGAATGTGTCCAAAACCATTGCATTGCCTCTTCAGTCATATTATTATTTTGAACAACACTATTTTTAAAGGGAAGGGGTTTACCAGGAACATTATCGATCTTTTTCATACATTTTTATTTCTTTGTGGTATGATTATTAGTAGTTCTTGAATGGGGCTTCTCTGAAGTTGAGGTGAATCCCAATGGAATGGTAAGAGAATAATCATCAGTTGTTGGCTTCCTACTTCTCAATGTGATGGCACTGAAATTCCTATTTCGGTTTGGATTAGGTTGGGTAGGTAGATTTATATGATTTTTACTTACCAGTCCATGGAAGGTGGTGAAAATCTGGCTCATTTGAGTCCTCAACTCCCTCTTCTTTGAACCTTCACTCTTGAACTCATTCTATTGATTAATAATAATTTATTTTGAATATCATCAGTATTATAATCTTCCATTGGTTGAGAAGTCCCTTATTGTTGACTTGTTGATGTTTTATCTTCGATCTTCATTTGGGGTTGTTGTAAACTGTACTGGTAAGGTGGAGGGGGTAGATGTTTTGTTGAAAGGGGTCCTTTATTGTTCTCCAGAGGCATACCTAATGTCCGGTTGATCCTTCCATCCTTTGTAATATGTTGGAGCAAATGAATCAAACTTATTTTGAATATGTGATTATTTGTTCTGTAGATATGGTGTCCCCAGAAACCCTACAGCAAAATATTCTGTTTCTTGTAGTTTGGGGAAACCATCAGTTGGGTGGCATGTCACAGAGGAAATGCCACAAGGCCTTGAAGGAGGGGTTTGGGATGTATTTTCTACCAAATCAATTTTCTCACCTTATTTGTCAATTAATCCAAATTGGTATAAATAAAATGACATTAAAAAAATATGGAATTAACTAATGTACTCCACTAACAGGTGGGGTACCTCGATCGCAAAATTGTTGAGAGTTTTTTCCATCTTTTCGATCAATTCATATGTGGCTGATGGTGTTTTTTCAACCAATGTCCCTCCAACAATGACATCTTCAATGCTCCTCTCTATAGGTGTGAGTCTCTCATAGAAGTACTTTTTGAATAGTTTCTCACTGATTTGATGATGTGGGCATCTTTCACACAACTAATTGAATATCTCTTAATACTCATATATTGACTCCACATGTTCCTGATTGGTCCCTAAGATCACTTTTCAAATAAATGTTTTACATGATTCTAGAAAAAATACTTTGCAAGAAAAGACATTTCAAATATTTCCAACATGTTTCATTTTTGTTTTGTAAATAATAAATCCAATCCTTAATTGTTCCATTATGTGAGAATGGGAATTCTATATGTTTTATTTTATCTTCACTGACATTTCTTGGTTTCATTTTTGAGAATACCACATTGAATTATGTTATTTTTTTTATCCTCGCCAGATATGTCGTGAAATTTTTTAAGAAGGTGAATTAACCCATATTTTAGTTCAATTTCTGATTTGAGAGTCAAATATGCAATACATGTAAGTTGAAAATAAATATTAGGTGGAATTAACTCTCAAATAGTCGTATTGAGTTCCTTATTTTTATTTTTACCCATTGTATCTAGTTTAATATTTGTTTTACAAGAGTTTCCAATTTCAAAATTCCTAGGGTAGAGGAATTCCCCAGTGGGGTAAACGTCAACACTTCATGTAGATAGAGATTGTATGATTTGATCCCTATGGTTGTGCTCAATCTTGGGGTCAAGATCAAGGAGATCCTTAGGATGGGATCATGTCATAAATCATACAAAATAAGGAAACAAAAATAAGTGGAAACTAATATTATTAAATGACTTTTCAATTAATTGTCTGAAGAAATGTGGGGAATAAAAAAATAAAAATAAAATGGAGGAGAAGAAAATAAATAAAATAACAAATAAGAATAAAGAACATACCTAAAATTGCTTGAATAACAAAATTTCCTCCCCAGCGCTGGCGCCAATTTGATAATTGTTGTCGCACATGCTCTCAAAAAATATTTTTGATTTATTAAGTGTGGTATATTGAATTACATAAGTCATTCTATCAAAGAAGAATTTTAATAAAACAACCCTTAATAGGATTGAAGTAATTAATGAAATAGGTGAAAAAATGAGAAAAATATAGGGGGTGGTTTTGTGATTATTGAATAATACACTAAACTAGAAAATGTGATGGAACAATCAAAGACAGACTTTCTTTAAAAAACACTTATATGAGAATATATAGTTTATTTAATATTACCATAAATAATTCATTTATCATTATCCAATATGATTATAATCCATTCAATTATGATCCCCAAACCTTGTCAGCCCCCGAACCCTATGCAAATTATCACGAACCTAAATATTGGAAAATGAGCCTTAAGTCAACTTTGGGACTTCTAATCGCAGCAACCTGCATTGATTGTCATCCAAAAGAAAGAATATGGTCAATGTTCAGTTAGGTTAGAATCACCACCCAGAATTTGAGAATTAATTGTGTTTTGGTATGAGACTTGAATCCAACTATTCTATCACAATTTTATTAGATTTTTGAGATTGAAGTTTCACTCACACAATTTACACAAGTCATACTACGAGGTCAAGTGAAAGTCTATCGACTTATCTAGAAATTATAAATAAATTAATTGATCATAATTTATTAATAATTATATTTTTATGTATTTTAAATAAATTAATTAAGGGATTAGTGATTAAATCAACTATGAATGAAATTACTCTTCCATGGGTGGAGTTTTCAACATGGAGACGTATTGTACATGAAATGGATTGAAAGGGGAATGGCCAATATAATCACCATTCATAATTTCCATATCTAAGAATAAAAATATAAATATTAAAAGTGTAGAGACCCGAAGCCTGACGTACATGGACTTTACATTACTTTTGCGGAATACTTAGTACATTACAAAAACACACACACAAGGACCGTAATAGTTTAGTGTCTTTGGAAACTCGGACTATAATCTTCTAATCGTGGTGAAAGATCTTCAACATCTCCCATAAAGATCTTCCTTTTTTTTACCTAAAACCTTTCTTTATATCCTGGGGAAAAGAAAACATAAAAGGGTGAGCTCAAATGCTCAGTAAGGGTAAACAAAAGAAATATCAATCACATCATATTCATAAGAACATAACATTTTGGAAATCATAACCTGCAAAAGAGAGCATAATTTCATAACATGGGATAAATCATGGCAGTGAAATGTAATCACAATAATCATAACATAAAACATGGAACTTTGTGGCATACACACATAATCATAGAGAATCATTTCTTGTTAGTCAAGACTCATTGCCAAGACTATCTTAGTGGACAAAGTCCCTTTCTGAATCGAGTAATCCTCGTTTCAGTCCTGTTTCACTGAACCGGTATAACCTACCATTCCAGCCATGTCTATCTCATGAGATATAAAATCTTTACCCAATGCATTGGAGGGAGATATAGGTCCCACCCATCTCTTAATGAATCCTTTCTTATGTGTGCCACAAAATCATAAATCATACATCATCGCATAACCCATGTAATAAAAATGGGATTCTTGAAACATCATGACATCATAAATCAATTCATATAAGATAAAAGAATTCATAAACATAATTCCATCTCAACATAGTCAAATCAATGTAAAAATATGGATAGAAACAGAACCCTTTATTATCTTAGATGGAAAATAATTTTGATAAAACACTTGAATTGAATTCTTGAGGAAAATATCCTTTCTTCTTCAAAATCAATTTCTTTTCACAAAACATCATGCAATTTTAAAAGAAAGAGATTTTATTGAAAATAGTCATGAAATCTTTTAGAGGAAGCTTCATGAAAATAAGGCTTTATAAAACAGTAGAAATCCGTTCGTGCCGTATAAGTTAAAAAAAACATTCTTTGTACTTTTGTCGAAAAAGTCAAAATGTACCTCGTACGATAAACGACAAAAGATTCATTTCATATCTTTTACTAAAAACTAACCAAAGGGTAAAATTGGATTTAAACCATTGTAGTTGGATGGAAATAATATTACATATTGAGGAAACATGGATGTGGATGATAAAATAAACCCCAGTAAATACTTACGAATAAACAATCTCGGATAAAAATGAGATTGTGATATTTCCCTTACCTTAGGTCCGACTTGCTTTGTAAGTGTCCGAACCTCCTGTATAATGATTTAAATCATTTTATTGACTTATTACAGAATCATATTCATTGTTATGATATCATATATGGTTCACTTATGACATTATATTACCTGTTCTTTTGTAAACTCCATGTTAAAGAAGCGTTTTGGGTAAAATCGTTTCATTTATCGTAGGTGTTTTGACTTGTTGTTCTTGACATCATTATTACTTATATCATGATTTACTTACTTCCAGAATATAAAATATGATTTATATATCATATATATTCAGTATATATATATATATAATAGGTAGATAAATAAAATGAAAAACACCGTTCATGGAGACGGTAGTCCGTACGTACGCATGAACGCTGTTTTCCTTTCCTTATTGTCTTGAAATGGAAGTAAGTAGATTACATACATAAATCCAGTAGCTTTATAATGTCATATATTTCATTATTATTTCTTATATATACATTATAATCATTCTTAAATGGTTAACATGGAGAATGAATCTCATCGCGTCGTGGAGACGGTAGTCCGTACGTACGCACGAGCGATGATATCATTTCTATATATATTGAATTGAATTGGAGTGGATTATACAATATATCAGAATCAATATGATGTTGTAATAACTATGTATAGTTATTCTTTACACCATTATACCCATCCATGTAAGGTGGTGGTGGAAAATAGATTACACCACGGCGTGGAGACGGTATTCCGTACGTACGCACGCGCGGTGATTTCTTTTTCCGTAGGATGGATAGATGGTGAAATAGGGTTGTTTCATACTTATAATAACATATCAGTATATGAGTGATACTGATGTTATTACTTCATAATGAAACAACCTAAGAAGAAGAAGTGGAAGAAGAAATAAAGATGAAAGAATTGGTAACGGTAATTACCTCTTCTTTGAAGTGCCTCTTTGAGACCTCCTCTTAGGGCACTAAAATTGGTCTTTGAGGAAGACCAGAACCTCTAGGATGTTGCTAGGGAAGTGGAGAGGAGAAATTGGCAGGGGTTGGCCGAGCTTGAGTGCTCAAATTGGTGTGAGGAGGAGGGGGAGGAGGTGTCCTTTTATAGGGGAGGAGAGGGGCACCTTAGGAATATCTCAAAATATTATTTTATATTAAAGTCAAAATCGGTTTATAATGGTTCCAAAGGGTCTTATTTCGAAGCTAAAGTAAGGATGGGTCGAAATCCTATCAACCAATAGAATTTAGACAAGTTTAAGATATTATTTTAACCTTATCAATTAGATTTAACTCTAAGTTAATTAATTTAACTTTTACCGTGTCTTTTTGTTTTCTTTCACTATATGGTTAATACACTTACTATAACATGCCAAACGAACCCCAAATTGTTTATTATTAATATATATATCCTTATCTAAGTCATTTTGCCGAACCTTAGATTTTTAGGAATAAAATAACAATTAATAATATAATATTTGATTTAAAAACTATTTTGTGTCAATTTTGACACTATTTGATATATGATTTTTTTGAAAGTCATAACAGAATTACATGTTCGAACCAAGTTGATTAAATCAACACTAATATATCATAGTAACCTAGAAAATTAGTTTAATTCATAAAAAGTCTTAAATTACATTTATTTTGGTATTTATATTATCAATTATGTCAATATTTCATTAATAAGATAATTACTGCATCATTTTTGTGTCATAAATAAATTATATTATTTGATGTCTAAAAATTACAAATAAAATACCATCATGTAGGAAATCTTTTTAGCTTTCTAATGAATATTTATAGTCGAATTTATCTTATGTATAACCCCATATTAAAAATGATTTACTTATTAAACTTTGATTTTAACTATTTTAACCCTTCTTTAAATAAATTAATAATAAATGTCCTAATCTAATCCAAGTGGGCCTAAATGGTCATAGTTTATTCCTAAGTTTGTTTTTGGTCGAATTACACTTGTCCAATAGAATTAGGACATGTGTTAGGGTAATATTAATATCATATTTACCCTTAGTTACCTTATTTACTATTAACTGTGGTAAAAAAAGTAAAAAGTTACTATTCACCAAAAAATTATTTTCATCTCATTGAACCACATTTTAGTCCTTGATATTAACCGTGTCTCTCGGATTTTCGAAATTCCATTCACAGAAGCGGTAAAATTAAGTTTTATGCAAAATTCAGTTTTTAACCTACCACTTAGTAGTTTCACTATTCATCAAAAATTGATGTTTTTCAGAACAATGCCAAAATTTCATCCCAAGCTATATTTCATATTCCGAATTCAAAAATGAAGTCTATTTTACCAAATTCATAACATAAAAGTTGCATTAATTAATTTTATAATTAAATCCCGCTGTTAAAACAAATAGCGTGTTTTTAAGAAACAATATCTATCAAAAGATTGACACTTGTTTATGTCTAGTTTAAATGTGAAACTACATCCAATGACCAACATTGTATTAAATTGTAAAAATATATTCTAAATATACTTTAAAACCACTCAAATTAATGATTTATCACTATTAATTATTTCGATTAAAAAAGTTGTTTTTAATTATAATTTAGTAATTTTCACTATTCATCAGAATATGAAAGTTATCCGAAAAGTACCAAAATTTCACCTTAGGCTAAATTCGATACTCCGAATCCAAAAATGAAGTCCATTTTGAGAGTTAAAATTTCTAAAATTTAAAAAGTGGTTATTACTATTCATAACGGCTAGTTTTAATAATATTTTAATAGCATATCATTGTTTCGTGAAACTCAGGATTACGTACCACACACGCTATCGAGGGAGGTTGCGATTGCGTGTAATGCAAGGCAAGTCAAGGATGCGTGTTGTGCAAGCTCCTTTTGGTGTAGCGTATAACACAAGATATTAGTAAAATAAGAAAGAATATTTTTCATAAAATCTCGGGCTGTTACATTCTACCCCCCTTAAAATGTATTTCGCCCTCGAAATTCGTCGGGGTTATAAATGGTTTACTATTCGAAAGTTTCTTTAATAGAAACCCACATCGTAAAAGAGAATACCAAAACTTGGCTTTAAAAACTAAAGTATGAAATGTAACGATTACCCAAATAAACTAATCACTGGGTTTCCACATAGGTGAAAATATGGATATGGAAGAGAAATCTAATCATCATGTTCTGATGGAGAGTGGTAGAGAACATGGCTATGGAAAAGCCAGTAATCACAAATCCATAAATTTGTGACGATCTAAGGTACCATCTGATTCATCAGGTATAAGATCACTAGGACAACATTTTTGGTTTTCAAGATCATTAGAATAAATACTTACTTTATTTTGATACAATATCACTGTTGTTCGTGCCTTGAACAATTTCCACTTCATCTCTTAAATAAATGAAGTTGAATTTGTTATTCGTGAAGTGTTAGCAGATCATGTGATAGAATGACGGGTCATTCCATCTGTCTCAAACAAAAGGTAAGCAAAAGTTATTAAATATACATAAGTCATTCTATAGTCAGATTAATCATATATAGTTCCTAAAATGGACTTATACTTCATATATCATACTGCTTAATATAATAAAACTAGCTTCTACTAAACAGGGACTTCCTGTAGGTCAGTGGTAGGCGATAAAGGCCAGTCGCACTTCGGTTGTGGGTTCGATTCCTACAGCCTTGTCCGAAGCGATGGGTTGTCGCCCGTCCTGTAGGTTGTCCCTTTTTCTAAAACTACGTTACTATAACATCCCATCAATAATATCAAAAATCTTCTATCCTTAAACAATACTAACTTATGTCCAACATAATCCAGTCTAATCTTTAGGCTTATACATAATACTGCAGTCCACTCTCATAATATAGTGACAACGATTACCAGAGATTTAATACTGTCGTTGATCCCCACATATCATAAGGTATGTCTTGTTGGTCACATTCCAAACATTCAAAGTCCTTAATCGTGTATTCTCTTGAATACCTTAGTGAAAACATGAGTGCAGTTAAAAGTTAACACTTTCCACATACCAAAATCCTCAAAATTCTATATACTCAAACCATGATATCACTTAGTCCTTATATCAATCATGAGCTCATGAATACTATTAAACATTTCATTTTCTCGTCTTCATTATGCGCATATCATCTTATTTCCAAAAAATATCTCAATCACTTTGAATACCACATCAATAAATATTGCAATACTCAATGATACAACATTATTTTGGAATCCCATTACATAAACACTTAATCATTCCACCACATCGTTGTCATATTCAACATTGTCAATAGTGATCGCATGTGATTTCTCTTTGTCCTTTGCCTTCAGTGGTTGCTCATGTTGATCATCACTAACCCTTGGATTAGGGCAATTATTAGCATAATGCCCCATTTCCTTGCACTTGAAGCATTGAAGTGTTGGCGGTGCGTTCTCTGCAGTGTTTGCTTTATTCACATCATTAGAAACCCTTTTTCCATTACTTCGACACTCAGCTGCTCGATGACCTTCTTTTCCACACTTAAAACATTTTCTAGTCCCTTTAAGACAATCTCCACCATGCTTCTTTCCACACTTTGTGCATAAGGAAACATTCATCTTCTTTTCACCATTATTCTGAGATTTCTCCTTGAACTCCATCTTTCGTTTCTTGTCAAAACCATGAGATGGATATGTAACACCAACTTCCATTTCTACCTTGATAGCACAACGCACAATTTCTTCATAGCTACTGAAGTCTCTTATAGCTAATGCCCTTCGAAGACTTGGTTTTAAGCCACTGAAAAATCGATCAACTTTACTTTCAGGTTGGATGATAATTCCAGAAGCATACCTTGCAAGTCTTGTAAAATTTTCTTCATAGGTACCAACAGATTCATCGTCCCTTTGCTTCAGTTCAAGAAACTCTTTCTCTATCTTTGTTCGAAGAATACGAGAAAAGTACTTACTGAAAAATAAGTTCTTGAACTCGTCCCATTCCATAGACTCAATTTCATCCCTTTGCCTCGTATTCTTAACAAGATTCCACCATTGATCCGCATCTCCTTCCAAACGATACACTGCTAGGATGACTTTATCATGCTCAGAACATTGAAGAACTGAAAATATCTTTTCAGTAGTACTAATCCATTGTTCAGCAACTAATGGATCAGTAGACCCGCTGAAAGATGGTGGACGCTGCCTCATGAAGGATTCAACAGAATGTTGCTCCCTTCATTGTTCGTTTGGAAATCCTGCATGATTCATAGCTTGAGAAAGTTGTGTGAGCATGGCTACAAGATTTTTCATTCCAGCTCCCATATCGTTTGGTTGCTCAGGGGGACAATCATTGCATTGCCCATCGCATTCCGCATTAACACGGTTCCTTCGGGTTCCAGCCATTGACTAAAACCAAGAAGAATAGTGTGAGCAACACTAATTATAATAGGAAACCACATAATTCAAGAATAAAATTTTCATGCTTAAGGTCTTATCCTAGGTTATTCAAGGCCATTTCTAAAACACTAAGATTGTGTTCTATGCTTAGACTTATCCTTAGGGTTCTTACTAAGGCTTTCACATCCTAGTTTCCAAAGGTTGACTATACCTTTCCTCTGATACCAACTGTAGAGACCCGAAGCCTGACGTACATGGACTTTACATTACTTTTGCGGAATACTTAGTACATTACAAAAACACACACACAAGGACCGTAATAGTTTAGTGTCTTTGGAAACTCGGACTATAATCTTCTAATCGTGGTGAAAGATCTTCAACATCTCCCATAAAGATCTTCCTTTTTTTTACCTAAAACCTTTCTTTATATCCTGGGGAAAAGAAAACATAAAAGGGTGAGCTCAAATGCTCAGTAAGGGTAAACAAAAGAAATATCAATCACATCATATTCATAAGAACATAACATTTTGGAAATCATAACCTGCAAAAGAGATCATAATTTCATAACATGGGATAAATCATGGCAGTGAAATGTAATCACAATAATCATAACATAAAACATGGAACTTTGTGGCATACACACATAATCATAGAGAATCATTTCTTGTTAGTCAAGACTCATTGCCAAGACTATCTTAGTGGACAAAGTCCCTTTCTGAATCGAGTAATCCTCGTTTCAGTCCTGTTTCACTGAACCGGTATAACCTACCATTCCAGTCATGTCTATCTCATGAGATATAAAATCTTTACCCAATGCATTGGAGGGAGATATAGGTCCCACCCATCTCTTAATGAATCCTTTCTTATGTGTGCCACAAAATCATAAATCATACATCATCGCATAACCCATGTAATAAAAATGGGATTCTTGAAACATCATGACATCATAAATCAATTCATATAAGATAAAGGAATTCATAAACATAATTCCATCTCAACATAGTCAAATCAATGTAAAAATATGGATAGAAACAGAACCCTTTATTATCTTAGATGGAAAATAATTTTGATAAAACACTTGAATTGAATTCTTGAGGAAAATATCCTTTCTTCTTCAAAATCAATTTCTTTTCACAAAACATCATGCAATTTTAAAAGAAAGAGATTTTATTGAAAATAGTCATGAAATCTTTTAGAGGAAGCTTCATGAAAATAAGGCTTTATAAAACAGTAGAAATCCGTTCGTGCCGTATAAGTTAAAAAAAACATTCTTTGTACTTTTGTCGAAAAAGTCAAAATGTACCTCGTACGATAAACGACAAAAGATTCCTTTCATATCTTTTACTAAAAACTAACCAAAGGGTAAAATTGGATTTAAACCATTGTAGTTGGATGGAAATAATATTACATATTGAGGAAACATGGATGTGGATGATAAAATAAACCCCAGTAAATACTTACGAATAAACAATCTCGGATAAAAATGAGATTGTGATATTTCCCTTACCTTAGGTCCGACTTGCTTTGTAAGTGTCCGAACCTCCTGTATAATGATTTAAATCATGTTATTGACTTATTACAGAATCATATTCATTGTTATGATATCATATATGGTTCACTTATGACATTATATTACCTGTTCTTTTGTAAACTCCATGTTAAAGAAGCGTTTTGGGTAAAATCGTTTCATTTATCGTAGGTGTTTTGACTTGTTGTTCTTGACATCATTATTACTTATATCATGATTTACTTACTTCCAGAATATAAAATATGATTTATATATCATATATATTAAGTATATATATATATATAATAGGTAGATAAATAAAATGAAAAACACCGTTCATGGAGACGGTAGTCCGTACGTACGCATGAACGCTGTTTTCCTTTCCTTATTGTCTTGAAATGGAAGTAAGTAGATTACATACATAAATCCAGTAGCTTTATAATGTCATATATTTCATTATTATTTCTTATATATACATTATAATCATTCTTAAATGGTTAACATGGAGAATGAATCTCATCGCGTCGTGGAGACGGTAGTCCGTACGTACGCACGAGCGATGATATCATTTCTATAAATATTGAATTGAATTGGAGTGGATTATACAATATATCAGAATCAATATGATGTTGTAATAACTATGTATAGTTATTCTTTACACCATTATACCCATCCATGTAAGGTGGTGGTGGAAAATAGATTACACCACGGCGTGGAGACGGTATTCCGTACGTACGCACGCGCGGTGATTTCTTTTTCCGTAGGATGGATAGATGGTGAAATAGGGTTGTTTCATACTTATAATAACATATCAGTATATGAGTGATACTGATGTTATTACTTCATAATGAAACAACCTAAGAAGAAGAAGTGGAAGAAGAAATAAAGATGAAAGAATTGGTAACGGTAATTACCTCTTCTTTGAAGTGCCTCTTTGAGACCTCCTCTTAGGGAACTAAAATTGGTCTTTGAGGAAGACCAGAACCTCTAGGATGTTGCTAGGGAAGTGGAGAGGAGAAATTGGCAGGGGTTGGCCGAGCTTGAGTGCTCAAATTGGTGTGAGGAGGAGGGGGAGGAGGTGTCCTTTTATAGGGGAGGAGAGGGGCACCTTAGGAATATCTCAAAATATTATTTTATATTAAAGTCAAAATCGGTTTATAATGGTTCCAAAGGGTCTTATTTCGAAGCTAAAGTAAGGAGGGGTCGAAATCCTATCAACCAATAGAATTTAGACAAGTTTAAGATATTATTTTAACCTTATCAATTAGATTTAACTCTAAGTTAATTAATTTAACTTTTACCGTGTCTTTTTGTTTTCTTTCACTATATGGTTAATACACTTACTATAACATGCCAAACGAACCCCAAATTGTTTATTATTAATATATATATCCTTATCTAAGTCATTTGGCCGAACCTTAGATTTTTAGGAATAAAATAACAATTAATAATATAATATTTGATTTAAAAACTATTTTGTGTCAATTTTGACACTATTTGATATATGATTTTTGTGAAAGTCATAACAGAATTACATGTTCGAACCAAGTTGATTAAATCAACACTAATATATCATAGTAACCTAGAAAATTAGTGTAATTCATAAAAAGTCTTAAATTACATTTATTTTGGTATTTATATTATCAATTATGTCAATATTTCATTAATAAGATAATTACTGCATCATTTTTGTGTCATAAATAAATTATATTATTTGATGTCTAAAAATTACAAATAAAATACCCTCATGTAGGAAATCTTTTTAGCTTTCTAATGAATATTTATAGTCGAATTTATCTTATGTATAACCCCATATTAAAAATGATTTACTTATTAAACTTTGATTTTAACTATTTTAACCCTTCTTTAAATAAATTAATAATAAATGTCCTAATCTAATCCAAGTGGGCCTAAATGGTCATAGTTTATTCCTAAGTTTGTTTTTGGTCGAATTACACTTGTCCAATAGAATTAGGACATGTGTTAGGGTAATATTAATATCATATTTACCCTTAGTTACCTTATTTACTATTAACTGTGGTAAAAAAAGTAAAAAGTTACTATTCACCAAAAAATTATTTTCATCTCATTGAACCACATTTTAGTCCTTGATATTATCCGTGTCTCTCGGATTTTCGAAATTCCATTCACAGAAGCGGTAAAATTAAGTTTTATGCAAAATTCAGTTTTTAACCTACCACTTAGTAGTTTCACTATTCATCAAAAATTGATGTTTTTCAGAACAATGCCAAAATTTCATCCCAAGCTATATTTCATATTCCGAATTCAAAAATGAAGTCTATTTTACCAAATTCATAACATAAAAGTTGCATTAATTAATTTTATAATTAAATCCCGCTGTTAAAACAAATAGCGTGTTTTTAAGAAACAATATCTATCAAAAGATTGACACTTGTTTATGTCTAGTTTAAATGTGAAACTACATCCAATGACCAACATTGTATTAAATTGTAAAAATATATTCTAAATATACTTTAAAACCACTCAAATTAATGATTTATCACTATTAATTATTTCGATTAAAAAAGTTGTTTTTAATTATAATTTAGTAATTTTCACTATTCATCAGAATATGAAAGTTATCCGAAAAGTACCAAAATTTCACCTTAGGCTAAATTCGATACTCCGAATCCAAAAATGAAGTCCATTTTGAGAGTTAAAATTTCTAAAATTTAAAAAGTGGTTATTACTATTCATAACGGCTAGTTTTAATAATATTTTAATAGCATATCATTGTTTCGTGAAACTCAGGATTACGTACCACACACGCTATCGAGGGAGGTTGCGATTGCGTGTAATGCAAGGCAAGTCAAGGATGTGTGTTGTGCAAGCTCCTTTTGGTGTAGCGTATAACACAAGATATTAGTAAAATAAGAAAGAATATTTTTCATAAAATCTCGGGCTGTTACAAAAAGATAGGAATTCAATGGATTAATTCAAGAAAATTTCATGTTACAAGCACTCACAACAAGAAATACAAAGTGGGGTGGGAGAGGAGATCCTTTTTGAAAGAGTTGTTTGAACAAGGCCTTACTTCATCCCAGAGATTTGAGGTGTTCCCAAGATCCACCCTTTTTGACACACCTTCACAATTTCTCTAAACAACCTCCCATAGAGTGAATACTACCATTAAATAGATTTTGGAATGGCTAGGTTTACATAAATGTTAAGTGTGAAATGAAAATTCGGCCAGACAATTTACTCCGTGTTCAACTGTACAGTTTTCCTCTAAAATTCACTAATTGTCTGGAATTATAGATGAATTGTTTGTGAATAATCATTTCCCCCCATATTTCCCCAAAATTAGGGCCCAATCTATATCCGTATGAAAATGATACAGGCCCAATGGTGAAGTGATATCCAATCCCAAAAGTTCATTCCATCTTTGCTTTCATGGCCCATTTCCCCCCACTCAAATGCACGATCCTACTCTGATTTCCTAAATGAAAGTTTTATCCAACCTAGTTAGGAACACAGTTATTGAATTTAATGTTAAAATAATTTATAGAAAAATATTCATGTTCGAATTACTAGAATGAATTTTAAAAGGGAAAACTAAAATTTTCATCAAATTTGCAAATGAATGATCAAATCCCAAATATTGCATAATATAAAATTTTTAGAAAAATATATAGAAATTATATCATATATAATCAATAAAATAGTCAATAAAAATTTGTTTTATTTGTTGATGATCAAAAATGAATTACATCAGTTAGTGAGGTTATAGTATGGCATACACACGATCGATGGATTCATTTCCTGTTTAATAAAAGAGGAGATAAATGAATATTATCCCATAAAAATAATAATATAGAAGTCTATAGTAGATACTATTTATATTATTTTTTAATTATAATTTTATATTTGAAGGTGGGAAACGTAAAATTAAAAAAATAAGGATCTTGGTGATGATGATTAACTTCATATAGAAGAACCTCCTTTGGATCTCGTGTTAAGGACCCTAAGGTTTGTATTTTGGGAACAGATTAAGATATATAATGTTTGTAATGGTTTTGGGGAAATATACGGGTTTTTTTTCTTCATGGAAATTTCTTGAGAGGTGTGAATAAGTGAGGGGAGGGTGCACATTTATAATTGAGGAGGAGTGTCATTTTTGTCAATACCCCGAAATATTCAATAGTGGTATGCAACTCAAATGAAAAGTGCATAAAAATTGATAACCAAAAGATATTATGTTATATAATTATGATCCAAAGCTATACCACTATGTTTAAACATGTTTTAAACTTTTTTATCCTCTTTACCACTAAGGTTACTCACTTTTACAATTTTATGTTTTTAGCACGATATTTAGTTTTTACACTTTTTACAATTCATTATGACCAAATATAAAGCTGAACTTATTATATAATATAAGTTATGAGGTTGAAATATATGAAATCCATTTTACCAAATTATGTTTACAAAATAGGAATAATTCAATTTTAAATTAAATATATAGACATGTTGAAAAAAATATTTTTTTCAATAACAACAATTATCAAGAATAAGAGGATATTTTGATAAATATTTGAAAACGAATAACAATTAAATTAATATCAATTAATATGTATATATATATATTATATAAATTTCATTCAAATAATTACTAATTTGGGGAAATTTTAATTTGTTAAAATTGAGAAACACTATGACCTCTAGAACAGTTTTCATGAAAATGTGTTTTAAAGAATAAAAATAAATTTATTTTAAAATTCAGTATTAGGATGACATAAAAGTAATTAATTGAATTAAATAAAATTATTAATACCTATCTTACCATGATATCCTAATAAATAAATAAATGTAATTTAAATTAGTTAATTTATTAAAAAGAAAGGAATGTTTTACTGAAAATCAATATTTTTCACTATACACAAGAAATTCAATATATTCTGAATATCACGATTATTAACCCTAAGATAATCTCAATATGATGATTTAATAATTTTTCTTAAATTTCATATATTATAATTTCTAAATTTTTGAAATTTTAATTTTAATTTTTTCTCATAAAAATCAATAAAAATATTTTATAAGAAAACATAGTTTTGTGATAAATAAATTTATTTATTAAAAAATTGATCAATTACCTCCTATGAATTTATAAAATCAGTAAATCATTTAAATAAATTTCATAATGTTTTTAATCCTATTCATACCTTCTAATTTATGTCTAGGTAATAATGATCATATTAAATTAATTATGGTTCATTTGGGTTCAGTGTTGTGTGTGGCATTTGTTATTGAACATAATTTTCCCTATTTAAAACTCAAGGTGTTACATTTTCCTAGATAATACAATATATTTTTCTTATTATAGTTGATAAAATGTGTCATGATTCCTATAGATCGAATAACTATCATAGTGCAAACTCACAGAATGACTGTTAGTCCCAGCACCTCCCTATTGATGGATTCTTAAACAACTACCGAAACAACATGATAATTATAATGAATCATGTATATTAATAATATCCTCATTAAAAAAATAAAATTCATGAAATATTATTCACATTATGATTTATTTTTTCCTTATTCAACTATCATCAACTGCCAAATACATTATGGTATGATATTAGGCCTTATAGTTGGATCATGATTTTTGTAACCAAATATATGAAATATTTTTATTCATTGTTTCTTCTAATTTTTCAATCCAATTATTTCATAACATAGTTCCTTAAAAATTTCTTTATTCTAGAAATTAGTGATGAAATGTTTTACTACTTTAGTAAGTAATCCTATTATATTTTAAAGCATTGTTCAAACTTTCAGAATCATTACGTATAGAATATTTATTATAGGTATTCTTATTGAAAACTATTAAATCATATATTACAATTGATATTGTTTCATTTTGATTATCAATACATTAATATGTATGGATTCATATTGGAACAATCGAAAAAATATCCCTTGTTTATTTCACAAAATCGTTGTTTTCTTAGGGAGAGATTTTCTTGTCCCAACCTAACATGAATTTATAAAATATTTTTAATGTATGAAACCTTACAGTTATTCTAGGTATCCATTAAATAATAGTCCCATTACCCTTATTAATGGTAAAAAATATTTTACACTTCCCAATTCCATATCCATTCACTATGTGACACATTAGCTGGCAATTCAATTTTTCCATGCATCAGTAATAAGGTCAAGTCCTTTTAGATTTAATAAAAATATTTTTCATTAATTTAATTACATATATCCAAACTACTTAATGAATTTTATAATTTTTTTCTATTTTGAAAATTTTCCTTCTTATCATGTTATTCTTGCAATAAGAGGAGTCATATGGTCATGTTTAAAAAGGCAAAATGGTCATTCCACTCACTCATGGTAATATAATCTTATCCCCGAGAGTCACATGAGGTCATTTTGTCATATAACGGGATCTATTTTATTTTTTATATACCATTTAAACATATTTTAAATTATATATTAATTTATTTTGGTCTATATACTATGGTTTGTTGGTATGGATAATTAGTTTTCGTCTTTACATTCACTAACATTAGATATGTGGTGAATTGGAATGTCACGAACCATCCTGGGTACCCTAGTAACCCAGTAACTGAGCTGGCTCTAACATAGCCCGAAGGGTATTCCCGATCCCCATGGGTCGGCGACTTGCATCTGGCATCACACATCATCCAAGTGGGAATGATTTTTCCACCAACAATGTGGAAGAAAAGAAACAAGATAGTATTTTCAAAAAAATAAACTCCACTGGGTGTAACATACCAGAAAAAAAGAGGCATAAAAATCCCAAAGTACTACAACCCAAGTACTAAAAATGGGGAAAAATCTCCAAGGTCCCTAAGGACGCAACTCACCAATACCAAAACACAATAGCTAGATCCACCCCCAAGAGATCCCTTCCCTATGCTCAAACCTAGGAGAAGAAAGTCTAAAAACACCCGAAAGAAAAGGTTTGGTGTGCGCCTAAGCCCAGAAGGATACCACCAAATATTTTGTAATAGATTCCAAATATATATTATCCAAAGAAAGTTTTTCAATTTTCAAATAAACAGGTTTGGAAATTCAAAATCATATCTTAACAATATATGCTATTCATTTTCAAATGATGGAAATAAATATTTTAATTAGTGATTTTACAAATGAAGGAATATTTCTAAAAAAATCGATTAAGTAAAACATTTATATAAAATAGTTTATATAAATTCAGCAGGCATGTAAGGAAGTTCGAAATCATTGACACACATTTATATCTAAAATATAAATAAAAAAGTGGGCAACATGGTCATCTTCCAAAATCTACGATAGTATCAACTAGTTATTGGATTCCACACTCACTATTTGAACACAGAAAAATGTGTATACACACGTCCCTATGACACTAGCCAAAGGAGACTCGTCAACCACCCACTGGGGATGTGACCCACCACAATTGTGTTTTAGAACGTTGTCGTACCGTAGAGTGTATCCAAATAACTCACTAACAACCTAAGGATTTCATGCGCTCTTACTTGATTGGTGAACTATTTTAAGAATTCTTAAAAATACAATCAATATCATTCTTCCATTTCGAATGTCCCAATTTCGTTCCATTTAAAACCAAAACAGTTTTTATTCAAAAACATGCCTTTTTCACAAGATAAAACCACTTGGTTTCTATCAAATCATTTTAAGCCATTTTCACCGGTTGGAAATCCAATCAAAACTAATTCCATCATCACACAATTTATTTCCATAATTAAATCCACAATTCAAATTAATCAATTGAAATTTGAAAATTTCTATAAACATACCCAATTCAATGGAATTGAGGGTTTTCCAAATTTTCATGCCAAAACCAATTCAAATTCATTGATTTACTGGAATCGAATGTTTACCACTTTAATTGAATGAAAATTTGAGCAATTGAATTTAAATCAAAATTTAAAATAAATCAAGAAATACAAGGATGATCAATTTGGAAAGTCAGGACGGAACCACCTACCTTGATTTATTGACACATGTTAGCCCAATGATAAACCCCAAAAACCGAGCGACACAACGTCGTTGATCATGTTCTGGATCTAAATCCTTAAAACCAAAAAAAAATCAATGGCATCAAGATCTTGTAAAACTAGATCTATATCCACAATCCTACATCTAGATCCTAAATAATAGGTTTAAATCCATGTAAATTGGTGGATGTATCTCTTGAAAAGATCAAGTAATGATAGATTAAATAATAGGAGAAGTAACAGGTTGAAATCCACTTACCAGGAGGATAGCAAATCCTCAATCCGAGCCTTCAATCTCGAAGGAAGAAGTTCTGATCACCCTGGAATCTCTCTGGGAGGCTTTGGAAACATCTATAATGTTTCAAGCCCAAGACAAGGTCAGAAATATGGAAGTCCTGGGGGTTCGGTTGGTTTATGAAGGATTTTCAGAATAAAATAACCACGTGCATTGTTTCCTAGACAGAGGCGCACAGTCAAGAAAACCGCGCGCGAACCGTGCGGAACCCACTATCCTGGTTTGCAAGGTTGGCACGGTTTGGTCCCATGGTCTATCAAACCACGCGCAAAATGTGCACAACTAATTGTCCTTTAGTTTTTTTAAATGTTCACTCAAATGCACCCCAAGTCACTACTCCATAATAGAGGTACATAGAAACATCAAAAGAACCTGAAAACGTAACGTGAAGTTACAACCTCCCCACCATAAAATCTTTCTATCCCCAGAAAGTTTATTATGAAACCTCCACATCAAAAAGATGATTCCACTTCTCTCTCATTAGTGCCTCCCTTTCCCACGTCTCATGAGAATCAGAACCATGCTGCCATAGTACACGGACCAGAGGTATCATTCTCCCCCGAATAACCATGGTCTCAGAATCAACAACTCGTACTGAACGTTTAGTCAAAGATAAATCTGGTGCAATCTCAAGATCACTCCATCTCAAAACATGAGATGGATCAAAGAGATACTTTCACAACTAAAATACATGAACACCTTATGTATCAACGCCAGCTATGGTGGTAGATCTAGCCGGTAAGAAATGTTCCCTACATGACCAAAAACCTCCAAAGGTCCCACAAAATGAAGAGAAAGATTACCTTACCTTCCAAGCCATCGATGACCTAATCTGGGTGAAACTTTCAAGAAAACCTGGTCACCAAATATGAACTATAAAGATCTACAGTGACGATCAGCATAAGACTTGTACCGACTCTGTGCTGTCAACATTATCTGACAAATCAACAGGAAAATTTTTCATCTCTTGGACCAAACTCGGTCCTACCAAGGAACTTTTTCCAATATCTGAACAACGTAAATGCGATTTACGAGGACGTCCATATAATGCCTCAAAAAGAGGCATTTTAATCGCAGAATGATAACTATTATTATAATAAAACTCAACTAGCCCCATTTGATCATCCCAAAACCCACCAAAGTCGAGAACACATGAGTGGAGCATATCCTCAAGGATCTGAATAGGTCTCTTTGTCTAGCCATCTGACTGTGGATGGTGGGTCACACTAAAATAGACCAGAGATCCTAGTGCCTCCTTAAGTCCTCTCCAAAATCAAGAAGTAAACCAAGGATCCCTATCGGAGACTATAGCAGATGGAACATAGTGAAAACGAACAATTTCTTTCACATAGTTATTTCCTGACTCCTCAACTTTGGTTTTATCTCGAATAGGTATAATGTGAGCTGACTTGGTCAGCCTATCAATCACAACCCATATCGGGTTCTTCTTCTTCTAGGTTTGAGGTAACCTGACCACAAAGTCCATAGTGATTTCATCCCACTTCTATGTAGGGACTGTTAGTGGTTGAATAAAACCTGAAGGTTTCTCATGCTCGACTTTCACCTGCTGGCATGCATAGAAATGAGATACAAACTCAGCAATGTCACATCTCATACCTGGCCACCAGAACTATTGCCGCATGTCATAGAACATCTTCATGGTTCCTGGTTTCACAGCCCACTAATAGTTATGGCAATCCCCTTTCACATCCATCCTTGCCGATAACAGCATAACGTAATGGTTTCGATAACACAGAACACCCTCTCTGGAGAATGACAACTGGGTGTCAGTCTCCCCACTATAAAGAGAGTCCTTAATGCTATGTAATTAGTCATCCAGTTGTTGTTCCTGAAATATTAACTCGAGAATAACAGATGTAAACTGAACACTGGCTAACGAAACATCATTCCTCTTCCACTGAACTCTAATATGAAACTAAGAAAAAAGAGCCATAAAACTCCACTCTTACGAAGATTCCTTCACAGCATGTGATGGTAGTTTCCTGATTAAAGCATATGTAACTACATTCCCTTTCCCCAGGGTATAGTCAATGTCAAAATAGAAAGATTGCAGGTACTCTACCCAATGCCTATGGTGGAGATTAAAATCTATTTAAGAGAAGATATAACTCAAGATATTGTGGTCTGAAGACACAGTAAACATTTCGCCATAAAGGTAATGTATTTAACTCTTAAGTGCGTGCATTACAACAATAACTTCAAGGTCATAGGTAGGATAGTTCTTCTCATGAGGATTAAGCTGATGAGATTCATAGGCAACAACATGATTAACTTGCATAAGGACACATCCCAAACCTGAACCTGATGCATCACAGAAGACCCCGTAACATATCCCGGCCTTAGAAAGAGTTAACACTGGTGAGGTAGTCAAAAGGCACTTTATGTATTTAACAAATCGAAGATAATATCCTGCTAAGCCCAAGAAGCTCTGAATCTCGAAAACATTTCATGGTTGTTCCCAATTTATAACGGCCTTCACCTTCTCAGGATCAACTTATATTCCTTCTTCTGACACGACATGTCCCAAGAAATTTAATTCCTGAATCCATAAATTTCACTTTGAAATCTTGGTATAAAGTCGGTGATTCCTTAGAATTCTCATAACTGTTCTCAAATGATGCAATTGATCTTCCAAAAACTTAGAGTAGACCATAATTTCATCCACAAAGACTACCCCAAAAGTATCTAGATACTCATGGAAACCCTTTTTCATAAATGCCATGAAAACTGGAGGAGCATTTTTTAGGCTGAATGGCATAACAAGGTACTAATAAAGGCCATACCTACTCCAAAAATTGGTCTTATGAATGTAATATTATTTTGTCCTCAATTGATGGTAACCAGATCAAAGATCAATTTTTGAAAACCACTTTTCCCCTTTCAATTGATCAAACAAAACATCAATTCGTGGTAACAGATATTTTTCCATTATCGTAACTCGATTGAGCTTTCGATAATCAACACATAAGCGAAGAGAACCCTCATCCTTCTTGGTGAAAAGAACTGGTGCTTCCCAAAGTGACACACTTGGGAATATAAAAACATTCTCAATAAGATCATTTAACTAAGACTTTAGTTCTTTTAGTTCTGTTGGATCCATTCGGTAAGAGGGAATATAAACTGGTTGAGTTCCAGGCATTAAGTCCATAGAAAAATCAACCTCCCTTACTAGTGGCTAACCAGATAAGTTAGAAGGAGAAATGTCCAGAAACTCAGCGATGACTAGAGGAAGACTTGAATCTCTCTCTAGATCAAAATAAAACACTGATATAACTTTCCCCAACTCTAGATAAGAGGGTCCAACTCTGCTTGACCTTGGGTCCCATTCTCCTTCAAAAACAAGAGGCACACCGATGGGTGTAGTAAGGTAGTCCTATCTAAGATAAAAATAGATCTGGGCTTTATTGAAAATGATCCAATCCATCCCAAATATGATGTCAAACTATTTCTTGTCGGGAACCAAAAAACTTCAAGCATGATCAACATCTAATAGAGATAAGACAAAAGAAAGACTATAGAGACTCTTCTCTCTCATTTTACCAAGGGGTGTAGTAATATCCATCGCACAAGATAAAATCTCAATAGGAAGATTAAGAAGATTAACAATATGGGTTGAAATAAATGAGTGAGATGAAACAGTTAAAAAAGAGCAGTCACTAAAGATGAAGCTATAGTAATGGTACTTGTCACAGTTGCAGGACATGTATCAGCTACCTCTGGAAACTCTTCCACTGCACGAAGAATATTTGTTCTGAATTCTAGTGGCTGGAACCCTTTTGTACATGAATCATTTGATTTCCCTGTAGTTTTTGGATGTGCTGATGATCCTATTCCACTACGTGGAGTTGAGAAGTGATGGCAGAATCTCTGTAAGTTCCCTAAACTTCTGCAGGAGCTACAGTTCTTGGGTGCCTCGGTGCAAACCCTATTAGAATTTCCTGGCCTTCCACACTGATATCAAGTCAATGAATCCCCTCATGGTGCTACCAGAGGTCTGGAATGACTCTGTTGTCCAGAACTACCATGAGAAATGTCGCGCTTCCATTTTCCTTTAAAGGAACCAACACTGCCACTATGAGGGAAAAGAACTTCCTTCAACCCCGAATTTCTTAACAAGTCCATCTAAACCATAATCGCCCTATCCATCACATCAGCATGAGTGGGTTTCTTTAGTAAGAAAACCTGATAACAGATATATGATTGAATTCCCAACTTGAACCGTCGATCCTTCATCTTCTCATTAGATACAATCTCTAGAGCAAACTGTACCAACTCAAAAAAGTGATTCGAGTACTCAGTCATGTTTTTTTTCCCTGCTCAAGCTTGAAAAACTCCACATCTTTGGCCAACACCATTGATTTTGGATTGAACTGGTTAGTGAAAAGAAACCTAAAGTCTTTCCACACCAAACCCTCTTGTTTACCAGCCGTCACCATCATGTCCCACCATCTCCTACTTGGTCCCTCCAGCACGACGGTGGCACGCATTTCCTTGATCACACCAGGTGTCTCCAAGAACCCAAGCAGACGTTCAATCATACTCAACCATTCCTCAGGATGTAGAGGGTCAGTGGAGCCATTGAAAACTGGTGTCTTCTGGTGTAGGAACTCTTCAGAACGCTTTCAGAGAACACCCCCCAAGTTTCCACAGTTAGAGCCTGAAAGGGGAAAAGAGGTGGTGTCTATCCCAGAGCTTGGACAATGTGCACAATCACTTCTACTAGGCTTGGGTCTACAGGAGGATTCTCACATAGATGTTCAATAGTATCCCCTTCTAGGATCCAATATTCATGTCTTCACAGAGGCATGTTGTTACACAACATCAATAGATAATAAGGAAGACATTAGATAATGCTCGTATATAACGAGTGAAAACATGATCCTGAATGGTAGAACAAACATGATTTGAATTTCACTCTATCCAAATCAAAATAGGAAAATACTAGAAGTAATCCACAAGTAATCTTTCCCTAACAACCCCTGGTGACTTAAGGTTCATTATGGTGAGAGCTGGCCAGGAACTCAATCGCAACTACCTCCTATGTTTTGACAAGAATACTCAAATGAAAACTGTCATCAAGGAAAGATTCTTAACCTGCCTCTGAAACCATTTTGTCATGAACCATCCAGGTTACCCTGGTAACCCGGTAATTGAGTCGGCCCTAACATAGCCCGAAGGGCATTCCCGATCCCCACAGGTCGGCAACTAGCACCTGGCATCACACAACATGCAAGTGGGAACGCTTTTTCCACTAACCATGTAGAAGAAAAGAAGCAAGACAGTATGCATAACAAAAAGAAAATCCATTGGGATTAATGCACCATAAAACAAAGAGGCATAAAAATACCAAAGTACTAAAACCCAATTACTAAAATTGGTAAAATAGCCCCAAGGTCCCTAAAGACACAACTCACTAAGACCAAAACTCAACAGCTAGATCCACCTCCAAGAGATCCCTTCCCATTGCTCGAACCTGGAAGAAGAAAGTATACAAACACCCAATGGAAAAAGTAGGGTGTGAGCCTAAGCCCGGTAAGACACCACCAACAATTTCGTAACAGATGCCAAATATAGATTATCCAAAGAAAAGCTTTTAATTTTTAAATAAACAGGTTCGGCAATTCAAAATCATATTTTAACAGAACATGCTATACATTTTCAAATGATGGAAATAAATATTTTATGTACTGATTTTAAAAATGATGGCATATTTCTAAAAAAGGGATTATGTAAAACATTTATATAAAACAGTTTATAAAAATTCAGCAGGCATGTAAAGCAGCTCAAAATCATTGTCACACATTTATATCTCAAATATAAATAAATAAGCGAGCAACATGGTCATCTGCCAAAAGGTACGATAGTATTAACCAGTTATAGGATTCCACACTCTCTATGTGAACTCAACAAAATTTTTATACACACATCCTTATGACACTTTCCAAAGAATAATTGTCACCCACCCGTCAAGGATGTGACCCACCACAATTATGTTTTAGAACATTGTCGTAGCATAGAGTGTATCCAAATAACTCACTAACTACCTAAGGCTTCCATGTGCTCTTACATGGTGGGAGAACTATTTTAAGAATGCTTTAAAATATGATCAATCCCATTCTTCCATTTCAAATGTTCCAATTTCATTCCATTTAAAACCGAAACAGGTTTTATTCAAAAAAATGCATTTTTCACAAGAAAAAACCAATGGGTTTCTATAAAATCATTTTAAGAAATTTTCACCAGTTTGAAATCCAATAAATAATAATTCCATCATTACGCAATTTATTTCCACAATTAAATTCAACAGTTTCATCGAAATCATTTCCATCAAAGCCTCAATTGAAATTTAAAAATTTAAATCATAAAATTTCCCTAAACCCACCCAGTTCAATGGAATTGGGGGTTTTCTAATTTTTCATGCCAAAACCATTTCAAATACCTCGATTCAATGGAATCGAATTTTTATAAATTTAATAGAAAGAAAATTTGAGCGGTTGAATTTTAATCAACAATTGAAATAAATAAAGAAATACAATGATTATCAATATAGAAAGTCAGGACGGAACCACCTACCTCAATTTATTGATGGGAGTTATCCCAATGAAAAACCCCAAAAACTGAGTGGCATAACATCGTCGATCAAGTTTTGGATCTAAATCAATAAAACAAAAAAAATTCAGTGGCATCAAGATCTTATAAAACTAGATCTCGGTCCCGAATCCAAGATCTAGATCTCAACTCATAGGTTTAAATCCATGGAAAATAGTGGACATATTCCATGAAAAGATCAAGGAAAGATAGAGTAAAGAACGGGAGAAGTAACAGGTTGAAATCCAATTACCTTGAAGAGAGGGGATCCTTAATATGAGCTATCAATCTCGAAGGAAGAAGTTCAGATCACCTTGGAATCTCTCTGAGAGGATTTGGAAACACCTAGAATGTTTCAAGCCCAAGCCATGGTTGGAGATATGGAAGTCCAAGGGGTTCTGGAAGTTTTAAGAAGTATTTTTGGAATAAAAAAAACTACGTTCACGGTTTCCTGGACAGAGGCACACGGTTAGGCAAACCGTGCGCCAACCATGCGGAACCCACTGTCCAGGTTTGCAAGGATGAAACGGTTTGGTCACACGGTCTGTCAAACCGTGTGCAAACCATGCACAACTCACTGTCCTTCAGTTTTCCTTAAAATTTCCCCCAAACGCACCTCATGTCACTACTCCAAAACAGAGGTACTTAGAAACATCAAAAGTACCTGAGAACGTAAGGTGATGTTACATGGAAGGAAAAAAACCAATATATGTCACTACTATTCATTCCTTAGTTTCTTATTTCTTATTGGATTTTTATTTATATTCTTTTCAAATAAACATTTTATATAATTATTTTATCATATAATTAATATTAAATTTATTTGAAAAATATTATACTGTGTATAATTATTTAATATAGAAAATAAAAATTTGAATTAAAAAATAAATAATGGGTTTCTAGATCATAGATTTTGAAACGTGTAAATGGAAAATTATTTTTACAGTGTATTAGATTTTATGATAATTTTCTTATGATATTTCTTTGAATGGGATATAATTTAGAATAAAAATTTTCATTGGAAATTAAGTAATGAGAATTAGATAATCCATTGCTTTTGGTAACCAAGTGTCATGTTATTAAAAAAATCCTTAAATGTGGTTAGAATTCATGTATGGATTCTTGAAGTTGTATGAATGTTCACAGTAGGATAATTATGATCATTGTGGAGTTATTTTAAATATATTAATATTTTGTTTGATTTTTTAATCCATGTAATTTGATAAATTTTAGAAATATGGTTTAATAAATAATACATATATTTATTTGGCTCATTTTAAAATTTGGTTACTATTGTAATAATAAATTTAACATAGTATTATTTTTCAAATGGATTTTTGAATGATTAAAATTTAGGTTATGAATTTATTTTCCAAATTTTGTTGGATACATTTTTACAAAAACGTTCACACAATAGAATAAATTATAGTGATTCAAGTTAATCCTACTTGAAAAAGTTATACTCGCCTCAACATGAACACCTTAATGCATTTTTACATTTTTTCACTCTAATATATAAAATAAAAAATTCACATTATTCCTAAATAAGAAAATATAATAGTTATTTTTAGGGTGGTACATAATGATATTTGAAAAATCATCAATATAGAAGGATTATATCTTATATTGATTGGTGTCAGAAAATTTCCATTAGCTATTATTTTGGGCTTACCGAAATTTCTTCCACTATGTTGTTAGTATTGTTTCATTAAATTGAAATTTAATGATTTTTTATTTCAGAAAAAAATTATTCTCTATATATTAGAATTTTTTACTTCCCTTATGTAAAAATCATTTTCTATAGGATTATATTGTATCATATAACACTAGATTTCAAGATCTAGTGATAAGAGAGTGCACTTAAGGCCATGTAGAGATATATTTCAATAGATTAGGTTCAAGTTACAAAAAATATAATAAAAAAATTATTAAAACAATGATTTAATGTTTTATATACTGATGTTTAGTGACATGGGTTTTTAATAGAGTGGGAATCATCAATATTATATGTTTTTAAGTCCCAAAACCTTACAAGTGGTAAAATATTAATTTTAACAATGATTTTCATAACATAAATATTTGAAAGGGGGCATGTCATGACCCTTCCCTTGTGGCCCATGCAGTGACTACCCCAAACCCGCCTTCCATAGGATAGGTGCTGGTGACTAGCACAGGAAAGGCATATCCCTAAAACGGGATGGAATTTCCTTTTAACCTGTACAAACACACAGTCCAAGAACACAACAAGAAGCAACCACGAAGCAAACTGCTGTAGTAAAAAAGAGTACTGAAAGTAAAGGTGCCAGAATACAAGCTCAACTAAAAAGTAAAAATACAACTGAATAATTGAAAAATAGCTCCGGGATCATCCGCCAAGGATCCTACCTGAAGGGTAGGTACATCTCACAATCAGTAGTCCCTGCATCATGTCACATCAAATGGTCCACCTTCGGGAATCGTCTAGTCATAGATCCCTCAGCATCAATCAATGTTGTACATCGTCTGAACAAAACACAAGAAGGTGTGGGTGTAGCCCGTGCAGAGGTGAGTATAACAATGCTCGGTAGGGACACCGAGACCCCATAGGTCTCCCAGAGTTCCACAGTGGAAAAACCACATGAAATACCTCAAATCAATGAAAAAAGTGATATAAATCAACTGTACATAGGTATAGGACCATACATATACCAACGTTATCAAGATATACTCATCTTATACATGAGGGAAGAATACCCCAAGGGTAACACCACAAAGGTAGTTGTACCACACAGGTAACAACATGAAGATAACACCTCAAAGGTAAATCCAAGAAGGTAGAAGTACCACACCAGTAACACCAAGTAGATAGAAGTACCACATAGGTAACACCATGAAGATAAAACCATGAAGGTAGAACACTCATCTCACACCAGTATAACTTAAGAACCAAAGTAGAGATGATTAGTCGTAATATATATCATCTTATTCTATTAAGAGTCACTACTGTTGACCCACATAGGATCAATAGGTAATAACCCCTAATAACTTACATAGGATCTGACCCACACAAGATCGGTATGAAATGGCCCACACAGGATCACTGAGCACAGACCCACATGTGATCTGATAGATATTGACCCACACAGAATCTATGTTCTTTCTTCAAGGTACAGACAGCCATAGGATTCCTTGAACCCAGTGCGCTGGAGTACAGTAGAGTCTACCCCTTGAGATATCGGTCTGACGCCAACTATCACTAAGAGCCACAAATAAGTAACACAAAGTACCTCGATGTATTCGGGTTCTAACGCGACAGACGGTGCGTCAATTGGACGCCTGGTCTGTGAGTTATAAGTGTTTTAGTTCTAAGGGCCCGATTGGTTTCAGGTTCGATCCAACCTGGACATACACCAACTATCTCCATAACTCATGTGGAATATATCAAAGGTACTATATCTCTCCAAGTGTGTCAGTGCCCCAAACGGTTCCTCAAATGGACTCCCGGTTCTCGTGTTATAGACCTTTAATCGAAACTAGGCTTTGTTGGGTCTGGGTCCGGTCGACCTTGTCAGGCCGACCCACCCCAACCCGATACATGTCCAACCCAGATAGGCTAAGCTACGGCAGGCATGGACCACTGGGCTATTGTCCATCCTGACCAGTTGATCTCACGCGGCCCGGCCTATAGAGGCGCGTCCAGTAGGGCTCGCGTGGCCCGGCCCATGGTGGTACGGCCCTCTGGGCTCGCGCGAACTGGCTCGTGGTGGAGCACGGCCTGGCCCGAGATAGAGCATAGCCCGCTGGGGAAACACGATCTAGCCTGCAGTGGATCATGTCCCAATAGAGTGGGGGCCACAAGATTTTGCATAGGGGGGCCTTCCCCCGTTTGGAAGGCGATGTGGATGCACCCTTTGGCACTGCCAGCTCATCCGCAGGACCCACTGGGAGTCCCGCCACCTTGGTGCTAGAGCCACAACTCCACTATAAGTGCACCATTGCGTTCTTCAACCTCCTCCTATAGGAAGCTAGTGTCGGCCACCCTGTACGACCCTGGCGTGGATGAAAATTTTCAGCCCTTCTTCGTCGGTAGCGTGCACGACACTCCGCATCACCACCACACTCTGCCGCTCTGCCAACCTTTGCGGCATAGTGCCACTACCTCCTACTATAGTGTGTCTAGTCACGCTGACTCTATAACAGCGTCTAGTTCTGGCCACCGTCATCTTCTTCTTGTTCTAATAACCGATGTTGCACCAATGGTCTTCTGTAGAGAACCCAAAGGTAAAACAAATAGTGGAGGGATCAGGCCTTGTTCATTTGGCACGTTCCCTCTATGTTGTCATATTAACAAGAAATAGGATTTATGATTCAACAATATATTGAAAAATAATTGATACAAAACCCTACATCGTAAATCCATTGAAAAATGATCACGTTTGGAGGTTGGTCGGTGTTCGTCGTTCCCACAACAAGCTTCCAACGATGTCGATCAATCTTCATTCTTCGATTCAGGGTTTGGTTTCCTATGTCACTGCTCATCAGAACTAGTCTCATCCTATTAATGGTTACATCCACGAAACCTTATTAAATCTTCATCGCTTGATGAAGCCATCCCAATACCCCTTCTCAAGCTCCATATAAATTGGAGAGGGGGAGGGCGAGTAACGATGTAGAATTTATGGGGATTCATTTAGTAGGAACCTTCCTAATTTCCAATGACATTGTAACAATGTATTTGAAGGGTCAGGAAATTTAATGGCTTGAAACATTATTGGTTACACCACTGCTGCTTGTACATCGGAGGAAATGATATGAGAGAAAATAAAATAACTATGTTATTTAATTATTCTTTTAAAAGTACCAAAATATATATTTTTCTCCCGACCTATTACGGTTGAAGTGATGTCTACTATTAGAGAATCTCGATGCTACAGATTAAATGGTTCCCTTGTATTTTTAATCCATGCACCGGTTCAAAATTTAGAAAACACAACTTGCGTGTTTACTAAATGTACCTTAAAAAAGATCAGAAATTCATTCCAGGCACACCAGGCCTTGGAATCACGTACCATAAATTTTTGAAAACTCGAAATAAATACATATAATTAAAAATATTACATGGAAAATCTGTGTATATAAATTATCCCCACATTAGGGAATTTTTTCCCTAAAATCCACAACATAAACTAAGAAAAAATGGGGGATAGTTAGCATGAATCCGAGCCTCCCACTTCCAAGTGCTCTCCTGGAGGTTCCCATGCTACCAGCTAACGCGCACCAAACGTATCGATCATCCATGAAAGAGTCACTCCTGTCGATCCTCAATCTCCACTAGAACTTCCGTAAACATCTCCCCATCATCAAACTCTATCTCTCCATGGTCGATGATGTGAGATGGGTCATGCACGTATCTCCTCAGCTGGGATACGGGGAAGACCTTGTGCACCCTCTCCAAATGCGGTGACATTGCCATGCTGTATTCGACCTTGCCTATCCTCCGAAGTATCAAAAATGGTCTGATAAACCTCAATGATAACTTGTCGCCTCATCCAATTCACTGTAAACCTCATCGAGGTGAGACCCATAGGAAGACATGGTCTCCCTCCTCAATCTTTAAACGTCTCTGCCTCCTGTCATCATAAGACTTCTATCTACATTGTGCAGTCTTCATCTAGTTCTGAATGACCTGAACCTTCTCAATGGTATCCCATACCAACTCTGGACCCATAAGTGCTGACTCCCCTAGGTCCATCCAATATAAAGGTGATCTACATGGTTCACCATACAAGGCCTTAAATGGTGCCATACTGATGGTAGAGTGATAACTGTTGTTTTAGACCAACTCTGTCAAGGGAAAGTGATCCTACCAACTATGGACAAAATCTAGGATGCAAGAACATATCATGTCCCCTAGAATTTGAATGTTCTGCTCTGTCTGCCCCGTCTGTGGATGAATGGCAGTGCTCAAATGGAACTGAGTCCCAAATGCCTCCTGCAACCCCTTCCACAGCTTGGAAGTAAAACATTTTTCATGGTCAGAGACGATCATCGATGACAACCCATTATGTTTCACAATCTCTTATATGTAGAGGCATCCCAAGCCCTCTACTGACCCCTGCTCTCAGATAGGTAAAAAGTGGTATGACTTGGTGAGTCAGTCAATGATCACTCAAGTGGAATCATGTCCCCTAGACATATATGGAATCCCTTTCACAAAGTCCATAGAGATTTCATCCCACTTCCACTCTAGTACTTCTAGTGGCTCTGCTAAGCCTACTGGAACCTAATGCTCATCCTTCACTTGCTGATAAGTGAGGTATCAGGAAACAAACTCTTCCAATTCTTTCTTTATCCCTAGCCACCAGTGCTGACGTCGAGGGTCCTGGTACATCTTCGCCACCCCAGGATGTACCACCCAAGTTGAAGTATGGAACTCCTTCCACACCTCCTCTCATCGCACCATCGATACCATGGTACGTCCTTTGAAAGGGATGATGTGCTCCCCACCTTCAAAAAATCCTTCAGGTGCCTATCCGGAGGATATCTGAGCACGTTGAGCCTCACAGCCAATGTCCCCATATTTTACTTGCTAAACTCGCTAAATAAGTGGGGTAGTGACCGTTCTAGACTGAAGGTAAGTTTTTTCATCTCAATCCACAAAGGATATCTACAACGCGTCTAGTAGCTATGTCGCATCACTCAGCAACTGTAGACTAGTCCTTTTATTGAGTGCATCTGCAGCCATATTCCACTTCCTATAAGTATAGACTATCTTAAAGTCATTGTTTTGGAGGAACTCTAGCCATCATCACTCTCTCAGGTTTAGTTGCCTCTGAGAGAATATATACATTAGACTCTAGTGATCATATTAGTTTTCAAAATATTCTCCCATCAATTAATGTCACCACATCATTGGGTCTAAAACCGCTGCTGATAAATCCAGGTCGTGGGTAGCATAGTTTTTCACATGTTTCCTAAGAAATAGTGATCTGTAGGTGATCACTACTCACTCTTTCATTATGACACACCCAATTCTGGTCCTTGATGTGTTTCATTAGAGTAAATACCCAATTCCCTCTTTCAGTATCCTAAATATGGGGGTACTCGTCAGTCTCTCCCTCAGCTCATGAAAAATCTATTGGCATCTCTCCATCCATACAAAGGGCTATCCCTTCTTCGTCAATGCAAACAAGGGTGCCTCAACTCTGGAAAATACTGGCACGAATCTCCGAAAGTATCCAGCCAACCCCAAGAAACTTTTCAACTTGTTCACACTCTTGGGTGGCTCCCAATAATTCACAACCACTATCTTCACTATATCCACTGCAAACTCTAGATTCTGATATAACGTGTCCCAGAAAGTGGACCTTTCGTATCCAGAACTGGCACTTCGAGAGCTTACCATAATGTTGGTGCTCTCAGAGTGTATCCAAAACTATCTACAGATGATGTGCATATTCCTCCTCCGACGTTGATTATCTCAAGATTTCATTGATGGAGACCACCGCAAAGCGATCTACGTATGGCGGAAATATGATTTTCAGGAGTACCATGAACACTATTGGGGAATTGGTTACGTCAAATGGCATAACCAGGAACTCATAGTGGCCATACCAAAATCTGAAGGTTGTCTTCTTCACATCCTCATCTTTTTCCCTCAGCTGACGATAGCCTGCCCTTATGTCTATCTTTGAAAACAAATGTTCTACCTTCAGCTGATAAAAAATATCATCAATCTGTGGAAGTTGATACTTAGTCTTTAGGGTCACCTGGTCCGGGCACCAATACTCCACACAGAGTCTCAAACTCTCATATTCCCTCTTGGAAAACAAAATCAGGGCTTCCCATTGGGAAACACTGGGGCTTATGAGTCCCTTCGTCTACTTGTCCTCGAACTATACCCATAACTCACGAACCTCCACGAGATCCATCTAATATGCTGGTGTAGATATTGGCGTTGTCTAGGGGTATGGTTCGATATAAAAGGCCACCTATCTATGAAAAGGTAGTCCCATAACATCATCAAGAAATACATCTGCATACTGGTCTACCACTACAGGATAGTTGGGACTCTCAACATCAACTGCTCTGAGGGTAAGGCTAGCCAACTGATGTGTGAACAACTGCACCCTCCTCTGATTAAGTCTATCCTATGTTGAAAAGGTTCCCTTATCACTTGTGTAAGAAAAGTGGGTCTAATACTCACAGACGCACCACACTTTTCACCCAATACAGTCAATCTAGTCATGGACTATGGATAACTAGTCCACACCTAAAATTAAGATGTACAGCCTCGACGCCGCCACAGGAAGATCCCATCCAAATATTTCACCACCTAGAGTAAGATCACACTACTGGAACCAGTTTTTAATCATTGAATCCCCTCTCGTATGAGTCTCTAGCCATAAGGATTGAGCCAATAGCTCAACCAGAATCTCTGAGCTTTGAAAGAGGGCCATGGAAATAAAAGAGTGACTGGAACCTGTGTATATATGTACTATAACTAAGGTGGAATACACACATATCATACCCCTAATCATCTCCGGGGCGTCGTGGTCATAAGCCTCATCTTCCTGGAGCAGATCTGGTCCCTATCCACCTCCTTCATGTGGTCGGGGTGGACCACCTAGAGTTGGTTACTGTAGATCCTCCAAATGCCACCCACTGCATACTGTATGGATAGCTCCTCTACCACATATTCCTACTACCTACGGACCTCCCCGATAGAATCTCTTCCTCTGCCTCAGGTAGTCGCGAGCCATGTGACCCTTCCTTCCACACGAGTAGTATTTCCTCCTCTTAATATTCTCTCCCTTGTCTCGTGAACCCCACACCACTGACCTTGTATCCTAACGTCTTCCACCAAAAGTTCTGGCCGATTGGGCCCCTACGTCATCCACCTACTGCCTAAGATAGATTACTCTACTGCCTGACGTCCGGTGGTGGATCTCGCTGTCAGTGTTTTCTCAGCTAGGAAGCTCTCCACTAAAAGTTCTCACTCTAGTACCCCAACTAGTGTCGGAATGGTGAGTGATATCATCGATGCTCTGATCACCTGTAGAAGACCATTCTCAAAGGTTCTTCCCATAAAGAAATGGTCTCGTACCATGTCGGTGGAGTTGCGGGAGAGATCGGTCAACCTTACCTTGTACTGGGCCACATTCATGCGGCCCTGCTATAAGTACAGAAGCTCTTGTATATATACTTAGCATAGAGTCGCTGGGGTGAAATATACACTAAAGAGGCCCTTGAAGTCCACCAAGGTGAGGGTGGCCTCGTCGTGTATCTAGAGTATCAGACTCCACCATCTCCCAACTACTCCCTGGAAGACACTGGCAGCTAGGATCACCATAAGATCAGCTGGTGTACCAACTAAGAGAAAAAATCTGGTCACAGCCTCCAGACAGTCCATAGCCACCCACGAATCTATCTCTCCTTAGAACCTTGGAGGCCTCTACCACTGGAACTCATGCAACATGCTTAGTCGGCGTGCACCCTCTGCTGGTGGGGCTGGTGGAAACGGTTTCCCAATGGGTAGTGGTGTTTCCGGTACACCACCCGAAGATGCTAACACCATAAGGGGGCCCTGCGCAAAGGCCTCATTGCCTGATGTGCCATCGTCGTATACTCTCTGATGAATCATATCTTGCTATCTACATGGTAGCATCCTAAAGACAAACAGGTGTGGCATGGTCAATAATTTACACCTAGTGAGTTGACTCAATGAGATCACAAGAAAAACTCTTCAAAAACACATGCAATTAGTGTTTCCATATATTAAGTTGGAAATCATAATTCAAGGTCCTAGTGTATGGGTACATTGGCTGCTGCACCAACACTGGATTCCCCAAACTGAAAACCACACTCCTAACACTTAACACTATTTTCACATAGAAAATATCAGAGTCCTAGTTCTTTGGTAGAACAGAATCCTCTGATACCACTTTGTCACAACCCGTCCCTCAGGGCCCATTCTATGCTTACCCCAAGCTCTCCTTCCATAGGCCAGGAGCTGGTGCTTGGAACCCGAAAGGCATATCCTTAAAATAAAAAGGCATTGAATTTTTTACTTGTACAAACACACAGTCTAAGAACACAACAATAAGAAACCCAGAAGTAAATTGTTGTAGTAAAAAGAGTGTAGAAAGTTAAGGTGCTGGAATACAATCCCAACTGAAAATTTCAAATACAACTGAAAAAGTGAAAAATAGCTCATGGAGTTTCCACCGAGGATCCTACCTTAAGGGTAGGTACATCTCACGATCAGTAGTCCCTATGTCGCATCACGCCAAATGGTCCACCTCTGAGCACCATCCAGTCATGGATCATTCAGCCTCGATCAACATTGTATGTCATATTTACAAAACACAACATGGTGTGAGAGTGGCCTCTATAGGGGTGATTATAACACTACAAATTAGGGACCCTAAGACCCTCTTAGGTCTCCCAAAGTTCCACAAACAAAAAACCACAAGCAAGACCTTAACTCAAAGCATGAAGCGATAGACATCAACTCTACTTCGGTATATGACCATACATATACCTATGTTATCAAGATAAAATAATCTTATACATGGGGGAAGAATACCACAAAGTTAACACCACAAAGATAGAAGTACCACACAAGTAACACCACGAAGATAACACCACGATGGTAAGACCACAAAGGTAGACGTACCACACCGGTAACACCCCAAAGATAGAAGTACCACAAATGTAACACCATGAAGAAACAACACGAATATAACACAACAATGGTAGATGACTCAACTCACAACATTATAATGTAAGTAGAGAACTAAAGATTATTAGTCATAAGCTAGGTCATCTTATTCTGTTAAGAGGCACTACTACTGACCCACATAAGATCGATTGGTAATAACCCCTGCTGACCCACTCAGGATCTAACCCACAATGGATCAGTATGGGCGGACCCACATGGGATCCCTGAGAACTGACCCACACAGGATCTGATAGATGTTGACCTACATAGGATCGATGTTCTTTCTTCACGTTACAGCTAGCCAAATGATTCCTCGCACCCGGTACACTTAAGCTCCATAGAATCTACCCCTCGAGATATCATTCATACCTCGACTTCCACTAAGTTTTATAAAGGAGTAACCCAAAGTACATCCATGTAGAATGGTTTCCAACGTGACAGACATTGTGACAATTGGACACCCGGTCGGTGAGTTAAAAACATTTTAGTTCCAAGGGTCCGGTTGGATTCGGGTTCAATACAACCTTTGTGTACTCCAACTGGCACCAAAACACAAGTGGAATATACCGAAAGGACTATCAATCTACTTGGGCATCAATGTCGTAGACGGTTTGTCAAATGGACACCTGATGCTCAAGGTAAGCCCCTTTATGTGAAACTAGGGCCTGTTGAGTCTAGGTCCAGTTCGAACCGGTCAGACCGACCCGGCCAGACACCATCTAGGTCCGACCCGGCTGGGCTTGGGTTGGCTCGTTGGGCTGCGGTCTGGCCAGGCCTGCAAGGGGGCACAGCCCGCGGGGCTCGCTTGTCCTGGCCCGTGGAGGTGACGCCCTCTAGGCTCCCACGGCCCGACCCACGGTAGAGTGCGACCACCATGGAACACGCAACCCGGATCGTGGTAGAGTCCGGCCCATCGGGAACGTGCGGACTGCTGGAGCGGGGCCCGCCTGAGCTGGCACGGGTGGGTGGGGGTTACCCATTTTGAATGTGGAGTGGCACCACCCTTTGGCGCTGCCAGGTCTCCTATGTAACCCGATGCCGGTCCTGCCATCGCAACTCCTCCAGTGGCACGTCGTTCCATGCCTCTACCTCCTCCTACGGTCGATTGATGTTGGACGCCCTATTCGACCCCACCACGGTGGAAATGTTGTGGCCCTTCTTTTCCAGTGGCACGTGATGGAGTGTCGCACCACAGTCACAGTCCCCCGGTTCCAACTGCTCTACTGACCGTCGCGGCTTAGTGCCACAACCTCCTCCTACGGCACTCGATGGCGCGCTGCCTCCATCGCAGTTGGTCGGTGTCGGCCACCACCGTCATCTATTGTGCCGGTCACTGATGTCACTCTGTTAGATCCTTATGTGTAAATTATCAATGGTGATGATAGAAATTTTTGGTATAATCATTCATATTATGGGAAATATAGTTCTTCATTCTACCATCTATTTCAACTCTGGTTATCTATGAATATTAATTGTGTAGGGCGTAGCAAAAACCTTAATCATGGGGAGGCCTCTGATTTTTTAGGGTCTCCCGATAGGTCATTATGACTTTAGAGATTGATTTTTGGTCCTTTTAGAATGTGTAAAAGGTTATCAGATCATCAACATATGTCTAAGTGGTATATTCACTTTGGGGTTTCCAAGATGTGTTAAGATCTAAAAAATAAATTTTATTGTCCCAAGATGAGAAGGTTAATTATAGGCCTTATTTCCTAATTCTCTACCTACTATAAAACAAACTATGAACACCATGTAAATTAAAATTTTTATTATAATATATTAATTTTATTTATATATATTCAATGAAAAATCCATGGAATACATAACTGAATAAGAACATTATCCTAGTGATGAATGAGATGTGGTTTCGAGTTTTCATTAATTGATTTACGAAACTAGTCTACATATTTCTTGTAATATAAGTGATTTTGGTAGAAGATATTACACATTTGAATAATAGAGGCTGAATAAAGATCCATATTTCCCTTCAGATATATTTTCTCATAGAGACCCATGCCTCATATCACAATTTTATATGATATTGTTGTGTGTGATTTCTTCTCAGTTATAGTTGAGATTCATGTGCAATATATAAAAGGATGGTGGGATTGGAAAAAATATATCCATGTTATTAAAGTTATGCATCAAACATCCCTACATTACTTCACTTCTTATTTGGAATTTTATATTTCACTTATTGAGTTTAAGTGTAACTATGGTTATTAGGTAATAATTAGATGATTCCATTTGAAACATTGTATGCGAAATATTGTGGACACTTATATTATTGGGTTGATGGAATTAGATGGTCTCTTATAGGGTCGAGTCATGTCTTGGGGTGTAATGGAATGTTTGTTTATTTTAGTAACAGTTGGAGGGAGTTATAATTGACCATAAATTTTTTAAATACCACAATTACTATCCTTTGTAATTTTTAGTCTGTGATCATGTTTTCCTTAGAGTTTCTAATAATTTTGGAAATAAACATTTGGGGAGATAGGAGTAGTTTATACATCATTATGTAGATCATTAGTGAATATGAAGAGTCTTGAGATGGTGTCTTATCACTTAAAAATACATGATTTTTCTATATCTATCAAATATATTTTCAATTAGTCCTCAATAAAAGAGTATCACCCAATTCCACCCAACATTATCGAGTGGTGGGATATTGAAATTGACCCATATAGCTCAGGGATTTAATGACTTAATTTTATAGTGGAATGATGGAATATGGTGCTATGTAGAATTAATTTCCCAAATATTTGATTTATGTAGAAGTATAGTATGGATAATCATGATACATGGGAGCCTAAGGCCCTGAAGATGAAATAATAGCCTTATCTATATTTGAGTTTCTGAATCCGATACTTTATTAGGATAAAAATTTAATGATGGGGAGAATTGATACACACATCGGGCCATATACATGTTTACTTTTAAACATAGTTTATTATTTTTTATGTTTTAAATAATTTTTGAAATTGAGGTAAAATTTTGGAGTTTTGGGGAAAACATTCCAAACATAGGGCTTGAGCACCTGGTTAGTAATAAATTTTTGGTGACAATTTTATATAGATCTATTGCTTCTAGAAGAATATTGAATGGTTAAGAATTGATTTTATAACATGGAATGGGTTTACAAAAAATGTTTGGGTTTATATTTTGATTCTAGATTTATTGATATAGACATCACATGGTTCTAATAATGGAGTATTTATCCCTAGGTGACCATGTTCTATGTTTTTCAAGAAGGAAGTATCTTTTTAATGGTAATTGTATGGTTTTTTATCTATGAATTCCAATAATGTTTATTATAAATATATAATTACATTTCTTTCATCACATGATTTTAACTTTAATACCAACTTAATTCTTGAATATCCAAAACCAATCTCTCCTTGATGCTCTAGGTGGTCCTACCATTTTCTCAATGTGATTGCCTAATAATTTAGATGGATACTTTTATATATTTTTAATGTTTTATTTATTCTCCATTTTCAAGATATACCTCATATCACTCAACTTCTTCATGTCATAAAATACTATATAGGTTATGATAACATGATATATGGAATATATATAGAACCGATGAGGTTTTTATGGGATCTAAGACTTTGAGGAATGTTTCAATTTGTTTTATATCACTGTTTTTATTATCGACATGTTTTATCTATTGTTTAGGTCGGTTTTTCTATCTAATGGTATGTCCTATGGAATGCATGTGTCCATGTGATTATCTCCTTTCTTATTTACGAAATTTAATTCTTCAATTTTATGAGTTATGGAATTGATCTATGGTGGATGAATAAAGTGATTTTAAAATGAAAATTATATGAAAATTATAATTTATGAACATGATGTATTTGATAAAAGAGATCCTGGAATTTTTTGTAATTGATATTGTTTTTACACATCAGAGTGGTGGGTTTCCTCTCTAGAAAATGTTTTGTGAGATTTTTTCTTGAATTTAATGAAATATAATAATGACATAAAGAATATTGGGAGAAATCTATTTTGGGGAGAAACTAAATGTATGTGATCTGTTATTGAGTAGGCTATCACAAGGGTAGGTTCCTGGGTTTCAAGCATTACCAATGGGTAGCCTTGCTAGGGTGATAAGGTTACTGGATATTAATATTTACTAATGATGTGTCGTGTTCTATATTGGATATTTTTAGGTACATCCTCGTGTAATTTAGTTCTATTTTGTGCTTTGTGGATTATTATGTGTATTTTTTTATATGCATATTTTCCCATTGATAAGGATATTTATTCCTGAAATTATAGGTTATTAATATTTTATATCACATGGTGTATGTAAAGTTATATTTATCTAATTATTATAAAGTGGTATTTCTTCTAAAAGAAATGAAATGGATGATTCTATATAAAAAAATTAATTCCTATACAACTTTTTGGAACTCTATTTTATACAAAATCAAATAGATGCATGTGGATATACATTTTCTAGATTACATGATGTTATAAAACGTAGATTTAGATCCCATACACTAAACTTTAGTTTATTTATTTATATTCCTAGTTTTTAGGATACAAGTAATGGTATGGTCGTTATATAGAATATAGGCATTTCATGGTTGATATTACCTTCATAGTGTATTAGGATTGTTGCAATAGATTTTCACATGGATATATCATTTTATCCATGATGTTATATTATTTCCATAAGTTATCATTTTTCTTGGTTTTTTATGTAATATGTATTTGTTCTTTTCATTATACTATGTAATCTGTCATAATATTATTATACATGAGACATCCTCTATAATATTTTGTGGTGAAATTGTTCCTATAGAATTGTATGTTGTTTCCAAAGAGTTCATCACTAGTATGTGGAGATCTTGAATTCACTCTAGGACTTATTATGCACCAGCTTAGGTGACATGTCTAGGCCAACTACATAGGTTCATTTCAATATATATGACACAATTTCATGAAAATGTTTATCATGTCATCATAACATAGCTTATGTATTAGAAAATCGGTTTAGTCAATATTTCTCCATCATAATAATAAAACATCCATAGAAGTAATAAAGATAATAAAAATTGTATCATATCCCCATTAACGTTTAAGAAATGTCAAAGGATGTTGTTATAGATTAATATATCTTTAAAATATCACTATAATCTTTCATTAAAAAATTAACTATTCATTTTGAAATAAAAAATTTAAAATATAAAAAATTTACAAAATATTAATGAAACTAGTTCTCATTGAATATAAACATAAAAACTTATAAATAAATCCATATAGTAAATATTAATCATGATGTAGGGAAAATATTTTCATGGGGAGCATGTTGAAATAAGGATTCCTTGTACATCAAATATATATATATATATATAATTTGATGAAAATTATTCCTTGATGAAGATAGAAATAATGTTGGTTCTACATAACGACATTCATTTGGTATTTTGAGTACTTAGTTGGAGAAAAATGAAAGGAAAACATATAATATAATAATATTAAAATAAGATAAGAAAAATATTAATTTTTTAGAGATAAAACGAATAATTTCATCATTAGAGAATGCAGATATAAAACAACCCTTGTAAAATGATATTTTAATGCAAAACCCCTACTTATTTGGTAACTTTTGGGTCACAATACCAACTAAAGGAATAAAATCAAATGAAAAATTATATAAAATAAACATAATTATATTCATCATAAAAAACATAAAATTCTATGTATATAAATATCATAAAATACTATTTGTGTATTATATAACATATGTCCCAAAGATGAAAATTTGACATGATAAACTCTTACAACTTTTGTATTTTTTTAACAAAACAAAATTATATATAATAATTGGAATATAAAGATTAAAAAATTATTTAATAAGTGTCGGTGATATAAAATGTTAATGTATTGGTATATAAAAATAAAAATTATAAATTTATGAAAAACATCAAACAAGTATCAACGAAATAAAATTCAGGTTGAGAAACCTTAACTTATATCGAACATTATTTATATCAGCCCTTACGATCATTATAATTAATTAATATTTATTATAACTACCTAATATAACCATATTAAAACTAATTATATCATTTATTGTTTATAGATAATATTTAAACAACAAATTATTTACAATAATTTATTAAAATCATTATTTTTTGGAGATAAATTTTTATTTTTTCTTCAATATTTTGATTTGGTAGTTCTGGTGCATGTACATTGATCCTATTATACCATCTCTATAATGTTATTAATTTTATAAGTTTCATATATATTTACTAAAACATAACATGAACCACCAAAAAATTATATATAAGGAAATTATTTACACTATTTAAGGAGAATATTGTCTACATGTACACGTGAATATTGTTTTTATTTTTTAATGAAAATAATGAAAGATATATTAATAATTTTCATTAAAAAATTAAAATTATATCAGAATTATAATATATATTAATTCACTCCATCATTATATTTATTAATGTTAGGTAGTGGGGAATAATGGATCATATCTCTATTTGGAGATGATGGTCCACAGGTACTCATGACTGATACTTTAATTTTCCATTTCATAGAAGGGACAAAGGAAATTATTGTATATATAGTGTCCCAAGAAAAACATGAAATAATACATCTATAATAGGATTTAGTATTTATATCTCATGAGTTTTTTTCAACTCAATGAATGATAGGTTTAGTGTCTTAGAGATTGGTTATATAAAAAATCTTCTTTTACTACACTTGTGAGAATTTCTCAATAATTGGGTTTCTATTTAACCTTTTCTAGATATATAACATGAAATAATAATCTACAAAACCTGGGTATTGGAATCATAATAATTGGTTGATCTCAAGTACTTAGTAATTTAATTCATATCATTGTTTAGTAGATCTTAAAAAGTATTAGAACATGAGGAATACATAAATGTGATAATAAAAGATCAAACAATCATACATTGTAATCGTTAAATAATTTATAGTAAAATAATGTCATCATAATTTCATTAAGAAATTATAGAATATATGACATGGATCAAGCACATATAAAAATTAATATAACATATGAGCATGTCATAAAATACTGAGATACCATAAAATTATTAATCATTATGAAACATGGAATTTCTAGAAATAAAATGCATCATGAAAATTTCACATAATATTATAAAATACTTTTAAACATTTCATAACCATAACCGTATGAAAATTATAACAAAAAAATCCATGTAACCACATTTTCTTGGGATAATTATTCGTTGTACCCATGGGCATGTGATAAAACCATTCGGGTACCATTTTCCTTGTGTACAAATCCCCCCCATGTTACAATTGTCCTCGGATAAATTCTCATGTATACCCTCTAGATTGTGTTAAATGCCCCTCATGTAATTCAATGGATTGAGATAAATCCTTCTATTTAACCCATTTTCATATGAAAACTCATATTATATACCTTTTGTATTGGGATATATCCCCTCATGTACACTTTTGAACCCATGATACAAAAAATTAAACCAATGCATCGGAGGGTGATTGAGGACCCCACCCATCATCATCCATACATATGTGTTCCATAAAAAATCAATTATAAACATATCTTAATGAACCCATAGAAAACATATGTGTTAAATCTAATATAAAACGGAAAATAATTTAATTTTCATAAAGAATCCATGAAAATAAAATCGGTTTCTTTGAAACCTCCAAATGGTATCAAATACAATTTTGAATTAAATCATTCAAAACAGATAACATGGTAATTAAAAATAACCACATAACATGAACAAATTAAATCATAGTATATGAAAACCATAATTTTCAAAAAGATATAATTTCATATAAACATATATAAGGTGATAAAGATATTACTTCATAAAATTTTAAACATGGATTGTAAATATAACTGAAATAACAATCATTAAAAAACTAAAAATTAATATACAAAATATTTTTCAAAAACAATTTTTTTGAAAGGAATGAAAATTATTTTTAAAATCGAAATATAATGTGTTCCAAATAAATGGTCATTGAAAACACATGAAGGATTTAAAAATGTAACCGTACAATTACATGAAAAATGATTACTTTTAAATGAATATTCAATAATAGGATTTTGGAAAGGAAAAAATGATATCAAGAAAATGATGTAAAAATACTTTGAATACATTTATATAATAATTATTATTAATAAAAATTTATCCTAGAAAAATAAATAAATATTATTTATAGAAAATGTGGACTTCATGATAAAACATTACATTTGGAAAATTTGAACCAACCATTTGATCAATTTGAAATAAATTTTTTGAAATACCACATCATTAAAATAGTATTAAAATTTCCTTAGTAAAGGGGGTAAATTTATATGAAAATAATATAAAATAATCCATATTAAATTTACAAAAAAAGAGTATAAAGTTTTTTTGATAGAATATATATACATTGAAGAAAAGATTCATTTATAATAATGAGATTTATTTATACCAATAGTATAGTTTTATTTTGGAGAATATTTTATCAACGAAATTAATATTGATAAGTAGAAGTAATCCACCCCAATAAAAAATTAAGTTCCAAATAAAAATGGGAAAAAGTAATAGAACAATATTTCCCAAAATTATGTTCTCATATAAAAATATATGATCTAATGAAATTAATTGATTTATGAAAACTCATTACAACATTTGTAACATTTGAATAAAAAATGCATTTTTGAGGTATAATGATAAATAGAATACTCAAAATCATAAAATATAAGTGTTTCAAGATAAATAACAAAAATATGTATGTATTCACACAATTAAAAATGAATCATGGTGTGTACCCTAAACATGTCTCAAGGGATTCAAATTTGAGGAAATAAACCCTTATTACTAGGGTAAAAATGAAATCGAAACCTCCATAAAAACAAGATACTGGAAATAAATATATAGTAAAATAAATAACAGTAGTTAATTAAATTTTATATAAATTATATCTTATACACAAAACTTAAGTTATAACTGCTGCATTTATATGAACTATGTCTCAATGAAAGCAAATCGAGACCAAATCCTTTAACATGTTCCGGATTATTTCATCGCATGCAAATAAATTTTTCAATAACCACAATAAGTTTGTTAAATACATTCATATAGAACATATAATTGTATATTTAATTTAAAATGAACCATTTATTTTCATATTTTATTTATTTATTATATTTATTCTTTCTTGTGTTTGTGTGAAAATGAAAATCTTTTGACTTAATTTTGGTAATCAAAGAGAACGAAAATGTTACATTGATAATAAGTTAAATGGATAATATAATATTTTTAGAAAGAAATGCTGTTAATTATTTTATTAATATATTTAAATATAATTACTTTTCCTGCATCCATATTTCTTCATAGTCATATTTTAATGCAATATTTATGTATGTGGCTAAATCATCCCAAACATGAAGATGCTTTAACTCGATTGTTGAGTATGGTTTAGTGGTTTTTATTTTTACTTAATATCTATATAACAAAACTATAATGATATTATTTTAATCAATTTAAAATTGTTATATATATTTGAATATTTTTATATAATTTAGCAATTTCTATAGAAAAAATGAAAATGTTCTTCATGGATGAAGAAGTCCTCAAATATGCATGTTTAGCGGTTTCTTTTCTCAATTCTTGAGAGGGTATGATGTTGGATATAAAATTGATACATATTAATTATAATTGAAATATATATATATATAATTTTTTCATTATTCACGCCATTAATACAATCCTGGAATTATAGTATTGAAAACAAATAAATGATGTCACTTCTTGGGGGAGGTAGTTCAAACAAGATAGTAGCGATGTTCATCTTATTTGCTTTGTAGATGGAAAGGAATAACTTGGTATTATACCTTTAATATAAAAAATTGTATAATAATTATTTTTAAGCAGTGGTATAACTATTTCACTATGATAATTGTATGTGTAATATATATAATAAAAACATAAAAAGGATATATTACTTACGTTGGAGACTTGATCATCCAATTGATGTTCCCTAAAATGTTAGGGTATTATTATTACTATAATTGAACGAGGTCTTATGTTTGTCTGACAGTATTATATGGGGTATAAAATGGCATTTTTTCAAGGATAAAATCAATTTTAGGTGAATATTTTATATCTTTAAGTGGTACCCATTCATAAAAGGAGAAAAGAGCCACTTTTGTAAATACTCATCATTTTCATAAATATCATGACACTAGTCAGGGGTATGTTAATTAATTGTGGATAAATATGGTTTTTTGGACATGATATAGTCTAAAAGCCTCTCATACATTCATTTAGATAAAATTTAAGAGTGATTTTATTTTTTTTACTTTAATCTTTTTACCCAAATTAACTTTTACCTTTGTAATTGATTTTTGATCATAGTTGTTAACAAAAATGAAATAAAATAAGATTGGATCATTTTTTAATTTAAATAATATGATTAAAAATTTTAAAATAATTTAGAAAAACATTTATAATGTTGTTGAAATTATTATTTTAAAATTAACACACATAATCACATAAAAAAAGTTTTTAGAAAAATAAATTTTTTATTTTTCAAATTGATATATAATATGTAGTCAACTTTGATATTTATTTTAATGAAGTAAATTTATTTATTATAAATGAAACAAATGGTAGGATTATTTAAGGTATGAATAAACCAAATTTCACCTCCTAGACACTGAATTAGAATAAATGACAAAAACTAATATTTTTATTAATGTATCATTATAATTTTTTTTAAAAAACTAATGAAAAAGATTAATAAGTTCAAATAATATATTAAAATAATTGATGATATTAATTAAATAAATTATTCATAAAAAAAATATTTTATTTTTCAAGGATAATCATACATAATTACAATTTATAAAAATTATAATATTTTTTCAAAAATATATATTTTCTACTAAAAATAATCCCTTTTAGAATAATCTCAACAATTCATACTAAGTAAATTTTGATGTCTGAAACTAAATAATAACTTCTATTTTATTAAATTTAAATTTTGAAACTCAATCATTATGCTTCTAAAATAAAATATATAATACAAACTAAAATTTATTTTATTAATAATTACCATTTAATTAGTTACTCCTATTAATAATTTACCTTTTGAATATTTAATAGTTTACCATCACAGTTTTTATTTTAGAATTATTAATAATTTTTTATTATTATGATTTGCTTTATTTATATTTTGTGTAGCATGTGACAGAAGTTGTATAACATTATATGCATTTTAAAGGATATTAAATATCAAATCAGTACATTCTTTAAACATTGTAAATCCTAAAAATTTTAATTATCACAAACTAATGAATAATGTTAAGAATATCCATAAGATTTATATGACTCTAGATTTAATTTTTAATGTTATAATAACTTTTTGAATTATTGTGAGATTAGGAAACTCATATATTCTTTTCTATGAATAATGTAAAAAAATTGTTTCTTTCCAAATATTTTTGTTAAACATCATTCAGGTTCAGGTATCATAACTCCTTCAATGGAACTGATCATCACTAAGGGATCAATGTCATCTGAAAAATAATATACATTGATAATTTGATTAGAAATTTTAAATTTGAGTTCCTTATTGTCACAATTACTGTGGAATATATGAAAAAAGAGATATTCCATGCCCGAAATGACATTACATTCCCCAAAAGTAAGAATGCATTTGATTTAGATGGTTAATATTTCAATAAAAAATACACTGGGATAAAATAAAAATGAAGATAATATCAAATCAATAGTGTGTTTATTGGATGCTGCTAGAAAATATCATTGGCCTACTATAATGACTATAACTGGATTCCAACTATATATCCATAAAACATGAGTAGAGGGTGAGAATAAATTTTGACCTCCTTTTTCATGACCTACATTCAATAATAGGGATATCATAAGATTCCGCTTGTTTCCTTGGTTTATGAGCTGGATGATGTTTTTTTTTCACTATACCTACTGGGTTTCATATTGGTTTATCATAATCTCAAAGAAAACATACATTTGAGGAATTGGAAATTCTTCACCTTTTTCCCATTGATCATCTTCTTTATCCCATGTCAACACTCATAAGCTCGATGGATTATCCATATACAGATGAAAAAATCGTGTTACTCTAAGTCATTCCCTTGAGTGATTCTTCTAGAGTTTTTAGCTGAACTGTGTTTATTTTTTTCATCATCATTATCAACACCAGATTTTCTATGAAAATACATTGTTTTCTATTTTAGTGAGACCAAATGTTTGGAAATATTCATGTTATGTTTTAGAACTGTAGACGATTAGGTGATCATAACCCTAAGGGTTTCAATGAAATTTTCTATCACATTAGGGTCCTCATTACTATATTACCCACCGTGTCCATAATTAAATTTATTTCTTCTTTATACTTCCATTTCGGAAAAAAATAATATAATCATGGGTGATAAATATTTATATCATAATTAAATTATTAAAAACACAACCTCAAAAATGTTTTTATATATAGAACAATCAAATTATCTTTTTCTTCAACCAAAATCACTCATGGATAATTCAAGGTTTCATTATTTTGGTTTATCCCATACATCATATGATAATTCATAAATATAATAAATCATTCTTAATGGATTTAAAAAAATGACATTAACCAAAGAATATACCCAATTAATTTCAAAACTTGTGTGAATTTATGGTAAATTGTTGTACACTATGTGAAGATTGACATCATACCCCACATTGCACAAGAGCCTCAGCCCAGTTGGTGAGGACTCGATTGGTGCATCCAAGAGACCTGAGATTAAATCTGGGTGGAGGCATATTTTTATTACTATAGCAGTACTATAGCAGGCACTGAAGCATGAATTGTTCGATACTGTAGTAGCCGGAACTATTCATCCTTCTAGGGTTTTGGGCCATCGGTTTGGTCCTCGGGTCCTGTAAGGCTTTCTGTCCACCCAAGGCCTTCAGGACAGTTGATTATCAAGGCCATCAGGCCACCTTAAGGACTTAGGGCCACTTTTAAGCCTTATGGCCACCCTAAGGCCTTAGGGCCACATGAATGCATGCCCTAGACACATTACAAAAAAGGAGCAGCCTTAGAAGAGGATTCAGAGTAGGTGCACTCACTAGAGTCGATCCAGATGGATTATCAGAATGAGAAGGTATAGCTATGCCATTGGTACCAGCCTATACTTGCACGAGAATCCTAGACCGACGGTCATGCAAAGGTAAAGAGCTATTATAAGGATGAAAATGTTGGGGAGGGGCAGTTCCTTGTAGATAGTCTGGTTCAATTCCCTAAGACCTTCGGGTCATGTAATCCCCTAAAGCCTATGGTCCATGTAATCTCTGAGCTTACAGGCCTTGTAAGGGTCCCCCCTCATCCCTTGAAAGGGGGGTTATCAAAAATCAATAAAAATGAAGGCCTTCGGGCCATTCAAGAAATCATACCCCACATTTCCTCATCTAAATTATTATCCCTATGTAAAACTATTCCTGAGCCTATATCAATATTTAGTTTCCAGATAGGGATATATTGGTACGTAAAACAATATACTCATATATTTATCAATATATCCAAATATCATCTTATACTAAGACTAAGACCATAGAAATTATCAGATTGGTTTTTCAAAAATTATAAAAATTAATCTCCATAAGTAACTAAATTATTCTACAAAAATATCAAAAAATTTGTTGATACTAACTATAGATATGTAATTTGAAAAAAAAATTAATAAATTGATATTATGATATAATTATTAAATATTTTAAATTTTATCACTACTCAATGATGGATAATGTTGTTGTTTTGTGTGTCACACCATACTTCTGAAGGATGGAAGCCAAATTCTGATTGCAAAATCATGTCCCTTTTTCACTTATGATGTTCTTCGGTACTCCAAATCTTTAAAAATACATTTCTTTGAAAAAATCCACAACAACATGAAAATCATCAATCTTGGGGGCCTTAGCCTCCCCCTATTTTCTCACATAATAAATAACGTCCCAAATGTACAATAAACCAAAAGAACATTGAAATGGACCCATAAAATCAGTTCCCCACACATAAAAAATGTCACATAATAGTTTGGGTTGTTGGGGAATCACATTTCACCTAGAAATGTTCAGAGATTTTTGGCAATGAGAGAATGACTTACAAAACACATGGGAATAATGGAATAAGCTAGGCCAATATAATCCAGAGTCTAAGACATTTCTAGCTCTTTTTTGGGGTCTAAAGTGTCTTCCACAGGAAATTCTTTGGCACAAATGTGGAATAGACTCAAACTCATGATCAAGAACACATCTCCTAATGAAATAATCACTACATAGGTGCCAAAGGTTGTGATCATCCGAAAAATAATACTGAGACTCACTTTTTAAATTTTAGATGTGATGTTTCTTTAAATTTGTTCTGATTTCAGATGCAACAATGTAGTTCACTAAATCTTCATACCATGGATGTGTCCCTAATATGGAATAACAATGCTCATTGGTGAAAGGGTTCAGAAGTGGTACCTAAGTAGAGGTTTCATCCTCTAGTGTTTGAGTAATCATTCTCATATGGTATTCACTAGATTTTCAGACCTTTCTTGTCCTCAATTTCAATATCGAATTCTTGAAGAAGGAGCATACTTCTCATAAGTCTTTTCTTTGCATCTAGTTTATTCCAGAGGTACCTTAGAGCTGCATGGTCAGAAAAAATAACATTAGATCCCAATTAATATGAACTGAATTTATCTAAAGAACATATGATGATAATAAACATTTTTATGTGGTTGTGGAGTTTTATTTAGCTGAATCCAATAACCTAAAAGCATAAGAAATTACATGTGAATGTCCCTCCACCCTCTGAAATAAGAAAAGTCCATCTTTGAGGTTTGATGTTTCACAAATAATCTCAAAATGTATATCCCATTGTGGAGGATTTATGATTGGTGGAGTGGTTAGACACTTCTTCAACTCATCAAATACTACCCTTCATGAATCATAAAACACAAAATAAGAAATATTTTGAAGTAATCGCCACAAAGGAAGATAAATATTACTAAAATATTTTATGAAGAGCTCATAAAAGATTGAATTCCCATAGAATGATATAATATCACACCCACATTAAGGATAAGTTAAGGATAAAATAATGACTATCAAAGATCTATCAGCCTCTGTCCCATGTTTTAACACTACATTCCCTAATACACTCCCATTCTCTACCATGAAATGAAACTTTTCAAATTTTAAGATCATATTTTTTTCAATATAATGATTCAAAACCTTTTTGATCTACTTATATGTTTATCAAATGTGGATCCATAAACTGTAAATTCATCCATAAATACCTCCATTTATATCTCAAAAAAATTAGAAAAAATACTCACCATGCATCTTTGGAAGGTATCTAGGGCATTGTAATGTCTATATGGCATCCTCCATTAGGTAAATGTGCTAAAGGGACAGTTGAATGTAGTCTTCTCTAGACCATCCAGAGCTATAGGATCCTGAATATATATAAAAATACATCCAAAAAACAATATTTTATCTTCCCATTTAGTCTCTTAAGTAAATGATTAATAAATGGGATAGTGAAATTTTCATTGTGAGTGGTTTGATTTATTTTCAAATAATCAATTCACATACGGCAACTATTTTGCATCCTCATTAGAACTAACTCATCTTTATCATTTTTAATGATATTAACACCAATTTTATTAAGAACAACCTAAATAGGACTCACCCACTAGGAATCTGTAATTGGAAAGATTATACCTCCCTCGAGTAATTTTCTACCTATTTTTTCACAACTTCCAGAAGAGTTACGTTCAATATCCTTTATGGAATCCTAACCAGCTTAACTACATCATCCAATAGAAGCATATGCCGATAAATGGAGGGGTAATACATGATATGTCACCAAAGGTCCACCTAATTTATCTGATGTTATCCCACAAATGATAAAAAATATTGTATTCATGTTCAAAAGTAGTACTATTAGAAATGATAATAGATAACCTCTCACCACTCAACAAGTATGAGTATTTGAGATTTGGTGGCAATGGATTGAGTTCCAATGAAGGGGGTGCAGTATGGATGAGGACAATGAAGGAAATGAAATATGTGCGCAATGAACATCTTTACTAGAATATACATCATCACAATCAGAGAATAGAGAAACCAATCCATCATCACGCTCAACATCCATGTCATAATCATAGATCACATGATCAAAATTTGAATTTGAATCCTCATAAAAACACATCCAAGATATGTTTTTTCATTATAAACATGTGTGGAAGAGTTCTTAGTCATAAATCTACATCAATTTATCATAATATCTCTAATAATAGGACAATAAAAATCGATGTGGTTTTTATTTGGGGGTTCAAAATGGGAGATAACAAAAGAAGAATGGTCCTCATATGGGTACTTCATGGAATCCATAATATTTAATATCACAACTTCATCTCCAAACTCCATGGAATGTGTACCCTAATGGACATTTATGATTGTTTTTTCAGTTTTGAGAAAGGTAATACCTAGTATAATTGGAGCACAATAATATACCTGATCATCTTCGATGTTAAGAATGTAGAAATCTTCTTGGAAGATCATTTCGCTTACCTAAAAAAGTACATCCTCAAGGACTCCCATTGGATATGATGTTGCTCTATTATCCAGCTACACCACTTCTCTTGTCAGCTTCAACTCACCAACATGTAATTAAGATAATATAGATTGAGGCATCACGTTAATATAATCTCCAAAATAACATAAAGCATCAGAAAAGTGTAACTCTGATATTGTATATGGGATGGTGAATGTCCCTGGATCATTGAACTTTATTGTAATTGCTTGATTTGGTGAAATATGTGATGACAGATTCTTTCCAAGATATATCCTCTCATTACCCTTGATCCCTCTTCTATTTTTAAAAAGTCCTTTTAGGAATTTTCTATACCTTGGGATTTTTTTAATGGCCTCAATAAGGGGGATTTTTATCTACCCATAGTTGAATGTGTCCAAAAACTAATTTTGCATTGCCTCTTTAGCCATATTATTGTTTTAAACACCCATGTTTTTAAAGGGAAGGGGTTTGGAAGAACATTAATAACCTTTTTTTAAAATTTTTCTTTCTTTGTGGTATGATTATTAGTTGTTCTTTAATGGGGATTCTCTAAAGTTGAGGTAAATCCCGGTGGAATGGAAGGCGGAGAAGCATTAGTTATTTCCTTCCTGCTTCTCAAAGTGATGGCACTGAAATTCTCCATTGGATTTGGATTTTTTTGGGAAGGTAGATTTCAAAAATTCTTACTTACTAGTTTATAGAGGGAGGTGGAAATCTGGTACATTTGAGTCCTCAACTCCCTCAGCTCTGAAACTTGACTTTTGAACTCATTATATTGTTTAAGAACAATTTTATTTAGAATATCATCAGTATTATAATGTACATTTGGTTGAGAATTCCCTTGTTGTTTACTTGTTAATGTTTCATCTTCAAACTTACTTTGAGGTTGTTGTAAACCCTATTAGTAAGGTGGTAGCGGCTGGAAGTTTTGTTGAAATGGGGTCCTTTATTGTTGTCCAGCGGAATACCTAATGTCTGGTGGATCCTTCCACACATGGTAGTATGTTGGAGAAAAGGAATCAAACTTCTTTTAAAGATATGGTTATTTTTTATGCATATATGGTGTCCCTGGAAACACAACATCAAAATCCTCTTTTTCTTGTAGTTTGGGGAAATATTCAGTTGGGTGGCTTGTCCCCGAGAAAATTCCACAAGGCCTTGAAGGATGGGGTTTGGATGTATTTTGTTCCAAATCAATATGTCTCACCGTAGTTGTTAATTATTCCAACTTGGTATCAATCAAATGACTTTCATGAAAATATGGAATTACTTAATGTACTCCTATAACATGTGGGGTAACTGGATCGCTAAATTGTTGAGAGTTTTGTGCCATCTTTCCGATCAACGCATGTGCGGAAGATGGTTTTTTGACAACCAATGCCCCTCCAGCTACGACATCTACCATACTCCAATCCATTGGTGTGAGTCCTTCAAAGAAGTACAGGATGAAGAGTTTCTCACTGATTTGTTGATGTTGGCATCTTGCACACAACTACTTGAATATCTCCCAATTCTCATAAAATAACTCCCCATGTTCCTGATTAGTCCCTAATATCTCATTTCAAATGGAAGTGGTACTTGATTCTAAAAAAATTCTCTATAAGAAAAGATGTTTCAAATAGTTCCAACATGTTACATCTTTATGTTGTAAATAATACATCCAATACTTAATAGTTACATCTTGTGAGAATAGGAATTCTTTATGTTTTATTTTATATTCAGAGACATTTCTTAGTTTCTTTTTCTAGAATACCATAAAGAATTCTTTTATTTTTTTTGGATCCTCACCAAATAAGCAATGAAATTTTTTAATAAGGTGAATTAACATGTATTCTAGTTCGAAGTCTGATTCGAGAGTCGGTTATGAAATGCATGTAGGTTGAAAATAAATATCAAGTGAAACCAACTCTCGAATAGTCTTATTGATTTCATTATTTATATTTTTACCCATTGTATCTAATTTATTTTTTTTACAAGAGTTTCCAATTTCAAAATTCCTAGATTGGAGGAATTTTCCAGTGGGGTAAACGTCAACACTTCATATAGATCGAGATTATATGATTTGATCCCTAAGGTTGCGCTGAATCTTGGGGTCTAGATCAAGGAGATCCTTAGAATGGGATCATGTTATAAATCATACAAAATATAGAAACAAAAAGAAGTGGACACCAATATCATTAAATGAGTTTTCAATTGATGGTCTAAAAACAATGTGGGGAATAAAAAAATCAAAATAAAATTGAGGATAAGAAAAGAAATAAAATATCAAATATGAATTAAGAACATAACTAAAATGGGTTGAATAAAAAAATTTCCTCCCCGACTATGGTGCTAATTTGATGACTGTTGTCGCTCCTGCTCTCAAAAAAATATTTGTGATTTATTAAGTGTGGTATATTGCATGGCCTAGGTCATTCGATCAAAGAGGAATTTTAATAAAACAACCCTTAATAGGCTTTATGTAATTAATAAAATAGGTGAAAAAACTGAAAAAAATATATGGGGGTTTGGTTTTGTGACTTTTGAATAATACACTAAACAATAAAATGATACGGAACAATCAAAGACACAGTTTCTTTAAAAAACACTTATATGAGAAGATGTAGTTGATTTATTATTCCCCTTAATAATTCATTTATCATTATCCCATATGATTATAATCCATTCCATTATGATCCCCAATCCTTGTCAACCCCCGAACCCTATGGAAATTATCACGAACCTAAATATTGGAAAATGAGCCTTAGGTCAACTTTGGGACTTCCAATCGCAGCACCCTACATTGACATTCATTCAAATGAAATAATATGGTCAATGATTAGTTATAGTATAATCTCCTCACATAATTTGATAAATAATTGTGTTTTGGTATGAGACTTGAATCAAACAATTCTATCACAATTTGATTGGATTTTTGATATTGAGGTTTTACTCGCACAATTTACACAAGTCATACTACGAGGTAAAGTGAAAGTATATCGAGTTATCTAGATATTATAAATAAATTAATTGATCATAAATTATGAATTATAGTATGTTTATGTATTTAAAATAAATAAATTAAGGGAGTAGTTATTACATCAACTATTAATGAAATTACTCTTCTATGGGTGGAGTTTTCAACATGGAGACGTATTGTACATGCAATGGATTGAAAGGGGAATGGCCAAAATAATCTCCAGTAATAATTTCCATCACCAATAATAAAAATAGAAATGTTAAAAGGGATGAATGGAAAGGATTAATTTAAGAAAATTTCATGTTAAAAGCATTGACAACAAGAAATACAAAGTGGAGGTGGGAGAGGATATACTTCTTGGGAGAGATGTTTGCACAAGGCCTTACTTCATCTAAGAGATTTGAGGTGTTCCGAAGATCCATAATTTTTGACACACCTTCACAAGTCCTCTAAAAACCTCCCATAGAGTTAATACTAACATTAAATAGATTTTGGGATGGCTAGAGTTACATAAATGTTTTAAGTGTGAAATGAAAATTTGGCCAAATAATTTACTCCATGTTCCACAGTATAGTTTGCCTCCAAATTGAACTAATTGTTTGGACTTATAGATGTATTATTTTTGACTAATCATGTCCTTCCATATTTCCTCCAAAGTTGAGCCCAATCTATGTCTGTATAAGGAAGATACGGACCCAACGGTGAAGTGATATCCAATATCAAGAGTTCATTCCATCTTTGTCTTCATGGCCTATTTACCCCCGCTCAAATTCACAATCCTACTCTGATTTCTTTAATTATAGTTGTATAAAATCTAGTTAGGAACATAATTATTAAATTTTAATCATAAAATTATTTATAGAAAAATATTTATGTTTGAAATACTGCAATGAATTTTAAAAGGGTAAAACTAAAATTTTCATCAAATTTGCAAATGAATGATCTAATCCCAAATATTTCATAATTAAACATATTTAGAAAAAAATTTGGAAATTATATCATTTGTTAAAAATTAAATAATAAACAAAAATGTTTTTTATTATTTTATAATAAAAAATGAATTACATCAGCTAGTGAGGCTATAGTATGACAGACCCATGATCGATGGATTCAATTCATGTTTAATAAAGGAAGAGATAAATGAATATTATCCCAGAAACATAATAACATAATAGTATATAGTAGATATTATTATTATTATATTTTAATTATTATTTCATATTTAAAGGTTTAAAATGTAAAAGTAAAAAAACAAGGATCTTGGTGAAGATGATTAACTTCATATAAAAAACAACCTTTAGATCTCTTGTTAAGGACCCCAAGGTTGGTATTTTGGGAAGAGAATAAGATATATAATGTTTGTAATGGTTTTGGGGAAATATTTGGGATTGTTTTATTCATGTAAATTTTTTTAGAGGTGTGAAGAAGTGAGGGGAGGGTCCAATTTTATAATTGAGAAGGAGTGACATTTTCATAAATACCCCGAACTATTCAATAGTGGTATGCCACTCTAATGAAAAGTGCCTAGAAATTGATAAATAAAATATAAGATGTTATATAATTATGTTCCACAACTATACAACTAAATTTAAACATGTTTCAAGATTTTATATCCTTTTTCCTAATAAGGTTACCCACGTTTACAATTTTATGTTTTTACCATAGTATTTATTTTTTACAGTTTTTACAATTCATTATGACCAAATATAAAGTTGAACTTATTATGTCACATATTTTATGAGGATGAATAATATGGAATACATTTTATCAAATTCAATTTAAAAAATTGGACAAATTTAATTTTAAATTAAATCCATATACATGTTGAAAAAATATTTTTTCATGAAAAGAAATTATCAAGAATAATATGATCTTATGATAAGTATATGAAAATAAATAATAATTAAAGTAATATAAATTATAATATATGAATATATTCTATAAATTTCAATTAAATAATTTCTAATTTGGGGAAATTTTAATTGGTTATAATTTAGAAATAATATGCACTCTAGAAGTGTTTTCAGGAAAATGTTTTTTAAAGCATAAAAATAAATTTATTTTAAAATTTAGAATAAGGATGACATAAAATTAATTAATTGAATTGAATAAAATTATGAATATTTATCTTAAAATTATATCCTAATAATAAAATAATGGTGATTTTAAATTAGTTAATTTATTAAAAATAAATGAATGTTTTGCTTAAAATCAATGTTTTTTGCTATACACAAGAAATTCAATATATTCTGAAAAATCACAATTATTAACCCTAATTTAACCCCAATATGATGATTTTATAATTTTTTTAAATTTTATATATTATAATATCTAAATTTTAGAAATTCAATTTTTAATTTTTTTCTCATAAAAATCAATAAAATCATTTTTCAAGAAAACATATGTTTGAGATAAATTAATGTATTTATTTAAATATTGATCAATTACCTCCAATGAATTTATTAACTGTGTAAAAAAATTTATAAATTTCATAATTCTTTTAATCTTATTCATATCTTCTAATTTATTTCTAGGTAATAATGATCTTATTAAATTAATCATGGTTCATTTGGGTTAAGGGTTTTGTGTGGAATATTCTATTGAAAATAGTTTTCCATTTTTAAAACTCAATCATATGCTGTTGAAAATAGTTTTCCCTTTTTAAAACTCAATGTGCTACAGTTTCTCTAATAATACTAGATATTTTTATTATTATAGTTTATAAAATGAAACATGATTCCCATAGATCCAAAAACTATCATAATGTAACCTCACAAAATGACTATTAGTCCTAGTACCTCCTTACACCAAGTCATACCTACCTTGTTTTTTAGAAAACACATGCAAGATATATGTATCAAAATCTTCCTATGCATTGAGATGTGATTGTGCATGGTGAAACTTCATGGGGGTATATTTATTAAATATTGGTACACATTTTTAATCTTTTTTCAATTCATTATTGTTTCTTTTTTCTGAACACAATCATACTCCATGGTTTCTACTAATACAATGTTGGGATTCCGTATATTGTACAAAGACTATTATTACTCAAAAATTCATACACCATGAAGTTTTGTAAATCCCCATGACATATTGTAACCACCAAGGTATAGTAACTATACACTCTATTGTGGAATCCAAATACAAAATTAAATCCTAATGGATCATTTTATTCATTAGGAAGTGGATCCACTATTACCAAGAAGACAATTTTGATACTTATTATAACAAAATTTTCTATATGAAAAACCCATGAACCATTAATTGAGTATTTTTATTTATGTTTTATATCTTTTAAACATCCATACAATAAGGTATAATAGTTAATCATATACATAATATTTATATTCATCCCCAAAAATTTCATACTTTGATGCTGCCTTGAATGTAATATTTGTATTTTTATTTATGTTTTATACATTTTTAATATACATTTTTTGAAATATTCTTCCTCAAGATATTTAAATCCATAATCTAATAAGCATTCTCAGGGGTATCTCTAATAACTCCCACCAGAAAGTCACATAAATCACCAAACTTTTCACTTGAATTCATTTTCAAATCATCAAAAAATTGTAATATATATATATATTCATATTTTTTAATTTTTGTACACGTTTATTGATATAAAAAATTTATCATGAAATCTTTGATTTATTAATAATTCTATCACCTTCTTGAGAAACAAATTTGATAAAAATCCCATTAAATCATTAAAAGCATTATAATTCCGATTCAATAACCTTAGGTCATATTCATACATTAACCACTTTTAATTAGAAATTTTAATTATTAAAACATCCTATGAAATGGTCTCATTGAATTAAATAGTGGATTCAATACCACTTATTTTAACCTGAGGTCCCATGAAAAATACCCAATGATGTGGGTGAATTATGGTGTCTAAAAAATTTATTCCTTTCATAGTATTCATTATATCTAGTCTTTGTTTTTTAAAAGAATATTTTCATTGGTCGTAAACATCACGATCAATAATAACATAATTTTAGAAATAAAGAAGCACAATCAAAGATATTTTTAAATTGTTCCCCTACACATTTCTACATTAAATGAGAAGGTATCAATGATCCTATGACATTTTAATTAACTTCTTATCCACTAATATGTGACTATATATTTTGGTACAGATTATTACTCTTCAATGGTTGATGACCCATTCCTCTATTCCACTCACTAATCTCATGTGTGTTACAAAGATATAGTCACCGAAGAGTTGAAACTCAAAAGGATATCAATCAAAATTATAACACCCAAGAATAATGGATCTTTTCTATGATAGTTTAGTATTGACATGTAGATATTTAAATCTATGAATATAAATTCTATCATCCAAGCCTAGTAATCAATTTAATCCATCTTTCTCACACTTCTCTCCAAAATTCTTGCTATTCGATAATAATCAGTCATATAATACAATCTTCTTTATATTATTTTATAAAAAAATATATTTTTCCTCATATCTAAACCATTCTTCTCCTATATAATAATAGTCCATTTTCTTGAAAATACTAATTTCGAAATTCAAATATCAATCAATATTTACCAATCCTCTATATTAAATCAAAACTTATGATAATTACTCAAAGAATCCCTACAATTTATTTTCAAATACCGTATTGATTGATGCATAAAAAACTACCGAAATAACATGATAATTATAATGAATCATGTTTATTAATAATATCCTCATTTAAAAAGTAACAAAATGAAATATGATTCACATTATGATTTATTGTTTCCTTATTAAACTATCACCAACTAACAAATGTATCATGGGATGATATTAGGCTTTATGGTTGGATCATGATTTTTGTAACCAAATATATAAAATATTTTTATTCACTATTTCTTCTCATTTTTCATTACAATTATTTCATAACATAGTTCCTTCTTAATTTGATTAGTCTCAAAACAATTCATGACAATTCTTACGACTTCAGAGAGTGATCCTTTTATATTTTACAACATTTTTCAAAACATCAGAATCAATACTTATAGAATATTTATTGTAGGTATTCATGTTGTGAACTATTAAATCATATTTTACAATTGATCTTGTTTCATTATGATTATAATGTCATAAATATGTATAGATTAATATTTTAACAATCAATAAAATATACCTTGTTTATTTCAAAAAATGGTTGTTATCATAGGGAGTGATTGTCATGTCCCAACCTAATATGAGTTCATAAAATATTTTCAATGTATTAAACCTTACATTTATTCTAGGTATCCCTTAAATAATTTTCTCATTACCCTTATTAATGGGAAAAATATTTTACTCTATCCAATTCCATATCCATTCACTATGTGACATATTAGCTAGAAATTCAATTTTTCCATGCATCAGCAATAACTTCAAGACACTTCTGATTTAATAAAAATATTTAACATAGATTTAATTACATATATAAAAAATACTTAATGAATTTAATAATTTTCCTCTATTTTAAAAATATTCCTATTTATCATGTTTTTTAGCAGTAAGGGGTGTCCTATAGTGATGTTTCAAAAGGAACAATGTTCATTCCACTCACTCATAGTAATATAGTCTGAACCCGAGAGTCACAAGAGGTCATGGTGTCATATAATGGGGTCGATTTAATTTTTAATATACTATTTCAACATATTAGAAATTATATATTAAGTTATTTAGGTTTATGAACTATGGTTTATTGGTAAGTTTTATGGTATGGATAGTTAGTTTTCATATTTACATTCACTAACATTAGAAATGTGGTGAATTGGAAAGAAAAACCTTTTTAATATTCATTTCTTAGTTGCTTATTGTTTAATGGATTATTTGTTATATTATTTTCAAAAGACCGGTTTATAGAATTATTTTATCATATAATTAATATTACATTGATTTGAAAAAATATTATACTATGCATAATTATTTAAAATAAAAAATGAAAATTTGAATTTAAAAATAAATAAGGGGTTTTAAGATCATAGATTTTGAATTGTGTAAAAGAAAAATTATTTTTACATTGTATTTCATTTTCTGATAAGCTTCTTAAGTTATTTTTGAATGGGATATAATTTAGAAGAAAAAAATTATTTGGAAGTTAAGAAATGAAAATTATATAATCCATTGCTTTAGGTAACCAAGTGTCATGTTATTAAAAAAATCCTTAAACACGGTTGGAATTCATGTATGGATTCTTGAAGTTGTATAAATGTACACTGTATGATAATTATGATCATTATGGAGTTATTATATATTTCTTAATATATTTTTTTGATTTTTTATTCCATGTAATTTGATAAATTTTATAAATATTTTTTAATAAATAATACATATAGTGATTTGGTTTGTTTTGAAATTTGGTTACTATGGTAAAAATAAATTTAACATAGTATTATTTTTCAAATGGATTTATGAATGACTAAAATTTAGGTTATGAATTTATTTTCCAAATTGTATTGGATACATTTTTACAAAAAGTTCACATGATAGAATAAATTATAGTGATTCTAATAAGTCCTACTTGAAAAATTTATACTCGCCTCAACATGAACACCTCTGTGCATTTGTATATTTTTTTCTCTAATATATAAAATAAAAATTCCACATTATTCATAAATGAAAAAAATCTAATAGTTATTTTTATGGTGGTACATAATGATATTTGAAATATCATCAATATAGAAGGATTATATCTTATATGGGTTGGTGTTAGTCAATTTCCATTAGCTATTATTTTTGGGCTTACCGAAATTTCATCCTCTATGTTGTTAGTATTGTTTCATTAAATTGAAATTTAATGATTTATTCTTTTAAAAATAAAGTTATTCACTATATATTATTATTTTTTACTTCCCTTGTGTAAAAATCATTTTCCCTAGGATTATATTGTATCATATAATACTAGATTTTAAGATCTAGTGTTTAGGTAGTGCACTTAACGACATTTAGAGATATATTTCAATATATTAGGTCCAACTTACACAAAAATATAATCAAACAAAATATTAAAACAATGATTTAATGTTTTATATACTGATGTGTAGTGACATGGGTTTTTAACTGAGTGGAACTCATCTATATTACATGTTTTTAGGTCTCGAAACATTACTAGCGGTAAAATGTTAATTTTAACCATGAATCTAATAACCTAAATATTTGAAAAGGGGGCATGTCACAGCTCGTCCCTCGAGGCCCGTGTCATGACTGTAACAGCCCAAGATTTTATAAAGAAATATTAATTTTAATTTTACTAATGTCTTGTGTTGTACGCTACACCAAAAGGAGCTTGCACAACACGCATCCTTGTATTGCCTTGCATTACACGCAATCGCGACCTTCCTCGATAGCGTGTGTAATACGCAATACCGAGTTTCACTAAACAACGATGTGCTATTAAAATATTATTAAAACTAGCTGTTATGAATATTAATAACCACTTTTTAAAATTCTTTAAATCTTATTTTTCAAAATGAACTTCATTCTTGGATTCGGAGTATCGAATTTAGCCTAAGGTGAAATTTTGGTACTTTTCGGATAACTTTCATATTCTGATGAATAGTGAAAATTACTAATTTATAATTAAAAACAACTTTTTTAATCAAAATAATTAATAGTGATAAATTATTAATTTGAGTGGTTTTAAAGTATATTTAGAATATATTTTTACAATTTAATACAATGTTGGTCATTGGATGTAATTTCACATTTAAACCAGACGTAATCAAGTGTCAATCTTTTGATAGATATTGTTTCTTAAGAACACGCTATTTGTGTTAACAGCGGGATTTAATTATAAATTTAATTAATGCAATTTCTATGTTATGAATTTGGTAAAATAGACTTCATTTTTGAATTCGGAATATGAAATATAGCTTAGGATGAAATTTTGGCATTATTCTGAAAAACATCAATTTTTGATGAATAGTGAAACTACTAAGTGGTAGGTTAAAAACTGAATTTTGTATAAAACTTAATTTTACCGCTTCTGTGAATGGAATTTCGAAAATCCGAGAGACACGGTTAATATCAAGGACTAAAATGTGCTTCAATGAGATGAAAATAATTTTTTGGTGAATAGTAACTTTTTACTTTTTTTACCACGGTTAATAGTAAATAGGGTAACTAAGGGTAAATATGATATTATTATTACCCTAACACATGTCCTAATTCTATTGGACAAGTGTATTTCGACCAAAAACAAACTTAGGAATAAAATATGACCATTTAGGCCCACTTGGATTAGATTAGGACATTTATTATTAATTTATTTAAAGAAGGGTTAAAATAGTTAAAATCAAAGTTTAATAAGTAAATCATTTTTAATATGGGGTTATACATAAGATAAATTCGATTGTAATTATTAATTAGAAAGCTAAAAAGATTTCCTACATGATGGTATTTTATTTTTAATTTTTAGACATCAAATAATTTAATTTATTTATGACACAACGATGATGTAGTAATTATCTTTTTAATGAAATATTGACATAATTGATGTTATAAGCACCAAAATAAATGTAATTTGAGATTTTTTTATGAATTCCAATAATTTTCTAGGTTACTATGATATATTAATGTTGATTTAATCAACTTGGTTCGAACATTTAATTCTGTTATGACTTTCACAAAAATCATATATCAAATAGTGTCAAAATTGACACAAAATAGTTTTTAAATCAAATATTATATTACTAATTGTTATTTTATTCCTAAAAATCTAAGGTTCGGCCAAATGACTTAGATAAGGATATATATATTAATAATAAACAATTTGGGGTTCGTTTTCCATGTTATAGTAAGTGTATTAACCATATAGTGAAAGAAAACAAAAAGACACGGTAAATGTTAAATTATTTAACTTAGAGTTAAATCTAATTGATAAGGTTTAAAATAATATCCAAACATGTCTAAATTTGATTGGTTGATGAGATTACAACCCTATCTCATCTAAGCTTCGAATATGAGTCATTTTTGGAGGTTTTTAAGTGGGGTTAGATTTATTATAAATTAATATTTTTAAGAATTCCTAAGGTGCCCCTCTCCTCCCCTATAAAAGGACACCTCCTCCCCCTCCTCCTCACACCAATTTGAGCACTCAAGATCGGCCAACCCCTGCCAAAATCTCTTCTCCACTTCCCTAGAAACATCCTAGAGGTTATGGTCTTACTCAAAGACCAATTTTAGTTCCCTAAGAGGAGGTCTCCAAAAGGCGCTTCAAAGAAGAGGTAATTACCGTTACCAATTCTTTCATCTTTATTTCTTCTTCCACTTCTTCTTCTTAGGTTGTTTCATTATGAAGTAATAACATCAGTATCACTCATATACTGATATGTTATTATAAGTATGAAACAACCCTATTTCACCATCTATCCATCCTACGGAAAAAGAAATCACCGCGCGTGCGTACGTACGGAATACCGTCTCCACGCCGTGGTGTAATCTATTTTCCACCACCACCTTACATGGAAGGGTATAATGGTGTAAAGAATAACTATACATAGTTATTACAACATCATATTGATTCTGATATATTGTATAATCCACTCCAATTCAATTCAATATTTATAGAAATGATATCATCGCTCGTGCGTACGTACGGACTACCGTCTCCACGACGCGATGAGATTCATTCTCCATGTTAACCATTTAAGAATGATTATAATGTATATATAAGAAATAATAATGAAATATATGACATTATAAAGCTACTGGATTTATGTATATATATACATATGTATGTCATCTACTTACATCCATTTCAAGACAATAAGGAAAGGAAAACAGCGTTCATGCGTACGTACGGACTACCGTCTCCATGAACGGTGTTTTTCATTTTATTTATCTACCTATTATATATATATATACTGAATATATATGATATATAAATCATATTTTATATTCTGGAAGTAAGTAAATCATGATATAAGTAATAATGATGTCAAGAACAACAAGTCAAAACACCTACGATAAATGAAACGATTTTACCCAAAACGCTTCTTTAACATGGAATTTACAAAAGAACGGGTAATATAATGTCATAAGTAAACCATATATGATATCATAACAATGAATATGATTCTGTAATAAGTCAATGACATTATTTAAATCATTATACAGGAGGTTCGGACACATACGAAGCAAATTGGACCTAAGGTAAGGGAAATATCACAATCTCATTTTTATCCGAGATTGTTTATTCGTAAGTATTTACTGGGGTGTATTTTATCATCCACATCCATGTTCCCTAAATATGTAATATTGTTTCCATCCACTTGCAATAGTTTAAATCGAATTTTACCCTTAGGTGAGTTTTTAGTAAAGAATATGAAAGGAATCTTTTGTCGTTTTTCCGTACGAGGTACTTTTTGACTTTTCCGACAAAAGTACGAGAAGAATGTTTTTTTTAAATTAAATGGCACAAATGGATTTTTAAGGTTTTATAAAGCCTTATTTTCATGAAGCTTCCTCCAAAAGATTTAATTAATATTTTCAACAAAATCTCTTTCTTTTAAAATTGCATGATGTTTTGTGAAAAGAAATTGATTTTGAAGAAGAAAGGATATTTTCCTCAAGAATTCATTTCAAGTGTTTTATCAAAATTATTTTCCATCTAAGATAATAAAGGGTTCTGTTTCTATCCATATTTTTACATTGATTTGACTATGTTGTGATGGAATTATGTTTATGAATTCCTTTATCTTATATGAATGGTTTTATGATGTCATGTTGTATAAGAATCCAATTTTTATTACATGGGTTATGCAATGATGTATGATTTATGATTTTGTGGCACACATAAGAAAGGATTCATTAAGAGATGGGTGGGACCTATATCTCCCTCCAATGCATTGGGTAAAGATTTTATATCTCATGAGATAGACATGGCTGGAATGGTAGGTTATACCGGTTCAGTGAAACAGGACTGAAACGAGGATTACTCGATTCAGAAAGGGACTTTGTCCACTAAGATAGTCTTGGCAATGAGTCTTGACTAACAAGAAATGATTCTCTATGATTATGTGTGTATGCCACAATGAGTAATGTTTTAAGTTATGATTTCATTTCCCTACTATGATTTATCCCATGTTATGAAATTATGCTCTCTTTTGCAGGTTAAGATTTCCAAAAGTTATGGTCTTATGAATATGATGTGATTGATTTTTCTTTTGTATACCCTTACTGAGCATTTGAGCTCACCCTTTTATGTTTTCTTTTCCCCAGGATATAAAGAAAGGTTTTTAGGTAAAAAAAAAGGGAAGATATTTGTGGGAGATGTTGAAGATCTTTCCCCACGATTAGAAGATTTTATTCCGAGTTTCCAAAGACACTAAACTATTACGATCCTTGTGTGTGTGTTTTTGTTATGTACTAAGTATTCCGCAAAAGTAATGTAATGTCAATGAACGTCAAGATACGGGTCTCTACAGTTGGTATCAGAGGCAAAGGAGGTAGGAATGTATCCGATCCTTGGGAACTCTCACATGTGAGCGTTGGACGAAGCATGGCTCTCCGCCCAAGGGCTTCATGAGGAAATGGCTGCCACTGGGGATGGTGGTGTGTCCCGCCCAGGGGGTGTAGCCGCCCATGGAGTGCCCTGATAGGTATCAATTGTAGTCCACTGGAAGTAATTCTAGACCGCTACAGTTGGTATCAGAGGAAAGGTTTAGTCAACCTTTGGAAACTAGGATGTGAGAACGTTAGTGAGATCCCTAGAGATATTTCTAAGGTATGTCTAGGGATGTCCCTAAGGATAAGTATACGTATAGGATATATTCCTAGAACTACGGTAACGATCTTAGAATTTAACCTAATATGTTAGATATTGAGGGTGCTCCCCCTTTACTATGTTGTCTTCCCTAGCATGATTTCGCCTCTCACAAAATTCTTTTTGTGTTTTAGTTAATGGAGGGAACCAGAAGGAATTCGGTTAACATTGAATCCAATGGACAAATTTGTGACTATGAGCAACAAAATTGTGTGATGCCTAGAGATAAAGATATTGTGATTATGCCGAATCAGTCATCGCGATATATGATTAACAAGGTGAAATTTAGTGGTATGACTAATTCATCAAAGAAGAGGAAGATAAACTATTATGCATGTTCGCATGTTGAGGATCATAAAGAAAGGAAGATTGAGATTTCTAAAGATGGGAAGAAGAACCTTGAGGAATACCTCAAATGGAGGGACCGATGTTATCTATGTGGAGAAAAGGGTCATAGAGTGACAGATTGTTATGGAGTTCAATGTCTTATTTGTGGAGAACATGGGCATTACCCAACTCAATGCCCTGACCTAAAAAGATACTTCTAAATCAAGGAAGGACTTATTCCAGGACAGTCATTGAAGTGGATGTACTGAAGTGTTTATGTATTGGTATTCAAGAATAATGTTGTTGAGGTACTTTTATGGTGTATTGGAATATTTATGTATTGCTCTAATGTGGTATTCGAAGTGATTGAGGTATTTTTGGAAAAAAGATGATATGCGCATAATGAAGGGAAAATGAGAAAATGAAATATTTGACAGTATTCATGAGCTCATGATTGATATAAGGACTAAGTGATATCATGGTTTGAGTATATGGAATTTTGAGGATTTCGGTATGTGAAAAGTGTTAACTTTTAACTGCATTCAAGTTTTCACTAAGGTTCAATGGGTATTCAAGAGAGTACACGATTAAGGACTTTGAATGTTTGGAATGTGACCAACAAGACATATCTTATGATATGTGGGGATCAACGACAGTATTAAATCTCTGGTAATCGTTGTCACTATATTATGAGAGTGGACTGCAGTATTATGTATAAGCCTAAAGATTAGACTGGATTATGTTGGACATAAGTTAGTATTGTTTAAGGATAGAAGATTTTCGATATTATTGATGGGATGTTATAGTAACGTAGTTTTAGAAAAAAGGACAACCTACAGGACGGGCGACAACCCATCGCTTCGGACAAGGCTGTAGGAATCGAACCCACAACCGAAGTGCGACTGGCCTTTATCGCCTACCACTGACGTACAGGAAGTCCCTGTTTAGTAGAAACCAGTTTTATTATATTAAGAAGTATGATATATGAAGTATAAGTCCATTTTAGGAACCATATATGATTAATCTCACTATAGAATGACTTATGTATATTTAATAACTTTTTCTAACCTTTTGTTTGAGATAGATGGAATGAACAGTCATTCTATCACATGATCTGCTAACACATCACGAATAACAAATTCAACTTCATTTATTTAAGAAATGAAGTGGAAATTGTTCAAGGCACGAACAACAGTGAGATTGTACCAAAATAAAGTAAGTATTTATTCTAATTCAAATTTTCAACTTTAGGGAGATGATCTTGAAAACCAAAAATGTTGTTCTAGTGATCTTATACCTGATGAATCAGATGGTACCTTAGATCATCACAAATTTATGGATTTGTGATTACTGGCTTTTCCATAGCCATGTTCTCTACCACTCTCCATCAGAACATGATGGTTAGATTTCTCTTCCATATCCATATTTTCACCTATGTGGAAACCCAGTGATTAGTTTATTTGGGTAATCGTTACATTTCATACTTTAGTTTTTAAAGCCAAGTTTTGGTATTCCTTTTTACGATGTGGGTTTCTATTAAAGAAACTTTCGAATAGTAAACCATTTATAACCCCGACGAATTTCGAGGGCGAAATTCATTTTAAGGGGGGTAGAATGTAACAGCCCAAGATTTTATAAAGAAATATTATTTTTAATTTTACTAATGTCTTGTGTTGTACGCTACACCAAAAGGAGCTTGCACAACACGCATCCTTGTATTGCCTTGCATTACACGCAATCGCGACCTTCCTCGATAGCGTGTGTAATACGCAATACCGAGTTTCACTAAACAACGATGTGCTATTAAAATATTATTAAAACTAGCCGTTATGAATAGTAATAACCACTTTTTAAAATTCTGTAAATCTTATTTTTCAAAATGAACTTCATTCTTGGATTCGGAGTATCGAATTTAGCCTAAGGTGAAATTTTGGTACTTTTCGGATAACTTTCATATTCTGATGAATAGTGAAAATTACTAATTTATAATTAAAAACAACTTTTTTAATCAAAATAATTAATAGTGATAAATTATTAATTTGAGTGGTTTTAAAGTATATTTAGAATATATTTTTACAATTTAATACAATGTTGGTCATTGGATGTAATTTCACATTTAAACCAGACGTAATCAAGTGTCAATCTTTTGATAGATATTGTTTCTTAAGAACACGCTATTTGTGTTAACAGCGGGATTTAATTATAAATTTAATTAATGCAATTTCTATGTTATGAATTTGGTAAAATAGACTTCATTTTTGAATTCGGAATATGAAATATAGCTTAGGATGAAATTTTGGCATTATTCTGAAAAACATCAATTTTTGATGAATAGTGAAACTACTAAGTGGTAGGTTAAAAACTGAATGTTGTATAAAACTTAATTTTACCGCTTCTGTGAATGGAATTTCGAAAATCCGAGAGACACGGTTAATATCAAGGACTAAAATGTGGTTCAATGAGATGAAAATAATTTTTTGGTGAATAGTAACTTTTTACTTTTTTTACCACGGTTAATAGTAAATAGGGTAACTAAGGGTAAATATGATATTATTATTACCCTAACACATGTCCTAATTCTATTGGACAAGTGTATTTCGACCAAAAACAAACTTAGGAATAAAATATGACCATTTAGGCCCACTTGGATTAGATTAGGACATTTATTATTAATTTATTTAAAGAAGGGTTAAAATAGTTAAAATCAAAGTTTAATAAGTAAATCATTTTTAATATGGGGTTATACATAAGATAAATTCGATTGTAATTATTCATTAGAAAGATAAAAAGATTTCCTACATGATGGTATTTTATTTGTAATTTTTAGACATCAAATAATTTAATTTATTTATGACACAACGATGATGTAGTAATTATCTTTTTAATGAAATATTGACATAATTGATGTTATAAGCACCAAAATAAATGTAATTTGAGATTTTTTATGAATTCCACTAATTTTCTAGGTTACTATGATATATTAATGTTGATTTAATCAACTTGGTTCGAACATTTAATTCTGTTATGACTTTCACAAAAATCATATATCAAATAGTGTCAAAATTGACACAAAATAGTTTTTAAATCAAATATTATATTACTAATTGTTATTTTATTCCTAAAAATCTAAGGTTCGGCCAAATGACTTAGATAAGGATATATATATTAATAATAAACAATTTGGGGTTCGTTTGCTATGTTATAGTAAGTGTATTAACCATATAGTGAAAGAAAACAAAAAGACACGGTAAACGTTAAATTATTTAACTTAGAGTTAAATCTAATTGATAAGGTTTAAAATAATATCCAAACATGTCTAAATTTGATTGGTTGATGAGATTACAACCCTATCTCATCTAATCTTCGAATATGAGTCATTTTTGGAGGTTTTTAAGTGGGGTTAGATTTATTATAAATTAATATTTTTAAGAATTCCTAAGGTGCCCCTCTCCTCCCCTATAAAAGGACACCTCCTCCCCCTCCTCCTCACACCAATTTGAGCACTCAAGATCGGACAACCCCTGCCAAAATCTCTTCTCCACTTCCCTAGAAACATCCTAGAGGTTCTGGTCTTACTCAAAGACCAATTTTAGTTCCCTAAGAGGAGGTCTCCAAAAGGCGCTTCAAAGAAGAGGTAATTACCGTTACCAATTCTTTCATCTTTATTTCTTCTTCCACTTCTTCTTTTTAGGTTGTTTCATTATGAAGTAATAACATCAGTATCACTCATATACTGATATGTTATTATAAGTATGAAACAACCCTATTTCACCATCTATCCATCCTACGGAAAAAGAAATCACCGCGCGTGCGTACGTACGGAATACCGTCTCCACGCCGTGGTGTAATCTATTTTCCACCACCACCTTACATGGAAGGGTATAATGGTGTAAAGAATAACTATACATAGTTATTACAACATCATATTGATTCTGATATATTGTATAATCCACTCCAATTCAATTCAATATTTATAGAAATGATATCATCGCTCGTGCGTACGTACGGACTACCGTCTCCACGACGCGATGAGATTCATTCTCCATGTTAACCATTTAAGAATGATTATAATGTATATATAAGAAATAATAATGAAATATATGACATTATAAAGCTACTGGATTTATGTATATATATACATATGTATGTCATCTACTTACTTCCATTTCAAGACAATAAGGAAAGGAAAACAGCGTTCATGCGTACGTACGGACTACCGTCTCCATGAACGGTGTTTTTCATTTTATTTATCTACCTATTATATATATATATATACTGAATATATATGATATATAAATCATATTTTATATTCTGGAAGTAAGTAAATCATGATATAAGTAATAATGATGTCAAGAACAACAAGTCAAAACACCTACGATAAATGAAACGATTTTACCCAAAACGCTTCTTTAACATGGAATTTACAAAAGAACGGGTAATATAATGTCATAAGTAAACCATATATGATATCATAACAATGAATATGATTCTGTAATAAGTCAATGACATTATTTAAATCATTATACAGGAGGTTCGGACACATACGAAGCAAATTGGACCTAAGGTAAGGGAAATATCACAATCTCATTTTTATCCGAGATTGTTTATTCGTAAGTATTTACTGGGGTGTATTTTATCATCCACATCCATGTTCCCTCAATATGTAATATTGTTTCCATCCACTTGCAATAGTTTAAATCCAATTTTACCCTTAGGTGAGTTTTTAGTAAAGAATATGAAAGGAATCTTTTGTCGTTTTTCCGTACGAGGTACTTTTTGACTTTTCCGACAAAAGTACGAGAAGAATGTTTTTTTTAAATTAAATGGCACAAATGGATTTTTAAGGTTTTATAAAGCCTTATTTTCATGAAGCTTCCTCCAAAAGATTTAATTAATATTTTCAAAAAAATCTCTTTCTTTTAAAATTGCATGATGTTTTGTGAAAAGAAATTGATTTTGAAGAAGAAAGGATATTTTCCTCAAGAATTCATTTCAAGTGTTTTATCAAAATTATTTTCCATCTAAGATAATAAAGGGTTCTGTTTCTATCCATATTTTTACATTGATTTGACTATGTTGTGATGGAATTATGTTTATGAATTCCTTTATCTTATATGAATGGTTTTATGATGTCATGTTGTTTAAGAATCCAATTTTTATTACATGGGTTATGCAATGATGTATGATTTATGATTTTGTGGCACACATAAGAAAGGATTCATTAAGAGATGGGTGGGACCTATATCTCCCTCCAATTCATTGGGTAAAGATTTTATATCTCATGAGATAGACATGGCTGGAATGGTAGGTTATACCGGTTCAGTGAAACAGGACTGAAACGAGGATTACTCGATTCAGAAAGGGACTTTGTCCACTAAGATAGTCTTGGCAATGAGTCTTGACTAACAAGAAATGATTCTCTATGATTATGTGTGTATGCCACAATGAGTAATGTTTTAAGTTATGATTTCATTTCACTACTATGATTTATCCCATGTTATGAAATTATGCTCTCTTTTGCAGGTTAAGATTTCCAAAAGTTATGGTCTTATGAATATGATGTGATTGATTTTTCTTTTGTATACCCTTACTGAGCATTTGAGCTCACCCTTTTATGTTTTCTTTTCCCCAGGATATAAAGAAAGGTTTTTAGGTAAAAAAAAAGGGAAGATATTTGTGGGAGATGTTGAAGATCTTTCCCCACGATTAGAAGATTTTATTCCGAGTTTCCAAAGACACTAAACTATTACGATCCTTGTGTGTGTGTTTTTGTTATGTACTAAGTATTCCGCAAAAGTAATGTAATGTCAATGAACGTCAAGATACGGGTCTCTACAATGACTACCCCAAGCCCACCTTCCATAGGCCAGGGGCTAGTGAATAGAACCGGAATGGCATATCCCTAAAACAGGAAGGCATTTCCTTTTTATCCTCTACAAACACACAGTCCAATAACACAAGAAGAATCAACCATGAAGTACACCATGGTAGTAAAAAGGGGTAATAAAAGTAAAGGGTCTGGAATACAAGCCCAAATGAAAAGTAATAATACAACTAAAAAATTAAAAAACTGCATATGGATCAGCCACCAAGGATCCTACCTGAAGGGTAGGTACCTCTCACAATCAGTAGTCCCCACGTCACGTCACGCAAAATGGTCCACCTCTGAGCATCGTCCAGTCCTGTCTCCCTCATCCTTGGTCAATTTTGTACATAGTTTGCACAAAACACAAGAAGGTTCAGGCATATCCCATGCAGGGGTGAGTATAACAATACTTAATAGGGACCTTGAGACCCTTGTAGGTCTCCTAGAGTTCCAAAATGGAAAAACCACAAGCAAGACATCAACTCAAAGAAAGAAGTGATAGAAATAAACTATAATTATTTATATTCCCAAACATATACCTATGTTATCAAGATATACTCATCTTATACATGAGGAAATAATACCACAAGGGAAACACCACAAAGGTAGTTGTACCACATCGGTAACACCACAGAGATAACACCACAAAGGTAACACCATGAAGGTAGAAGTGCCACACCAGTAACAACACAAAGATAGAAGTATCACATAGGTAAAACCAAGAAGATGACATCATAAAGGTAGAAGACTCATCTCACACTGGTATAACTTAAGTACATAAGTAAAGTTGATTAGTCGTAAGCTAGGCCATCTTATTCTGTTAAGTGGCACTATTGCTGACCCACATAGTATCGATAGGTAATAGCCCCTACTGACCAACACAGGATCTGATCCAAAGAGGATCAGTATGTGCTGACGTACACAGGATCATTGATCACTTATCCACACTGGATTTGATAGATGCTGACCCACAGAGGATCGATGTTCTTTCTTCACGGTACAAACATCCACAGGATTATTCATACCCGGTGTAGTGGAGTACCACTGAATCTACCCCACAAGATATTTTTCCTAAAATGACAGTCACTAAGCTCCCAAAAGGTGTAACTCAAAGGACCTCCATGTCGTTGGGTTCTAACGCAACAGTCGGTGCGTCAATCGGACACCCGATCTGGGAGTTAAAAGAGTTTTAGTTCTGAGGGCCTAGTTAGATTCGTGTTTATCCAACCAAAACATACTCCAAATACCTCCAGAAGACATGTGGACTATACTAAAAGGAAAGTCACACTCCAAGTGTCTCAGTGCAGTAGACGGTTCATCAAATGGAAGCCTGGTTCTCAAGTTATGGTCCTTTAAATGAAACTGGGCCTGGTGGGGTCTGGGTCTGGTCTGACCCTGTCAGACCGAGCTCAACCGACCTAGTCTGAGTCCAACATCGCTAGGATGCGCCGCAGCAAGGTTGGACCACTAGGCCATAGTCCATCCTGACCCGTTGGGCTCACACGACTTGACCCACGGAGGCGCGCCCTACTGGGCTCGTGTGGTCCGGCCCGCGGAGGTGCAACCCTCTGGGCTAGCGCGACCTGGCTTGTAGTGGAGCATGGTTCATTGGGGACACAATATCTATCCCATAGTGGAGCATGGCCCATTAGTGTGGGGCCTACGTGAGCTGGCACAAGGGGGGTCTTTCCCCCATTTGGAAGGCGATGTGGCAGTGTCATTTGACACTGCCAGGTCACTCGGGGGCCCATTGCGGGTTCTGCCGCCACAACATTAGATACACGACTCCTCCAGTGGTGCGTCGTTGCATGTCGCTGCCTCCTCCTATAGGTGGTCGATGTTGGCCACCATGTTTTACCCTGTTGCTTCTAAAAAGAGGAGGCCTTTCTCTATCGGTGGCGGGCACAGCGCGCCGCATCACCACCACGGTCGGCCGGTGTCAGCCGCTCTACTGACCATTGTGGAACAGTGCCACATCCTGCTCCTATAGAGTGAGTAGGCATGCCACCTCCATTGCGGTGGTTAGTTTTGTCCATATCCATCTTCTTATGATGTTGATCATCGATATCACATTGTTGGTCTTCTGTAGAGAATGCAAAGGTAGGAAAAATAGTGGAGGGACCGAGCCTTGTTCATTTGGCTTTTTCCCTCAGTGTTATCATATTAATAAGAAATAGGATTTATGGTTCAACAATATACTGAAAAATAAATGATATAAACCCCTACCTCATAAATCCATTGAAAAATGTTCGCGTTTGGAGGTGGGTCAATGTTCGTCATTCCTGCAACAAGCTTCCAACGACACTGCTCAATAGTTGTTCTTTGATTCGAGGTTCGGTGTCGCTTGACACTAATTTTCAGGACTGGTCTTGTCCTCTATGTGGTTGGTGCCATGGAAATTTATTATAACTTCGTCACTTGATGAATTTGTGCTAATACCCCTTCCCATGCTCCATATAAATATGCAAGGGGAGTGGTGAGTAACGCTTGTGGAATATATGGGGATTAATTTAATAGGAACCCTTCTAATTTCCAATAACATTGTTACAAAGTATTTGAAGGTTCAATCAATTTAATGGCTTGAAACATCATGGCTCCCACCACTACCGCTTGTACGTTGGATGAAAATATATGAGAGAAAATAAAATAACTATGTTATTTTATTATTATGTAAAAGTCCTAAAATCTATTTTTTCTCTCAACCTATTACGGTTGAAGTGATGTCTCCTTTACGCGAATCTCAGTGCTGCAGATTCAATGGAGCCCTTGGATTTTAAATTCGTGCACCGGTTCAAAATATAGAAAACACCGCACACGTGTTTATTGAATGTACCTTAAAAAATGATCAGAAATTCATTTCGGGCACACTGGGCCTCGGAATGATGTACTGCCAATTTTCGCATACTTGTAATAATTCCATATAATTAAAAAGTTACATGGAAAATATGGGTCTTTACATTCTCCCCACCTTAGGGCCCTTCATCCCTGAAATACACAACATAAACTAAGAAAACAAATGGGGGTACTGAGCAAGAATATGATCCTCCTACTCCTAGGTACACTCTTGCAAGTTCCTGTGATACCCGCAAACACGCACCAAAGGTATTGATCATCCCTAAAGGGCTTTCTCTTTTTGATCTTCAATCTCTAATGGAACCTCCATAGACGTCGCCCCATCATCAAAGTCAGTCTCTCCATGGTTGATGGCATGAGATGGTTCATTCATGTATCTCCTCATCTGAGCTACATGGAAGATGCAGTGCACCCCCTCCAACAGCGGTGGTAGTGCCAAGTGGTATTCCATCTCACTTATCCTCCAAAGTATCAAAAATGGTTCGATAAACCTCAGTGATAACTTTCCACCTATTCCAAATCTCTGTAAACCTCATCGAGGTGAGACCCATAGAATTACATGGTATCCCTCACCAAACTCCAAATGTCTCTGCCTCCTATCACCATAAGAATTCTGTCTAGTTTGTGTGATCTTCATCCACTCTCGAATGACCTGCACCTTCTCAGTGGTAGTATGTACAAACTCTGGACCCATAAGTGTTGACTCCCCTAGGTCCGTACAACATAGATGTGCTCTACATGGTTGACTGTAAAAGGCCTCAAATAGTGCCATACCGATGTTAGAGTGATAATTATTGTTTTATGTGAACTACACTAAGGGAAAGTGATCCTACCAACTGTGGAAAAAATCTAGGATGCAAGCACATTGCATGTCTTCCAGTGTCTAAATAGTATACTCTATCTGACCATCCATCTGCGGATGAAAGGAAGCGCTCATGCATAACTGAGTCTCGAATGCCTCCTACAACCCCTTCCACAATAGTGAAGTAAAACGTCTGTCATGGTAAGATATGATCATCGATGACACCCCATGATGTTTCATAATCTTTTGAATGTAGAGGAGTCCCAATACCTCTACTGATCTATTCTCTCAGATAAGTAGAAAGTGGACTGACTAGTTGAGTCATTCAATTATCACTTAGATGGAATCATGTCCCCTAGACATATGTGGAAGCCATGTCACAAAGTCCATGGAGATTCCATCCCACTTCCATTAAAGAACATCTAGTGGATGTGCTAATTTTACTGCAACCTAATTCTCGGCCTTCACTTCTGACAAGTGACGCATCATGATAAAAACTCTTCAAATTCTTTCTTCATCTGTGGCCACCAGTACTGATATCGGGGGTCTTGATACATCTTCACCACTCTAGGATGTACCGCCATAGTAAAAATATGGAACTCCCTCAACACCTCCCCCTATTGGACCACTGGTACCATGGTACGTCTTCTAAAGAGAATGACGTGCTCCCCACCTTTAGAAAATTCTGCAGCTGCCTATCCGGAGGATATCTCAGCACGTTGATCCCCACAGTAAATGTAGCCAAGATGTGCCTCCCGAACGTGATGAAGAAGTGGGGGAGTGATAGTCATAGACTGGAGGTAAGCTGTTCTATCTCTATCCACGAAAGATATCTACAACGCGATACGTAGCTCTGTCGCCTCACTGAGCAACTGCAGACTCGACATCCTACTGAGTGCATCTGCTACCATGTTCCCCTTCCTAGGATTATAGGCTATCTCAATATGATAGTCTTGGAGGAACTATAGCCATCAACTCTCTCTCAGGTCTAGTTCCTTCTGAGAGAATATGTACATGAGACTCTATTGATCAAAGTAGACTGTAAAATTTTCTCCCATCAAGTAATGTCACAACATCTTCAGAGAAAAGACCACTGTTTCTAACTATAGGTCATGGGTAGCATAATTTTTCACATGTGGCCTCATCTATCATGATCCATAGGTGATCACTACTAACTCTTGCATCAGGACACACCCAATTCTGGTCCCTGATGTGTCTCATTACAGTACATACCCAATGCCCTATTCTAGTAGCCTCAATATGGGGGCACTTGTCAGTCTTTGCCTCATCATCTGAAAAATCTACTGGAATCTCTCCATCCTTAAAAGGGGTTGTACCTTCTTTTTCAACGCTAAAAAGGGTGCCACAACTCTGGAAAATGTAGGCACAAATCTCCCTAAGTATCCATCCAACCCCAAGAAACTCCACACCTCTGTCACACTACTGGGAAGCTCCCAAGAAAGCACAACCTCTATCTTCAATGGATCCGCTGCAACTCCGGATTCCGAGATAACATGTCCCAGAAATTGGACCTTTTGTATCCAGAACTGGCACTTCGAGAGCTTACCGTAAAGCTGGTGCTCTCAGAGTGTATCCAGAACTATATATAGATGATAGGCATACTCTTCCTCTAACGTCATGTATATCAAGATATCATCAATGAATACCACCACAATGAGATCAAGGTATGGCTGAAAGATCCTGGTCATTAGTCCCATGAACACTATTGTGGCATTGGTCACATCGAATGACATAAACAAGAACTCATAGTGGCCATAACAACATCTAAAGGCCATCTTCTACAAATCCTCATCTCGTACCCTATTCTGATGATAGCCTTATCTTAGGTCTATATTCTAAAACCAACAATATCCATTTAGTTGATCAAAAATAAAATCAATCCTTGGATGTTGATACTTATTATTTAGGGTCACCTGGTTCAGGCACTGGTAGTCCACACAGAGTCTCAAACTCCCATATTCCTTCTTGCCAAACAAAATCGAGGCTGCCCCTCGGGAAACACTGGGCCTTATGAACCCCTTCCTCTACATGTCCTCCAACTATACATGTAACTCAAGAAGATCTATGGGATCCATCCTATATGCTGGTGTAGATATCGGTGTCATCTCTGGATACAAGTCGATGTAAAATTCCACCTATCTGTGAGGAGGTATTCCCGGAACGTCATCTAGAAAGACATCCACATACTGGTCCACCACTACAGGATAGCTGGGACTCTCAACATTAACTGCTTTATGGTTTAGGCTATCCCAATGATGTGTTATTGGATACACCCTCCTCCGGTTAAGTCTATCCTGTGATGAAAATGTTCCCTTATCATCGGTGAAGGAAAAAAGGGTCCCATCCCCACGGACACACCACACTTTGTGCCTAATACAATCAATCTGGGCATGGATTGTGGATAACCATACCACACCCATGATGATGACATAAGGCCTCAAATCTGATACTAGTAGATCACAGCCAAAGCTCTCACCTCCTAGATTAATCTCACACTACATGCACCAGTGTGTAATCGTCGAATCCCCTCTCGTTGGAGTCTCTAGCCACAAGGATAGACCCAACAGCTCCACCAGAATCTATGAGCTCTGAATGAGGGTCAAGAAAATAAAATGTTAACTAGAACCTATGTCTATATGTACTAAAAATAAGGTTTAATACACACAAATCATACCCTTAATCGTCTCCAGAGCACCGTGGACAAAGGCCTCAGCTTCTGGGAGCAGAGCTCGTCCCTATCCACCAGCTCCATGTGGTCGGGGTGGACAAACTGGAGGTGGTGGTGGTAGAACCTCGAATTTCCACCCACTGCATACTGCTTGTCCATCTCCTCTACCACATCTTCCTTCTTCCTACGGACCACCCCGATCAAAACTCTTCCTTTCCCTCAGGCAGTCACAAACCATGTGACCCTCCCGCCGCACAAGTAGTATTCCCGGCTCTTAATCTTCCCTCCCTTGTCTCTTGAACTCCATACCACCGACCTTGTATCTTGAGGTTGTCTGCCAGAAGGTCTAGCCCGCTTGGGCCCCTACGCCATCTGTCTACTGCCTGCTACATATGACTCTGCTACTTGATGTCTAGTGGTGGCTCTCGTTGTTCTTGTATGCTCATCTATGAAGATCTCCACCAAAGGTGCTCACTCTTGTACCCCAACCTGCGTCCAAATGATGAGTGATATCATAAATGATTTTATCACAAATATGAGACCCTTCTCAAAGGTTCAGTACCTGATGAAATGGTCTCATACCATGTCAGTGGAGTATCGGGAGAGATCAGTCAACCTCGCCAAGTACTGGGCCAAATTCATTCTACACTGCTATAAGTGCCGCAGATCCTATATATGCACTGATCATAGAGTCATTGGGAAAAAATATTCAACGAAAAGGCCCTCAAAGACCACCTAGGAGAGGGTCTCCTCATCGTGCATCGGGAGTGTCAGACTCCACCATCTCCTAACAGCTCCTTGGAAGAGACAGGCATCTAGGATCACCATCATATCAGTTGGTGTACCAATTAAGCAAAAAAACTCTGGTCACGGCCTCTAGCCAGTCCTCAGCTGCATGCGGATACATCTCACCTCGAAATCTTAAAGGTATATTCCACTGAAACTCATGCAACGCGCTCAGTCAGCATGCACCCTCTACTGGTGGGTCTGGTGGCAACAGTTTCCCAACAGGTAGTGGTGTTGCTGGTACACCACCGGAAGGTGATAACACCATAAGAGGGCCTATCACCAAGGCATCATCGCTCCGTGGTCCATCATCGCGTACTCTCTCGGGAATCCTTGCTGGATATCTACATGGCAGCAACATGAAAAAACAAACAGGTGTGCCAAGGTCAATACATTATACCGGGTCATCTGGCTCAAAGATATCATAAGAAAAACTTTTTAAAAATGCACGCAATTAGTGTTCCTATATATAGAGATAGAAATCAGAATTCAGGGACCTGGTGTATGGATACGTCAGCTTCCACACCAACACAAGATTCCTCAAAATTAAAACCACACTCCTAACACTTAACACTATTTCCATATAAAAAATATCAGATTCCTAGTTCTTTGGTAGAACTGACTCCTCTGATACCAATTTTTCATGACCTGTCCCTCAGGGCCCACGTTGTGACTACCCCAAACCCACCTTTCATAGGCCAGGGGATGGTGACTAGAATTGAAAAGTCTTATCCGTAAAATAATAAGGCATTTCATTTTTAACATGTACTAAAACAAAGTCCAAGAACACAATAGGAAGATACCTTGAAGTAAAATATTGTAGTAACAATATTATTGAAAGTAAAGGGGCCAGAATACAAGCCCAATTGGAAAGTTTAAATACAACTAAAAAATGGAAAAATAGCTCCTGGATCATCCACTAAGGGTCCTACCTAAAGGGTAGGTACATCTCATGATCAGTAGACCCTGTGTCACATCATGCCAAATGGTCCACCTCCAGGCACCATCCAGTCTCGTCTCCTTCATCCTCGATCAAAATTTTACGTCATCTACACAACACACAACATGGTGTAGTCATAGCCCGTGCAGGGGTGAGTATAACGATACAAAGTAGGGACCATAAGATACTCGTAGGTCTCCCAGAGTTCCACAAACAAAAAAGAACAAGCAAGACCTCAACTCAAAGAACAATGTGATATACATCAACTCTACATAGGTATATGCCCATAGATATACCAATGTTATCAATATATACTCATATTATACATGGGGAAACAATACCAAAAAGGTAAAACCATGAAGGTAGAAGTACCACATAGGTAACACGACGAAGATAACACCGTAATGGTAACACCATGAAGGTTGAAGTACCACACTGGTAACACCAAAAAGATAGAGTCACACATGTAACACCATGAAGATAAAATAATGAATATAACACCATCAAGGTAGAAGACTTATCTCACACCATTATAACTTTAGTAAAGAAGTGCAGATGATTTTTCATAAGCTAGGTCATATTATTCTGTGAAGTGGCACTACTACTGACCCACACAGGATCGATAAGTAATAACCCCTGCTAACCCACACAGGATCTGACCCACATAGGATCAGTATGCGCTAACCCACAAAGGATCACTTAGTGCTAACCCAGACAGCATCTAATAGATGTTGACCCACACAGGATCGATGTTCTTTCTTCACATTATATCCAGCCATAGGATTCCTCGCACCCCGTACACATGAGCTCTATAGAATCTTCCCTTCGAGATATCATTCATACCTTGACCACCAATAAGCCCCACAAATAAGTTACCCAAAATACCACCATGTCATAAGGAGTTCAACGCAATAGATAGTGTGTCAATAGGATGCTCGGTCTGTGAGTTAAAAACGTTTTAGTTCCTAGGGCCCGGTTGGATTCGGGATCGATCCAACCTTGTTGTACTCCAACTGTCTCCAAAACTCAAGTGCATTATACCAAAATGATTGTCTCTCTCCAAGGGTCTTACCTCCATAGACGGTTCATCAAACAGACGTTCAATTCTCAAGTTATGGCCCTTTAAGTGAAATTGGGCCTTGTTAGGTCCGGGTTCGGTCTGACCCGGTCGAACCAACCTAGATGGGCTCGGCTCGGATCGCTGGGCTGCAGTCTGTCGAGGCCCGCAAGTGGGAATATCTCGTGTGGCCCGGCCCATGTAGGTGAGGCTAGTTGCGCTCCCATAGCCTGGCACGTAGTAGAGAGCCGCCATCTGGGCATGCGTGGCCAAGACCGTAGTGGAGTGAGGCCCACTGGGCATAAGCAGCCCTATGGTTTGAGGCCCACCTGAGCTGGCTTGGGGGGGGGGTCCTTCAGTTAGAAGGTGGAGAGGCACCGCCCTTTGGCACTGCCAGGTCACCTGCCGGACCTGCTGTGGGTCCCGCCGCCGTGGCGTCAGATCTGCAACTCCTCTAGTGGCATGCTGTTGCATTTCGTTCCCTCCTCCTACAGTCATTCGATGTCGGCCGCCCTATTCGACCCTTCCTTGGATGAAAATTTTTTGCCCTTCTCTACCATTGGCGTGTGAAGGCACGCCGCATCATAGTTGTGGTCAGCCGGTTGGGACCTATCTACTGACCTTCACTGCTTAGTGATGTAGCCTCCGCCTACGGAACTCAATGGTGCACTGCCTCTATCGTAGCTGACTAGGGTAGGCCACCATCATCATATACCATCATCGGTCTCCTATTCCACGTTGGCGGTCTTCCGCGGAGAACGCAAAGGTAGAAGAAATAGTAGAGGGATTGGTCCTTGTTTTTTGGTCATTTCCCTCTGTGTTATCATCTTAACAAGAATGAGGATTTATGATTCAACAATTTCTTGAAAAATAAATGATAAAAAACACTTCCTCGTAACTCCGTTGAAGAACATTCACTTTTTGAGGTGGTTTGGTGTTCTTGTTTCCCACAACAAGCATCCAATGACGCCTCTCACCCATTGTTCCTCAATTCAGGGTTTAATGTTGCTCATCATTGATCGCCAGAACCAGTTGTGTCCAATCATTCATTGGTGCGATGGTCGCGCCGCCTCCCCTTCCACGGCTGAACAATGTGTCGGCCGCCTCCTCCGACTACCATGGTTGATGAGCCACGACCCCTTGCTCACCGGTGGGGTGCGATGGCATTCCACCCCTCCTCCGTGGTCAGTGGATTCCAGTTTCTCTGATGACTGCTACAGCCTCCTCTTATGGCATGTGTCTGTGCGCCGCCTCCTTCGTAGCCTGTAGGTGCTGCTGCGCCGGTGGTCTTCCACGGAGGGCGCAAGGTTAGAAAAGTAGTGGAGTGTTTGGGACTGGTTCGTTAGGCCCACACCCTTCGCTTTAGCTCCGGGTTCTCTGTCACTCATCACCTCCCACTAGAACCGGCTCTATCCTCCATGGTTTTGGCATCTCTACACTTTGTCAGTACTTTGTTTCTTGGGGAAGAAGTTCCGACTCTTCTCCCCATGCTCCATATGAATCAGAGAGGGGGAGGGTGTGAAACGTTCATGGAATTAATGTAGGGACATTTATTAATAACATTCATAATTCACCAACTGTGTAATTATTTATAATTGAAAGGTCAATCCATTTGTTGTCTTGACACGTCTTTGGTCCCACACTCCACTTTTCTATTGGAGGAGAAGAAATAAAAATAAAAATTAACTAAATTATTTTTATTATTCTTTTAAAAGTCACATAACATACCTTTTTCTCTAGATCAACTGTAGTCAATGTGAAGCCTCCCTTAAGCGAATATTGGTGTTATGGATTCAACGGTGTCCTAATATTTTTAATATGAGCACCAGTTCAAAAGTTAGAAAATGTCCCACACATGTTTACTGAATGTACCTTAATAAAATATCAGAAATTCATTCCTCGAACACCAGGCCTCGAAATCATGCACTATCAATTTTCACAGATTCATAATAATTCCATATAATTATAAACAATTACATGGAAAATATGGGTCTTTACTGGGCAGAGTTGGATCTTGAATATGGGAAAAAATGTCATATTGAGATGGCATAGAGATGCGATTATAGTTGGCCTTGAACATAATATATTAAAATTTATATATTATTTATTTCCCATGAATTATAATTTCATGTGAAATTATTTGATCTCATGATTAGGAAATAATATATGAATATAATTGAAATCACTTAGTCTATAGCTAGCTATTCACCTGAGGTATGACGTCAAATTAGTCTTCGTCAAGGTTCTTCAAATTTTTTTCAAAAGTGATTTCATTAAAATTTTAAATTATTTATTTTAATTTACATTGAATACCCTTTCCATTTCCATTTATTCATCCTTATGATTCAATGCTATGTTAATCCACTTTGTTCAATGATAATCCCAATAGAAAGATATGGGTGGATGAAACATAGTGGGGGTGATGATGGATCTATGAGAATAATTAGATCATTGGGGAAATCCATTGACATATTTCATTACAGATAAAAAATATATTTTGTTTTGATAACATGTCAAAGTTTCAAAATTTATTCAATGAGATAAGTCATTGATATTGTGGATTTTCCACTATTTTATTTTTTCATAAATATATATCTAATCCTTTAATGTTAAATCAATGACTATTGGTTTTCGTGAACCAATAAATTTTTAGTTTTAGGTTTCTTTAGTGATTAGAGGATATCTAGACATGGGACATTTATTTATCTTCGATTTCATTGATTTATATGATTATTGACAGTGATCAGTCATTCATATCTATCTTCATAAGTCACATTTTTTTCTTGGTTTTCACAATATATTCTATATGGTTACATTACCGATATTCTATTTTAGTTGGTTATTCAAATAATCTCATGGACCTTTTCTTTTTTTACCGATTATTGGTTCCATTGATCGTTGTTTTGTAATCAATGATTAGGATTACACCATGATGGTGCTTTGTTATTAGTGAATGGTATAAAAATAAGAATTTTTAATGGTTGTTTTTTGTGTTCGGTTGCATTTATGATATGCATGACATTGGGGATGTTATTTCAAATGAAATGTTTCTAATATTTTACAACCATATAAAACCTTAGGATGGTCAATTATTGATGAAATAATATTAGGGTTTATTTGTAATGGATTCAATGGTTTAGGTGTGGAAGTAAAACAAATTGATGCTTGGATTAAAGAAAATTATCAACTATAAAACATAATGCTCAAGGGATCAAATTTATATAGCCTATCTAGTAAAGAGTTATGGTTTTTTAGGAGTTAAGTATCACATGACCATGTAAATAATTGATATATTATGTGACCTATACATATCCAAAAAATAAGTATCAAATGTAAAATCCCAGGGACCTATGTGGCGACATACATCCTATGTTTTTTTCCAGACATAGTGTACCCTCAAAGGTACATGGCACGGGAAGATGAGGTACATGATTTGTACCTCCATAGACATGCGATGTTGCAGAACCCCTCTATATTCCATTTACATAGAATAGAAAATATATATAGAATGAACAAACATAAAAATTTGGTTGATGTGGAATAACACATCATGATCCTCTAGAACACACCATGTAATTCCCTTTGGCATGTATTGGTTCTTCTAAACACCTATTTACACCTTGTTATTCATAGGAGGACTTTGTATTTCAATTATTAAGACTAGGATCTTAATTGGGTGTCAATATATATACTATAGGACCACAAGGATTGGATACTCTACCTATAAAATCAATGAGATTCAGTATTATACCCAAAGTATGGGGCATAGATCCTCTATCTAGCGATATGGGACTTCTCCAGTATATAGATCTCATAAAGTATAAAGATCTTGTAATATAGTAATTTTTCAGTAACAGTCATGGGTAAGGGATCCCCAAACATTATTTAAGGGAATGATCAGCAGGGTTACCTAAGACTTATAGGTTTGAATCTAGGAAAGTAGATATATTTTGGTTTCTAAAAGATTCATACTGTCATATGTGACTTATGTTCCTTATATGACCACATCATTTAATATCCCTTGAATTTAGGTTGAAAACAATACCATGATGGGAAGCTGTGTTTCTTAATTGATTATACTATCATTTTTTTCTTCTAGAGGTGATGTGACTACCAGAATCTGGTGCACTGCTTTCTCCTCTTTGTATTGTGGCCCATAAACACATTGGTGTAGCTTTCGAGATGTGGGACACTTCAGTTCATTGCGAACTATCAGCAACACATATTATGTTTTTTTAGGATTCATTTTCAATCACTATTAATTATCATTATATCTTAGAAAAATAGTGTTTGGAAATATTTGAACTATAATACAGGATTTACTTCAAGATAATCCTTAGTGTTGGGAACCTAGAGATGGTTTTTTTTCTTTTTTATCCTCTTTCTGGAAACCTCTAGTGCCAGGTTTTGAGTTTTTTATATTTTATTCATACCTTTATGGTTTTGGGGGTTTCATAAATATTATTTATATACTCACCCATTTACAGGACTTGGTCCTATATGATTTTTTCATAATGTTTACGTAAATGTTAGAGACAGATTCAGGAGGGTAGTATTGATATATACACATTGAAGTTGACTCCTAATTTTATTCGAAGATGTGGTGTTTATAGTATCTTATTAGAACTAAAATAAAATGATAAATGGGATATTATTGATTAAATACATCTTTCTATGAGGCCCCATCTTCATTTTTGGTCATTAGATCTTATTTTTTAGGTTGTTGGGAATCTATTTTTCCCCTATTTAATTATATTTTCATACTAGTTATCATATGGATCACAGAAGATGCCTCACACATGTGTTATATTTAGTAGAGATGATTCATTATATATATACACACACTAAATACTTTGTCTCTTAACATGTGTATTATAGATATAAGACTATTACATTATATGTAAGGTTAAGGTCTACCATGTGTGTGTTATGCCTACTCATTAGTAGTCTCTTTCCCCTGGCCTATTGAAGCCAAGCTTTGTTTGACACACTAATAATACATTTAATATATGTTAGACTCTAGTAGGATTGGATATGTCATTATGGTATAATATTCCTTCTATGATAGGGAAGATGATTAAATTTAGTATTCATGTGATTATTTTATTGGGAACATTGGACAATGAAATTTAGAGGGTAATTATTTCTATTAATAGAATAACAAAACTATTATAGGAGTAATGATTGATTTGTCATTTTTCCCAGAATCTAATAGAAAATTAGTTGACCTCGAACCAATGGAAACTGATTACGGGGTATAAGTTATTCTGGGTATGCATTATAGTTGTAAATTATGACTTTTCATGTCCTTGTTGTGTTAGGTCATCGGGATATTCTCCAACCCTTGCAGGTGAAACCTATAGATTTCAGGATACTACCTTATGATTTCCCCATTGAATATATAGTATTTTCTATGATGATTTCATGAATGTGGAAGACCTTTCACTAGCATATAGTAATCCATTAGGCATAATTTCATCGGACTCAATTGAGGGGTGTAATGTCCCCATGATTCGAGGTATCTCCTCTTCTATAGTACTTGATGTGGATCATTCCCCAATATTAGATTCTATTCCCACAAAGTATAGAGGATAATACTTATAGATTGGTTACAAAATAAGTGTAAAGTGAATTAGGATTCATGTTTTTTTAGGATGATATGAATCCTTTAGTGATAGAGGATAAGCTAGAGTATGATACTCACTAATTTTTCTATTTAAGATTTTTAATACAAGATATTTGTTCATTTAGTTAACTTTTTATATGAAACTAAAATTAATTTAGAGATAATGTTTTCCCTATACCCATGTTGTTATTTTTATACCATATTTGTAATTTATGTACTTCTCTATGATTGAGTTCTTATTGGAGGAATTTGAACCTTTCAAATTGTATAAAGACTGTGTTTATGTATATTTAGTTTATTACTGTATTTTAGAAGTTTTCTAATTCAATTTTTTATTTTTTAGGTAGTTGAACTCTTTGTTTATAGAAAAATTCAGATGAATGGGTTTTGAGATGTTTTAGAGCCTTTATACAATACCACTTATGCTGAAGTCACCCAAGCGATCCATGTTGAAGATGAAAAATAGTTGGGGGAGTGGTAAGTTAATGATTCACTTGATGAAAACTTGACAATTATTATGGATATTATTCCATGTTATGGATGTATAACGTGGGAGACTTCTTATTGTCGATCATGATGTTTATAAGAAGTTTTTAGTGGAAAAAATCAAATATTTCTAGCTACATTTTTTGTACAAAAACATGCATAGGGGATGCCTATTCTTCACCAATAATTTAAGGGAACCATGTTATAACATGTTTATGTTTCTCAATGGGTAATAATTATAATATACATAGGTATACACTATTCACATATTGTTATGTGACCAGAATTTGGTGATTCTAATGGAACCTCTTACAAGATCTGTATCTTCCAGATATCTTACATTGATTTTTTGTGTTTCCTACTCATATTTCCTATAATGTGTGTTTATCTCTTGTGATGTATGATTCCTTTTCAAAAATAACATCACAATTATAATTATAGTGATAGTACCCACTGTAGAGTTCTTTGGTTACTTCTTTGTGAATGATGAGGTTCTTATAAATTTTCTTAATGAGACATGTAAATTTAAAACTATAAATATTATATTTACATATTTGATAAATAGCCATATGGTTAGAAATTGAAGAGAACTCTATGGATATTGAGTAACCATTTATTTAGTATTTTAGCATGGATTCATTCCTTACATGTATATAGAATAAATTTCCAAAAATTTCATGTTAATGAATTTTTGAATACTTTACAGGGGTACCCTATAGTCAAACCTTTTAAATAAGTTGTTTTATGCATCAACCTACATATTGGGAATTATTGGTTCCTTTTTTGAGTTTTGATATAGTTAACCAAATCACACCATACGATGATTCTTTTTTAGACCAATATGGACTTTTGATTATTTTATTATTAAATATGTATATATTGGATGTCTTATTCCTTTTATAATGTATGAATTAGAGGCTTTGAAGATTATATTTGTGTAGTCGTGTATCAATGGTTGGAACATTCTATGAAAAGTCATCTAATTCTAAGAAATTGGGAATATGAGAGGACATTTATCACAAGGATATTCGTTTTTATTTGGAAAAAAATTAAAATAAAATTCTCAAATTTGGTCAATATTGTTGTCCCACCACCATTCCTTTATGTTAAGGATATTATGGTTTTAATTTTTACTAGTGAAATTGTGTGATTGTGTGTTCGCATATTTTTTTATTAGAAGTGTTTTCCAAAATGTTAAAAATCAAATCCACCACTTCTTCATGGGGAAAGAGATTCTTTCTTGGTTATCTTGATGGGTATATGAGTGCCATCCTAATTAGAGACATATATTTTCAATTATAGTCATTACTCAGTCATGCAAAGTGGTTTTCATTTAGTATACTGAAACCATGGTGAATATGGATTGTGTTAATGAGGATGTTATAGTAGGGGAATAATTTTATCACATGGAATGTTTTTTTCTTTGTTCTAGAAAATATAGGGAATAGTTATCTGAATGGTTGGTATTGTTGACATCAGGTCGTGGTGGAGTGCGAAACTCAACGTGTAGTGTACCAATGTTGACCAATTACCCATGGTGGTTTTTCTGGTTGATGTGGTCATAGAAATATTTCTCAAGAAATTGGATAAAACTCTATTGGAATATATTTTATGATATATGAGTCAATTAGAGATAGTGACCTGAATAAAAAAACACAAAAATTTTGGAATCATGGTTTTCATTGAATAACCTTATTTCCCTTGGCTAAAACAATCCAATTATAGAGCATGTCCCTTATTTTTATCATGTGGTAGATGTTTCTGATGTGAATCTAGAAACTCTTGTAGATTTGAATCTTTTTTAATTTCATCATGAGAAAAAATTTGGTCCTAGTGTGAATGTGAATATAGATAGGATTCCTTCTATGAAATACATCTAAAACACTATTTAATTTTTGGGATGTATGGTGATCCCCCTATAGATAATATTTTCAATGAATTTTTTCAGGAGACAGTTGGAGACATATGGGATTTATCTCACCCAATGTGTTGGAAGAATGTTGAATAAAATGTTGATTCGGATTAATTATACAGTGGGTGGAAAAATTAATATTTTGAATTGGTTTGATATAGACTATGGGTAGTATCTTCATAGATTAAAGAAGGTGGCATCCTTAAAAAACTGATATATAATTAGTTCCTACATACCTCACATATTAATGTTTATGGTTTTTCATGCAATGGTTTCTTGATTCATCAATAGTTAGATCCGAATTTTTTTTTTCATTATCACATATTTTATTTCTTTGAGGGATAAAAATTATAGTGGTACTGATGATATATTGACCTGGTTTTTTAAATAAGTGTACATGAGTTCAGTTTTGCGTTTTTATTTCCCAAAACCATACCAAGGTTAAAATAGACATATAATCTAGTTATAGATACAAAAAGAATATATAAGGCTAAATTTGTATCTAGAATATGTTTTCTAACATTGGGATGGTCTAGTTTAGATATATGATCGATTAGTGGCCTTAAAAAGTAATATAATTAAAAAATTAAACTATTTTTACTTATGCTCTATATTTTCAAATGAAATGTTTTTTATATCTTCCTAGGGTCATCTAACAAGAAAAATATGATCTACATTAGGTCTCAAACATGTTTTCTACCATAGATGTTATATTTTTTTTGTTTAAAATGGGGTTCTATAGTGTTTTGTTTGATGAGTAGATTAAGAAATAATTTAATTATATAATTTATTATGAAACTCTATGACAAGCATATTTAATCCTTCTTATAGATCCTCTATATGGTTAAATTTTTTCATTGAAAATCCTTAGTGATAGGATAAGATTATTTTAATCATGGTGTTAGTGATAATGGATAGACGATTATGGTCAGATCTATAGTGATGTCTAGGGATGGAATTCAGTGAAGAAAATGAAAGAATACATCCTTTCAATAATGGATTGAAATATAAAAATTTAACCGTTTATGAATATACATGATATTATCTGATTTGAACCTATTTGATCTAATTGTGGACATGGAATTAATCATACTATATTAAATCCTTGCTTTTTGGTATGAAGAACCATGTTAATCCAGAGTTTTTGTTTGATTTAACGATTAGTAGATAACTGGGAATATAACCTCCTCTAATATTTAATTTCATCAATTGTTGTAATTGTATATTATGACTGATATGGCATATCCATCATCATATATAACTTTTTTTATCATGCATTTCCCTCAACATAATACTTTTGTTCATCATGGTAATTCTATTTTAAGTAATTTTTCTAATTTTATGGATCATTTTTTTTGTGAAGGATTATTGGTTATAAGGATCATTATTTCTAAAATAATGTTGTATATTACAGTATAATGATCGATCGTTGTCTGTGATCAGAATTAGAAGAAGGATCAGTTCATGGTTTATTCTCAAGGTGGGATTTGAGGAGGATTCATGAGGCAATACTGATGAAATTTTGTATAGACCCAGCCCCACCAAGCCTAAAGATAGTGTCTAATACAATTACATTAGAATAAAGTGCAACTAAATAACATCCCAAAGGACTAAACACAATAATAGTCTTTTTAAACAAGATACATATATGAGTCTTATATTACAAATGAATACACAATTAAAACATAATTGTTTTACTTTGAGGATATAACTTTATTTCAACAAGTGTATCCTTAGATATCATTCTTAGTACACTTATTACTTTCCTTGGGAATGGAAGCACAATAAGGGTGATGTAAAATGATCGATAATTGTAAAGTACTGTAGATTCAATTATGAATCAATAAGAATAGTCAGTATCGAAAGGTAATAAGTGAAGACACGTTCCATGGAATCAATAAATTGAGAAGTAATCATTTAAATAGTATGGATAGGTAAATAACTAAAAACAAATGTAATTTAAATAAATGGATAAGGAAAAATCAATATTACAAGGTAATAAATATAAAACACATTTTATTTAATAAATAAAATTATAGTGAAATTAATCCATACATATGTCAATGAAAAATATCTTGGATAAATAAAAAATGAATCTAAATTAATGAAATGATTAATTAAGGATGCCATGATTTTTACATATATAGAACCATTACCGTCAAGATCTATAACAACATGGTTTATCATATTGGATAAAAAATCATCTAAGGGAATCCAAATGACTCATCTCATGAGACTACTGATGGATTAAGGGGATATCTATAACCATTCCACACCAATATCGTACATATACAATTCCTTCCTCATATATCTAGTAATAAATTTAAAAATGTGCCTTATCAAATATATATATTGAGTAAAAGATACAGACCTTTCAATATTTACCCAGTTAATCAAATAACATCAATTTACACACCATGTGTAAAATGTGGTATATGGTTTATGAAATAATCATATCTATGATAAATTATATATATATATATATATGGGAAATTTTAGGTTCAGTGATCATAAGAAGGTGAATATTTCAAGTGGACGAACAAAGGAATCAATATAGTGAATACCAAAACTATACTAAGAAAATTAATCATAAACCACCCATAGGAAAAATAATGACAGTATCAATACTAAATATCCCATGTGGATTAAGGATAAATGGTTTTTTTCATCGATGAATAGAAATACTATCAATGATAATTTTAAACCATTCTTGAGGAAAATATCAATTTTTTTGAAAAAAAAATTGAAAATTATTTCCCATGACAATCTCTTTTAAAAATATTTTATATAAATAATAAAAATATAAACCTAAAAAGGATTATTTGATGAAACAAAAGTTGGAAATTATGTACACACCATAAACCGAAGAAATAATATTCATTTTTCATGGTTAAAAAGATAAAAAAGTACCATGTTTAAAAAATGACGAATAGATTCCATTGAACCCATTTTTTAAAAAAATATTGGTAAAAATTTCTTTAATATATTGTTTTTTTAAGGTTAAAATAAATTTTAAAACTTTTTAGAAAATAGGATTTTTAGAAGAAAATAGGTTCTATAACCAAATAGAGTAATGAATTTTTGTCTTCTTTAAAACATTTTCCCAAACATTTTAAGTACCAAAGAATGTTAAAATGGAATTATTAATTGATAAATGTCATTAATAAGCATATGAGATGAAACATGAATAGTTTAATATAAAATTATTAAATAATATCCTCTAATTTAAATTTAGGTGTAAACAATCCCAAACAAAATGATATTGTAATGTAAACCATTGAAGCGATTATAACATTGAACTGAGAATCAATCAATGAGCAGATTATGTATATTAAATTCAAATAAAAATTGAGAATTTTAAATACATAAATTTATATTAAATTTCATTTTACACATAATCAGATAATCTTAATTACAATAAATAATGTAGTGTAACCCAATGAAAATGAGTTGGGTTATAAAATGTTTTTCCATCGGGTAATGCTTAACAAAAATCCACATAGTTGAAATAATTAAAATTAAAACTAATAATTTATGGAATAATAGATTAATAATTTATATTATATATCAAAATAGGATGTGTATACACTACAAAAAATAATTAAGTGGTGAATATGACATTTATATCAATGATGTAAAAAAGTGAGACAAAAATCTTGAAACTTGTGTTTCCTTTTGTATGAACATCCTTAAAAATTTTGTTTAATGGTTTTAAGAATTTTACTATATAATAATAGAACCATAATAGTATTTATAATATCATATATTATCTTATTATAATATATTATTACACATTTTTATCAATCTTTCATTATTTTCACTATTTCGGATTATAATTTCTTAGTCTTTCGAGTATGTTTTGAATTGTTTCAAGTTGTTCCTATAAATTTGATCATGTTTTACTCAGATAAAAAATTTCAATCATTAATTTAATATCATATATATTTATTATGTATTTATTTATAATAATCTATAATATTTGTAGATAATAAATGAAACACAACATTCATGGAGATGTTAGGTCGTATGTGCGCATGAATGCTAATTTCATTTAATTTCCATATTAAAAGAATGAAAATCAAATGATATATTTATATTACAATTAAATTTTCATATGTTTTTCATATATAATACAATGTTTTATTAAAACCATCATTTATGTTTTCTGCGTATTTTGTGAACGAATTACATTGCTTTGAGGAGGTGGTAATCCATACGTCCAAAAACGATGTTATCATATTTAAACATAATGGAAATCATAAGGGTATGTGTTTTATGATCATTGAAAAAGAATAAATATATTATACATATCATATATATCATATATAAAAAAAATTCTCAATATATTTACCAACCAATATATGTTTCAAAGGAAAAAACAAATGACATCATTTTGCAAGTTGGTAGTTCACCGTACACATAAACAGTAAGTTTGTTACCTATTTGATGGAGGTGGGTTTAAGTGTATGTAAAATAATTAAAATAACAAATTATTAGAATATTTTATATCCTTTTTATTATTATTTTATCATATAATAAATATATTTTAGGGGGTGTAAATGAAAATAAATCTAAACATTTTGAAGAAGGATGTCACCTCTTCTTTAGGTAACTCTTATTGGTTTTCACCAAAGGTACTCCTTGAATGAATTATTGCACAAGATGAGGCTTCTAAGTAGATGTAGGTATTTTGAGGATCTATTTTGGAATACATTGGTACAGAAAAATGGCTTTAGATGTTTGAGGATGTGGGAGGGTTGAGTGCCTTTTTATATTGGAGGAGGAGTGGAATTCTTGAACATTTGGAAAAGGAAATTTCACCCACGTTATTCTTATGTCATGTGGATCCAATAATCATAAAATTTCAATAAAATGGAGGATACGGTCAAAATATGGGAAAAATATTGCCTTTGGAAAAGTAACTAGCTTATTTTTGTTCTTAAGATTAAGGTTAGTTCCTTATTGATCTAATTTATCTCTTAATCGTTGTTATTAATATTAAAATTATTTAGTAAAATTTTTAGTCTAAAACTAATTTAGCCTTATTATAAATAATAAAAATTCTAATTCCAAATGAGGAATCCATTTTTCCAACTTCAAATAAAAGTATTTGTATAATTTAATTTGAAATTAATTCCGCAGACAGGACGAGAGAGGAGATTTTTAAAGTAAAATGTTTAAAGGTTTTCTATGTTTTTATATTAAATTTCAAAGTAAATTTTATTCCAATGACCTAAATTGAATTTATTGATGTATAATTGATATAATATGACTTCAAAATCCATTTAAAATATAATTTAAATATATAAATAAATTTGAAAAATAATCATCTTTGAATAAGAAATCAGTATTTTTCATTATTCATTACAAAATAAAACATAAAAAAATCACCAAAACATAATTTTGATGTTTCTATTTAAATAATTTATTTTATTTTTACATATAAAATATATAAAATTTCCAAAAAATGGATTTAAAATAGGTTCCCCGTTAAAAGGTGGTAAGACTACCTGTATAACCCAATTCCTTTTTTTGTATTTTCTAATAAATGAGAAGAAATTACAAATCCCAAAAGAAGAAACAATTCACAGACCCACCAATAAACCACAAAAAATCCATCCAGAGTCCGAAAACTACCTGAAATTTCCATTTAAAATTCAAAGTCACCTTTGGAAACCATACCCCACCTAGAGCCACCATATTCCACATTTTCAAATTCACAATTCAAAATCAAATTAAAGAACCACTAACAAAATGACCACATCACACATTGAGCCCAAGAAAACTTACACTCTGATGCTGCCATCATCACCACAAATAAAATATGACACATTCTTCACCTGAACTGAAACCATGCTTGACCTTGAAAAGTCATCAAACCATAGAATACACCATGAATTAGAAGCACCATAACCTAAATATAGAGTAAGGCGTGAAGCCACCTCAGGTTGCACCTCTTGAACCACGGGTGACTTCACAAACTGCACATCCTAGAGCCTCCAAGGATCCACCACACCAGACTGATATGGAGAGGATCATTGGAATGGGAAACTAGAAGAGAGTTTGAACAAATCCAACCACTGCCCTGCTGAGTCCACATCGGATACTACACCTCCACCCAATAAAAGAATCATCGACATCCACATCCACAACACTGATAAGATTAACCCACTAGACTAACACCACCGGAACTGCTTCAGCATGCCTAAGAACCACAAAGAAAAACCATCACAATGACAAAAAATAAACAAAAATCGCCAAGGATAAAATAAATACACAAATGAGGAAGAAGAAGATTTGAGGAATTATTGACACACAAACATCGGCACACATCGAAATATTGTCTTCATTGATGAGGTTGAAAGGCCATACATCTCCAAAAACCAGATCCGAGAAAACAGACAATGCAAAACCAACAGCCGAGGAACCGAAGGCGAGAGGAAAACCAACACCGAACATAGCCAACAGTAAAATCCCAATCCACCATGTTAACCCACACGCTGAACAAGGCTGGGGTCCAGCACAGTGGGACTGATAGAAAGAGTAGCGGTTGATGGCAAATGGTGAGCAAACTTCAAGTGAGACGAGGAAATAGAGGGAGGTTGAGCAACGTTAATGGGTACCATCATCTAAGATAATAAAATCTTGGGAGAGCGAAACAAGAGAGAGCTAGAGGCTATAAGAATGATAGAGATTCAACATCACTGTAGATTGCGATGCAGGTGGGAATCGCAGGGGAAAACCTTACGGGAGCCAGAACAGAGAATGGGAAAAAATAGATAGAGTAAGGGATGAAACCCTTGATAGAAAGAGAAAGATGATGTAAGGGATTAAACCCTATCAAATATTTTGTATGAATGTAAAATATATTTTTTTGAATATATAAAATAGATATTACATTAATATTACTCAATAATATTACTTTCCACCCAGCCTATGGGGAATTAATCCAATAGGACGATGAGTAGATGGTATTGGTGTGCAGTAGTTGGCATATGGGAGTGAACACTAGGAGGTGAGGTTGGTATAGGCAGCTTTTTGATTAGCAAGAACAAATAGTACAAACCACTTTGTACTGTATGTTTTCCTCTTATAATATAGAGTATCCTATCTTATCTCACGAAACCTTGGAGGACCTAGAATACATTCAGTATCCTAGAACATATAATTAAATTTATTACGATAAAACACCTTTGTGGGCGTAAAAATAATTTTCTATAAAAACATCCCATTTATTTTCAATTGGTTCTTAGATTAACATTAAATTAATTAATAATCAATTAATTCCATTTATATTTTTTTAAACCATATATTTTCATAATTTATATAATAATATCCCTAAATTTTAATTAAATAGCTTGATTATATCTTATTATATTAAATAATAATGTTTTATTAATATATTTTTGTTCATTAAAACTCAGCCTTATGTGTAATGCGAGTCATCTAAGGAACACGTTATTGTGTGTGATACAAACTAACTTAGTATCACTTAAATTGTAATCTTTAAGAAATATTGGATTTATTTAAAAAATTAAATACATTTCAATGTCTTGGGATATTATATTCCCTTATGTTCTTGTTGTTTTGTGTCATAGATTATATTGAATAAATGTTCATACTTTATCATTTCAAGGAATTACATTCTCCCCCACCGTAAATAAACTATGTCCCAACAATTTAAACTCATCCTTGGTAATGAATGGTTTCATATTTCATTTGTATAAATTTTATATCATGAGATGAGTTCATAAAACACCCTCTAGAAAATGGTGAATTAGAATTACAAAGGTTACAATGACTAACATTTAACTAGGTCTTTGAGTAGGAGAACATTAGTGGTAAGTGGAGAAACGTATATGTAGGAAAAGAATATATAGGAACAGTGGTAATTGAGGTCATCAATCACAAATAATTTAATGATCTATGGAAAGTTAAGGGTTGTAACCCCGAAAATCTATTATGATTTAAAATACCATTAGTTCAACTGAAATTAATGTATTAGGATAAAATTTAATTTATAAAACATTTTTATAATGTTTGAAAATCAATTTCTTTCCCAAGGATATAAAAAATATACTTATCATATTTCAAAAAGCATAATTTTCAACCCTTTTGTGCTTTGATCAACTTATAATTCATCCATTACTTCATGAAATGGATATCCAAAAAATTACATTGATGCCTAAATCACTAAATTAATCTTTTAATGGATCATGAGGCTCATAAAAGAGTGAAAATTATAACTATTTGTCTCCAAATATTATCTAAATACAACATAGTTTAGACATTAATCTCTAAACCAAAAATATAACACTAATGGTTTATAATTAATATTTATTTTTCAAATTGTTTATATAAAACATTAAATTCACCAGAACATCACATAGTATAGTGGTAGGTGTGAAACCCTTGTCTTCCTTCATTCATAGGTTCAAGTATAATGGCATTCCTAGACCTGATGGGTTTTCACCCAAAATACAATTTTTTATTTTTTCAAAAACTATATTAATATAATTTCAAAAATAAATTTGATGGAAATATTTAAAATAAGGTCAATCACTAAATGAAATTTTTACTAAGGTTTTTAATACAACATTGATACATATATAATTAAACCATTTATTTAAACATTGGTAATTTCTTTGGTCTATAGATTATCCTTTAGAAGATGGGATTTTCTAAAAGAAAAAAACGGTGTGTGAGCATCAAATGTCATTTTAGAAAAAGGATATAATTATTTTCAGGATGTCTAAATCTTGACACATTATTTTCAGTCTAAGAAACTTTATGTTTTTCCTAGGTCATTCATTTTCATTATCTATTGAAATCCCTCATAGTAGTTTGTAATGAAAATATTAATTATCCAAACCATGTCCCATGGGAGTGTCAAACATGGTTCACAATCATGACCATTTTTTTACTAGGTTACAACGAGTCAGGCCTGATGCACATTGTTAGAGTTGTTACCCCTAGGTACATATTTTCCAAAACCACATCCACTTTTAGTATCCAGAAAGGTGTGTATTTCTTAGAATAACCAAATAATCTCTACCCTACCAAAACATTAGAATGTCCTTTCACTCATATCCTAAATCTCTAACTTAGGGATTTGTTCTCTAATATATATATTCTTAAATCTAGTTCCCTATGATACAATAAAACCTACTCTTATACCAACTGTACTGAACCGACCGTTGCAAGCGTAGATCCGATGTCATGATACTATTAAATTTTTATAAGATAAAACTAAACCATTTCCCAATAGAATGAACTATTTAGTAGTCTTGGGTAACTAGATACATACATTACTCTTGTATTAAAAATTAATACATTGATTACAATACAATTTTTTTCTTTAAGGATATCAAATGTATTCCATCTAGAATTTCCTTTCATATCTTTTTTAGTACACTTCTTAGATTCATTTGAATAGAAAACCTAATAAGGATGATCTCAAATTCTTATTAAGGGTGAATTATAGTGGAAATATCTATGAATCAATGAGAATAATCAATATGGAAAAGTAATATATGAAGTCAAATTCCATGTAATTGATAAACTAATAAGAATGTTCCTAAAAAATATAGAAAGGTAAATAACTAATATTACATTCCATTTAAATAACTATATAAGTAAAAAATAAATATCGTTAGTTAATAAAATCAAATCACATGTCATTTACCCAAAAAACTATGAATGTACTACATTAGTCGATATATAGATCAAAAATTTCATGGATAAATAACAAATTAATCTATATTAAGAAAATTTTTAATTATTTGAGGCCATGTTTCCTAGGTACATAGAACCATTACCATCAAGACCTTCCACTATATGCTTAAGCATATTATGTGAAAACCCATCGAAGCCTAGCCAACTGACTCATCCCATGAGACTATTGATCCATCAAGGGGTTATCTATAACCAATACCCACCTATTTCATACTCATCAAAATAATTACTCGTATGTAAAATAATCTATTTAACAATGTTCCTTATCAAATATCCATATTTTTTAAAAGATATGTACTTATAAATATTTCTAAATTTAATTAGATAACTTTCAAGATCACACCATCGGTAAACATTGTATAAATTTTATTCAATAATCATATCCATGATAAATGATATGGATATTTAGTAGAAATTTAATGTTAAAAAATCATAGGAAATTCAATATTTCAAGGGTACTATCAAAAGAATCATGGAATTGAATGTCAATAACATCTATGTAGAAATAAATCATAAGACATCTAGACAAATAATAGTATTGTTATCAATAAAAAATATCTCAAGTAGAGTAAGGATAAATTGTTTTTTTTTGTTTACAAAAATAAATACTATTTAAGATATTTTAAATAAAATTATGAGGAAAGTATTATTTTTAATTTGAGAAATAATATAAAAATCTTTTTCATTGAAAATAAAATTTTAAAAAAACATTCTTTAAAAATTTCTTTTTTAATCTTTCAATGGATTCTTTGATGAAATTAAGGTTGGTATTTCCATACATGTGTTAAAATAAAAAAAAAGAAAATATCTTTTTCATGATTAGAAAGTTAAAAAATTACCTTATTCTCAATAAGAAAATTAGATTCCATTGAAAACTTTTATAGAAGAAAAAAATGGTAAAATTTATTTAATAAATAATTTTTGGAAAGGTTAAAAAATTTCAAAACCTTTTTTAAAGGACGGGTTTTTAGAAGAATACATATTCTCTAACCAAAGAGATAAATGAAGTTGGGTTCTCTTAAAAAACATTATGTACCAAAGAGTTGTAAAATGGTAATATTAATTGATAATGGTCATGAAAAATGAGAGGGGAATAAAATTAAATGTTTTAATAGATATTGATAAAATAATTTCATCGTATGGAAGTTCAAGTGTAAACAATCCTGAACAAAATGTAATTGTAATGTACACCCTTGAAAAGTTCTTAACGTTGAAGTGAGAATCAATCAATGATTCTATTATGTTTATAAAATAGGTATCCAAATAAATAAGGGCAAATACATAAAAATATATTCAAATTAATTTTACATACAATGATATAATATTAACAATAATGAAGAATTTGTATAACCCAACTAAAAGGAGAAGGGTTATGAAACTTATTTTCCCCTTGGTAATGCTTAAATAAAATAAACATAGATGGAATAATTAAATTTAAAACTAAAAATATCAGTAATAATAAATAAATCATGATATTATTTTTAAAAATGTTCATTATATACACCACAAAAAATAATTAAGTGGTGAATATGACATTTATCTCAGATATGTAAAAAGTGATATGAAAATCAATTACCTCGTGTTTCCATTTGGGGGAACATACATTAAAATATTGTATAATAGTTTTAAACATATCAATAACTAATATTAGGACCATAAAAATGTTTATAATATCTTATATTATCTTCATATAATATCCTATTAACCATTTGTTAAAGATCATTAATTATTTTCACAATTTCGGGTGTTAATTTCCTCATCTTTCGAGTATGTTTTGATATGTAACTTGTTGTTACTATTAATTATATCATGTTTTCACCATATTAATAATTTAAACACTGATTTAAATATCATATATATAAATTATATATGTATTCAAAAAAAATCCAAATATTTGGAGATAAGAAATGAAATGCACCGTTTATCGAGAGGGTAGGTCATACGTACGTATGAATACTATTTTCCATTATTTTCCATATTAATGGAATGAAAATTAAAAGATATATATGTATATTATAATTAAATTTTCATATATATATTACATATTTTTATTAAAACCAACCTTTATACATTCCATATATAGTGTGAATGAATCCAAACGCTTTGAGGAGGCAGTAATCCACACATCCACAAACAATGTTCCCATATTTACAAAAAATAGAAATAATAATGGTAGGTGTTTTATAAAAATTAAATAAGAATACATAAATTATAAATTTAATCTATAAAGAATATGTAAATCATAATTCCCAACCATGAGAGGTGATATAGAATAAATGAACGACATCATTTTGGGAGGCAGTTGTACACATAAACAGTAAGTTCTATACCCATTAGAAGGTGGTGTGTGTAGTTTTAGATTGAACCCATAAAACAAAAACATATTATAATATCTAGGATACTAGTTTTATTATATAATCTTGGAATAATAATATTTTAGGGGTGGATAATGAATATAAAACAAAAGATCTTGAATAATGATGTTACCTCTTCTTTGGGTAACTCCTTTTGGTTTGCACCAAAGGGTTTCCTTGGATGGATTTTTGTACAGGGTGAGGGCTCAATATTTATTTGAGGAAATAAATTAATCCAATTCCAAAAAATTAATCCATGTTTCCAAATTCCAATTATCGATTTTCTATAAATTAATTGAAAATTAATCCCAGAGACGGGACGACAAAGTGGATTTTTAAAGTAAAATGATCGAAAGTTTTCTATGTTTTTATATTAAATTTAAAATTTAAATTAATTAAAATTAGATAAATTGGACTAATTTATGTATAAGTGATATAATTTCACTTATAAACAAATTTAACATATAATTTTTCTATATAAATGAATTAGATGTAAAAATAGTTTTGAATTAAAATTTAGTATTTTTCACTATTAATTAAAAAATAAAACATCACAAAACAAATAACAAAAAATCACCCTAGTCAAAGTATTATGTTTATAATTCCAAAATAAATATTATTATGAATTATAAAAAATTTATGTTTCAAAAATTGGATTTAAAATAGGTTGTCTATTAAAATACGGTAAAAGAGCATTTAGAAAAATATAGGTTTTTATATGAAAAATTGGGTTTTTTCTTTATCTTATCCCTATCCAGTCTATTGGCTGAATTAAAAAAATATTTTATTGAATATATATAATATATATTAAATTAATATCACTCATAAATATTAATTAATTATTTTTTATTAGGATAAAAAACCATTCTGTGCAAAAAAATATTTTTCTATAAAAAATATTCCATTTATATTTAATTGGTTCTTATATTCATTTATAATTAATTTATAACCAATGAATTCATTTTATATTTGTTTCAGCCAATAATTTCGTCATTTAGTTAATAATATTCATAAACACTAATTTGAATTCTATTTTATATCTTATTATATTAAATAATAATGTTTTATTAAAATATTGTTTTTCGCTAAAACGTGGACTTGCGTGTAAAGAAAGTCATCTACGAAACTCGTCATTCTATGTTATCCACACTAAATCCTAATCGCATTCATTATAATCTATATAAAAGATTTTATTTATATAAAATATTAAATATATTTTAATGTCTATGGATATTATATGCCCTTACATGCTTGATGTTGTGTGTATACATGTTATCTAATATAATCTTATTAATTTAAAATTTTAGGGCGTTACAAATTTACAATTATGTGTGGCCAAAATTAAACCAAAAATGGTTATATTAGAATTACCAGTGAAAGATTTTATCATTTTTCATGTAATTTATGGTGAATTTAATAAAGGATTATTGGAAATCAAAATACTTATTGAAAACTACGATTTAATAAAAATTCATGCAAAACCCATCATGATTTTGTAAAACACAAATTGTGTAGACTCTCGGATGTGGAGTTAGGTTTAAAAATTATGTTAAACATAATAAGGCCATCAGACTGATTAACGCACCACATGAACCCAATATAGCCATCATGAGGCGAAGTATATGTATATACCCAAGGAACAATATGGCCCAACAATATGTGTGTGTTGGGACACACCCTGTTTACTGGGCACATGTCAAGTAGCTCTGTAGATGTGGCATTCTATGAGACCACTCTACACTACATTTTATTTTTAGAGAAATGAAATGTATGATAACATGCATTTTATCACTAGGATGCACCATATAATTTCTATTATTCAGGATTAGATTGTCCAGAGGTGGATTTACCCCTTGTAATACCTAGTTGGAGTAGGTATTTCTCATTTTAAGATTAGGATACTATTGGGTTTTCAGTATTTCATCACTGTATGTACAATTTCCAGATTCTCTACCTATATAATTATATAGATTTAATCTTTCACCCATTGTACAGTGAATGGATCATCTATCCCTAGAGTAGATGCTTTCCCCATCTATATAAAATATCTGGGACGAGGTTGCACCACTGGAGAAATTAGTTCGCCAATAGGATTACTGTATGGATCCTCAAGATTTATATAAGATAATGGTTGTGTAGGTTACATCATAATTTTGGGATAGAAATTGGGAATCCGTAGTTTTTTTTCTATATAAATGAATGAGATTGTACAATGGGACTTGAGTATGTTTATGACCAAATATATGGTTTTCTAATAGCTTTTGGAATCATGCATTACCATAGTGGGTAAGAATGATTTTGAGTTTATTATCCTCCACTTTATAGCTTTTAGAGGTTGTGTAGTTACTATAACCCTATGAATTGAGGACTCCCATGGGGATTTTGATTCCCCAAAACACTGGGGGGTTACATTTGGGATATACTTTTTTGATGGAAAATGAAATCAACCATCATTGACACATCTGTGTTTCAAGTACTTTAATCTACCCATGCATGTTCTCTTTTGAGGATTTTTTCTATGATGACCATAACCAATTTGTGTCACTATTTCCTTTAGTGTCAGAACATATCTTAACAATTATTATTTAATTCTATTTAGATACTCCATAGAACCAGGATCCTTGAGTGAAATTTTTACTTTTCATTCATTTTTTATCTTCATGGACACCCTTAATTGCAAGTGTCGAGTTGAATTCCATTTTATGCTCCAAAATTGGTCTTTTATGTTTTTTTATAGATTATGTTTATAATAACCCTTGTACATGACTTTTCCCCACACAAGTTTTGTTGGTTCACATGAAATATAGGCCAAACAAGAATTTTTATGAGTGTTTTATCATGACTTGTACATAGTTGATGCCCAGTGACCCTATAGGATTTAATTTTAAAAATATTTTGGTTGTTTCAAGAGATGGTGGTAGTAGGTTATGTTATGGATTTCATCTAGATTTCTATGAAATCCTCTTTTTATTTCCTATTTATCAGTTCTCCTTTTGGAGTTGTTGTGGATTTATTTTTACATTATTTAATTAATTATTTATAATGGCTAACTTGTGGATCATATAATATGTCTCATGAATGTATGATATTCTTTATTGTTTCTTTCCTTTATATACATTCTTCTGATTTTTTTATTAATATTATGAATTGGATATATGATACTGTTGCATGATAGGTTTCATATGGCCTCTCATGTGTGTGGTATGGCTATATTTAGGTAACCCAACCATTAAAAAATTAAATATTTCATCTTATTATATGAATATTCAGTACATAACTTTACTATCTGTGAGACAACCATAACGGTTTAGTTTATTTTGAAACATGGATAAAAAAATAACTATAAATTAATATATCTACATCATATCCAATTATGTTCTTCAAAACTATCAACCTTCTTGGAAATATCATTATTAAAACATTTCATCATATTAATTTGAGAATGAAACATGAAAAATAGTGATATCTGATGATCAGTATTGGTAAAAAAGGGAGATTCAATCAATAATAGTTTTTATGAAGAACATGAGAATAAGGGTATGAGAACATTATATATAAATTTAAATCATACTGAACATTTTATAGATCATATTCATGAGTCATGGGTTAGATCGTAAAAGTTCATAAGACATAAATCAAAAATTATAAAATACCCTAATCCTCTTGATCATAAAAATTCTGTTATATCACTTCATAAAATATTTATATAAACTATGGAATAAGAATTATTATAGAAATATTATTTCAAGACTTCCCACCAAGACATTCATCAAATGTTTGTCTTTTGGGAACCACTCATGTACCTGTATTTGGATTTGGAAAACATCCAATGAAACCTATTTTAAGATTTTTATAACCTCCTTTATACCCATTGAGATTATAAAACAATAATATTTAGCCAATTTATTGGATTTTAATAATAGAACCACTCATTAAGAAACTATACAACCTTTCATATGTATAGAATAAAATCATAAAAAAATTTATCATTTCATTGTCACATAAAAATGGAATATAAAATGGGTTTGATAAATATTTCATGATAAAAATCATAAACCACCTAGAGAAATAATAACTACTATATTGTTGGATTATATTCCCAACGAAGAATATGTAATGTCTATATATTTTTATAAATAATAAAAAACCTTTAGAAGATATCTACAATATTTATGGGGGAATATATCATTTTCCATTCAAGGAAACTCATCTAAAATATAAAAAATATCAAAATATTAAAGAAGAAAATTCATTAAAATAAATCAAGGAATATTGTAAAACAATATCAAAGGAAAATAGTTGTCCAGAGACTTGTAATATTCATCCTGGCGTTGAAAATTAAAAAAATAATCCTTTCAAATTTTTGGTAGATATAAAAAGTTTATCATTAATAAAATTAAAAAAAGAATGCATTTAAACAATTTTATTTTAAATTAAACAAGGGTAAAAATAAATTTATAAATTTATTGAGAATTATTATTAATAATTTGAAAAATATTTATAATAAATTATTGATATAGAAAAAAATAATCTCTGTCAAAGAGAGAAAAAATGTTGTCGTTCTATAGAAACATCATTTCAGTATCTTGAGTATCTAAAGAGAGAAAAATGAAAGAAACCATTTAATATAATGAAATTACCATAAGAAAATAAAATATATTACATTTTTTAGATATATATCATATTATTTCTTCATTCATAAATTTATATATAAACAATCCTAATAAAAATAACATTTTAATGTAAAAATCATATTTTTTCTAAATTTTGAGTTGTAATTCCCATGAAATGAATTTATTAAAATGATAAATTAGATAGAATGAACATAAATATCTTTATTAAATAAGATATAAAATTATTTTTAGATAAGAATCATGAAGAATATAGGTGGACATCATAACATATGTCTTAAATAAGACAAATTGATAAATTATAATCATACCACTTTGGTAATTTTCTCATAAAATCCCCATTAAAAAAATAAAAAAAATAACATTTAATAAAATTAATTAATAAGTATATATGATACTTAATATAATTGTATCATTATATACACCTCATGAACATATATTGGTTCATAAAATCAAAAATGTCTCAACAAAATAAAATTTAGATGAAGAACTATTACCTTTGGCTCAATTGTTTTGTAAGCATAAATAACCCTTTATAATATATTAAAATTTATTATTATTATATTACATAACAATATTGAATACTATAATTTCATATTTTGTCTAAAAATAAAATTTCAACACCAATTAATTAATATATCTTCTTAAAATAGTTGTTTCTAAGTGTTAAATGTTTCATTTTTTATGAAAGTTTCATTTTGGCAGTTTTGGTCCACGAACATTTATCGTGGATCCACCATCTAGATATTGTTAATAATAATACAAATATGATGTAAATTTATTATATTCATATTTACAAATATCAAAAAATATTATACATATTAAAACGAATTACTCCTTTAAAGGAGATTATAGTTCATACATATTTGTGAATGATGTATTCATTTTTTAATGGAAAGAAGAAATCAATGATAAATAATGTTTTATAATTAAATAATATTAATTATATCTTAAATAACATATATAAATTTTAAACCCAAAATTATATACATCAACGTGAGGCATTGATTGAGAATAAATCATTTTGCTATGTGGAGGTGGTAGTTCACACATGTGGGTGAGTGATACTTTATTATTCTATTTGATAGAAAAGGGTTAAAATGGTTGTTAAATCAAAAAAACATATCATTATATTGTGGTTAGTAGAATCATAATATTATGATACTAATAATAGTTTTAGAAGCTATTTTGAAACAAAAAAACTAAAAGATCTCGGTTAAAATTTATACCCTTTATTTTAGATACATCCTTTAGTTTTTACATTAATCTTTGAATGATAGGTCTTAGGAGAAGAAAAAACGAAATATGAAAATGGTAAGTAATCAAATATGTTTTTGCTGTTACAATTAACTATGATATAAATTTTAAAATGTGCTAATAAGGGAGGAGAAGTAGAAACCTTTTCTGATTGAGGTAAGGGACACACATAGAATTACTTAAACAATATTAACAATATAAAGTCACATTCAAGTGAAAGTGGGTCCAAATGAAAATAAAATAAAATATATTATAATAAATAATTAAATAATTAAAGGAATACAATATTTTATGTGTAATTAATACTGTTATATCTCAATTTAACCCCTGGTAAACCTGGTTTATCCTTTATCGAGGAAATAGTTTGTTAAAATTTCACTATTCATTTTTACCATAATTTATGATTTAAGATAAAAAATTATATTTATTATTTGTATTACAAATATGGGTTATATTGTAACGCCCCAACCCCAGCTACCCAGAGTCGGTGCATTACTTCGTAACATTGGCATGATCACAAGAAAGATCAAATCCCGAAAGACCGATTAGTTTAGTAGCCTTGGAAACACTAGATATATTCATAAGTTTTACATTACATCATAAAATGAAAAACTACTACAACAACATAATGTTTCCAACGTCCACACTATAAAACCTTAATATCCCTGCAAGTCAATCATAATTTACTTCTTCACTACCTGGGAAAAATAAAACATAAAAAAGGGGTGAGCTCAAATGCCCAGTAAGGATAACAATATAGCGGAACATTCAAAATAAGCATAAACATTTAAGGCAATGAATTACTAAAACAAAAGCCTTTTAAAATTTAACTTCAACATAGTATGGCAAAAGTAAAATGAAATAATGCCATTTACTTGTTCACATGGATATTCTACTAATCGAATAATCACATGCAATATCAATAACCACTTTCATAATGTTGGAATGCATAATGCCAGACTATCATAACCACATAGCCAAGGCCTCGTGCCAAGACTACAAATAAGATTTTTTCAAGGCCTTGTTCCAAGACACTAGTTTGTCTCATGAGACCTACCGATGCATCGAGGAGCTATAGCGGGCTCCACCCGTCACTTATTAAGTCCAATGCATTCCCATATGAAAAGGTTTAAACATAACATAAACATTCGTATTAAAACTAGCATACGAAATGTCAATAATTTCACCATAAACCATGGATGGTATAAAAATAGCACATCCACAGTCAAACATATCACAAAACCTTCAATACAATATAGAAGTTTTGTATCATAATAAATCAACTTCGAATAATCTTAAAATCCATCAAATGATGTTGACATAGATGAAATCAAAATTATTTTTAAAGAAGTATCTCCTTTTATTTTGAAATCATTTAAGATCCATATAAAATAAAACATTTTCTTTGAAAATATTCTTATAAGCTTGTATGGAAAGCTTCGACGATTTTATAACGGCGTAAAATAACCGCACCCGCCGTATAAGTTAAAAAAAACATTCTTACCTCAATTCTGTCGAAAAGGTTAAAAAGGACCTTGTTTTGAAAACGACGGAAAGATTCCTTTATAAACCTCTTATAAAAAGTCAAAAAAGGGTATAAATGACTTTAACTCATATTCTTGTAAATAGTAAAAATGTTTTGAAATACATTTTGAAGAAACATGGATGTGGATGATAACGAGATCCCAGTAGATTATTACGTATAAACAACCTCAGATAAAGAAGAGATTGTGAAATAACCCTTACCTTGTACTTTTCCTTTGTTGGGGTAGGTTAACCTCCTGTATAATGGTGAAATAATTGTTATTAAATTATACAAGAATCATATACATTAATATGATATCATATATGATCTTCTAACATTGCTTTATTAATAATATCTTAGTATTATCGTCGTTTCGGGTGATAATCGATTCGTTCTTCTAAAATGTTTTGTTACGTAAGAAATGTTTGTAATGGATAGATTATATCTTATTAATAATCAGAATGATATTAACATTATTTTTAACCCTAAAATGAGAATAATACTTGAATGGATATGATGGAGAATGAATCTTATTGCGTTCGTGGAGACGGTAGTCCGTACGTACGCACGAACGCTACTTCCATTTAATTTTCATTTTAAAAGAATCAAATCCAAATGATACATAGGTATATTACTATTACTGTATAATATAATATTTTATATATGTTACTTAAGTTCATTAACACCATCCTTTATACGTTCCATGTGTGGTATGAACGAGTCATATCATTTTAAGGGGGCGGTAGTCCGCACTTCCTCAAATGAAATTATCGTATGTATATACAACATGAAACGAATAATGGTATGAAATAAAATGGAATTACAGAAGCTTATATATAAAATATATATCATTAATATCATATTTAATTACAGTTCCATCATAATGGCCACCATGAGAGGTGGTAAGATGTATTTGAACAATCATCGTTTCGTGAGGCGTTAGTTTGCCATCCACAGAAACATTATGTTCATCATCCATTAGATGGAGTTGTGTGTATGTGTAGTTTTAATCCTTCTTATAACAACATCCTAGTATATTTAGGATACTGGTTTTGTTACAAAAGAAAGTAAATAAAAAGATTTTGGGGGTTGGAGAAGCAAAATAAATGAAAATACTTTAAGAGAAAATGTTACCTTTAATTTAGGTAACTCACTTTGGTTGGAACCAAAGGACTTCTTGAAATGCTTTCTGCCTAAGGGGAAGCTTCAAGGAGGAGGAGAGGGATGTGGGGAGCTTAGTTGGCCAGAGTTTGTACGAGCCAAGTGGCTTGAGAGGTGTGAGGAAAAGAGAAGGAGGAGTGCCCTTTTATAAGAGGGGTGAGGGGCACCTTTGGAAAAGCTAGAAATATTAATTTATAATAAATTCATATTCGGTTTCAAAAGGCTCCAAAGTTGACTATTCAAAGGATGAGGTGGGTATAGGTCTAAAACAACTCATCAAATAGAATTTAGACAGGTTTGGGTACTTATATTAACCTTATCTTTAAGTATTAACTCTAAGTTAATTAGTTTCACTTTTACAATGTCTCTTTGTATTTTTATATAATATGGTTAATAAACTTACTATATACATCCAAGATACCCCCAAGTGGTCCATTAATGATTAACCTATCATAATATAAGTCTCTTTGCCGAACCTTAGATTTTTAAGAATTTAATATCAATTAATAATATAATATTTTTTTTAAGAACTCTTTTATGTCAATTTTGACACTATTCAATAGTTGATTTTTGTGAAACTCATAACAGATTGATTACTTCGAACAAAGTCAATTAAATCAATCCTAATATATCATATTATCCTATAAAATTAGTTTAATTCATTAAAAGATTCATATTATATTTATTTGGGTATTTATAATATCAATTATTTTAATTTTTCACTATTATAGTAATTACTGCATCATCATTGTGTCATAAATAAAATAAATTATTTAATGTCTAAAAATTATAAATAAAATATCATTATGTAGGAAATCTTTTTAGATTTCTAATGAATATTTATAATCGAAAATCCAACATGTATAACCCTATGTAAAAATTGTTCTTCTAAAGGATGTAAGCTTATGCCATTTTTATTTTTATTTTAACTTTGTTAATATAATGTGTCCCTACCACATACAAGTGGCTCCAAAGGGTCCCCAAATTGACCCAAGGATGCTCATGGTCGGGTATGTGTCCACCAATAAGGTTAGGACACGTTTTAGGGTAATTTGTTATTATTATAATATTATTTTGTAACCCTTATTTACCGGATTTACCCTTTAACCATGGTAAATAAAATATTTACCGCAGTAATTATTCAAAATGTCTAAAAATAAAAGTTACCTATTTACACAATTTGAACATCCTGATTCCAAATATGGAATCCATTTTCATAAATTCAAAACACAGAAGTGGCAGAAATTAATTTAAAATTAATTCCCGCTGTCAAAACAAAAAGCGTGTTTTTAAGAGATAATAACTATCAAAAGATTGACACTTGTTTATGATCGGTTTAATTGTAAAATTATGTCCAATGACCAACATTATATTAAATGGTAAAAATATATTCTAAATATACTTTAAAACCACTCAGATTCATAATTTATCACTATTAATTATTTTGATTAAAAAAGTTGTTTTTAATTAAAATTTAGTAATTTTCACTATTCATCAAAATATAAAAGTTATCCGAAAAGTACCAAAATTTCACCCTAGGATAATTTCGATATTCCGAATCCAAAAATGAAGTCCATTTTGAAATATAAAATATATATGATTTCAAAAAGTAGGTATTACTATTTACAACGGCTAGTTTAATTAGTTGTGGTGTGTGTTAGAACTCGAGGTTGCGTACAACACACGCTATCGCATTATTCGAAGGGAAACGTACCGTAGAAGCTTGGGGTGTTACATTCTCCCCTCCTTCAAATAATTGCGTCCTCGCAATTTCTAGGGTATTACTGCATAAAAAGACTCGGGTGGTTCTTCATCATAAGTTCCTCGGGTTCCCACGTTTCCTCTTCCATCTTCTGATTCCTCCACAAAACTTTTACCAGACGCGTCGTCCGGTTTCTCAGCACTTGTTCTCTCGTATCAAGAATCTTGATGGGCTCTTCGCAATAGGAAAGATCGGGTTCCAGTTCTAATTCCTCATAGGTGAGTACATGCGTTGGGTCAGGCATGTATTTCCTCAACAGAGATACGTGGAACACATCGTGAACTTTGGAGAGACTTGGCGGCATTGCCAATCGGTAAGCTACAACCCCAATTCTTTCTAGAATTTCGAAAGGTCCGATGTACCTGGGACTCAATTTACCTTTCTTACCAAAAGGTATGACTCCCTTCCACGGAGATACCTTCAGGAAAACATGATCACCGACTTGAAATTCCAAATCCTTCCTTCGATTATCGGCATAGCTCTTCTGCCTACTTTGAGCTGCTTTAATGTGATTTTGGATTACCTTCACCTTTTCCACCGTTTCCTCCACCAGTTCTGGGCCTACAAGTTTTCTTTCACCAACGTCATCCCAACAGGTTGGTGTACGACATCTCTTTCCGTATAACGCTTCATATGGTGCCATCTGAATACTCGTATGGAAGCTATTGTTATAGGAAAATTCTACCAGTGGTAAATATTGATCCCACATACCCTGAAAATCAAGTGAGAAAGATCTCAACATGTCTTCTAAGGTCTGAATAGTCCGTTCTAATTGTCCATCTGTCTGAGGGTGGTAAGCAGTGCTCAAATGAAGTTCAGTATCTAGGGATTTCTGAAGACTTTTCCAAAATCTTGAAGTAAAACGGGGATCACGATCAGAAACAATTGATAAGGGTACTCCATGAAGTCTCACAACTTCATTAATATATAGTCTTGCTAGACGTTCCAGGGGTAGATCTTCTCTTATAGCAAGAAAATGTGCTGACTTGGTAAGACGATCAACAATAACCCATATTGCATCGTTCCTTCTAGGAGTCTTTGGTAGCCCCATGACAAAGTCCATCGTAATATTGTCCCATTTCCACTCCGGTATGGGAAGAGGTTGCATGAATCCTCCAGGCTGTTGCCTTCCAGCTTTGACTTGTTGACAAACCATACATCTTGACACAAAATCAGCAATCTCCCTCTTCATGTTGTCCCACCAAAAATGTTCCTTCAAATCTCTATACATTTTGGTGCTCCCAGGGTGTATAGAGAAATTGGAACTATGAGCGTCATCCAGCAATTCCCTTTTTAGATCAGGTATATTGGGAACACAAAGTCTCTTCCCGAATTTCAAAATTCCATCTTCATACACAAAGTCTCTCAATCTCCCATCATTCACAGCTTTAATCTTCTTCTGAAATTCTTCATCATCGGTCTGGGAACTCTTAATCCTTTCTAGTAAAGATGGTTTGGAAACCATTTGAAAAAGCATTGATGTTTCACCTTCCCTGGTTATTCCCATGTCCATCTTCTCTAGATCCATGAAAATTGGATCCCTTTCAATTCTCATCATGTTCAGAACTCCATGGTCTTTTCTGCTCAAAGCATCTGCTACTTTGTTTGCTTTCCCCGGGTGGTAGTGTATCGTGCAATCATAATCCTTGAGTAATTCAAGCCATCTCCTTTGCCTCATGTTGAGTTCTTTTTGTGAGAAAATATACTTCAAACTCTTGTGATCAGTATAAATCTCACATTTTCACCATAGAGGTAGTGCCTCCATATCTTCAAAGCAAAGATCATAGCTGCTAACTCAAGATCATGAGTAGGATAGTTTTGTTCATGAATTTTCAACTGTCGTGATGCATAGGCAATAACTCTATCATTCTACATAAGGACACAACCAAGTCCTTTCTTTGATGCATCACTATAAATAACGAACCCATCATTCCCCGATGGTAGAGTCAATATAGGAGCATTGACTAATCTTTTCTTCAATTCTTCAAAACATTCTTCACACTCTTTTGTCCAAACAAATTTAACCCCTTTACGTGTGAGCTTCGTTAATGGGTTAGCCAATCGGGCAAAATTCTGGACGAAACGTCGATAATAACCTGCCAAGCCAATAAAACTACGTACCTCAGTTATACTCGTAGGTGCTGGCCATTCTTTGATTGCTTTGGTCTTAGAAGGATCAACAGAGATTCCATCTTTAGAGACAATATGGCCAAGAAAAGAAATCTCCTGAAGCCAGAATTCACACTTGCTAAACTTTCCATATAATTCATGCCTCCTCAGAGTCTTCAAGATAATGCGCAAGTGATTTTCATGATCTTCGTAGGTTTTGGAGTATACCAAGATATCATCAATAAATACCACCACAAATTCATCGAGATACTCCTTGAAAACTCTATTCATCAGATCCATGAATACAGAGGGTGCATTAGTCAATCCAAACGGCATTACAGTAAACTCGTAATGCCCGTACCTGGTTCGAAATGCTGTCTTCGGAATGTCTTCCTTCTTTACACACAACTGATGGTATCCAGATCGAAGGTCAATCTTTGAAAAGTATTGAGCTCCATGCAGTTGGTCAAATAAATCATCAATACGAGGTAGGGGATACTTGTTCTTTATCGTTATAGCATTTATCTCCCTGTAGTCGATACATAACCTCATAGATCCATCTTTCTTTTTAACAAAAAGAACAGGGGCTCCCCATGGAGAAACACTAGGGCGAATAAATCCCTTATTACTCAATTCCTCTAGTTGTTTCTTTAGTTCGACTAACTCTACAGTAGCCATTCTATAAGGGGTCTTCGATATAGGCCTTGATCCAGGAATCAAATCAATGGAAAACTCTACTTCTCGTTCTGGAGGATGTCCAGGTAAATCTTCCGGAAATACATCTACAAACTCTTTCACAACAGGTACATCCTCTATTTGAACATTCCTTTCCTCACCGACAGTTATTTCATTCTCTTCCTCCCCAATAATTGAATTAAGTTGAGCTACTGGGGGTGGATCTAAATAAGAATTAGGTGGTGACGATTATGCTCTAAAAATAAGGTGTTCCTTATCATTATCATCAAGAATCGTAACCTATTTCTTCTTACAATAAATCTTCGCATCATAGTCCGAAAGCCAGTCCATACCAAGGATTATATCAAACTCAATCATAGGTATGACGATGAGATCAGAAGATAAAGAAAATTTATGTGCTCTAATGGGGACTGATTCGCAAAACTTTGTTGCAACGATACTTCCCTTAGGAGTTTTAACTGAGAACTCCCTTATTAAATCAAATTGGAAATATCTAATTTTCTTAGCAAACTGGGAAGATATGAAACAATGCGATGATCCAGAATCAAATAATGCATTTGCTAAACTTGAGGAAACCATTAAATTACCTGCCACCACGTCTTTCGGAGCTTCTACCTCAGCAATAGTGATAGCATAAGCCTGGCCTTGATCCCTTGGCCTTTTCTGAGGTAAGTTCTCCTGACGCTTAGGACATGCATTTGCATAATGCCCCATCTCCCTGCAATTGTAGCACTGAACGTTGGTAGCTTCCTTCTTCCCCTTGCAATCATGATCTTGGTGGCCTTTTTCACCACACTTGTAACAGACTCCCATTCCCTTCAGGCAAGCACCAGGATGTTTCTTCCCGCATTTACCACAAGATGGATATTCAACCTTTCCTTTCTTCCCCTTATTTCCATTCCCAGATTGATCAGCAGGTCTCTTCTTCTCTTGCTTTGCTTTAAAGTCATAAGACTTAGAGAATTCCTTTTCGGTCTTGATAGCACATGAGACAATGTCTTCGTACGATGAAAAGAATTGTGAGACTAATGCTCGACGGAGAAATGGTTTTAACCCATCAAAGAAACGATCAATCTTACTTCTTGGGTTGCGAATATAATCACCAGCGTACCTCGCTAACCTTGTAAAGTTAGCCTCATACTTTGTGACATTCTCATCCTCCTTTTGTCTCAGACTCAGAAATTGTCTTTCCATATCTGCTCGATGGTCGCGAGGAAAGTATTTTTCTAAAAACAGATCTTTGAACTCCCTCCATTCCATATTTGATACTTCATCATCTTCCTTCGTATTTTGAATCAATGACCACCATTGATCAGCATCTCCAGTGAGGCGGTAAACTTCCATGATAACTTTTTCCCTTTCACTGCTCCCCAAAGCCTGAAATATTTTCTCTAGGGAAAATATCCATTGCTCAGCTACTAAGGGATTTGTATTCCCATTGAACGTTGGTGGTTGTTGTCTCATGAATCGATCTAACATTGATCCTCCACGCTGCGGATCAGGGTGCTCCATATGGGTAAGGTTATTATTCATAACCTGAGTAAGTTGTCCCAGTATGGTGATTAGTTGATCAGCACCAGTTGCATCACCAGCCCCACTATAATTATCTTGAGCAGGAGGGCAATCCCTACATGGAGTGCGTGCATTGATACGGTTTCTATTTCTTCCACTAGGCGCCATTTCTAAACAATGGCATAAACTAGATCAGTTTATGAATAAAAATACATAATCCCATACTTATAAAACACTTAACATAAATTGAACTATTTATGGATATAATCCATAATCATAAAAAGGTTTTCTTTGAGGAAGTATATACTCATAAACCCTTCATAATGATTTGTAAAAAAAATGAGAGTTATCCTAAGCATATCCCCCGGGAGTGTCGTAACCAAGAGTGCAGCAAGGCCCGTTGTCGTGCACCAGTTCCCGTTCGAGTCTAGCTCAAAGCGGTGTTTTCGGGTTTTACCCCTAGGTACATCTGTGCCAGAGCCACCTCTACCTGCTCGTATCCAGACAGGGATGTATTGCTCGGAAAACTCACAAAATCTCTACAATACCAAAATTCTAGGAAGTTCTTCTATACTAATCCTCAAAGTTCATCTTAGGTCTACGTGCTCTAATCAGAGTTTATCTAAATCTAGTTTCCAAGGTTTGTACTAAACTTCCTCTGATACCAACTGTAACGCCCCGACCCCAGCTACCCAGAGTCGGTGCATTACTTCGTAACATTGGCATGATCACAAGAAAGATCAAATCCCGAAAGACCGATTAGTTTAGTAGCCTTGGAAACACTAGATATATTCATAAGTTTTACATTACATCATAAAATGAAAAACTACTACAACAACATAATGTTTCCAACGTCCACACTATAAACCCTTAATATCCCTGCAAGTCAATCATAATTTACTTCTTCACTACCTGGGAAAAATAAAACATAAAAAAGGGGTGAGCTCAAATGCCCAGTAAGGATAACAATATAGCGGAACATTCAAAATAAGCATAAACATTTAAGGCAATGAATTACTAAAACAAAAGCCTTTTAAAATTGAACTTCAACATAGTATGGCAAAAGTAAAATGAAATAATGCCATTTACTTGTTCACATGGATATTCTACTAATCGAATAATCACATGCAATATCAATAACCACTTTCATAATGTTGGAATGCATAATGCCAGACTATCATAACCACATAGCCAAGGCCTCGTGCCAAGACTACAAATAAGATTTTGTCAAGGCCTTGTGCCAAGACACTAGTTTGTCTCATGAGACCTACCGATGCATCGAGGAGCTATAGCGGGCTCCACCCGTCACTTATTAAGTCCAATGCATTCCCATATGAAAAGGTTTAAACATAACATAAACATTCGTATTAAAACTAGCATACGAAATGTCAATAATTTCACCATAAACCATGGATGGTATAAAAATAGCACATCCACAGTCAAACATATCACAAAACCTTCAATACAATATAGAAGTTTTGTATCATAATAAATCAACTTCGAATAATCTTAAAATCCATCAAAGGATGTTGACATATATGAAATCAAATTATTTTTAAAGAAGTATCTCCTTTTATTTTGAAATCATTAAAGATCCATATAAAATAAAACATTTTCTTGGAAAATATTCTTATAAGCTTGTATGGAAAGAATCGACGATTTTATAACGGCGGAAAATAACCGCACCCGCCGTATAAGTTAAAAAAAACATTCTTACCTCAATTCTGTCGAAAAGGTTAAAAAGGACCTTGTTTTGAAAACGACGGAAAGATTCCTTTATAAACCTATTATAAAAAGTCAAAAAAGGGTATAAATGACTTTAACCCATATTCTTGTAAATAGTAAAAATGTTTTGAAATACATTTTGAAGAAACATGGATGTGGATGATAACGAGATCCCAGTAGATTATTACGTATAAACAACCTCGGATAAAGAAGAGATTGTGAAATAACCCTTACCTTGTACTTTTCCTTTGTTGGGGTAGGTTAACCTCCTGTATAATGGTGAAATAATTGTTATTAAATTATACAAGAATCATATACATTAATATGATATCATATATGATCTTCTAACATTGCTTTATTAATAATATCTTAGTATTATCGTCGTTTCGGGTGATAATCGATTCGTTCTTCTAAAATGTTTGGTTACGTAAGAAATGTTTGTAATGGATAGATTATATCTTATTCATAATCAGAATGATATTAACATTATTTTTAACCCTAAAATGAGAATAATACTTGAATGTATATGATGGAGAATGAATCTTATCGCGTTTGTGGAGACGGTAGTCCGTACGTACGCACGAACGCTACTTCCATTTAATTTTCATTTTAAAAGAATCAAATCCAAATGATACATAGGTATATTACTATTCCTGTATAATATAATATTTTATATATGTTACTTAAGTTCATTAACACCATCCTTTATACGTTCCATGTGTGGTATGAACGAGTCATATCATTTTAAGGGGGCGGTAGTCCGCACTTCCTCAAATGAAATTATCGTATGTATATACAACATGAAACGAATAATGGTATGAAATAAAATGGAATTACAGAAGCTTATATATAAAATATATATCATTAATATCATATTTAATTATAGTGCCATCATAATGGCCACCATGAGAGGTGGTAAGATGTATTTGAACAATCATCGTTTCGTGAGGTGTTAGTTTGCCATCCACAGAAACATTATGTTCATCATCCATTAGATGTAGTTGTGTGTATGTGTAGTTTTAATCCTTCTTATAACAACATCCTAGTATATTTAGGATACTGGTGTTGTTACAAAAGAAAGGAAATAAAAAGATTTTGGGGGTTGGAGAAGCAAAATAAATGAAAATACTTTAAGAGAAAATGTTACCTTTAATTTAGGTAACTCACTTTGGTTGGAACCAAAGGACTTCTTGAAATGCTTTCTGCCTAAGGGGAAGCTTCAAGGAGGAGGAGAGGGATGTGGGGAGCTTAGTTGGGCAGAGTTTGGACGAGCCAAGTGGCTTGAGAGGTGTGAGGAAAAGAGAAGGAGGAGTGCCCTTTTATAAGAGGGGTGAGGGGCACCTTTGGAAAAGCTAGAAATATTAATTTATAATAAATTCATATTCGGTTTCAAAAGGCTCCAAAGTTGACTATTCAAAGGATGAGGTGGGGATAGGTCGAAAACAACTCATCCAATATAATTTAGACAGGTTTGGGTACTTATATTAACCTTATCTTTAAGTATTAACTCTAAGTTAATTAGTTTCACTTTTACAATGTCTCTTTGTATTTTTATATAATATGGTTAATAAACTTACTATATACATCCAAGCGACCCCCAAGTGGTCCATTAATGATTAACCTTTCATAATATAAGTCTCTTGGCCGAACCGTATATTTTTAGGAATTTAATATCAATTAATAATATAATATTATTTTTAAGAACTCTTTTATGTCAATTTTGACACTATTCAATAGTTGATTTTTTTGAAACTCATAACAGATTGATTACTTCGAACAAAGTCAATTAAATCAATCCTAATATATCATATTATCCTAGAAAATTAGTTTAGTTCATTAAAAGTTTCATATTATATTTATTTGGGTATTTATAATATCAATTATTTTAATTTTTCACTATTATAGTAATTACTGCATCATCATTGTGTCATAAATAAAATAAATTATTTAATGTATAAAAATTATAAATAAAATATCATTATGTATGAAATCGTTTTATCTTTCTAATGAATATTTATAATCGAAAATACAACATGTATAACCCTATGTAAAAATTGTTCTTCTAAAAGATGTAAGCTTATGCCATTTTTATTTTTATTTTAACTTTATTAATATAATGTGTCCCTACCACATACAAGTGGCTCCAAGGGGTCCCCAAATTGACCCAAAGATGCTCATGGTCGGGTATGTGTCCACCAATAAGGTTAGGACACGTTTTAGGGTAATTTTGTATTATTATAATATTATTTTTTAACCCTTATTTACCGGATTTACCCTTTAACCATGGTAAATAAAATATTTACCGCAGTAATTATTCAAAATGTCTAAAAATAAAAGTTACCTATTTACACAATTTGAACATCCTGATTCAAAATATGGAATCCATTTTCCTAAATTCAAAACATAGAAGTGGCAGAAATTAATTTAAAATTAATTCCCGCTGTCAAAACAAAAAGCGTGTTTTTAAGAGATAATAACTATCAAAAGATTGACACTTGTTTATGTTCGGTTTAATTGTAAACTTATGTCCAATGACCAACATTATATTAAATGGTAAAAATATATTCTAAATACACTTTAAAACCACTCAAATTCATAATTTATCACTATTAATTATTTTGATTAAAAAAGTTGTTTTTAATTAAAATTTAGTAATTTTCACTATTCATCAAAATATAAAAGTTATCCGAAAAGTACCAAAATTTCACCCTAGGATAATTTCGATATTCCGAATCCAAAAATGAAGTCCATTTTGAAATATAAAATATATATGATTTCAAAAAGTAGGTATTACTATTTACAACGGCTAGTTTAATTAGTTGTGGTGTGTGTTAGAACTCGAGGTTGCGTACAACACACGCTATCGCATTATTCGAAGGGAAACGTACCGTAGAAGCTTGGGGTGTTACATATATAAAAAAAAATTAATTTTTTTTAGGTGGTAGAAATAAATTAAAATCTTGTGGAATGAAATGAAAACCAGTTTTTAAAAAACTATATTTTTAAGCATGAAAAATAATTTTCATTCCTTTTTTTCTGGGTAAAATCTAAAAAATAATTGTTAAAATATATATTATTTAATAAATAATAAATACATTATATTAAAACTAATAAACAATAATCATTTATTAAATTTTAATTTTCATTAAATCAATATACATATATAAAAAAAGTTATATGATAATTAGTTATTTATCTTTAAAATGATCTTATACCAAAATAAAGATTGAAGTTGATTCCTACAGAATTAATTTTATTATTTTTAATTAATTTATATTTGTTTTACTTTAAGGTGAAATTCAATTTTAATGTAGTTTATTTAATTTAAAATATGTTTTTTACAAATAGAAATATATATCATAATTCACAGAGAATGAATCTTTTCATAAAAACCCAAAAATATTAACCATAAAATATTATTTAAAAAACAGATTCAAAAAATGATATTAATTTCCCAAAAATAATATTTCAAAAAAAAATTCTAAATTAATGAATAATCTTAATCCAATAATTCAAAAATTAGTTTTTGAATAAAATATATATTTGAAGAATAAAATTAATTAATAAAAAAGTGACTACTAATTTATATATATATAATAATAAATAAATTTGAATTATATAAATATTTTATAAATATTTATAATATGGGTATTCATATTCATACAACATATTTAATTGTCACATTATGAAGGTCAGATAAAAATAAGAATATCTTAATAGTATAACATATTTAGTTTAAATCTAGGTGTTTCATGTTCAGTAAGCCATTAAACATGGTATTTTTTTAAACAAAATTATTGGAGTTTTTCATTCAATCTCTTTAAAATAATTTTTTCCTCAATATATTTTACTTGAAATTTAAATATTCAATATTTGAAATTAACATTTTTGAAAACAATTATTATAAAAATTATTAATAAATTTTCCTTTGAAAAGTATATATGGGAAACATAATGGTTACCTAAAATAACACATAATCTAGTTCCCAAATAAAGATAATATTTTATTAAATTGAAATTGTATACATTTAGAATAAAAATAATATAAAAATAATAATTAAGAGTGATATATAACATATTTATGATACTTTTAGAGACAAAAAAACAAAAAATAGTCACGTGTGAAAACAACAATCACTAATTTTAAAATAACTGTAAAAAGGATGAAATTTTCATTTGCAACATATTGTTTTCTAGACATGAGTAATTGTATTACTTTTTAGTACAAAAAAGTATATTTACATGAATTATTCGAACCCATGAACATAATTTTATCATTTGGATGTGTGTTTCAATTAGTTTTCATCTCTCTATATCCCATTTTCCAATGATTAATTAACAATATAAATTTTCCATTCTTGAAGCAATAAAATAAAATTATAATAGATTATTAAATTTTCAAAAGAATGACTGGATAATTCTAATTTCTCTATTTTATCATTGAAACTAAAAATAGATATTACATTCTAAGGAAACTAATATGAATAAACCTTATTTGGAATGATTTATCTAAATTATTATAATAGAAATACCCAAAGATCTGCATAATTATATCCTCTAATATAAAAAATAAAAACTCCTAAAAGTATTCATAATATGTATTAAACCCCAAAATTTATAAATGGTCTAAAAAATTCCAAAATTTACATATCTTTTATGCCAAAATAGAAAAACATTTCTCATAATTTCATAACCCAAAACATGTGAATACATCCATCATGTATTCACTTAAACTATGAAAATAACCTAACACACTCTCAAACCACTATGGAGATGTAAATTCGTAGAAAAAATTAACTATTTTATTTTTCTAAAATAATATCTCAGACTATCCATTACATTCTATAAATATTAAAATGAAATAACCATCATAATAAATAATATAAATCACTTTTTCATCAAACCACGGATTAATTTCTAGGTTACAAAAAACATTACAATTTAATTTATCAATCTAAATCATATCTTTATCCCAAAAAAAATATTATTATTTGATAATTAGACACTTATTAAGAGTTATTTATCAATTAATCAAGAGTTTTCCTTAAACATTACCTTTCTACTAAGTCACACTTCTACGCGATTAGTACCATCCAACATATTGTTGAAAATTCTAAATAAAAACTACTCTAGAATAATATCTAAATTTTTCATGATTATTATAACTAGAATATCATTAATAAAACACTTCTAAAATAAAGTTATTAAATCATAATACAAAAACACATCAATCATTCACATAAATGATCAGAATATAATAGATCCCATCCTTAGTATAGGAGTAATCCTTTTGATTAGGGAATTGACTCAGATAATGACTAGGTTCCCCAAACATAAGACATTGAAATATATTGGTGCCTTAGCATATATATTATTTCCATATATTGAAATATTCATTTTTTTATCCTGAATGTATCACATAATTCCCTTATTTCTTATAATAACATATTATTATTATTTTCATACATTTATTTTTTTTTACTTATTCCCACATTCATTATTTGTTAGAAGTTCAATCTTAATTCCAATGAGGCCTTCATGAAACAATATTTTTCACTTATTTTTTTATTTATAATTCATATATGAAAGGTTATTAAGTGTATTCTGAGAGATCTATTTAGAAATAATAATTCTTTTTCACATTCCATATCCAATTTTATTTTTTTCCCATGAGGACAATCATTGAATCATCCATCAATGTTAGTGTTAACGTTATACCAACTTGTTCCTTCAATTAACTAAAATTAAAAAAATCATAACATTACTAACAATGATCAGGGTGAGTAATAATATTATCATGAAAAATCTTTCATAGAATGAATAAATCATTACAACTTCTTTTGAATGTGTAGATACTTAGGTTTAAACTAGACCATCCATTTACATTATTTATTAAAATTGAACCTGATTTTTATAAATAAAATGTAAACTATTTCAAGAATATCCCCCACGTGTTTCTAGAATTATGGGAAACCTTAGATCCACCCATTATTGATAGGTGATGATCATCTTAATAACCATTCAGCTCCTTTTAGAGTTCTTATCCAGAGGTTCATCTATTCTACAGGAACATCAACTATCTAGAATCCAAATATTAATGTTTCTTCAAGGAAAATCACTCCCTTTTCATTACCATGACATAGGATGTTCACCTACACATAGGGTTTTCTTAAGGGTTTCAAATAAATCATTCTTATTATAGTCTCCAAAATTATTGAACCACTCATTGATACCAATGGAGGTTACCTAATCTTTAAGTACATTAATATTACATATTATTAGATAATTATTCATTCCAAATCATTATGATCCACTATAGAACCATATAGGTTTTATTCAGCCGAAATGTGGAAACATAATCAACTGGTACATAAAATTTCTAAATCATCAACTATTATATTCATTACAACTATAATCCTTCTTAGGCATAACATACATAAAACCATTTTTCATACACTTCGGAAAATAAAACATCATAAAGAGTGATATCAGATGTTAAATATGGGTAGAAAAGACAGCTATTAATAAATTTTCATTTTTTCGTATAATATGATCTTAATGGAATGAAAATATGAGATTAAAATTTTAAAATCCTAAAAAAATATTCCAATATCATAATCATGAATCATAGGATAAATCATGGATGTTCTGAAGACATTAACTGTAAAGGAATCCAAGAACATTATCCATGAGATTATAACAATGAAATAAGATCATGTCATAATAGATTGGAATAAAGCGTGTACATACCATAATCATTGAAATCTTAGGTCAAGTATATATGATGAGATAGTCATCCCTTGTTATTCTTTGCCTAAAAAACTATATACCTTCATTGGTTGTGGGATAAACATTATTGTACACTATTTAGGGCTTCAGATAATCATTCATATACCCTATAACCATGTAAAATGTAAATATTTACCTAATTAATAAGTGATCTCTAATAAACCCACACACCACATAAGTATAATCAATCTGTTTATGTCATGTCATATGGGTCATATGTATTTTTAATAGTAATCTTATTTTATAATTTTTTTTGGTTCAAAATGTGTTTGGGAGTAGGGGGTCAAAAAGTTTTTGTTTTTTAGGAAACAGTCTTGGTGCATGGATTTATATTATGATTTTTAGTATCTATTCGATTACTATGAAATATGTATCTTTTAGTTTCATAAGTGATTTGAAGGGTTTAAGAAAGTTTTTTCTAATAGTGTTTTGTCCATTAAAATCATGTGGGTTTATGTTTTGATTAAAGTGTCTATCAAATGGATTTATCATGGTTCACGTAACTACTTTACTATTCCTAGGTAACAATGTGCCTTACTTTTTCATGATAAAATTAGCCAACATAGTTAGCACATTATTTTTCTAACCATGTTACCTAATCATGTGAATCATGTTAGATTTATAAAAAATAAAATTACCTTAATTATATGGATTTATTTATCCTCTAATTCCCTATTAATTCCTCATTATCCTGAACAATCCTCTTTTTGATGCTCCTAGAGGTTCTCCTAACGGTTTCATTGTGAATCCCCATTAATCAATATGGTTATTTTTGAGAAATGAATTAATAACAATTTATTTTATTATCCTTCTTTTACATATACATTTTAATTATCATATTACCCATATTATGGATACTAATATGTAGTATGAATATCAAATCAATACATGAAAGGGATAATTTATTGTCTTTCCCTTGAATCTAAGGTTGTGGGGATATAATCTATTTGTTTCCCATCTTTTTTTAAAATGTGATAAGTTTTTTTCCATTTGTGAGGTATATATCTATATATTTTGGTCTATCCATTGACATACTTATACTATTATGATGATCTACTTTGGGTTTGATTTTTGAAATTAAATTAATGATATTCATGAGTAATGGCCTTGGTCTTTAGTGTAAATTGATGTTGTTTTCAAAATGGGTTCCTTTAAAAATTAAATTTTATCCACATGATGTGTTTGTAAAAATATTTTAGGTATGGTTTTATAATACGAATTGTTTTAAAAGATTTATATTATTGTTTAATTGATATAAAACAATGTTTTCTGAAATGTGTATTTTTTTATGAATCATGAGGATGATATGTACAAATTATTAGTCCTTTGTTTGTGGGAATGTTTTTTTGAATCTTAGTGGAGTAAGTGATGACAATGGTTAGTTCCATTGATTCCATGGTTACATATGTGTATCCTTACTAGGGTAATAAGGATCCTAAACTTTATGATCCACTTATGTCTAATAGTGTACCCTTTCGGGTCTTAGTTGTATGCACCCACACGTGGTTGACTCCTCTTTATAGATTTGTGGATACATTAAATGCGTTTTTAATTGACATGATTATTTTCCTATTGATATGGAAATTTATTCATTACAACATTGTTTATTAGTCTTATTTTTCCACATGGATGTATGGAATTTCTTATTTAATTAATTATTTTAATAGTTCATGTTTTTTAAAAATAAAATCAAAGGAAGATTATATTTGGAAATATTATTTTATTATAATTTTTTGAATTTTTATTTTCTCATGACCTATTGAATTTATGGGGGTAGAAATTGTATAGACTAGTTGGAGATATCATACTGAGAATTAGTGCTCAGTCACTAATATTTCCATTGAGTGTTTGAAGTCATGGTTCTATATGATATACATAATGGAAAGTGTGTCATGTCGAATGGAGTATTTCTATGGTTGATATTACCTTCATAGTTTATTAGGTTAGTGTTATAAGATATTAAAATGGAGAATTAACTTTTTTGATGGTTTTTTATTGTTTCTAGGAATGATCCCTTGTATTTATTTATAGTGTCTGATGGTTATGTATCATTTCTTCTGTGTTGTACTCTAAATTTTTATCCCCATATTTTTATACATCATATGGTTTTTATTATTATTAAATGTAAAGTAGACCCCATGGTTAAGTATGTTGATTCCCATATTCTTGTTTCTATATTGTGGTTACTATGAATATTCATTTGTCCTTTTTTTTGACTTCCTTAGATAAAGTTTCAGGTCAAATGGTGTTTGTTCCACAGAAAACGTTATCAAATCCTCCCCTAGTAGAAATTGAGATGACACATCCCAGGATTGGATCAGGGTCTGGTAGACTAGGGTAATACTTTTTGGGTCTTAAGGTGAACACCATGAGTATAACTTGATAACCACTATCGATATCTTATTTTTTTTATTATATCTATGAATTATTGTTTGTTAAAATGGATTACTATCACCATGGGCTTGAACTAGTTTCTTTGGGGGCTATTCTGGAATTCGGGTGGAAAATGAAAGAGTAATATGGTATTTAAGTCAATCTGGATGGCCTAATAATCCATATAATGTTCAAATTAGTGGATTTGGAAACAATAAGGTGATTATGGTAATCTGGAGAAATATAAATCAAACTTATGGATTAGTTGAGCATGAATCCACATCCCATTTAAATATTATATTTAAAACCATGATTATTGGATTAATTGGGTGATTATTGATGATGGGATATTAATAAAGGTTTTACCTAGGATATGTTGACACCTATGGTATAGTTAATGTGAAAAATATGACATTATTTGATTGAAAATGTGCCTTATATTTTGGTTTTGTACAAAAAGTTTAATTCAAAGAGAACTCATTTAACATTAGAAATTACTCTTTAGTGCATGCTTCTAAAATGATGCTAGGATTCAAGATTAGTACTTTAGAAATTTTTAATTATCAAAAAATCTGGTAAAAAAATTTATTTTCGATAATTATAAACATGTAAGAATATTACTCATTTGAATCTTGATCCAAAAGAGATGTAAATGTTTTAGACAATATAGGTTCCAACCATAAATTTTTAAATATTAGTTTCTTTATTTTTTAGGAAAATAAGTTTTTGTTCGAATCATATAATCAAAATGGTTAATTTTTCTAAATGGGAATGCAAATTTATAATAATATTTTAAATGTTTTATGAAAAAAAATAGTTTTATAAAATTACTTCTTCTAGAAAAGTTTTTTGTTTCCCATTGTGACTTTAAATAAGTAATAATGTAATAATAGACGAAAATGAATCCAATTTTATGAATTGGCTAGAAATGTAAGAGGTTTCATCTTGAAACTAAATGAATAATTAAACGTTCTTAATCTGAGTTTTTTTGAGATAATAAAAAATGTTTAACTTTGAAAAGGGTTATTTGTAAAACACTATTTTAAATGGTGGTGGAGTGTTTTTAAAATGAGTAGTTTTTTAATGTGTTTTTTTCTAATTATGATACTATATTTTGAAACTTATCGTAATTAGTTTTCATACATTTTTATTTGAGTTTTTAGACCAACCCCTCTCACATTCATATAGGTTATCCGATATACCTTAAAGTACATGTCCAGATGGAGTTCTCATCTTTTGTAACATGATTAAGTCTCCCATAAAGGTTAAGAGATTTATGTAACATTTATTCCTTAATGGTGGTATCTTCCTCTCATCTTTAGTCATTGAAAACCAATTTACTACTGAGTTTTGTTGTTCCTTTTAATTATCTTGTTGTGAGAATTCATGAAATAAATTAAGATGATTTTTATACTATAGCCTTGATCATGTATATTATTTGTTTTATTGGATTATTGGGATAGAAAATATTAATTCACTTTTTTTAATATTTTCTTGGGGATTAATGAAATATTTGGTACAGCCTATGATATGGTGTGGATATTATCAAATTTTTACTCACTCATTTTTGGGTAGCTATTGTTTTGTGATATTATTTTTCAGACTTAATTTTGGGTAGCTTCTTTGGGAAGTACTTTGTGGGGTAGATATTATTATAAGTTTTATTATGCCTCATATTATTGATATGAAATATATTTTTTGGACTATAATTGTTTAAAAAAATATGCAATGGGATGTGTATTAATTCTATGGACATGGTGATTCTTAATTAGGTGCACAGGTATCAAAGTTTATTTTTCATACTAGTTTGGTTGAGAGATCAATATAAGAATTTTTATTATTACTTAGAATTAATTGACCACTAGGTGGAGTTATCTTAACTTGAGTTACTATAGATATAGAAACATAACCCAAGATTGGATCCATTTAATTCCTTATTATGATTTGTTATCACTTGATCCAACTCTTTGTAATGTGTGGTGTGTTAGATTTATTTTTCTCTTATTCCATATTGGTTGATCATCAAGGTTTTTCAATATGATAATCCTTCGAACATTCCAAGGGTTAGTGAATACTCTATATATTTGATGTAAATTCTTAATGGTCAGTTGTATATGGTGATAATAAACTATTTTCCCTTGTTAAAGAAAGATAATCTTGGGGAATTAGTTCTCATAAAATGAGATACCCTTTTCCCATGTTAATTCCCTACTATATCAATTTATTTTATTTTTTAATCCAGTTTAGATTGAATCTAAGTGTAGGAAGAATAATGTTTGATGTTTGTTATTTTACATCATTTCATTGGAAAATCTAGAACATAGTACTCCTTTGAAGTGCTGGAATTTGCATAAAATTAATCTTTAATATTGATTCTTTCTTTGATGTGTTAAGTTTTGTTGATGATTTCTATAATGTTGTTGGCATGTCACTGGGATGTTTACTCATGTTGTGTAAATGAGTAATTATTTATAGATTTTATCTATTACACCTTTATGAAATGAATTCATCTCATTATGACCTTAAGTTGAGAGAATCTATTTAGGCTCCCCGAACAAAGTGACATTGTCTCCTTAAAGAGTAGTTTATGATATATGTCAATCATAGAAACATGATGTATGATTTAACCTAGAATATTTTTATCCTATTATATAGATATTAGTGTTAATTAATTTGGATATTTTATTTTTGATATTGCGTAAACTCATTGAAAAAATATACCAGGTCATAGATTCTTTGAATTGGGTGTTAAAAAGTCAGACTATAGAGGAATCAATGGAGGATGGATCATTGGTATATCCTTATATGTAAATTATCAATGGTGAGGATAAGGATTTTTGGTATAATCATTCAGATTATTGAAAATATAGTTCATATTTTTTACATCTGTTTCAACTCTAGTAATATATAAATGCTAATTTTGTAGGGCATAGCAAAAACCTTACATCATGGGGAGACCTCTGATTTGTTTTGGGTCTCCCGATAGTTCTTTGAGTCTTTAGAGGTATATTTTTGGTCCTTTTGACATTTTTAATGGGTTATACAATCATCAACATATGTCTAAAAGGTCTATTGACTTTGGGGTTTCCAAGATGTGTTAAGATCTAAGAAATAACTTTTATTGGCCCAAGATGGGAAGGTTAATTATAGGCCTTATTTCCTAATGATCTACCTGATATAAAACAAAAGAAGAAAACCAATTAAATTAAATTTATTTATTATCATATATTAATTTTATTTATATAAATTATATGAAAAATCCTCAAAAATCATAACTAATATAGCACAGCATCCTAGTGAAGAATGATTTGTTGTTTTGGGTTATCATTAATTGATTTACGAAACTAGTCTATGTCTTTCTGGTAATGTAAGTGATTTTTGTTTAAGATATTAAACATTTGAATAATAAAGGACCTATAAAGTTCCATATTTCCCTTTATATATATTTTCTCATAGAGACTCATGCCTCATATCACAATTCTATAAGAGATTGTTGTGTCTAACTTCTTTTCAGTTATAGTTGAGATTCATGTGCTATATTTAAAAGGATAGTTGGATTGGGAGAAATATCCATGTTCTTGAAGTTATGTATCAAACATACCTACATTACTTCATCTGTTATTTGGAATTTTATATTTCACTTATTGAGGATAACCGTAACTATGGTTATTAGGTACTAATTAGATGATTCCATTTGAAACATTTTATGGGAAATACGGTGGACACTTATATTATTGGGTTGAGGGAATTGGTTGGTCTCTTACAGGACTGAGTCCTATCTTGGGGTAAAATGGAATGTTTTTTTTAGTAATGGTTTGAGGGAGTTATAATTGACCATAAATTTTTTAAATACCTCCATTACTATCCATTGTAATTATTAGCCTGTTTTCAGGTTTTCCTTAGAGTTTCTAATAATTTTGGAAATAAACATTTGGGGAGGAAAAATTATTTTATACATCATTATGTATATCATTAGTGATTATGGAGAGACTTTAGAATGTGTCTTCTCACTTAGACATACATGATTTTTTTACATCTATCAAATATCTTTTCAATTCGTCCTCAATAAAAGAGTATCACCCAAATCCACCCAACATTATTGAGTGGTGGGATATTTAAATTGACCCATATAGCTCAGGAATTTAATGACATAATTTTATAGTGGAATTATGGCATATTGTGCTATTTAGAATTAATTTCCCATTTATTTGAGTTATGTGAAAGTATAGTATGGATAATCATGAGACATGGGAGCCTGAGGCCTTGAAGATGAAATAATGGCCTTATCTCTATTTGAGTTTCTGAATTCGAGCCTTTATTAGGACAAAAAAATTATGACGGGGAGAATTGATACACACATTGGGCCATATACATGTTTACTTTTAAACCTAGTTTATTATTTTTTATGTTTTAAATAATTTTTGAAGTTGAGGTAAAAAATTGGAGTTTTGGGGAAAACATTCCAAACATAGAGCTTGATCACCTGGTTAGTAATAACTTTTTTGTGACAATTTTATATAGATCTATTGCTTCAAGAAGAAACTTGAATGGTTAAGAATTGATTTTATAACTAGGCATGGGTTCCAATAAATGATTGGGTTTATGTTTTGATTCTATATTTATTTATATAGACTTCACATGGTTCTAATAATGGAATATTTATTCCTAGGTTACCGTGTTCTATGGTTTTCAAGAAGTAAGTAGCTTTTGAATGGTTATTGTATGATTTTTTAAACTATAAATCCCAATAATGTTTAATATAAATATAAAATTACATTTTTTTCATCACATGATTTTACCTTTAATACCAAATTAATTCTTAAATATCCAAAACCAATCTATCCTTGATGCTCTAGGTGGTCTTACCCATTTTCTCAATGCGATTCCCCAATAAGCTATATGGATGCTTTTATATATTTTTAATGTTTGATTTATTCTCCATTTTCAAGATATACCTCATATCACTCAACTTCTTCATGTCCTAAAAAACTATATAGGTTATGATAACATGATATATGGTATATATATAGAACTGATGAGGTTTTTATGGGATCTAGGCCTTTGAGGAAAGTTTCTATTTGTTTTATATCACTTTTTTTCCTTGTCGATATGTTTTATCGATTGTTTAGGTTGGTTTTTATATCTAATCGTCTATCCTATAGAATGCATTTGTACATGTGATTATCTATTTTCTTATTTACAAAATTTAATTCTTCAATTTCATGAGTTATGTCATTTGTCTATTTTTTATGAATATAGTGATTTTAAAATGAAAATTATAAGAAAATTATAATTTATGAACATGATGTGTTTGATAAAATAAATCATGCAATTTTTTGTAATGGATATTGTTTTTACACATCAAAGTTGTGGGTTTCTTCTTTAGAAAATGTTTTGTGATATTTTTTCTTAAATTTCATGAAATATAATAATGACATAAAGAATATTGGGAGAAATCTATTTTGGGGAGAAACTAAATGTTTGTGATCTATTGTTTAGTAGTCTATCTCAAGGGTAGATTCCTATGATTCAAGCATTACAAATGGGTAGCCCTTCCAGGGTGCTAAGGTTACTGTATATTAAGATTCATTAATGATGTGTAGTGTTCTATATTGAATATTTTTTGGGTAAATCCTCATGTAATTGAGTTATATTTTGTGCTTTGGGGCTTCATTATATGTATTTTTTTATATGCGTATTTTCCCATTGATAAGGATATCTATTCCTGAAATTCTAGGTTATTAATATTTTATACCACATGGTGTATGTAAAGTTATATTTATCTAATTATTATAAAGTGGGATGTCTTATAAAGGAAATGAAATGGATGATTCTATATAAAAAAAATAATTCCTCTACAACTTTTTTGAACTCTATTTTATAAAAAATTATATAGATGCATGTGGATAGACATTTTCTAGATTGCATGATGTTATAAAACGTAGATTTAGATCCCATACAAAAATATTTACTATATTTATTTATATTCATAGTTTTTTAGGATATAAGTAATGGTATGGTCATTATATGAAATATAGGCATTTCATGGTTGATATAACCATTATAGTGTATTAGGATTGTTGCAATAGCTTTTCACCTGGATATATCGTTTTGTTAATGAATTTATATTATTTCCGTGAGTTATCATTTTACTTGGTTTTGTGTGTAATATGTATTTGTTATTTTCATTATACTTTGTAATTTGTCATAATATTATTATACATGAGACATCCTCTGTAATATTTTTTGGTGAAATTGTTTCTATAGTTTGGTATGTTGTTTCGAAAGAGCTCATCACTAGTACGTGGAGATATTGAATTCAATATAGGACTTATTATGCACCATCTTAGGTGACATGTCTAGGCCAACTACATTGGTTCAATTCAATATATATGTCACAATTTCAGGAAAATGTTTATCAGGTCATCATAACATAGCCTATGTATTATAAAATAGGTTTAGTCAATATTTCTCCATCATAATAATAAAACATCCAGAGAAATAATAGAGATAATAAAAATTGTATCATATCCCCATTTACGTTTAAGAAATATCAAAGTATGTTGTTATATATTAATATATCGTTAAAATATCACTATAATCTTTCATTAAAAAAAATAAACTATTCATTTTGAAATAAAAAATTTAAAATATAAAAAATGTCTAAAATATTAATGAAACTAGTTCTCATTGAATATAAACATAGAAACATATAAATAAATACACATAGTAAATATTATTCATGATGTAGGGAAAATATTTTCATGGGGTTCATGTTGAAATAAGGATTCCTTGCACATCATTAGTAACAAGCCAGAAAAAGGTCATCGAAAAAACAATAAGATAATTCCTTTGAGTTATTTTTATAAAAATTAAAACATGGGTAAAAATTAAATTATAAAATATTTGGGGAATGGTAAATAAATTCCATAAAACTAATCAAATAATATATATATATATATAATTGGATGAAATGATTCCTTGATGAAGATATAAATAATGTTGTTTCTACATAAAGACATTCATTTGGTATTGTGAGGAATTTGTTAGAGAAAAATGAAAGGAAAACATATAAAATCATAATATTAACATAAGATAAGAAAAATATTAATTTTTCAAAGATAAAACATTTAATTTCATCATTAGAGAATGCAGTCATAAAACAACCCTTGTAAAATGATATTGTAATGAAAAACTCCTACTTATTTGGTAACTTTTGATTCCCAATTCCAACTAAAGGAATAACATCAAATGAAAAATTATATAAAATAAGCATAAATATATTCATGATACAAAAGATGAAATTTTAAGTATATAAATCTCATAAAATACAATTTGTGTATTATATAACATATATCCTAAAGATGAAAATTTGACATGATAAACTCTTACAACTTTGGTAATTTTTTAACAAAACAACATTAGATATAATAATTATAATATAAAGAATAAAAAATTAATTAGTAAGTACATGTGATATAACATGTTAATGTATCGGTATATAAAAATCATAATTATAAATTTTTGAAAAACATCAAACAATTATCAATGAAATAAAATTCAGGTTGAGAAACCTTAACTTATATCGAACATTATTTATATCAGCCCTTACGACTGTTATAATTAATTAACATTTATTATAACTACCTAATAGAACTATATTAAAACTAATTATAACATTTATTTTTTTACATATAACATTTAAACAACTAATTCTTTAAAATAATTTATTAAAATCATTATTTTTTGGAGATAAAGTTTTATTTTTTCCGGAATATTTTGATTCGTTAGTTCTGGTGCATGTACATTGATCCTATTACACCATCTCTATAATGTTATTAATTTTATAAATTTCATATATATTTACTAAAACATAACATGAACCACCAAAAAATTATATATAAGTAAATTATTTACTATATTTAAGGAAAATGTTGTCTACATGTGCACGTGAATGTTGTTTTTATTTTTTAATGAAAATAATGAAAGAGAGATTAATAATTTTCAATAAAAAATTGAAATTATATCATAATTATAATATATATTTATTAAATCCATCATTATATTTATCAATGTTAGGTAGTGGGTAATAATAGATCATATCTCTATTTAGAGATGATTGTCCACAAGTACTCATGACTGATACTTTCATTTTCCATTTAATGGAAGGGACAAAGAAAATTGTCGTACATATAGTGTCCCAAGAAAAACGTGAAATAATAAATCTATAATAGGATTTAGTATTTATATCTCATTAAATGTTTTACAACTCAAATAATGATAGGTTTAGTGTCTTACAGATTGGTTATATAAAAAATATTCTTTTACTACACTTGTGAGAATTTATCTATAATTGGGATTCTATATAACCTTTTCTAGATATATAACATGAAATAATAATCTACATAACCTAGGTATTGGAAAAAAAATAATGGGTTGAGATAATGTTCTTAGTAATTTAATACATATCATAGTTTAGTAGATCTTAAAAAAGGAGTAGAACATGAGGAAGACATAAATGTCCAAATAAAAGATCAAACAATCAAACATAGTAATCGTTAAATAATTTATAGTAAAATAATGTCATCAAAATTTTATTAAGAAATTATAAAATATATGACATGGATCAAACACATATCAATATTAATATAACATATGAGCATGTCAAAAAAGGCTGAGATTCCAAAAAATTAAGAATCATTATGAAACATGGAATTTCTTGGAAATGAAATGCATCATGAAAATTTCACATATTATTATAAAATACTTTAAAACGCTTCATAATCATAACCTTATGAAAATTATAACAAAAAAATTCATGTAACCTCTTTTTATTGGTATAATTATCTGTAGTACCCATGGGAATGTGATAAAACCAATTGTGTACCCATTTTCCTTGTGTAAAAATCCCCCCATGTTACAATTGGCATGGGATAAATCCTCATGTATACCCTCTAGATTGAGTTAAATTCCCCTTGTGTTATTCATTGGATTGAGATAAATCATTCTATTTAACCCATTTTCTTATGAAAACTCCTCTTGTATACCTTTTTTATTGGGATATATCCTCTCGTGTACCCTTTTGAACCCATGATACATAAAATTAAACCAATGCATTGGAGGTTGATCTTGGACCCCACCCAGCATCATCCATACAAACGTGTTCCATAAAAAAATCAATTATAAACATATCTTAATGAACCCATAGAAATAATATGTGTTTTATCTAATATATAATAGAAAATAATTTACTTTCCTTAAAGAAACCATGCAAATAAAATGGGTTTCTTAGAAACATCCAAATGGTATCAAATAAAATTATGAATTAAATCATTCAAAATAGATAACATGGTCATTAAAAATAACCAAGTAACATGAACTAATTAAATCATAGTATATGAAAACTATAATTTTCAAAAAGATATAATTTCATATATTCATATATATGGTGACAAAGACATTACTTCATAAAATTTTAAACATGGAGTGTAAATAGAACTGAAATAAAAATCATTAAAAACTAAAACATTAAAATTCAATATATTTTTTTAAAAATTAATTTTTTGAAAGGAACGAAAATAATTTTTAAAATCAAAATATAATGTGTTCCAAATAAATGGTTATTGAAAACACATAAAGGAGTTAAAAATTAAAACATACAATAACTTGAAAAATATTTACTTTTAAATGAATATTCAATAATAGGGGTTTGAAAAGGAAAAAATGATATCAAGAAAATGATGTAAATATACTTTGAATACATTTATATAATAATAATTATTAATAAAAATTTATCCTAGAAAAATAAATAAATGTTATTTATAGAAAATGTGGATTGTATGATAAAAAATTATATTTGGAAATTATGAACCAACCATTTGATCAATTTTAAATAAACTTGTTGAAATACCACATCATTATAATAGTATTAAATTTTCCTTAGTAAAAGGGGTAAATTTATAAGAACTTAATATAAAATAATCCATATTACATTTACAAAAGGAGAGTATAATGTTTTTTTGATAGAACATATACACATTGAAGAAAAGATCCATTTATAATAATGAGAGTTATTCATACCAATAGTATAATTTTATTTCGGAGAATATTTTATCAATGAAATTAATATTGATAAGTAAAAGTAATCCACCCAATTAAAAAATGAAATTCATAATAAAAATGGGAAAAGTTAATATAAAACTATTTCTCAAAATTATATTCTCATATAAAAACATATGATCCAATGAAAAAAATTGATTCATGAAAACCCATTATAACATTTGTAACATTTGAATCGAAAATGCATTTTAGAGGTATAATGATAAATAGAATACTCGAAATCATGAAATATAAGTGTTTCAAGATAAATAATAAAAATATTTATGTATTCGCACAATTAAAAATTAATCATGGTGTGTACCCTAAACATGTCTCAAGGGATTGAAATTTGAGGAAAGAAATCCTTATGACTAGGGTAAAAATTAAATCAAAACCTCCATAAAAAAAAGACTCGAAATAAATATATAGTAAAATAAATAAAATTAGTAAATTAAATTTTATATAAATTATATTTTATACACAAAAATTAAGTAATAATTGGTGTATATATATGAACTATGTCTCAATTAATTCAAATCGAGACCAAATCCTTTCACATGTTCCAGATTATTTCATCGCATGCACATAACTTTTTGAATAACCACAATAAGTTTATTACATACACTTATATAGAACATCTAATTGTATATATAATTTAAAATGAACTATTTATTTTCATATGTTATTTATTTATTATATTTTTGTGGCTTGTGTTTGTGTAAAAAATGAATATCTTTCAACTTAATTTTGGTAACCAAAGAAAACAAAAATGTTACTTTGATAATAAGTTAAATGGTTAATATAATATTTTTCGAGACATATAATGTTAATTAGTTTATTAATATATTTAAATATAATTACTTTTCATGCATCCATATTTCTTCATATTCATATTTTACTGAAATATTTATGTATGTGGTTAAATCATCCCAAACATAAAGATTCCTTAACTCGATTGTTGAGTATGGTTTAGTGGTTTTTGTTTTTACAAAATATCTATATAACAAAACTATAATGATATTATTTTAATCTATTTAAAATGGTGATAAATATATGAATATTTTTATATAATTTATTAATTTCTATAGAAAGAATTAAAAATGTTCTTCATGGATGAATAAGTCCTTATAAATGCATGTTTAGCGGTGTATTTTTTGAATTCTTGAGAGGGTATGATGTTGGATATAAAATTGATAAATATAAATCATAATTTAAATATATATATATATATATATATAATGTTTTCATTATTCACACCATTAATACACTCCGGGAATGATGGTATTGAAAACAAATAAATGATATCACTTCTTGGGGGAGGTAGTTAAAACAATATAGTAGCGATGTTCATCTCTTTTTCTTTGTAGATGGAAATGAATAACGGGGTATTATACCTTTAATATAAAAAATTGTATAATAATGATTCTGAAGTGGTGGTATAACTATTTCACTATGATAATTGTATGTGTAATATAAATAATAAAAACATAAAAAGGTTATATGACTTACATTTGAGACATGATCATTCAATGGATGTTCCCTAAAAAGTTATGGGATTATGATTACTACAATTGACTGAGGTCTTATGTTTTTCTGAGACTGTTATATTGAGTATAAAATGGCATATTTTCAAGGACAAAATCAATTTTAAGTGGATATTTTATATCTCTAAGTGGTACACATTCATAAAAGGAGAAAAGAACAACTTTTGTAAATACTCATCGTTTTCAAAAATATCATGACACTAGTCATGGGTCTGTTACTTAATTGTAGATAAATATGGGTTTTGGGACATGATATAGTCTAAAATCCTCTCATAAATTCATTTTAAGAAAATTTAAGAGTGATATTTTTTTTTACTTTTAACTTTTTACCCAAATTAACTTTTACCTTGGTAATTGATTTTTGATCATAGTTGTTAACAAAAATGAAAAAACATAAGATTGGATCATTTTTTTAATTTAAATAGTATGATTTAAAATTTTAAAATAATTTTTGTTGAAAATAATTATAATGTTTTGAAATTATTATTTTAAAATTAACACACACAATGACATAAAAAAAGTTTTTAGAAAAATATTTTTTTTATGTTTTTAATTGATATATAATATATTGTAAACTTTGATATTTATTTTAATGAATAAAATTGATTTATTATAAAAGAAACAAATGGTAGGATTATTTAAGGTATGAATAAACCAAATTTCACCTCCTAGACACTGAATTAGAAGAAATGACCAAAACTAATATTTTTATTAATGTATCATTATTATTTTGTTTTAAAAATTACCAAAAAAGAATAATAAGATCAAATAATATATTAAAATAAATGATGATATTAAATAAATAAATTATTCATCACAAAGAAAAATATTTTATTTTTCAAGGATAATCATACATTATTACAATTTATAAAAATTATAATATTTTCTCAAAAAACATATTTTTTTACTAAAAATAAACCCTTTCTGAATAATCTCAACAATTCATACTAAGTAAATTTTGATGTCCGAAACTAAATAACAAATTTTATTTTATTAAATTTAAATTTTGAAATTAAAAAAATTATTCTTTAAAAATATATATATAATAAAAAATAAAATTCATTTTATTAAAAATTACCATTTAAGTATTTACTCCTATTAATAATTTACCTTCTGAATAATTAATCGTTTACCATCATATCTTTTATTATAGAATTATTAATAATTTTATATTATTATTATTTGCTTTATTTATAATGTGTGTAGCATGTGAAATAAATTTTATAACATTGTACACATTTTAAAGGATACAAAATATCAAATCAGTACATTATACCCTCCTATAAACAAAGTAAATCCTCACAATTTTAATTCTCAAAAACTAATGAATAATGTTAAGAATATCCATAAGATTAATATGACTCTAGAGTTAATTTTCAATGTTATAACAACTTTTTGAATTATTGTGAGATTATCAAACTCATATATTCCTTCCTAAGAATAATTTAAAAATTTTGTTTCTTTCCAAATATTTTAGTTAAACCTCATTAAGGTTCATGTATCATAACTCCTTTAATGGAATTGATCTTTTATAAGGGATCAATGTCATTTGAAAAATAATATACATTGATAATTTGATAATAAATTTGAAAGTTGAGTTCCTTATTGTCATAATTAATGTGTAATATATTAAAAAAGAGATATTTTATGCCCAAAATCACATTACATTCCCCAAAAGTAAGAATGCATTTGATTCAGATGGTTAATATTTCAATAAAATTTACAACGGGATAAAATAAAAATGAAGATAATATCAAATCAATAGTGTGTTGACTGGATGCTCCTAAAAAATATCAGTGTCCTACAATAGTGGCTATAACTAGATTCCAACTATATATCCACAAAACATGAGTGGAGGGTGAGAATAAATTTTAACCTCCTTTTTCCTGACCATCATTCAATATTAGGGATATCATAGGATTTCCCTTGTTTCCTTGTTTTATGAGGTGCCTGATGTTTTTTTGTCACCTTACCTATTGGGTTTCATATTGGTTTATCATAATCTCAAGGAAAACATACATTTGAGGAATTGAACATTCTTCACCTTTATCCCATTGATCATCTTCTTTATCCCATGTCGACACTCATAAGATCGATGGATTATCCTTATACAGATGAAAATATATCTTATTACTATAAGGAATTCCCTTGAGTGATTCTTCTAGAGTTTTTACCTGAACTTTGTTTATTTTTTTCATCATCGTTATCGACGCCAGATTTTCTATGAAAATCCATTGTTTTCTATTTTGGTGAGATCAAATGTTTAGAAATATTAATGTTATGTTTTAAAACTGTATATCAGTAAGTGATCATAACCCTAAGGGTTTCAATGAAATTTTCTATCACATTAGGGTCCTCATTATATATTTCCCACCATGTCCATAATTAAATTTATTTCTTCTTTATACTTCCATTTCTAAAAACAAATAATTTAATCATGGGTGATAAATATTTATATCATAATTTAATTATTAAAAACACTACCTCAGAATTTTATTTATATCTAGAATAATCAAATTATCTTTTTTCTTCAATCAAAATCACTCATGGATAATTCAAAGTTTCATTATTTTGGTTTATCCCATACTTCACATGATAATTCATCAATATAATAAATCTTTCTTAATGGATTTTAAAAAAAATGACATTAACAAAAGAATATACCCAAAGACTTTCAAACCTTGTCTGAATTTATGGTAAATTGTTGTACACTATGTGAATATTGACATCATACCCCACATTGCACAAGAGCCTCAGCCCAGTAGATGAGGACTCGCTTGGTGAATCCAAGAGACCCGAGATCAAATCTGGGTGGAGGCATATTTCTGGGTGCTGTAGCAGTACTGTAGAAGTACTGTAGCAGGCACTAAAGCAGGCACAGTAGCAGGCACTGTTCGGTAATGTAGTAGCAGGAACTATTCATCCATTTGGGCTTTCGGGCCACCGGTTTTGTCATCGGGTCCTCCAAGGCTTTTGGGCCACCCAAGGCCTTTGGTCCAGTTGCTTCTGAAGGTTTTTGGGACATCTTAAAGCCTTAGGTCCACCCTAAGGCCTTTGGGACACATGAATGCAGGCCCCAGACACACTACAAAAATGGAGCAGCCCTAGAAGAGGATTCATAGTAGGTGCACTCACTAGAGCAGAGCCAAATGGATTGTCAGAATGAGAGGGTATGGCTATGCCATCGGTACCAGCATGTGCTTTCACGGGAAGCCTAGCCAGATGGTCATGAAAAGGTGGAGAGCTACTATCAGGATGCAGATGCTGGGGAGGGAAAGTTCCTTATAGATAGTCTGGTTGAATTCCCTAAGACCTTCAGGTCGTGTAATCTATTAAAGCCTATGGTCCATGTATTCTCTGATCCTATGGGCCTTCTAAAGGTTCTCCCTCATCCCTTGAAAGGGGGGTTATCAAAAATCAATAAAAATGAAGGCCTTAGGTCCATTGAGGACATAATACCTTACATTACCACATCTAGGTTATTATCCCTATGTAAAACTGTTCCTGAGCCTATATCAATATTTAGTTTCCAGATAGGAATATATTGGTACGTAAAAGAATATACTCATATATTTATAAATATTTCCAATTATCATCTTATACTAAGAATAAGCCCATAGAAATTTTCTGAGTGGTTTTTAAAAAATTATAAAAAGTAATCTCTATAAGTAACTAAATTATTCTACAAAAATATCAAAAAAATAATTGTTGATACCAACTATAGAGATGTAATTTGATAAAAAAAATTAATAAATTGATATTATGATACAATTAGTACATATTCCTAGTAGTATCACAACTCAAGGATGGATAGTGTTGATTTTTTGTGTGTCACCCCATACATCTGAAGGAGGGAAGCAATATTCTGATTTCAAAATTGTGTCCCTTTTTCACTGATGCTGTTCTTCGGTACTCTAAATCTTAAAAAAACTCTTCTTTGACAAAATCCACAACAACATGACAATCATCAATCCTGGTGGCCTTATCCTCCACCCATTTTCTCACATAATAAATAATTACCAAAATGTACAAAGAACCAAAATAACATGGAAAAGGACCCATAAAATCAGTTCCCCACAATTAAAAAATGTCACATAATAGTATGGGTTGTTGGGGAATCTCATTTCACCTAGAAATTTTCAGAGTGTGTTGGTAATGAGATAATGACTTAAAAAAACATGGGCATCTTGGAATATTCTAGGCCAATATAATATAGATTCTAAGACATTCCTAGCTCTTTTTGGGGTCCAAAGTGTCCTCCACAAGAATGACTATGGAAGAAATGTAGAATAAACTCAAACTCATGATCAAGAACACACCTCATAATGAAATAATCACTACATAGGTGACAAAGGTTGTGAACATCCCACACATAATACTAAGACTCACTTTTTACATTTTGGACGTGATGTTTCTTTAAATTTGTTTTGATTTCAGATGCAACAAGGCAGTTCACTAAATCAGCATACCATGGATGTGTACCTAAGACAGAATAAAGATCCTCATTGTGGAAAGGGTTCAGAAGTGGTACCTAGGCCGAGGTGTCATCCTCTAGTGTGTGAGTAATCCTTCTTATGTGGTCTGCACTAGGTTTTCTGGCCCCTTCTTGTCCTCTATTTCAATATTTACCTCTTGGAGAAGGAGCATACATCTCATAAGTCTTTTCATTGCCTCTAGTTTATTCCAGAGGTACCTTAGAGCTACATGGTCATAAAAAACAATAACATTAGATTCCAATAAATATGAACTAAATTTATTTAAATAACATATGACGATAAGAAACTTTTTTGTGGTTGTGTAGTTTTATCTAGCTGAATCCAATCCCCTCAAAGCATAGGAAATTACATGTGAACGTCCCTCCACCCTCTGAGATAAGACAACTCCAACTTTGAAGTTGGATATGTCACAAATAATCTTAAAAGGAATATCCCATTGTGGAGGCTTTATGATAGGTGGAGTGGTTAGACACTTCTTCAACTCAGCAAATATTACCCTTCATGAATCATAAAACACAAAATTAGAAATATTTTGATGTAATCGCCATAAAGGAAGATAAATATTACTAAAATATTTTATGAAGAGGTGAAAAAATCTTGAATTCCCAATGAATGATTTAATATCACACCCACATTATGGATAAGGTAGGGATCAAATAATGAATATCATAGATCTATCAGCCTCTGTCCCATGTTTTGACACTACATTCTCTAATACAATCCTATTCTCTACAATGAAATGACACTTTTCAAATTTTAAGACCATATTTTTTTCAATAAAATGATTCAAAATATTTTTAAATCTATTTATACATTTATCAAATGTAGATCTATATACTATAAATTCATCTATAAATACCTCCATGAATATCTCAAAAAAATCAGAAAAAAATACTCACCATGCATCTTTGGAATGTAACTAGGGAATTTCAAATTCCAGATGGTATTTCATGGTTGATATAACCTTCATAGTGTATTAGAATTGTTTTAATATATTTTCACAAGGATTATGATTTTGTTAATGAAGTTCTATTGTTTCCATGAGTTATCCTTTTACTTGGTTTTGTGTGTAATTTGGATTTTTTCTTTTCATTATACTATGTAATCTATCATAATATTATTATAAATGAGACATCCTCTGTTATATTTTATGGTGAAATTGTTCAAATAGTTTTGTATGTTGATTCCAAAGTGTTCATCACTAGAATGTAGAGATCTTGAATTCACTCTAGGAATTATTATGCACCTTATTAGGTGACATGTCTTGGATAACTACATTGGTTAATTTCAATATATGTGACACAATTTCAGGAAAATTTTTATCATTTCATCATAACATAGCCTATGTATTAAAAAATATGTTTAGTCAATATTTCTCCATCATAATCATAAAACATCTAGAGAAATAATAAAGATTGTAACATTGTATCATATCCCCATTTATGTATGACTAATGTCAAAGTATGTTGTTATAGATTAATATACCTTTGAAATATCATTATAATGTTTCATTATAAAAATAAACTATTCATTTAGAAATCAAAAATTTAAAATATAAAAAATTCCTAAAATATAAATGAAACTAGTTCTCATTTAATATAAACATAGAAACTTATAAATATGTCCACATAGTAAATATTATTCATGATTTAGGGAAAAAATGTTCATGGGGCTCATGTTGAAATAAGGATTCGTTGCACATTTTCAGTAACAATTTAGAAGAACATCATCCAAAAAACAATAAGATTATTCCTTCGAGTTATTTTTATAAAAATTAAAACATGGGTAAAAATTAAATTATAACATATTTGGGTAATGGTAAAAAATTATTTAAAACTAATAAAATAATATATATAATTGGATGAAAATGATTCCTTGATGAAGATAGAAATAATGTTGGTTCTACATAAAGACATTAATTTGGTCTCCTGAATACTTAGTTAGAGAATAATGAAATTAAAACATATAATCTCATAATACTAACATAAGATAAGAAAAATATTAATTTTTTAGAGATAAAAAATATAATTTCACCATTAGAGAATGCATTCATAAAACAACCCTTGTAAAATGACATTGTAACGCAAAACCTCCACTTATTTGGTAACTTTTGAGTCACAATTCCCACTAATGGAATAGAATAAAATGATAAAATTATATAAAATCAACATAAATATATTCATGATACAAAACATAAAATTCTAAGTATATAAATCTCATAAAATAAGATTTCTATTTTATATAAAATATGTCCCAAATATGAAAATTTTACATGATAAACTCTTATGACTTTGGTAATTTTTTAATAAAAAAACATTAGATATAATAATTAGAATATAAAGATTAATAAATTAATTAAAAATTTTCTCTGATATAACATGTTAATATATCAGTATATACAAATCATAATTATAAATTTATGAAAAACATCAGACAAGTATCAATGAAATAAAATTCAAGTGACGAAACCTTAACTTATATCGAACATTATTTATTATATCACTTACCACTATTATAATTAATTAATATTTATTATGAATAACTAATAGAGCCATATTAAAAATCTTTATAACATTTATTTTTTACATATAATATTTCAACAACCACTTATTTAAAATAATTTATTTGAATCCTTATTTTTTTAGAAAACTTATTATTATTCTTCTTGAATATTCTGATTCGGTAGTTCCGGTGCATGAACATTGATCTTGTTACACCATCTCTATGATGTTATTAATTTTATAAATTTCATATATATTTACTAAAACATAACATGAACCACCAAAAAATTAGATATAAGGAAATTATTTACTCTATTTAAGGAGAATGTTGTCCACATGCACACGTGAATGTTGTTTTTATTTTCTAACGAAAATAATGAAAGATAGACTAAAAGAATTTCATTAAAGAATTGAAATTTTATCATAATTATAATATATATTTATGAAATCCATCATTATATTTATCAATATTAGGTAGTGATGAATAATGTGTCATATCTCTATTTGGAGGTGATGGTCCACACATACTCATGACTAATACTTTCATTTTCCATTTGATGGTAGGGAAGAAGATAATTGTTGTACATATAATATCCCAAGAAAAACGTGAAATAGAAAATCTATAATTGGATTTAGTATTTATATCCCATTAATAGTTTTACGACTCAAGGAAAGATAGGTTTAGTGTCTTATAGATTGGTTATATAAAAAAATATTCCTTTACTACACCTGTGAGAAATTCTCTTTAATTGGTTTTTTATATAACCTTTTCTAGATATATAATATGAAATAAAAATCTACATAACCTGAGTATTGGAAACATAATAATGGGTAGAGATAATGTTCTTAGTAATTTAATACATATCGTAGTTTAGTAGATCTTAAAAAATGAGTAGAACATGAGGAAGACATAAATGTCATAATAAAAGATCAAACAATCATATATAGTAATGAAAAAATAGTTTATAGGAAAAAAATATCATAATAATTTCATTAATGAAGTATAGAAGATGTGACATGGATCAAAAACATAACAATATTAATATAACAAATGAGGATGTAATAAAAGACTGAGATTCCATAAAATTAAGAAACATTATGAAAACATAGAATTTCTAGGAAATGAAATGCATCATGAAAATTTTACAAAATATTATAAAAAAATTTTAAATGTTTTATAATAATAACCATATGAAAATTATAAAAAAAATCAATGTACTGTCTTTTTCTTGGGATAATTTTCCAGTGTACCCTAGGGCTTGTGATAAAACCAATCATGTACCCTTTTTCCTTGCGTACAAATCCCCCCGTGTTACAATTAGTATGGGATAAATCCTCATGTATACCCTCTAGATTGAGTTAAATGTCCCCTATGTACTTCATTGGATTGAGATAAATCCTTCTATTTATCCCATTTTCTTAAGAAAACTCTTCTTGTATACGTTTTGTATAAGGATATATCCTCTCATGTATCCTTTTGAACCAATGATAAATAAAATTAAACCACTTCATTGGATGGTGAAAGGGGACCCCAACCATCATTATCCATACATACGTGTTCCATAAAAACAAATTATAACCATATCTGAATGAACCCATACAATAGAAAATAATTTACATTCCATTAAGAAACCATCAAAATAAAATGGGTTTCTTAAAAACATCTAAATGGTATCAAATAAAATGATGAATTAAATCATTCAAAACTGATAACATGGTCATTAAAAATAACCACATAACATGAACTAATTAAATCATAGTAATTAAAAACCATAATTTTCAAAAAGATATAATTTCATATAAACATTTATTAGGTGATCAAAACATTACTTCATAAACTTTTAAACAAGGAGTGCAAATAGAACTGAAATAACAATCATTAAAAAACATTAATGTACAAATTATTTTTCAAAAAAGATTCTTTTGAAAGGAAAGAAAATAATTTTTAAAATTAAAATATAATGTGTTCCAAATAAATGGCCATTAAAAACACATAAAGGATTTAAAAATTCAAACATACAATGACTTGAAAAATGTTTACTTTTAAATGAATATTTAATAATAGTCTTGAAATGGAAAAAACTATATCAAGAAAATGATGTAAAAATAATTTGAATACATTTATATAATAATTATTATTATTAAAAATGTATCCTAGAAAAATAAATAAATTTTATTAATAGAAAATTCGGATTGTATGATAAAACATTATACTTGTAAATTATGAACAAACCATTTGATCAATTTGAAATTAACTTGTTGAAATACCACATCATTAATATAGTATGATATTTTCCATAGTAATAGGGGAAAATTTTTATGAAAATAATATAAAATAATTCATATTACATTTACAAAAGGAGAGGATAAATTTCTTTTATGGAACATATATACATTGAAGAAAATATCCATTTATAATAATGAGAGTTACTCATACATAGTATACTTTTATTTTGGGGAAGATTTTATCATTGAAAATTATATTGATAAGTAGAAGTAATCCACAATCAAAAAATGTAATTCCTAATAAAAAGGGGAAAGGTTAATAGAACAATATCTCTAAAAATTATATTCTTTTTTGAAAATCTATGATCCAATGAAAATAATTGGTTCATGAAAACTTATTACAACATTTGTAACATTTGAATCAAAAATAAATTTAAGTGGTATAATGATAAATAGAATACTCAAAATCATGAAATATAAGTGTTTCAAGACAAATAATGAAAATATGTATGTATTCACATATTTAAAAAGGAATCATGGTGTGTAACCTAAACATGTCTCAAGGGATTCATATTTGGGAAAAGAAACCATTACATCCTGGGTAAAACTTAAATCAAAACATCCATAATAACAAAAGAATTGAAATAAATATAATGTAAAATAAATAACAGTGTTCAATGAAGTTTATACAAATTATGTTTTATACACAAAAATTAAGTAATAATTGGTTAATATATATGAACTATGTCTCAATGAAAGTAAATCAAGACCAAATACTTAAACATGTTCCAAATTATTTCATCGCATGTACATAGCTTTTTGAATAACCACAATAAGTTTATTAAATACAATCATGTATAACATATAATTGTATATATAATTTAATATGAGCCATTTATTTTCATATGTTATTTATTTATTATATTTTTCCTGCTTTTGTTTGTGTAAAAAATGAATATCTTTCAACTTAATTTTGGAAATCAAATAGAACGAAAATGTTACATTCATAATAAGTTAAATGCTTAATATAATATTTTTAGAGACAAAAAATATTAATTAGTTTATTAATATATTGAAATATAATTACTTTTCATGCATCCATAGTGCTCCATAGTCATATTTTTATGCAGTATTGATGTATGTGGTTAAATCATCCCAAACATGAAGATGACTTAACTCAATTGCTGAGTATGGTTTGGTGGTTTTTATTTTTAAATAATATCTATATAAAAAAATTATAATGATAAAATTTTAATCTATTTAAAATAGTGATATGTATTTGAATATTTTTATATAATTTATTAATGCCTAGAGAAATAATGAAAAATGTTCTTCATGGATGAAGAGGTCCCCATATATGCATGTTTAGTGGTGTCGTTTCTCGAATCATGAGAGGGTATGAAGTTGGATATAAAATTGATACTTATAAATCAAAATTTATATATATATATATATATATATATATATAATTTTTTTCATTATTGACGCCATCAATACAATCCAGGAATGATGGTATTGAAAAAAAATAAATGATGTAATCTCTTGGGGGAGGTTGTTCATACAAGATAGTAGCGATGTTCATTCTTTTTTTCTTTGTAGATGCAAATGAATAATTGGGTATTATAAATTTAATATAAAAAATTGTATGATAATGATTCTGAAGTGATTGTATAACTATTTTACTATGATAATTTTATGTGTAATATAAATAATAAAAACATAAAAAGGATATATTACTTACGTTGGAGACTTGATCATTCAATTGTTGTTCCCTATAAAGTGAGGAGAATATGATTAATATGATTTAACGAGGTCTTATGTTTGTTTGAGAGTGTTATATGAAGTATAAAATGGCATTTTTTTCAAGTATAAAATAAATTTTTATATGAATATTTTATATTTGTAAGTGGTATTTATTCATAGAGGGAGAAAATAGCCACTTTTGTAAATACTCATCGTTTTCAAAAATATTATGACACTATTCAAGGTTCATTGAATTAATTTTGGATAAATATAGGTTTTGGGACATGATATGGTCTAAAATCCTCTCACACATTCATTTTGATAAAATTTACGAGTGATGTTATTATTATTTTTACTTTTAATCTTTTACCCAAATTAACTTTTACCATGGTAAATGATTTTTGATCAAAGTATTTAACAAAAATGAAATAACATAATATTGGATCATTTTTCTAATTTTAATTATATGATTTAAATTTTTAAAATAATTTTTGTAAAAAAAACATTTATAATGTTTTGAGAGTATTATTTTAAAATTAACACGCTTAATCACATAAAAAACGTTTTTAGAAAAAAAAATTTATGTTTCAAATTGATATATAATATATAGAAATCTTTGATATTTATTTTAATGAAGTAAATTAATTTATTCTAAAAGAAAAAAATTTTATGATTATTTAAGCTACAAATAAACCAAATTTCACCTCCTAGACACTGAATTAGAAGAAATGACCAAAACTAATATTTTTATTAATGTATCATTATAACTTTTCATTCAAAAATTACCGACATAGAATTATAAGTTCAAATAATATTTTAAAATAAATGATGCTATACATTAAATAAATTATTCATCACAAAAAAATTATTTTATTTTTCAAGGATAATCGTACATAATTTAAAATTATAAAAATCATAATATTTTTTCCAAAATATATTTTTTGATTGAAAATAAACCCTTTCAGAATAATCTCAACACTTCATACTATGTAAATTCTGATGTCTAAAACTAAATAATAAATTTTATTTTATTAAATTTAAATTTTTAAATTCAACTATTATTCTTCTAAGATAAAATATATAATATAAAATAAAATTTATCTTTTAAAAAATTTCCATTTAAGTAATTATTACTATAAATAATTTACCTTATGAATATTTAATTGTTTACCATCATAGTTTTTTTTATAGAATTATTAATAATTTTATATTATTATGATTTTATTTATTTATATTCTATGATTCATGTGACAGAAGGTATTTAAAATTGTATGCATTTTAAAGGATATTAAATATCAAATAATTACATTTTCCCCAGATATAAACAAAGAAAATCCTCACAATTTTAATTTTCACAAAATAATGAATAATGTTAAGAATATCAAGAAGATTTATATGACTCTGGAGTTAATTTTCAATGTTCTAACAACTTTTTGAATTATTGTGAGATTAGTAAACTCGAATATTCCTTCCTAAGAATAACATAAAAATATTGTTTCTTTCTAAATATTTCAATTAAACATCATTCAGGTTCAGGTATCATAACTCCTTTAATGTAATTGGTCTTCTTTAAGGGATAAAGGTCATTTGAAAAATAATATACATTGATAAGTTGATTTGAAATTTGAAATGTGAGTTCCTTATTGTCCCAATTATTGTGTAATATACGAAAAAAGAGATATTCCATGCCCAAAATTACATTAAATTCCCCAAAAGTAAGAATGCATTTGATTGAGATGGTTAATATTTCAATAAAAATTAAACTGGGATAAAATAAAAGATGAAGATAATATCAAATCAATAGTGTGTTGATTGGATGCTCCTAGAAAATATCATTGGCCTACTATAGTGACTATAACTAGATCCAAACTATATAACCAAAATACATGAGTGGAGGGTGAAAATAAATTTTAACCACCTTTTTCATGACCTATATTCAATATTAGGGATATCATACGATTTCCCTTGTTTCTTTGGTTTATGAGGTGGCTGATGTTTTTTCCCACCTTACCTATTGGGTTTGGTATTTGTTTATCATAATCTAAAAAAACATACCTTTGATGAATTGGACATTCTATACCTTTGTCCCATGGATCTTCTTCTTTATCCCAGGTTGACAGTCATAATCTCGATTGATTATCCATATACAGATGAAACAAAACCTTGTTCTTCTGAGGCATTCCCTTGAGTGATTATTCTAGAGTTTTTACATGAACTGTGTTTATTTTTTTCATCAAAATTACCGACACTAGATTTTCTATGAAAATCCATTGTTTTTTATTTTGGTGAGATCAAATGTTTTGAAATATTCATGTTATGCTTTAATACTGTAGACAGTTAGGTGATCAAAACACTAATGGTTTCAATGAAATTTTCTTTCACACTAGGGTCCTCATTACTATATTTCCAACCATGTCCATAATTAAATTAATTTCTTCTTTATACTTCCATTACTAAAAACAAATAAGTTAATCACGACTTATAAATAGTTTTATGATAATTTAATAATTAAAAACACAACCTAAAAAATGGTTTTCTATCTAGAATAATCAGATTATCTTTTTGTTCAACCAAAATCACTCATGGATAAATCAAGGTTTTATTATTTTGGTTTATCCCATACTTTATATGATAATTCATCAATATAAAAAATCATTCTTAATGGATTTTTAAAAAAATGACATTAACCAAATAATATACCCAATGACTTTCAAACCTTGTGTAAATTTATGGAAAATTGTTGTACACTATGTAAATATTGACTTCATACCCCACACCACCTCATTTAAGTTATTATCCCTATGTAAAAATATTCTTGAGACTATATCAATATTTAGTTTCTAGATATTGATATATTGGTAGGTAAAACAATAAACTCATTACTTTAACAATATTTCCGGATATCATCTTTTACTGAGACTTTTCCCATTGACATTTTCTGAGTGGTTTTTCTAAAATTTTAAAAATTAATCTCCAGAAGTAACTAAACTATTCTATAGAAATATCAAAAAAAATTGATACTAACTATATAGATGTAATTTCAAACAAAATTAATAAATTGATACTATGATATAATTAGTACATATTTCAAATAGTATCACAACTCAAGGATAAATAGTTTTAGTTTCATGATTATTAGCTTCATAAAAATTTTAGTTTAGTACACATGAAAAAATTTGTCCATAATTGTTCTATTCTTGATCCTTTTCTAGATTTATCACACAAATTAATATTCATCATCACCAGGGATTAGAAACACAAGAAATGGTTAATCTCAAATGATCATTAAGTTAAAAAACCTGTATCAGAGTATAATAGCGTAAACATGTAGGATAAAATGAGGAAGGAACAAATGTGATAATAAAATATCAAAGAACCTTATTTTTTAATCATAAAACATGATATAGTGATATAATAGTTTAATAATATCATTAAATAAGAAAAAAAAGATATTAAATGTCTCAAACACATCTCAATTATCATAAAACTTATGCCCATGAAATAAATGTGTAGAATACATTAAAAACAAGGAATAATCATGAAAATATGTCATTTAAAGTAAATGAAATTACCTTTTAAAATTTAATTGAATTTTATGAACAACCTATAAATGGAGGAAAATAATAATAAAAGGTAATTTTTATTAGAAAAAAGTCTATGTTCCTTCTTGGTTATGGGATAATCCTACTGTGTACACATGGTTTTAAGATAAAACCTCCCAAGTTAATCATTATCATGTGGATAAATCCTCCATTATATTCTATAGAATGGGATATATCCTCTCGTATACCCCTTGTAATGGGGTATATCCTCTTGTGTGCCTCATTATCTTTGGGTAAATCCTATATTGTATCATATTTTATAGCAATTAATCATCCTATATAACTCTTGTCTTGGGAAAAACCCTTTAATGTACCCATTTGAATTACTGGGACATAAACATAAACAAATTCATCAGAAGATATTATTAGACTCCACCAATCATCTTCCATACATACATGTACCATAAAAATTTTCCATCGATATTATTAAACTTGTGGAAAATTATTAGTGCTTTAAACAAAAAAAACTATAAATAATTCACTTGTCACAAAAAGCCAAAGAAAATAAAATGGGATTCAAAAAATACCCAAATGGAATTGAAAACAAGATGGCTCAAAATAATCACATAAATTGAACATAACTAATAATAGGATATGAAAACTCACATTTTCAAAAATAAATCATTTCATAATATCTTTTAAAGGGTCATGAAAACATAAATTCTTAAATGATAAACTTTGGAGTGTAAATAGAATTTAAAATAAAATACTTTAAAAAAAATCTAAAATATTGTTGAATAATTTAGTGACAAAAAATATTTTTGTGAATAATAGAAAAATACATTGAAAAATAAAAAAAATAAAGAGTTCGACATCAAATTTCATCGAAAATATATAACTGGTTCAGATAAAATCTATTCAAGAATAATTAAAAAATAAATTCCTTTTAAAAAAAATCATTAATAACTGAAATGGGAATACTTTTTTCAACAAAATAAGTGAAAATAATTTTAAAACTTTTTCAGTAAAAATAATCATTAGTAATGGAAACCTGAAAAAAAAATCAATTACCTAAGATAAAATAATTTGAAATTTTTTTTAAATATAATCATTTATAATGGAACCTTGAAAAAAAATATAAATTTTTTTCAGGGAAAATTTATAATGGATGATGAACCTCTTTATTTGGAATGGATTTGAAAACATTTTGATTATTTTTAAATAACCTTTCTGAAAAATCACATCCCAAAAATATTATTATTAACTTTTTATTTTGAGAAAACATATTGAATTATTAAATTCATATAAAGCCAAAAAAATATCTCTCAACAATAGAGTAGAACACTAGAGGAAAGAAAATTATTGAAATGGAATAGAAGATCCATTCGTAAGAAGGAGTGTTACTCTTTCTAATGGTAAACTTTTATTATGGAAATCATTTTATCAAGGAATTGAATAATGATAAAGAGAATTGTTTTGTCCATAGAAAAAAATAAAAATAAAAATAATATAGAGGAAGGAGTAGTGTCACTAAAATCGCGGAAGTTATCTTTTTATATGAAAAGAAATGTAAAAATTATATGAATGGAGTCATAAATTATTTTTGACACATTTGTATCATTTGAACTGAAAACCATAAGGGAAGTGAATTATTTAATGGAAAACTAAATATCCTAAAAATTTAGATTATCATGATTAAAAATGTAATTATAAACATCATTTAAAAGGAAACAGGGTGTATAGAATAAATATATCCCAAGGGAATCAATTTCGTGACAAAAAAAGCCCTTATGACCTAGTTATAAAAACATTGAGAAACCTTTAGAATAGAGGGTATGGAATTACACATAAAATACCATTACTAAGTGAAAATTCTTCATATTTTATTTAATTATGAATTATAAACATCACATAAATTGAATTTTAGAATAAATAATAACTAGGTCTCGATGAAGGGAAATTGAGATGAAATCCCTTAGCTTTTTCCAAATTCATTTTGTACACAAAAGTAAAATCAATAATAATAAAACAAATTTTATTATATAAAATATTAATATCTTTATAATAATATATTTAATTAATTAATTTCTATTTATTATAATATTCTATTTATTTATTAAATAGTTTCCATTTGGGTTTCGGTGAAATTTTAATTAGTGTCTTCTTATTTTTGGAAATATTAATGAATGAAACTATTACATTAATAATAATATGAATAATATATATAACAATTCTAGATCCACATAATAATAATTAATTTCTTCATAAATCAAAATAAAATCAATTTTCATACTTTTATAGTCATTTATAATCATAACATAAATCATTGTTAATATATGTGATTAAATCAACCCAAACCAAAAACATCCTATAACACAGTTGGCGAAAACGGTAATAGGGTTGTTTATTTTTACATAATATCATTATAACATAAGTATAATGATATTATATTATTTATTATAGTATACTATATTTAATTTTATTTAGGTAATGTAAAAAAATAATGATGAAATTTTAGAAAATGTTTCTTCATGGTGGTGGGTATCCCCATATATGAATGATTAGTGTTTTGTGTTTCTATATGATTGAGAGGTGATGATGGTGGAAAAAATTTAAAATTTAATAATAATAATTTTTATATTTATTTCATAATTATTAATCATTAAAATAGTTATTTTCAACCTTGAAGGAATTTAATGAAAATAAAACAAACTACGCCATTTTGTCGATCTGGTACTTTGTGAAAGGCACTAATGAAGTTATTTTGTTTTTTGGGTTGGAGAAGAATAATTAAGTGTTGTACCATTAATATAAAAATATCAGTATACAAATGATACTGAATTATCTATATTATTATTAATATTAAATATTTTTATGAGCAATATTAAAAGTAAAAAATATAACAATGAAATAACACATACATTGGAGACCTGATATTTCCTCAAACGTTCCCACCAAACTGAACATAGTTTTCTCTCTATAAGAGACCTGAGGTCTATATTTCTGAAGAGAGTTCTATTTATAGTAAAATATAAGAGTTACATAGAAGAAATCAAATTATATTTTCATCTTTAAATGATGTAAGTGGTACCCATTTGTAAAAGGTGAAATGAGGAATGTTGGAAATAATCATCATTCTTCAATAATCTCATCACAATATTCATTGATTAATGACTAAAAGGAGGAAATAAAGGATATTTGGGATAATATTTGGTGGAAAATAATATTAGCCTTTCATTTGGAGACTTGGAAAAAGTGATATTGGGTTTTTATATATTTAACCATTTACTAAAACAAAATTTTACACCAATAAATACATTTTAAACATTTTATTTAACATTAATAAAGAAAAAATTAATGATAAATCCTTTTAACTAATTTTAATCATATGATTATTAATTTAAAAATAATTTTATCTCATGAAATTTTAAATTTTTTGAATTTTTTATTTCACAATAAACATAATTTTTAGCCTAAAACTAGTTTTTATAAAAAAAATGTTTTTAAACAATAAATTTATAAAAAATATATATTTATCTTGGATAATAATGTTAAGGAAAAAAATTATTTATCGTAAAAAAAATAATATTTTGAGGATTTATAAGAAATCAAATAAAAATTTTCAGCATCTAAACACATAATTATAGGAAAGGTCTAAAAGTAGTTTTTTATCAACTTAATATAATATGTTATTGTTAAAAAATAGAGTAAAATTTTAAAATATAAAATAATATTTCAAAATTCATGATTTAAATTCTTAAATGCATATATAATGATCTAAAAAATTTATAAAAAAAATTAATATAATCGTATATAATGATAAAATATAAATAAAAGTATAATTTTTCCCAAAATAAATTTTTTTGAAAGATAATCAACCATTTAAGAAAATCTCAAAAAAATTATCAATATATTTCACCTAAGGAATTCAAAAATAATTTTTATTTTATACAATTAGAAATATAAAGTTTTTTATTTGTATTTTAGAAGAAAATACATAATATTAACAACATATATTTTATTCAAATTAAACTTCTTCAATATTTTCTCAAATTAGTTTCTTACCCTCTGAATATTTAATGGTCTTCCATTTTTTTATTTAATATAGATTTATTTGTAACTTTTTCTTATTATGTTGTCCATTTTTTACATTTGGTGTAGCATGCAAAACACGATATAGAAAAAAATGTGAATTTAAAATGGATCCAAAATATAGATTTGTTAAAGTTCCACAATAAAAATAACATGTCAGTATATTAAAGATAATAGAGTCATCATGTTATGTTTTATATAATTGGTTTATATGAATTAGAATAAGAAATAAAATAAAAATATATTGGGAAGAGATTAATACCTATTGTTTGTGATACCTATTTTTTCTTACTTATTATGACATGAAATGTTTTCATAAGGATAATACTGATAGATCTAGGGTGAAGGGGGGATACTATGAATTTTTTGAGGTGGTATTTCTAGAGCTAGAAAGCTAACATTATGTGAATAAGAAAATAGAAGAAGTTCTATTTTATAATTCATGGAAACGTCACAAATGCAATTAACTAAAGTATTCCAATAATATAAAGTCACTATAAAATCTCATTCATTCTTTTTAAATCCATATTCTTTCTTGTTAAACCACTATGTGTTTTTTTGGGTTTCATTTGAACATTTTTTATTAACCCTTGAGACTATTGGTCATGTTCTAGGTATGTGTTATAGAGGTTTAGGAATAATCAGGGGGACATAGTTTCTGGAAAAAGAAAAATTTTGTGCCCTGAATTCCCAATTCATGAAGTGAATTTTTCAAGCTTGCCTAATAAAACCCATAAAATCTATAAATGGCCTACTTCTGACCTAATGAAATATATTTATGTCATTAATGTTTTTGGGGCATGTAGTCACTCAATAATTCATTTCATGTGGAGGATTACTTATTTGAACTTCACTTCTCTAGGTTTATAATCCAGGGTGATATACTATTGGGCATATATAGGAATCACCAAATTCACTATATCAATATACTATTTAGTGGAATCTCTTTTGATAATTTTTATCTCTTTCCCTCATTGGAGACCTCCCATTAGAAATATCATTAATTCCTCACAAATCAGAATTAGTATCCCTTTGGATTGTGGATTTCAAAATAAAGATATTTATGTAAATAATAGGGTTCAATTTACTTCCCCCCACTTTAATATATTTTTTTCCTTCAGAGAACCTAAGTTGATATAATTCCTCATCATTTATAAGGAGATAAAATGAGTACTGTGATTACTGACTTAGAAATTTATGGATTTTCTATATCTTTTCATTTTAGTTGGGTGGTATAGAAAAACTCTATAAAATTATTTCAAATTTTCTTGTAGGTGTAATGAATACAATTTTTATAAAACACCATGCATGTGGCCGAAATAAATTTTATAATTCACTGCTTAAAGAAATTATCAAGCTTTGACATCACCCCTGATTCACATCAGGTTCATTTTCATTTAGACCTAACTTGTGGCCACCTGATATGTGACTTTATTCTAGGTCTAATTTTGAACTGGGAGTCATAATTTTGAGATTTTTATATAACATTTCTTCTTTAATAAATGGTTAACTAGTATTTTGTGACATCAGGTATTCATCCTTATATCAGATATTCAATCATATGATATTAAAGGGCTTATAAATAGTAATTTGAAGAATTCAACCATCCGGATTATGATAACCTAATAAATTTTTTCCCATTGGTTACATTATTTATAATATTAGTGATTATTTATGATATACATGAATCCACCAATTTCCTATTTTATTATTTTGGCTCACATAATATTTTTTTGGTTACATTATGCTTGAGGATTGATCCACTATCACATGAGCTATGGTTCAAGTGATTTATACATATGAAGGAGAATCCAGCGCATGAGATGGTTTCTTTAACTATAATTTGGTATCACGTGATAGAAATCTGTAAGATATTATGTCATGAGTAATTAGCATGGATCCTAATGATATTATTACGTTACCCATGGTATGGTATTACATCATAGGAAGAACAAAGTCACTCTTTCTTGGGTGATTCCCATGGAACCTAGGGAGATGGATACTTGAACACTAGTATGGTATTGTTGCATGGGAATATGTGATAGACTCTATTATGGGTAATTTTCAATGGGTGTAGTGATATAGTTACCTTACCCTTGGTATTGTATTGTGCCATATGAAGACATAATCCACGCTATCAATGGTAATTCACATAGATCTCAAACATACTCTTTTACTTAAGACATGACAAGGGAGAATAATCATGGTGTAGGATAATCCACTAGCATCATGGGTGATTAATCTTGAAAATGTAGGATCCACCTTCTGATAGAGAAATATGGAATTGTTTGGAGGTAGGGTAGGCTGGCATAAGGGTGTTGACCAGGAGACTGAGGGTCAGATAGTTTTTTTGTTTTTTATTAATATATGAATTAATACACCTTATTATAATATTATTTAATGAAATATATATATTTGATCTTGATTTATTAGACACCATGGATGTCAGTCAACAGACTTGTACTCACACCCTGTTTGGTCCTCCATTTGGTACACATGCAAATTTCATGGATTCGGGTCAAGAAAAAGGAAAGAGTCCATGCATTGATTGATTTCCTACTATATGCGTTGGAGCATAGGTATAATACTGACTTGGGATTCGAGACCGGGGTTTTGGATTTATTTATCATTCCTACTTAGTAATCTATTTTTATGAACTTTCCACAATCCATTTTCATATATTCATCTCGATACTACATAGTATTTATTATTATTTGGACTTTTTGATTTTTATTCTTTCTGAGGTGGATTATTGACTATTAATATTCTTACCACTATTATTATGACTATATTAAAAAGTGTTAAGTATCCCCACTACATTATATATACCCTCACTACTAGTCAACTATCTCTAGCATGTGGGGAGGTGCACCGTGTGTCATGTTACCCACTATGCTTCGTCACGTGAGGGGGACTAGGATGGGTACTTCAAAAAGTAGTATCATAGTTAGTTTGTTCTATTTCTATATAGTTTTAGAAAGGTAGAGAGGAGACAGTGATGTTTTGAAGATTAGAAATGAGCACATTCATGGGTGTAGTTAACCCATGTAAAGGGTAAATCTCGAGTTCCAAGGTATGGAATTATTGTTCTTGTTGTTCTCTTATTATAGAATTAATGTAATGAAACTTTTACTGATTTAATTTTTTTGTGATATTAATGTTTTATGACATTTGTTCTCATTGGACGATATTCCTGAGATGAGTATACATGCGTCATGGTATGAAAATCGCAACATAGGTTTCATATATTATTCATACTAGGGACATATTCTTCACACGTGACATGTTCACCTATCTATACTATGAAATGTGAACCTTGATATATCTGTTGTGAAATGAAAGGAAATAAACTTTTATGCTATTACAAATTTCTTTTTATGACCAATGAAGAGGACCCTTGAGCTAGTGGTTCATGATTTCTCTTGCCTTTGAGGTTTATCTTTTTTTCAAACCATTATTCTATGGAGTGTGTCAACTATTGTATAGAAAATTACTCCTTGTCATCTTTTATGTGAGAGTCAAGAGGGTTTTAATTTGAATACTCCCAATATAGTTGAATAGAAACATCTTAATTATCTAGGGAATTGGATAGATGGGATTCTTTGAAACAGTTTACAAATAGCAAAGTCAACCATGAAGAGGGACACTATTTTCACCATCCCTTTGATGTCTAAAATAACCAGGGTGTTCAAGTGGCAACATCCACCTAAAATCATTATGGAGGAAGGACCCAAGTAGCTAATTTAATGATTGTATCATATTATATTATATTTAATCACCTTGAGACTCCCTTAGATAGGATTTTGAACCATACTTCATACATGTTATGACGACCATACAAAATTTTTTGGGACATTTTGGAGCAAGTCGATCAGTTAGAAGAGTTAACATATAATGATTTCAATGCAATTATTCAAATATTCCTATCCCTAGAAAAGAATAGGGGTGAGTAGTATTGTGAGATCATGGATTTTTCACATGATATCATGTCATTGATTAAATATATTTAATGATACACTAAACTTATATGTATTCTTCCATATTTGGAAGCTAATGAGATCACCAGGGATAATGGTTTGTTACAGTATTGACTCTAAGATAGTGTCACAGGTGAACTTCTTTTACTTGAGTAGGTTCTTGGAAAAAATAAATCAGGATTTCATTATATAGGGGATCTATTGGGATCACATTTCACCCTTCTTATGTTACTCACTCTAACCTAAATTTTATATCATAGGAATTTTTCTTTTATATATGTTATTACCTTATTTACTGTGATTTTAGTTATATTCAAAAGATCTAAATTTTTTTTAAATTCTGAATTTTAGTTCATTAGGGATAATAGGAAAAAAATGATCAGCGTCCAATATACCTCCTTAGTTTAATGGTACCAACTATGTACAATGAAAATCTATATGAAAATAAATTTATAAATTATAGGTTTTGAAATGTAGATTGTAATAGAATATCAACATGAAGTACCAAACAATCCTTAATGTGAATGAAGTAATGCTGCAAAAACTGCTTACAATGATAATTGTAAATCTATGAATGATTTGTTTTGTGTTTTGGGAGATGATTAATTCAATAGAATATCTACATGAAAATATACTTTTGAAATATAGGACACAATATCTAACTCATATGAAGGATAATAAAATTTCATAGAAATGAGACTAAACACATATAATGTAACATCCCAAGTAATTAATGAATAATAGATATTTTTATCCATGTATATTAATGATTAAGATAGTGTTTTAGAGGCTTAAAATGAAAATAAATACAATCTTATGCATGGAATACACTAATATTCTTAAAAGATTGTTTTACTTCCTTATGATGGAAAAACCTTTTTAAATCTATCTTTTGAAAATTTTATAAGATATGTTTGTCAAAATAAACTTATTCTTTATTATGGGGACATCAAAATTTACCTTGTGTGCATTTTTGGTATTTTTCTGACAATGTTCATTTTTTAATGAATAGTGAAAAATACTGCATTTTACATCAAAACTGCTTTTTAATATAATTTATTTATATGATTAGATTATGTTTTGAATTGCTTTTGAAGTGAAATTAGAATATATTTTTACCATTTTATATAATGGTGGTCATTGTAATCAATTTCACTTTGAAATTAGACTTAAACTGGTGTCAATCTTTTGATACTTATTGTTTTGTAAAAACATGCTATTTGCTCTGGCAGCGGGAATTAATTATTGAATTAATTAATGTGACTTATATGATTTGAATTTTGTAAAATGGACTTCATTTTTGAATTCGGAATATCAAATATAGCTTAGGGTGAATTTTTGGTAATTTTCTGAAAAACTTCAATTTTTGATGAATAGTGAAACCACTAAGTGGTAATCAAGCAAACTGATTTTTCAGTTAAATAAAAGTTTACCACTAATGTGTATTGAATTTTGAAAATCCAACATACATGGTTGTCATTAAGAAGTAAAATGTGGTTCAATGGGATTAAAATAATTTTTTCGTGAATAGTAACTTATTAAGTTCTTAATCGCGATTAGTGGTAATTATGGTAGTTTAAGGTCTAAATAAGGCTTTAATAATATGAAATGACCTAGACACGTGTCCCAACCTCATTGGTTGTGTCATGGCCGACCATGACATGCCATGGGTCAACTTGGGGACCCCATGGATCCACTTTTGTTGGGAAATGACATAAATTACTTTTTATTTAATGTTAAAGTGAAAATGACACAAACATAATATGTTTTACGAAAACAATTTTTAAGTGGGGTTATACAAGTCCAAAGTTTTATTATAAATATTCATTGGAAAGATAAACATATTTCCTATATCATAGTATTTTTTTTATAATTTTTAGACATTAAATAAATTATATTATTTATGACATAATAATGATGCAGCGATGACATCATTATTTGACGATTTAAATAAAATGGAATGATAATGAAAAAATCTAAAACCTACACATGGCCAAAACCAATTGGAAGAGTGGATTTAGAACCCTTATCACCTTATCCACGAATTATATCAATGTGGGACCTTTTAAAACCGAAACACATTTTCAAATAAAGTAATGTTTCTTTACTTTCCAAAAGTGCCCCTCCTCTCCTCTTATAAAAGGCCCCCACCTCTACCTCATTTCACACACACCTCAAGCCTTTGGCTCGGCCAACCCCTGCCCATTTACTCTCTCCACATCCCTCTACTCATCCTAGAGAATTCCCTTTGGGCATAATCGTTTCAAAGGAAGCCTTTAGGCTCAAATCAAAAGGAGGTACACTTTTTAAGGTAATTCGTTCTCTCATGTTCATTTGTTTTATTTTGCTTCTCCAACCCCCTAAACTCTTTTTATTTACTTCTTTTGTAACAACAACAGTATCTTCAATATACTAGGATGTTGTTATATGATTTATTTGAGCTACACTCTCACACAACTACATCAAATGGTTAATGAACATACGGTTTCCGTGGATGGCGAAATTATGCCTCCCGAAACGATGATTGTTCAAAACTCAATTAACACCTTCAAAGGTGGCCATTATGATGTCACTATTTTTATATATGATATATAATATGTTTATGTTTTCATTAAGCTTCTGTTTTTTTCATTTTGGGCATACCTTTATGGTTTCCATTGTGGGTAAACACGATATCTTCATTTTAGGAAGTGCGGACTACCGCCCCCTAAAAGTGATTTGATTCGTTAATACCATATGTGGGATGTGTAAAGGATAAATTTAATGATATTATATATGTTATTATAATAGAATTATAATATACTCTTATATCATTATGATTCCATTCCAGAAAATATGAAATAGAAATGGAAGTAGCGTTCATGCGTACGTACGGCTTACCGTCTCCATGAACGGTGCATTTCATTTCTTACCTCTAAATTATGTAATATTATAAATGCATGTATGTACTGGATATATATGACATATATGATATATACATCATGAATACCATTCTGGATATAATTAAACTTTGACCAAATTAACAACATATAAGTGTAAGAAGTCTATTTTTGACTTAAGAACCAAATACCGACAAAATGAACATTATTAACTTAAATGATTACATGATGTTCATAACATGGAATAAAAGGAATAATTAACTTGAGAAAGATTCATAATCAAGTATAGATTAACTCAAGTTTATTATTCAGGAGATTAAAGAACGGTCGAGTCATGTCGGATACAAGGTATGGGACTTCGTCTCAATCTCCTTTCATTGAGGCATATTTTGTTTTATACACAACTTTCTTTTATACGGTGTATAAACCCCTTTGACTTTTACGTTTATTCAAAAGGAATCTTTTTTATACGAAGCGTTTACTAAATGACATAAGGGAATGATTTTGTCATACGTATGCGGCGACAACGACTTCTCCGCCGTCGTGACCGTTATTTGAGTTTCGGCTTCCTCTACAAGTCATACCTTCTTTTTAAAAGAAAAATAAATACCATGTTTTACTTTTCTTTTATTTTAGTATTGAAAATGGTTTTCATAATGTTTTTATATCAATATGTTGTATTGATATCTCATGATTGAAATGTGGAAATTTTATGTTTCCTTTATGCATGTTTTATGTGATATGATTATGTTATGGTTCTTGGGCATTATTATGAAGACGGGTGGTTCCGTGATAAACTAAGGGCGGGTGAGCCCGTTATAGCTCTCCAATGCATTGGTTAACGTGAAGGAGTGAAATGTTAAGGTTTCTCCAAAGATATTTTAGGGAATATACTGTGATGGGTATTCCAAACGTAACCAAGAGGGTTACTCCCTACATAAGAATGTTATGAATGCCTCAAGTTACCTTTATGTCTTATGATTTCTATGATTTATTCATGATTTTATGAGGTATGTTAAAGTGCCTATGTTTTATGGGTAAAGTATGATTTCATTCTTATGTATATATGAACTCATGTTTCCTTTCCATGTTTTTTTTATAACCCATACTGAGTTTTTATGCTCATCCCAAGTTTTTGAAATGTTTTTCACAGGTCAAGGGAAAGGTACATGATAAGATGATAGAGTCAAGGATGTGTCAAGAAATAATCCATGTTTTATTTTAAATGTGTTTCCATTGATGGCAATGAAGAATACTATCTTTATGTAACCACTTTGTTTATATGTGGAATGTAATGCAAGTTTTATGATCTAATTCTCTAAAACTCTAAACCTGAAAAGATCCTCAATGTGTAATCTTGTAATAACTCAATATTAAGTATGGTTTAAGGCTGGGGCCTTATAGTTGGTATCAAAGGTCGGTTTAGATAACTTTAGGAGTTAGAATTCTATTAAATGATTATCCAAATATATTTTTTTTTTTGAAATGATATAGCATTTAAAGATTACCATGTTGCTTCATCTGAGACATGTTTGTTCAGAATGGTTTTCCGCAGAGGAAATAGGGAAGCAGTGCTAGGAAGGCATACAGAAGGAAATAACCTTCCGAATCAGCATCCAAAAATGGTCGGAATTGGAACTGAACAGTTTTTTGCAGTAATGGCGCAGTTGACTCAAGCGATAAATGGCGGTGGTATCCATGCACGAGATCAGCCAGAACAACTGCAGAGGAACATGTCAGTGGTGGAACATTTCATGAGGAAACATCCACCATCATTCAGAGGATCATCTGACCATGTGCTAGCTGAAGGGTGGATTAAAGCACTGGAGAAGATTTTTGATGTCATGGGGTGTTCAGACAATCAAAAGGTTAGCTTTGCTATTTACCGTTTGGAGGGTGAAGCAGATCAGTGGTGGTCTATGGTTAAAAATATCAGGGACGCCGATGAGATTGATGCTCTTGACTGGGATGAATTCAAAGGTATGTTTCTTGAGAAGTATTTTCCTAAGGCTGTTCGACTTAGGATGGAAAAGAAATTCTTGGAATTGAGGCAAGAGGAAGACTCAGTGGCAGCCTATGAAGAAAGGTTCACTCGATTGGCAAGGTATGCTCCAAATTTTATTCGAGACCTTGATAGTAAAATCAATCGTTTTTACTCAGGATTAAAGCCAAAATATCGAAGGGCATTAGCTTCTGGTGAGTTTAAAAGTTATGAAAAGCTTGTTCGATGTGCTGAGAAGGTGGAAATGGAGTTTGCCGATGACCAAGTTTTCTATAACAACCAGCAGAAGAAGAGACCGAGGTGGCAGGAGAAAGGTAAGAATTATTCAAAAAAGTCTAATGGTAAGAGAACTAAGTTTCCAGTTTGTGATAAATGTGGCAAAAGGCATGCTGGGGAATGTCTTCTGAATTCTGGGAAGTGCTACCGATGTGGTAAGATGGGACATAAGGCTCGTGATTGCACTGAAAAGGATCAAGGTGAAGGTAAGAACAAATTTGATTTATAGTTAGTGAAATGTTTTAAGTGCAATGAGATGGGTCACTATGCAAATGAGTGTCCGACAAAGAGCTTGAGTGATGGGAAGTAGTTAGACTACAAGCAGAAAGGGGTGGTGAAATCCTTTGCAACTACTTCAGTAGATGTCGGGCCATCAAATGAAGTGGTATCAGGTACTTTGTTTGTTTTTTCAGATTATGCCAATGTGTTGTTTGATTCGGGGTCTACACATTCTTTCATCTCTGAAACCTATTCTAGTAAAATGGGAATACCATCTCAAGAAATGACTCCTGAACTTTTGGTAAAAACACCTGGGGGAAGTGTCGAGACAAAAAGAATTTATAAGAATCTTCCTATCCTTATCTGTGGAAAGAACCTACTTGCAAACCTTATTGTTCTACCTCTAGTAGAGTTTGATGTTTTCCTGGGTGTGGATTGGCTCTCTATTTACCATGCTAAGATTGACTGTAGAGCTAAAGAAGTTTCTTTTCAGAAAGACTTTAAGTTTGTTTACAAGAATGAACCCTTACTTCTGATAACATATCAAGAGGCTGAGATACTTGTAAAATATGGAAATGAATGTTACCTTGCACACGTCGTTGAAAATAAAGGAACTATTCAGATTAATGATGTCCTAGTGGTAAATGAGTATCCTGATGTTTTTCCTGATGAGTTTCCTGGAATAATACCAGATCGGGAAGTTCAGTTTACTGTTGACTTAGTTCCTAATGCTAAGCCAATTTCAAAACCCCCTTATCGAATGGCACAAATTGAACTTTTAGAGTTGAAGGAGCAATTGCAAGATTTATTAGAGAAAGGTTTCATTAGTCCTAGTACATCACCATGGGGTGCTCCTGTTTTATTTGTTAAAAAGAAAGATGGTTCTATGAGACTTTGCATTGATTATAGAGCCTTGAATAATATCGCTGTTAAGAACAAATATCCTTTGCCTCATATTGATGATTTGTTTGATCAGCTCCAGGGAGCTCAGTTTTTTTCAAAGATTGACTTGAGATCGGGGTACCATCAGCTGAAGGTAAAGGAGGCAGATATTCCGAAGACCACGTTCCGTACGAGATATGGCCATTATGAATTTGTAGTAATGCCTTTTGGGCTAACCAATGCACCTGCTGTATTCATGGACTTAATGAATAGAATTTTCCATGAGTTCTTGGATAAGTTTGTGGTGGTTTTCATTGATGATATTTTGGTGTTTTCTAAAAGTAAAGAGGAGAATGAAAGACATTTAAGGGTTATCTTGAAAACTTTAAAATAAAAGAAACTATATGGGAAATTCAGCAAGTGTGAGTTTTGGTTGCAACAAATTTCTTTCCTTGGTCACATTGTTTCTAAAGATGGAATAACTGTTGATCCTGCAAAAACAAAAGTTGTGGAAGAATGGCCAAGACCCACAAATGTAACTGAGATTCGTAGCTTCCTTGGTTTAGCGGGCTATTACCGAAGGTTTGTTAGAAATTTTTCAAGGTTATCTAGTCCAATGACTAAGCTAACTCGGAAGGGTGTTAAGTTTATCTGGACAAAAGAATGTGATGATTGTTTTCAGGAATTAAAAAGAAGATTGGTGAATGCTCCAGTTTTGGCACTACCTTCCAGGAATGGTGAGTTTGTTATATACAGTGATGCTTCATTGAAAGGACTTGGTTGCGTCCTAATGCAGAATGATCAGGTAATTGCTTATGCTTCACGACAGTTGAAAACTCATGAGGTAAATTACCCTACACATGATTTGGAATTAGCTGCTGTTGTTTTTGCTTTAAAAATTTGGAGGCATCATTTGTATGGAGTAAAGTGTCAAATATATACCGATCACAAAAATTTAAAGTATATATTCACTCAGAAAGAGTTAAACATGAGACAAAGGAGATGGCTGGAATTAATCAAGGATTATGATTGTACAATTCATTACCATCTGGGAAAAGCAAATAAAGTGGCTGATGCTTTGAGTCGAAAAAGTAATGCTTCATTAACAATGTTGCGTTTAGAACGTGATCCTTTGGTTAAGGATTTGATGAACTTTGGCATAGAAGTTGTTGGTGCAGGAAGTCCTTCTATTTTGTTTCAGGTATCAGTGAGATCTTCTCTATTAGATAGAATCAAGCAAGCACAGAAGCAAGACAGTGAGTTGCAGGAAAAGGTAGAGCTGGTTCAGAAAGGTAAGTTACCTGAATTCAACATTGATAATGATTGTGTTTTGAGATTTTGGAAGAGATTGTGTGTGCCTTGTGATTCACAGTTGAAGAGAGAGTTGTTATGTGAAGCTCATAGTTCTCCGTTTTCAGTTCATCCGGGCATTACTAAGATGTATAGAGATCTGCGGGATTATTACTGGTGGGATGGAATGAAAAGAGATATTGCTGATTTTACTGTGAAGTGTTTGACTTGTCAGTAGGTTAAAGCAGAGCGGTAGTTACCGAAAGGGATGCTTCAGCCTTTACCAGGGCCAGAGTGGAAATGGGTGAATATATCCATGGACTTTGTTGTTGGATTACCGAAGACATCTTGAGGTAATAATGCAATCTGGGTTATTGTTGATCGCTTGACCAAATCTGCTCATTTCCTTGCTATACGAGATACTTTCTCTCTTGATCAACTTTCCCGTTTGTATCTTAAAGAGATAGTCAGGTTACATGGAGTTCCTCTCTCCATTGTATCAGATCGTGATCCCAGGTTTACTTCTAACTTTTGGAAGGGCCTTAAGAAGTCTTTGGGTACTGAGTTAAATTTTAGTACAACTTTTCATCCTCAATCAGATGGGCAGTCAGAACGAACAATTAAGACATTGGAGGATATGCTACGAGCTTTTTCTATGGATTATCAGGGAAGTTGGGACCAACATCTTTCTTTGGTTGAGTTTTCATATAATAACAGTTTTTATTCCAGTATACAGATGGCACCATTTCAGGCATTATATGGGAAGCGGTGTCGAACTCCAGCTTTCTGGGATGAAGTGGGTGAAAGGAAGTTGATGGGACCAGAATTGGTAGAAGAGATGGCACAAAAAGTTCAGCTGATTCAGAAGCACATGAGAATAGCTCAGAGCAGGTAGAAGAGTTATGCGGATAATCAGAGGAAGGATCTATCTTTCGAGGTAGGTGATCATGTTTTTCTCAAGGTTTCTCCTTGGAAAAGTGTGATGAGATTTGGTAAGAAAGGAAAGTTGAGTCCAAGGTTTGTTGGACCATACGAAATTCTGGAGAGAGTTGGATCAGTTGCATACCGAGTGTCTTTACCTCCGAGTTTATCTCAGGTACACAATTTTTTTCACGTTTCGATGTTGAGAAAGTATATGCCAGATCCATCTCATGTTTTGAGTCCAGAGGTAGTTCAGCTGGAAGAGAACCTATCTTATGAGGAACAACCGGTCCAGATTCTTGACCACAGGGAGCAAGTGTTACGGAATAAGGTGATTCACCAGGTAAAGGTTTTGTAGAAAAACCACATGATTGAAGAGGCAACATGGGAATCCGAAAATGCAATGAGGGATAAGTACCCCCATTTATTTGATAAGTAAATAAATTGCGGGGGCGCAATTTTCTAAAGGGGGGAAGGATGTAACATCCCAAGTAAGTAATGAATAATAGATATTTTTATCCATGTCTATTAATGATTAAGATAGTGTTTTAGAGGCTTAAAATGAAAATAAATACAATCTTATGCATGGAATACACTAATATTCTTAAAAGATTGTTTTACTTCCTTATGATGGAAAACCCTTTTTAAATCTATCTTTTGACAATTTTATAAGATATGTTTGTCAAAATAAACTTATTCTTTATTATTGGGACATCAAAATTTACCTTGTGTGCATTTTTGGTATTTTTCTGACAATGTTCATTTTTTAATGAATAGTGAAAAATACTGCATTTTACATCAAAACTGCTTTTTAATCTAATTTATTTATATGATTAGATTATGTTTTGAATTGATTTTGAAGTGAAATTAGAATATATTTTTACCATTTTATCCAATGGTGGTCATTGGAATCAATTTCACTTTGAAATTAGACTTAAACTGGTGTCAATCTTTTGATACTTATTGTTTTGTAAAAACACGCTATTTGCTCTGGCAGCGGGAATTAATTATTGAATTAATTAATGTGACTTATATGATTTTAATTTTGTAAAATGGACTTCATTTTTGAATTCGGAATATCAAATATAACTTAGGGTGAATTTTTGGTAATTTTCTGAAAAACTTCAATTTTTGATGAATAGTGAAACCACTAAGTGGTAATCAAGCAAACTGATTTTTCAGTTAAATGAAAGTTTACCACTAATGTGTATTTAATTTTTAAAATCTGACATACATGGTTGTCATTAAGAAGTAAAATGTGGTTCAATGAGATTAAAATAATTTTTTGGTGAATAGTAACTTATTGAGTTCTTAATCGCGATTAGTGGTAATTAGGGTAGTTTAAGGTCTAAATAAGGCTTTAATAATATGAAATGACCTAGACACGTGTCCCAACCTCATATTTTGTTTCATGGCCGACCATGACATGCCATGGGTCAACTTGGGGACCCCATGGATCCACTTTTGTTGGGAAATGACATAAATTACTTTTTATTTAATGTTAAAGTGAAAATGACACAAACATAATATGTTTTACGAAAACAATTTTTAAGTGGGGTTATACAAGTCCAAATTTTGATTATAAATAGTAATTGGAAAGATAAAAAGATTTCCTATATCATAGTATTTTTTTTATAATTTTTAGACATTAAATAAAATAAATTATTTATGACATAATAATGATGCAGCGATGACATCATTATTTGACGATTTTAATAAAATGGAATGATAATGAAAAATCTAAAACCTACACATGGACAAAACCAATTGGAAGAGTGGATTTAGAACCCTTATCACCTTATCCAGGAATTATATCAATGTGGGACCTTTTAAAACCGAAACACATTTTCAAATAAAGTAATGTTTCTTTACTTTCCAAAAGTTCCCCTCCTCTCCTCTTATAAAAGGCCCCCACCTCTACCTCATTTCACACACACCTCAAGCATTTGGCTCGGCCAACCCCTGCCCATTTACTCTCTCCACATCCCTCTCCTCATCCTAGAGGATTCCCTTTGGGCAGAATCCTTTCAAAGGAAGCCTTTAGGATCAAATCAAAAGGAGTTACACTTTTTAAGGTAATTCGTTCTCTCATGGTCATTTGTTTTATTTTGCTTCTCCAACCCCCTAAACTCTTTTTATATACTTCTTTTGTAACAAAACCAGTATACTAAATATACTAAGATGTTTTTATATGATTTATTTGAGCTACACTCTCACACAACTACATCAAATGGTTAAAGAACATACGGTTTCCGTGGATGGCGAAATTCTGCCTCCCGAAATGATGATTGTTCAAAACTCATTTAACACCTTCAAAGGTGGCCATTATGATGTCACTATTTTTATATATGATATATAATATGTTTATGTTTTCCTTAAGCTTCTGTTTTTTTTCATTTTGGGCATACCTTTATGGTTTCCATTGTGGGTAAACACGATATCTTCATTTTAGGAAGTGCGGACTACCGCCCCCTAAAAGTGATTTGATTCGTTAATACCATATGTGGGATGTGTAAAGGATAAAGTTAATGATATTATATATGTTATTATACTGGAATTATAATATACTCTTATATCATTATTATTCCATTCCAGAAAATATGAAATAGAAATGGAAGTAGCGTTCATGCGTACGTACGGCTTACCGTCTCCATGAACGGTGCATTTCATTTCTTACCTCTAAATTATGTAATATTATAAATGCATGTATGTACTAAATATATATGACATATATGATATCTACATCATGAATACCATTCTGGATATAATGAACTTTTGACCAAATTAACAACATGTAAGTGTAAGATGTCTATTTTTGACTTAAGAACCAAATACTGACAAAATGAACATTATTAACTTAAATGATTACATGATGTTCATAACATGGAATAAAAGGAATAATGAACTTGAAAAAGATTCATAATAAAGTAGAGATTAACTCAAGTTTATTATTCAGGAGATTAAAGAACGGTCGAGTCAAGTCGGATACGAGGTATGGGACTTCGTCTCAATCTCCTTTCATTGAGGCATATTTTGTTTTATACACAACTTTCTTTTATACGGTGTATAAACCCCTTTGACTTTTACGTTTATTCAAAAGGAATCATTTTTATACGAAGCGTTTACTAAATGACAAAAGGGAATGTTTTTGACGTACGTATGCGGCGACAATGACTTCTCCGCCGTTGTGACCGTTATTTGAGTTTCGGTTTCCTCTACAAGACATACCTTCTTTTTAAAAGAAAAATAAATACCATGTTTTACTTTTCTTTTATTTTAGTATTGAAAATGTTTTTTATAATTTTTTTATATCAATGTGTTGTATTGATATCTCGTGATCAAAATGTGGAAATTTTATGTTTCCTTTATGCATGTTTTATGTGATATGATTATGTTATGGTTCTTGGGCATTATTATGAAGACGGGTGGTTCCGTGATAAACTAAGGGCGGGTGAGCCCGTTATAGCTCTCCAATGCATTGGGTAACGCGAAGGAGTGAAACGTTAAGGTTTTTCCGAAGAGATTTTAGGGAATATACTGTGATGGGTATTCCAAACGTAACCAAGAGGGTTACTCCCTACGTAAGAATGTTATGAATGCCTCAAGTTACCTTTATGTCTTATGATTTCTATGATTTATTCATGATTTTATGAGGTATGTTAAAGTGCCTATGTTTTATGGGTAAAGTATGATTTCATTCTTATGTATATATGAACTCATGTTTCCTTTCCATGTTTTTTTATAACCCATACTGAGTTTTTATGCTCATCCCAAGTTTTTGAAATGTTTTTCACAGGTCATGGGAAAGGTACATGATAAGATGATAGAGTCAAGGATGTGTCAAGAAATAATCCATGTTTTATTTTAAATGTGTTTCCATTGATGGGAATGAAGAATACTATCTTTATGTAACAACTTTGTTTATATGTGGAATGTAATGAAAGTTTAATGATCTAATTCTCTAAAACTCTAAACCTGAAAAGATCCTCAACATGTAATCTTGTAATAACTCAAGATTAAGTATGGTTTAAGGCTGGGGCCTTATATATAAAATAATGTATGATACATTTAAAATAAAATATGATAAACCAATTTCAGATATGTATCTCAGGTTCAAGGAGTTACTCAACACTATAAAATCACTTAGAAAAAAAGTGATAGAAAAAGATAAAGTAATGAGTGAAATGAAATGATTACCAAAAAAATGAATATGAACTTCTATGTCAATCATAGAATCATTTGATGAAAGTTAACCACATGTCTTGGAACTGATAGGTAAGCTGATGATGTATGATTGAGAGCTTAAATTCGAAAAATAAATTGATAAAGGTGAACGAAAAAAGAAAATTAGTATCCTTTAAATATACTACCACAACAAAAATAAAATTAGGAAAAACTAAAGATTATAATGAAGAAGAATATCTGGATAACAGTGATGAAGAAATGTCACACATTGATAGAAGATTCAAGAAATTAAATAGAAAAAATAAGTCCTTCAAAAAATAATTATTTCGGAGAATATTTTTCTATCAAAGGAAAATGGAAAAGTATTGGCAAAAGTATGAAACTCAAAATAAAGTCACCTGTTATAAATTCAAGAAGAAAGGTGACATTAAAGCTAACTATAAAAAATTGAAATATAAAAATAATTAGGATGATAAAGACAAAAGATACAAAAAATACATTAAAGCGTCATAGAGTGCCTCAAAAGATAGCACAACTATCTCAGACACTAATAAAAAAGATTAGTATGACAGGTCTAATCTATGATTTACCAAAAGAATATTAGAGTTACAAAATGTTCTTACTATTTCTTATACTATAGTTTCAAACATTTTTAAAAATGAAGAAAACAATAAAATTGAGGAAAACATAACTAGAAATGATTTGTATGGTTACTACAATATTCTGGAATACACCTTTCATGAGATGAATGATAAATATAAGTCACTCAACAAATGGCATACCTCAACGATAAATGTTAAAAATAACCTTACTATTGAAAAAGATAAAAATGATCAACTTATAAAATAAAACAATTCATTAAAATTATCAACTAAAATTTTAATGAATGACAGAGAAAGGTTGACCAATGTTATGAAAACATTAACTTGAATTCTAGGAAATAAAGTCACTCCCAAGTATAAAATTGAAATAGGTTACCAGAGAGGATAAATAAAAATTACTATAAATAGATTTACATCTAGTACCTATTCTAAAAGTTCATTTAATGCAAATATCTACTCATCTAGACCTAATAATATTTTTATCTCTTGATGTATTAAATATATTTATAAGAAACATGTTTGGAAAATATGGTTTCTCAAATATCTTACTACAAACATAACTGGACCTAAGTGGATTTGCGTAACAAAATCATTTATGGCTTAAAATTTATGTTGTAGGAAACCTGTTTGAAAACCACCTTCAAAATACTAAGTAATCTGGATAGTGGATATTGCAGAAACATGTCTGGTAGGTATTCAAACTTTATGAATTTGATCGTTGTTGATGGTGGACATGTCAATTTTGGTGGAAATGAAAAATGGAAAATCATCAACCTTGGCCAAATTGGTAATTCTAATTCAGTATTAATTTTAAAATTTTAATATGTAGATGGTTTAAAATAAAATCATCTTACCATATCCCAACTATGTGAAGATTTATTTTATATAAAATTGGAAAACAATTCATGTCAAGTTTTTAATGGTATAATTGATTTAATTTTTACTTCTTTGAGAAATGATAATATTTATTCTATTGATTTAAAATCTTTAACTTCAAAAAAATATATCTTTCTTGAGTGAATATCACAAATAATATTTCCTTTAGTATAGGATAATATTCCATTTTAATATCCACTCATATAGAAAACTAACTAAATGGTGTCAGTTAGAGACCTACCAAAGCTTGAATTTTCAAATGATATATTTTGTAATCCCTTCCATAAGGGGAAACTTCATAAGATTTATTTTATATATAAGAAATATTTTTCAACCTCTCAGCCTTTATATTTAATCTATATGGATATATTCAAACCTTCTAGAATTTCTAGTCTAAATCAAGAACATGAAGTCTATTTCCTTGTAAATATATGCTCTATATACACTTTGGTATACATTCTAGCTCACAAAACATAAGTTTGTTCTTACATTATTAAGTATACAAAACTCATAGAAAACCACAGTGGACATAAAATTAAAACCCTAAGCAGTGATCATGGTAAATAATTTGAAAATCAAGACTTTGAGTATATATTTTTACAAAATGGTTATAATTAGAACATTTTTTCTCCTAGGACACCACAAAAAATTGGTGTGGTAGAGAGAATAAATATGACTCATTAAGAGATAGCTCGAACCATTTTAAATGAGTACGACCTACCTGTCTACATTTGGGTTGAAGCTATTAATATATCCTTTTATATTATAAATAGATTATTTATTAGACCTATATTAATGAGAATTATAGTAACCCATGTATTTTACACATATCATTACAATATTATGATCATAACAAAACATCATATTACAAGCCAAGGATCGTGAAGTATTTTGTCTTGGAAGACTATTTACATAAAATTGAACACATGGGACTAAACAAATTTATTTATTCAGTATTTATAATAATATCCCGACATCCATTGTGGTTATACATCTTCATTGGATAACCTGGGGATAACATGAACAACGGGATGAGCTAAAATCCTAGTATGGGAATAAGAAAAATAATTAATCTTTATCACATTGGTTAGAAGGCATGATATAATGATATAAAAAGGAATGGAACATATGAAATCTTAAATTATATACATGGGATCATATAAACAAGGAGTCATAATAATTTGTAAGGGACATAAATCATGACTTGAGCACAATTCATGGCTAATTACACATATAAGTGCACAAGTTAAGGTTAACTACAAAGACCACTGCACATGGTATCATGAGTCAAGGATAACCTCTAATACCATTTCACAAAACGTATCATGAGAATCAACTTTACCCAATACATTTTAGAGCTATATGTGAACATCTATCTTAACATGTTCCTGAATATTCTTTATGCATAAATAATCATACATAATCAATTATACATATACATAATGGTACCATTGCAAAGAAATGGGTATCATAATCATGTCATAAACCATAATTAATGGGTGTATCATAAAAGTGTCCATGAAGGAAAGGAATTAAAACATACTTGGACATTCATAAGAGAAAAATAAACATATATCCTACCTAGTGAATTCAAATAGAAGTGACAACGTTTAAGAAGAATATTTATAAAATATTAGAATTAATACATTTTAGTGTCATTTTAAGGAAAATACTAAAGAGAATTTAAAATAGAAAAGGGAATAATCTTTTATCTAAAACCAGAAGTGAAAAAAACAATTTTCATAATAAAATATTAGTTTTATAAAAAAAATAGTGCCATAAAATAGATTATAGAGTGCTCTATAAGTTCAGTAATAATTCATGAAGTTCCCTTAAAATGGGTTGTCTTTTCGAAAAGTATTGAGGAGGGAAACATTTAAAAACATTTATATCCCTAAAATATAATGATGAATGGATATTTATACATGATTTTGGAGAATATAAATAGCATTTAGAATATGAAATTAATATTAATACATAAATTCATTTTGGAAAAAAAGAAATATAGAGCTGCTGAAAAGTTTCTTTTTTGATTTTCTAAATACCCGCTTTATGGGTAAGAAGTTACCACAACACCACAATACCCAAAAAAACCTTACACCAAATTTTGGATCTGAATTAAAAGGGTCAAAAATGAAAATTCAAAATTCAAAATAGCCATAGGACCAGAGAAGACCTTGAACCACGAGAACCCTTAGCTTTCAATCACGTCGCCCACCATTACCATGCATTCCAGTGCGCCTCGTCGCCTGCACCGTCATCACCATCAAACTTATCACCATCTTCATAAACACATTAAGAAACAAAAACCGAAGTTATTTCCAACCTGTCATTTCCGGAGCTGAAAACCATACTACCGAAAACATATAGACCCCATCATCCATGAAAAACAAACTCTGACATGTTCACCTCTATCACTGGAGCTGGGAACCAGAACTAACTTTTTTCCAACTTCTCTAATCATGCTGTAGAATATTCGCAAAACCATTCAAACATCCTTCACACTCCACCATTGTCGGAATCACAAAACCAAAAAAGAAATCACAGCCTTCGTTGATACCATGCTGCCGCCGCAGGCCGGAATAGACCAATCGCAAAACATAAATGTAGAACCAAACCACAAATCAATATCACATCTATGACACAAAATCATAAACTATAAAACCATGACCTGGTAAGGATAAAAACCCTCCACAAACCCGCTGCCGCCTTCAAGTACACACACTGCGACCAAGTTCATCCAATCGCATCGAGATAGTGGAATCGTGGTGGCATCCTCACCGCAGCAACTTGGAACTCTAGCTTCAGACTGTCACCACACCTCCTAAGATCCCTCTCCAACAAATGGAATGAAGAAGGCCAGCACATTTTGAAATCTCTGAGCAGTTCAAGACGATGTCTCCACAGTGAACGTTGCATGCCATGAAACCGCCGATCCAAAGCGTCGCCAAAAAGCCGAACCGCAGCGGGGAAGAGGAAGACGACGGTGGGGGAGAGAAACCCTAGTGTATCCCCTTATGGTCACATCATCTATCCCAAAAATAAATGTAGATCAATATGAAGGAATAATGGAGGTTCGGGTAGAATCCCTCAACATATGTCAGATGGTGTCCTTAACTTCATTTAATGTCATGGATAACCAATTTACATTCATTAATTAATATATCCAATACCTCTTATTCATGTAAATAACTTATTATAATCCAATTATGTTCAGAGTTGACCTTTTTTATGGGTTAAGAGGTTCTATTTCATTGTTTGGGAGAATTTGTTTCCTTGGTTTTCAGGATTGGTTTACTTATATACTTGTAAGTATAAACAAGTAAGATGAGAATGGTTTCCCAAAATTTAATTTGTATTTTTTTATTGAACATATATAAGAATACATGGTCATAAAATTCATTTGGTTATTTGGAGTGAAGATGAATCACTATATATAAATTTTATGAAAACCATTTTTTTCAATTGGTGGTCTTTGATCACATCAAACACATTTCACTTTATAAATTATTATCATGTGTAGAAAATGTTTTATATCCTTAAATTAGACATAATACATATATTATTGTCTCTTTAAACCATCAAAATGGTTTCTTGGTCATAATTGAATATGGTAATATAAATTGAAAACTCTTCATCCTTGAATGTGATAAATTAACACATCTCAAATGGTGTTCATTTCTAGTATGAAAGTTGGGGAAATGAGAGATGATGATGAATTATTACATTACCATAAAAATATTCATGCACATTTAAGGTAATTGAGTTATCATAACATTTGGATGAAAGTAGGTGAGGAAAGAAAAAGATATAAATGAAGTTGAAATAAAATAAAATAAATGAAAAGTGGAGTTTACCTTTTGAATATAACTTCCTTGAGAAATTCATTAAGGCATAAGATTTGTTCTTTTTATGAGACAATGGGATTATAGACTTGGGAAAGGGTCTTAGGGTGAGATTTGAGAAAAATTTGGAATAGGCACAAGGCTTAAGAGGAGTGAAGAAAGGTGGTAAATAGATGTGGTATTTATAGTGGAGAGGAGGGGTTTCCCATTATTTTAATCAATAGTTTAATATTTTTTATAAAAAATATGAATATTATTGATTATTGTGACCAAAAATAGTAAATAGAGAATGTGAGTTAGAACCAATGGCCTTTTATATCATCCATGACTCAATCATGATGCATAAATTCATTTATTTAGCATTTATCGTAAATTATCGTATTTTACTTTCACAAAAAATTCATGTATTTTACAAAAATACCAAATATTCACCCTAAGAATTTTTCAATATTTAGAATTCAAAAATGACCTCCATTTTTCGAAAATAATTTTATAAATATGATAAATTTAGTTTTTAATTGAATTCATAATTTACTAGATGAATACAAATTTTAAAATTAAAATAACTTTTCTAACACTTTGAAATGTTAATTAATGTCTCATAAAATTGTATCATGAACATAAGAAAAAAATTAATTTATGAATTCATTTTATGAAAATAATTTTCCTTTTAATTTATTAAATTGATCATAAAATATTAGTTAAAAATGAAAGACTTAAAAAATTACCTACAATTTATTAATAATTTTTTAAAGATTTATTTAATTATTCTATGATAAAATTATTTCCTAATGTCACATATAAGATCGATATATTTTATTTATAATTTTATCATTGATGTTACTATTACATTGGTCATTTAATTATTCTTAAGGTTCACATTACTATTCCAATGGTAATTTTATTATTTCATCATTATATGTTCAGTTACATCAAGAGATGCCTTTTCATTCAATCCTTCTCTATTTATAAGGTTTATACTGTGTTCTGTAAGTAATCATATGTGATTGTACTATAATGAAAAATTATGAGAAGTTAATTCCCTTGATAAAACATTGGGTCACTACATTCTTCCCTCCATATGAAATTTATCCCCCAAAATTTTGTTTTACAATCTATGTCGTAAACGGTTGTGGGTACTTTTACTTCATTTATTCATCCAATTCCCATTTTTCCTCTTCATACTTATAGTTACTCCATAGTAATTTTACCGGGTAAGTATTCTTGTTGCTCATTGATTTATCTCTATGATCCATGATTTTTATAGGATTCTCCTCATAAGGAATTTCATTCACCAATTGCATCAACTTTTAAGAGAGTTCTTGTAAAGGATCTGGTATGGACTTCCTTAAGATACATACATGGAATACATTGTATACTTTAGAAATGGTAGGTGTAAGTGTTAATAGATAGTCCACAGCTCTAGAAAAATCAATAATCTCAAATGGGTTGATGTACTTGGGACTTATGTTTTCTTTATTCCCAAACATCATGACCTTCTTCCATATAGATATATGGAGGAATACCATGTCTCCAAATTTGAACCCAAGATCCCGTCGATGATGGTCTAATTAACTCTTCTATCATCATGGGGTTACCTTTATGTGATTTTGAATGGGTTTCACCATATCCACTATTTCTTCAACCATTTTAGGTCCTAGAACCTTACATTCAATGACTTCATCCCAACCGCCTAGTGTTTTGAACATTTCCCGTAAAGGGATTCAGGTGGTACCATTCGGATGCTAGAGTGTAAACTATTTTTGTAAGAGAACTCGACCTGTGTAATATGTTGGTCCCATCCCTCTTTGAAATCCATATAACACAGTCTCTACACATCTTCCATTGTTTTAATAGTTCACTTAGATTGGCCTTGATTTTGAGGATGATAGGTCGTATTGAAGTTCGTCTCAGTTCTTAGAGCATACTGGAGACTTTTCCAGAACATCAAGATGAATCTTGGATCTCTATAGAATACAATATAAAGTGGTACTCCACGAAACCTTACCACTTATTTGATATATATCCATGCAATTCTATCCACTGATAAGTCCTCTTGAATAGAGATAAAGTGTGTTTCCTTGGTAAGACGATCCACAATAACCCAAATAGCATTCTTTCCTCTAGTTCTATTTTGATGTTTATTGACTACATCCATAGTGATATTCTCCCACTTTCATGTTTGTATGGGTATTGGTTGCATCATACCCATATTTTTTTTCATTAATCCTACACTTTCTAACAGACTAGACACTTTGATGTATACTCAGTAATATCCTTCTTTATACTTTCCCACTAATAATTCTCCCAGAGATCTTGATACATCTTTTTTCTCCCTATGTGAATAGAGAAGGTTGAGCTATGTGAATCATTTTGAAGATCCTTCTTTATTACTGGATCGGATGGTACACAAAATCATGACCAAAATATTATGACTCCTTCCTCTTCATTCTTGAACTCAGTGGATTTCCCATTTCTGATAGCTTCCACCATTTTATGAATTTTCGCATCATTTCGTTGAGCATCCTCTATTTTCTCCATGAGGTATGGTTGCGAAATAATTTCAAAAAGAATTTTTAATGTCCCTCCATTAATTATTCACATGTACATCCTCTACAATTCTAAGAAGATTTCTCCCTTTTAAATTATCATCATTGATAAAGATGTTGGATCATTTATACTTAGAGCATCTATAAACTTATTTTCCTTTCCAGGATGGTGGTGCGTTGAGAAGTTATAATCTTTGATGATCTCTAACCATATTTGTTGGTGAATATTGATATCTTTCTGTGTGAATATATATTTGAGACTCTTGTGATCAGTATATATCAAATACTTATCCTTGTAAATAAAATTCCGCTAGATTTGTAACACAAATATCATAGCCTCCAACTCCAGATCATGTGTGGGATGGTTTTTCTCAGGGATATTAAACTACCTTTAATTGTATTCTATCACTTTATTGTATTACATCATCACACAACCTAATCCCTTATTTAAAGCATCAATGTACACCATAAATAGTTATCTACTTATCATGAGTGTGAGTACTGGTTCAATGGTAAGCCTCTTTTTGAGCTTCTTAAAGTATTACTCACATTCCTAAATCCATAGAAATTTACCCCCTTTTGGTGTTATATTGTTAATTAGGTTTTAAAGTAATGGAAATTTCTTCACAAATCATCAGTAATTCCAAGCTAGGCCAAGGAAGCTACGGGTCTCCATTATAGATGTTGTCTTGGGAGACTCTTCAATTTCCTTTGCCTTTGAATTGTTTATAGAATACCATTTGTAGTTGATAACATTCCCCAAGAATGATACATCCTCTATCCAAAACACACATTTACTGTTATTTTCATAATGTTTCTCAATTCAAAATTTCATCAGCATTGTTTAGAAATTATCTTGATGTACCTTCTTTCTCTTGGAGTAAATCAGAATATCATTGATTAAGACTACCACAAATTATTTGAGGTAATTTCTAAAGACTATGTCCATTAAATCCATTAATTTTGTTAGAGTATTAGTGAGTCCTAAGAGAATCACTATGAACTCATAGTTTCCATAACTCATTCGAAAGATAGTTTTGTGAATATCTTCATTCCTACCCTTTAATTAGTGATATCCTGACCGAATTTCAACCTTATAGAAATAAATGTCCCCATGTAGTTGATCTAACAAGTCATCTATCTGAGGTAGGGGACACTTGTTTTTTATCATGATTTTATTTATATCGTAATAATAAATGTATAGGCTCATTTATCTATCCTTCTTCTCAACAAAGAAGACTGGTGCACCCCATGGTAAAGCATTCGAGTGTATAAAACCCTTCTCTAGATTCTCTTGTAACTGCCTCCCCATCTCTTCCAACTCAATGTTGTCCATTCTATAAGGTTTTTTTGATATAGGAAGATATTCAAGAATAATTTCAATTGAAAACTCAATCTATCAATCATCAGTAAGACTAAGAAATTCTTCAATAAATACATCAGTGTAGTCCATCAAAATGGTAATGTCTTTGAGCATGATTATCTCCTTTGTCTTAGTCATTTGAGATGTATATGGTTTCTCATAAGGTATTAAAATTCACACTTGATATAATTATTCTAATGGATATTCATCTTCTTCCTTACACTGCTATAGGATTAGAGGATACTATAGTATGTGTAGAGTGATGTCCCTTTATAGATAGTTACTGTTGAATTTTTATAAAGAGAGCCAATACATGCCCAAAATAGCATCAACCCCCCCCCCCCCAATGGATGTATGACAGAGATTTCTAGGTGGATTAGTCCACAATAATTTATCAGGGAGGAGCTATAATCCTTGGACACAATAGCATTCCCATTCTTTATTCTCACAGATAACTCAAACTCCAAATTTTGAGGTGGTGTTTGAATAGTTCTACTAAACGTGAAAGACATGAAAGAATCTGTTGAACTAGAATCAACTAGTATATTCTATATTATTGAATGAATAAATAGTGTACCTATATCCACATCATTTTCCAGCTCCATGACATCAATATTGATAGCATAATCACTCCCATGTTTCCTTGGATGTTTTTTTTTATTGCCTCCGATAACCCATATATTAGGTCATTTGTTCACAAAAATCCCATGTTCCTTGTAAGCATAACATTACACTAAGGCTAAGTGTTGATATTAACATTATATTCTTCTTCTATTTAAGTGGGATTCATCATATCCCTTCGGAATTTTTTAGCCAGATGTCACACTCTTTCACAATTGAATAAATTCATGGTTCCCTTTAGATAGTTCCCAAGATTCTTCTTCCTACAAGTTTGACACGGTGTATTTTCGATCTTCTTTCAATCATGAGATTTATTTTTCTGAACCACCCATATTAGAGTCCATTTTCCAATTTTTTTCACTAGTCCCATGAAACCACTAAGATTTTTCGACATCCATTTTAATCTTTAGGGAACAATGGAAAATTTATTCATAACTTTCAAAGTCACGAATCACCAACACTTTTTGTAGACTCAGTTTTATTCTGCTAAAGAAGAGATCCACCATTATTTGGTGTTCATGAAAAATCTGGAGTCATATCATCCAAGACTAGTGAATTTTACTTCATACGTCGTGATGGAATCTTCCCCCTTATTCTTGAGTCCAATGAACTCTATTTCCATCTTGAAGTAGAGGGTTTGGGGCAAATATTTATTGAAAATTATTTCTTTTGGATTCATCAAAATACTTGGAATAAATTTCCTCCTAGGACTTCATATTCTTAGTCAGTGTCCACAACTAATCATCTTCCCCATTAAAATGATAGACCACCAGTACAATATTCTATTCTTATGAGTACTAGAAGACAGAGAATATCCTTTCAATGGAGTTAATAAACTCATCTCTGAGGAGGGGATCGGAAGATCCACTAAACATGGGAGGCCTTTGCTGCATGAAGGATTCATCGTCAACATGATATTTCCTTGGAGTATAAGGTCATTCTACATGATTCCAGATAATATTTGTATCTTGATCCAGCTATGCAAGTACTGTCATAATTTTTTCATCACTTATTACCATCATATTAAGAATATAATTTGGGAAATCATCACATTTCCTACAAAATTGATTATTGGCATGTGTTCTTATATTTCCCTCCATTATTTAACAAAAAATAACATACAATTAGGGGGCTTTAATACTTATCAAATAAGCATAAAAATAAAACTTTATATATAAAAGCATAAAATCATAAAGGAGAAGTATATCCTAACATTTGATTCCATATGTTTCAATCTAGGTTGTCCATGATATGTTTCCCAACATATATTCATAAAGTATTCTTTTTATTTTTTTTACCTTTAAAAATAGTTCATTCTAAGCTTATGAATTTACCAAATCATATCCCATGAGAGTGTCAAACCATGAGTGCAGTAAGGCCCATTATTGTGCACCTGTTCTCTATCGAGTCTAGCTCAATGCAGTGTTTTCAGGTTTTACCTCTAGATATATCTGTACCAGAGCCACATCCACTTATTTATATATAGAAAGGAATGTTTTTTGATAAACCACTTACACTATACTTACCAAAATTTATTGTTGTTTTCCTATACTTAGTTTTATCCTTAAGGTTATTACTAAAATTCTCTATTTCAAATCCCTATAAACAAATAGACTATCTTCTAATACCATCTATAGTGATCTAATCCTTTTAAAAATATCATTACATGATTTTATGAATAATAAAACATCATATTACAATCCATGTATCATGAAGTCTAGTTTCATAGAAGACTATGTACATAAAACTAAAAACATGGGACTAAAGAAAAAATTTATTTATTTAATCTTCATAAAAATATCTTAACTTACATTGTTCTCATATATCTTCATAGGGTAACCTAAGGTCAACATGAAAAAATAGATGAGATAAAAATCCTAGTAATGTAATGATCATAATAATAAAGCGTTATCACACGGGTAAGAAGGCATGACATAATGATATCAAAAGGCATGGAACATATAGAATCATAACATATAAACATGGGATTATATAAAAAATGATTCATAATAATGTGGAAGAAACATAAATTCATAATTTAGCATGAGTCCGGGATCATTGCACATAAACGATCAAAATTCAATGTTAACCAACAAGATTGTTTAACATGGTAGCACAAGTCAAGGATAACTGCTAAGACTGTTGCACATAACATCTCATGACACTCAACATTAACTGGTGCATTGGAGTGTTGTCTGGGCGCACCAATCATAACATGTCCATGAATATTATTTCAACATAAATAATCATACATAATCAATCATACATAAACATAATCATACCCATGGAAACAAATAGGTGTCATAACCATGCCATAGAGCATAATGAATGGTCATATCAAACAAGTGTCCATGAAAGAATGGAATAAAAACATACATGGAAATTAATAAGGTAAAATAAGAAAATAACATGGTAATTGATTTCAAATAGAATTTAAAAAATGTAAGAATATTATTTTATAAATTTTAGCATTGAATCATTTTAGGGCGTTTTTAAGGAAAATACTAAAGATCATTTAAAATAGAAAAGGGAATAATATTTTATATAAAACTAGAAGATAAAGAAGATGTTTTTTATAATAAAAATATTTTTTAAAAAAAATAATGGTGTCTTAAAAAATATTATAGATTTCTCTTGAAATTGAGTAAGAATTTGGGAAATTCCATTTAAACAGACTTACTTTTCGAGAAGTATTGAGGAGGGGACTATTTAAAATCATGTATATCCCCAAAAGATAATGATGAATGGATTTGGATAAAGGATTTTAGAGAATATACATATAATTTAAAATATTTACATAAAATAATAGATATCCTCATTTGGGAAAAAAGAAATATTGAGAAACCTGAGGGAATAATCGATGTTCGAGTAGAATCCCTTACCATAAGTCTGATGGTGTCCTCCACTTGATATTAATGTCATGGATAATGAAATTAAATTGAAGAATAAATATTTATAGAACCTATTATTTGTGTAATTGATTTATTATAACCTTATTTAGTTCACACATGACCTTTTTGATGGGAAAATAGGTTCGATTTCATTGTTTGGAATCGGTTGTTTACTTGGGTTTCATGATGGTTTCACTTATATACATGTGAGGATAAACATTTAAGATGTGAATGGTTATCCATAATTGAAATTTTATGTTATTAGTGAACATACCTAATATTACATGGTTATAAAATTCATTTTTCCATTAATAGAGAAGATGAATCATTATATAACACTTTAATGATAACTGTTTTGATTAATTGGTGGTTTTTGATCACATCAAACACATTTTTCATTATAAATTAATATCATGTATATAAAATATTATAGACAATAAAATTAGACATATTATATTTATTATATCCTGGTTTAACCATCAAAATGGATTCATGGCTATAATTGAAGATGGTAACTAAAATTGAAAACATTTCATCCTTGAATATACTAAAATAACACATCTTGGATGGTGTTTTTATTTCTAGTATAAAATAAGGGGAAAGCATAGATAATGATAAATTATTAAATCATAATAACAAAATTATATTAAATTTAAGGTAATTTATTTATAATAAAACTAGGATGAAAGGATTTGAGGAAAGAAAAAGAATGAAATGAACTTGAAATAAAATAAAGGAAATGAAAAGAAGAGTTTACCCCTTTGAATATAACATACTTGAGAACCTTTTTAGGAGAGAGGATTTGGTCTTTCGAATAGACCAAGAGCTGAAGGATGTGGTAGAGGGGCTTAGGAAAATATTTGAGAAGAATTTGGACTACTAACAAGTCTTAAGAAGAGTGAAGAGAGGAGGTAAAAAGCGGTGGTATTTATAGTGAAGGAGAGGAGTGCTTTCCGACTATTTCAATCACCAGTTTAATATTGATGATAAAGACTACGAATAGTCTTGATTATTATGACCAAAAATATTAATTATAGAATTTTAGTTCGAACTAATGGCCATTTACATCATCCATGACTCAATAAGGATGCGGAAATTCATTTATTTATCATTTATCTTAAATTATCATATTTTATTATTCACCCAAAATTCATTAATTTTATAAAAATACCAAAACTTCACCCTAACCATTTTTGGACATTTAGAATTCAAAAATGAGATCTTTTTTTTAAAAATAATTTTCTAAATATGATAAATTTAATTTTTAATTACAATCATAGTTTATTTGAAAAATACTAATTTTAAAATTAAAACTACTTTTCTAACACATTCAAAAATTAATTAAGGTCTCATAAAATTATCTTATGATCATAAGAAATAAAAATAATAATTTATGAAAATATTTTTTGAAAATATTTTTTATTTAAAATTTTCAGAATTAATCATAAAATTTTAGTTAAATATAAAATACTTAAAAACTTCCAACACTATTAATAAATTTTAAAAATTTTATTTACTCATAATATGATATAATTATATCATAGTTTCACATATAAGATAGATAAATTTTATTTGTACATTCATTGTTGAGTTTATTGTTACATTGATCAGTTTAGTGTTCATAAGGGTCACATTACTATTAAAATTTCCAAGTTTCTATTTCATTAGTATATGTTACATAACTTCAAGAGATACCATTTATTTCACTCATTAATTTATAAGTTTTGTACTGTTTTTTATATGTAATATTATGTTATTATACTATAAAAAAAAATTTAAGAATGTAATTATATTGATAAAACATTGGTTCATTAAAAGAACACCCTATGAGTTACGGAATAATAGAAAACTAATGGTTAATTACTTATGAATTTTTAGTTGCAATGTTTTTATTCTAAATATAAAGGACCATTAGAACAAATTTTATTACAATAGTGATGAAGTAATTTTAAATGAATATTTAACTTCCATTGAAGCTAATAGAGTGTTAAATAAGATAAATATAAAAATATAATAACTTGTTCACATTAATTTTTAGGAAACTATTCCCAATAAAGCTAAAATCACTTTAAAAGTCCCTGAGGATGATCTATCAACTCTAAATCCCAATTATAAAACATTTGAAAAATCTTTCAAACCAATAGATAGTTCATATAGTAAATTTCTAGAACCTGAACAGGAATAAGGCCTTGAGTCTACAATCCCTCTTCTCAAACACCCATTAGGACACATAGACACAACCCTTTAGATATTATAATAGGAAACCTAGACAGAGGTACACAGACTAGAGCTTTCCTTTGAAATCAAAATGAATATCAATACTTCTTGTCATGTCATGAACCTAAGAACATTAATGACTCTATAAATGATGAATTTTAGGTAATTTTTATGCTAGAAAAACAAAATCTATTTTAAAGAAACAATGATTGGGAACATGTTGACTGACCTAAAGACACCATAACTACTGGTATGAAGTGGGTGTTTAAAAACAAGGTTGAAAAGTTAGGAACTATAGTAAGATATAAAACTAGACCAGTTTTGAAGGGTTATAATCAAGAATAAGGTATTGTTTATAAATAAACTTTTCCATCTATAGTAATAATTTAAGCAATTTGGATACTACATTCCACGAAACACATTTTAACATCAAACTATTTCAAATGGATGTTAAAAGTGAATTCCTAAATAGATTTATAATAGAGGAGGTGTTTTTGAAAAAACCCTTGGATTTCAAAATCCACATTTTCCAAATGGAGTTTTTATTTTAATAAAATTGTTGTATGGTTAAAATAGTCTTGAAGATCATGGTATGATAGGATTACATCTTTCCTTATTATAATTTTTTCAAAAGGTATAGTTGATACCACCCACTTTATAAGTATAATTTCAAAATATGTTTTAATAGTAAATATATATATAGATGATATTATTTTTGGATCTACTAAATATTACTTATGTTATATTTTTTCAAAAATGAGGAAAATGATTTTGAAATGAGTTTAATGGGTGAAATCAAATTCATTCTAAGATTTAAGATTTTTTGAAATAAATAAGGAATTATGTTACATTAATATAAATACACTAAAGATATTTTTATACATTATTTCAAAGAATGTACCAAAATTAGTGATACTCTAATGAGTGCCACAAGTAAACTATACCTTGTTGAAGCTGGGAAATCAATAGACAAAACTAGTTATTGAGGTATGTTTCATAGTCTTTTATACATAACTTCTTGCCTACATGATATTATTTTAGTGTGTGAATGTGTGATCTATTTCTAGAAAATCCAAAAGAGTCACTTTAATTATATTTCAAAACAATTTTCAAATACCTCAAATATACAACCAATTTTGGATTGTTATATCCAAGATGACATGCTTTTGAATTAGAAAGTAATTTAGATGCTGATTTTTGTGGCTATAAGTTAGATAGAAAAATCACATCATGATCCTATCATCTTTTAGTCTAATATCTCATATCATTGTATAGTAAGAAGAATTATTTTGTGGAACTATCTACTGCTGAAGCTGAATACATAGATGTAGGAAGTTACTATGCACAAATCATGTGGATGAAACATACAAAACTAGACATTGGATACAAATTTAGAAATGAACCTATAAACTGTGACACACAAGTGTAATAAAAATTTACAAAAATCTTGTATATCATTCTAGAACAAAGCAATTTTTTGTAAGAATTCACTTTTTGAGCGATCATTTTAAAAATAGTGATATAATGTTAGAATTTATCGGAACTGAACATCAACTAGCTAATATATTCACAAAGCCTTTGGATTCTGAAAGATTATACTATATCAAACATGAATCAGTAATTATTAATTTTGGTAAATGAGTCACCATTGATGAGTAACCATTGATGAGTCACCATTGATAAGTCACCATTCATGAGTCACCATTGATAAGTTACCATTGACGTATCACTGTTGATGAGCCACCGTTAATGAGTCATCATTGATGAGTCTCTATTGATGTGTCACCATTGATGAAGTTGTTGTTGATGAACTCTCTATTTATGAAGTCACCATTGAGTAAGTCATTGTTCATTTTTATACCATTATTTTATTACCATTTATATTTTTTTACTGATTAAATTTTTTTTAGTTTTATTATTATTTATTTAGAATACCTACATTATAAAATTATCCGGTTAACTCAATATAAATTCACCACCCCTAACCCATTATCTCCAAAACCATTTCCATCCTCTAAAACTAGTCTTCCTTATTTCTTGTTCTACCTAAATCCTTCAACTGATTTGAATGGACAATGTGATGAAGGTTATAGAATGAAATCTAGAATAGATGGGGGATTCCAAAAATGAAAGGCATCTGAAAGCAGTTTGATACCCATTTCACTAAATTTACATCGGAGAAATCATGTAGTATAACCAAAAAAATGAAATTTATGTGTAGTGGCTTATAAATATCAACACACTAGGGTTAAAGGTAATAGAAAATCATAATTGGATGAACCAGTTTATCTCGAATCACCAAGTGTATTATCCAAGGATAGTCTTTGAAATTTATCAGAATGTGAGGTTTATTTTTGAGAAGAAATCAGATAAAATTTGAAGTAGCATAGATGGAGAACTGATTTCTTTCTCAAAAAGAAAATTGGAAAAATGCTTACAATTTCCTCATAAAGTATTATATAAGTATTTCCATGTAATTATATCGAGTGATGGTAAGAATTTTAATTATGAAGGGGGACTCCTACATTTGACTAGAGATAGAACCCTGACAAGTCCTACTAATGTCAGTCTTGATGGTGAATGTACGTTTCTTTTCAAATTTGTATAGCATGTTCTATGTCCTAGGAAAGGGGACATCAACACCATGAGATATCCAGATGCTTAGTTCCTATATATGATGAATAAAATGAAAATAATATATCTGTGCAGATTTCTAATGATCCATATCCATAAGATGTACAAAAAGAGCTCGAGATCAAATTCCCTAATTTATCCGAAGATGATATTAGATATTTTAGATGTAAAGGGTTATGTAAAAAATGGATAATAATCTGAATACGAATTTGGTGGTTACGGATTATCCAAAATAATATTTATGATAGTGAAATTAATTTGGAGTCCCTAGAAGGGATGTTGGGCCAAGGACAATGGAAAAATATATGTTGATTTTAATCTGATTGATCACCCAAATAGATCAAAGGATATGGTGGATCCATGTCTTGAAACTGATGAGATAGATGAGTACATTGATGTTGATGTCATCTCTGAAAGAAATTATCCATTAGTAGAAGAAGTAGAATAAGAAGAAGAATAATAAATTGTTTCAGTTGAAGAAGAGAGTGATACAGAGATCCTTACATATTCACCTATCCTATCAAGTGTACATCTCAGTTTAACAGGCTCTCTACCTTCCAAAGAAACTCTCCTACCTAAAAATGAGGATGAATAAGATTCTGATGTTTCGGGAGAATCTCAGTTTATGTACTCTACCTCAGAGACATCAAGTTATAAGATTGGTTATATAGGTATTGATATTGTTTCTAAATATGTAGATAAAGATACATGAGATCTTGAAAAGCCTCTTGAATATTCCAGTCAGGTTTCTAAGGATGGTGGTGGAAATAAAAATGGCAGCCCTAAACACATAGATGATATAAAAGGAGGTACTGGTCATGGTGGCGGTGATGAGAATGGGGATGATCCAAATCCTGAACTAGAGACAGTTCAACATCATTCCTCTTCACCTATGGTATCTAGTACTCATAGAGATTAAAATCAACCATAGGATACCATGATGCCTGATATTCCAATAACTCATATAGAGGATAAGGAAGCTAAAATTGATGGCGAGAACACTATTAATCCTGATGAAGAGTTGGATAAAATGGATCAGTTGGAACTAGTGGTTAATATAGAAAACAATTTGATGAAGGTTATATTATCTATATGTGAGGGGTTTGTTACAACCATTCTATTTAATCAGTCAGTTTTACTGGATCATTATCTAAAAACATCCAACTTACAACTACAACAGACATCATCGGTTCCCTCAACAATTGAAATTCGTCAAAGTTATCAAGTTTACATAGACTCACCAATATATCCATATATAGATATTCAGTTTTCTCCTTTGAAGAATGGGAAATTATCTAGGTTTTGATAGAATTGGAATTACTTATACTAACTCAGATAATGATCCAGACAATTTTGTCAGAAGGGAAGGATCCCCAGTGGAACATATCAATCATGCTAGAGAGTTACAACATTTTATCCCCATGGAGACCGATAGACCAAATGTTCAACATCTTAATCATATTCTACCTTTTAATGCATTGACCCATTATGATTTGTTTTCTTTACAAATAAATTTGAATTCATATTTAGACTCATTGAGAAAGAATCTGATTTCATGTTTTTCAAATACCTTGAGATCTCAATCATCTCCAATAGACCAACTCAGTGAGTAAAGTTTTTGATACTTGGATGAAATGGTGATATGTCCTATCCAACCAAAATTTAGTTTTCATATTCAATCTATTTAAGTAGTGAAAAGGTTATTTCCATCTAATTTAGAAAGTTTGAATTCATTTATAGAGGGTTTAACAACATCAATTTTAGATTTTGAGTTCCATTCCTCCAAAATTGTATAGTTTATCTACAGTTTCCTGTACTTCATCTTCACCTCAACCTACTCTAGTAAAACATGATAGATATTTAAATAAATAATATAATTAGAGAATAAGTCATAAATTTTATGGTTCATGTAAGTACTCATGAAGAACAGATTAAGAAGATACACCTCTGCATACAGAAAAAATCCATTAATTCAAAAAAGAAAAGGCTACTGATCACAGACAAGATAAGGAATTAATTAAAATGATATAAAGTATTATCTCTCAAGGATTTACACTAAGAAAGAAATGTTAAATAATTTCAAGTTTTATACTGAGAACATGAGAATTCCACCAGTGAAGAAGTGCTATTAAAGAAAAGGTGATTCAGTTCAAAGTTCTCACACCAGCTCTTCAAGGATTTAGGGATGAGAAGGCAGAATTTATTAATGTAATTGAAAGGGGAGGTTTGATAATTATGGACATTATTAATATTTGGAAATACTACATTCATGCCCATCAAAAAATTGTAATTTCTAGAGAAACAATCCATGTTTCCACAATTTATTCAACCATATCTATAGACTCAGTACAATACAGGTATGCTTGCATCACACAGTCATCTAGTTTTATGCCTCCACCATATCTTCCTCTGAGTTTTTCACCAGTTCAAGCTATCAAAAAAATTAGACCAGTTATTTTCATAGATCCACTTCCTTTTATTAAAACTTTACCATCCATTATATCCTTTTCCAAAACATATAATTCAAATGTATCTTGTCAAGATGGTACCAAAGACAGGGAAAGGACAAAGGCAATGAGAAATATTATCAACTCCCATATTCTAAAAAGTAAACCTAATTTAATGTTATCTATTTAATAGGGACCATGTACATTCCCCCTTTCACCTTTATCTTTTTGTAATTATTTATTTTTTGTATATAGATAATGTAAAATCCTTGCATTATTTTACTCAATTTATAATGTTTTGTTATGTTTTTTAATTTTTGATAATCTCAAAGGAAGTAATAATTTGGAATTTAGCTATAACTAGATTTTTTTAACTCAAATACATCTCCAAATATTAATAATTACGTGTTATGTACATGATTTATAAAATTACATGCTTTGTGATCATTAAAATGGGGTAGAGTTTTGGAACCTCCATGTATAGATTTTGTTTGAAACTCTCTTATTTTATTGGTCCCAAACATTGATTATTTTATTACTAATGTTTCACATATTTTATAATAGCATTTTATATGATAATACTGCTTATATGATATTTTTTTCTTGTATTACGTCAAGTCACCTTTGGCTGAGAGACACTATTACCACCAAGATGAGATACCTCTAGATGGAGTCCACATCACCACAAAAAAGAAGTTAATGCCAGGATGAGGTGCCACCAGAGGTGAGTCATCATTACTTTCAGAGGAGCTATCGTTAGAGGTGAGTCACTGTAGATTCCAATTCACCACCATGTTCTTGTTACCATTATTGTACGAGCACATTGGGTTGAATGGATCAATAACTAAAAATATTCATGGATAGTTTGACCAAGTCATCAAGACTTTGTAAAATATAATATGAGGAATGTGGTTTTCCTCTATCCATCATTTTTATATATTCTTTAAGGATATATCTCTATCTCTCTCTCATGAATAGAACAACAGATAAATACAATCTCTTACAACCCTATAGTGGATTGTGCAATCAAAATTTTTTAAATCTCATGAACGTTATGATTCTAAATTGGTAATGGGTAATGTGATTCTGTTTCATTGAGCTTCACAGAATTAGAATCAGAAAGTTTGTGAGAATTAACATATTTTGTTTCAAAATCCACTTTAGGTTTGTAAGAGATCGCATGAATCTATCATTCTAGGTTCGTGAGAGAGAGATATAGTGATCCTTTGTGAATGTATAGCAGTGCTGTTTTGAGGATATACACATTACATAGATCAACTTTTACGTAGTCATAATACTTGGTCAAAATATCCAAGAATAGTTTAATCCATTGATCCATTCAAGACAAAGTCATCAGATAGCAATGATAACAAGAAGCTAGAAGTGACTCCACATCTGGCAGTGACTCACCTCTGGTAGTAGCTCCTATAGCAATTATTTGGACTCGCCTCTTGTTGTACCTCAACCTAATGGTAGATACTATTGGTGGTGATGGTGAATCAGTCTATCAGTAGATCATCCAGGCAGAAATGGTGACTCCTAGCCAAAGGTGATCTTCCAAAATAATTAACAAAAATAACATACAAGCAGTCTTATCATATAAAATTATATTATAACACATTTTAAACATTCAAACTAAAGAAATCGTGGTTTGTGATAATTAAAATAAGAGAGTTTCAAACATACTCCATACAAGTTGGTGCCAACATGATCCTTAGGGAGGTCATGAGTGGAGTCTGAGAAGTTTTAGTAGGGTGATCTGTGGGCTCTTATTCCTATAGTAGAACGCACTACTTCTATAGTTACCATATTAAAACTAGAGTTAATAGAATATAGGAAAGTGGGGTTAATTTCAAAATAATCATCAGGTGGAGTTCTTTCATTGTGGCATGTTTTCCCACATGTACTTCCAATGACCATCCCCTAATATAGAGATACATTATTATGGATGGAATGGATTTCCCTACAGGTTCTATATAAACCCTCAGTAGCAGAAAAGTGGAAGGGGATTTGTGAAAGTTCCATGCTATAGGAAGGACTCATCTTCACCTCATTATAAAGAAAGATTATGTACCACCAAAAGTACTAGATAAAGTATGGGATGTGTTACCACAATGTAGGAGCTATAGTACTTGCTATAGGATATAGGAAAAAAGACACATATAGGGGCCCATAAAAGAGGGATCAGCCACCTTTATGATATGAATTCTACTCTAAAGAGTCCGGATGCATGTCCTTCTACTATAAGTGTTATAATTCATGTCTCTTATTCACATTCTTATTTTTTTATAGGAGGTTCACATTCCTCTGTGAATTTACTCTTTCATTTTTTGGGTTAGTTTATATAGATCTTGGATGGACTTATGACCATAGACAAACATTTTAGAATGTGGTTAGAGGATATCAGACACAAAAATTAATATTTTATTGAAATTGGTGGAGAAAAATTACATGTAGGAGTTTTCTTATGATGGTGATGACATTATTTGATTTGATATTGTGTATGAAATAGCTAGTTCAGTACTAGGCTCGTGTAGATAGTTACTGAAGGAGGGATACCATTCTATATCAACAAGGAGGGACCGATCATCACTAGCATGTGTGGGATCTTCAGGATGGTGAGGAAGGTCTAATTTAAGGAATGTGGGATTTCCCACCCCCAAGTTAGTGAGTCTTATACTGATGATGGTAAAATAAAGTATCAGTTTTCTTCCTCCAAGGGTAGAATTTTTTTACGATGTCATTCATGAAGAATTATCTAGTTTATTGAATGAGATGGACATTAAATTCCCAACTGGGTTACCATTGTTTCCTAATATATTTTATATACTATATTACAAGATCGAACCTATAATGAATCATGAGGTGGAAGTCCAGTTGGATGATATATAAGCAAAATGATTCATATAGATTAGTACTTCCCTATAGGTTCTCCCATTATTTTCACCATCATGGTTGATGGGACATTGTACTCGTATGTGGATTATCAAAGACTGAACCAAATTATTGTTAATAACCATTATTTTATTCCACTAACAGATAATCTCTTCAATTAGATGATATGATCTAGGATCATATCTATGATTGAAATAAGATCTAAGAACCATTTATTAATGGTGAGACCATCCATCAAACCCCACACTAATTTTAGGATCTTGAATGGCTTATATGATTTTACTGTTATGTCATTTGTTCTAATGAATATGTGGACAATATTCATGTCTATGATGAACCAAATAATTAATCCATTCTATGATTAGTTTGTGGTAGTTTTTTCAATGACATATTAGTGTACCCCTAACCTACAGACGACCATTCCAAACATCATGACCTCATCATGAGTATAGTAAGAGATCATTAAAATTATTCAAATATATCAAAATTCACATTTAATACTGATATAGCTACCTTATTTGGTAATGTCATCTTAGACTTTGTAGTGTTAGTGGACCTAGATAAATTTACACCCATAATATCTAGTGAAGGACCTGTGATAATATTTGAGATTCATTGATTTTTAGGTTTTGGAAGCTAATATTACGATTTCATCCATGTTTTCTCATGGATGGAAGAACTATTTTTTTTGCTCAATAAGTAATTGATATAGTTTGATTAGTCAGATAATAGTGATAGGTATTTTCATGAGTATAAGATAATGTTAACCTAAACAATGATCCTCAAATTACTTATGATGTGTAAAACATATATTGTGCACTATGATACATCAATATTTAAACTGAATGAAGTTCTGATACTAGAGGACATATTAGTTTCTTATTAATCCTGAAAAATAAGACAATATGAGAGGAATTATGCTAGAATGGATTAGGAATTTACTAAATTTATACAAACATGATGATTTTGGAGACACTGTCACTAGGGTGAGAGATTTTTGGTATACACAGACAACAATAGCCTCATGCACATATTTTCCCAGTGAGCAATGATCCTTCAATAGAGAAGGTTGGTGGAGTACATATAGAAAATTCACATTGTGTTGAGTTGCATCCTAGGAAAGGGAAATATTATTATTGATTCTTTGATTTGGAAAACACAAATAGAGGCAATATTAGAGTTTCGTGAGAAGTGTTTTCTGATTACACACTTTTCTTAAATGCATCTAGATGTACAAGAGACTCAGGGATGAGAAACTCTAACATTGACATAAGTTATTCTCATGAATCAAGACCAATTAATGATAGGGATGTTATTTAATCCATAGGTATTAGCTTTGAGGGATAGTGTATATAGTGGGTATATAGCATCAGGAAATCCTATTAGAAGTGGCGATGCTCTTCTCAACCTTGGCCAATTATGGGTTACTACAGGCTATTACTAGGAGATTATGAGGGAGTTTCATACATCTAGATAGGTGGTACCAACAAATAATATAATTTTATATTGTGAAATATGTATATAATACTGGGGATATAGAATGAAGAAGAAGTTAAAGGGATTTTTGGGTTATGCTAAAACATTCCAAAGATGATGGATGATCATTAGAGGCCTACTATGTTGTTATAGCCTCTTCCCATTCCTAAATGGAAGTAGGAATATGTCATGATTAATTTCAAGATATAATTACCTAAGAAAACCCAATGCAATGACTAATGTGGGAGATAATTAATCCACTACTGAATCCATCCCACTTGTTTTCATTACGGAGACCTTCACCACAAAGGATTTTTCTCATCTCTACATGTGTTGAATAGTAATGGTGCATGGTATTCTGAGGTTTATACATTCTAATTAGTATTATTATTTCACATCATGAATCTGGTAGGGTCATAATAATTCTATAGGATCATGTGTTATTTTGAGTTCAACCTATCAACATCATGCTAATGGGAAATTTGGATGGATTTTTCAAATTCATGATGATATATTACGAGCCCATGTTTTCCATACCATTAGTTATTTGTAGAATCATTTGGTTCTCCTAGAGTTAACCTAGGATAATAGATTTTAGGAATCGATCTAAATGGATCCATTTTCTTCATTGTACTTAATGTTGTGTCGATTTCCACTTTATTGTTTAGAGGCTAGAGAGACAGTTCTTATAGGAATTAGTCTCTTGAATTAGGCATTTGAGATAGTTGAGTTAATCAAAAAGAAATCGGTGACTATGAAGAACTGGTAGAAATAATATTTTAAATGTCGGAGATAACATTTGGAGTTTTTTATTTCCCATAATTTATTTTTAAGTGTTCCATAGGTGGGATAAATGTTGTATCAATAATTAACGGAAGGCATCATCTAGTTTGTTTGGGATGTTTTAGATAGTGGAAAGGGTCATTCCAATGGTATACTATCTGTCCGTTCCAAAATTCTATAGTTCTATTTACAATGTGTTTCTCATGTCCTATCTTTAGAGATATCATCATAATCCTTCTTACTTAATAAACGATGACGACGTATAGCGTGATTTTGATGCATACCTTGTGGATAAGTCAACTTCTATCATGAACCATAGATAGAATAAGATATATTAGAAGTTTGTACATATGGTATAATTTTAGTGATACCATGGATGTGTTAAATAAGATACCTAGGATTGGGAATAAGATATACAAACAAAGTTTCAAGGCTTGTTCACTGATAACCACCAATATTTTACTGAGAACAGTTTGGGGATAAGCTATTATATAGTGTGGAAATTGTAAGATTCAATATATTTTTAGGTGCATCACTATTTACATTTTGGTAAACCTCCTTAAGATTTTTTGGGATTCATTTGAACCATGTTTTCGATTCTTGATCAGATGAAACTGGTTTTAGGTCAGTTCTATATATGTGGGGGAAGGTGGCAGATGGGTGTATGTGTTTGGTTGTGGACTATTTTTATATTGTGAATTTCCATATAATGATGTGAATAGTGTGGTCCAACACTAAGTAAATCATTCAAAGAGTTAATGGTTAACGGTAAAATAATTGATATCCATTCACATAATAAATTTTTTTAGTGCATGGCATGAATAAATATTTCACACTAGGTGGTGACTACATGTCGTGAACTTGGTTTTTCTGGTTTTTTATTCCTATACGACAGATTATTCATCATATTTGGGAATCAAGTAATTTGTGATGTGAATCCCCTATTCATTTCATGAATTTGTTACATCAAGCGGTTTAAAATCTAGTGGAATATATTCTTATAATGTGTATCTATTTACCTTATTAAATCCCTTCCATTAGTGATCTTTAGAATTCCACACTAAAATAAATGTAGTATTCCTTTGGATGTTGGATTTCTAGATTGAGATATTGAAGGTAAGGAAATAATTCATTTTCATTTTCTCCTCCCTAATCTATTATTCATAATTTGGGGAACTCAATTTGAAATAACGTCTTAAAATCATTCAAGAGAGGGAAGGAGGAGTGTAATCATTACCTCATATGTCGATATATGTTCTGCATCTTCTCTACTTTTGAGGTGGGTAGTTTAGAACAACTCTTTAATATCTCGTTAAATTATTCTATTTTTTGAGATTAATGTGATCGCACAAGAACACCATGTGTGTGACCTAAATAAATTGGATAATTAACTTTATTAATAAACATTACATGCTTATACCTCAAATTAGATTCCATCAGGTCCAATGGAATTATGACTAGACTTATTAGCACTTACAAGGTGATCCAACCATTGAACTCATGTTGACCTATATGTCCAAATATTTTTATTTCTGTGTAACATGGGAGTTGTGTTAAAAGGTGGCCAATATTTTTTTTTACTTTGAAGATTCATTCAGATTCCAGATAATATTATCATTGAAAATAAATGTCATATAATTTGTAGTTGACATAATTTACCATTTTTTATTTTGATAACCTAGTAAAAGGTTTATTTTTTAACACTGTATTCATACCCTCGGTGATTCTTCTTGATATAGAATAGTTAACCAATTTAATGCTGTATCCTATTGGATTTCTTATTCTTGTGTTTACTGATATGATGCTTGATGATTTGATTCCCTACATCATTAAACACGGTACATGTGATTCATCATGATATAGAATAATCCACCACTCAAGATTGTCAAATAACCCTTGGTATGGTACATTTTAAAGGGAATACGTAAGAAACTCCAACATTGATAATTCACATGGAGCCCAATGAGATGGTTACATTACCCTCGGTAATGTATTTCCCCATGGGAAGATATGAGAGACTCTATCATGGATAATTCATATAGAGACTAGGGAAATAATTACATTTCCTTCATTATGGTATTTCACTATGGGAATATGTACGAGGCTCTATCATAGGTAATTTTCATGGATCCCAAAGGTATGATTACCTTACCCCAGATAAGGTTTTGCACCGAGAAAATATGTAAGTGACTCCAGAATGGGTAATTCACATGGAGACTATAGACACTTTCTTACCTAAGATATGCCATGTAAAATTAATTATTATGTATGAGAATCCACCAGTGGAATTGGTGATCCATCCTAATACAAGAGGATAAACCTACTGAGAAATACATCTTGTATACACACCATGAATGATTAGCAAACCTAGGGAGTCAAATTGATGATTGAGGTTTATAATATTTATCTTTTTCATGGTATTAATTTATGTATTAGTACCACTATATAACATATAATTTGATGTAGTATATATTCATAATATATTTTTTAGACACCTTGGTTTTTGACCTATATATTTGTAGTCATGTCTTTTTTGGGCCACCATTTTGTACCCAAACATATTTCATGAATCTGTTTTTGGATAAGAGCAATATTACCTTCATTGATTGATTGTTTAATAAATGGATTAGAGCATGGAGGTAGGATAGAAATGAGTTTTTAGGGAGGGGTTTTGGATTCATTTATCATTTCTGTTTAGTCTTCTATTTGAATGAATGTTATACATTTCAATTAGTAACATTTATCCTGATATAACAACGTATTTTTTGTTATTTGTAATTTTTTCTTTTAATAATATTTTCTAACCACTATTCATTATTTCTTATACAAATTATTTCATTTATTATTGTGACTTTATTCCCATGCTTATAGTCTTCACACGATATCCCTTATACCCTCACTACTATTATACATCCTCTGGTCCAAGGGGATGTGTTCCTGAGGTAACATAACCCACATGACATGGTCATGTGAGGGAGCATCTGGTCGAGGATGTTGTTTTCATACTCTTATGATGGTTGGAGAAAATCTAAAAGGTATTGATGTTATAAAATTTTATGAATGAAATATATTCAAAAAATAAAAATTACCCATGTTTAGGTGTCATTTATACCCTAATCTCTTAGCTTAACCCCTCCCCCACTACTCACCACTAAATATATTTTAATGGAATTGTATTCTCAATATGTGGGTGGAAACCCATCTAATTTGGACAACTAATTTGTCTCATGAGACCTATTGATGCATCAATGGTCTCTCTCTAACTAGGCCCCAAACATGACTTACCAATTATAATCCATTACTCATATCAAAGGGGTAAATAATACTTAACATAAATATCCTTATTGAAAAAATAATATTAAAAATGTTAATACTTACTCCTAATAAAGAAACATAACCATAAACCATCCAGTGTAATATGGTGAATGGTGATAAAATTTTACATAATCAGTAAAAATGATCCGAAATCATCCATAGATAGGATAAGTATGATATAAATATAATATAACCCTAATGAATCATAATTAAAATAAAGGGTCGATGTCATTGGTGAAACTAAATACCATAAAAATGTCATTAAAACATATATGAGGAAAGTAAACTTTTAAATTTGAATTTTATTTAAAATAATAATAAAATAATTTTAATATAAATTTATTTAAAATTAAAATATAAAAATAAAAAATAATATATAAAAAAGTTATTTTCATTATGGTGGATAATTCCATTCACGTCGTATATGATAAAATAATTATTCCTTTCGAATTTTCCAAAAAGTCTAAAAGAATTTGTTTTAAAATTGAAAAAAATTACATTAAAAAATAAAAATTAAAAAAATAAAAATTGGTAAAAGGTATTTAATAAATAATTTTGAAAATGAAAGAAAATTATTTTTTAAAACATTTATATAAAACACGTATTTTGATGAAAAGGGTTTTCAATCAAAGAGAGAAACAATTTTGGATTTTAATAGAAACATTTTTCAAAAACATATATACCAAAGAGAATAGATATAGTAATATTATTTTAAAAAGATAATGAATAATAATATGTGGTGAAATAAAATTTTATTTTCAGAAATAAATATTAAATAATTTCCCCAAGGGAGGATTAAACAAAAATAATCCTAAATAATGATGAGATTTTGAAAGAAACTCTTACAACTTTGGTAACTTTTTAATAATTATCCCCATGAATGAAATAACATCAAATGAAACATTAAATTCCATTAAGATAAATATTTTCACTATATTACATATAAAAATTGGTATTATATACCCAACATAAATTAATAAGTGGTAAAAATGTTTTTTGTGTCACAAAAGTAAAAGTGAGACAGGAAACCCATAATTCAGTGTCGACATCCTTCATATGTTTCAAAAGATCTTGAATATTAAATATATATTTATTATTTACACATTATGGGAACTTATTTGTATATTTCATATGATATATTATTTTAATATAAACTTTTGTAACTCATTTATAAACAATTTTGGATCAAATGACATTTTTGGGTGATATTTGTTTTGTTTTCTATGTATGTTTAACTTCTGGCGCATTTAAATTTGATCATTGTTATAGAGTATCCCAAATGATAATTATGATATAGATATCACATATATTCATTATATATTTATTTTTAGTAATCAATTAAAGTTAGAGATATAAAATTGATTATGTTGTTCATGGATGTGGTAGGTCATACGTACGCATGACAATTGTTTCCATTTTAATATATGAATGGAAAAAAGGAAAATAAATATTAATTCACCTTTAAATAATAGTTATTATTTCACCAAGGAATGGAATATAAGAAGGTATATAAGATATAATAGCTCTAAAATTATAATAATTTCAAAAATTTCACACACACACATATATATATATATATATTAATTATATCATTATATTTATCCATTAATGAGGTGATGGAAAATGAACTACTTCAGTTAATGAGATAACAGTCTGTCGTGCACACGATTGACAGTTTCATTTCACATTTGATGGAAGAGGAGTTAAATATGGTTTCTCAAATTAAAAAAATAAAAAATATTTATATATTATATAATTGTGTTATAATAGAATATAATTTCAATTTGGTTTTGTAGAGGTATAATAATAAACAAAACAAATACCCACGTTTAAGAATATTACTTATTATTCAGAGAGACTCTTTAGGTTTTTACCTTCTGATTTGTTATGAGGGATACCTAATAAAAGTAATTATACTAGGATTTGTGAAGGTATTTAAAGAAGATAGTTGTTTTTTGGTATTTTCTAAAAGAAATGGTATTGGAAGTGTGAATATGGGAGGAGAGGCGGAGGCCTTTTATATGTGGGGGAGAGAACACACATGGAAATTTTGAAAACATAATTTGACAACCAAAGAGAGAATTCTTAAAAGTATAAAATGTTTTAATGTAAAAATTCAATATATAATTTATTCAAATGACTAAAATTAGTTAAATAGTAATATAGTTGAAATGAATTTACTTTAAATACAATTTAAAATATTATTTTACTTTGTAAATAATGTAAAAAATGATATTTTTAAAATAAATAAATATCATTAGTTACTCATAAAATATTTAGCCCTTTCAGAAAATTCTTAAAAATTCACTAAAATATACTTTTGACAACTAAATTTAAATTAAAGTTATTTTTTCCAGTTAATTTTTAAAAACTATAAAATTTTAATTTTGAATTATTTTCCCAAATAATTAAAAATATGCCTTTCAGAAACATATAATATTTCAAAATAAATATCACTCTATAAAATGGTTCATATTTTATTTCGAGTTATTAGATAACCATTGATTTTATTTTATAGATGTGTAAACCATATAAATTAAATAATTTATTTATTATTATTTATAACATTCATCTTAACAGCTGGGTTATAATGGTATTTTTAAATAATAATATTTTAATTCAGTATCATGTTTCTTTTAAACCTATCATTTCAGGCATCAAATATATATCAACGATATAAAATATAAAGAAATAAATCATAAGTTATCACGGTATTGTATTGTCATTTATGATTTTTATTATTTTTATACATGCCATTAACCATGGTGTTCCTATTTTAGGGTAATTGGTTGTTACATTATCACCCATTAAATAAATTATTTCCTCACAATATAATTTTGATACTGATAATAAAGGGTGTAGCATTTTAAAATACCATTTTTTGAAACCTATATCATAAAATGGGTCAAAGAAACATGTTCTTGATAAGAGAGAAAGGTAATTATGGAGGTCATCAAGAATAAGACATCAATTTTATTAAAAGAGAAGTGTTTTGGAAAATGAAAATATGGACATGGTAGAATATAAAAACACCCAAGTATTAATAAGGAGTGATAGAAAACAAAGTCCTGGGAATTTTAACAACTAAAACTGAAAAATATGTGATTAGTTAAAAGACCATTAATTCCAAATAAATTAATACAATTGGACATCATTTTTATCTCAATATATTTTTCTTATAGGTGAGGTATTAAGTTACCATTATGATAGGGAAAACCAAAAAATATATGTAAAATAATATCCTTTGGTTGTGTATCTATCAATTACTACTTAATCTTTTACTCCAAGAAATGAATATCTAGTATGAATTTTTTATGCCTGAAGTTCTAAAATTAATAATTTACACATCACTAGAGAAATAAAATAATGAAAATTCGTTCATCCAATGTGTAGATATTTCATAAGACCAATAAATGGTATAACATGTTTTCTAAAAACAGAAAAAGTTAAACTTAATCCATTCGATAAATAGTAAACTATAAGACTCATCCAAAATATATCTGACCAAATTCAATGCTAAAAAAATAGAAGGGGGGTTACTAAATAAAAATTATATTCCCCATATAATATAAAGTGTATATTAATGTCACATTATAAATATGTGAATAACTTGATCACCAAAAAACCTTAATAAAAACAATCATTCTTAAAAAAATAAAATGTCAGGTTAGTGAATATATTCCATAAATACAAACATATATTATACTCCAAAAAATATATCAAAAATCACTAAAAAATTTCCAGGATACTAGTATTGTCCCATAACAATTATTTATCATTATTATATCAACTTTTTCCATATATTAGGGTCCATATTATATCAATCATGTGTCTTTAAAAAATATAAACATTCCACAAAATTAATTTTCTTCATTATCAGTGTTATTCATCATATCCCTTCATATACATAAAAAATAGTTACAATAGTATATTCCTTATTGATTTTATGATTCTTATAATGATAACATCATTGATAAAATACTCTTATTACATAATTCATTAATCAAAAAATACATGTTATTTAATCATTCTACTTCTGTTGTAGTAATAGAATATTCTTCTCCTAGATCCCTTAACTTCTTCTGAGGTATATTCCCTTGATACTTGGGTAATTTTTTTTCATAGTGCCCCTTTTTTGTACAGTTGAAGAATTTACAATTTTGAACTTTTTTCTGTTTCAACCATGAGCATCATGACACTTCTCTCCACACTTGTAGAAAATTCACATTCCTTTCAAGAAGGTTCAAGGTTGTTTCTCTCCATAATTATCACATGTGCGAAAATATTTTTTCCATTCTTCCCTTAATAAATATTTTTCTCTTCCATCATCTTATTTTATTTTATTATTTTAAATCCATAAGAATTATATAATTATTTATTCTAATTGATAGCACATGATATTATGTGATTGTATGATGAACATGTTTGAGAGACTCATGCCCTTCTATGGACAAGCTTTAACCCGATAAATAAATAGTAAATATTACTATTTGTATTAAGTATGTACTACATATACAATACCTTTATAAACATGTATTATTGACCTTATACATATATATATATTTGTATCATACTTTTTCATAAACTCGAGAATTGTCTCTCCATATCTACATATAGCTCATTGGGAAAATACCTTTCCAAGAATATTACCTTAAAATCTTTGATCCTAAATTTTCAATTTCTTCTTCGTAATTAGTTCTTTTAATCATCAGTTAAGATTTATTTTCTTACCCTAATACTTGATAAACATCCATAAATACCTTCTCCCTTTAATTTCAACCATAAGTAATAAATAACTTTTTTAAGAAAAATGTCCATTGATTATATATAAATGGATTTGTAGTCCCATTGATTTATGGATATCGTTTATACATAAAGATGTATAATTGCTACACCACATAGTGGATCACTAGTATGCTCTATACGTGAATTTTTATTTCTCACAACCAGAGTCAACTGCCCTAATACAGTTATAATTTCTTCAGTTCCAAGTATAAATCTAGCACTAGCATCAATATATTTTCTATGAGGGACACCAGAACTGGAGTATGTGTATTGATATTGTTTGGAAAATTTCTTGAATGTAACATTATTTCCTTTTTTGGTTGATTGTTTTTGTTGAAAAAGATGGTTTCATTGGTTAGTTGCATGTTCAGGGATAATTTTCTCTCCATCTATGTAGGTTCATCCAAATGCCTACAAATAGGCAGAAAACCCAACATTCAAGATGAAGCTCAAGACATAGAGAATATTAGAGATCTAGTCCTGAAAGTGATGATGGTGTGCAAGTAAAAAGTTTCGTAGAGGTTGTACGCCAAAAGGAAGTAGCATACCAATAGTGATTTGGGCATAAAATGGGAGTGTTTTTCAAGTTTGGAGTTTCACGCTAGTTTGTTTTCGATGAAAAAGTTGAAACTTGCATGCCATGCTTAAAATAGAATTCAAGTCACCCTAACATTATGTGAAAAGTTTAATGTTTCCTAGTATATCTTTGGTAAAGTACAATTCATCATGTGAATGAAAGTGGAAGTTAGTGATACACTAAATGAGGGGTAAAACACATTGTGTCTAGAAATCCAAGGATGATCATTAGAAGAAGAGGCAAACAACAATGAAATTTTAGTGTATTTAGTACATTGGAACATTGTCATTGTATTCTCCTTGGATAGAGCCTTGTGAGGGTGAACCACATAAAATTTTTTGTGTCTCATGCATTCTCTAATTTATATTCATACTTTTTTTTGTGGGAAAGAGAGAGAAGAGTGTTTTTTAACAACAAAACAAGATCAAAAGGGGAATGCTTTTTAATCATTGAAACCATAATTCACCCCCCCCCCCTCAGGGTATTTGACCTAATGGACCTAACATATATAGTTATCATTCCTTATAATGGGCTCCATTTACAAAATTTTATGTACACTAGGTTATATCATAATATTATAAAAAATAATGTATAATCGCAACAATCTTCAAGGACAAAACACAAATCGTAAAATGTATGCAATGAAAATATAATTATCAAAAAATGGTTTTCATGGGAATATTTCAATATCAAAAAGTTATTTTAAAATATTTTATAATGATTTATAAAAAAAATTATATTAACCAAATCATATCACCCAAGAGTTTAAAACTAGGTTCACATTAAGGACCATGGTGATGTACTAGGTAACAATCAAGTCAAACCCAACATGCCTTTTTCAAAGTTATCTCCCATAGGAACATCTATTTTCGATCCATGTACACATGTAGTATCTAAACAGGGAATAGTTCCTAGAAAACCCACATACTATATAACTTAATAAAATATTCATAAGTTCTTCTAAAATTATAATAAAATTTTATCAAAGGTATATATTTTAAAAAAAAATTCTCTTAAATCAATTTCCAATGGTTTATACTAAACTTTCTCTGATTCCATATATATATACCCTGGCCCCGTAGCATAGACCTAGTGGTTACTTTATTACATTATCATAAGATACAAAGAATAACATACCGAAGTAATGAAGGGTTTAATAGTAATTTTAAACTAGATACCTACATAAAATTCACATTCCAATTTAAAACATAAAATAAAAAACGTTTTCTTTGAGAATAACATTATTTCTCATAGAGTGTCCCTATATATAAATCCAACAACACATCTAGGTATAATAGGGAAAATAAAACAAAATAATGTAATGTCCTAAAATTCCCAAAAAGCGTATGCACCAAATTTATGATATCATGAATAAATTATCATAATTTTTATGGAATGGTAAATAACTAAAACACATTCCATTTAAAATATAACTAGATTATAATATGGAAACACTAAATTATAATCAAATAAATATATATAAATATAAAATTAATCTTGAAATGTATCTATTGATATTATATCTAATTGAATAATAACTCAAAAATCACTAATTTTTATCATAATAAGTTAAGTGATAATGTTGGATATCTGATGCATATTATTAATACCTTTTATAATACATTTAAAATCTATTGGTAGAAACCCATCAAAAAATTTCAACTGATTTTTCTTATGAGACTTATCGATGCATTGAGGGGATATCAATAACTAGGTCCCAACCATAACTTAATTAGTCCTATGAATTACTCATATGAAAGTGGCGAAATGTAATCCCCATTAACATTATTATTGAAAAAATAATATATAAATTTATAATAGTTACCCTAATCAAATAAACATAATCATAAATAATATATACTAGTACGGTGAAGGGTAATAAATGTGTAAATCCTCAATCAAACTGATAATAAATCATAAAAAAATTAATATATAATATTATAATAGTTACCCCAATCAAATAAACATAATCATAAATCATCTAGAGTAGTATGGTGAATGGTAATAAAATTGTACATCCTCAATAAAACAGATAATAAATAATAAAATGAAAAAATATTGATGATACAAATACATCCTATCCCATGTGGATCATATATAATATAAATGGTTTATTTCTCTGATGAAACCGTAAAAATATCATTAAAAACATTTTTGAGGAAAATAAAATTTTCACATTGAAAATATTTTGACAACAAAACGTTCAAAATTTTTTTTCAAAATAAATTTTGTTGAAATTAAAATATGAAAAATTATATACTAATATCTAAAACATTTATTGTTCATGAATGTGGAAAATTTACTTCATACAATAAATGTTAAAATAGTGATTCTATTTACATTTTTAGTAAAATCCAAAAGGGTATTGTTTTTATAAAGACATGAAGACTCATTTAAAAAAACATTGAATCTGAAAAATGTATTAATTTTTTGTTCAAAAATTATTTTTAAAATTTTAAAAAAATTTAAAACACTTTTAGAAAACATGGATTTTGATGAAAATGGGTTTTCAAAAATGACATAATTAATGTTAAATTTTCTTAAAAGCATTTTATGAATCATTTTAAGTACCAAAGAGTGGTAAAGTAGTTCTATTATATGAAAAAGTTTATGAATGTCCATAGGAGAATAATTTATATTGTGTTTATGAAATAAATATCAAATAATTCCCCAAAAGAATACTTAGACAAAATCAATCTTGAATAATGATAAAATTTAGAAATAAACCCTTACCACTTTCGTAACTTTTGAATCACATTACTCAGGAATTAAATAAAATAAAATGAAACTTTACATTCCATGAATATAAATAGGTTCATGATATTAAATATCAAAAAGTTCATTATATACACAACATAAAGGAATATGGGGTGAATATGGAGTATTTATCATGGGTGTAAAATTGAGATGAGAAACCATTACCTCAGGTTTGACTTAATTAATATGTGTCCAAACCTCTTGTATAAAAAATATAGGATTAGTAAACATTTATTATAGATCCATAATCACATATATAATAATATATATGATTTATTTATTGTTTTTTATCACTTTTTGATTAAAATTTATTTTTAAAAATCACTATTTTGGGTGGTAATTGCTTTTTTTTCATGTATGTTTGAATTTGATAATTTTGTTAATTTTAATTTTGATCAAGGATGCATTATATAAAAAGTTTTTTCAATGATTTAAATATCATATATGTTCATTATATAAGTATTTAACGTAATATATTATTTTTAGAGATAGAAAATGGATTACACCGTTCATGGATGTTAGGTTGTACATATGCATGAATATAGTAACCATCTTTATAAATGAATTCAATGAATGTAAAATTAATATAAATTATAATTTATAGTTTCATTATTATGTAAAATATATCATTTTTATTTATCAATTATATCCTAATTATAATCCATGTTAAAATTACATGAAATACATTTCACATCACTATGGGTTGGGAGAAGTCCAAATGTATACATGAGCGACGTTGTTGTTTTCTAAAGGATTGAAAGGTAAGAATATATATATGTTATTATATTTCCAAAATTATTTTTATATCATAAATATCACATATATTAATTAAATTTTATGTTGCTACCATTCATTTAAATTATAAGGAAAAGATGAAACACATCGATTCGCACGGTAGTACTATGCCATACACATGAGTAATGTTAGCATATCCCTCAAATATTAGAATGTAAGAATATATAGGTGATAAAATAGTTAAAAATTATGATTATTTAATTAATATTTAATAAATATGTTAAATCCCTCTGTATATTTTTCCTTGAAAGGTGGTGATAAAAAATGATTTCATCAGTTCGTGAGGTGGTAGTCTACCATACACATGATAAACAGTTTCATTTTCCAAATAATAGAAGTGGATAGAGATATGGGTTATTCAATTAAAATAAAAAAAATTAATTATATAGTATGTAAATTTTTTATTATATATCATGTTATAATAATGTTATATGGTGGTGTAAGAAGAAATAAAAAAATAGACATTTAAGGATTCTAATTATTCTTTAGAGAGGTTCTTTAGGTTTATACCAAAAACATTCATAGGAGGACCTCCTAATAAAGATATGTCCACAATGATTTATTAAAATAATTAAATAAGTTATTTGGCTAGACATTGGATGAACCAAATGGTTTTTTAATTATGAATAGGGGAGGATATGGGTGGCCTTTTGTATGTGGGGGAGAAAATACTCAAGGAAATTTTGAAAAGATAAAGTGATAAACGGGTTTCTATAGTGAGAAAAGCCTCTAAAATGGATCATTATATAACCTTAGTGGTGATAAAGTATATATTTGTCTAGAAACTGGGATTTGGACATGTTTTGGGTTATTTTTAACTGTTATCTTCTTAGTTTAACCCATAGTAAATTCATTTTTATATTAAACAAAGATGTTAATTTTATCTATTTTCACTTTTCATTATGGTAAAAATTAATTTTTAACTTATTAGATAATATAAATTATTCAGATTAAAAATATTGAATCCATTTTTCTAAACTCATTTCATAAATTTGGGTGAATTTAATTTAAAATTAAATCACAGATGCAACGTAATATCATTTTTTCAAATAGAAAATTCTCATACGTATAAAATTTTCTGAAATCAAATATATTTATTAAATTTGTTCTAATGACATGAATTATTTAACTTGAATTATAATTCAACTTATTATACTTTAAAAACAATTTAATTTATAATTTAACTTTTTTTATAATTTAGAACAAGATAAATTTGTTAATAAAAATCTTTATTGTTCATTATTAATCAAAAAATTAATCTATTCACACAATTCATAAAAATTCAACCAAATATAAGTTTTAAGTGTTTATTTCCAAAAGTAACCTTTAGAAAATAAATTTGATAATAGTGCTAATAGTAATTTTAAATTATGTGTACAAAGTGCGTCTAATCTGACATTCAGAAAAATATAGTTTTTCAGAAAACATTTCATCTTCATTTATATATTTTTTATTTAATTTTCAATCTATAGATAATAAATTTATATATTTCACACATTCTTAAACCATATAAATTTCATAATTTATTTTTCACTATTCATAACATCCATCTTAGTAGCTTAGTTATAATGGCCATGTTTGAATAGTTGTTTTTTAACAGAGTATTGTGTTTCGTTTAAACCCGGTGTTTCATGCGACACAAGCTATTGAATAGGTTGAATTTAATGAGATATATCATAATGTATTAGGGATTTATATTATATTATATGATTTTTTTTATTCATTTAATACACTCTCTAAATCATGATGTTCCTCTTTTAAAATCATGTGGTGTTATAGGGATCTGGTGTGGTTTGGATTTCATTGATTTTAAGAAATTATCTAGGGATTTGTGGAACTTAGGATAGGAAACATGTCATCACCCAAATATGCATCCTGATTTTGAAATTATTATTTTTTTCACAAATTTTATTTAAAAATAAAAATATTAGTTCTATAATATTGATATGTGTTGTTGATATGAGATAGATTCATAAATTTCATTCTTAGATATACCTATATATATGGTGATGGTGAAAAATGTTTCATGAGAGAGAAAATATTTCTAATAATAAACATACAGAGTTTTTTATTTCATGAACTAGTGAAAAAATAATTTCTATCTATGAGAACTAATAAGAAACTTAATTTTTTCTTGGGATTTATTTGGTCAAATTCTTATGATTGTATTTATTTCTATAGAGGGGATAGCCTATGATACTGTGGTGGAACTAGACTTTGGAACTAGAATTCTCCTAACAAAACTATATAATTTCTTTAAAATGGGAATTCAGAATACATGAAGATGTTTTTTTAGGAATCTAGTGATTTTTATTCAAAATATACATGTATATCATTTAATCCTCTAGAGAGAATAATGTAAGAAATAGTATGGTATCATGTGAGGATATGTGGTAATTATTAGAAAGGGAAAACATAAAAATCAAGGGTAGTTATTCATGGAAGATAGTATACTAAAAATAAATAAGATTAGATTAATATAGTATAAGGTTGCATAAGTATTTATTCCTTTTTGTTTTATTTTATATTTTATACCGGTGAACCTCATTCAATTAAATCTAGAAAATAAGTAAACGAAAAATATTTATAAATATATTTCATGCATTATTATTGGAATATTAAGTCACATAATGGATGAAGGATAAAATAAGGTTGTTAGTAATATTTTAAATCAAATTATATTATTAAATAACATGGATCGTAATCTTAGGATTCACTTCCATAGGAATATAGTTTCATTCACTTCTCCCAGGTGATAGTTCAAACATTTCTAGGAGAGTATAGAACTGAAGTGTATGAATCCAAATATTTTCATTGGAAACAATAGAGAATACAAATGTTAACTATAAAGGTTGGTTATTTTATTACTTTATTCATGTTATACATGTCAGTTACAATAATTATTATATTAATTCCTGGATGGGGTTCTTAATGATTCTACTAACCTACCATTAGTGAGAGTGGTGGAGTTCGTGATAGACATACTTTAAGAAATAAGTTCAATTTCCTTATCATTAAATCACATGTAAAAATTAATATAATAACTGATGATATAATACTAATACATAAAATGAAAAAATAATTATTCTACCAATAGTATAAACATGAGTAACTCTAAAGTATTTTTCTTGAACTATGATAATAGCTAACACTTATACAATGACTACAAGAAGATAAAGAAAGTGAAGGTGAAGAATAAGTATCATTTCTCTAACATGAATGATTTTTTTTATCATATAAATATATTTATTTGTTTTTAATGTTCTAAATAATGTTTAGGTATATTTTTTTAAGTGTTAAGGGTGTATAAACTAAAACTAAAACATTATTGAGTGAATATAGACAATTCAAGTTTGTAGTATATTCATAACCCCATGAGTATTTTACGACATTTTGGGAATAAATTAAATGTATTTGATGGATTATGTTTCATGCTATATCATGTTAATCTTGCATTATATGCATCACCAGGTTTATATTTTTCAACATGCAAAACCGGATTATCTAGTATTACACACAATAGTAGTTTCTAACAAAACCATGATATATTATTAATATTGTTATTTAAATGCAATCGTTATAACATGGTCGTTAAACATAGTGATATGAATGGTAATAAATAAACCTTAAATATTTAGTATAATGATTTTATATAAATAAAACATGTTGATGATAAATACACAATTTTCAAAAAGGTAATTATATGCTTCAAAAATTCTATTTTATCAAAAAGTGTTTTTCTCGTATTTTTTTCAAATAAAAAAAATTAAATTTTAGAAATTTAATATAATATACAAAAATTGAATTCAGAATGATAAAATTAGCTTAGGTTTAATTTTCATAATTTTTCTAAAAAATTTCATTTTTTGATGAATAGAGAAAAATACTGAGTTTTAATTGAAATCCCTATTTCCGCCTAATTTATTTATAATGTAAAATTATATTTTAAACTGTTTTTAAATTATATTTAATTAATTTTTACATATATTAATCCAATTGAGGATTTTATAATCAATTTTATTTAGAAATTGGAAATAAAATTTTGTAAACTTTTTATCATTATCATTTTTAAAACCCCACTTTATCATCACATCTATGAGATTAATATTAAATTATTTATTCAACATATATGAATTGAATTTAAAAATATGGATTCCATAATTGGATTCATATTAAATTTTAATTTCTAAAATTTTCAACTTAATTTATGACCAAATTGAATAGTAAATACAATAAAAATTAATTACCACGGTTAAGGAAAAATTGGGTATAGCGGGGGTTAAACTAAAACAATAAGGGTAAAAATATCCTATAAATATGTATAAAAAATATTTTATGGACATATTTAGACCTTATAATTTAAAAGAATCTAATTTGAGTAAATTTGGACCCTTTTTCATATGAAAATCTTGTGAGTACTCAATTCTTTTCAAAAATTACATTTGTGTCCTGTTCCCCACATATAAAAAGGTCACCACATGTCATATCTTATTCAAACCATAAAACCTATTTATTTCATAAAATATCTAAAAAAAATCCAAACTTACTTACCCTCATCTTATAATCCTTAGTTTTGGCATAAGTCCATTCTAGGAGGGCTTTTAATTCAAACCTATAGAGGATATCACAAGAAGAGGTAACATTCTTCAACGAGATTTTTATATTTCTTCCTCCCCCCATTCAAATAATTTTATATCAGGATTATAAATTAAAACCTGTGTCTTCAATATAATGAGATGTTTTTATGTTAATTTGATGACCAAAAACCATCTCCACTTCGATCAAATGGGTTACAAATTCATTTTCTTATATACGGTGGACTTCCCCTCGTGAACCAATGTCGTTTGTTTTACATTACCAACTATAAAAGGTGGAAATAATTATGGATTTATAATTAATATTTAATATATATTATATTTATAATTTTGTTTTAATTTTATAATTTTTACATCACAATACCATCATACTATCTATTTTTTAGGGAATATGATAAGGGCGTTCATGTGTACGACGATGTACCGCCTCACATAGCGATTTGATTCATACACCCTTTTCATGGAATTTATTAGGTGTGAGTTTAATAAATATTTTTGATATATATGACATAAATATTATTATTGAATTATAATATATATCACTTAATTTATTTTATTTTAATCCAATAAGAAAATTGAAAAGGTTTTAATGCGTAAGTATGACCTACCCTCTCTATGAATGGTGTATTTCATTTTTTTTTACTATATTTTATGATTTAATATAAATAAATATGTAATTAATATATATGATTTTAATTCATTATTTCAATTCTGTAGATTATGGGTCCATGATCAATGTAATAGGACCAAAAATATAACAAATCAAAACATAAAAGAAAAATAAAGTTGTTATTACCCAAAACATACCTATTGCATAGAATTGTTAATAAATAGGTAATAAAAGGGAATAATAAAATAAAATGTTGTATGATATAAATGAATAAAGTTATTTACTAGATTTTTAATAAACATATATTTATTATATAATAGTTCTGAACAAATAAAACGGACGTTAAGACTTAAGGTAAGGGATTTCTATCTCACTTTTTACTTCTATGAGACACATTCCATATTCCCCACCTATTCCATTTTCTTGTTGTGTATAATTAATATTAATGTTTTTTATTATTATATTGATAAGAATTATTAATATTTAAATATCTATTTTAGTATCTCTCTTTCATGGGGTTTACAATTCAAATGATAAGAAATCGGTAAGGGATTTTTTCTTGATTTTCCTTCTTTGAGACGTACATTCTGTTATGTGCCTATATCCTTTCATTATGTGTATATACAATAACATTGACATTTTATATCATTAATTTATTCATAATAATTCTATTTTATGTTTCATTTTTTATTATTCCATCATTGGTCTTATGAATCAAATTTTCCAAAGTGGTAAATATTTAATGTTATAATCTCATCATTTATCAATATCGTTTAAGATTATGTTCTGAATGATAAAATTTTAAGATCAAAATCACAATAATTCCCAGGAATTTTTAATATCATTTGATTTCTTATCATATCTTTATTTCACAGTACCATTTTTTCACTCTTTGGTACTAAGATTAATTGATAAAAAAAATTTAAGAAAATTAAAATTTATTTCTCTCTTCGATCGAAAATATTTCTATTCACAACCATGATTTCTAAAAATATTTTTAAAAATATTATTATTATTCCAATGTGATTTTTAAAAGAAATTTTTACCCATATTTTACTTTATTATGAAATACTTTGAGAGGAATGTTTATATCATTTTCCAATCAATTCTCGTTTGGATTTATCTATAAATGTGGAAGGAATCATCATTTTAACGTGTATGACTTGAATAGGATTATATAACACAATGATCAATAATTTCTTCAAGTAGTACATTTTATGTTTTCAAAGTTATATTAAAATAAAAAAAATCAAAAGGTTTTATCTTGTAAAAATAATTTTTCAAATAAGAAATAATATTTTCCTCAAGAAATTTTTTAAATGATCAATAAAAATCATTTTCCAAGTTTGATTTCATCTATTGATGTTAAAAATTCATTATTAGGGATATGGTCAAAATATAGTATTATTGTTATTTATCTAAATGGTTTATTTTTTATGGTCAGAATTTGTTTATGAATCACTTTTATCTTCTAATGTTTATACCAGGAATAAATTCTTATGAAACCCTCTTCTTTCCAAATGTTATTATATGATGAAATGATTTTGAGACCTATCACTTTTCCACATGTTATGGTATATGAAAAGTTTTTGATACCTATTTTATTTCATGGGTTATGATATGATTAAGTTTTATGATATTATGGCACACATATTTATGATTTCATTATGTGACGGGTGGGACCTATATCTCCCACCAATTCATTGGATACAGATTTATATCTCATTATATAGACAAGACTAGATTATAGAGTGAACTAAATTTAGTAATACATGTTTTTAATTGGGATTGAATCTAGTTTAGTATTATATGGAAGGAATTGGGTGTGAACTAATTTCAGTAAGACATGGCTACAATAAGATGTGACCCTAGTCTAGTAATGGACTATATTATCTATGATAGTCTAGGTGGTGATCAATGACATATATGGAAAGTATTTCTTATAGTTATGTTAAAGACAAAAATTCCATTCCTTATTCCCATGTTATGCTCTCATGGATCATGTTTTTTTTTCTTATCATTCATGTCTTATGAAATTCCAATCATTATTCCATGACTCAAGAATGTAAACTTTTTTAAACAAGGAATGGCTTTCAAATGTGATGCTTATGCAATCTTACCCTTATATTTATGTGATGATTACATATCTCCATTTTTAACCCTTACTAATCATATGAGAACAACCATTATTATTATTTATTTCCTATTTTTATCAAGACATTAATTATGTATGATATGACTAATAATGGAGAGACTTGTGTGGAATATAGTGTGATATTATGTAGCTCACTTATTGACCAATGTTAATAATTCTATGTTTCCAAAGGAAGTACATTATGAAGTCCCCTTGTGTTTTTTGTGTAATGTAATGAATATTCATCCAAAATGATGTAATAACTATGTATAAAAATATTTGGCCTCTGTAGTTGATATCAGAGGATAGGTTTAGTTATCCTTTGTTAAATAGAATGATAAAACCCTAGTGAGAGACCTAAGGACATGTTTGAGGATAAAGGATGAGTAAACGTATTGGAAAATGTCCTAGAATTTTTTTTATGAAAAATTGAGTGATTTAATAGTGGTAAATACCTATCGAGATACTATAATTTTATGTTGTTCTGAAATAGATTTACCTAGGGGTAATAACCCTAAAAACACTATATTGAGTGAGACTCAATTGAGAACTGGTGTATGACAATTGACCTTGTTTCACACCTGGTATGATAGACCTATGGGATATTATTTGGGAATTCATAAACTATTTATGAACCATCATGAAGGATTTAAATATAAGATGAATATTATTGACCTTGGATTAACCTATTTTATCTTATATTAAAAATAATTTGTAATGATTTGGACATACTATAAGTGATTCTTCATAATTATGAGGTTCCCTATCATGATTAGTATTTCACAAACTATGATTTTTGGTTTTATTCAATGACTAAAACTGGAAAGAACCATTTTAATACTAAGTTTAATGGAAAATAAAAAATCAAATTCCAATTCTTGTAAAACTTTCTCAAGATATAAATCATACTAAAATGCCAAACCAAAAAATGAGGGAATAACATTCTGTTGAGTCCTTCATGAGGAAATGTCCACCTTCATTTAGTGGATCCACTGATCCACTAGTTTTTTATTAATGGATACATTCCACTAAGAAATATTTTTCTTACTTCAGTGTTTGAAACAAGAAAAACTCATTTTGGTTGTCTATTAGTTGGATGGGGAAGCAGATAAATGGTGGAATCTAATAAAGAATGTAAGGAAACATAATAAAACGTACTCCATGGATATAATTGAGTTCATAAAATTATTTTTCAATAAGTACTTTATATATATTATTCATAAGAAGGTCTAAAATGAGTTCCTTGATATAAATAAAAAGGATGATGATTTTTTTTGTACCCATGAGACAAATCTTACAAGTCTAGTGAGGTACGCTTTTAGTATTACAATCCAACATGAAATTAAGGTTCATCGATTCATTAGTGTCTTAAATCCAAGTCTCAAATGGTAATTATTGATAAGATGTAACACCCCGACCCCAGCTACCCGGAGTCGGTGCATTACTTCGTAACATTGTCATGATCACAAAAGATCAAGTCTCGAAAGACCGATTAGTTTAGTAGCCTTGGAAACACTAGATACATTCATAAGTCTTACATTACATCATAAAGTGAAAAAATAATAACAAAGTCTTCATATTCCACACTCATATCCCCTTCTGACTATCCCTGCAGGTCATTCATAAAATACTTCTTCACATTCTGAAAAATATTAAAACATTGAAAGGGGTGAGCTCATATGCTCAGTAAGGATAACAATATTGCGGAAGCTTTCATAAATAAACATAAACATTTAAGGCAATGTATGACTAAAACAAAATCCTTTTAAACTTGAACATCAACATAATATGGCAAAAGTAAAATGAGATAATGCCATTTACTTCTTCACATGGATATTCTACTGGTTGAATAATCACATGCAATATCAATAACCACTTTCATAATGATGGAATGCATAATGCCAGACTATCATAACCATGTAGTCAAGGCCTCATGCCAAGACCACAAATAAGATTTTGTCGAGGCCTCATTCCAAGACAATATTTTGTCTCATGAGACCTTCCGATGCATCGAGAAGCTATAGCGGGCTCCACCCGTCACTTATTAAGTCCAATGCATTCCTCATATGAATAGTTTTAAACATATCATAAACCATAACATAATCATATCACATAAAACATGCATAAATGAAACATAACATTTCCACATTTCAATCACAAGATATCAATACAACACGTTGATATAATAAAAAATCTTTAAAAACCATTTTTAATTCCAAAATAAAAGAAAGTTAAAACTTTGTATTTATTTTTCATTAAATAAAATATGGCTTGTAGAGGAAGCCGAAACTCAAATAATGGTCACGACGGCGGAGAATTCGTTGTCACCGCATATGTACGGAAAGAAAAACATTACCTTTTTGTCGTTTAGTAAAATGCTTCGTATAAAAAGATTCCTTTTGAATAAACATAAAAGTCAAAGGGGTTTATACACCGTATAAAAGAAAGTTGTGTACAAAACCAAATATGCCTCAATGAAAGGAGATTGAGACGAAGTCCTTAAAAAGATCATTTTTAAAATAAAATAGATCTATTATGTGTATTCACTATAGGTACACATAAAGAAAGTAAAAATACAAAATAGGACATAATAACATCATGACATAATTTGAAAGTAGGAGATTAACCCAAATAATGGAAGTTGGGTTAAGAAATTCCCTTACCTTGCATCCTGTCCTGACTCGACCGTTCTTTAACCTCCTAAATAATAAACTAGAATTAATTTATATTTACATAAGAACCATTTTCATGTTCATTATTCCTTTTATATCCCTTATTACCATGTTATGAACATTATGTAATTATTTAAGTTTATAACGGTCATTTTGTCGATCTTAGGTACTTGAGTCAAAAATAAAATTCTTATAATTACAATTTGATCATGTGTTGATATATCCATTATATCCAGAATTGTTTTCATGATGTATATATCATATATATCATATATATCGATTATATACATGTATTTACAATATTACATAACATTTAGAGGTAAAAATGAAATGCACCGTTCATGGAGACGGTAAGCCGTACGAACGCATGAACGCTATTTTCATTTCTATTTCATATTTAATGGAATGAAATCATAATTATTTAAAGGTATAATATAGTTCTAGTATAATATCATATATAATATCATTTACTCCATCCTTTATACATCCCACATATGGCATTAACGATTCACATCACTTTGAGGGGGCGGTAGTCCGCACTTCCTAAAATGAAATTATCGCGTTTACCCATAATGGAAAGCATAAAGTATGCCATAAATGAGAAATACAGAAGCATAAGTAAAACATAAACATATTATATATCCTATATAAAGATAGTGACATCTTAATGGCCACCTTTGAGGTGTTATATGAGTGTTGAACAATCATCGTTTCGTGAGGCAGAAATTCGCCATCCACAGAAACCGTATGTTCTTTAACCATTAGATGTAGGTGTGTGTAATTTTAGCTCGAATACTTCTTATAAAAACATCCTTGTATATTGAGGATACTGGTTTTGTTACAAAATAAATGAATAAAAAGAGTTTAAGGGGTTGGAGAAGCTAAATAAAACAAAACAACATTAGAGAAGACATTACCTATAAATCGGGTAACTCTTTTTGATTTGAGCCAAAGGCTTCCTTGGGAAGTGTTCTGCCCAAAGTGAGGCTTCTAGGAGTAATAGGGGGAAGTTGGGAGAGTATTTGGGCAGAGGATGGCCGATCCAAATGGCTTGAATGTGTGAATGAGGTGGTAGAGGTGGGGGCCTTTTATAAGTGGAGAGGAGGGGTACTCTTGGAAAGTAAAGAAAATTCACTTTATTATAAAATGAGTTTCGGATTTTAGAGGTCCCACCCTTATATAATTCTTGGATAAGGAGATAAGGGTTATAAATCTACTCATCCAATAGGTTTTTGACAATTTTAAGCCTTGGATTGTACATTATCTTTTCATTTTATTAAAATCGTTAAATAATGAGGTCATCGCTGCATCGTAATGATGTCATAAATACATTAATTTATATAATGTCTAAAAATTATAAAAAAAATACTATGTTGTAGGAAATATTTTTATCGTTCCAATGACTATTTATATTCAAAAATATGACTTGTATAACCCTATGTAAAAACTGTTTTAGTAAAACATTTCATGTTTGTGTCATTTTTTACTTTAACATTAAATAAAGGGTATTTATGTCATTTTATAACTAAAGTGGCTCCATGGGGTCCCCATGTTGACCCATGGATTTTCTTGGTCGGCGATGGCACATCCAATGAGGGTAGGACATGTGTCAAGCTCATCTCATATTATTAAAACATTATTTTTACCTTAAACTACACTAATTACCTCTAATCGCTATTAAGAACTTAAAAGTTACTATTCACCAAAAATTATTTTAATCTCACTGAACCACATTTAACTTCTTAATGAAAACCATGTATGTCAGATTTTTGAAAATCAAATCACATAAGTGGTAATATTTCATTTAAACGAAAAATCAGTTATTTAATTACCACTTAGTGGTTTCACTATTCATCAAAAATTGAAGTTTTTCAGAACAATGCCAAAATTTCACCCTAAGCTATAATTGATATTACGAATTCAAAAATGATGTCTATTTTAAAAAATTCCAAACATATAAGTTGCATTAATTAATTTTATAATTAATTCCTGCTGTCACAACAAATAGCGTGTTTTTAAGAAACAATTTATATCAAAAGATTGGCAATTGTTTATGTCCAATTTCAATGTTAAATTAATTCTAATGACAACCATTGGATAAAATGGTAAAAATATATTCTAATTATACTTTAAAACCACTAAATATTATAATTTATCACTATAAATTATTTTGATTAAAAAAGTTGTTTTTAAGTATTTTTCACTATTCAGAAAAAATTAGAAGTTCTCAGAAAAATACCAAAAATTCAACATAGGCTAATTTCGATATTCTGAATCCAAAAATGATGTCCATTTTGAAATATATTATTTCTATAATTTTAAAAGGTGGTTATTACTATTCATAACGGCTACTTTGATTAGTTGCGGTGTTTTAGAACTCGATGTTGCGTACAATGCAGCCTATTGCATTATTGAATGCGAAGCGTATTGTTGAAGCTCGGGGTTTTACATTCTCCCCTCTTTCAATAAATTGTGTCCTCTCAATTTGAAATTTTTCTTGGAAAATAAATGGTTGAAAATAGAAAATACCTTTGTGGAAAACCCACATCGGAAATAGGATTAATAAAATTTAGCCTTAATAAGAGGCAAAGGGAAATGAAAAAGTCAGCACCCAATTATGATCTCGATTAGGATAACATTGGTGGAAATTAAAGACATATAATTGGAGGAAAAACGTAAATATTTGTAGGGAGTGATTGAGGTCATCAATCATAATCAACTGTCAAATTGAGGGCCTCAAATCCTTCAATCTATGTTGATTTAAAATATCATCAGTTCAACAAGACATAAGGTATTAGGATAACACATTTTTTTGTTTTAATATCCCTTTACTAAAGTTTAAGAATTAATTTATTCATTGAATAAGAGATAGTTATATATATATTTATGCTTGACAATTAGAGTTTCAACCTTCAACTCATCTTTCACTGAAAAAGATAATAGAACTCAAAATTATTATACTTATCCTAATTGTATAAGGTTCCAAATGTTAACACATGCCATTTAGATTAGTAAAATTATTTTGTAATTACCAGGGACTTCCTGTAGGCTAGTGGTAGGAAATAAAGGTCTGTCGCACTATGGTTGTGGGTTCGATTCCTGCAGCTTTGTCCGACGTGACGGGTTATGCCCCACCCTGCAGGTTGTCCTTTTCCTAAAACTATAGTAGTATAATATTCCAAAAATAATCTTCATAAATTTTTTAACCTTAAACAATACTATCCAAAGATCAATTTAATCCACTCCAACCATTATAGTTATCCAAAATACCTCTGTCCAAACTTTCTCTAAAAGGTCTCTTAAATTCCAAAAATCAATTGTATCATCAGATTCCTCAAACAAGGTAAAGTTTCTCTTATTGTCACATACAAAAATATGATTACATTCATCATATTAAAACCTTAATGAAATCAACAAGTACTGTAGTACAATCCTTATATAAATATATCACATTATTCTAATAACCAGAATATAATCCATGAGTCCAAAAGCACCAATACATTAATTATTCTGCTTCAACTGTAGTAACAACATAAGATTTTCCTTGATCCCTTGGCCTTTTCTGAGGTAAGTTTCCCTGACGCTTAGGACATTCACTTGCATAATGACCCATTTCTCTACAATTGTAGCATTCAACATTGATAGCCTATTTCTTTACCTTGCAATCACGCACCTTGTGAACTTTTTCTCCACATTTATAACAGACTCCTATTCCTTTTAGGCAAGTACCAGGGTGATTCTTCCCTCAATTATCACATAATGGAAAATCATTCTTTCCCTTTTTCCCTTTATCTGTCTCTTGTTCCACCGTTCTTTTCTTCTCTTGCTTTACTTTTTTGTCATAAGACTTAGAGAATTCCTTTTCTATCTTGATAGCACATGAGACAATATCTTCGTATGTTGAGAAAGATTGTGATACTAAAGCTCTACGGAGAAATGGTTTTAACCCATCAAAGTAACGATCAATCTTACCTCTTGGGTTACGTATATAATCTGCAGCATGCCTTGCCAACCTTGTAAAGTTAGCCTCATACTTTGCGACATCCTCATCCTCCTTCTGCCTCAGACTTAGAAATTGCCTTTCTATATCTGCTCGATGGTCACGAGGAAAGTATTTTTCTAAGAAAAGCTCTTTGAACTCCCTCCATTCCATATTCGATACATCATCATCTTCCTTTGTATTTTGAATCAATGACCACCATTGATCGGCATCTCCAGTGAGGCGGTAAACTGCCATGATAACATTCTCCCTTTCGCTACTCCCCAAGGCGTGGAATATTTTCTCTACGGAGTTTATCCATTGCTCAGCTACTAACGGATTTGTACCCCCATTAAATGTTGGTGGTTGTTGCCTCATGAAGCGGTCTAACATTGATCCTCCAAGTTGCAGATCAGGGTGCTCCATACGAGTAAGGTTCTTATTCATAACCTGAGTGAGTTTTCCCAGTATGGTAATAAGTTGATCAGCACCAGTTGTATCTCCAGATCCACAATAATTATCTTGAGCAGGAGGGAAATCCCTACACGGAGTGCGTGCATTGATACGGTTTCCATTCCTTCCACTAGGCACCATTTCTAAACAATGGCATAAAATAGATTAGTTTATGAATCAAAATACATAATTCCATACTTTTAAAACACTTAACACTAATTGAACTATTTATGGATATAATCCATAATCCTAAAAAGGAATGTTTTCTTTGAGGAAGTATATAATCATAACCCTTCATAGTGGTTTGTAAAGAAAATGAGAATTATCCTAAGCATATCCCCCGGGAGTGTCGTAACCAAGAGTGCAGTAAGGCCCGTTGTCGTGTACCAGTTCCCGTTCGAGTCTAGCTCAAAGCAGTGTTTTCGGGTTTTACCCCTAGGTACATCTGTGCCAGAGCCGCCTCTACCTACTCGTATCCATACAGGGATGTATTGCTCGGAAAACTCATAAAATCACTATAATACCAAAATTCTAAGAAGTTCTTCTATACTAATCCTTAAAGTCTATCTTCGGGATATGTTCTCTAATCAGAGTTTATCTAAATATATCTTCCAAGGTTAGTACTAAACTACCTCTGATACCAACTGTAATGCCCCGACCGCAGCTACCCGGAGTCGGTGCATTACTTCGTAACATTGGCATGATCACAAAAGATCAAGTCTCGAAAGACCGATTAGTTTAGTAGCCTTGGAAACACTAGATACATTAATAAGTCTTACATTACATCATAAAGTGAAAAACTAATAACAAAGTCTTCACAGTCCACACTCATATCCTCTTCTGACTATCCCTGCAGGTCATTCATAAAATACTTCTTCACATCCTGGAAAATATTAAAACATTGAAAGGGGTGAGCTCAGATGCTCAGTAAGGATAACAATATTGCGGAAGCTTTCATAAATAAACATAAACATTTCAGGAAATGTATGACTAAAACAAAAAACTTTTAAACTTGAACATCAACATAATATGGCAAAAGTAAAATGAGATAATTCCATTTACTTCTTCACATGGATATTCTACTGGTCGAATAATCACATGCAATATCAATAACCACTTTCATAATGATGGAATGCATAATGTCAGACTATCATAACCACATAGTCAAGGCCTCGTGCCAAGACCACAAATAAGATTTTGTCAAGGCCTCGTTCCAAGACACTAGTTTGTCTCATTAGACCTTCCGATGCATCGAAGAGCTATAGCGGGCTCCACCCATCACTTATTATGTCCAATGCATTCCTCATATGAATAGTTTTAAACATATCATAAACCATAACATAATCGTGTCACATAAAACATGCATAAAGGAAACATAACATTTCCACATTTCAATCACAAGATATCAATACAACACGTTGATATAATAAAAACTCTTTAAAAACCATTTTCAATACCAAAATAAAAGAAAGTTAAAACTTTGTATTTATTTTTCATTAAAAAAAAGATGGCTTGTAGAGGAAGCCGAAACTCAAATAATGGTCACGGTGGCGGAGAAGTCGTTGTCGCCGCATTTGTACAGAAAGAAAAACATTCCCTTTTTGTCATTTAGTAAAATGCTTCGTATAAAAATATTCCTTTTGAATAAACTTAAAAGTCAAAAGGGTTTATACACCGTATAAAAGAAAGTTGTGTATAAAACCAAATATGCCTCAATGAAAAGAGATTGAGACGAAGTCCTTAAAAAGAACATTTTTAAAATAAAATAGATCTATTATGTGTATTCGCTATAGGTACACATAAAGAAATTAAAAATACAAAATAGGATATAATAACATCATGACATAATTTGAAAGTAGGAGATTAACCCAAAGAATGGAAGTTGGGTTAAGAAATTCCTTTACCTTGCGTCCTGTCCTGAATCGACCGTTATTTAACCTCCTAAAAAATAAACTAGAGTTAATTTATATTTATATAAGAACCTTTTTCATGTTCATTATTCCTTTTATATCCCTTATTACCATGTTATGAACATTATGTAATTATTTAAGTTTATAACGGTCATTTTGTCGATCTTAGGTACTTGAGTCAAAAATAAAATTCTTATAATTACAAGTTGTTCATGTGGTGATATATCTATTATATCCAGAATTATTTGCATGATGTAGATATCATATATATCATATATATCCAGTATATACATGTATTTATAATATTACATAACATTTAGAGGTAAAAATGAAATGCACCGTTCATGGAGACGGTAAGCCGTACGTACGCATGAACGCTACTTTCATTTCTATTTCATATTTAATGGAACGAAATATTAATTATATAAAGGTATAATATAGTTCCAGTATAATATCATATATAATAACATTTACTCCATCCTTTATACATCCCAAATATGGCATTAACGATTCACATCACTTTGAGGGGGCGGTAGTCCGCACTTCCGAAAATGAAATTATCGCATTTACCCATAATGGAAATCATAAAGTATGCCATAAATGAGAAATACATAAGCATAAGTAAAACATAAACATATTATATATCCTATATAAATATAGTTACATCTTAATGGCCACCTTTTAGGTGTTATATGAGTGTTGAACAATCATCGTTTCGTGAGGCAGAAATTCACCATCCACAGAAACCGTATGTTCGTTAACCATTAGATGTAGGTGTGTGTAAGTGTAGCTAGAATCATTCTTAAAAAAACATCCTAGTATATTGAGGATACTGGTTTTGCTACAAAATAAATGAATAAAAATAGTTTAAGGGGTTGGAGAAGCTAAATAAAACAAAACAACATTAGAGAAGACATTACCTAAAAATCGGGTAACTCTTTTTGATTTGAGCCAAAGGCTTCCTTGGGAAGAGTTCTGCCAAATGTGATGCTTCTAGGAGTAAGAGGGGGAAGTTGTGAGAGTATTTGGGCAGAGTTTGTCCGATCCAAATGGCTTGAAAGTGTGAATGAGGTTGTAGAGCTGGGGGCCTTTTATAAGTGGAGAGGAGGGGTACTCTTGGAAAGTAAAGAAAAGTCACTTTATTATAAAATGAGTTTCGGAATTTAGAGGTCCCACCCTTATATAATTCAAGGATAAGGTGATAAGGGTTCGAAATATACTCATCCAATAGGTTTTTTACAAGTGTAAGCCTTGGATTGTACATTATCGTTTCATTTTATTAAAATCGTTAAATAATGAGGTCATCATTGCATCATAATGATGTCATAAATAATTTAATTTATTTAATGTCTAAAAATTATAAAAAAAACTACTATGTTGCAGGAAATCTTTTTATCTTTCCAATGACTATTTATAGTCAAAAATATAACTTGTATAACCCCATGTAAAAAGTGTTTTAGTAAAACATTTCATGTTTGTGTCATTTTTTACTTTAACATTAAATAAAAGGTATTTATGTCATTTTCTAACTAAAGTGGCTCCATGGGGTCCCCAAGTTGACCCATAGATTTTCTTGGTCGGCCATGGCACATCCAATGAGTGTAGGACATGTGTCAAGCTCATCTCATATTATTAAAACATTATTTTTACCTTAAACTACACTAATTACCTCTAATCGCGATTAAGAACTTAAAAGTTACTATTCACCAAAAATTATTTTAATCTCATTGAACCACATTTTACTTCTTAATGAAAACCATGTATGTTGGATTTTTGAAAATCAAATCACAGAAGTGGTAATATTTCATTTAAACGAAAAATCAGTTATTTAATTACCACTTAGTGGTTTCACTATTCCTCAAAAATTGAAGTTTTTCAGAACAATGCCAAAATTTCACCCTAAGCTATAATTGATATTCCGAATTCAAAAATGATGTATATTTTGAAAAATTCAAAACATATAAGTTGCATTAATTAATTTTATAATTAATTCCTGCTGTCACAACAAATAGCGTGTTCTTAAGAAACAATTTATATCAAAAGATTGGCAATTGTTTATGTCCAATTTCAATGTTAAATTAATTCTAATGACCACCATTGGTTAAAATGGTAAAAATATATTCTAAATATACTTTAAAATCACTAAATAGTATAATTTATCACTGTAAATTATTTTGATTAAAAAAGTTGTTTTTAAGTATTTTTCACTATTCATAAAAAATTAGAAGTTCTCAGAAAAATACCAAATATTCAACATAGGCTAATTTCGATATTCCGAATCCAAAAATGAAGTCCATTTTGAAATATAAAATTTCTATAATTTTAAAAGGTGGTTATTACTATTCATAACGGCTACTTTGATTAGTCGCGGTGTTTTAGAACTCGAAGTTGTGTACAATGCAAGCTATTGCATTATTGAATGAGAAGCGTATTTTGGAAGCTCGGGGTGTTACATAAGAGACTTCAATATTTATAAAGATATTGTTCATATTTATATTAAGGTGGAAATAGAGGTTGGAGTTACATATCAATATCAAGGATATTGATATGAAAATGAAGATGAAGAATAAAGAAAAATCTAACAACCATTGAGTAAAGAATGTGAGGTTTCCTTTATTCTAAAATTATTGACACTACTAGAAAACTAACCTTTGTCAACGGTTTGGAACTGTTGGTATAGGCCTCCAAACTGTTGGTATAGCCTATACCAACGGTTTGGATAACCGTAGCCAAGTAAGCCGTTGGGATAGGTCTATACCAACGGTTTTTGGAAAACCGTTGGTATAGGTAATATGAAATCTATACCAACGGTAATGGAACCGTTGGTATATAAATTCCAAAAATAAAACATCCGCTGGGATTTGATCCCAGGACCCCTCGTTTATAATCGAACGACTTAACAACTAAGCTAACATCACTTTTGTAAACATAATTTCATAAATATATATATGTATTATCATAATTATTTAAAAGTTTGATTTATATAATGTTCTCGGTTAGTATATCTGGAAAAAAATCAAAGAACCTATCGCAACGGTTTTCAAAACCGTTGGGATAGGTTAGGGGTGGGTTGGTTTTTCCCAATGGTTCACCAAAACCGTTGGGAAAGAGGCTCAAAAGACACCCTATCCCAACGGTTTTGGTGAACCATTGGGAAAGGTCACTCTTTCCCAACAATTTTGGTGAATCGTTGGGAAATAGTAGCTATACCAACAGTTTTTACAAACCGTTGGTATAGAAGTGTTGGGAAAGATCATCTTTCCAGTAGTGTGAAATAATATTGGAGGAAATTTTCTTAAGGGGACTAATATATTTTTTAGGTTTTAAAGGTAAGGTCATCGAGTGGATGAATACTCATGTAATGAGATGGAGTTAGATACTGCTATAAATAGAGGGAATGTTTCATATAATAAACCACTCACACTTATATGCTTTAAATGTAAGGAAAATTGTAATTATTATAACTAATTAACAAACCGTATGTTTAATTATGATGATCAATGACAACAACCCATTAAGGTGAGGGATAAGGGGAAATCTCATGCAATATCTATTTCAGATGAGGGGTGAGATAACATCATGGTTAAAGGTACAATTACCATCCACTCTAAAACTGATAATACATATTTGACTCTAGATCTATCCATTAATTCATATCTAAGGAATGTTCTATGGGTTTCTAGATTACACTCAAATTGTTATAAGTATAATTAGTAGTGAAACCCCCTAATGGTGTTATGATCACATCTCAAGTATATGATTCTGATTATATTTAAATTAAATGAAATGTTCTTCCTATGAATGTTTTCATTATTCCTCTAGTTGAATTTAATTTCATCATAAGAATGGATTGGATTTATCTAAAAACCCACATCAATTTTAATGGTATGGAAATCATATTTTATATTCTAAACAAACCTATTATCATCTATAAATGTATCGATAAGTGAAAAAAATTTATGGATATTACATGTATTATATTCATATTAATTCGTACTTAGAAGGGGGGTTTATCCCAAATGGTTATGGGTAAACACGACATCGATGATATTCCTATGATTTGGAATTTTTTTAATATATTTGTGGGGAGGATTATCTTAGTGTTCCATAAAAACATGATGTTGAGTTCTCAATTGAACTCATACCTAGTCCAAAAATAATTTCAAATACTCTCAATAGAATGTCCCTTATTGAGTTGGAGGAATTAGAGAAGAAATTCCAAGAAAACCTTGAAATGGGAATAATATGTCCAAGTGTGTCACCTTGGGGTGAACCAATTTTTTTTTTAAAATAATGATGGATCAGTGTGTCTCTACATTAATTATATAGAGATGAAAATATCGCAATTTGGAAAAATATCACATTTTGGAAAAAGTATCTTCTTCCCTGTATTGATGAATTTTTTGATCAACTGTTTGGAGCTTAATACTTTTAAATGATTGACCTTTGTTCTAGATATCATCAATTGATGGTCAATAAGAAGGTTACACACGCGAAATAATTTTATATAAGTTATGGAGATTATGAATATATATTGATTCCATTCAGTATGCCAAAATTCACCTTCCATCTTCATGGATTTAATGAATATATTCATTATAGATTAGCATGGTCAGTTTCTATTAGTCATTATAGAAGATATTCTTATCTACACAATGGGAAAGGAAGAACACGAAGATCAATTCGAAATTTTATTGAATACCCTAAGTAAGGAGATACAATTTGAGAAAATTAAAAAGTTTTAATTTTTCACAAAATGGTTTCATTTTTTGGTCATATAATTTCAATAGTGGGTATATCAGTAGATCCATCAAAGAAGGAGGTCATCGAATGTTGTCCCAGACCGACTGTGGGGACTAATATCCAAATTTTTCTTTGTTTTACAAGATATTATCAATGGTTTGTGGAGAAATTATCATGATTATATGATATTGTTACCATTTTAGCTCTTAAGGGATCCAAATTTCTATTGATAAATGAATGATAGTAAAATTACAAAGAACTAAAGGGAATATTACTCAACACACCTGTTTTTACATTACCCTATAGCGAATAAGAGTTTGTAAGAAATATTGATTCACCTAAGAAGGGATTGGTATGTTCTCTGATGAATAATTACATGGTTACTGTTTATTCATCACAAAAATGGATGATTCATGATCCAAATTACCCTACTCATGATTTGGAGTTAAATTCAGTGATTTTTATTAATAATATTGAGGCATTATCTTTACAGAGAAAATTGTCATATATATAACAATAATGAAAGTTTAATATATTCATACAAAAGTAATTTAATATTTTCAAAAGAATGTGGTTATATCTTGTTAAATATTATGACTTATCATTACATCACCCACCTATGAAAGCGAAAAAGGTCATTGATGCTTTAAGTTGAATTGATCATGCTAGATTATTCATGATGAGGATCATAATATATTTAATACTATTTTTTTCAAAGGATGGATTTGGAAACCCGAAATTAAGGGGATAAATATTATTTTTACCAATTCAATGTTCAAAAATCTATCCATGTGTAGATTAAAAAGGTGAATACATAAAACTTAGAGCTTAAAAAAGAAGTTTGAAATGTTCATGAGCATAAACTAGATCATTATGTAAATATAAGGTTAAGGAACCATGTATTTTATACAGCTATACTAGACTTGATGAATGATTTTATAGATGAATATCATAGCTCTTCATTCTCTATTAATCCTGAAAGTACAAATATGTATTGATATTTAAAATAATTTTTTTGTTGGGATGGAATGATGAGAGATATCACATTTTTAGTATCTCAGTGCTTGGAATGTTAGAAATTCAAGGTTAAAAGAAAAAATTCTAAGGTGATGTCATATTCATTACCCATACCGGAATGGAAATCAGAGAAAATAATTTTCTGTTTGCACTCTCAAAAATGTATTAAGAGAATTATGATATATTGTTTGTAGAAGATCACCATACTAAGTCAACACAATTCATCACTATCATAAAACACTTCTATCTAGATCATTTTTTCAGGATATACATTGAGGAAGTTATAAGGTTTCATGTAGTATGATATTCCATTATGTTTGATTGGGATATGAGGTTTACCCTAATGTTCTAGTGATGTATTCATCATGATCTTGATAAGAAATTGTGTTTTAGCACTACATATCATCCTCAAATAGATGGTTAGTCTAAGAGAATAATGAAAACCCTAGAAGACATGTTGAGATCATGTTATTTGTATTTCAAAGGTGGTTGGGATCAACACCTTAGTCTAGTTTTGTTGTCTTAAAATAATAAATTTCACTCAAGCATTCATATGGATCCATATTAAGCCCTCTATGGAAAGAAATGTAGATTACCAACATACTGGAATGAAGTTGGAGAAAAAAATCTATTAGAACCTGAGATAGCTAAGAACTATTAGAGAAGGGTATGTCCATTAAAAACATATTAAAGAAGCCCAGATATGGCATAAAAGTTATAAAAACCATCACCAGTGTGGTATAGGATTTAAATTTGGTGACAAGGGGTTTCTATGAATTTTACATGGAATAAGGTTATGAGATTCAGAGAGAAATGGAAACTAATCCCTTGGTATATTTTCCCTTATAAATTCTTGATCGTATCAGGATGTTATTCTATCTCTTGTATCTCCCACCAAAACTCTATCAATTCAACAATGTGTTCTATTTATCCTTTCTGGGTAATTAAAAACCTAAACCATCACATTTACTAAACACAGATTTCATACCGAGGGTGAAATATCTTTCTTATGAGGAACAACTGGTAGAGATTCTAGATCCTTAAAATAATGTTCTATGAAACAAGACCACTCACTTGTTCAATGTTTGTCGGGAAAACAATAGTTTGAGTAATTTTTTTGGAAAATATATTATACGATGAGATATATGTGTCAACATTTTATTGTATTAGACTAATGGATTTCTAGGGAAAAATAATTTTTTGTGGGTATAATTTAACACCCCAAGTTTTTATGAATGTTTTTTCAAATATATTAAATTTATTTGATAAATTTTGTTGCATCCTACATCAATTTAAGATTATTTTATACACAAAATCTAATTAAGTGTAATGTCTCGTCCTGGATGGAACTAAACCAGTGCTCCAAAATGGTGGGTTACAAGACCTCAAGCACACCTCCCTGTATGCCATAGGTTGATGATAGATGCAAGGGCCTAAGTTGTGATAGTGGGGAGACTATTCCATCATATCATAGTAATAAAATAATGGAAATAGAAAAGTATCATAAAAAATCAAATTAAAGAGAGTACAGAAGCAGTAAACCACTAAAATATAACAGGTTGTAATAATAAATGAAAATGTATCTCAAAAAAATATGTCATACAATACAACAACAGTCACCCACTGGGCCAACCATACAAGTACAAAAGTACAAAAGAAACTAAAAGTAAAAGTACATGGCTCTACTACTAACTCCAAGACATACCATGTACCCGTCATCCAGGCACTGTCGAACTAAACTAGCCCAATTAGAATAACCCATATGAGCATCTCTGCTTGATCATGCAACTCTGGCCCTCATTCCTATCAATCATGCAACTTTTTCTCAACCTAAAAATCCAACATAAGGTTTAAACATACACTGAGGTTCAAGTGAAGGGTTGATAAATAATCTTTGCAGGCCACCTCAATAAGAATCTTATAAATGTTCTAAAATATGTGTATGAAAAAGAAACTATTCTACCTTGTAGAGACACAACTAAAATGTAAGTAAAACCAAAAATGAAACCACAATCAAACCTGTAGTTCATAATCCTAGTCAACATGGCATGTTCCACCATGGATGTCCATATTTATATATGTATACATGTATAGTCCAAGACATATACATGTAAACATAAATATGGACACTAATTGGTAGGTGAATCAATAAAATGAAACCACATTTGAAGTAGATCCTTAGGTCTATAATATTAATCGCCTAGACACCCTGTGTATTAGAATTGAGTTGGACGTCATGTCACTCAAGTCATGTATCATTAAGTTGATATTTGTGTCTAAAATCATAGTCCACATATACCTATGTCAGATAATGTTGGGATTATATCTTTGATCAAGCTACGCCTCCATAGGGGGATAATTTTCCTACAATTGGTTCACGCGTACTCGCCTCCATTCACTAACAAATATATCGTATAATGAAAGTCAATCCTATAAAGAAGGATTCTAGGGAGTACATCTGGACATCTAAAAAAATGTCGCTGATTTAGTTTTCAAGCTACATGTTCTTGTAAATCATCTCTAATGCATGTTCCCTAGGTCTTGGACCTTAGGAGTTCATGACATTCATAACTTGGATGAACACTAAGGGGATTACCCTTTGGCGATCTGTAAAGAGAACACACTATTGTGATTCCATGATACAACCCTCGAGTCTTGTAACTGATCTGGAAGAGGGAAATCATTCTGATCATAGGTCAAGGAGATTATAATCATCCCCAGCACTTAGGATAGAGAAATCTACCATGAGTCTTTGGATTCCATGCCTATATAAATAAATAACTCACTGGTGAGATTTTCTGCTATACCCCTAGACTCTCTTAACTAATTCGGAAGAGCGTAATAATTATGATCATAGGCCAATCAGATCATAATCATCCTCACCACTTGGGAGAGCATAGTCTACCATGATTATTGGGATTCCATGCTTTTATAAATCGACAACTTACAGGTGAGATACAATGCTACAACCCTCAAGTCTCATAACTGATTCCAAAGAGCATAATCATTCTTATCATTGGTCGAGGAGATCATAATAATCCCTACCACTCAAGAGAGAATAATCTACCATGAGCCTTAGGACTCCATTCCCATATCAAATAGATCATAATCATCCTCAAAGGAGATACATCCTCAAAGTAAAACCATGAAGGCATCATCCATATGTGATAGATCTCAACTCATCCCTGATAAAAGTCCCGAAAATGGTTGGTATGAACACCACATCTATCAGTCACACCAAATATATCTATCAGAAGGAAACTGAATTCAATTACTAGAATAATGACCTATACATATGTATAGAGGCCTTAAACTCTCATTAAGACTCCATAGATCTCTCCAAAATTTTTATCATCATGATCTACATAGAAAAATAATCATAATATACTACTCTTATTTCTAATTCCGGATCGAGGGAAATAAAAAATGAAAAACCCTTAAACGGTTAAAAGGGGGAAGTAAACAGTGTGTCACCCTTAGTACATGGAGTGTACTCCCAATGTGCCACATGGATGCGTACTCCCACTTCCCTAGGAGTATATAAGGCATAGGTACATGACATGTTGAATGGGTACATAGTGTGTACCCAACACAGTGTACATGAACATGTCCCTCAACTGGAATGATTGTCTACTTGGCAAGGTCATGTACTTTTACATGTTGTGCTACCTACACGGGTTCTAGTTGTGTACTCCACAAGGCCATGTACCCCTACACGTGTAGCCAGGCCCAAGTACTCAGATACATGGTCGAGTACCAGTACAAGAAATTTATACCTTTGTACACTGAGTGTACTCCTTAGAATTCAATTTCACTAAATGGGAAAAACACATGACATGCCCCCTAGAATACACATCATGCTGTCATGATTTCTAGAATAGAAAACCCTCAGATCACCTGAATCCCCTTTTTCATCCCAAAATCAATAGATCCAGCCACTAGGGGAATCATACATGCATAAGAGGGATTTAAATTTAGAAAATGGAAAATAAATAGGGATATAAAATGAAAAAATAAATAGCCCTACCTTTTGGTAGAAACCGCTAATGCTTCTTCTGAGTTCACGGTCCATGGTTTTCGTAAATCGATCCAATGTTTCGTGGGCTTCGTGGCGATATCTCTCTTTATCTCTCTATATTTCTCTCTCTCTCTATCCCTTTCCATCTTCATTCATGGTTAATTAGGAGCCACATAGTAGTTTTCTGTGAGAAGGAGGAAGGAAAACAAATAAAAAGAAAATAAATATAGAAAAATGAAAAATAAAAGGGGAAAAGGGGCTCGTGTCGGCCTCGGCACCCAACTCAAATTTATGCCTCACCAAGGATAAACTCTCCATTCCAGGAAAAACAGTGAAGAAATAATCTCAATCTAGCACTTCTTTCAAAATATATAGCTAAAAAAACCTTCACGAACAATTTAATATTTAATTTATTAAATATTAAGTAGTAAATATTAATTATTATACCAAAATTTGAACAACTCTGATTTCCACCAAACTCTTGTCCTAGTGTAAACACCCTATTATGGGGCCAATGAAGTGGTTTGAAAAATTATTCAAGGTCATATTCAAGGTAAAAACGAATATTTTTAACATTTCAAGGCATTTAATAATAAAAAATCAAATTTATACTCCAAAATGAAGTTTGAAAAAAACATGGGTCTTTAAAAACTCCCCACCATAAACATTCTCATCCTCTAGAAGTCTAGTGAAAAGATCACTAGCCATGACCTCAACCTGAGAATCTAAAAAACCAATCTATCTAGGCAATCCAATGACATGCCTCCTAGTATCAACAACATTCTTCTACACAAAATACATTTAACTGTGACTGGTCTGGTACTCACCAACATAGGATACCCTTATCATCATCTAAAAAACATATAAACATAATGGTCCATAGTTGACATATAATTTCAACTGAAAATTAGTTTCACCACTTTCAAATGGCCAATGGTGCACTCCCCTCCATATGGATTACCTTACACTATCCCTCGAGTGAAACCTCAATAGGTTTCTCCTCCAGCAGAGAATATCATTTAGAAAGGAACAAGATCTCGACATAGGGTTGATGATCTCTCAACATACTCAATACAAATCAAGATAGAGAATGATCATCTCTAATAGGAGTACACTAAGATTACACCAAGGGTGGTGTATATCTCCCTCTGAGCCATGTTCACCATCATCTTAAAACCATACCAGGATTTGGCCATGAGTCAACCATCTCATAGTACCCAATTCATTTCACGATGTCACCTAAAACCTAGAGGGACATTCTTGCAAAACTTTCAAGATCAAATCCCATAGCATGTCAAGAAACATCGGTCCTTAGCTCACACACGGACCCTCGTTGATTTAGATTCAAATGATTCCAAGATCAACCAGTATGTATCTTTATCACCTGATGAGTAGTCCATTAGAAAGCAACACTGGCCACGATACATAGAATGTCAATCTCAGTAATATAGAAATGACCTTAGATCTCCACTTCAAAATCGAGCACAACACCTATTCCACGATTTATGCCATGGTCACTAATAATCTAGTTTTATTCCATTAATGGGAATCTACCCATTCTTTGACAACATTAGAAACATCATTATCATATGTCGACCAAGACATGCACCCTAACACTCTTACCCGTCGAATCCGGCCTAAAACAACAAGTACCCAAGGTGATTCATCAAAATCTGAAGGAATCAACAAGATTATAACACAAAACATGACAACCTAAAATACTCAATCAAAAAAAATTGTGAAACCAAGATCACAACCCAAAAAATGCATCAAAAAACATGATCCAACCTCTAACACATTATTTTCCCTGAAACAAAACCGACATCAACCCACAAGGTTCTGAGTCTAAACCAAGGTCCTCAAGGACTCCCACCTATACCTATGAAACAATCCGCACAACTAAGCCAATAGGTCTAGCCACATAGCCAAAAATATCAAAATCTATCAAAAGTGGTTAAAAATCACAATTAACTATGCGGTTCAAAGCCAAAAACATGGCCTATAAGGGAATGATCCTCATCAAGCATCCTTATAAGAAACATCCCCTTAGAGGTCACGATACCAACACAAAATTGAAAATAAATTGACACTTATCAGGAATATGAATAAAACAATACCCCTAGGAGGTCTAGTTCACATGAATATTAGTTGTATCCATTGGAATCGTACTCAGTGATCTTAGAATATAGCCATAAACTTGGAAAAAACCCTAATAGGGGTACAACTAAAAGGCATCAAGTTCTATATCGACCTACATGGGTCAATGAACCTCCCAGGAATAAGGAATGATTCCTCATCCTCACAAAAAATTCCTCAATGTATTTCCACCTAACCTACTATTAGAACAAAATATATATGTGTGTAAGTAGTCCAAAATGGCCTTAGTCGTTAGTAAAATCACACACTAGTAGGCCTATACGATGTGAATCCTATGTACCAAATATGATGCATGAGATGCCTCTTGCCTTTTTGTTAAAAGAGTCAATATCCATCCCTAGCCTCATGCTAATGGCCAAGAGGCACAAATCCATAGTAAATCATAACATCCACACAACATGGTCATCTGTCAAAGTGAAAATAATACAAAATTGTAACATCACATATTTTAACAACAATCAAAACCCTAGAAACCAGGACTTATTACCAAAACAAGTGTTCTCGATTCACTAGTACGATATCCATTAAAGGTTCCAACACTATCCTAATACACTTTTCTAACATATCCCAAATAGTAAAGACTAGGTGAAGAACTTCTTTGATACCACTTTGTAACATCCTGACCCAAATTCCACTATACTAGTGCTCTGAACGAGTGGGTTACAAGACCTCAAGCTTGCCTTCTCATATGCTAGATGTTGTCGACTGGAAGAAAGGGCTTAGGGTTTGATAGTGATGATATGATCCCCATATATCAAAGTAAGAAAATAGTGAAAATAGAGATGTATCATACACAATGAAATGTAAAAATGTAATGGAAGTAATAAACAACTAAAATAGTACATGTTGTAATAATAAATAAAAATTATGAGAAATTTGGAAAAGACATGTCATATAATACAACATTAGTCACCCATCGGGCCAACCATACATATAATGGATAACAAAAGAAACTGAATGTAAAGGTACATAGATCTACTAAAAACTCCAAGTTAGACTACATACCCTTTCTCCAGACACCATCGAACTACAACAGCCCAATCATAATAACCCAGATGAGCAGCTTTGCTTGATTATGCAACTCTGGGCCTTAACCCTATCCACCATGCAACTTGTTCTCAGAATAAAAGTTATACATAATGTATACACGTACATTGAGGTGCACATGAAGGGTGAGAAATAATCTTAGTAGTCCACCCCACCAAGAAACCTATAAAAGTGATGCTATATGTGTATGAAAAAAAAATTGAGCAGCCTCACTAAGACATAACTAAAAATGTATGTAAAACCAAACATGAAACCACAATCAAACCCTGAGTCCGTAATCCTGGTCAATAGGGAAAGTGCCACCATGGATTTCCATATCTATTTTAGTATACATATATAGTCTCATACCAAAAATATATATACGTAAATATGAATATTCTTGAGTTGATGAATCAATAACACGAAACCACGTCAGCATTCAATCCTTGGGTCTATAATCTTGATCACTTGGACAAACTATGCAAGGGAATTGAGCTGGAAGTTGTGCCCCTCAAGCCATGTATCACTAATTAATTATCTAGGTTTGTAATCCCAATCGATGTATAACTACTTTAGCCTATTTTGAGGTTATATCTATGAGAAACATACAACAACACCGTGGGATAATCATCCTACACCTAGATTTACACATACTCGCCTCCAATCACAAACAAGGATACTATATACCAACAGTAAATCCAATAAAGAAGGATTCCATAGACTACGTCCAAAATCCTATAAAAGGAAAATGATCTATTCCTCTTGTTGCCCATACCTATAAATATTTCCCAATTTCATTCATAGGTCTCGGTCCTTATGCGATCACAAAATTCAGAAATCTGATTAAACCTAAGGGGCTTACCCTTATGAGATCTATAAAGAGAACTCACTGATGAGACACCATGTTACACCCCTCGAGCCTCGTAATTGATCCAGAAGAGAATAATAATTCATTTCATAGACCTAGGAGACTGTAATCATCCCCACCACTCGGGATTGCATATTCTACCATGAATCTTGGGATATCATGCCTATATAAAGATAGAAGTCATTGGTGAGACTCCATACTAAACCCAACAAGTCTTGTAACTGATCTGGAAGAACATAATCATTCCAATCATAGGTTGAGGATATAGTAATCATACCCACCATATGTGAGAGAATAATCTACCATGAGTATTGGGATGCCATGATCATGTAAATAGTGAACTCACTAGTGAGTCTCCATGTTACACCCCTCATGTATCGTAACTCATTCTAAAGTGTGTAATCATTCTGATCATAGTATGAGGAGATCGTAATCATCCCCACCACTAGGGATAGCGTAATATAGCATGATTCTTGGTTTTCCATGCCCGTATCGAGGATAGTATAATCATCCAAATCATATAGAATCTAATGAATGATTATGTCCAATTAATTCCTAAAATGGGAATCCAAGTTTCACTCAAGGTGTACAAGTCAACATGTATGGATCAATATCTAGATACAAGGAAGAACTTCTAGACATCCCAAAAAAGATATGACAATATATATATATATATATATATCTAGGATCAATAGACTAGTCTAAGGTAGTACCTCTGCGTATTCTAATAAACATAATAAATATTATGGATTAGAAAATGGGTCCCAGATAAGAATTTCAGGGCATCCCAACAAGCAATATAGATCCAAGGAATAAAATTTTGGAATTACCAAAAAAATAAACCTGCCTCGCAACTAGCTCAATAGACATAAACTATGAAGTCTCCTTGGTAACCATCACTATATCAGCAATAAACAAGAAAAATATTTAAAAAAGGACTAAGTGTGCGACGAGCGCCCAACCCGACACTTCAGCTTCAGTTCCACTTGCTTACTAGTTCATCAGAGGTTCTAAGGTGACACCCACCACCATATCTACACAAACCCAACGTACAACTCAAGATCAGACAAACAATGGGGCACCCGCTAGATCTCTCAAGTCAAATGCTGAGAGGAAACCTACTCGGGGTCCTCGAAGGTCAACATGAAATAAGGGATCCTACTCAGGATCCTTAACTATAAAAGGGAGAGGCAAAATCCTACACAAGACCCTTGAATGGAAAGTAAACATAGGCATCCAATAAGGGTTCCTTAAAACAACACATAGGTGTGGAATCCTAAAAGTATATCCCTAGATCATTATATAACCAAAGTAATCCCACATTGGATCCTTGTTAACCATAAATAAGATAGGGGCATCCTACATGGGATCCTTGATAAAAACTATTCACATAGCCTCTCAGGACAGAAGAGCATATCTCACAAGATATATGCACTCAAAGGAAACACAAAAAGGAATTAACAATAGAAGATATCTCTATGATAATCTCATAAAAAACTCTAAAACTAGGTTGGTCTGAAAACACAACCTATCATTCACACCAAGTCTCTCTCTCATGAGGCAACTAAATTCGATTACTACAGCATGAACCTTTCCATATTGTAGAAGCCCCAAAACACCCATTATGAGTCCTCATATCGTCCACCGATTTCACCGTCATGATCTATGTGGAAAACTACTCTGAATAGACTACTCTTGGGTCCAGTTCTAACTATGGGGAAAGAAAAGATGAAAAAAACTCAAAGGGTTGATAATGGGTAGTGCAGGCCATGTCACCCTTAGTTCATGGCATATATTCCCAATGCGTCGCATGGACGTGTAATCCCGACGACCTAGGTGTGTAAAATCCCCTAGTAAAATATTTGTGGAATGGGAACATAGCATGTACCCAACATGGGGTACTTTCATGTGTTCCTCAACCAGTTTGGCTGTCTACTAGGATAAGTAGTATACTTCTACATGGAATGTGACCCACATGGTGTCTGGTGTTCTACTTCACATGGTCATGTACTCCTACAAAGGTAGTCGGGCCCAAGTACTCAGCTACATGTTTGAGTACCAATATACAACATGTACACAACTATACCTATCTTGAACTCCTTAAACATTATCTTTCTTAAATGGGAAGAACACAAGGCATGTCTCAATGGACTACACGATGTGTTGTTGGGTTTTCCAAAACAAAAAACCCATGGATCGCCTGAATACCTAGTTTTGGTCCCCAAATAAATAGATTTGGCCACTAGGATCCTCATACAAATATAAGTATGATTTATATTAAGAAAATGTATAATTTATAGGGATCAGTGGTAAAAAAACAGAACTACCCTTTGGTGTAAATCACCAAAGCTTTGTTTGATGTCGTGGTCCACAGCTACCACACGTCGATCCAACACATTGAGGGATTCATGATTGTACCTCTACTCCTCCCCCTCTCTCTTTCTCTCTCTTTATACCCTTCTCTCATAGGTCATGGTGAAGGAGGATCCGCACAGGAGTGCCCGCAAGAAGAAGGAAGGAAAATAATGAAATGAAAAGAAAAGAAAGAAAAAGGAAAAGGAAAAAAGGAAAGAAAAAGGGTCATGTGCCATCCCTAGCGCCCAACTCAAGTTTATGCTTTGCCCAGGCTAAACTCCTCATTCGGGACTCAATGGAAAATAAGGAAAGAAAATTTGATCCTCCATTCAAAATATTCGGCCGAATGAACCAGTACAAAGAATTTAATATTTAATTTATTAAATATTAATTATTAATTATTCTAGAAAACTTATAATTTCTCTACTTTCAACCAATCATTGGTCCTAGTGTCAACACCCAATTTTGGGACCAATAGTGTTGTCATATAAATTATTAAAGATCAAATGAAAGAGAAAAAGTCCATTTTACCCCTTTAAAATCATTTGACAGTAAAAATTCAAATTTCTACTCAAAACTATAGTTCAGAAAAACCTATGTCCTTACATTATTCTTTCTCTATATACAACCCCGGCTTAGATTTCATTACCTGCAACAATGAATTTTAAAAATACCATGATATATTATCGATATAGTTATTTAAACTCAACCAATATAAACTAAATTTTAAACATAGTGGTATGAATAGTAAGAACTATTTTTCAAATTTTATGTGTAATGGTTTTATATAAATAGTACATATGGATAAAAAATGCCAATTTTTCAAAAAAGTCTTTATATGCTTCTAAAATAATACTTTTTTAAAAAATAATTATTTTTGTGAAAAATAATTAAATTAATTTTTTACACTTTTATAGGATTAATATGATGAAATAAAATTTATTTTTAATTTCAAAATTTCAAAATTATTTGAGGGATAATTTTTTCAATTTTTATAAAAAGATTCTTTTTTTGATGAATAGTGAAAAATACTAAATTTTAATTGAAAAATGTATTTTCAACAAATTTATTTATAAAGATAAATTATAATTTAATTTTTTCTAAAGTAAAATTAGTTAAATTATAAATCTTTTAACCAACTTTATGTCATTGGAATCTATTTCACCTTGAAATTTGATATACAAACTTTGAAAACTTTTGATTATTTTCACCTTAAAAAACTGATTTTCTCATCATGGTTATGGGATTAATACAAAATTAATTTTTTTCTATTATACGAATGAAATTTTTAAAAATGGAATACATATTTTGTATCATAATAATTTATAATTTATAATATGTTTTACATTATTTTTTACCAAAATCAATATTGAATTCAGTAAAAACTGATTACCATAGGTATGTTAAAATTGAGTTTTATAGGGAACAATATAAAAAGATAAGGGTAAATATGTTCTATAAACCCATCTAAAAACAAATTTATATATGTATTTTGAAATATTAATATCTAATTTCTTTTTTGGTCCATTTTGTACTCTTTTACTCTATGAAAAATCTAAGAGCAATAAATTATTTTCAAAACTTACACGTGTGTCATCCCCCCCCCCTCCCCCACTTATAAAAGGACACCCCATATCCACTCTTATTCACACCATAAAGACTATTTGGTTTGGTAGAGACCAACCCAAATCACTTAAAAACATCTTTCACCTCATTCTATATTCCTTATATTGGGAATAAATCCATCCAAGGAATGCATTTAGTTTAAACCAAATGAGGATAACTGAAGAATATGTAACATTCATCAATGAGAATTTTTTATTACTCCACCCCTTACATTATATTTATATAATTATTAAATAATATTATAAGTATTTTACATTTAAGACCATTTTAAGGTTGGTAATGGATATACTAATTCTTCTAAGAGTGAAGAGACCCTTGGCTTACCAAAACATTTGGTTTTCTAATTAGTTTCACACCCTTTTCCATGTTTCTAGTTATGTCCCTGTTATACATTTTTATTAGTTTAAATGAAACCTATCAACTCTCAGTCATGCGATGGCCTATCTCACTATCTATGAGGGATTTTGAATCTCAATTAATTCCAACCTGAGAAACTACCCAACTGTGTGGTCAAACCACAATCTACTTTTTTAAGCACTTTGAAATTTTATGTCCTGTAACTCTAGGATTGGGCCTTTTATCAAACCAAGATCTTCTTATTCCTTAGTCTATTTCTTTTCCCTTAGTGAAATTGGAGTCCATCTTCCCGAGAAGAGTCATGCCTGTATGAGAGACCTTTTGCTCGGATCATATTGAAGATTCCTATTGCACAACCCTAGTTCGCGGTGCAAGGAGAAAAATTTGATCCTTGATCATACATGTATGGTTAATTCTTCCATCTCTCTTTATTGTGCATCATGTTGGGTGGGTATGATGATTCTCCATCAGGACTTAGATTAAACCATCTTTAACAAAGATAATAAACAGACTTTTAATGAATGAAGAGGTGGGAATCGTGATTATGTTTCAATATTTTACCTTCATTTTTATGCTATGAATTGTATGGGCTCATTTCCACGGAAAATCATGGTCATTGGTGGTCCTTTATTGCGCACTAATGAAGGTATATTTTCTAAATAATCTTGTTATTGAATGACTGTATCATGGAAACTAATTATTCATATAAACATGGTTGATTAAATAGATTCCTGATGAATAAATAAGCTTGTGTAATCACCCTGGTAAACCTAAAAGAAAGAGAAAACTTAATTAATGGTGTTGGATATGTCTAAAACATTATTTGGTATGTACTGTAGATATGAATTGTTGTTATGTTTAATGTTTGTGGGGTGATGTGGATGGGAATGGAATCTCTAGTAGAGAGTTTATTGGGTTGTGAATCTGAGGTCATGTAGAGAAGGCGGTAAATGTTTGGACTCGGTAAGTTGGGGCTTCGTTTAGTTCCAGTACATTGAGAGATCTCACGGTTCCCATTTTTTAGTTTTTATTTTCAAGAAAACCGAGAGTGAATGCTTAAATTCCTTCTTGGATTTTTTCATCCATTTTTTGTTTTTGGTTTGTGGTTATTCATGTTATTTTCTAGGTAGTGAAGGAATATTTTAATGGAATCACTTGAACATGATAATCTGAACTGGTACAATGGGGAATTATTTTCTATAAATGGGTTGTGCTCAGGTTATGGTTGTGGTGTACTAGTGCATGTAGGAGTAGCAACAAGAGTGGTTGTGTGTGGGCTGTTTGTGGGTTTTATGACCCTAAGGTGGGGATGAGTGCTTGATTACCTATATATATGAAATTTAGTTCCTTGGTTTCTTATACAAACCCATCCCATGTCGAGAACTTCATTCCAAACACCCCAATTTCATGGGGGGGGTTCCTAACATTCCTATGAGTGGAAAGTTATTTTCTCCTTTCTTCTCCCTCTCTCTCATAGCTGAAGACTCTTCGGGAAGGCTATGATGGTCATAGGTTTATTATGTCCCAAGACACTTTGGGCATGGTGTGTTGTGGTAGATTAGCCCTGGTATGTGTGGGAAGGTCAATTTCCCAAGTGTCTTCGATATGAGGCATGCGTGTCTTCGGGCAAGGCAGTAGTTGTCCGGGCCCATGGGCCTTCATGTGTGTTGTGGTTGTTGTGGCCCAAGTGTCTACGGGCATGGTTATGCAGTGGTTGTTGTGCACCATGTGTATTTGTGAGTGTTTATGCGGTGGTTGTCGTGGCCCAGGTGTCTGCGGGTGTGGTTATGTGAGGTTGTGGTGGCCCAGGTGTTTTTGGGAGGGATAAACGTGTGGTTGGGATGGCACATGGGGTTGTTTTTTGGGAGGAAGTGGGACTACAATGGGACTTGTGGGGGAGTTATGATGTATCGGATGTTCTAAATAACCATTGGGAAAGCGGTGCGGGGTACCCAAATACCGTTGTGCTATTACTATTATTTTACATAGTTTGTGTTATTTGGGGAGTGTTCTTTGGTGAGGTTGGGTAGATAGTTTTCCTTGCTTGTTATTCTGGTTATCGCTTTTCCCACATGACTTTATAATGTCTCCCCACTTTTGAATGAGAGATTTGGTTTCCCTAATAAGTATACTTGTATACTCACTATACGCATATAAAACTAATTTCAGGTTTCTAGGAAGACTTTGAGGACCGTGTCGGACCATACTAGCTCAGATTTGGGACATTTCTCAGTGCTGGTTTTATTTTCTTTTGGTACTTTCCTTTAGAGTTTATCTTATACCTATATCAGATTACTTTAAACATGAATATAAGAATAGATTTTTGGATTTTTTTCTATCTTTAATCTATGGTGTTGCTAGGATTTACTATCTTATCTCCTAATCTTGTTCTATAAAAAGTATAATACCTTCCATTTGTGTTAGAATCTATACCATATGTGCTAGTCCCCAATATGACGCCTACTGAAGGTGAGACTCGGGGTTCATTATCTCTCCTTCACCATGAAGAAGAAAGGGTAGGGAACCTTGTATTCCTTTCCCTCATCTTGGAGAAGGCGGGTCATGATAGTCTCTTATTCATGGGGTTTATGGTTCAACATTTAATAAATTAGTAAAATATCATTATCTCATTTTTCCTTCTTCGAGATTTACATTATGTCATACACCTATATAATTTCATAAGGTGTATATACAACTCCTTTTAAATTTAAAATCATTAATTTATTCATACTCTTTATATTTTAAGTTTCAATATATTTTATTGCTTCATGGTTCTTAGAAAAATAGTGTTATAAAAGGGGTAATGATTTCTTATTACTATCTCATAATTTATTAGGATTTTTTTATGATTAGTTTTTCAATGATAAATTTTTCTGATCCATCAGTCATGAATTCTTATGAATTTTTTTATGCTTTGTTTATGCATGGTATCTTCTGGTAATGGTGCCATGTTTCCACTATTTGGTACTTAAATTAATTGATAACATGTTTTTAATAAAATATAACTATATTTTTATCTTTGGATGAAAATATATTTTCATCCAAAACTATGTTTTTAGAAAAACAAAATTAAAAATGCTTTAATACTCTCTTATTATTTATGTAATAAATTGTTTCTCAGTTTTGAATTTTTTACACATTTTCTAAAAATGAATCATTATTCCATTTTCCAAACAATTCCCATTTTGATTTACCATAAATCTAAAATCCATAATTTTTTAATGTTTATAACATGAATGGAATTTTACAAAAACATGACCAATAATTTATTCAAATCTAACTCTATATTTTTCATAGTTATTTTAAAAGAATAAGGTTTTCCAAAAAAGTATGTTTGAAAAATAATTATTCAAAGAAGAAAAGATATTTTTCTCAAGAAATGTTTTAAATGATTGATCAGAATCATTTTCCAACGAATATTTAATCCATTGTTGTTACTTATGGTCTAATAGGGATAGAATCCAAGGATACCATTATTATTCATTCTCAAAATGTTTTATATTTTTTAATTAAAATTTGTTTATGAAAACAATTTCTCTTCCATAGGTTATACCATGAAAAAATGATTATGAATCCTACTTCATTTTATAGGTTATTCTATAATAAAATGATTATCTAACCTGTCACTTTTCTATAGGATATTATATGATGAATTGTTTATGATATCGATTTGATTTCATGGGTTATGATATGATTAATTTTTACGATCTTGTGGAAACCATATGTATGATTTCAATATGTGATGGGTGGGACTTATATTTTCCTCTGATGTATTAGGTAGTGACTTATAACTCATGAGATATGCAAGACTAGAATGGGGAGTGAAATCAGTTTAGTAATACATTTCTTGAATGGGGAGTGAGTTAGATTCCCTAATACTTGGATACGATGGGGAGTAAACCTTGTTCAATAATACATGGCTATGACTGGGAGTAAACCAAGTTCATAAATGGAATTTCACTCCATTAATGGTCTTGGCAGAGCACCAAGATGAATATGGAAATAATTATTTATGCTTATGTGTATTCCAAAATTTCTATGTATTCTTCCAATGATTTGATATTATGGATCATGTTATTTGTTTCCCATATAATTCATTTCTTATTAATTGTCAAAAATTATTCCATTACTCAAGATTATGATCCTTGATATGCAAGGTATGGTTTTTAGATGTTATTATTCATGTTATCATACCCTTCTGTGCATGTTATGCTTATATATCTCATTCTTTTATCCTCACTGAGCATTTAATCTCACCCGCTCTTTTATTTCCCTTTTTCAATGTAACGAATAAAAATTTCTGAAGGATATTTTTTTCCTAATAAAATGTGTGTTATATTATTTAATACACAAAAAATCACATCTCTTTAATAATGATGTGAATATAAAAAAATATGAACATCTGGTTTCAAATATTATTCGACCATTGGTAAATTATAGTAATTGGTAAATAGGAACATTAGGAACTATACTCTTGATAATAATTTCAACATTATAATTAGAGTTTATAAGTATAAATTATAAAGGATATTTAATGTAGAATTGAGATATTTTGGTCTCAACTAGTATATTCATGTCGCATGAAGACCATTTCTCATAAATTTAGAGGGAGGTAGCATCACTGATCTTATCTCTTGAAGAATCCCAATAAAATCATTAATAAGTGAATCTTGAATAAAATTGTGTGTCAGAGAAGTTCAAGTATGGGGAAATTACCACACAGGTGGTGTTATCCGACCCACCTCAAGAATCTATCACCATCAAATAAATTACCCATAGTTAATATATGGTTGTAATAAGGGGTTATGTTTCAATCCCCTAGTTAATTAAATTATAATTCCTTTTTATAAATAAAATTTTTGTTCCATCAATTCTATTTTAAGAAAATCAATTCTTACTAAAAAATATGGACAATTTGATAAATTGATTTTTTAGATAGAAATTGTACTTTTCATAAAATATATAATTACTAAAATAATGTAAGTTATGATGGATAATTTTTATCTTAATGAAATATTATTATTAAAAATATCTTATCTAAAAATAAATGATAAGATATATTTTTTCAAGTGTTGGATATTATTTAATGCATTTTTAATTCGCACTTATTTTTAAGAAATAATGGTTTTTAAATTTAAAAGTTAAAATTATAATATTTAGAGAATTATTATGAAAAAAATATATCATTTTTGAAATAATCAGGTCAAAATTAGGTTAAGGTGAATTTATGAGAATTTTATACAATACTTTATTTTTTCATGAATAGTATAAATACAGTTTTAGTTTTTCGGTATGTTTAATGGATTATTAATTATTTCATAATTATTTAATAACAAAATAACAAAATTACATGTCCTAATGAATTTTACTTTAAGAATATAACGTATTTTAATATATTTAAATCAATTTCTAAATATATAATTTACTTTCCAATTTCTAAAAGGGAAACTGTAACTTTAAAAATGTTATTTGCATTAAACATTACTTTTCCTTTCAAAAATAAGTAATATAAAATGATGGTTGACAATTATAAATAAAAATATTATAATAGGTTTCCCACATGTCTAATAACATTGTCAAATACCATGATTGATTGCATGGTTTATCTTTTACCCCTACATAGGTGTTCATGGCCTTTATTTAGAAATTAATAAAGAAACCCTCCAATTTTTCTATAAATACCCGATAATTTATACATTTAAATTCAATACCATTTCATCCACCATCAGTCTTGGATTGTTTTAACTTCCAAATATTCCTAATAAATGTTTCCCCAATCTCCCAATGTCCCCATCCTCATGTTTTAAGAGTTACTTTTCAAGGTGAGGGAAATATCCTTCTTTTCTCTTAATTTCAAGAATATATTTTTAATATTTAATCTAAAGGTTATGTTCACCCTCTATTAATTTATTTTTATTCACTCCCTTTTTTCCAAATTATCTTTCATAAATTGGATACCCCTTTCCCCTCTCTTTTTACACTTTTCTAAAACCATGTTTTATTCCTGTTATATTACCAATTTTACTTCTCAAAATGTCTCTCTTCTCTTCAAGAAATTATATTTTATTTTATTTATTTTAATGCAAAAAACTATTTTTTCCAATGGTATTCACCAATATGTAAAAATGATTTATTTTATTCTGTAATTGATATTCATAAAACACTCATTCTCTTTCCATGGGTTATAAATGACATAAATATATTTTTTTAATAACTTTTTAAAACACCTTTATTTTGATATGCAACTCATTTTATTTTATTATCCACTAGTTAATTATGGATTAATTTTTTATGATCTTTGTGGATAAAATTATAAATAATACATATGAAGTGGGTGCCCTGATATCCCTCTAATGCATTGGGTAATGAATTTAATCTATAGAGATGAAATGTTTTACGATAACTTGGTGAATAACCTTGGTAAATTTTATGTAACCTTTATGACAGTCCTTGGTGGTGTTCTCTTGAATGTATTATTTAAATATTATATCCACCATTCCATGTTATTTTTAATGTTCTTATTTTTATGATTTTCTTTTTTCTTATTCATTTATTATAATCCTCAAGTTCTTATGATATTTCTCAAGATCATATGAAAAAGGTTTCTCCTGCTTTCCCTTACTGGGCCTTATGCTCCCCCTTTCCAACGATGTATATCCCCAAGTTATGAGATGAAATAAATAGATATAGAATGAACCTATGATTATGACTTTCAAGTGGATTAGAATCTTATTTCATGTTTTCTTGTATTATATACCTTTTTTATGAAAAACTAATCATTAAAAGATCTTCTGTTTTGTACAATGTAATAAAAGTTCTATGAAATAAAATTTGAGGATTCTATATTATTTTTAAAAAGATGTTTTCGTAATTTTTAGAAATTTGTATTTAAAAAAACTAGTAATAACCATAGGAAGAAGTTAAATTATAGGGAAACATCCATGTATTTTGGTGAAGTATTAAGTAAGTGATCTCTAAGAAAAGTAATATATGTCAAGATATGAACAAGTGGATTTGGCTCTAGTATAGATAAATCTTGGGGTAAAACCAAAAAACACCTCTTTAAGATTGACTCAAATGGATATTGGTGCATGAAAATGGTTCTTGATGTACTCATAAATTTACACTCTGGGGGGATATGGTTGGTTTACCGTAAGTTTTTATTAGACATTATGAAGGATTTATAGAAAATGTAATTGTTTTTAAAGAATAACATATTTCACAATGATGTTTTTGGACATAAAATTTCATTATAATTATAATATTTTTAAATGAAACATGATTCACACTATTTTTTCTTCTTTTATAAAATGGTGAGAAATATGAGGAACCTCATAAATGGTGACTGCAATCAACCAAGAGAAGATAACCCTCTGATGGAATCTGAAATGGAAAACTTCATCAGAATGATGAATAAAGAAATCAGTTATATGTAATAACATTCATCAAACCACATGACCAGATTCACCATAAAGGGGAAAAATATCTATTGATTATTTTATGCATCAATGAACGCCATCTTTCAGTGGATTTACTGAGCCATTGATTGCAAAATAATGGATAAGCTATATAAAAAATATGTTTTTTGTACTCTATTGTTCGGAATAGTAGAAACTCACCCTTGTTGTGTACCTCTTAAAGGGAGTGGTTGATTAGTTTTGGACACTAATAAAAAGCCTAAATTCAAGAATGGAGATTTATTCTATGAAGTGGGAATAGTTTAGGGAGAAATTTTTCAAAAAGTATTTCCCTTATTCAATGAGGTCAAAAATGGATAATAAATTCCTCGAGCTAAAGAAAAAGGAAAATGAATCTATGGGAAGCTATGAGTTGAAATTTATAACACTTTTTCACCACACCTATAGTTATTTCATGGATCCTAATGGAAAGGTTGATAGGTTATTCAGTGAATTAAGACCCCATCTAGAGAAGTATTCGGCCAATCAAGACTATGAAAGGTGTGAGGACATATTGCAAAGTGATATGAAGATTGAACTAGAGTTTAGATAGATACAGTGGTCCCATATATCGAATGTAAATAAGAAATCAAAAAACAAAATCTTAGGTAGTGACATTGATCATGGAATAGTATGAAAGAAAGTGAAACTTTCCACAAGAAATAAGTGTGGGAAGAAACATTCAGGGAACGACATCCTTAGGAGTGGTAAATGTCCCAAGTGTAGAAGATATATCCATATTTCTTGTAACTTTCATAGTGAGGATAAGAATCATCTTCTCAATAGTAACGTCAAATGGAAGATAGTTTAGTCCCATATAAATTTCCAATTCTATATGTGTGGAAAACATGGGACCTTTTATAATCACTGTCCAAATTAAAATATAGTGGATGGGAATCACCATCAACCTCAGCATAGTCAAAGGGATAATGTTCATTATTTTTATATCATGATTTCTGAAGTTTAATCTTCAAATGATCTGGTGGTAGGAACACTCATTGGTCTCCCAAAGATAGCAAGTACATTTTTTTATTTTAGTTCTGTGAATTACTTAATTTCCTCCAACTTTTCTAATAATACATAATCAATACATGAAATTATAGATGTATGGAAATTATTTTAAACTCTTGGAGGTATTATCCAAGAATAAACAGTGTGTAGAAACTCTATTATTTACTTTTGATACATTATTTTATCAAAAATCTATCATTCATTCCTATGTAGTAATTCAATATTATACCAGGGATGGATGGGCTCTCAAAGTATAATGCTTAGATCAACAAAAGAAGAAATAAAATCCCATTAGTCTTGAATTGAAATACTACAGTGGTTTTCATAGGAGCTACATCTCGACCAAATAATTGTCTCAAATCCCCTCCCGTAGCATTCTTTATAGAGGTGATTGGTGAAGATAAAGAAGGAAATGAACGTATAAGAATTTAAAAGTTCCTCATCGTTAAGGAATACATTGACGTATTTTCTGAGGAGTTACCTGGTCCTCCTCCAGAAATAGAGGTAGAGTTCTCTATTAAAATCATGCTTGTATCTAAACTGATATCAAAGACCCTATATAGAAGGGAAAATATAGAACTAAAGTAATTAAGAAATCAACTCAAATATATTTTTAAAAATGGTTTTATCCAACTATGTTTCTCTCATCGGGGAACACTAGTTCTATTTGTGAAGAAGAAGGATGGATCAATGTATCTCTTTATTTATTATCAAGAACTTAATGGGGTCACAGTGAAGAACAATTACCCTCTTACAATGATGGATGATTAATTTGACCACTTCATGGGGCTCAATTCATCTCCAAGATTGATCATCGCTTTGTTTATCATCAATTGACGGTGAAGATGGATGATATTCCAAATACATCTATTGTATTAAGATAAGGACTTTATGTTTTTGTTTTTATTACCTTTATCTAGAATAATTCACCTTTTATTTTTATAGATTTTATGAATACAGACTTGAAGGACTACCTTGATAACTTTGTGGAATTTTTTATTAATGGTATTATAATAAAATCTATATATTTTCAGGAGTATAAGGATCATATGAGTTTTATGTTGTAATTTATGAGAAAGGGGAGGCTATTTTAGAAGTTTATAAAAGGGGAATTTTAATTAAAAAAATATTTCTTGGGGCACATTATAACCAATGAAGGAATCTTAGTTGACCCTAAAATGAAAAAGGTGATGGAGGAGTGGACATATCCTAAAACAGTTACTATGATTCGTGGTTTCCATGGATTATCAGGATATTATATGAGTATTTGAAAAACATTTCATGAATTTATTATCCACTAACCATGTTAACTATAAAAGGTCAAATTTTCATATGGACAAAGGAGTTATGAGAAATTTTCCAAGCTCTAAATATGAGATTGGTTATTGAAACCATGTTAACACTACCTTCTATCATAGAATGATTCATTATTTTTATTGAATCATCTCTGAAAGGGTATGGGTGTGTCCTTAATCAAAATGATAAGTTGTTTACTTATTCATCTTTAAAATTGAAGCCACCTGAGAGGAATTATATTACGACTAACCTAAAGATTCTTGTGGTTGTTTTTTCTCTAAATATATAGAGGCAATATCCTTATGGGGAGAAATGTAATATATACATTGACCATCCAAGTTTCAAGTATATTTACACACAAAATGAATGGATCATGAGACAGAGGAGATTTTTGGAACTTCTTAAATACTGTTATTGTTCAATTCATTATCATATCATAATAGAAAACAAATATGGTGTTTTATTATGTAGGAAATACCATGTTGTAATGGAAATAATGAGGATTCAAGGAGATCCTTTGATCATGGACCTAGTAAAACTGGAAATGGAAATCATAAGGGAAGTGAAATCATCAACACTATCCCAATTATTTCTCAACCATAATTAATAGATAATATCAAGAAATCTCAAAGAGAAGGTCCTTTTTTATAGAAGAAGGTATATGATATGAATAATGGGATGTTTTTTGAGTTCAATAATGATCAATAAGGTGTACTTTAATATTGTTCAAGGATATTTGTTCCGTCTCTTACATAAATATAGAATACGTTTATGGATAAATCACGTACCTCTACCTTCTCTATACATCCTAAAATCACTAAAATGTATAGGGATATTTGTGATAATTATTGGTGGTATCACATGAAAAGGGAGATTACCAACTACACAACAAGGTGACTGGTGTGTCCACAAGTAAAGGAAGAGTGACAAATTTTTAATGGTGTATTACAACCACGACCCATACCATGATATAAGTGGGATAATATCACTATGGGAATTGTCACTAGTCTCATGAGAACATCCAATAGAAAAAATACAATATGAATCATAGTGGACCATCACACCAAGAAATCCAATTTTATCTCCATCCAAGAAGACTTATATCTAGATCAACTTCAAAATATTTACATAAAAAAATATTTGAGGTTTCATTGAGTCCCAATTTCTATCGTTTCTGACTATAATTAATGTTTCACATTAATATTCATGATAATTCTACAACATTGTCTGAATACTGAATTGAATTTCAGTACACCCTACCACCTACAAACTAATGGCCAATCTAAAAGGACTATTCATACATTTGAGTACATGGTGAGAACATGATCAATGTAATTTAATGGTGTAAAGAATCAGAATCTCCCATTAGTTGAGATCTCATACAAAAATAGCATTCATTCGAGTATTCAAATGGCACCATTGTAGATCTATATTAGAAGTGATGTAGAACACATACTTGTTGAGATGAAGTTTGTGAGAGAAATATTATTGGTTCTAATCTTTAGATAGTTGAAAAAATGTCTATTACATCCAGAAACACATAAATTCTGCTAAAAGATGGAAAAAAAATCTATGCTGGTAACCATCTAAGGGACTTGAATTTTGGTGTTGGTGATAAAGTGTTCTTTCGAATATCACCAAAGAATAGAGTCATATAGTTTTGGAATAAAGAAAAGATTATCCCAATTTACATTGGCCCCTATAAAATCCATGATCTCATAGGATCAATGGAACACTATATCTCTTATAAGGAGAATTCTGTTGAGATATCAGACTATAGAAACAAGGTTCTATGCAACAAGACTACCCAACTTATCAGTGTATTTTGGTGGAACCATAAATATGAATAAGCGACATGGGAACTGGAGGAAACAAAGAATAAGAAGTACTCAATCCTTTTATCAACTGAGGTGATGAGTTGAAATTTTGAGGATGAAATTTCTATGAGGGGAAGAATGTAATGACCCCAACTGTTTGAGTCATATTTTTTTCCTAAGAAAATATCTGTTCTATTATTTTAAATGCAACGAAACCATATATCTTTAATAATGAAGTTAATATAAAGGAAAATGTGGCCATTTTTTTACATTATTGGTCAATTAAGACCATTGATCAATATGACTATTTGGAACTATACTCTTGATAATAATTTTAACGTTGTAATTAGAGATTATAAGTAGAAATGTCAAATTATAATTAAAAAAGAAATGTGAAATAAGGGTCTCAATCAGTAGAGTCATGTTGTATAAAGCCTATTTGTTAGAATATAGAATGGAGGTAGAATCCTTAGGCTTATCTATTTTTCAATCCTATTCCTAGCTTCAATAAGTGAAGCTTGATTAAAATCGTCCACAAGAGAACTTCAAGTTAGTACAAATTACCCCTCGGGCGATGATATCTGATCCACCCCGTGAATCAATAACATTCACACATCTAAACCATAGGTTGTGTGTGGGTATAATAAGTTTTTGTGTTTCGATGAAAATGTTAATTAAAGTGTAACTCTTTTGTATAAATAAAATTTTTTTCTCTATCAATTATGCTTTCATAATTTTTTTTCTAAACAAATAATTTGTTAAATTTGATAAATTTATTTTTTGGATAGAAATTGTACCTTTTAGAAAATATATAATTATTATAATAAAATAAAATATTATTAATAATGGCTATGTTAATGAAATAGTATTATTAAAACACTTTTATTTAATAATTAATGAAAAATAATTATATTTTTTTCATGTGTCAGAAATTTTACTATGCATTTCTAATCTACTATTATTTTTAATAAATAGAGATTTTTATATAAAAAAATTAAAATCATCTTATTTAGAGAATTATTATGAAAATATAAATATAAATTTTGAAATCAGAATTTCAATATTTGGTTACGGTGAATTTATGATAATTTCATAAAATACATAATTTTTTCATGATTGGTAAAAATGCAGTTTGATATTTTCAGCATGTTTAATGAGTTTATAATTATTTCATAATGATTTAATAACTAAGTAAACACAATCCACAACATTAAATATTTTATTTTAACAATATCCTATATTTTAATATATTTTAATCAATTTCCAAATATATAATCTTCTTTCAAAATTATAAAATGGAAACATTAACCTTAAAATTGTTATTTTCAATAAACATTGCATTTCCTTTCCAAAATTTGTGATTTAAAATTATGTAATAATATTGTGATTTAAAATAAATAATATTTTTCCCAATTTTTTAATACCATGATAAAATACCATGGGAAAGCCTATGGTTTTTCATTTACCACTACCATAGTGTCCAAGGACATTATTTAGAAATTAATAAACCAATACTCCAAATTCCCTATAAATACCCACCCATTTATCCATTTACATTCAATAACATTTCTTCATAAATAAAAATATTTTATTTTAACCTTCCAAGGAGTCCTCACAAGGTTTCTTCAAGCCCTTGAGCTCTCAATACTCATGTTTTAGCAGTTACTTTTGATGGTATGGGAAATATCCTTCTTTTCTATTCATTTCAAGAACCTCATTTTGTTTATATCTTATGAATGTTCTGGTAAAACTATATTATTTCCTTTTTATTTATTCACATAATTAAAAATTACATTTTTATCAAGGGGATACACTTTTCTAATCTCTTTTTATACTTTTGTAAAACCAAATTTTAAACCAGTTATGCTGCTGATTTTGCTTCCCAAAATTCCTCACTTCTCCGCAAGAAATTCTCTTTTAGTTTCTTTATATGAATACCCAAACCACTATATTATACAGAGGTATTCACCATGAATTTAAAATGATTTATATGATTCTTTACATGACATATATAAAAACCTCATTCCCTTTCTGTGGGTTATAAATGACATAAGAACTTGTCTGTAAGCACTTTTTAAAACACCATGATTTTGATATGAAACTAGTTTTCTCTAAATCTACATAGGTTATTTATGAAATGATTTATTATGACCCGTGTTTCCCAAATTAAAGTAATTAAACATTATTTTTGATCCCTAATATCAATCCAACGCATTGGGTAAATAATTTAATCTCTAGATATTATATGTTTTATGATACCTTTGTGAGTAACCATGATAAATTTTCTGACACCATGATGACAAAACATAGTGTTATTCTTATGAATGTATCATTTAAATGTTTCTTCCACATGTACATGATATTTTAATGTTATTATTATTATTATTATATGAATCTAGATCATTCCTTTGTGATAATATTTATGTTCTTATTTATTCTTCTCATGATCACATGTAAATTTTTTCCATTTCGTTCCCTTACTAGGATTTATACTCACCCTTTCCATTGATCTGTATCCCCAGTTATGAGATGTAGTAAATATACTTTGGATAAACCTATAATTAATCCTTTATAATTTGTTAAAAAAAATTTAATGTTTTCATGCATTATGTATCTTTTTTCCAATAAACTAAACATTAAAAGATCCTCCGTTTTGTACAATGTAATGAAAATCTTATGCAATAAAAAGGTGGGATTGCATACCCAGAATACGAAGACAGGTATTATGATGGATAGTTCAAATAAGTGTTATAGTTGTGAATAATATAGTGGGGGATGATGTAGCTCACATATGTAATCATGTTTGTGATTCCAGGTTTCTAAATTCACTAAACTATTATGGTCCTCAATCATGTGTTTGTGTAATGTTATGAATATTCATAAAAAATGATGTATTATATATGTATGAGAGCTCTATGTGTCTATAATTTCTCTGTAGGATTATTAATTACACCCATAGTTTTTATCAAATAAACTATTATTTTAAAAATTAAATTGACTTGTTCATAATCAGGGGTGTATAAGATATTTTTATTGCGTTAACATTAATGAATGATCAGGGAAGTAATTTTAGGAATTTCTAGAAGGTGATATAAAAACACAAGATATAAGTAAATATGTGAAAAATATATATGTTTTATTATACAATATACGTTTTTAGGATATTTTATTTGAGAGAAATGAATTCTTCAGGACATACAGAAGTAAGATGAAGTAATCTCATTAGATGTGTCACTTTATTTTATTGATCTAAAGTGTTTCCTTAGATTTACATGATCTTGATGGAACATTATTCAATTTTTCTTAAAAAAATTATCACATGTTATAATTTTTACTCATAAGGATGTGATGTTTTAATGTAGTGATATTTTTTTGAAATCATTCAATAGAATAATTAAAATTTTATTTTTGGATTGATGTTAATGTTACCAAATTCTATCAAAGGGTGTTCAATTTGTTTTGATGCATCAAGAGATGTTTTTGGATATTTTTTTAATAATGGTGAAAATGAGCCTCCATATAGATCAACTAAATTATGTCTCCATGAGAATAAATCTCTTATTCAACACTTATATCCTGTATATATTTCATAGGTATAGTGGATTTAGAAACCTTAAAGGTGTAGTCACAGGTTTGTGGATGATGCCAATCAAAATAGTCTAAAGCAAAATTTCGCGTAAAAATATTTAATCATAGGAAAATATACTTGTTTCATTTCATCAAAAAATTTATTTGAAGTTATATTGTATAGTAATATTGTGATATGTTTTATTGGATGCCTTGACTATAAATACTCAAGTGTTAAATGATTAAAAAGATTATTGGTATCTAATGAGATTGATAGTGGATATGCATTGGGTCACTCATGGGGTGGATTAAAATATGATTTTTTATTGTATTAACATCAATTATAAAGTTTAATACTAGCTAAATGTTGTAAAATATCGATGTGGAATACAATAGTACAAATAACACAACATGTGGTTGGGAGACCATTTCTGTGTAGTCTCCAGCAATAGGATCAATGTTTTTTTCAATGATCAGATAAAAGATCACTCAATATTTAATTAAAAGGTTTAATTTTTTGTACTATAGTGTGGTAGTTTATTTATGGTTAGGGAAGATAAATTATAGCTAAATATTATAGATTTAGTGGAATAAATTTAAAATTTGATATAAGAGATTTTGTCACGGTAATGAATTCATCAAAAAGAGAAGGTTTTTCATAATCAACCTTTAATACCTTTCTTTTAATTTCTTTTTATAACATGAGAATATAAGAATATTAAATAATATTTTTTATTTTTTTTAACATGTTCATCGTTGATACATGGTGATTTTTGAGTGGTTATAGGTGAACATAAAAAATAATCTCACTTATCACACATTTAAAAGGTGTTTTAATTTGAGGACTTGGTTATGATTTATGTAATGTAATTAATGACATCATATATAATTCTTTCCTTCATTATATTTGTTAGGAATCATTCATTCACTCATGGATTTATAGAGTATTATAGAGGAATTTTGGTATTCATTTTAAGATGAGTATATTATATTTTCCTCAAATAATAGAGAAATTGGTTAGATCCTTTGGTATAATATTCATATAATAATATATATATATATTCTATATATATAAAACTACATTAAATAAAATTCATGTATTTTTGGGTCTATAAAATCAATGTTAGGATAAAAAAAGTATTGTGTTCTCTTAATAGACTGAGTATTTTAAAACATATAATGAGGTTTATTAATCTTATTTGGAATGGAGTGATGATATATTAGACTTATCTAGAGTCATATGTAAACTATTGATTTATAATGTTACAGTTTTTTTCTCAATTTTTAGGTAATGTTTATTTTTTAATTTTTATAATACATCAATCATTGGGTATACAAGGAAAATTAAAATCACAGTATATGGGTTAATTTGAAATCATTAAACTATTTGATGTTTTGAAGTTTCAATTGGAGTTATGATTGATGTTTTTTATAGTTTGTGATGTGTGTCTTATTTGTTTGTTTTTAAATTATAATCAATAATAGTTCCAAATTATTTGATATGAATCCATTTATTTGGAACCAAATATAAAATTTTGTTTTAAATTTGAGGAAAAATTATTGGTAAACATGATCTGGAATTAAAATTTGAATTCATTACTTTATTTCCTTTATTATAGAACCATGAAAAGTTTTTTTAACAAAACAGATTGCTGATATCATTTGATAAAAATGATCAAATATTATTGAGTGAATGATTTCTTGATAAATTTTCAAAGGATAAAATTTATACAGGGAATAACAACATTATTGATTTCGAAGTTCAATTAATTTATAGAGTTATAATTTTGATTCTAATTACAAAGTTCATATACATTAAAAAATATAATTTTTCTTATAATTGTTTTAATATTTAATTAAGGTATATTATTGATTTGATAGTAGCTGAAAAAGAAGAAAATGTGGAAAAAATAGTGGAATTAATATAATGGCATAGACTTGGTGACATTTATGTTACATTGGGAATTAAATGAAAATTTATTAATTAATGAAGTGGTTATAGGTTTTAATAGTGGTCTCATAAGAGGATTTTAAATGGAAAAAATATTGAGGTTCTAAATATAGGGATGGATCAAATTAATTTATGTTATTTATATGTACTAAATCAAGGAGTCACATATATATGTTCAAAGTGTGATATTTAATGAAAATATTTGTTTGAATTTGGAGTTATATTAGAGATATGGATAGATTGTAAAAGAGAGAAATTAAGTGGTTTTTCCCTTTAATACGATGGAGTTTTACATAAATGATATATTTTAAATTAAATGAATAATAGAAAATAAATAGTTGTGTATCTTTTTAATTTAAAATATTTATTAAGTCCCTCTAATTTTTAATTAGTTTTGAGGATATTTTTTAGCAACTAAATTATATTATTGTGAATTGGATAGATTACCAACATATTTTCAATTAATATTCCAATTTGATATTTACATTTTTTTTTTGAGTAAAACAATGTCATTAGATAATCAATTTGTCAGCCAAAAATTGTAATACTCTTTGTTAAATCACAAAAATATAAATATTAGTTGATTTATAGTTTTTATATTGGGGTTTGGTCCACTCAATGGATATAAAGGTTCGACCCTTACACCTCTAATTCTTAGAATTTGTGAGTTTCAGGGGTCATTGATGAATCAAATGGGGGATGTTCCACTCACTAAAGGCCTTTTAATCTTAACCCTAGATTCATAATATAATCATTCAATAATATCATGTTTTCTTGAAGAAGTTCCACAAGTCATGGAAACCAATTTTAAACTAGATGTGTTGTTATTTAGTTTTATGAACTATTTATAATATCATTTATCAGTTGGTAATGATTTCATAGCTTTGAATTTAAGTTATCTACTAATACATGATTTAAAATTAAAAAAAATTAAGATAATTTAGGAGGAATTGAATTGAAAAAATGGTCAGTTATCCTCATTTGTAAAAAGTTTAAAACTATAATTTTGATTAAATCACTGAATAAAAAGTTTTTGAATAATGGGGTGTGACTTATTGGAAGTATATTTTTATCCCCATTAGAATTTTAATATAAAATATGAATAATATTTTAATTTCATCACATAGAATCATTTCAGAATAAAGATGGATAATATTATTATAACGTATATATTTATGCACATTAAAAACTCAATTGATTAAAATACTTATGTTTCATGGGCGGATATAACCTTATACAAAGATAAAAACCCATATGGATTAATTTTGTTCTGTGAATTTTCACTACAAGTTCACTGTGATCATATACGGGATTTGTTTTCATATATTAATATTTATTAATTTTTTTCTCATGGTTTCTCAAATAGTATAACAATTTAAGAACTGATAAAATATAAAGGGGCTCAGTATTTTTGAAAATATGTTTTTTTTTCTATTGAGTATGCATTGGATTTAGTACTCTTTAATAATTGTATTTATGAAATATATAAAAATAAATATTATATTATTTTCTAAATATAATTTCTTATATGGTTTTTAAATGATTATAAAAATGATTTATAGTTTTTCTAAATCCATATATATGGGTTATATAAAGGTCAATATCATATGAGATGATTTAGGATTGTCATATAATTCAACATCCACTCTATAAGCGCATCTTTAATTCATTATGAGTATAACATTGCAACTGATTTATTGATATCGTATCCACTACCTGATTTATTAATACTATAAAATACGGAATATCATAGTGAAATTTTTTATATCATATGATGATTAGGATACTATAATTTTATGCTTTGAATTCAAATGAAAAGAGTTTATTTTCAAGAATCTTCCACTAACAGATATTATTGATTATAATGTATCATATTCTAAAATGGTTTTGTATAATTAATTTTATCAATTGGTTATTAATAGTTATAATTGTATAATTACTATAACATTTCAACATAGTTGATTTAATATTATATATTCTAAGGGATAATCCCTGATGGGTATATAGTGAGGATAATTCCATCGATGTGGTCGTCATTTTTATCTAAGTCTTCCACGGATTGTGATAAAGGTTTTCCTCTGCACCCTTCTATAACTTCTATAAGATATTGTAATATCTTTTATTTGAATAGGATAACACCCAAGAATTAGATAACATAATCAATACATGGATACATCATAGAGTGGGGTGTTTGTTTATTTCTTATCAGTTATTTTAATCAACAATAATTTCTAATGAATTGGAAGAGGTTCTCATATTCATAGTATAATCGAGTTATTAAATTACAGTTTTTACATGATTTCAATTTTATACATATTGACCACTATTTTATATATTCTAAATTTTAAAAATTATCTTTAAAATGTATGATTAAATCCATATAAATATATTTTTGTATAAGATATACACCATGCATCTTGATTTTCGATCTAATTTTCAAAAAGATGAGATTTGGATATCTTTTTTCATTTTGTTTTAGATATCTTAAAAAATGATAAAATAACTAAAAATTGGATACTCCTTAAATTTTCTATATCAAAATATAAAATATTAATTTTTTTCCTTTTATTTGTTTTTTAATATGTAATATCATAATCCAAAATGGGGATCACCATGTTTGATATTTGAATCATAAAATATGACAATGCATAAACCTTTAGTATATTATATATAATAATGTGTGATATTTCCTTATCATAACCAACAATTGTGTTATTATTCAAGGAAAATTAGATTATTTTACTATTGCTATGATAAATCATATATCACAAAATAAGACCGATAAGTTAGATTTATCAATAATAAGTAATAGTATTAATTTTCCACTAAATCTATCCTTATGATGTAAATTATATAATACAATTAAATATATAGAGTGAAATTTAATATTTCATATTATCACATGGTAATTTAATAATATAATTTACAAGTTATATATAATGTATAGAAAAAAATATTTTTGGATAATTTTGTAATGTAGAAAACTGTTGATAAATTAATAATTTATAAATTGTATATAATTGATTAATTATATGTTTATGATGATTTAATATATTAAATATTGATTGTATTAAATATTAATATTAAATAACATTTATATATATATAGGGAAATTATTAATTTTTGGATATATTGTGTTTTTAAAATAATTATATGTGTAATTTATAAAATGATTATAAATTACAAAATAAGGTAAAAAAATAGTTTCAATTTAATATTTTGAATCATTTTTAATTACTAATTTGAAATGATAATATTAAAGGCATTATATACAGAAATATTTAAACCACGTAAATTTTATTTCTGATAATTTATGCATTCAAGATTAAATTATTATTATTATTTCGTATTTAAATTATTTAAATATTTAACATAATATAATTCAGATATTAAATGTGTATATTATATTTAATATCATATATATACAAAGGGTGATGTGGATAGGTTCATAATAAAAGTAAAACCAAATTATTTATATTTATTTAATTATTCAATGTTCATAATACATGGCTGAACTTGAGAATTTTAATAATATCTTCATTTATGAATTGTTCATAAATAGTTTATCTCATGTAAAATATAGGAAATATGAACATTTATATTTTTTCCTACCTTATTCATGAATATAAATTATTATTATAAATTCTCCTATGTGTTAGTTTATAGAAACAAACATCTTATATAAATTGGAATAAATACATTTAAGGAATTACATGAAAGGTGTGATTATTGATTTAGTTCTCGTTTATGTTGAATTTTTCTTGAACTGGGTTATGGGATCGAATTAGGATGATAATTATAATTAGTATTTATTAGGCGTTATAATTTTTTTTCAAATTAGGTTATTCTTGAGTAATGATGCATTGGGTTAAGGGACATTGGGTCTTACAACTCACAGGGAAGGAGGTTTGAACATTTTCTAGAAAAGTTGGGGTTGTCTATCAATCACTCTTAGATTACTCTTTTTTGAAAGACTAATTTCATATAAATTTAATGAAAAACATAAATGGATATCATGTACCATAATCATATGATATATTATGATATGTATAAGTATGTTTGGTCTTACAACCTTAGTTAGTATAATAACATTTGTGTTATGTAAAGAGTTACAAATTATAATGATTTGAACATAATGGTGTGGTAGAAAAAATATTTCCAACAATGTCACTCAACATAATACATATATAAAGGTAAATACCGTAGATAGGATTTCCATATTAAATCCCCTTCAATAATTGAAATTTTTAGATTCACTCTAAAGAATCACTTTTCCAGACATAGTTTATGCAATTGGGAATGCCATGAAAAAATTAGGTGCCTCGGGATTATCTTGTTTAAATAAAGTAGGTAATTAGGTGGCCTAAACCATTAGGCACCATATTTGTTATATTTTTTTCATTAAATATATATGAGAAACCCAAACAGTGAGGATACCAATGGAATGGAATTGAAATAATTAATTTAGTGGATTGGAAAATAATTTCTCTACTCAAGAATATAATAGAATTTAAGGATCTGATTGACATATTTTCTAATAGATATTGTCATCACATTTTTACATGATTAAGTAATGTAAGTCCTGATGAAAATTTAGATAATTCTCCACTAATTGATATGATTCACTGGCTAAGTGGTCATAATTTTAGTGTATGTAAATTGAAAAATTGTACCTATTAAAAATTATAAAACCTAATAATTATTATTTGAAGGAATCTATCATATATATATAATAAAACTTACATCATCTTTAATCATAACATTGATACCAATACTATGGAAATTATAATACTAGTGTAATCCATGTACTTAGATAGGGGCATGAACTTATGAATCATTCTTAATAATCAAGAAATATTCTATGTTTTAGTGTAATACTTTCCCATATAGCCTATTATCAACATTGTTCAATAATTAAATATATAAGCTTATGGGAATCATAAAATGATTAATTCAAGGTTTCAAAGAAACATGATGCATAGTTAATGAAATACTTTAGGAATCCACTCTTATATTCAATATGAATATATCAGTTTATGAATTAGAGGGGCATAATGATTCCATTAAGGCTTATTTTAAAAAAGGAAATCATTCAGTATTCAATGTCAAATTTTTTTGAATTATATAAATGATTTTTATAAGAGTTCAATATATTTCTTCAATGTTTAGGGTTTTATTTGAACAATAGATTCCAAATTAATAATTTAAAACTATTCAATGTATACTAAAGTTCAAAAACAAGGAAAAATGTTGGGGTGTTTTTAGTTTTCAATCATGTAATAAAGAAAGGAGTTTTAATATTGGTTTTGAATACGAATGATAATTTAATGATTATATGGATCTCAAAAAAAAATATTTAGAGTTATCTCAATTATCTTACATGAAAAGAGATATTTTTTATTAACAAATGGTCTTTATGAACAATATGATATAGTGGCTTGGATATACATGGTTAATGATTCATCTGAATCTATACTATTCATGAAAGGAAGACGATGATCAATGGATTTTTTTACCTATGATAAGAAAAGATAATCCATATATTTATTAATGTTTGAGGGATATAATTCCCTTAAAAATCAGTTGTATTCATTAAAAAAATAATATTTTCAAAAAAAATCTCTAAACACGTATATTAACTACAAGACATGGATATGATCGTTTATTTTTTAAATACATCTAGTAATGTAGATATGATTAATTTCTAAACATAATCACGTTTTTATATCATATAATGATAATATTAAGAGATTATAATGTCTATGAGGATTGGGAAAGAATTTTAGATTAGAGAGGATCAAGATAAAAATAAAATGTTAATCCTATAAAAAAAATTATTTAAACATCACTAATTATTTGAAAATTAATTATGTTATATCATTAAATTTATATTTAATGATTTAATATTAGTACTATAAAATAGTGAAGATCAATTTATATCTTAAATAAATACATAATAATTTATTAAATTAAAATTAAAATACTTTCTAAAAATACTCCAATGAAAATTTAGATCAAACAGGTTCCTAGAATAAAGATAATAATGATGAACATAGAAAAATTTCTAACTGAATAATAGAAGTTATTAAAATTGTAGTTTTTGATGCTATAAAGTAATAATGTTTTAAAACAATGTTTAATATTTTGAAAATTATTAATATGATTCCTAAAACCAAAAACTATTCAAACTTTCTTATCACATAGATTCTCCCCATGAAAGGAGTTTAGTGGGAGTATTTTATCAAACAGTCATATAGATATGTTTTTGTGATTACAAAGAGACATAATGAGTATAAAAAAATTATAAAAGTTCAAAAATAATAGGACTGATCTACTGGTAAATTAAATGTGATGTGATTAAAAAGAATATTTTAATGTGTTTTTATTAATAATACATTATTATAGGAATATGAAATTTTTCATATTAATGAAAATTAAATCTCTTCATTTTCATTATTTCATGCTTTGAATTTATAGTAAACGATGGAAATGGTAATCAATATATGAAATTGTCACATTGAATTATCCCTAAAATATTTTTTTCATGAATTATTATAGGTTGTGAGTAGGTGTTAACATTTTAATCTATAAAATTTTATATATCGATATAAATTATTCTTGTGTGGTAAAGAAGTGTGGTGTGTGTCATATGACTCCCATGTATTCCATAGGGACTCATAAACACGTTTTATTTTGTATATAAGGGGTGTATGATTCATTTTTGTATATCCTCATACATAATGATGGAAAGTCACTATATAGGATAATATTCATATATTGATACCTTCCTTTCATAGTCAATGATCTTGTTCAAATTCGGGGGGGATTGGTTATGTTGTTGTTCATATCATGAGTTGAGTCTTAAAAATGTATGGACATGTCCTCTCGTTTGATATATACGAAATATTGACCCTGAAATGAAATGGAATGAATGATTTGACAACTATACCTATATAATATATGTGATGTTATTACCTATTTCTTGTGGGGAGTATGGAATTATCATTGAAAATAGAAATAAATTCATTCAATTTTATCAATATTAATATAATTAAATTATTTAATATTTTTTAATTCCATGTGATTTTGGAAGTGTTATAATTACAATATCATTTTCTTAAATATGGAATATGGTGTTTAATAAATAAAAAATATTTACATTAATTTTTTTCTTTCATGTTCTGTATATAATGACCATATTTGAATTGATTTTAGTTTATTCTATATTTTTTTAAACATTTGACTAAACGCACTTTTTATTTTATAAAAAGGGGCCTAATTAATTCTGGGTATTAGGGACACCATTACATAGCCCGAAAGCCCATGACCAATATGCCTAATATGAGTGGATTGAATTCCCATGGTAATCAAGCCCTGATACTGGGCTCCAAAATCCCATTTTTGGCTCAAAGGACTCTTCGGTGAAAAATAATTCTACAATGAGGAAATATAAAAGAATTTCCATAAATTTTTTAGAGGAGAGGATCATGGATGGGAATAAAATCCAATAAAAAAATGAAATTTTATAAAATTCAAAATAGAAAAGGTCTTAATGGTTTGAAAGGGGTCGATGAAGGATTAAATCACATATCTACAAAAGAATTAAGAGGCTAAAGTTGAGTGCATGTTGGAGGCTGGAGAAATATGTAATTATAGTTATATCACTAATAAAATTTTATTCTATGTTTTCTTATATTTTCAAGGAATTATTCTTACTCATTCTTGTTGGTGACCCTTCAAATAGAAGGGTCATTCCTGAATTATTGAGGGAGGTATGACTAACCATTTTTAATGCTTGAGTATGCAAATCCTAATGAATAGAGTTTTCCCAATTGTTAACTATTTACAATATTTTGAAGTAGCTTTTATTATTAGAAGAAAAAATAGTATCTATATATGTTTACAATTTATTTTCATTTTGGATTATCTATAGTCTCCCTCCACTCATTCATGGTCTATAAATGAAGTGATATAATAGTCTTTGTGGTGAAGTGTGTTGTGATAGATAGAACTTAAAAATGGGGTTATTTTCAATGTAGGGGAAACAAAAACCAAATAACCTAAGTAATATATTGCATATTTTAATAGAGAGTGATATATAGTGATACTTTCACACATATTAAAAAGGTTAGATGGTGAAATAATATTTCAAATGTTTATCCCCATGCTTTCCATTCTACCAAGGGTAAAAGTAGCGACTATGGTGAAAACCACTCAACTAATATTTAATTGTAATAATATTTAAATAAAACACTATGATACCATTATAATTTTCTATCCAAAACCAACCCTATAACATTCTCATCATTCTGTATTTAGCCTATTATCATTGATTTATTTGGAAATGTGGAAAAATTCAAAACACCACTTTTTCTCTGACCAACATGTTTAAAAGATATATGAGATCAGTACAATATGGAGTTAAACCTTTTGTTACCACTACTACTACATTTAAACAAGGAATAAATTTATTTTTTTACACAAGATGACAAGTCAAGTTTCAGAACATAAAATTATTTCAAGGTAGGTAGTGAAAAAATCAGTATTTAAATTTTACAAATAATGCCTCTAACAAAAAACTCATCCCTTATAATCCAAAAATTGAGAGAACTCATATTACTGAAAAATAATTATAAATTTCTAATATATAATTCCATACATGTACTTGGTGGATATAGGTGAAACTTCTAGACTTCTTCTTGAGTCTACCATTATAGCAACCAAACAGAATTTGACATTGAGAAACCAATGTGCCATATCGTTTGTTAATTTCCAAAGTAAAATTATTATTCCAATTTTATAGAATTAATATGAGTTGAAAAACTAACTAATTAAATTTATTAATAAATTCTATGTTCTTTCAACTAAATACACAAATTAATTAATTAATTAATTCACCAATGAGTACACCATATTGAATCCAATATAAGTTCTAAAAGAGTTTTTTATACTGAGTGAATCAAATTAATAAATTTATATGATACTAAGAAATATCCATACATCATACAAATAGGTCATGTTTATGTCAGGGATAACCTATAGAGAACATTATTATAAATAAGTTTTCTTATATTTTCATGCCCTACCATAACAATGAAATATATTGTAACTGATAAGATTCTAGGGAGACTTACTTTAAGTATTGGGAGATTTTTAAGATTCTATGTTCCAATTCATCACATTATGATATTGGGATAAAAAACTTGATTTCTTCATTTACCAAAAAATTGTGTATAATTAGCAAAAAATATTTTTTTCATCATCCAGAGGACCCATCATAGAAAAATCAATTTCATATTCAGAGGGATTGATTACGAATATTTATCTAAAAAACTTCTTGGAACTAGGGGTATAAAAAATTTATATAAATTTGGTAATAACAAATGATTCATCATCATTATTTGAATAATAAGTATAATAACTAACCATTATGGTGATACATAAGTCTTTAAAGAAAACTAGTGAAAAAAAAATCATCATCCAAGGCCTATTGTTTATGTTCTTTCCCTCATGATTTTAAATATCAATGTGTTGAGACACCTATAATTGTGTATTTTGTGGTATAATTTAATGATACAAATCAATGGAATCAAGGACATATAAATTAAAAAATAGTACAATATTGGTTATTCAACCCATAATAACCATTCTCTACCACCATAAAAAATTTAGTTCCTACAAGAATCCTCCTTACAGGACAAAAATAACAAATTATAAAACCCACCACCATTTTCAAAAACCATTTAATAAAAATTTTACCAAAACTAATTTCCAATAACCCCCACCCTTCTTGTAAAATAAACCTATTAAAAATACAACCATTGGTACATAGCAGAAATTAGTACATTAATAAGATCTTGTATTTCAGAAACTAAAGACTATAGTAGTGGTATTAAGATACCAACATAGCAGTATTCTGAATGACTATTTAAAAAACTATGGAATGATTCCATCTAAAAAAATATATACACATAAGGAAATTTTTAATATGATAAAATAAATATTTGTTAAAGAGAGTTATCCTAATTCCACACCTGAATATGATAAAATACCACTAGAGCATGAAGGATAATATGCTAGAAATTATGGTTATCATTTGAACAACCATCCCTAAGAAAATGAGGTGAAATATCAGGTATAAAGGGATGGTAAAGAAAGAAGTGGCCAAAAACACCACTATAATGGAATTAAATGGAAAATAATGAAATTCCTCCCCCATTACCATCAAGGATGAATCAAATCTTATAATATACAGAAAGATCCACTATAAAAATATAATTTGGAGATTTTCTAAATTTTGTAGATCATCATACCACTTACTAAATATTGTAAAAAAATACCAAAGTATTCTAAGTTTCTAAAATAACATTTTATCATTATAAAGACACATTAAGAGATTGAGAGGATCAACCTAGGAATAATTTTCTGATCAAAATACCTAAAGAATACCATATAGTTTCATTTTCTTTCACCATTATTTCTAAAAAAAATCAAATGAATTATTCCATTAATTTTCTTCAATAAATGTTATTACTCACTCAGTTTTTATATTATTATATGTGGGAGACTTAACGAATGCCTTATCCCCTGTGTAGATTAAAAAATATATAATACTTCTAGAAATACACTAAGAATATTATTTGATTGGAGTCTATGAAAAATAATTCCCAATTGATATATTTTTGATTAACATGGAAATATATAGGATTATAGTGCAGTCACTAATAATTTTGGGGTGATCCTTCTCGATGAAATCCAATAAATCCATAAATGTGCACTAAAGAAATCTAGCCACGTTTTTTTGAGAAAACATAGTCTATTTCAAAAAAATTTACTTGATGAATCCGCCTTCAATAACAATTAAATTTTTACACTATCTTCCTTTGAATAGGATAATAATATTTAAGATCTTTGTATTTTGTGTAAAAAAATTTACTTAGGTAAACACATAGTGAATTAAAAATCTTGATAGAATAAAAAATTATGTAATTATAAAAAATATATTTTTTACATTTAAGTGAAAGGTATCCCCTTACTAAGATTATTTATTTTATTATTTACTTGATGTTAATGTTTCTTATATGTCATTGTTCTTTTTAAGAAATAAGGGAATTGTTAGTAAATGAAGAAAATTATTATTTTTTCTATAGAATAACCTCTAAATATATAATTAAATCTATTAACCACTAATATAAAATATTTTTACCTCACAGATGAGTTAATCATCGAGATAACATTTCTAATAACCCGTTACCCACCCAAGAACCTAATTTAATTACTATTTTTAATGAAAATGTACAAGAAATGGGTGGGAGTTTAGATGATTTTCCATGATTTAATACTGAAGTATTATCACATATAAATTCACCATATAAGAATTCTAAACCTATTAGTAATCTCTAATGAAAGTTAAATCCCACCATAATAGAGGTACTGAAAAGGATATAAAACATTTTCCAGAAAAATGGATATATTAACCTATCTCTATCTAATAATGGACATCCTCATTAATTTAGTTTCCTAAAAATCTTCATAATCATTGTGGTAATAAAAAGGATATTATAATTCCTATGATTATTGAAAATAGATATAGAGTGTATATAGACTATTAGAATCTTAATTAGGTCACTAGGAATTATCATTTTCCTATTTCTTTTATTGACCGTATGTTAGAAAGGATTGAATATAAAAAACATTATTTAATCTCATATGGCTACTAAAGACATTTTCAACTACCCATTACTCCATAAAATCTATAAAATTACTCATTTACATATTCTTTTGGAACCATTTATTACAAAAGTATCTTATTTTTATTATTTTATTTCACCGGTATTTTTTAATGGGTATGAAAATTATATTTTTTATCATATTTAAAATTTACATAAAGTGTATTTTAATTCATTCATAATTTTTTTCAATTAATTTCTAAATTTCATTAAATATATAGATTTTTTAATAATTTTTTTTATAAATATCTTGTTTTAAATATTTATCGTTTTTACATCATGGTAGAATTTGGAAAAATCCATAGCCACATTATTTAATAAAAATTAATTGAATTTGATAAATCAGACAAAAATAGAAGTGATTAATAAATTATCTTACCAAAAATCTGTGAGAATTTTATGATCTATAAAATACTTGTTATTATAGGAGGATTAATTAAAATATTTGTATGTTTCATCTACCACTCTCTTGGTTACATCCTAATAAAGATGATTTTGATTTACATAATCATTTGAGGAAATATTTTGATATTTGGAAAAATAAATTGATTAAGCTTGTTAATGGAGCCAATAAACAAAGAGAATCCATTTTAGGTACTCAATATATCTTCTAAACTTCCTATAAGAGATTACTAAACCTAAATAATTCAAGAAAAATATCACACCATTTTCTATGATTCGAGAATAGTTGATTTGTTTTTTATGACGTTTTCACAGGGGCATACCGCCTGCTTGTTAATGTGCTCTAGAATACATGTTACCCATAATTTCGACTTTTGAAAGCTAGGTGGCATTAATATCTTTCATTGGATATGTATTATTCTAGATTGAAATGTGATGATGGGATTTTGGCCCCTCCTTCCAAGGATTCCTCCTTAAAACCCATCCCTTAGTCCAATCTCCCTCATAGATTAAGATGTGTTTGTGGAACTCGTTATATGTTCTATATCTTTATGGAAATTAGTTAATTATTATTATTAATATCTGTTCATTCCAATGGGTCTTGATAGGGTTTCAACCTTTGTTCTAGAAAGTAGTCAGATTGGGAATCACTAAAATGTTTGGATGTTGGGTACGTTGTTCACCTATATTCTTTCTCATAGGATGGAATTTTTGGGAGTGGAACCCAAGGCATCATGTGCCTGTCATGAGGTATCTTATCCCAAAGTATTATCTTTAAAGGATTTCACCTCAAGAATCCCATGTTTATAATGAGGATGTAGTATGAGTCGGTCGTGATTTTAACATCTTACAAAGATGAAAGTATTTTTATCATAATTCCCCATGAAGGAAAATCAAGGAGTTGTGTCCCTATGATTTAACACCTAAAAGTCTTACCAATGGATGGATCAAAATTCTTGTGGGGTGTATCCAGTAGGTGTTCCATATAAATTGACGGTTTCACACCATGAAGGTTGATCATCACACCCCTGGAGGTGGATTAGATATATACACCCTTATAAGGGGGGCACCAATGTTTACCAATGGATGGGATTGAACCTCAAGGAGTTGTCTTATATATCTTTTTTATAATAAAGTGATCAAAACACACATATTTTGGTGAAAGATGGTATGGGGTTTATGCATGGGAGTCCCCCATTGTAATATTAATTCTCTTGGTTGGATGGTGTGGGGGTTATGCATGGGATCTTCTTAGGTACATCTAGGAGAAGTGATTAAGTTGATGGGGCTTACTCAATGGACAGACCCAGGTGGATCGCATGATATTAGGGGGATATTGTGGCCTAGGTAAAATTAGGATGGATGTTAATGGATTTTATGGAGTTGATGGATTGGATAGATTTTTTGGTGTGTTGGGTTTTTCTCTGAAATAGGCTTCATGCATATCAAATTTTATTGGAAATCAAACACCATATAGTTCAATGAATGGTTTGCGACATATGTAGGGAAGCTTCCCATTCATAGGGACATGGTTGGTTGTTGAGCATACATGTAGAAGAGGCCCATGGAAGTTGGATACAGGTTGGGGATTACTCTATATGGGATTCCTGTTAATTGAGATGGATGGGTGTCATGGTCACTACTAACCTCTATACCCATGTGAGTCATGCTCGGTGTGAGAAACAAGATGAAGCATTTGACCTGATTCTCATGTCATCAAAGATGCATCAATGAGAGATGATGTGGGGTTTACATACGGGGTCATACCAAGGATGATTTCATTCCCTATGAGGAGGATCTCATTCCATGTGATAAAGATCTCATTCTATGTCACTCATTCAGAGAGGATACTATAAAGGGTGTCTGTGGAATACACATGGAGGTTTCCTAAGAAGGATCTCATTCCCTAATAGGAGGATTTCATTCTATATCACACATACGTGGAGAATCCTATACCTATTTCATAGTCTGGGGCCAAAGTTAAATGTTATACATTGAGGATTTTGGTGGTAGTTAGTTTTACATCATGTAGTGTGGGCATGGAAAACTCACTCCTAACCCCCTGGGATTACATAACCACAGCTCTTGCCCCTCTAGTAGGGGCATGGTTCTAGAAATTCTAGGTTAAAATAGTGTGTAGGAGTGGTCAATCCCATGGTCCACGTTATCATCCCCATGCAGAGAAGAAAAAGAGGTATCGTTCCTATAATGAGAACAGAATGTATGGAAATGCATGCACTAGAGGCACAGGGTTATCTCATAAGGGACCATGAAATTGATGTGCACAAGCTTGGAAGGCCTCGTACAATAGGTTCATGAAAGGAATGAGAGCTTCACACAAAAGGGGCTCGAACTTGGTTATTTGGAATATAGGCAAGCCATAGAGATTTAAATAGGTGGTGCATGTAGGATTTGAGGCTTGCACATAAGAGGCATGTTCAAGTGAAATATTGGGTTGTTCTCAAGACTTAGGTTATGTGGAAGAGGAATTGTTTGAGATCACCATACATAGATTTAATGATGTTGGGTAAGGATCACCAAACTATGGGCCCTCTCAAAGTAGGACCCAAAGGGAACCTATCAAAAAATATCTCTTCTATGGGGGTTATATCCTTGAGAGATGTTATGGAAGATTGTTGTTATGTTTATTAGAGTGGTGGATCGACTTCCAAAGTATCACCCTGATGAAGGCGATGGGATTATACTTATAGTTTCAATCATGGAATGAATGATATTATTGTAGTACATTCCTCTTTCATTCCTCTTCTTAAAACTTTTTTCATGGGCATCGTGTAAAGGAAGCAACATACATCGTATATGGTGTGAATGAACCTTCCACATGGATTCAATACTTTTTGTGGAGATCAAAACTTGTGTGTGGATTAATTTTTATTATCAGAATGGTTCTTCATGTTGGATAATGGATTTGGTTCACCCAAATCCTAATTTCAGTCACTTTTTAAATAACTCATCACAAAAATATTCGCCCCTCACAATTTGAACTGAATGGAGACCATATTGGAAGGTTTTGAAGTAAATGCTAAAGTCCTAGGTGGATTGTCCTAGGCATGCGCAATATTCATCTATGGGTGAAAATAGAACCATGCGTGCATGCATAAGTCTAGGCCCACTCTTATAAATAATAGAGGGGGCTTATTTATGGAACATTGAATTTCTATGCTATTTTCCTCCATTACTCTGACTTCATAAGATCAAACCTCATGCATGGAAAACTAAGCTTTGACCTCTTCTTCTAGGAAACATTTGTTTCATGTGTGATACAAACATTGAGGCAAAAACAATATTTTTCTCATCCACCACTTGATCATTCATGAAACAATGCATCTTTCTCTCATCTTCTCTAATATTCCAAGATACTTAGTTATACTTTTTGGACTCCTTGAAATACGTTTCAAACACATTCTTGATGGTCGATCATCATAATGTTGTTGAGGTTGAAGATTTTGTTACTACTCATAGATCCAACATAACTGGAAACCCTCCGATCCTTCAAGACCAAAGGTTTGTTTCCAAAAACCAAATTCTTCTAGGTATTCTAATACAATCACTAAACTACTACCCACAGAGCAACTATCTTCTAATGTAGATATTCACACTGATGGGTAAAGTGATCATCCCGAAATTCATGGATGATTCTCCAAGGTCGTGGTTCACATAAAACAACGAACTTCAATGTTGGAACATCAGCATCCATGATCATGCTTCCAGATATCAAAGAATATTTTCCATGAAAATACTGAATGGAAGGACCAAGATGGTCCTAGGATATGATCATTTTCCTGAAGATCTTCCTTCCCACTACACCTCTACCTTTCAAATTAACATGTGGAACAACCATTTGGGATTGTATAAGGATTGGTACTTGAGGTCTGGTAGAAATTTCATCTATGAATGGGCATGGTTGTACTAGGTGTGCTTCACATTCCTATAATATGGGGTGAATTTGCATGATATCAGGCTATATGAACCAGTATGGACATCACAATACTGTTTCTATCATCAATAAGTTTTACTTCCAGAGCTCTTCTACCAATGGTCTTGAAAGATGAACACATTTCACCATCATTAGGGGAGTTTTGGCATCATTCTATGGGTTATTCATTGCACCAGTGGTATCCTACTAGAAGGGTTCTAGTTCGATGAATTCCTTCCTCTTGAGAACACGTAAGGGATAAAAAGGGATCCACAATCTTTTCATGGAGTATTTTAGAAGAGGCGAAGGAGAATCTAAAGTTAACTCCCACATTCTAAAAGTATATCTTATTCTAGGAATGGTTTTACCTCTCTCTCAAGAAGGACCTAATGGTGAGAATGTCAGGTTGAGGGATATAGTACCATGTGACACCTCATAGGGGGAATTCAAGATCATATTAGTTTTTCCTGGAATAAAAGAAGTACCAGAACTTTTGGTATAGAATATTGAAAGACTGGGAACTAGTGGTTTTCTATATGATATTTCTTTCCACCATATTGATTGGTTAGATGATTTCTGTAAGTTAAACGAGAATGGGAATCTGTTTGGGGACATTGGTGATGGTGGTGATACTGGAGGATGGCCATAGGGTAAACCTAATAGTTCTTGTTCTAGATAGGTTATAGTGCATCGTAGTCCAAATCTCAAGGTGGAACACTCCAATAATAATATTTAGTTTCTTCAAATTATTACATGTTTTTAAGGTATCACACCTTGGGGGATAAAATTTTTCAAATTTCATCATCCCTCCAAACACCGACCTTTGGCTATCACTGCTGAACATCATTGGGGTCCGTCTAATGACCCTCATTGAGGATGGTATCATTCTCCAGATCAAAAACCATGATAACTTCAACTTCCACCCATTTTCAACTCTAGTCGATCCAATGGTGGATGAGGTACAAGGATCATGGGAGTAGAAGGAGTACCTACCAAGATTTAGGGGTGGAATCCTGGATTATCATGTCAATGGAAGGGTCCTTTGTGAGCTTTACATGTTTTCATGTTTCTCTGGGTAGTTCATAATCCTTCAACAACAAACAAAGAGAGTATACATGGGGGTTATGTGAATATCATCACCCTTGTATCCTTCGACAACTATGGTGTATGATGGCGCTTTCAGGTTCTGGTGAGACCATCATGACGCCACCAAACAATGTTGATATAGTAATGTTAAATAAATATTCTAGAAACTAGGTGGTGCCATACCTAGAGGAATTCTTGTAGAATCACATTAGGGTAATTAAACTAGTGATTGGACAGAAAGAGTAGTAATGGAGAAGATGGGTTCACCCCCCCCCCCCCCAGAAGTAAGCCAGTCATCTAGGGTTAATCAAGATGGAACTGCATGATGTGTATGTTAGAAGGTTCAATTGCACCCCCACCTCCAAAAGGGGACTGGTCTGAGAAGTGACCATGAGGACCAAGAAAAGAGGACACTGGGAAAATTTGAGATGTCTTCTACATCCATTTGTTAATATTGTCTTTATATCTATCTGGTATACCTGGAGGACATTACGGACATCATTGATGTCAAAGGACATCTGGAAGAAGCTGAAATGGGATATTATTGAACTACTAGATATCAAGCACATCGAGGTAGCATACATGGTGGACAATCATCGGATACATTCTTATCTAATAGCTATGGACATTTCCACATACCAGAAGGGGTGTAGGAAGCACCCTCGACCCTAATAAAAGTGATGCTTGTCCAAGATCCATATCGGGAGGAAAAACTTTCTGATGAATATATTGATGAAGAAGAAGAAGAAGGGAGATCTAATGATTGGTAATCCTTGGTGATGAGTTCTCATCAAGACGTTCCTCAAGAAAGTGGTGATACTATAGACTCTTTGGAATATTCGGTTAAGTTTCTCATGATAAGATTAACTTACTCAAATATTTCCTTGTTTGCTTCTTTAATAAATCTCACCTACTAACTAAAACTCATATTATGTAGTATAATCTTAATAGTGATCAATATACCACTACTATAGGGGCAGATGAAGTTCCAATGGGCATGGAGGAGCAAGTTTCAGAGCCTACACCCAGGGCTGTGGTGGGTAGTGATCCGACCAAGGTTGACATCGACAAGGTGAAATCTTCATAATCCTAGGCTCTCCCCATCATTTATGGGATAAATCTTCCTTGTATAATCATTTCCACATCCATTTTTAGGGATCTTTAACATCTAAGGTATCTTATAATCGACGTCACTCTTCCTCAAGGTAATATTATTCTTTGAATTCATCAAAAATCAGATTTTTATAGAGCTTTAGGATCAATTTGTTCACCTATCCCATGTAGCTTGTGCTCAAACTAAATGAGTGGAACCAATTCCAATCATTAAGATACCCAGTTCTTAAGGGTATCCTATGGTGTAGTTCCCTAATATGATTCAATAAATCAACCTGGTGGCACTCATCTCATGCAAGTCTTTTCCTTCAAAGATTCTTATTTTTCATTCATTGATAATATAAACTAATTTTATTTTATCCCATGATGTTCTCAGAAGACTACAAGCCTAGAGACCCGATGAGGTTGGGGAATCCATGGAATATCCTATAATGGTTACACCTATTCACATGAGTTGTTCAACAAAACTAACCTTTCCTTATCCCTTGATGAGTAGGAAGCTACAGTTACGAGTGATTCCACTGGTGGGGAAGTACATGAGGATGGTAAGGGTGATTCTATGGAGGAATAATGAGGCGAAGATTGTCATACCCATGACCTAGAGCCGAGTCTCTCAGAGTGGATAATAGAGGAATACCATAATGATGAACTCCTTATTGGATTACCAAAATATGAGCCTAGAGATCCTAAATAATTGGACCAATCTGATCCTAATGCAGCTAAAGATAATCACATCCTCTGGAATAGGGCATGCAAGTTCATCCAACACATAATTAATCAGACACTAGAGCCATAGTTGGTGGGAAATATGGGATCCATTCACCATTTTTTGTGTAACCCTTTCACAAGAGGTGGGGATTCTTGGGATCATCACATGGTATTCTGTGATTACATTATTGAAAAGAAATGGGAAGCAATCCAACTCCTGGATGTTTTTTGGTATCAGAATAAATCCAATTTCATACAAAAAATTCAAGAAGCCAACCATAAGATTCATTATATTTATGAGCAGGAGGGAAACTATTCTACCTATCTAAAGACTCAAGGGGAGGTCATTAGAAAACTAAGGGATCAATTATAAGAGGTATGAAACCAAATGTATCATGAAACAACTGAAACTACCGATCTCCAGGTTGAGTGGGGTTGAGAATAACTAAGAGATGATTATCTTCTTCAGGTGTTCAACGATTATGAAGAATATCTTGGAAAGAGGTAGCAAGTCTTAGAGGCCATTCACTAGGGTTTTCCATAGTTGAAACACTTGATCACGAGATTATATCCATAAGGGGTAATCATTCCAAAACATCTAAGAGGATCCAATATGTTGATGTACCTTTCATTCCTTGACATTCTTTATTTATTTCAAATCTTTTGTGTGCATGGAAACATTTCTTTTCTATCATTAATTATATCACTTCAATCATATTTGTGATAAAACTAATGAAAAATACCTAGTCACATGTGGGTCATTCATGGGGTTAGAAATAAGGGAAAACCAATAAAATGTTCACTTTGTTTGAGTTTTAGATAACAATCAAATGAGAGGTTATGGCTGGATAAAATGTCTCTAAGAATACCCAAATTTCCTTCCCCATCATGCGCTAATGCATGAATGGGATAATTCCATGGGTGTTTGAATTTTTTTGGAAAAATGGGGAATGAGAAGTTTTAATCATGATTCCCAACATTAGGAACACAAAGATAATGGAATGGTGGTATAGGATATTTTTTAGCTTGTTGGGAAATCACAATATGTACTGTTAGAATAGAATTGGGACAAACAAATGAGGGTAAACCCCTAACCAAGTCACAAACATGAAACCTATCTCGAAATGTCATCCAAATTCATCTGGGACATTGTCCTTGGACGGTATGTGAGCCAAAAGTGGCATGAGACCAGACCACTACGAGATCCCTTCAAACATGGAAGAGGATGGAGATCCAAATGAAGGGCACTCGAATTGTCAAAATGGAGTGATGGAATGTTTGAATAAATTCCATCACTATTGGAATTAAACCACCATGAACTAGAGAACATTGGTACAAGTACACTATTCTGAAAAAATAACAAACCAATCTTTTAGGGGTGTATCATCTAGATGACTTGCAATAGCTAAAATGAGTAAAATGTTGTAGATTACGAGAAATGGGGAAGATGAATGATAAAGTATAGTCCTAGAACATTTTTCAGTTTCACATCATGCAATTTGGATAATAAACACATAGTTTTACATTTTCTGGTGAGGATTTTGGACATTTATTTTAATTTGATATGGTAAGGATGAAGCGTTGTGTAGTTTATGGTCTTGTGACCAGGACTTATCGCACAGTTTAAGGCCATACATCCTAGACCTCGACCAATATTTTAATGTCATATCCCATGGACTATAATCTCTTAATCTATAATCATAGAGTTTGTACTGGGGAAAACCCTGGGGAAGGGGAATTCCGAAATGAGCAAATGTGGTGTGGAAGAGTCACAAACCCAATGTGAATGGGGACCAAGGAGGCTTTTACCAAACCAAATATTCCTAAGAAAACTATTATACAATTTAAATTCATGATTCATATACTATAGGATCATGGTTTGGGGTCTTAGAGTTTGGATCTGGGAAATTATATCCTAAATAGAGGTCTATTGTGTGACGAATTGGAAAACACGATGTCAATGAGGGAGAAGTAAGACAATCACTATGATGCACATTCCTAGGGATTTGCAAACAGTTTAATGTTATGATTTCTGGAACAGAGGATTTTAGTTTGGGATCATAGATCGTAGACCAAGGGTTCCTCTAGGATTTTTGACCATGTTGGTTCACACCTTTCTAGAGTCCTAATCCTTTGTGAGCTATGCTTGGTGAGAAAAACAACGAATGAAACCGGTAATCTCCGAACATGTTGCAGGACATAGGGATGACACTAAGGGTTTGGAATTGCACAATGATGCAGGGGAGTGGAAAAAAGGTAAGTTAAGACTTTCTTGATTTTGATAAAGGGGTGACTGGTGAGTAGAGTTCAACTATTGACTGCATTCAAAACATTGTGACCATGACCACACCTGTCATGAATAGAGTGTGAAAATAAAGGATCATCCATTGACCATGTTTTAAACATAGGATTAACTACTTACTATCAAAAATCCATTAGGGTGTTTCCCAGGATAGGAGGTGATCCAAAATTATCATGAAACTATCACCATATGGGGGTCCTTGTAGACTTTAAATGTAAGGACTCGTCCACTGAGTTCCCGGAGTTGGTGCCCATGATACACGATGTACCACAATTATTACATTATATTTAAATTCATTACAACATTTCTCATGCTACAGAGGACCGTGAGCTTCAGGTTCTGGGAAAACCAGCTGCATTCTGAAACTTCATTAAATACATGACTGATACCTGAAAATTTTTCATTTAAAACGTAGGGTGAGAATTGAAATACTCAGTAAGGGGTTTTGAAATTACTTAATACAAAATTTGAATTCCACTTTTGAAAATACTTATACTAAAAATAGTTCCTTAAAGGAAAACATCGTGACATTTCAAAGATTGATATTAAATAATTAAACCATTTCATACACAAGTAGTTGAACATTTAAATGAAAGCTACTAGATGAACAAAGTAAGCATGTTTGTATAAAAGTTCATCAAATCTAAGAAGTAAAGTAGCCATAACAGGCAATGTATGCATGTAATACTAAGCATGAACATTATTAGAGTCGCGCATAAACAATTTCACAAAAACTTATAAAAAAATGAACATTATGACATGATTAATGTAATTCCGGAATTTGAATTAAAATTCTAGGAAGGTAAACTGATCATGCATCATCACTGTCTCATCATATGCCATGTGCACTTTAATCTCATACTCATAAGTAATGGTTTTATAAACAAGGATATTTCTCTAGTCTAATTAATCACTCGGTTGGTCATATACTGAAACATAATGAGGAAATATATAATGTTGGACTCATGTCTGAATGTCAAGGCCTCGTGCTATGACCTAAGGGTAAAAATCCAATCTGATAGTCTTGAGAACTATCGATGCATCAACGAGTTTACTTTTACCGGTCTCTAACCTGGATGGCTTTCTTTTAATCAGACCCCAACCTGGCAGTCGAATACATTCCTCATATTTCAATAAGTTCTGATATTCAAAGTGTCCTATACCACTTTGAATATTTAATTTCCAATTGATATTACCCAAAAATACTCAACTGTTTTTCTGAAAACATTAGGCAAGATTCTAAATGAAAAATAACTAATTCTGAGATTTCTCGACTAATGAAAGGCCATGATACATCCACGCCCAATCCCTTCTTGTCTACCACACTAGAGAGTCAGGTTTTCTGAAGAAGAAAAATTTAATCTTGCATTAAATATGTATACATTTGCACTGGGTTTTCATATATTAAAACTTGTAAACAACATTTGATACATAAGTAATGCATATACATATTCGCACCTATATATATATACTTTCATAAGAATTTATCTACTTGTTCTGAAGTATTATATTTACACATCGACATAACATTGAAGATATGGAAATAAATAACCAAAGGAATACATAGTATGGTAAACATTCTTTTCACATAAGATAACAAATAAAATGACTGGGTGATTAGGTTTTCGCACATGAAATGATAGCTAGTTAATTAAAGAACCTTATCCATGGAAATGAATCCTTCCTAAAAGTATATGTCATTCATTATAATGATACAAGTGTCAATGAACATGAAATTAGATTCAAACATAGCCTCATTTATCAACCACATTCACTACTTTTGGTGATGGACCATATGGACATGTTACTTTATATCATTTTTAACCTAATCTCACGAATTCAAAAACATATGATGTTAATATAATTAAAACTTTTTAAATTAATGTATGTTGGACACATACATTATGATTTAGTAAACCCCAAATTAACATTTATTAAATAACCTTTAAATACTAATTGTGTTAAAAACACCAAATATGTTTTGATGATCATTATATTTAAATTAGGGTTTTGGAATTATATAAATATTTATATATATACATATATCTGAATATACGCAAGGTGTTTACATTTAAGTTTTTCATAACCAATAATTTCTTATATGTAATAAATACTTCAAAACATAATTAATCATTAATACTTCTTGATTGAAAGCCAAACCATGTAAGGTGTATAACTTGTGTGACCGAATGTATATTCATGTGTAAAAATTAGGGTTTTGCATAATAAATATAAACCAAATTGAAAGCAAAATATATTTCGCATCCAACCCATTATGTAAAGATTAGTATTCACCCTTTTAAAAAAAATAAACAGAATTTTAATTAATTATCCATGTATATCTGAATATAAGTGTATACATATATATAAAAAATTGGGGTCTTGTATAATAATTATAAATCCAATCGTACACAAAACATAATTGGCATCAAAGACATTACTTGAGGGTTGGGACTTATCTATTAAAATTTATAAAATGGATTTAGATTGAATTGTATGTGTACTTGTACATACCAGATTACACATACTGTATATATTTATATTTATATATGTAAACCGTATATACATACAGCTATATAGAATGGGTTTTGTAAACTAAAAACATAACATGATAATCTCTTTCACAAATTACCAAAACATCAAAGATCTTATCAGAAGATTTAAAATAGGAGAGAGTGAGTATATACATATATATATATAATCATATATATAGAATATATATATACCATGGTTTTGTAAATTAGAAACTAATGAAAACTTAATCCCTTACTTGCGAACCCTTAATTAAATCTGTGAAACACACTTTTTTTGGAGAGGCTTGAAAATAGGAAGGAGTTGATATATCTATATAAATACATATACAATATAAAATGTACCCGTTTATCCACAAAGCATGTGTAATCAATTTCCATAACAAAACAATATGTAGAATAGTCCCTTACTGAAATAAAGGAGGAGGGTTCAGACTGGTAGGAGATCGCTCGAGGTCTAGGGAAGCATGAGATTCCAGGGAAAGGATTAGATGAGATGAACCCTTAGGGTTCATTTTCATGGAAGGGGTTTATATAAACCCTATTTACTCAAGGATAAGGTTTAGATCTATCCTTAAAATTAAAACAAGTACCCCCATGCTTGACCACTGAGGTGCAATCAAGCCTTTGAGTTTGAAAAAAACAACAATACAAATATATATATATATATATATATATATATAATATATAAACTTCCCCGAGAAGGAGCTTGGGTGTGGATATGATGTGAAGTATGAGTGGGGTTTTCTCATGGAAAGGTGAGGAAAAAGGTAATCTTTGGAAGGTGATGGGTGAGAATGGGCCGAAGAGGAGTAATGGAGAGGGAGAGGCGGTGACGGGGATGGTGATGGTTTGTTGACGCCGCGGGAGGTCGGGAAAACCCAGGAGCTGCTGGTTGGCTTGCTGGGGGAGACGACACGAGGCATCGTGTGGCATCATCATGGGTGCTCAGGTGACGACGAGGCACTGGTGGGGAGATGCTTGAGCAGCCGGCGGCAAGGTGTCATGGGTTTGGGTGACGCCGCCCCTAGGTTACAGCACGAGGGGGAAGGCAGCCTCCTAACTGTTTTGTTTTTTTAATCCTTCTTTTGTCCAATTTTCCGTTTATTTAATGTTTTATTTTTTTATTTTTCTTTTGATTTTTGATCCGGTTTGCGCCTAATCCCTAACCGGGTTCCTTGTTTTTTTTCTTCCCTCAATCAACTTATTATATTATTATAATATTGTTAATATTATTTATACTTTATCTTTATTCCCTTATTTAATGTTAATCACGGTTATATCCTATTAATAAGTAAAAGTTATAACAAAATAAAAATACTTTAAAATTTAAGGTTTTATTACATTAATTATTAAACTCATTTATATATTTTATATAGATATAAATCATAATATAATTTTTAAAAAAAACAAATTCTAGTTAAACAAATTTGAAATGAATAAAATGTACTTGTTATTATTTATAAAACATTACATATTATTTAAAAGTATTATTAATTATTAAAATAATTTATCTATTTTATGTATCATATTATTAAATTTTATAACACAATATATATAAACATATACATATACATTTATAAATCAAATAAAATTCTAATTATGAAGATATATTTATACAATTTTCAAGTTTATCAATAAAACAATTATATATATATATATGTCATATTATATAATTAAATTGTTATAAATTTAATTAGTAATATGAAAATATATTAACTTAATACTAATTATCATAATTGGTACAAAATATTTATAATTGAAATTCATGAATGCTATTTATAATGAATTCTTTTATTAAAAATAATACATTTGATTTATTAAACGTTTTATATAAAATTATAGTATTAGTTTTATATAATTATAATATGCTTATGCTTATATATATATATACCATATTTTAAGAACAAGTAATAAATTAGTTATATTCATATTTTAGAATATTAATTATTAAAAATATTCTATTAATTAATAAATTCAGAAAGAATAAATTAATTATTTTAAACTGTATGTCTAAATTACACAATATAAATTTTCTGTTCTTATTTACAAGAAACTTTCTTTAAATTATAACCATATATATTTAATTAAACACTAAAGATCATTAGAAAAAAACTCAAATGGTCACATCATTTGAATTCCAATGGCTATAAGTATTTTTAACGGTCACATAAGTGCCCTATAAATCCAAAACATGGGGTGTCTTAGTTTCTTAGGAAGGAGAATGATTCTCATCATCCCACTGGTACTCAGCATGGCCGCGGTGGCACTAGCTATTCTAATGCTCATGGTGGATCCTAATTATCCATATTAAGTTTTTGGGATTGTTTTTATCTTGGGTATCCTTCCAGTGATCTTACTAGGGTTTTATTAAGAATTTTTGGTTAGTGATCTTTCCTTGTAAACTCAAAATGTTATAAGACACTTCGGTGTAAAGTTCTTAAATAATAAGTTTTGTGTTTTATCTTTTATATTATGTTTGGTTGAAAAGAGAAAACTTTAATGGCATTAAACACACAATTTCTATTTATAAGGTTTTGAAATATTCGGGGTGTTACATTATTCCTAATTAAAATAATTGTGTCCTCTCAATTCTATTCATTAACTGAAAAAGAAAACCACATATGATCATCATCATCAAAATGGGAGATTTTGCTCGGTCAATGGAATACCCAGGTTGGTACTCAGTTCCTCTGCTTCGCTATCCTAGATACACCTTGAGCAAGTGAGGTTAAACTCCCGCATAAAACTATTGGGCTTCCAGATAGAGGCATGAGTGGTGTAAAGCTCAGTGATATCCAGATGAACTTTCTCCCTACAGATTCATCGTACTACCTCAAAGTCGAGGGGTTTGATGTCAAAGAGTCTCCCGTACAGACTGAAACACAAGACTTGAAAAAGATATGTTGCACAGAGATTGCCCTCCTCTATAGCTTCCTGGAAAACCCTTTTAGCCAGATAGTTCGAATATAGGGAAAAACATAGAAAAAGAGCTTCATAATATTTCCCCTTATGTGTATTGTACACAAGTTGTGCATAAGTTATACGATAGTAAACATGAATCGATCCTCAGAAGAGTCTAAGGATATTTGAGTTGTTCGACACTTGGTAAAGAAGCTTGCAGGATAGTCGGAGGTTCCCAAAGGGTTCATAGTCTTCCATACATGACTTAACGATTATATTCTTGAGGATTTTAGTGGGAAGGGACAAAAGACATGTTAGTGATATTTCGTGTGCCATCTGAAAATTATAACAAAACCACATAGTAAGGTTCAATAGTAGTTACATATATCTATTATATGGTTTTTTCCAGAATTGTCTGAACCTATCCTCTGATACCAACTGTAAGGACCTGTCCCACGATTTCTCGGAGCCGGTGACCATGAGACACGATGTACTAAAATTATTACATTACATTTACATTCATTACATCATGTATCAAGCTATAGAGGACCGTGAGGTTAAGGTTTCGGGAAAACCAGCTGCATTCTGAAACTTCATTAAAGACATCACTGATACCTGAAAAATTTTCATTTAAAACATAGGGTGAGCATTCAGATACTCAGTAAGGGGTTTGGAAATTACTTATTACAACATCTGAATTCTACCTTTGAAAATACTTATACTAAAAATAGTTCCTTAAAGGAAAACATCATGACATTTCAAAGGTTGATATTAAATAATTAAAACATTTCATACACAAGTAGATTAACTTTTAAATGAAATCTACTAGATGAACAAAGTAAGCATGTTTGTATAAAAGTGCATGTATTCTAAGAAGTAAATTAGGCATAACATGCAAGGTAGGCAGGTACTACTAATCATGAACATTATCAGAGTTGCGCATAAATAATTTCCCTACAACTTATAAAAAATGTACATTATGACATGATTAATGTAATGCTTGCATTTGCATTAAAATTATGGAAAGGTAAACTGATCATGCATCATCACTGTCTCATCATATGCCATGTGCACTTTAATATCATACTCATAAGTAATGGTTATATAACCAAGGATATTTCTCTAGTTGAAATAATCACTAGGTTGCTCATATACTAAAACATAATGAGGAATTGTATAATGTCGGACTCATGTCAAAATGTTAAGGCCTCGTGCCATGACCTAAGGTCAAAAACCAAATCTGACTGCCTCAAGAACTATCAATGCATCAAGGAGCTTAATTTTACTGGTCTCCAAGCCGGATGGCATTCTTTTAACTGGACCCCAACTCGGCAGTCAAATACATTCCTCATATGTCAATAAGGTCTGATATTCAAAGTGTCTCATACCACTTTCAATATTTAATTTCCAATTGATATTACCCAAAAATACTCCAGTGTTTTTCTGAAAACATTAGGCAAGCTTTGAAATACAAAATAACTAATTCTGAGACTACTCGGCTAATGACAGGACATGATGGATCCACGCCTATTCCCTTCCTGTCTACCACACTCGAGAGTCAGGTTTTCTGAAAACATTTTTAATCTTTCACTAAATATGTATACATTTTCACTGGGTTTTCATATATTAAAACTTGTAAACAACATTTGATACATAAGTAATGCATATACATATTCGCACGTATATATACATACTTTCATAAGAATTTATATGTGTGTTCTGAAATAGTCGATTTACACATGGACATAACATTTAAGTTATGGAAATAAATAACCAAAGGCATATATAGTATGGTAAACATTCTTTGCACATAATATAACACATAAAATGATGGGTGATTATGTTTTTCCACATTAAATGATAGCTTCTAAATTAATGAACCTAATCCATAGAAATAAATCCTTCCTAAAAATACATGTCATTAATTATGATGATATAGGTGTCAATGAACATGAAATTAGATTCAAACATAGATTGATTTATCAACAACATTCACTGCTTTTCGTGAAGGACCAAATGGACATGTTACTTTAAATCATTTTTAACCTAATCTCACGAATTCAAAACATATAAAGTTAATATAATTAAAAAAAATTAAATTAATGTATGTTTGACACATACATATTAATTTATTAAACACCAAAATTGACATTTATTAAATACCTTTAAATACTAATTGCATTAAAAACACCAAATATATTTTTATGATCATCATATTGAAATTAGGGTTTTGTAATTATATAAATATTTATATATATAAATATATCTGAATATACGCAAGGTGTTTACATTTAAGTTTTTCATAACCAATAATTTCTTATATGTAATAAATACTTCAAAACATAATTAATCTTTAATACTTATTGATTAAAAGCCAAACTATGTAAGGTGTATAACTTGTGTGGCCGAATGTATATTCATGTGTAAAAATTAGGGTTTCACAAACTAAATATAAATCCAATTGAACCCAAAATATTATTCGCATCCAACCCATTATGTAAAGATTAGTATTCACCCTTTTAAAACCAAATAAACATACTTTTAATTAATTATCCATGTATATCTGAATATAAGTTTATACATATATATATAAAAATTGGGTTCTCGTATACTAATTATAAATCAAATCGTACACAAAACATAACTCGCATCAAAGACATTATTTGACAGTAGGAACTTATCTTTTAAAATTTATAAAATGGATTTAGATTGAATTGTATGTGTACTTGTACATACCCGATTACACATACTATATATATATATTTATATTTATATTTATATATGTAAACCATATATACATATAGCTATATAGAATGGGTTTTGAAAACTAAAAACATAACATGATAATGTATTTCAAAAATTACCAAAACATCAACGATCTTATCGAAAGCTTTAAAACAGGAGAGAGTGAATATATACATATATATAAAATCGTATATACAATACATAAATATATAATAGGGTTCTTGTAAATTAGAAACTAATGAAAACTTAAGCCCTTTCTTACAAACCCTTAATTAAATCTGTGAAACAAACTTTTTTGAGAGGATTGAAAACAGGAGGGAGTTGATATATTTATATATATACATATACAATATACAATGTGCCTGTTTATACACAAAGCATGTGTAATCGGTTTCCATAACAAAAAATAGGTGGAATAGTCCCTTACTGAAATGAATGAGGAGGGTTCGGACAAGTAGGAGCTCGCTTGAGGTCTTGGGAAGCTTGAGAGTCCGGGGAAAGGATTAGAGGAGATGAACCCATAGGGTTCATTTGCTTGGAAGGGGTTTATATAAACTTTAATTATGTAAGGAAAAGGTTCAGATCCTACCTTAAACTTAAAACAAGTATCCCCACGCTTGACCACTGAGGTGAAAACAAGCCTTAGAGTGTAAAAAAACAATAATTCAAATATATATATATTTTATATAAACTTCCCCGAGAATGATCTCAGGTGTGGATATGCTGTGAAGCATGAGTGGGGTCAGCTCATGTAATGGTGAGGACAAAGGGAATCCTTGGAAGGTGATGGGTGAGAATGGGCTGAAGAGGAGTAGTGGAGAGGGAGAGGCAGTAACGGGGACGGTGCTGGTTTGCTGACGCCGCCGGAGGTCGGGAAGAACCAGGAGCCACTAGTTGGCTTGCTGGGTGAGACGACGCGAGGTGTCGTGTGGCGTCGGTATGGGTGCTCAGGTGACGGTGAGGCTCTGGTGGGGAGATGCTCGAGCGGCCAATGACAAGGCATCGCAGGTTTGGGTGACGCTACCCCTAGGATGTAGTGCGAGGAGGAAGGCGGCCTCCTCCTTGTTTTGTTTTTTAATCCTTCTTTTGTCTCGTTTTCCTTTTATTTAATGTTTTATTTTTTTTATTTATCTTTTGTTTTTTGGTCCGGTTTGCGCCTAAACCCTAACTGGGTTCCCCGTTTTTTTCTTCCCTCAATCAACCCATTATATTATTATAATATTGTTAATATTATTTATACTTTATCTTTATTCTATTATTTAATGTTAATCACTGTTATATCCTATTAATAAGTCAAAATTATAATAAAATTACAATACTTTAAAAATTAAGGTTTTATTACTTTATTACTATAATCATTTATATATTTTATATAGATATAAATCATAATATAATTTTTAAAAAAAATATTATAGTTAAACTAATTTGAAATGAATAAAATGTACTTGTTATTATTTATAAAACATTTACATATTATTTAAATGTATTATTAATTATAAAAATAATTTATCTATTTTATGTATCATATTATTAAATTTTATAACATAATATATATAAACATATACATATACATTTATAACTCAAATAAAATTATAATTATGAAGATTTATTTATTCAATTTTCAAGTTTATCTATAAAACAATTATATATATATATATATATATTAATATATGTAATATTATAAAATTAAATTGTTATAAATTAAATTAGTAATTTGAAAATATATCAACTTAATAATAATTATCATAATTGGTAAAAAATATTTATAATTGAAATTCATGAATTCTATTTATAATGAAAATAACATTTATTTTAAGTGAAATAATACATTTCATTTATTAAACGTTATATATAAAAATATAGTATTAATTTTTTATAATTATAATATGCTTATGCTTTTATATATATATACCATATTCGAAGAAAAAGTAATAAATTAGTTATATTCATATTTTAGTATATTTATTATTAAAAATATTCTATTAATTAATAAATTCAGAAAGAATAAATTAATAATTTTAAACTGTTTGTCTAAATTACACAATATAAATTTTCTGTTATTATTTACAAGAAACTGTCTTTCAACTGTAACCATATCTACTTAATTAAACACTAAAGATCATTAGACAAAAACTCCAACAGTCACCTCATTTGAATTCCAATGGCTATAAGTATTTCTAACAGTCACATAAGTGCCCTATAAATCCAAAACTTAGGGTGTATTAGTTTCTTAGGAAGGATAATGGTTCTCATCATCCCACTGGTACTCAGAATGGACGTGGTGGCACTAGCTATTCTGATGCCCATGATGGATCCTAATGATATATATTATGTTGTTGGGATTTTTTTTATCTTAGCTAGCCTTCTAGTGATCTTACTAGGGTTTTGATTAGGAATTTTTGGGTAGTGAGCTGTCCTTGTAAACTCAGAATGTTGTAAGACACTTCGGTGTTAAGTTCTTAAATAAGAAGTTATGTGTTTTATCTTTTATATTCTGTTTGGTTAAAAGGATAAAACTTTAATGGTAATGAACACACAATTTCTATTTATATGGTTTTAAAATATTCGGGGTGTTACTTTAAATGTGATATAAACATAATCCAAGAAAGTCTTGAAGTGAGTAGAGAAACACATCAAAAAGTGGGATCCAAACTCGTGTAGTGAAAACTGTTTAACATCATAATTCTTAGAATATTGAAAACAGTTTAAATTAGATCTTCCTGCACTGTGGTAAAGATGCTTAAGTTATGAATCTTAGAATATGGAAAATATTTTAGTGTCTTGTCTCTTGGACCATGTAAAATAGTTTAAAGTTTTGTTTCTTGGACTTTGGGTAAATATTCTGTCTTAGTGTATATACATGACACAGAGTAAGTGAAATCCAGTGTAAATGTGTCCAAATAGGATCACACGCCACACACACACACCATAAGACAAGTTGGATGAGGCATACCATGATTATCATGGGGAATCAAAAACTCAATGAGTGGGGTAACATTTTCTTGATATCCCATACTTATCATATGAGGCATCCAAATTTTATACGAGGTAATGATTCAGTTTGACTTCATGTGTTGAGGACATTAGGATATGGATGTTAAAGTCATACAACATTCACTACTGGGGCATCAATTAGTCTATATTCATAATTCATGGACCCATTTCAAAGAGTTTAAGGTCATATTTCCTAGAACATGGGTGAAATGGGCATTCAAATATGTTCTAGGAAGCTTTATGCCACACAAAACGATCATGTCACCGATTGAGAATTGTTTAAAGTCATACGGTCTTAACCCTGAGGGAAATTAGTTTATATTAATGATGTACAAACTTGTAAAACATCAACTTATATGCTACTATTTTAGGATAAGACAGTCATAAACCAATGTGAATAATCCATGGAGGCTCACATGCCTCCTCTATAATTTAAAATAGTCTTTGTATAGTTTGAGGTCATAATTTATAGACCATAACAAGGCCAAGGGGCTGGGGGTTTGATAAATCTAGGGCTCAGATCGTTGAAAAAATTTATAGGCCTCCCTTTATCTCACAGGTAAGGGAATAAATCTACACGTAGTTCTTGAACATGGTTTGGTAGGATACAAACACTGGTATGGGAAATTCTCTTTGGGGAGGAGATTGAGGCATCCCATAATTCTCATGAGGCATCCTGAACTTGTTCAGGGGAGGGTCATAGTTTAATTTCATGTTTTGAGGATGTTAACTTCTAGTTTAAGGTCATAGAGTTTGGACAAAATAGGGGAATGTTTCAAGTTTGTATGTGTTGTGTTGCATCCAGAAAGACCTAATTTGAATGAGGACCTAGGAGGCCTAATACCATATAACACACCCTAGAGGAAACCCGCACATATTTTAAAATCATGATTCTTGGAATAGGTTGTATGTTGTTTAAGGTCATTTTTTATCTATTATCATCTCCTTGCTTATGGTCAAAGAGTTTTGACCAAGATAAGGCCAGGGGGGATGAAGGTTGAAACGTTTTATGGATGACCCCAAATAAAAAATGTCTGGGAATCTCTATGTATCCCATAAGAATAGGAATCAATCCACAGATAGTTCTTAAGATAAATCAACCTTCATAGGTCTGATACATACATAGAGGTGAATTTTTTTGTGTTTTGTTTTTTGTTTTTTTTTGGAGTGGTTGGACCAGGATATAAAAATCTAGGTGTCACTATGTTCCCAATAAGAATAGGAATCAAGCCATGAATAGTTATTGAACATGGAAGGGTATATGATAGATGCTAAAGAAAATGTTAACTCAGGTGATAATGTGATGGAACTATGAAATTAATCATCATGCGGCTAGGATCATGGTTTTTCCTGATTGAACACCATTCAAAAAGGATGATAGTTTTATAAAGTATTATCATTATACTTAAAGGACATTGGTATCATAGTTTAAATTCATTGTTTCTAATTCTTTTTTGGGGAACACATCCACCTGTTATGAAGGAAATGCCGACTATTTCCCCACATTCCTATTTCCAAAGGCGGGCGGCTTCCATCTCTTATTCAGGGACATTTTCTCCTTGATCAAAGCAGGATGATGGGATGTCAGTTCCTCCTTTGGTGGATTCCTCCTCAAAACTTTTGGCCTAGTCCGGGTCTCCCTCATAGAATTAATATGTTTTTTAAACTCTTCCCAGTGCCATGTATTCATGGATGTCGGTTAATTATGATGCATCTTTCAGGACATTGAAAGGGTTCTAGTTAGGGCAGCAACCTTCGGTTTGGGGAGTAGTCACGTTGGACATCACTGGCATGTATGGGCACTGGAAAACTAATGCGTCTAGGTTTATTCCACTTATGATATGGCTTCTTGAGGTCATGTATTCCCAAGGAATCCCAAGTCTAATTCAGGGAATTTTCTGTCATGGGCATGTCTCTGAGGTTTTCCTCAGCTTCCCCTATTTAACAGAGGTCCTGTCGCAATTTTAACATCTAGTAGAGATGGATCAGACTAATCAGAACACTAATAAAAGTGGATCAAATGGGTGAATCCTCATGAGGGTACAGAGCTATTGGGGCTAACTCATGGTTAGTTTCCTGATTTCATTTAGCAGCTGTGAGAAAGTGGGTGACATGATCTCACTGGGATGTGGCAGCCCGGGTAAGAATTATAATGGATGATGGGGGTTGAATGAAACGGATAGGGAATAAGGTGAAACCATCATGAAGGTGATTGTAATATTGGTATTGAGCCTAAAATATACTTCCTACATATCCTCATTGAAGGGAATCAAATTCCATGTAGTTCGGTGGGACAATGGGACACTGTAGGAGGCCGCCCGTGAGAATGGATGCATTGATGGGATCTGGAGGAAGTAGAACTTCCAGGTTGGGGCATGACCTTCCTAAAACACATAGGATCAAGGGAGGGATAAGGATGGGACATTAATTCTGGGCTAAAACCTTAAAGAAGATTCCTACGTATCCCTGTGGAAAGGAATCAAAGTCCACAAAGTTCAGGGTGGCGGCATAGAATCATAGTTTAGACATTGGAAAATGACCCCACGATATACTGGGGATTACACGTTGTTAGTATCCCTGGGTTTCATGACTCCACAAAGTTAGAAAAGAGATGTGGGTCCTAGGTAATGGGACTACAACGTCTTACCATATATTGCGGACTACAATGGCATATGGCTGGATGCGTCTACAACGGCTTACCGCTGGTTGGGGTTGAGAACGGCTTACCAGTGGTGGGTGTTGACAATGGATTACTACTAGTTGGGGTTCGCAACATCTTACCATCGATTGGGAAACCCAAAAGATTACCATCCATTGGGTTTGGACCTCAGGTAGGCTTCCTACATACCATATCTGGGAGACAAGGATCAAAACCTATGTAGTTCGAATGGGTATAGTTTAACATCTTACAGGACAAAAGGGGGCGTGTAGTTTAATGTCATGCGGTATGAGGGAGGATTGATGTGAAGTATTCCGGATGGATAGGTTTTGGCCTTGAAAATCAAGGAGGATTTCTATATACCTTTCTTAGGAGACAAGGATCAAAGTCCACATAGTTTGGATAGAGGGATATAGCTTAACATCATATGGGATGAAGGTGAACCAACGTGAAGGGGTTGGGATAAGAAGGTGTTGGGCTTGAACCTCAGGGAGGCTTCCTATGTACCTTTCATAAGAGAAAAGCATCATATTCCACATAATTCGGGTTGAGGGATATAGTTTAACGTCATGCAGGATGAAGGTGAACCAATATGAAGTTGTCGGGACAAGCAGGTGTTGGGATGGAACCTCAGGGAGGCTTCCTACGTACCGTTCCTAGGAGAAAAGGATCAAAGTCCACATAGATTAGATTGAGGGATACTTTTTAACGTTATACGGGATGAAGGTGAACTGGAGTGAAGTGGTCAAGATAAGTAGGTATTGTTCTTGAACCTTATAGAGGCTTCCAATGTACCTTTCCTAAGAGAAAAGGATCAAAGTCTACGTAGATCGGGATGAGGGATACAGTTTAATGTCATGTGGGACGAATTTGAACTGATGTGAAGTGTTTGGTATAGATGGGTGTTGGGCTTGAACCTTAGGGAGGCTCCCTACGTACCTTTCCATGGTGACAAGGATCAATGTCCTTGTAGTTCAGAATGAGGTATAAAGTTTAACATCATGTCGGATGAAGGTGAACTGATGTGAAGTTGTCAGTACAGAAGGGTGTTGGGGTTGAACCTCAGGGAGGCTTCCTATGTACCTTTCCGATGATAAAAGGATCAAATTCCATGTAGTTCGGAATGGTGGTATGGGGATTACACTCAAGGGAGGCCCGAGAAGGATTTCATGGTCAATGCTTACTATAAGCCCATGTAAGTCATGCTTGGTGTGAGAAACAAGAGGCAAAAAAGACCTGACGATCACATCGAGAAATGTGCATACATGGGAAGTGAAGCGGGTCTCATGCATGGCTAGCAGGTCAAAAAGGAAACTGGGGATTACGCGTGGTTAGTGGCCTAGGGATATGGAGATTGGGACTTACTCCTAGAAGGAGGCTTGATAGAAAAAAATACCATATGGAGAGGGATGGGATAATGAAGGTCTCAGTGGCCATATCCCCTCCAGTCTTTGGCACCGAAGAAGAGAGGAGGAGCAGGGATGATACCTCCCACAAGAAAATCAAGGGGATTACACAAAGATGGTTTCCCTTTCCCATAGAGAGAGGTACCTCCAGCAAAGAAGATCTCATTCCATGTAAGGAAGATCTCACTTCCATGGAGATGAGTGGGCATGGAGAATGTCTGAGATGGGGTGCCCCGCATGTATTAAATGGGGAGAGGACCCAATTTAACATCATATGCTGAGGATGATGGTTCTTGGTAGTTTAACATCCTACATCTCAGATGAGGAGGACTCACTCTGCACCCCTAGGACTTATATAACTATTGCACATCAACCCTTAGTGAAGAGAAGGCACCAGCAATTCCATGGTGAGGGGGTGTTTCAGAGTGATCCATTGAGGGGATCATATGTGTGTAGTTATGCAAAGATGTAATATACATTATCATGCCTATGAGAATAAGCATAAGGATAAGAAAAAAAATTATTAATAACCACCCAAGGGACCTTAAAATCACATAGTATGAACCTAGAGGGTTTTATGGGAGAAGGGTTTGCAAAGAAAATAGGTTCACAAGAAGGGACCTTATGAAGCTATGGTGCTCCATGTAGTGGTGGGGCTTCACGAAGGGGAATGCTTCGCGAAGTGGGGTATTCTAGCCTTGGAAAAGGGCATAGGTGCATATTGAGGGTGCTTTGAGATGTGGGAATACTTTAATGGGGTAGGACTGTGCGAAGCAAGGGTATCTTTCAAATCATAGTACTGGGAAGTAGTGTGCTTAGCGAAGCACAATAACACTCGCCTTAGCATAAGGTTCACATGTGCATGGAGGGTAATTCATGAATCATGAGTGCTTTGTGATGACCCAAGTCCCCTTGAGGATCTCCTTCCTTCACAGTGGCATGGGGCCTCTGTAAAGAGCATCCCCTCTTGAAGAGGGGTTGTATTTGAGATAAGGAAAGGGTACTTTTAAATGATCAAGAACCTAGAAGATGTCATTTTTTCACAAGGTTTCATAGAGCAGAAGTTGATTTGCGATTTCATTGCAGATAAGGTGAAAGGTTGGAGTATATGTCCTTTGGTCTCAAGGGGTTCCCGATATTTATAGGTGACGGGCAGCGTGAAATAAGACAGATCGACACGAATCCATGTTGTGATCAGCAATTTTTTTCAGATTTTGTCAAGTTCGTTGTAGTTGTAGAGTAGACTATCACGACATCCTTAGCGCGGAGCTCTCCTGGGTGCTCTGCATGGTGCTCGTGGAGACTTCTATCTATTTCAATAGGTTCGTGTAGGTCGATTAGTCTCCCTCCATGGCACAAGGATTCGGGTCAATTATGTCATAACCACAAGGCCACCCACCTCGTTACTTTTTGGTGCCTGTAGAGGGGGATTCAGCTTCACATCGTCCATGGTGTTGCAGTTCTCCACAAATGGCCTGGTGCTAAGAGGCTCCGTGAATAGTAATCATGAGGTAGTATTTTTTAATTGGTTTTCTCTTTGAATCCTTTTCCTCTTCACATATTTTGGTGCCAACAAATTTCCCCCCTCAAACTTAGATTCAAGGAGAAAATGAGGGTTGATGTCTGAGGTTAAATCACCAAAAGGTTGAGGAGAATCGCAAAGAATGATTGCGAAGAAGGGTCGTGATATAAAGAGGCGATGTGCGGGTTGGGAGATCTGTGAAGCTCATCACAACAAGTCATACCGCAAAGCCAAGGGGATCTTCACCTATAAATAAGAGAGGTTTACCTCTCTGTTTTCCATTATTATCTTTGTGTTTTTGTTCCCGAGATTTCGATTTACAAATCTCCACAAGCTCCATGGTCGCTCTTCACGAATCGTGCATTCCTTATTCATAGAGCACAGTGAGTCCTTTGACTCCACGAGTGTGTGCTCTTTGGCTTGAATCTACGAGGTCTATGGTAGGGCTCCATGACTTTTATTTATGATCGAGCTTCACGATTGAGCTTCGTGATCAATCTCTATGATCGAGAAAAAAAATTCAAAAAAATGAAGACTGAATGGATCATCATGGAGTTTTGAGGGGTCCATGCAGATGCTGACTAGAGAGACTAAATGAAGAATATCCTGGGCATTTGGTAGCATGTACGGAGTCATTCAGACAATGAGTCGCTAATGGAGCTACTATCAAAGGGTCAGAAAAACTATCCACTATGAAAAAGTCTGCGTCTATATGGATTCAGTCTAAGGGATGACATTTTCATTCCTAAAGTGAGTATAGATTAGCTGGCCTACTGGTTCAGGAGTACATTGTGCTAGCACCAGTGGTTTAGGGTGGCAGACGACTATACTTGGGAAGACATCACACCCATAAAATGTTGATTTACTATACAACCATCTAAATAACATTAAAGAGAATTCATTGTAGCCAGATACACCCCCCCCCCCCACCTTGTACCACTCCATTCTATGGGAGGCCCTAGGGAACCCAGAGAAGGGGTGGACTGAGGCGTGGTATTTTCTCCAAGGAAGAATCTTTACGGATGACTGGGCATGGACCTACTAGTTAGGAACCTCGTGAGAGGAGTTTGGGGCGGATCTGAGGTGAGTGGGCCTATATGAGGCAGCTTGGGCTTCCCAATTTCACATCTACCAGCCGAAGTAGCTAATGTTGGAGTTGCTGAGTAGGTAGCCATCAAGGACCAATACCTTTCATATTTTCCATGGGGAGGTTGGAATCAGCCTCTGGGATTTGAACCAAATATCAAGGGTCCTGATACTAGGCGCAATGTAGGATGAGTTCCTCCATGTCGTGAACACAGGTGGACCTGGAGCATATGCCGCCATTGGAAAAGGCATTGATAGATCTAGTGTTGGGGGAGAATGAGAAGTCGGTGAGGGATTTCCACTTTAACCAGTGGTTCAAGCAATTCTTGGAATCCCTTGAAGATAGACAGTTTCATGTGAGGCATCAAAACTGCCCGAAGGGGGTTCAGTGTGGAAAGGAGCACTCATATTGGAAACTCCTGGAGGACAACCAGTGTTAGAGATAGGGATTCAGTGTCAGTACGGAGAAGAAATCGATGGTTAGGTTGGCTGCATTCATCTCGGTGCTTATCTACGACTAGGTTCTTCTGGTGAGGGACACAAACTTGGGTGTGCGACCGACCACGTTCATCATGGAGTTCATATTGGAGACCGGGGAGCGGGTCAACCTGGGAATCCCAATGGTTTCCAATATGTATAAGGATCTGTGGCACAAAAGCGAAGGGAAGAAGCCACAGAGGATATGTGGGTCGTTCCATATTCTATATGGGAGGATAGAGGCACACGTTAGAGGAATATACAAATATCCAAACCCCATTTCCCCTCTAGGATAGGACTTTTGACTAGCCATTCTGAGTGTGGTGGGGATTTTTCTGACCAAGTAGACCCTGCAGTTGGTGCTGAACCAGGTCTAGAAGGCGGATGAGTTCAACTTCCACCCGTTCTCATTGCCAACAGGTGTGTTTATTGATAAAATCTAGGTAATGGAAGAGCATCGGTCAAACCTCCTGGCCTTTCGAGGTGGATTCTTGGTGCAAAATGTCGATAATGAGCTTCTCTACGAGCCGTATACCCCGTATGGTTTTGCAAGACAGTTCTAGTGCATGTAGAGGATGGCCCTCTGGGTTCACTTGCGAGTGCACCATGAGGGCCACTATTGTGTGATGAGGCAGATGTGTCTCATGTTCACATGAGAGGATGGTAATATGAAAAACAAGATGCATATGCCCACAATTGTCTATGGGCTGGTGAAGGAGTATTCCAAGAGCTAGGAGGTAGCCTACCCAAGGGAAATGCTGAAGCAGCAGATCATTCGTGTTAGTGACGGGGTGCCTCCCCAACCTCGTGGTAGGGTCTAGAAGGCAGTGAGGACATCCCATGGCGGGGGTCTACAGTTGCGGTGAGACCCTCCACCAACTGAGAGGAATGCAGCAATGGAGGACCCGGTGGTCCTAGAGGAACCATGTTATCCAGAGGGGAGGCTACCCATGAAGTTCTATAGGATACCCACCCAGGATCTAGAGAAGCGGCTGCGCCACATAGATATTCCTAATAATGTTGTCATCCTAGAGGATTGGGACATCTCGTATGTCAACAGACAATTCCTCAACCCGTCTGAGATGTAGAAATAACTGAATCATCTCAGGATAGATTTTTTAGGGACCGTCCCTATCAGGGCCGGGTTTTCAATATCCAAGGCAGAGGGGGAGCAGTACCTTGCTAAGATGGATAACTTTGTGCACTGTCAAGCTGATCTGTTCCCAATATCGTATCGAGCAAAGGTGATGCTCGATCGGAGGTCCCCTCCACACTTGTCAGCCTCCGAATTGAGAGAGTGGTTCCCTCTACCAGAAGAATCATATGAGTCCTCCAGGGGGGAGGAGGCCAGTGGAGGGAACCCTCCAGAGGAGGGTGAGGTCGGCAACTCAGACTCGGAGTTGGAAGAGTTTGTAGAGGCCTTAAGGTGAACCCTAAACCAATACCCCATAGTTTTTACTCGGGTCATTTATGACTTCCCAACTAAAATCTGACCTGTGCAGGAGGGCCTCATATGAAAAAATCACCCCCTCTCAATAGTATAATTAGCTGCAGGAACATCGGGATCCGCGCCCATAGTTACGTCAATCATATTACCCAGTAGGGCCGTGACACCTAGGGTGGTCCTCCCGAAGCATTTTAACTTCCCAACAATATATGGATGGCCACGCGTTGGGGTTTTAATGGAAAAAAATCAACATAGAGACCACCTGTTTGATCTCTATAAGTTTTCTTCATAGAATTCGTATCTTTCATCCATTGATCGGGTTTACTAATATCGGTGATCCCCTTGTATGCACAGTTTTTCAAATGGCATGGGCCACCTTGGTAAGGCAAGATGGAGCTCCCGAAACTGTCATTTCTAGGAGAACACGGGTGGTCATGGAAACGAACACCCAATTTAACCAAACTACAGTGCTCCCGATCACAATTGGGGTCATTCGCAGTACCGATCCCAAAATAATTGAGGTGGAGTCTGAAAATGAGTATCAACCGGATGACATGGGTCCAGACCTACCCAACCAGACACTATATGAATATTTTTCTGATGAGTTCTTGGAGGTTTTCCCTGCCTCTAAACCTGCCGACCCTGTAGACCGGGATGAGAAACATCTAATGGAGAAGATAGAAAAATCATCCATCGCCAGTCATGGAAGCTAATCAAGCGCTTCTTTTGAGAGACCCCTCAACCTCAATGGACAGAAGAAATGGGGAGGCTTCATTTCCGGTTGTGCAAACTATGCGCTGGATGAGTGGATGTCCAGAATCCTCATATGCTCATCTAAAACTTCATGGTGGATAAGATTCAGGAGAACGATCATAGCCTTGGTGTGGGCAGGAAACAGAGGAAATCAGTGAACATCAAGAGGATCCAGGAGACCAAAAGTGAGTTTTAGTGGTTGTGGTCATGAGATAATGAGCACTCATCTTTCCTCAATGCACAATCGGAACTCGTGTTGCGCCTAAAAGCCCAACTGGAAGAGGCCCAAGAACTAATGAATTAATCCACTGAGGAGATGTCCATCATCGGAACCGACGAGGAGTAGGCCTTGATTGTAGCTGATGAACTAAACCCCATCACTACTGAGGAGGATCGGGAGTTAAACATGCAACATCGGATTCTAGATTCTAGAATCCGTAGATTGGAGGAGCTATAATGCTCTATTGAAGAGGTTAACACATCCATGGGAGGGGCCAAACCTTGGGTACTCTAATGTGTGTAAACTTTTAAATGTAATTTCTTTCTTTAACCATTTATGGTGGATTAATGCATGAGTTCCATTATTTGTTTTGGTTTACTTAATTTCCATCAGATTCGTGGAATATCCTGGGATCAATCCCTAAGCCCATGTGGGTCGTGCCTGATGTGAGAAAAAAGGGATGACTGCTTCATTATTCCATCTAAATATGAGAGTGCCAAACATGCTTCGGGAATCCAGGGTTTGAACAACCAACCCATATTTCTAGGAAGAAATAGAGAGGCATGACTTGAGGATAAGGTTCTCAGAACAATTGAGTTTTCATTTTCCCAATGTGCTCTAGTGCACGAGTGGGGTAATGCCAGGGGCATTAGAATCAATCCGAACAGAGGGGAATGGAAGGTGTGAATCACAATACCAACAAATCAGACCACTGTAGGAATGGTGGGACAATGAAGGATAACTGTTTACCATGTTTGAAACCTAGTATCCCTATTGTGATAGCCGGAAATGGGGATGACAAATGAGGGATGATCTCCGACCATGTTCAAATCAAGGGGCCTGACTCAAAATGTTATCCCTTAGTCTTCTGCATCATTGGCCCATAAAAATAGGTAATACATAGTCTGATCATCCATACTGTTGGGGGTACCTTTATATGTGAAATAGGAAGAGGGTTCAAATAAAGGACATGAAAATCATGGAGGTTGGAGTGATGGGTTGTTTGAATGGATTCCAACACTCTTGGAATTATGTCATCGTGTTGAAAACACATCAGGTGGGAGCATCGATCTGATTAAGGATTAAACTTACATCCAAACAAGACCTCCCCAGTGAGGCTCTAATATTCGTAGTGGTTTTATGTCGTGTCAAGAAGGATGATAGACCTTGTACTAGGCCCAAGTTGAATTCCCTAGGTGTCTCTACGTATCCCATATGGATGGGGATCAATAAAAATGTAGTTTTTGAGCATAGCGTGGTCAAAGACCAATGTTGGTAAGGTAAATCCTCTCTAGGAGGAACCTGATGCATCACATAATTAACATGGTTCGCCATAAACTTGTTCAGGGTATAACTGTAGTTTAATGTCATGTGTCGACGACATGTGGACTCATGTAGTTTAACACCATATGGTAGTACGGGGAGTGAAAGGGGAGATACCAAAAGGGAGTACATGATGTGGTGGCTATAAACCTGATGTGAATGAGGACATAAGCCTACACCACACCATGCAGTCCTATGAAAGTCAGTTCTAAAAGGCCAAACAGAAGAGGTAATTAGGGGAACCTGAGCTGGACCTGAAGATGAGATGCATGGGAATTCCTACGTATCCCATTAAGATAAGAATAAATCTATATGTAGTTCTACGAGATGCAGTTCTTATTCCTTGAGGAAAAGACGTAGAGAGATCCTAGTTTAAGGTCATAGATCTTAGACTATAGATAGGAAGGAATCAGGGAGACACGTGGTGTGGTAATTTACAAACCCGACGTGAATGAGGATAGTAGGATTCCATATCACACTATGTGATCCCCGATAAGTTTTTAGGTCGAGGGACCTAAAATGAAAGTTGGGATAGGCCTGGGGCCAAGTGCTCTGGAATTCTTACGTACCGCATTATGATGGGGATCAATCCATATGTATTTCTAGAAGCATAATGGTAGGGTAACAATTCCATGGACAATACTGACGTATAGGTCTGGTCCACATGCCAGAAGAAGCAACATTTGATAGATCTTGTTTGTTCATTAAGATGGATGTATGTTTGTTTTTTTTTTGTGAAGTGATAAACCTAGGAATAAGAATCCAAGCATAGTTACAGAAATCAATCCATGTAAAGGAATTGAAAAATGATATGGTGGACAACCGCTACCAAACATGATTCCCCCTCGAGTGAGGGAATCACAATGTAGTGGCATTTTTCATCGTGGGTCTAGGACAATAATGCCATAGTTTAGGGTTGTATGATATGACCAACCCCTACATTTTAACATTATATAGTAAATATGTAATATTTTAATGTCACGTAAGACCATGCAGTATAGTATAAAGTCATATGGCTTGGACACATACAGAAGAAATGAGGTTTTATGGGGGGTCATGTTCATTGTGTGATAAATCATACTCGACGTGAATGAGGACGTGGCCCACACCACACCAAATGCAATTCCAGGGATCAAAACTCTGGACAAGGGGTCAGAAAAGGTCAGATAATATGGGTTGGACCCGTGGATGAAGCATCCAGGTGTTGCTATGTATCCCATATGGATTGGAATCAATCTATACGTAGTTCTGAGGGTGCATTTTAACTTCATGAAGGATGAAAAGGGTATGAGAGACTAGATCCTAGAAGTGGATTATGTCGTGCAACTATTGCAAACCTGACATGAATGAGGGAATAAGATTTCACACACCACACCATGAAATCTTATGAAAGTCATGGGTAAAAGTCCGAATAGAAGAGGTAATTAGTGGAACCTTAGATGGACCCAAAATTGATATGCCTAGGTGTTTTTTTGTATCCCCTGAGGATGGGAATCAAGATATATGCAGTTCTTGAAGGTTCCATGCATTTTAATGTTGTGCGGTGTGGACGTGGAGAGATCTTTGCTTTGAGGCCTTAGAACTCCAACCATAGATAGAAAGTAGAATCTTCCAAATGGGCTCAAACCTCGACCAAATAAATAATCTCACTTGAGCTATGCTCGATGTGATAAAAAAGGGTTGATAAGGTCTTTGAAACACATGGAATACCTGAATAGGGGAAACTAGTGTTGATCCCCGAATGAAGCCTCACCATGGCTTCGTCCCCCAAACATGCAAACACGCACTGAGGGATAGAACCAAGAGTGTCAAAATTCCACTTAGACATAATGGAGTGGAAAATAATGCGAATCATGCAACCATAATTTAGGGATTTATGGGGTTAGTGTGTCGATGGAGGATAATTTTTGACCATTTTCGAAACACATCATCCATATCGTGTGGCTTGAAATGGGAACAACAAATGAGTGTTGACCATTGACCATATTTTCAATGTGGGAGCTGTATCGATTTTTCATTTACAATCCTCAAGAAATTTAGCCTGAAATGATAGGAGATACCTTAGTCTGATCATCTGTACCATTTGGGGCTCCATTTGGATGTGAAATATGATAAAATCCCAAATTAAGGGGGACATGAATCCTGAAAATTAGCGATAACATGCCTATGTAGAACCTCAACACTCTAGGTCTTGAACTAGAGTGCTCCTATGAACATTGATGAACTTCCAAAGATGGATGAGGGGGGAAATTCAAGAGCATTTTCCTTGAAAATATGAGTGTAAAACTGTGGGAGGAAGAGCTCCCAGGAGGGAGAGGTATGTGGAATGGCTGTTAAAAACTCATCGTGAATAAGGATGTATCCCATACCACACTACATACCTCCTCCGGAGGAACTCCTGCTATGGGATAAAGAAAGAAGGGTAGGTTTCTAAGAAAAATTTTTGGGATCAAAGACTAAATATCTGGGTGTTCCTACGTATCCCATGAGGATGGGAATTGAGCCAAACGTAGTTCTGAAATATGTTTTGCAGTTTTACATCATGAGACAAAGACGTAGATAGGGGAAATGTATCTCAATGAGGGATATATATATCATGGAGAGTGGCTCTAGATGAATTAGAACATAATCCCACATACTCCACACCATTCATAATTCCCAAATAGAGCTCAAGTCAAGTGGCTGAGAGAAATAATAAATGAACCTAGGTTGGACCCAAAAAATTGAATTTGTTTTTCTACGTATCCCATGAGGATGTGAATCAAGCCAAACATATTTCTAGAAGATATCTTACATTTTATCATCGTGTGAAAATGATGTAGTAGATCTTAGTTTATGGTCATTGATCCCAGACTGTAGATCCCCAATTTAATGTCATGTGCATGGGACCGATGGGTGGAAAGGGTGAATCATCGTACCTGCTATGTGGGAGACCACAGAATGGAAACAATGATTGAGGGTAGCTGCTGACAATTTTTGTAACACATTATCCATTTCATTTCATTGAAAGGATTCAAGCATTGAGCGTCAACTGCAGACCATACTCTCAATAGAGGACTTGTATCAAATTGTCGTCCAAAATCCTTGGGGACGTTTTCCAAAATAGTAGAAGAGTCCTGGGGCCTAGAATCCATGTTGTTCAAGGGTCCCATCGGATGTAAGAGATAACAAAAACCCAAATGATGGGATGTCTAAAGTGTTATGGGACCTATGAAGTTTAACGTCTTTTAGTAAGGATGGACATAGGGGATTATCTCGAGAGGGTGTATGCGGCATGGTAGAAATAACACGATGTGAACGAGGATGTGTATTCCACACCACACCTCAAAATCCTAAGTTATAACTCTGGAAAGGGGCCTAGAAATGCTGAGGGACCTAAGGATGGGCCACAGATGGAAAGTCACAAACTATTTACAGTTTAACTTCTTGGGGTAAGGACGATGGTGATATTAGTTTAAGGTCCTATGGATCAAACCATAGGTACATGACCATTTATGTGGTTATTTTTTTACCAAAACTCTTAAGCCCACATGAGAAATGCTCGGTGTGGGTAACAAAGAAATGGGATCAGGCCCTCCCCAACATATAAGGGTATGGAAACCAGACTAACACTCCTTCCCAAGGAAGATTGATGTTTAAAGGGATAGCATGAAAAGATGAATCACTACACCTAAGGTTTCGGGCCCATAGGGGTGGTGAAGGCGATGGAGGATGTATGTTGACCATGTTCAAAACACAACATTCACGTCATGTGATCTGGAACAAAAAATGAGCATCGACCGCTAATCATATTCGCAATGCAGGACATATATCTATTTTTCATTCGAGATCCTCGAGGAATTTGGCCCGAAATGGTAGGAGATCCCTAGAGCCTAGAATACTTTCCATTCAGGTGTCCTTTTTACTGTGAATGACAAAGAAGACCCAAATAAAGGGAATGTATGAAGCATGACTGTACCTTGGTAGTTTAACTTTGTGGGAGACGACGAAAGAGGTGTAGATCTCCAAGGAGTTGGATACATGGTGCATTCATGATGAACTCGACATGAATAAGGGCCAAAGCCTTCACCACACAATTTGTTTCGACCCAAGTGGAGAACATAATGTTAGGGGTTTGGCCTATGGAAAAAATGTTTGGGAATTCCTATGTATACCATGAGGATGTAAATCAATCTATACATAGTTCTGAAAGGACCATGCAGTTTAAAGTCATGTGGTAAGGACATTGTAGGATAGAAGAATGGGTAGGGGAACATGGTGTGATCATCATAATCCCAAAATGAATGGGGGCCAGATACGCCTACACTACACCATGTGAGATCTTCCCAAAGAACTGAACCTAGGGGGGGTATTAAAAGAGAAGAGTTTGGGGGGATGGACTCTAATGTGAGTTGTTTGGGCATACCTATATATCCCATAATTATGAGAATCAAGTCATATATACTTCTTGAAGATTCCATTCATTTTAACGTCGTGTGGTAAGGACGCAGATAGGGAGGGGTCTTAGTTTAAGGTCTTAGATTTTAGACCACAATAGTATATCTGCCGCTCGGAGTTTAATATCATGAAGGATGAATGATGAGTAGTTTTATGTACTTCAGTTTGGACGAATCACACATTTTAACATACTGTGTAAAAGAAATAACAGTTTAAGGTCCTCCAGGACCAGATAGATCTTATTTTATGGTCATATAGCTCGGACCATTTTGTAGTTTATCATCATGTGGGATGGAAAAACAATTTAATTTCATGCATGATATAAATTTTTTAAGGTTATGTAGGACCCTCACTTACTCAGGCAAATTACTTCTTGAAGAATTTGGAATTTGTGGGAGGAGTTATAGGCTCTCCATCTATGGTTAACAGGGAGTATGACCCATTGGGGTAAACCTTGAGAATGATGTAAGGTCCTTCCCATTTGGGCTCTAGTTTGGGTGGCTTCCTTCTAGGTATCATTGACGTTCTCAAATCCAACACCATGCAACCTTGTAAGAAATAGAGGAGGAGAACTCTCTTGTTGAAAGATCTGGATATCTTGTTTTGATTCCTTTCTATTTTGTGCAAGGCACAAAGGCTATGCTCATTGAGTGATTCCAATTCATCCATATAGACTACCGCTGCCATATATGGCGCTTTTTGATCATAGAATGTTGTGCATAATGAAGGAAACAGAATTTCAATGGGAAGGATAGCCTTTTACCCATACACTAGGGAGTATAGAGTCACCTAGGTTGAATTATAAGTTTTCATGTGATAGGACCAAAGGATGTTGGGGAGTTTTTCTGGAAAACTTTTCTTGTTCTGACCAACCATTTTTTGCAGGATGATAGAGAGGGTTTTGTTGAATGCCTTGATCTGCCGATTTTCTTACTCGTGATAGTGGGAGGTATGGTTAGAACGGATGTGGTACTTAGTGTACAACTTCTCAACTCAGTTTCCCAGAAGTTGGTGCTGTTATCGGTGAGGATGGCATGAGGGACTCCAAACCGGTAGATGATGTTGGATCTCAAAAATTCAACGATAGAAGATGCCTAGACCTCCTTGAGAGGAATTACCATTGACCACGTGGAAAAGAAATTCATATCAGTCAGGATGAACTAGCCATCCAAGCAGCACAAAATGAAGAATACATAGCATATTTCGGAATCAAAAACCAAAATTATAGTAGCAGAAAATCAGAATTCTAGTATTTTGAGAATAAATCTGTGCAAGAACAAATGCAAAATTGAAGAACAGCGTATCAATTTTTTTTCTACCCTGGGATCCATTTGTATCTCCTACCACCGTGCCATCAAATCTAAATTCACCACAAACTAGTTGAATAACCACTGCAATCTCGCTCCACTGCTGAACCATGTTCACCCACTGAGGACCTTTCCACTCTAGATCTACTCCACCCCTCACTTCTCGATGTCTCCTCATGCTAGAACACCCAAAGTCTGCATCCCCTACTCACCGGTGAGTCACCCGAAGCCCGCATCACCACTTACACACTCCTCGTCACCGCAAACCACTTGTTGAGCCACCTCCCAACTGCTACCCAAATTTGCCGAGTCCCTCTGCTCGGACCAGTCTCACCCAACCATACACTGAACCTTTTCGCCTACCTCTCCTCCATTGGCGCTGCGAAGACCCCCCCCCCCCCCTCCTATTTTTGATTTATTTTTTTTTATTTTTTATTTTATTTTATTATAACATATAATATAATATATATTAACTGTTACAAGTCATACACCATATAATAATAATAATAGGTATATTATTGAAAATTTAAAAGCTTATATATAGTATTAATATTTCATAATAATATATGTTATTAAATAAATATAAAAATTATATTTACATATAATAGTAATAATAATATTATGTATTATATATATATATTAATAAGTATTTTAATTAACTAATTTAAGTAATAATATTAATATATTGTTATTTTAGTTTCATTTTATTTGTTTAACTTGTTTTGTTTTTTCTATCGTTCCATACAGGGGGAGATACTTGTAGAAGTGCTGATAAATGAAGACAATATGGGAACAACGTGAGAATATTCACTAGGTAGTTCTGGGAGAATAGTTTACAATCACTAGGAGATCACTTGGATTTGGTGATGGGTATCCTAATGATGCACCACATGGATTTTTGGCTTGTCATTTTTCCTCTGTTTTTAGTTGAGTTTTTCATAATAAAAGAGGATACTCGGCTCCTCTCTTCCAGAGGTATCCAAGGCCGGAATAGGGCCAGGGGGCATCATTTCAAGGTGGGGGAGGAGACTCCACCATGATCCATAATCCCCATCTATTATATATCACTTCACCAGACTGGAACTTGTCTTTGGCCTAGAGATGGGTTCCTTGTCTTCCATTTCATCCATCCTCCCTACTCTGGTTTTAGTGTTTTAAGTTGAGTTGGTAAATACTCTCGTAGTGTTTCATGTTTATTTAATTGTATTGTGATATTTGTTTAATTTGTTTTGTGTCGTTCATTCATCCTCTCTTTGTGTTGTGATCTCAAATCTCTAGAAATGGAGATCTAATTTACGGGGTTGGATCCAATTTATGAAACCTGACACGATCTAGAGATCTGCGCATTAACATGATCACTTTCTTTTTATTCTCCTTGGTTGATCACGTATGAGAGTAAGATTGAGCAGGAGAAAAGATATTTAATAGGACGATCGGCTACTTTCTTACTTAATTTCTTCTCCCCTTCCTGTCCTAATTTATTAAAGTGAGAATCTAGATTGGTTGTGTGATGTGATGATCTTAGTGGAATCATGCTGGCTTGTGAGAAATTCTTTCCAGAACGACTTTGCTGAGTGAATCACCTTGCAGTTCAAAGGAACGCCTGAGTATTCAAGAACTTCGATGCTTGAGTGTTTAATTTCTAGTCGAGATTGGTGTGTGATCTGAGACATCAATCAAGCACTGATCGAAGTTGAGAATTTTTGATCAATTTCTTAAGTTGATCTTGGATAGGGAGTAGAGGGTGAATTTACCTAGGTCCAGCCTTGTTCCCAATGAATTTTGTCTTCTGTGTCTTGGTATCAATTATTTTATGTGTTCCTTGTGTTGTGTCTGCACCTACTTTCTTTTCTTGGTTTTGTCCTATGTCTCTATATTTTTTGCACTTTCCCATCATTGTTTCTCAATCCACTTTTCTCTTTAGCACTGATTAGTGATTTATTAGGAATTGTGTTTTTCTGTTTTCAAAATATTTAAAAATTAAAAAACATTTCTGGAATGACCACTAAATCACTTGACACTGCTTATTTGAGAGAGACCACGATGTTATCCACAGTGTTATATATTGGTTCTTTATAAATGTAAACTTGACCATCCTCGCAACAGGGACAAACAGCAAATTTTGGAAACGTTTTCGGGGAAGCAAAGAGTGTCTCAGTGGTTTTTCCATTTTTTAGTTTATTTTGAAACAAAAAAACGTATAAAAAACATGTACAAGAAATTACAAAAAAACACACACACACACAATGATGAACTCTAATGAATCTGATATAGTGTCACTATTTGACCCGGTTCAAGATCTTGAGCAGTATATTGCTAAATTTCAAAGTTGGATGCATGAAAGGAAACATCGAGACCTTACAAATGAGGAGAAAACATATTTTCATGAGATCATGCAGTTGATACAACAATCCAGGTATAAGGTCAAAGGCTACCAAGAAGATAGTGTAGTACCACCACCTCCCACTGAAGCCCAAAATTCTGGAAAGACATTGAGAAGGAATGAGAAAAAAAAAAGAAAAAAAAGATGGAGCTTCCCAACTTTGATATGGATTTGTCCCTGGAGTCAAAGATGGAAATTCTAGAACCAATTTATGAGGATGTTTTTCAAGGGATGGAAGGAGATAGAACTTTCAATGATTCATGATGCTGGGCATTTATTTGATGATCATCTTTTCTGTGATTTCCATCCTAATTATTTCGCTTGTAAAAATTGTTTTACTGATTTCTCAATGCTTCAATAGGTAAAGCCAACACATGACATCCTATCACTCTCCTTAGAATATTCAGAATGTGGGGTGGTGTGTTTTGAAGAGAGGTTGGAGGAGGTTGACTACCTCACTCAATCACTAGACCCTCTCCCAAGATCACTATTCCATCATGAGGAGGAGAAAAGAACACTACTAAAGGGAGTTGAAAATTTTATGGAAGAAGATGTATGTTTATTCAACTTGGAATACATGGAAGATGATTTTAATTGTGTTTATCACTGTGAAGGTATCAAAGATACACCCCACTTTTGTGATTTTTTAGAGAGTGATGATGTTTCGATTGCATCTACTAGAGAGTTAATGGAACTCCCAATTTTAGATAGCACTTCTAGTTTGGGAGTTATTTTTAAAAAGGAATTTTTGGAGCTGTGCACAAGTTTAAAAGTGGATGATGACAAAGTCTATTTTCCTCAAGATAAAATAATTTATTGGAAAGAACTAGAATACAAGTCACATCCAAGTATTCCAACATTAAAACTTGTTCACACTCAACCTAAAGCAGAAGAAGTAAGTAAGTACCCCCTATATCTTGTTCTCCCCTCCACCATTCAACATGAAGTACTTCACTACCTAGGAGGGGAATTTGGTTGAATCTAAACATGGGGTACTCCAAAGATGGAAAATCAATGAAGTTGGAAGGAATCACATTTGGTGGCTCTTAATAAAGAAGCTAAATCCCCAATTTGACTGGGGTTGATTTGAGAACTGTCTAGCTGTGGACAGTCAAACTACAGCACCCCCTAGGGGGTTATCCTAGGATTTTCCTCTTTAATTTTTTGATTTAGTTTCTTTTTGCATGTTGTTTTTAATTGGTGTATTGTTTTCTTAGGACAATAAATAGGCAGTATATTCCACGTGGCTATCAATCAAGTCTCAGGGGGCCAGCTCACTGGATTAATTGATAAAACTACCAAACTCAGACTTTTATCTGGTTTTTATTTGAGATTTAAATCTTTAACAGTAATGTTAAATTGTTTCATCATGTAGGTGAAAAACTAGAGCAGCCATAGTTCATGCACATGGAAATAAAAGGGAGACATTTGTAAATTTGAGAAGCTTCACATTTTGGGGGGTATTGTTTTATGTTCCAATGTTTTACTCTTCACATTTTTATTACATGCTACTGTGAATTAAGTGTGGGGGTCTTCCAACAGATTTTTGAAACATTTGAACTGTGTTTCTCACTTGAGTTTTAGCTTGCTAATATCTACTTAGTTGAAAAAAATTATTTTGAGCTGATTTGTGAAACATGCTTTCACCCACTGCTTTCAATTTCATTATGTTGTTACTGTACATCACTGCTAATCATGCTACTATTTGATGTAAATTGATAAAATCTTTTGTCTGCCCTTTACAAAATTCAAAGCATGAACATTTTATGAATAGCACTAAACTTGTTGCTGGTGATGGTTGGTGGGGTTGGGATCTTCTGTTTTTTGTTTATTTATTATTTTCTTTTATTTCTCTTTTTGTGTGGAAAAGAAAAATTTTCAACCTCATTTCTACCCTTCCATATCCTACTTAAGTTGAACGGTCCATCAATCTTGAATTTCAACTGTCTTCGACATTATAATTCAACATTGTGGACAATTTTGTGTTTTAAGTGTGGCAGATAGGGTCATTTTAGTGTCATTTCAAATTCCCCCTTCTTGAACCTGAGTTTGTAGAGTTTGAAAAAAGCAATGATCAAATTTGTTCAAAATTTGTAGAAAATTTTTTAATCAAATTCAAGTTATTTCATTATATGGAGGCCATTGGAGGTTCACTAGTACTTCAATTTTGTCTTGTTTAGTGGATAATTGTTTGTTGGTTGTTGAGAGTGGCATTTAGTCAGAAACTATTATGAATGGGTGATTTCTGAGTGTAATTGTTCATTGCCTTTATGAATCTGTCTGTTTAGGAATTGAGGATGGGAGTGTGACACGATAGGTTTTTTGGGATGATGATCATGACTTATAGTAACTAGAAGATCTCACTAGAACCTAGGGGACTCATAATTTTTGAAATAATCACTTTAGGAAGTCAATTCGATTGATTACTAATTAATTCCTTTGTAACTGAAGTAAAATGGGCAATTGGGATACCACGGTGGGTATCTAAGACAAGGCGCAATGGGTACATTTTTGTGAATAAATAAAGCCAATTTCAATCTTAATAAGTGCCATGAACAGTGATTTTCACATGGAATATGGATGTGAAAAATGGGAATAAAGTGCCCCTATCAAAAATGAACTCATTATGGTGAGGGGAATTTTGAACCCAGATGAAGAAGGGGAAATTGACTTTGTTAATTTTCATTTGAGTTGAGTCAATACAGTGATGAAATTAATGGACTTTAATTTCTGGAACCTAGAGGAAGGTGAGAATGGAAAGATCCCTTGGTTAAGTTTTAAATTCCACTTCATCTAACCTTTCATCACTCCTTGGATTACAACATGAATTGGAAGGAGAAGTAGGGCAGTTAATGAATACACATAGGTTGTATGACATACTTTAAAGTGTATGAATTTCTGAGGCTTTTGACTTCCAGTGAGTTTTTGAAGCTATACAGGACATCATTATTTAACACCTTTGGATAGTCTGACCAACGGTTTGGTCCTACTCCTCTGAGTATTAAAGTTTATTCATGCAATTTTTGAACTGAAAATCACAAATCATCTTTCTGTTTTAAAGTCAATGGCATGTACTTGTTTGAGGACAAACAAGGTTTTTAGTGTGGGGGAGTTTGATGTGGCTCATTTTTAACACCCTTTTCCACATCCCTTTTTATAGTATGACTGACTTTTTTTTATACCAAAATGTTGTTTTTTATTAAATAATTTATAATTGTTATGATTTTGTAATTTGTTTTGTAAAATAATCAATTTTAGTTTAAATCATTTGTTTTTAATATTAATTATTGTATTTTTAAATTATTATTAAATTAGGTTTGTCCTATTAATTTGACTTTTATTTATTTATTATTTTATTTTTAAAAATTTTTCATTCCAGTTAGTTTATTAATTCATTAATTTAATTAATTAATTCTTTATTCTTTAAATTGCAAATAAATAAATCATTTTAGTTTTTAGTCTTTTAATAATTAAATTAGTTTTAACAATTTAATTTTATTCAATTAATTATTCTTATTCTTTAATTTACTTTATTAATTCTTTAATTAATTGGTTAATTAATTTAAGTTAGTGAATTTAAATGTTTTAATTTGTTCTTTAATTAATTTGTTTATAATTTTTAATACAAATAAATTCATTATTTTAAATAAAACATAATTAATTTTATTATTTAACTTTGTTTTAGTTATTTAGTTTTTAATTATATTAAATTTAATTTATTAATTGATTAATAATTTTTTTAGTTTTATTAAATTATTAATTTATTTAATTTTTTGTTGTGTTTATTTTGAAGGTGTTTCTGCATGCCATGGTTTCTTCACGGTCACAGTGCCACTGCATTGCCTCTAACCAGTCTTATCGTTTCCAGAACGGTGGAATGCCGCACCATTCAATACCCATATAACCATGGAACCGTTTCAGAACTGGTGGCAGATCATATCTTCTCACCGTCACCACTTCTGAATTCCCCCACACACCATGTTTCCTCACTATCCCACTGTTTTCACTTACGGTGCCACGGTTTCCATCACGGTGTCACTATGTCCACCTCACTCATGGTGAGACCATGAAAGACACACTCACGGTGGCACATATCACTATGTCCACCATATTAGTGTCCCACCATTTCAGCTCGTGTCTCACCATTTCTTGCACACATTGCTTCCTCTACACCCTAATGGTTCCACACTCACAGCAACATAACGGTGCTTGTCTCACCGTTCCACACCCTAGCACCCTCACACCATCAAACCTCTAGCTTCTTGCCTACCTCCTTTCACACCATCCACGAAGCACCACAACATCACAAAAAACAAACCACAGGGCAATAACCAATCAACCATGCAACACAACACAAAGAATACACAGCAGAATTCAGAATGGAAAACCAAAATTACAGCAGCAGAAAATCAGAATTTCATCATTATCAGAATAAATCCGTGCAAGAACAAATGCAAGATTGAAGAACAGTGTATCAAATTTTCCATTTCTACCATGGGATCCATTTGAATCTCCTAACACTACACCGTGAATGTTGAACTCACTGCAAACTAGTTGAAGAACCACTACAATCCCACTCCGTCGCTGAACCTCGTTCACCCGCTGAGGACCTCGCCTCTCCAGATCTACTCCACTCATTGTTGCTCACCGTCTCCCCCTACTGGAACACCCGAAGCCCACATCCCCTACACGCAGATGATTCACCCAAACACCCGAAGCCCTCATCGCTGCTCGCACACTCCCCGTCACCGCAAACTAGTTGTCGAGCCACCGCCCTGCAGCTACCCGAATCTGCCGCATCCCTATGCTCGGACCATTCTCCCCCAACCATACCTCGAACCACGTCACCTTCCTCTCCTCCATCCATACCTCGAAGACCCCCCCCCTCCTATTTTTTTCCTTTCTTTTTTTAGTTATTTTTTATTTTATTTTATTATAACATATAATATAATATATATTAAGTGTTACATATCATATACCATATAATAATAATAATATGTCTATTATTGACAGTATAAAAGCTTATATATAGTATAAATATTACATAATAATATATGTTATTAAATAAATTTAATAACTATATTAACATATAATATTAATAATAATATTAAGTATTATATATATATATTAATAAGTATTTTTATTAACTAATTTTAGTAATAGTATTAATATATTGTTATTTTAGTTTCATTTTATTTTTTAACTAGTTTTGTTTTTCCTGTTGTTCCATCTAGGGGGAGCTACTCCTAAAAGTGATGATAAATGAAGAAGTTTGTGGGAACAATGCGAGAATATTCACAAGGTAGTTTCAGGGGAATTGTTTACAATCATTGGGAGTTCAATCGGATCTAGTGACAAGAATGCTGAAGATCCGCCATGTGGATTTTTGGTTTGTCAGTTTTCATCCTTTTTTAGTTGAGTTTTTTCAGAATAAAAGAGGACCCTCAACTCCTCTATTCCAGAGGCATCCAAGGCCATAGCAGGGTCGAGGGGCATCATTTCAAGGTGGGGGAGGAGACTCCACCACGATCCATAATCCCCATCTATTCCATATCACTTCATCAGACTGGAACTCATCTTCGACCTGGAGATGAGTTATTTCTCCTCTATTTCATCCATCCTCCCTACTCAGTTTTTAGTGTTTTAAGTTGAGTTTGTACATACTCTCGTAGTGTTTCATGTTTAGTTAAATATTATTGTGATGTTTTTTTTATTTGTTTTGTGTCGTTCATTCATCCTCGCTTAATGTTGTGACCTCGAATCTCTATAAATGGAGATCTAATATGTGGGGTTGGATACTATTTATGAAACCTAACACGATCTGGAGATCCACGCATTAACACGATCACGTTAGTTTTATTCACCTTGGTTGATCGCGTCTGTGAGTTAGATTGAGCGAGAGAAAAGATCTTGCACATAACGATTGGATACATTATTGCTTTATTTCTTCTTCCCTTCTGGTCCTGATTTCTCAAATTGGGAATCTAGATTGGTTGTATGATGTGATGATCTTAGTGGAATCATGGTAGAATGTGAGAAATTCTTTCCATAATGACATTGAAGGGGGAATCACCTTTCAGTTCGGGGGAATGCTTGAGTATTGAATAACTTCGATGCTTGAGTGTTTAATTTCTTGGAAAGATTGGTGTCCGATCTGAGACATCGATCATGCACTGAGAAAAGTTGATAATTGTTGATCATTTTCTTAAGTTGATCTAGGATAGGGAGTAGAGGTTGAATTAACCTGGGTCCCGCCTTGTTCACATTGACTTTTTTCTTCTTTATCTTGGTGTAAATTGTTTGTTATGTGCCTTGTGTTGTGTCTATTCCTTCTTTCTTTTCTTGGTTTTGTCAGGTGTTTCTATATTTTTGCACATTTCCATCACTTTTTCCCTCTCCACTGTGCTCTTCAGCACTGATTAGTAATTTATTAGGTGATGTGTTATTCTGTTTTCAAAATATATAAAAATTAAAAAAAAAATTAGGAACAACCACTTTTTCACTCGACCCTGCATCCTTGAGAGAGTCCCTGAGGTTATAGTGGATTACCTACAAGTTATCATAATCGTCTGGAGGGATAGGGGAGATGACTCTCTAGTGTTCCATGTGGATAATCAAATCATATTAATCAGGATCTGCAATAGATGCATCTATGCTGGCTAAGGAGTCGGCTCAATTGTTCTGAGATTGAGGGAAATGGGTAACTTCTAGTCGAGACTAGAACTGGGCCATCAGCTGGTGGGTACATTCCAACAGTAGTAAGAGCTCTGGTTTTCTAATGACATATTCACTATTGATCTTCTTAATGAATAGTTTAGATTACACTTTCACATCCAAGTAGGGAACACCGATTTCAAGGTTCATCTCGAGAGCAGTGATGGGAACCTGATACTCTGCCTCATCATTTGTATAGCCTTCTGACAACCGGAATGAATATGACAGAACGGCTTGTGCTGGTGTGATGAAGATGTACCCAAGAACACCTTTTTGATTTTGGTATGATTGAGTCTTCTTCTAGTAAGAATTTTGGAAGCACCATAAATGTTAATTTTCCAACATGGAATGGCTTGGACTACCAATAGAATTACCTCATCAGGAAAATCATGATCCAGAGACTGGTCCACGGGACCTGGATGGGTAGCAAGTAAGTCTTCCAATTATTTCCCCTTAATAAACATCTGGGTGAAAAACCTTATGTCGAACTACGGGAGGATTACTGACCACCGAGCTAGATGGAATGTCAACATGGGGCGGTTCAGGATGTACTTCAGCAGATCCACTCGGGACACTAGTTATACCCCATGGTTCTACAAGTAATGTTGCAATTTATACACTACTAATACCAGTGAAAGGCATCTCTTCTCAATGGATAATTATCTTTTCTCTGTATCATAGAGGATGCGGCTGAGATAGTAGATACTGTTCTTCATTCTCTCTTTGTTCTTCTGGGATAGAAGGGCGTCGAGAGATCATTCTACACCGGTCACATAAAGGACCATCGGTTTTTCAGAAATGAGTGGAATCAGGATTGGAGTATAAAACAGATACTGCTTGATTTCTTTTAAAGAAGTATTACATTCTTCATCCCACTGATAGATAGTTCCTTTATTTGTGAGCTGAAAAAAGGGATTACACTTTCCCCCAAATTTGCAATGAATCGGTGTATGTAGGCCAAGTGGCCTTGAAATTCGTGAATCTCTTGAATATTTCTCAGATGAAACCTCTGAAAGATTACCATACACTACTTCAAATCTATCTCGATGCCTCTATATCTGATAATGAAGCCGAGAAAATTTACCAAGGTGACCCCAAAGGCACACTCAATGGGTTCATCTTCAAATTGTGAGAAATGAGGAAGCCGAAAAATTTCTCAAGGTCTTTGATATGGTCCTGACACTACAAGATTCGACCAGAAGATTGTCCACATAGAATTCTTCCAACATCCTAAGGTTTTTATTAAATATACGGTGCATGGAATGCTGATATGTGGCACCTGAATTCTTTAGACCGAAGGGCATAACCTGGTAGCAAAAAGCACCTTGTGGTGCCCTGAAGGCTGTAGACTCTTCATCCTTGGGGCCATTCTAATTGGGTTATACCTAGAATACCCATCCATAAAAAAGGGATCCTGGAACCTAGCTATTTCATCAATCAGTAGCTCCATCATGGGAAGGGTAAAATCATCCTTCAGACAATGACAGCTGAGATCCCGAAAGTTGATGCACACTCTGATCTGTCTATTATTCTTCTTGAAGGGAACAATTTCGGTTAACTATCAGGGGTACTGGACCACCTTAACGAAATTGGATTTTATGAGCTTATCAAATTTTCCCGCGACCATGGAACCATGAGAAGGGAGCATCTTTCTAGCGGGGTATTTGAACCCGCAGTGATTTGATGGAAGGCCGAGGTGGGGGATGGTGACATGAGGATCTAGTCTTGAAATTTCATCATAACACTAGGAAAATACATCATGATGTTGCCTCATAAAGTCCATGTAATATTGTTTCTCTTTGACAGGAAAAGAAGAATAGATTAATATGAGTTTTGGATTTGTCTTGCTACTGAGGTTCACCTGTAGCAATTCATCGACCATGGAGGAGACGCCCTCCTTAAAAGCGGGGAGGTGAATCTTCCAAATCTTATTCTTCACTTTTGGAGGAGGGTTCCATTGTGGTAGGATATTCCTTTGAGCTAATAGATCCCCATGGAAAGTTGGTGCCAGCCTAAGCGGTAGTAGACACTACATCGGGGGACTCATGTGCTACCGAAACCATAACAACGAAAGTTGTCGACCTGATCCCATCTGGTCTTTGGCCCAAGGGGACACACTTGTTGATATCAAATTAACAGTGGTTTTTTGGATTGATCTGGTTATCCAAGACTCGAAAAAAAAAATTTTGATGTATTTTCATTACCATGGGGCGGACATCCCAATACCTTATGGGGTAGGGGCTCTGGGATCACCCGAGCCTGATTTTTGTAGGAATACTAGGTGATATTCTTGCATCGGTTAGACTTGAAAATGTGCTTCCCCCTAATTCTAGAAATAGTGAAGCATTTCCCTATATCAGGGATCATAGCCTCTAATCATTGTATTAGAAAAATTTAGGCATCATCAAGATCTGTCCATGGGTCTGTCGCAGTCATAGCATGTTCAACCTCATTATCTTGAATCTGCTTGTCCTTTATCTTGTAATAGTTGTCATCCTAGTAGAAGGATTCACAAGAGGAGAAGGGAGACGCATCACCTTGGAGTATTCCCACTTGACCATTAAGAGAGTAATTAAGGAACTAGTGATATGATAAAGGAATCTCCACATGTAGGTGAACCCATGGCCTACCTATCAACTCATTATAGGCGGTGTCCTGGGAGACAACCATGAACTCGTTGGTGGCCATCGAGCCACAAAAATAGGTCTTTAGGTGGATCTTTCTGACTGGATTCTATTTTTTCTATCATAACCTTGGATTTTTTAGTCCAAGGGACTCAGATCATCCTAGGGAAGCCCCATTTTTCGAAGTGTTTGGGTCGGGATTAGGTTGATCTCAGGGCCTGTGTCAACAAGATAGAGACAAAACCCCATTCCATTGAGGTGGACGGTGATGTAAAGTGGGAGTATGTTTCCCTGTATGGGAGATCCTACATCTTCTTTAGATAAAGATATAATGGCCTATCATTCAACATGTTCGACTGCCTCAGCATGGGAGGATTATTTAGCTGCTACCTCCACCACAAACTGGAGGGGTATTTTTAAATATTTGGAGAGGTCTTTATACATATCCAATGACAAAAGAAGAGCCTCAAGGATAGAGAGCCTCACAGAAATGCTAGAAATATTTTTAAGGATATCATACTTCCATTCCAAACATGAAATTCTGCTTACAGGAGGTCGTTCTGCAGCAGGGGGTATGACGAGCCCTTTCAGCTGAACCAACAGTTGACTGGTGCTGGGAATATCCCACTACTCTCTAGTCGAAGCCCATGGAATGACTATCGGATGTGGGTTAGATTACTGAGTCCAGTTTTTAATAGAGTGTGTCTAATCATGGTGTGGGCATGGCGGATCTTCCCAATCAAGTAACACAAAGAGTGGTGAAGGCAGACCCGATAACACCAGATGAGACTGTTGCGTGTGCTGATCTCTACATTAGGCTTGCAATCTAGTTTCGGTGTATTTTAAAGCCTCGATGGAAGTAATAACCAAGGAACTCTGAGGACCCATATATCCACAGTCCCGTCGATGCTAGAAATGGTTGGGATTGTTGTGAGGATCCGGCTGGGGCTCTTTGCTGTCAGAAATCATGTAGGGGTTTACCACCTCAATAGTGTTAACTGAGGCGTACCCTTGATCCTCGCCTAAAGAATCCTTCACTAATTGATGGATTATGGGGGAATTATCTATCTCTGGGGTCATGAAGTTTCCAAGGGTACATGATTACGATATCATTGGTTCGGGACTTTGTTTTCCCTTGCGTCGCCGATTCTTGCTCTTCTGGGAAGAGAAGGGCTAAGTCATTGATGCAGAAGTACTGGATTTGGGTGATACAGTATCTCTTAAAGGTTATTATTGATTCAAACATGCATGGATAATACCTTGGGTATGGGATACCTCCTTAAAATCCATCCAATCATCATAATTCTAGGACCCATGGTTAGGAACCTGATTCCACTCACCTTCAATATCACTACCACTATCTGGCATCACAAATATGCATTCCACTTGTGACAGAGTTGGGCCTAACCTGAATATGTTTTTTTGAACCTGGTCTTTATATGATTCTTTAAACACATAGCACTATTTGAGGGTGTTCCTGAGGATCTGGTGATAGGGGCAGTAATTGGGGTGGTCAGTGAGAGCCGCCTCATCAGGCCTCCTTCATTCGTGAAATAAGATAATTTCATGTTCCAAGGCCCATCGGAAATTACCAAGGACCTAAGTCTCATTGAATGATTAGGTTTTTTTTCTCTTGTCTGAGAAGGGGGATCTGGGAGCTTGGCCCTGACGATGGTCTGGAGGTGCTTGTCGAGGATCTGAAATATGGTTATCTTTCTTGGGTGGTAGCGGCGCATTACACGGGGGCGCCTGCGGATTTGAAGGTAGGTGTTGTTGGTCCATAGGTTGTGCCTGAGGTGGTGGTCCTCTACGAGGCTATGGAGGTTTCTCCACTGGTAATAAATCTAGTTACCTGGAAACCTCTATTTGTGCCACCATAGCGGGCTCGGCCTTAGCTGTTCTTCTCATGGAAATTGTAGGAGGCAAAAGACATTCCTTTTTGGACTACTACAAGGATTCCTCTATACATTGGGCCCTATTAGAGAAGTATAAGAATCCCCCAGGTTAATTATGAGTAATTATAGAGGGGACTAGTTCATTTCTTACATTCTACACACAATGGTTTAGCTTTTGTTCTAGAGTCAGTGGCATATCCAAGGCATAGGTGAGGCCTCTCCACTAGGCGACAAAGCTTGAGACCTACTAATCAGGCCTATGCTTTCACTTGAAGGGGTATTCAATACTCATATTCTGGGTGGTAGAGCTGAAGTAGTAAAATAACATTCTATAGAAATCGTCCCAACTAGCAACTGACCCAAAGGGTAGATAAATGTAACAGACAAACGCAGACCCATCTAATGTTTATTAAAAACACCAATATTTGGCGGCCTCGTGCTATTACAGACTTCCCATAATGGGCCCACACCTTGAGATGAAGTGGGATTGATGCTCTAGAGGATCTCCCATCCCATAAATAAAAGAAAAGGTGGGGTTTCTAAAACCCAGGGGTGCTAGCATATCATCTACCCATGCCGGATATGGCTTGCCATCAGATATGATTTCCACATGTCGAGTTTCGAACACCTTAAGAGGAGAAATAAACATCACCATTAGATCATTTGGGTGGGGATTCTAGTCTTGACAAGGGTTCCTGAACAACAGTGCTTTGGAATGTTCTTCAACTTGATTAGTAGGCTCTGCGACTCATGGAGCGGCATGTGGAATGACCTGCAGAGTGACTAGGGAAACCTGAGCTTGGTCCTGAGGATTATCACACCTTTCAGGTGTATTTGGTGATAAATACCATGCCTTCTTTCCATAATCTCCAGATTCTACCCTAATATTTGGGTAGGATGGTTAGGGTCACCCGGGTAGAAACTCACCGAGGGAAAGATGTATCTGCCCGTGTTGCCCCAGTTGAGGATCATTGTAGTCTGGTCGCTACTCTATGGCGCATTCATCAGGGAGTTCATCGGACATATTCTTATTCTCCATGAACTGTTGATGGAACATGACCTTTTCAAGATCATATTCTATCTTCTGCACTAATCCAGATGGGTCATAGGGTTTGAAAACTTCGATATGTTCCTTGAACTTATTGGGATATTGGCTGTGGAATAATGCCTCAGTGGGCATGGGGATACCTGGTATATTTCTCTACTGGTGAGTAACCCTTCCAAACATATCCAATAATTGCAGCGCTTCCCCCAAGTGCAAGTTATTTTCAAGGATCTCTAGCTTGTTCTCCCCCTCTGATAGATTGGCCATGTTAACCATGAATCAACCTGGAGGCATATCCTCAATATCACCTTGAAAATCATGCTGGTGCTGGAGAGAACTGAAATGGAGAGTAGTATACTTCTTCCAACCACATACTTGAACGTGGAGGGAATCCTCCTTGACAATTATGAAGATCACTTTAAAGCTTTGAATGCATCATTGTTGGAGGGACCGGTGGTGACCGTGCAACTCAGGGAACTGGGCCACATGGAGTGCATCCAAGTCAACCATACGGCAATGCTGTTCAATATCTTCAAAGTGTGACTGAAGCATTAGGTAATCCACTCACTGATATTGAAGACAGAAGTGTGTCTCCTATAGGGTTTGGTGAAAGAATGAAACTTCCTCCTTGGTAAGTGATTCTGGCCCATTGAATTTCATTGTTGTGATTGGCCAAAACATCTCTTAGAAATGATCCACTGTAAGGATGTCCCAAAATCTCATTGTCTCAGACTCAGGATTTGGACCTTGGTTACCCCACTAATCTACTGGGGGTAGCTTTGAGACTGACAACATCACTGAAGAGGACTTCTGAGATGGTATATTGGCCAGTGGAGAATACGTTGAATGAGCTAACAAGACAACGTATCTCAGTCATTCCTGTGATTAATGTGATAACTAAGATACTACATCTTAGTAAGACGGGTTGGAGACCACAAATTCTAGTGTAGGGGTTGTAGTCACTTATGGCAGTCCATGCTTTTTTCCATCCTTTATTGGTCCCCAAAATAACTCTTCATGATCTCTGTTTGAGGTAGATAATGACCCTATTTATGATAGGGAAGATTGCATAGCCATGCCCTGGGAAGGGGCTAAATCTTCTTCATCCTAGATATACTTACAGAGTGATGTGGGAATCTGGTGGACCTCACATTCTAGAAGGATGAGGTTGATATTCCTCATTCCTACCCCATACCTCGACACAGAGGATCATGGTGAGGGTTCCATTACCTAATTTCATTCTGCCTCGGAATCCAGGAACCAGACAGGATTAATTGAATTCTGAATCTTCTCATCATTCCTTTTATGGCATCGACGACCCGCCCTTCTTCCCTAGGATGGCTCTTTGGGATATGGTTTATTTTTGGCATGAGGTGGACCTTCAGTCGAGTTGATGCTGGGGTAGACAGAATTCTTTCTGGGAAATATGCGGTGCGGGGAGCACCTAGAAAAATGTCCAAGGAAATATGGGAGGACCTCCATGTTCACTAGATGATGCATGGATGGAATCTCCAAGGGAAGTGCTAGAGCGGGTAGAACCTCTACTGAAGTTAGTGGGAGCATGGGCAGGGCCTCCTTGTTTGTTTCCTTTGAAAGTATCTGTATGAGTAGGTTCCTCATACTGGTCGTGTTGGACATGGGTAGGACCTCTGTGTTGGGTGCCCATGAAGTGAGGAAAATCTCTGCTTCTCTGATTATTAGAACGAGGTGGACCCTCATCAGTTTCTATAAGGACATGGGAAATACCCCCACGCTGACGGTTGACCGGAAGGGTAGCATATTCACATCAGTGGCCTGTGACGGGAGTAACATCTCCATACCTGAGGTCAGGGGTGTGGAAGAGGCTTCCATACTGGGTGTCAATTCAGTGGGGAGGACCTTAACTCAAATTAAAGGTGGCATGGGGAGGACCTCCCTGCCGAGCTTGGGATCGGGGAGGGACCACACTCTCATTGGTGATTGTACGACGAGGACCTCTATACTAGATGCCATTGTCATAGATCAGCATGCGATGGATGCTACTTGTGTTGGCGACCAGGAGAGTCGACCCAGCCTACACGTGGGTGGTTGGGTCCTTGACACGGGCTGGGCGCATGAGTTTCCCTACTCATCATAAATAGGGGGTTGATGGTATGTGTCAGCAGGGGCATGGCCACAGTATTCGTTGACGCTGATGCCCCTCAGTGGGTACCCTTCTCAGCATGCGCCCGATGCTAGAGTCAGGTTAACTAGACTAGGGTAGGTGCTGTAAAAACATAGCTCACCTGCTCCTCAGCCTGTGGGGCTAGGTGGCGGCGCTGACGCAGCCTAGTGGGAGCTCTCCTTGGGAGTCCCTAGAATGAGATTCCAGATGGGTTGTCCCAAACATCCCTCACCTCACTGTCTTAGGTGAAAGAGTCATCAAAGTGTTCTGAGGAGATCATCTTAAAACTATTATACATCGGAGTGGGGAGCAGTGGATCCATGCGCGAACCTTGGGGGTGGTGGTGGTGATGAGGCGCTGAAGCCTCAAGGTCCTGTCGGGCCATATCCAGGGTTGGGATAATCCCCGCCTCCTCATATAGTCTAATTAGGTCATTAATCACCCTTCTCTGAATGAATTCATATAGGGATATGGGGTGTGTCCACCCAACATTCGTGGACATGGATACAGTCAAGGGGGATATGGGGCCGCATGGGATTTCTGCGTTGATTTTTCCCTTGCCCCCTACGTCGATGGGTGGGCGGTGATTGGTTTCCTATCATGATAGCTTGGTTTCTACAAAGCAGGGAGATTTAACCATTAGTGATGAAATAAGGAAAGAGATGTCAGGTTCCCTAGGGCCATTCCATCTTCCATGGTTGGTAAGAAGGATCCACACTAATAACGTTGCAGACCGGGATATCCAACCTTCAATTGCCCCAATTTCTGGTGTGTTTTATGCCAGGCCCATTATTTTCATGGTTGGACCTGGCACCAAATATATGGATCTGGTGACACGCTAATACACTGATGTCTTGAGCACTACTAATCTTCACATAGATTAAAATAACTTCACATCGGGTTCACCATTTCTCTTTCCAACAATTTATTTGGGGTGTGCATCTGTCTGTTTTGGACGACGTGTTGACTGTTTCCCCACATTTTTTCTTTCCCAAGGTAGGATACATCTGTTTCTTATTCAGAGAAATTTTCTCCTTGATCGAAACAGGATGATGGGATATTGGTTCCTCATTCCATTGATTCCTCCCCGAAACTTGTTTCCTTGTTCGGGTCTCCCTAATAGACTTAAGACGTTGTTCGTGAAACTCTTCCTATTGTCATGTATTCATGGACACTGGTTAATTACGATGCTTCTGTCCGAACATTACAAGGGGTCTAGTTAGGTCAGCAACCTTCGGTCTGGGGAGTAGTCACATTGGACATCGTCGGCCTGTCTAGACGCTAGAACACTAATTCATCTTGGTTTCATACCCTTATGAAAGGTCTTATCGAGGGTGAGGAATCTTGAGGAATCCCAGGTTAGATGAAGGGAATTTTATTCCATAGGCAGGTCTCTAATATTTTATTCATCTTCCCATGTTTAATACAGGGTATGTTCAGAGTTTAACGTCTATCAGAGATGGATCAGACTGATCATAAAACTAATAAAAGTGGATCAGATGGGTGAATCCCCATTAGGGAACAATGATGCTAGGTCTAATGTGTGGTTAGTTACCTGATTACTTCTAGGAGTAGTGGAAAAGTGGGTGACATGATATCTCTAGGATGTCGAATCCTGGGTGAGAATCAGAATGGATAATGGTGGTTGAATGTAACGGATAGGGAATGAGGCGGAACCATCATGAAGGTGACGGTAACATTGGGATTGAGCCTCATAGGGACCTCCTATGTATCCTTGTGGTAGAGAATCAAATTCCACATAAATTGGAGAGAAGATGGGACACCTGAGGAGGAAACCCATGATAATGGACGCATAGATGGAATCCAGAGGAAGTTGAACCTCTGAGTTGGAGAATGGCCTTCTTGAAACACATAGTATCAAGGGAGAGATCACGATGGGACATGAATGTTGGTCTTGAAACACAAGGAGGCTTCCTACGTATCCCCATGGAAGGGAATCAAAGTCCACATAGTTCGGGATGTGGTATAGAATCGAGCTATAGATATAGGACAACGATCCGACGATTTACGGAGGCTTACATGCGGTTAGCAGCCCAGGTTGGTCTGACACCACGAGGGTAGACCAGAGATGTGGGTCCCAGTGAAGGGGACTACATTGGCTTACCATCAATTGCAGACTACAATGGCTTACCTCTATATGGGGCGACAACTTCTTACCGCTGGTTGGGGTTGACAACTGCTTACCCCTAGTTGGGGTTAACAATGGCTTACCGGTGGTTGGGGTTCACAACGGCTTTCCATCATTTGGGGAACACATTAGAGTACCGTCGATTGGGGTTAGATCTCAAGTAGGCTTCCAACATACCTTATCTGGGAGACAAAGATCAAAACCCATGTAGTTCTAATGGGTATAGTTTAATGTCTTGTGGGATGAAAAGGGGCATACAGTTTAACTCCATGCAGGACGAGGGTGGATCGATGTGAAGTGGTCAGGACCGATAGGTGTTGGGATTGAACCTCAGGGAGGCTTCCTACATACCTTTCCTAGGAGACAAGGATCAAGTTCCTTGTTGTTCAGATTGAAGGATATAGTTTAACATCATGCGGGATGATGGTGAACTGATGTGAAGTGGTTGGGACAGGTAGGTATTGGGATTGAACCTCTGGGAGCCTTCTTACGTACCATTCCTAGGAGACAAAGATCAAGGTCCACATAGTTTATGTTGAGGGATACAGTTTAAATTCATGTGGGACAAAGTTGAACCAACGTGAATTGGTCAGGACAGATGGGTGTTGGTCTTGAACCTCCGAGAAGATTCCAATGTACCTTTCCAAGGAGACAAGGATCAAAGTCCATGTAGTTCAGAATGAAGGATATAGTTTAACATCATGAGGTATGAAGGTTAACCAATGTGAAGTGGTCGGGATAGATGGGTGTTGGTCTTGAACCCCAGGAAGGCTTCCTACATACCTTACCAAGGAGACAAGGATCAAAGTCCACATTGTTCGGAATGGTGGTTTGGGGCTTACATTTGGGAATCCTGGGAATAATTTCATGGTCAATTATTACTATAAGCCCACATGAGACATGCTCTATGTGAGAAACAAGAGGAAACAATGACTTGATGATCACATCGTGAAAGGTGCGTATGTGGCAAGTGAAGCGGGGCTTATGCATGGATAGCGGCCGAAAAAAGAAATAGGTCTTACGCATGGTTAGTGGCCCAGAGAGATGAAGATTAGTATTTACTCTGGGACGGATTCCCAATGGTGAAAAATCCTAGAGGGAGAGAGATAGGATAACTAATGTGTATTTTACCATCTCTCCTCTAGTCTTTGGAAATTAAGAAGAGAAGAGGATTAAGGATTCTACCTCCCAAAAGAAAGGATAGGGGCTTACACCAAGATGGTTTCCCTTCCCCATAGATAGACACTGCTCTAAAAAAGAGGATCTCATTCCATGTGAGGAATATGTCACTCCCATGGAGACGAGTGGGCATGGAGAATGTTTAAGATGGGGTTCCCCACGTGTATTCCATGGGGAGAGGCCATAATTTAAAGTCATGTGCTGAGGATGAAGGCTCTTTGAAGTTTAATGTACTGCAACTCAGACAAGGCATATTTACTCCGCACCCCTAGGACATACATAACTAGTGCACTTCAACCCTTAGTAAAGGGAAGGCACCAGCAATGTCATGGCGAGGGGGTGTTGTGGAGTAATCCATTCAGGGAATCACGCTAGCGTGGTTATGCTAATAATCAATAGCCATTAGTGTGCCTATGTGAAGAAGTATAAGGCTAAGAAACAAAACAAAAACAACTGCCCAAGGAACATTGAAATCGCTTCATAAGAACCTAGAGGGTTATATGGGAGAAGGGTTTGCGAAGAAAATGGGTTGACATGAAGGGACCTAATTAAACTATGGTGCTCCATGTAGTGGAGGGGATTCACAAAGGGGTATGCTTTGTGATGTGGGGTATAATATCCTAGGAATAGGGCATAGGTGCATATGGAGGGTGTTCGCAATGTGGGAAGAATTTCACCGAGTATGACATTGTGAAGAAAGGGTACCTTGCAAAGAATAGTACTGTGAAGAAGTTTTCTTCACAAAGTACAATGAAGTTGCCTTAACATATGGTTCACATGTTCATGGAGGTTACTTCACGAAGCAAGAGTGATTTTCGAAGACCCGAGTACCCTATAGGATATTCTTACTTCTCAGGGGCATGTGGGTTCCATGAAGGGAATCCCCTCTTGAAGAGGGGTTATATTTGAGCTAAGGGAAGGGTACTTCGCAATGATGAAGTACCAGGAAGAGCTCATTTTTTGAATGTTTTCTTAGAGAAGAATATTCTTCGAGATTTGAGATCATAGAAGGTGAAAGGTCGAAGTACCCATCCTTTGGGCTTGAGGGGATCCCAATATTTATAGGTTGGGGTGGTGAAAAGTAGGGATAGCTCATCACGAAGACACTTGGTACTCCACAATAGGCCACAAATTTCTTCAATTTTGTCATAACCACAAAGTCGACATTCATTCCCTCCTCAGCATGGAGCTCTCCTAGGTGCTCACGAAGGATTTCATAAAGTTTGACGCATTAGTAGAGGTCGATCTGGATCCCTCCACAGTGCAAGGCTTCTGGTCAATTGTGTAGTAACTGTAGAGCCTCCTGCCTCTTTACTCCCGGGTACCCATAGAGGGGGCTTTGACATTGCCTCGGTCATGGTGCTGTGGTGCTCTACGAATGGCATGGTGCTAAGGGGATCTACGAATGGGATTTTCAAGGCTTCCATTTTGGAATTGGTTTTCTCTTTACGTCCTTTTCCACTGTACGTATTTCGTCACCAAAAATCATGTTGGAGGAAGATGAGGGGAAAGTGTTCCAAGGAGAGGTGTGCAGAATAGTTTTTATAACCTGACATGAATGAAGACCAAAGAGGCCACATAACATATTCCCAAGTAGGACTTGTACACACTTTAAACTCATGATTCTTGGACTGTAGGGGTTTCAAAAAATTTGTGGTCGTATTTCATAGACCTACTACGAACAGTTTATGGTCATTCTTCCTAGACAATGGGATCTTATTTTAAGGTCATATAGTTTAGATTAGGGATGTATGAGGATTCTAAATAGAGAATATATGTTGTGGTATCATGACATACTCAATGAGAATGAGTCCTATAGAGGACGAACACCACACAAAAAATTCCTGAGAAGAACCCTCACATGGTTTGAATTCATGATTCTTAGACAAGGGATATATAGTTTAATTTCATACAGCTCAGACTATTGCATCACATTTTTACATTATATGCAGGGAAGAGTTGAAATCCTTATGAAAATTAATTTATAAGAATCTTAGCATTGGTCTGAGGAGTAATGTGATCTCCATCAATGGTGATCAAAGAGTATTCTCCATTGTATATACCTTATTAATGATGTAGGGTCCTTCCCACGTGGGTTAAAACTTTGGAGGCTTCCATCCTATTATCATCAATGTTCTATAATCTATAACTATATCACCCTCGAGGTAGGAGCATGGGTGAACCTTTTTGTATGATTCTCTTACTATCTTCTTCTAGTGGCTCTCTAGATTATTCCAAGATTGAAGCATGTTTTCTTTGAGATATTCTAGATCATCTAGATGGACTTCATCCATTTTATATGGTGTCCAATGGTTATAGATAGGTACTCAGAATGATGGAAACTAGATATATATGGAAAGGATGAGCTCTGTCCCATATACTTGTGAATATAAAGCCACTTGGGTGGCATTTCAAGTTGTCATATGATAAGCTTATATAGTGTTGGGGAGATTTTCAAATCAACTATTCCTTTTATGAACCACCATCTTCTGTAGAATATTGGAGAGGGTTTTTTTGTATACCTCGATCGGTTCATTTTTTAGTGAATGGTTGTAGAAAGTATTCTTTGATTGGATGATGTAATTTATGTATGACATCTTCAACTCAACCACCTAGAAGTTAGTTTTATTGTTGATGAAAATACGGTGATGGAATCCAAATCGATGAATGATATAGGATATCATGAATTCAACCACTGATTGGTACTTTACTTCCTTGAGAGGAATTTTTTCTTCCCACATGGAGAATAAATCCATCATAGTCTGAATGAACCAGAACTAGAAATATATCACCAGTGGATACTTTCCAACGACATCAAGTCCCTATACCATGAAGGGTCAAGAATAATTGGTATTTTTTAATGGATCCAACAGTCGATGCATGAATTTGGAAAGAATCTGACATGTGGGGAACCTCTGGGAAAATTCAATGTAGTCCTGGAACATGGTGGGAAAGAAGTGTCCCAAAATTAAAATATGGTTGGATAGATTCAACCCAGTCTAAACGGAACCACAAGACCATAGAATAAGTTTCCTATATAACCCAAGGAATATCATCTCATTAGATGAAATAGAGAATAATTCCACCAAACCCACACATGTAGATAGTCTATGATTGGTTAGGTCAACTTGTGATGGCAAACTATGTTGCATGTTGAAAGATTCACTCACGTTCAGCTCTGTCAGGTGGGAGATTTACATGATATAGATACATGCTGAAATGAGTTTTCCATTCTATAGTTTCCTCAACCATAGGGGGTTCATAAGTTCTGATGTGGAATAACTGGTGTTCAAGTGGTTTACCAACTGACTGTAATCATATTTTGAAATGAAGGGGGTGACGACCCTTCAAAGAGCCACATGGATGAATGGGTAATCCCAGTCAGGTTCCTCATGAGAAGAATCTAGACTACCCAAGGCATCAGGTAAACCATTTTTCAATTAAAGAACATCACCTACCTCTGGCTGAGAAGGAAACTGAGCCATTAGCTATTGAGTGCAGTCTAATAAAGGTGTGAGCTTAATATTTCAAAAAATGTAATCACCTTTTGATTTCTTGATGATTAACTCAAAGTATCCCTTCACATTCATGTGTGGAACAATAATCTCATGTTCTAGATTAAGACCAGTAATGAGATCATGATACTCTACCTCATTGTGGGTGTAGCCTTATGATATTAGAAATGATTAATATAGGATAGCATGTACAAGGATGATGAAGATGATCCCCAAGACTACTCTATTGATCATGGGATCATTGAGCCTTCTACAAGTTGAACTTCAGGGGGCACCATTGAAATGAATTAACCAGAATGAAGTAGAATTATCCACTAAAAGGATATCTTCATCTAGGAAATCGACATCAATAGGTTCTTCTTCCAGGGATGGATGTTTTCCTATAAAATATACCAATGTATGGCCCTTGATAGCCATTTTGGGAACAAATAACATGTATAAATACTAAATAATCCCTACCTAGTGTTCCTAATGGCCTATCTGTAGATGGAAATTCAAAATATACTTTAGTGGGTTCCCCTAAGACACTATCCATATCTCATTATTCTTGAAGTTATGCTGCAACTTCTACATTGAAAAAATCATATTGAGGAAACTATTATCGATAAGATTGTATTTATAATCTATGTCGAGGAACATGTGACTGAGATAATATAAATTGTTCTTTGTCCCTTTGTTGTTCTTCTATGTGACAAGGGTGTCGAGGGATCACTCCAGGGTAGTAACATAAAGAACCAAAGGCTTTTCTAAGAAGGGTGGCATTAGAACCGGAGGATATAGTAGACACAACATGATTTCCTCAAAAATAGTTTAACAGTCTTTATCCCAATCATAGAGATTCCATTTCTACATGATCTTGGGCAAGGGATTACACTCTCCATAAAGATTTGTGTTGAATATATGTTTATAGGCTAAGTGACTTTCAATGCCACTTAGTTCCCAAAATATTATTGGAGGAGGAATCTAGATATTACCCTTGATCTTCTCGGTATTGATCTCAATGCCTATGTATCTGAAAATGAAGATGAGAAACTTCCCAGAGGTAACCCCAAAGGCACACTTCAAGGGATTAATATTCAAATTTAGGGATCAAAGGAAGCCAAACACTTTCTCTATATCTTTGAGATGGTCATGAAAATGGTGTTATTTGACCACCAAATCGTTCATGTAGAATTCCCCTAGAGTCCTGAGGATCGTTTTGAAGATGTGATGCACAGATTATTGATAATTATCTCTTTCGTTCTTTAGAATAAAAGTCATTAACTGATGACAGAAAGTGCCTCATGGAACTCCAATGGTGGTAGACTCCTCATCTTCATTGTCCATCTTGATCTAATTATACCTAGAGTATCCATCCCTAATGTAGAGATCCGGGAACCCAACTATGGGGTCAATCAATAGCATTGTCACTAGATGGGGAAAATAATCCTTTAGGAAATGGTGGTTGATGTCATAGAATAAAATATATAATCTAATCAATCCATTGTTCTTCTTATATGGATTGATGTTGGAAAACCACATTGGGTATTGATCTTCATTGAAAAATCTATATCTGGTGAGCTTATCAACTTCAGCCTCAACCATGGAACCGTGAGAAGAGTGAATTTTTCTAGGAGGCTTCATGAACCCACAATGACTCACTATAAGATCAACAAGAGTGGTGAATACATGGGGTTATAGTCCTATCATCTTGTCATAGCTCCAAGAGAACACCTCATAGTGTTTCTTTAGGAAATCCAAATAATTTTGATGTTCCTCTAGAGACTTGGCTACACTAACTAGCATCGAACATAGATCTTCTTAAATACCTAGGTTCACCGGAAACAACTCATCGAAAGTGTTTGAGACTCCCTCTTTGAATGTAGTAAGACCATTATCCAAATCATCCACATCATCATCTACGGTATGGGATCTAGTGGGAGGATATAGTTCATCCAAGCCAGCTAATTTCAGGGGAATACTGGTGCCAGCTTGAGGGGTGGTGGAATATTCACTAGGAGACTCCTGGTCTTCTAAAACCATGGTGATAGGGGATATCAAACCGATTCCATATGAACTTTAATAGTGGTTCCCATTATTTATATCAAAGAAATGGGGGTGGGTTAGTTTTTTCCAATTCAACATAGCTCAGCAGAAGAGGTGAGTCTGTCATACAGTTGTAGCCATGGTGCGAACATTTCAATACCTACAAAACGTAGGGGTTATGGTATTATCTGATCAAGTACTTTTTAATATTATAATGTAATATTCCAACATTATTTTTGATTCGATATGTGGAACCCTTACCCCTTGGAAATGACAAAGAAACTCTCCATGTCTAGAGTCATATCCTCCAACTGGTGAATTGAGTGGATGAATGCATCATCCAAATATTTTCATGGGTTGGCAGTGACGAAGTTGTGCTCGAACACATTGCTCTGCACCATCTTTTCCTTTTTCTTGTAATATAAAACACCAATATAAAATTATTGACAAGACTCTAAGGGATACACATCTCCTTGAAGCATGCCTACCAAACTGTTGAGAGAGTACTTGAGGAATCGGTGATACGAGGAGGGAACTACTACATTGATATAAAGCCAAGTCCAACCCATCAATTCATTTTAAGATGTATCCCAGAGGCAACCATGAATTCAGATTTTTCTATTAAGTTTCTGAATAGGATCTTCAAATGGATTCTTCCACACAAACTCTACTCAATCCTTCCATAGACTAGAATCATCATCTCATAAGGACTCAGATCTAGTTTAGTTAGTCCCAACCTACAGAGCATCCATGTTGGGATGAGATTGATCCTGACACCTATGTTGACTAGATAGTGAAATGCTTCCACACCCTTGAATTGGTCAGTGATGCATAGTGGGTGGATGTTCCCCTAAATGAGGGAGTCCTCATCTTCTCTAGAGAATGAGATGATAGATTGGAATGAAACTTTTTTGACTTCCTTAGTATAGAAGGTCTTTGCAAATGCTACCTATATTTCAAATTGGATGGTAATTTTCAAATATTTTTCAAGTTCCTCACACATATCCTTGGAAAATGGAGGGACACAGGAATCGATAGTTTCATAGGTATGATGGTGAGGTTCTTTAACACATCATACTTCTACCCGAGATGAACATTTCTGCCTGTAGTTGTTTCACTTTAAAATGAGCTAAGATAGGTACTACTAGTTGAACAACTAAATTCTGGCTAGTCTTACATGTAATAGAAATGTCTAACTTTTCATCCTATAAACTGCCTAGATACACTATTGGTTGACTATCGGATAGCTAGGGTCAGGATTTAGCTTGACACAACCGGTCATGGTGTGGTCATGGTTGTTTTACCTGGTTGATTGAAAGGTCAACTGTTGTGATGAGTCTGGTGGGGTGGTTTGAGGTGAATGTGCATGTTGAGCTCTATGAAACACTATCTTTTTTCTTTTGGATGCATGCACAGCCTAGCTTAAAGCACTAGACTAAGAATTCTAGCACTTATCGTGTCCTTGACTCCATCTTCTATTGATTTATCTTGGGACATTATGATATCTTGCCTAATATCATTCATCATCAGGGGACATGTAGGGGTCCACTAATTTGACAATATCTACATATGCATACTCTTTATCATCACAAGATGAGTGTTATTGTAAACACCCTAAGTTTCATTAATGGAAATACCCCTTGATCTAATTAAATGTCTCTTTATGTTTATATAAAATGTCAACTTCTTTGGTTTTATGTTAAAGAATTTTGACCGTTGCTAATATAGTTGTTGAACAGTGATCACATGATTAGTATAAATATAGGGCTTTAACAAATCAAATTTACTAAGACAAAGGAAGCGATGGCCTCATCCAGTAGAATTTCCCCATATGAAGCCCATATGTCAGAGCTCGGAAAAGAGGTGGCGTCTTTGAGCTTCACCCTTGACCAAGCCCAAGCTGAGCTTCATCATTTCAAGCTCTAACGTGACCGTCTACGGGAAAAGTGGAAGTTGATTGAAATTACCACTCGAGCGATGTTATCCGAGCCACCCCAAGAGTCTTTCACCGTCGCACATTTTACCCTTAGGTCTTATGGGGCTATTTTAAGGGGTTATATAACAAATAATTAGTACTATGTTCATGTAAATTATTTTTTTTATATAATAATGAATATAATTTCTAGTCTTTTTTGAAACATTTTAAATAGTTTTTAAAGTACAAATGGTGTTTTTAGTTATTATTTAATTAAGAAATCTATTTTATTAAATTAAGGTATTTTTGAATTAAATAATATTTTAATAAAATAATATTATTATTATTAAATTAATTTTTATTTAATATAAATGATCTTATAATTTTAAGAATGCAATTATAATTTTTATTAAGGTTTGAAAGCCATTTTTGTCAAAACCCGTGAATTTTTTATAAATGTCACTTTTATTTTAAAAGTGAAAATTAACATATTAAAAAAATTATTTAGATAAAATAAATTTTATTTTTGGAATCAGGATATCTAAATTATCCAACGGTGAATTTTTCATAATTTTCTGAGACAGTCAAATTTTTTAGTAAAAATTAAATACTGTTTAAATATATAATGTGTTTTATGACATCATAATGACCCAATAATGATGTAATAAAATACTATAATATTTATGTTCGGCCAATATATGTTTTAAAATTAAAATAATGTGATTTTTGGTTTGTTTGGAATACTTTAAAAAGAATTAATGGACCCCTCAAGACTTATTAAACACCTTGTCTTTTTAAATTAATTTCCATGGGAGTGTGACTCACCTCCACATAAGCAACCCTAATATTTTAAGAATTTAGGACTTTGGCCTTATAAAATATTTTTTTCCTCTTCCCTTTACCAAAAACCATGGGCAAAAACCATGGGATGGTTTTTGGTTTGGATTAATTTAATATAAGGGGTCCCAAACCTAAATAATAAAGAATTCCCTCACCTTTCCTATATAACCCCACCCAAGCTCCCACTTCCTCCTCACTCAAAGCCTTTGGAGTTTGTAAAACCTCTGCCCTACTCTCTCTATAATCCTCCCAAGGTGCCCAAGCTCCCAATAAGCCTCTCACAAGTCTCTCTCTAGCCTTTGGAAGCACACTTCCAAGTAAGGGTTTTTTCTTCCTTTATCATTTTTGTCAATTTTCTTTAAGTTATATTTCCCATTTAATTTAAATTATGAATGTTGGGGTATGGTTTATAACCTCCCCCATACTCCCCTCTTATTTTTTTAATGATGGTAGAACCCTTTCTCTCTCATTAAATGCCTCCCATGTACACCCGTTACTATGCTGAAATTCCAAAAGGAACTTCTCTCTCTTCTTTTACATTCAAGCAATAATTTTGTATCACGAATCTAAATTCCATTAAAATTGTTGTTACATGTATCTATATGGCCTCCATACTTTCCATTACATGTAAATGTAATGAAGAACCCATTTCTCTCTCATCAACCATTTTTATGAATTCTTATGTCATGCTGTTACGTTGCCGAAATCGCACCGATTTTATAAGCCAATGTCATTGTGTAGTGAATACCATGCCCATTTCTCCATCAATAGTATTCACATTTATTCACAGTTACTTATTGATTTTAAAGTTTCATGTATGAATTCCACATTCCTTTATCTTTGAATAAATGATTATGTTTTATAAATCCATGTTTTATGATCCATGTGGCACACTTATGCATGAAATGATATGTTTAAGAAGGGTGTGCTCTTATAGTGCTCCAATGCATTGGGTAAAGTATAGTATCATGATACGTAATCAGCAATGAGTTTTAACTCGTTCTAATTCAAGTGAAACGAGGGTTTACTCGTGCTTTATGTGCAATGAGGATTTACTCATGCTCCATGTGCAATGAGCCTTGGCTCATGCTAATTCCATGCTAAGTGTTGTGGCCACATTTCCATGTTATGATTATCATTCTTTATCATGCCTTTATGTTCATGTTTTTCTTATTCTATATTGATATACCTATTGTATAACATGTATTTTACTCCTCATGTTATTCCATGTGTACTCCCTTACTGGGCTTTATAGCTCACCCTTTTCTTATGCATGTCCTCAGGTTATCCCATGCAATGCTAAGTATGAGGGAATCTAGTGGTCATGTAAAGGAAGTTTTAAATAAAGATGTTATATTTCATGTTTAAAGTTTTTATGTAATGATCCTAATCTCCAAAGACACTAAACCTCCCGATCTTATTTGCTGTATCATATGAAGTTTTATGTAATAAATCATGTTTAAGTTTGTATTAAAAAGCAGGGTTGTCATAATTCTAATGTTTTATGGACCCTGGGTGCTACTCCCATCTTTAGATGCATGAAATCACTAATGTTATAAGAGTGTTTTGGAGCTGGTGGGTGAATTTTATTTCCCTTGCGACGCAGATTCCTACTCATCTGATACATTGATGGTTTTGAGGTGAATTTAGAAGTGGTAGTTGGGGATGCTACATCAACTTCGAGATGATTTAGGCCATCTTAAGTTTGCATGAATTATTCCATGGGTTTGATCGATTATTCTCGGAGAAAACTAGTCATCATACATCTGAGTCCAATGGATAGAGTCTTGGTTTATTCACCAAAACCTTCACTATCACTTTTGGGATCAACAGAGATGTGTTCCACCGATTCTGAAACATCCCAACTTGACCAAACCATTTTCTACTTGGTCTTCGATCAAATCCTTGAGCACATAACATTTATTAGTGGTATGTCCAGGGATTTTTGGGTAGGGGAGGTAGTAAGGTCAATCAATGAGCTCAACCTCATGGGGATTCGTATATTCTAAAAACTTTGTAATTCCTTATTCTAGGGAACAATAGAAATAAATGGGTACCTTATCTTCCTAAAAGGAGTAAGTCTATTTGATCTTGTCTATGAAGGGAGATTGAGGATCTAGTCCCTGGAAAGGAGCTGGAGCCTAATGTGGGAATGTAGACACATTTTATCTTCTAGGTGGTGTGACTTGACGAGGAGATTCCTACCAATTCTATACTAGGCAAGGAGGTTTCTAGTGAGGTTACTTCACTCAAAGAGGCTATATTGGGATAGTATCATCTAGAAAAAACTCTAGAGGCTATAGAGACTCTACTTGTACTATGACATTAGTCTCTTCAATAGAAACCCTATACTTTCTCACATATAATTACATAATTAACCAAAAATTACAATCCAAATATCGTAAACACTAGTGTCTACAAAAGATTAGGTACATAATTAAACATCATGAAACCCAAAATAAAAACGTATTTTATTTAATCTCTATATTGAGATACTAACTTCCATTGAGATCCTAAATTTTTATAGGAGGCCCATGGCAATTCATGAACAAAATTGATGTTCTAAAAATTCCAATAAGAGGGTAAGTGGAGGAATAAAACATAGAACATGGGTTGTAAATCATAACATGATGACATAAAAGGAATAGAACATGAATAGATATACAGGATAGTAACCTTTATAACATGGAAACACATAATCATGGAATCATATGACTGTGGCAACAACATATAACTTGACATAAACATCAGTTAATGCTGGTTGTAAAGACATGGTGGATAAAGTCCCATAAAGGAATCAGGTTCACTCCCTACTCCAACATGATGTATCATTAGACTAAACATCACCCAATCCATTAGAGTACTATATGGGTCCACCCATCATAACATGTTTATAAATATGTGTTATGCATAAAGAATAAACATAAGGGTTACCCATGGAAGGAAATGAGTATCATAATCATGTCACAAGGCATAACAAATGAGCATATCATAAATGATTATATGAAAGAGAACATTCAAGACATACATGGAAATTAATAAGGTTAAATAGGAAAGGATTATGATAATTGATGTGAAATTAAAGTGTAAACATGTAAAATGAGTGTTTAAGAAATATTAGAAATAAAACAGTTTAGTAATGTTTAAGGAAAATATTAAAGATCATTAAAAGAAGAAAAGGGATATTTACTTTCATAAAATCATAAATAAACTAATAAATATTTTATTGATAAAATTAGTCATTTGATTAAAATAATGATGGCTTAAAATAGATTATAGAGTGAACTTGGAAGAGCGTAAGAAATCAGGAAGTTCCCTTGAATCAGGCTTTCCTATCGAGAAGAATTGAAAAAGGAACCATTATAAAACATGTATTACCACATAATATAGGGGTGATATGATATGGATACATGAATTTGGAATATATAAACAAAATTTATAATGATTATAATGAAATAAAAATCCATAACATTGGGCTAAAGAGAGATAAATATTAATCCGAAATAAAAAATGGAGGTTCGGGAGGAATCCCTTACCTTATGCTCGAAACGGCTCTCCACTTCAGCTTCATGCCCTATATAATCAAATTAAATACATTAATTTATTAATTAATAATATTTTTTACATGTAATTTATTTATTCTATTTTTATTAAGTTCATTTATATCATTTTTTATAGTGTTCAATTTATTCATTCAGGAGTGCTTGTTTTCTTAGTTTTCATGATCGGTTCTCTTGTATAAGAGTATGAAAGTTTACATAAAATAAAAATAGAAAAATAAAATTAACGTTATAAGTTATTAATGAAAATACATAATTTTAAAGTTTTATATAATTCATTTGGTTATTTTGGGTGAGGATGAATCATTAGATAAGCTGTTAGTGATAATCATTTCAATTTTTTAGGTCATTTTTCGCTCAAAATGAACTTGTTTTGTTTCATTACCTAACATCATGTGTATATAATTATTCTGGAACGTTACATACTCTTTAATAAACATATTATAATTTTTTTAAACAAAAAAATGTTTTTTACGACCAGCCTGGAAGGCGTTGATGGAAAATGAAAATTTCCATACCTAAAGGTGATAAATGAACACCTTAAAAATGATGTTTTCATTTTCAAAATAAAAGGGAGAGAACATGGGTTTAATGGTGGATTATTCCATTAGAATAATAAAATTTATGTATATATGCAGTAAGGGAGTTATCATACCATTTGGATGATGGTAGGTGAGTAGAGAATAAGAAATTAACTTGAAATGAATTTAAAAGAAAAGGAAAGAGGAATTTACCTCTTGAGTTTCTCCTCCTTGTAAACCTCCTTATGGACCAGTAGATAAAGCACACGGGGGGGGGCTTTGGAATAGTATTTCTTAGAATTTTGATAGGTTTTAAATCTTGGAAGGTGTGAGGAGAAGAGGTGGTGAGGGGTGGTATTTATAGTGGAAGAGAGGGGGTTTTCTCATTATTTTAATCATTAGTTTGTTATTTTGGATCACGACAAGAAATAGTGTTGATTATTATGAATAAATATTGTAACTAGTTCATGTGAGTTATAACTAATGGATCTTACCTCATCCTTATATAAAAAATGACTGAAAAATTAATTTATTTAACATTTATCGTAAATTATCATATTTTACTCTTCACAAAAAAAATCATGTATATTAGAAACAACCCAAAAAATAACCCTAAAATATATTTTATGTGTAAAATTATGAAATTAACCCCATTTTATGAGAATAATTTTCAAAATATGAGAAATTTAATTTTTAATTAAAATCATAATTTACTGAAAAAAGACAGATTTCAAAATTATAATAGATTTTATAACACCATGAAAAATTAAATAAGTTCAAATAAAATTATCTTAAAATCATAATACAAAAAAAGTATTATTTTATCAATACATTTTATGAAAATAGATTATCTTTTAAATAATTATATTAAATATGAAGTTGTAATTAAATATTTATAACTTACAAAAATACCAACACTTAATTAATAATTTTCAAAATATTTACTTATATATACTATGATATAATTGAATCAAATATTAATTTATAGGATACCCAAATTCTATTTATACTTTAATAGGTTATGTTACTATTCTATTAGTCTGTTTATTATTCATAAGGTTCATATAACTATTACAAAGGTCAAGTTACTATTCTACCATTAAAGGTTCCTAAACTTCTAGAAATAACTATTATTTTATTCATTCTTCTTTTATAATGTTCTAAATATTTTATTAGTGTGATTTTATCTAACTATAATCTGTGAAATATTTATAAGAAGGTAATTTCAAGGGATAAATTTTAGGGCTGATACATTCTTCCCCCTTATGAAATTTTTCCCTCAAAATATTGTTTTGTATACTATGGGGATACCTGGTGAGGGTACTTATCCTTCATCACTTACACTAGTTATCATGTTGCCTCTTCATACTTATGGTTCCAAAATAGTACTTTGACCAGGTGATTAATTTGGCTGTAGAGAACATTATCTCGATGGTCCAAGATCTTCATCGGTTTCTCCTCATAAGATATATAATTATCTAATTGTACCACCTCTGAATTTAGTTCATCTAAAGGATCTGTTATTTACTTCATTAATAAGGATACATAGAATATATCATGTACTTGAGACATGGTAGTTTGAAGTTCTAGTCGATAGGCAACAACTTTGGCACAATCAAAGATCTCGAAGGGGCTGATGTACTTAGGACCTAACTTTCATTTCTTCCCAAATCTCATGATCCTAATCCATGGAGATAGGTGGAGGAATACCATGTCTCAAACCTTAAACTCAAGGTCCCGTAGATGATTGTATGTGTGGATATTTTATTGAATTTGGGATTCCTTGAAGTTCTACTAAATGTTTTTCACTTTTTCTACCATTTCATCATCCATTTCTGGTCTTAGAAACTTACATTTACCGACTTCAACTCAGCACACCGGTGTTCTGCAACTTTCCCCGTAGAGGGATTCAAATAGACCCATTTTCATGATCAGGTGGAAGCTATTGTTGTAAGAGAAATAAACTATAGGTAGATGTTGGTCCCATTATCCTTTGAAGTCTATAGAAAATTCTTTCGACATGTCTCCCAATGTCTGAATAGTTCATTCAGATTGAACATGAGTTTATGGATGAAAAATCGTACTAATGTTCATCTAAATGTTGAGAGCATGTTGGAAACTTTTACAGAACTTTGAGGTGAATCTCAAATCTCGATCATATACTATCAATAGTGGTACTCCATACAACCTTATAACTTATTTGATGTATATATGTGCAATTTGATACAGTGAGAAGTCCTCTTGAATTGTGATAAATGGAGATGTCATTGTACGATGATCCACAACGACCCATATAATATTGTTTTCTCTGGATGTTCTTATTTGTTCAGTGACAAAGACCATGGTAATATTCTTCCACTTTCATATTGGTATGGGTAGTGGTTGCATCATACCCTTAGAATTTTTTCTTTAATCCTTCACTTGCTGACATACCAGGCACTTTGATCTATATTTAGTGATATCCTTCTACATACCATATCCCCAATAGTTCTATTGGATATCTTGATACATCTATATTATCCCTTTGTGAATAGAGAAGTTTAATCTATGTGCATCATTTAAAGCACTTTCTATATCTCTGTATTGGATGGTACACATAGTCTTGACCCAAATATTATGACTTCATCCTCATCAATCTTGAACTTAGAGGAATTACCATATATGATAGCTTCTATAAAATTCATAATTTTTACATCATTCCTTTGACCATCCTTTATTTTCTCTATAAGGGATGGTTGAGAAATAATTTGTGTAAGGACTGATGATGTTCCTTCCTTAAAGATTCCAATTTCTATGCTTCATAGGTTTAAGAATTTTCGATCCTTATCAATTCTCATAATTTAAAAAGATGCAGGATCCTTTATACTTATATCATATGCTACCTTATTTTCCATACTAGTATGGAAGTGGATTTAGTAGTCATAATCATTGATGATCACTAACCATCATCAGTGTTTCATATTAAGCTCCTTCTATGTTAATATATATTAGAGACTCTTGTGATCAATATATATCTCACAGTTCTCCCCATAGAGATAATTTTGTCATATTTTCAACACTATCATCATAGTTGTGAACTCTAGAACATGTGTTGGATTGTTTCTCTCATGAATGTTCAACTACCTTAAGGTGTAGACTATCACTTTATCATTTTTCTTTAGTACACATCCTAATCCATTCTTTGAAGACTCATTGTACAACGCAAAGAGTTCCCAACTTTTTGGATGGTTGAGTATTGGTGTTGTGAGTGGATTTAACACTTATAGTTATTATGGTATGAGTTACATGCGGGGCGGTGGAGTTATTAGAGATCCTAGAGGCTCTATTGTGGCTGCATTTTATTCTTTCATATGGAGTGGTGATTCCCTTCAGAAGGAATCTCATGACATGTTAAATATCTTGGTCCTATGTAATTAGAGGCACATTCTTATTATAGAGATTGAGATATATTATTTAATTTTTTATAGTTCTTTTTTAGGTAAAGGAATTATCCTATAGTCTATTGAATATTCAGTTAGAAGATGCAATGCCATTTTGTAGAACCAGATGTCCATCCTTCATACTTGGCTTGAGGGAAATGTGGTGGTGGACATTCTTACTTCGAGATATTCTCATAATGATCGTCTCCTTATATTTTATAGCTTGGGATCCTTTTCTCCATAGGGTTCTCACTTTGTTCGGGTTGATGCCCTTGGATTGTATTATTTTATACCTCATTAACTTATTTTCTATTTTTAATATTTTCAGCAATTTTCCCATGTAATAATTAAAATATATTTATTGGTGGAGTATTGGTGTAGTGATAATCCTATTCTTACACTCTTTTAATTAGTCTTCACATTCATTGGTCTGACAAACCTCACTCCCTTCTAAGTCATCTTCGTTATTAGGTTCGAAAATCATGAAAAGTTCTTCACAAATCATCAGTAATACATGACTAAACCAAGGAAACTAATTATCTCCATTATATATGTTGGTATAGGCCACTATTTAAGAGCATTTGTCTTGTAATGGTCCATAGATATCCCTTTTCTCATGAATATATGCCTCAATAATGATACTTTATTCATCCAAAACTCACATTTACTATAATTTTAATAATATTTTTCCCTTCGCAGCATCTTTAGCACAGTAATCAAATGATCCTCATGTTCCTACATGCTATATCATTATATCATAATTTCATCAATAAAGAATACGAAAAAATTTTCAAGGTAATCTATAGAGACTTTATTCATTTAATACATTAAATTTTTTGGAGAATTAGTGAGTCTGAAGGGTATCACTATGAACTCATAGTGTCGAAATCTCATTCGAAATGCAGTCTTGGGAATAACATAATTCCACAACTTTAATTGGTGATATCCCAACTGAAGGTCCTCCTAATAGAAATAACTAGCCCCATTTAGCTGATTGGATACGTCATATATCATTTTTAGAGGATACATGTTATTTATCAATATTTTTTTAAGATAAAAATAATCAATGCAGAAGCGTATTTATTTATCCTTCGTCTTGAAAAAGCGTACCGATTTACCCCATGTGAGGCACTCAAGTGTATAAAATCATTTTCTATATTCTCTTGTAACGATTTCTTTAGTTATTATAGATCAACAGTCTTCATTATATAAGGATTATTCAGTATAGACATAGATCTTGTAAAAAGTTCAAGTGAGAACTCAACCTCTCATTTAGGAAGAAGACTATGAAATTATTCAAGGAATATATTTGTGTAATCCCTCATTGTGGGAATGTATTTGAGCATGATTATCTCCTTTTTCTCAGTCATTTGAGCTAGATATGATTTCTTATAAGGTTATAATATCCACACATGAGATAACTCAACCTCCATATTTTGAGGTGGTGACGGAATAGTTATAATAAATTTATATGATATGAATGATTGAATAGTACTATAAATTAATATAATGTTCATAATTATCGAATAAATAACTAGCATACATGTCCCCACATCATTTTTGGGCTCCACATCATCAGTACGGATAGCATATTCCCTTCCTTGCTTCCTTGGAGGTTGTTGTTGTTGATTTCTTCCAAAAAAACATGTCCTAGGGAAATTGATTTCATAATTCCCTTGTTATTTGTAGTTGAAGCACTGTAATACAAGCTCAGTGTTGATCTAAACCTTCCTTTATTCTTTTAAATTAGTGGTATTATTCATATCACTTCAAAATTTACTAGTTATATGCCCTTCTCTTCCACATTTTAAGCATCTCTTGGATCCATTTAAGTATTTTACAGGATGTTTCTTCCAAAACTTTTGACACGTGGGGTGTTGGGTCTTCATTCCGTCATGGGATTTATTTGTCGATCCACCCATATAAGAATACATTTTCTCATTTTGTCCCCTGGACCACGAGACCACTGAGAGTATTAGATCTACATTTCAACCTAAAGGTAACAACAACAAAATGTCCACATAGTTGTCAATGTCTCAAATTGAAATGCTTTTCATAGACTCAACTTTAATCCACTAAAAAAGTGATCCACCATGTTGTCGGTGTTCATGACAGAGCCATAGGTTTATCTCGAAGGCCTTGTGATGTTTTCTTCATATGCCATGATAGACTCGTCTTACTTTTTCTTTAGTCGAAGGAAATACCATTTCATATTGATACGGATTGTTTGGTGAAAATATTTATTGAAAAATATTTTCATGAAATCAACCCATCCCACCGAATCAATTTCCACCTTGGACTTTGTGTTCTTGATCAGTTTCCACTACTGATCGGCTTCCCCATCAAATAGATAAACATTCATTATAAATTTCTATTCTTTTGAGTGCTCGAGGACAAATAATATCTTCTTAATAGAGTTAACTAATTGTTCTGTGATGAGGGGATTGGAAGATCCACAAAACATGGAAGAACATTATCATATGAATGATTCAATAGAATCTTGAAATTTTTTAGGAGAAGGTGTTCATTAAATATGATTCAATTTATTACTCATAACTTGATATAGTTGATTAAGTAATTTCAAGAAGTTTTGGTCACTTTTTCCCATCATATTTGGCATATCAAATGTTCAATCATCACATTTTATATCACATTGATTTTTGGCATGGGTTATTCTATTTCTATACATTAAATATGAAAAATAAAGTACAATTTGGTAGCTTGAATATTTACCTAAAAAGAATAATAAAAGTTAAATATAAGTATAAAAGGATAAACTTTGGATTCCCTCAGTTTCAATCTAGTTTATCCTTGATCTGTTTCCAAACATATATTCTTATGGGCATTTTTTTATTCCCATAATAATGAATTCTAATGACATTATGAATTTACCAAATCATATCCCCTAGGAGTTTCAAAATTGGTGTGTAGTAAGGCTCGTTTTCATGTACCTAGTTACCCCGAGTTAGGCTTGGAACACCTTGTAGGAGTTATTACTCCTGGGTACATCTGTACGAGAACCACATACACAATTAGTATTCATACAAGGATGTATTTTATTGATAAAACACTTACTCTATAATAACTAAAATTTAGGGATTTTTTCATATACTTAGTCATATCTCTAATGCTCTCTCTATAGTTTTCTAGTCCTAATGGTAAAAATAACTAAACTTTTCCTCTGATACCAATGATTGTGACCCTATCCTTTTTAAAATATTATTTCATAATTAACCAATTATTATATACCAATGATTGTGATGTCTATTGACTTTATAAGATTTGGTACATAATTAAACATCAAGAAACCCAAAATAAAAAACATCTTTCATTTAATCTCCATAACTATCTCATAACATCCATTGAGATCTTACATCTTCCTAGGATAACCTAGGGAATAAATAAACAAAAGGTATGAGCTAAAAATCCCACTAAAGTAGTGGGCATAGAATAAGACATAGCACATGGGTTTTTTGGCACAACATAATGACATATATGTCATGGAATGTGAATAAACATAAGGAAGAATAACCTATATAACATGGGAACATATAATCCTGGCATTATATGAATATGAAAACAACATATGACATGACATAAACATGATTCAAGGCTAGCTGACAAGACATGGTGGATAATGTCCCGTAAGGGAATCAGGTTCACTCCCTATCCCAACATGAAATATCATGATTCTAAACATTACCCAATTCATTGGAGAACTATCTAGATTCACCCATCATAACTTGTTCATGAATACAGGTTCCACATGAAGAATAAACATAAGGGTTACCTATGGAAGGAAATCCGTATCATAATCATGTCACATGGCATACCATATGATCATATCAATAACATTTCCAAGAAATAATGGATTAAAAACATACATGGAAATTTATTAAGAAAAAAAGGAATCGATGATGATAATTTATGTTCTATTGAAATGGAAACATGTAAATAGAGTGTTTAAGAATATTTAGAAATGAAACATTTAGTGCAGTTTAAGGAAAACATTAAAGAGAATTCAAAACAAAAAAAAGAATATCTGTATTCATAATATAAAAAATGAAACAAGATGTTTTTTCATGATCTAAATATTGATTTTAGAAAACTAATGGTGTCTTAAAATATATTATGGGGGCACATGGAAGCAGTTAATAAATTGGGAAGTTCCCTAGAATCAGACCTGCTTTTTGGGAAGAATTGAAAAGTGTACCTTTACAAAACACACATTGCCCCATTAAAGAGGGATTCTCTGTTATTGATAAATGAGTTGGTAAAATATAAACAAAATTTAGAATAATTATATAAAAATAAAAATAAAAATAATTACATTGGCATAAAGAGAGAGAAAGAGTAACCCGCTGAAAAAACGGGGGTTCAGGTAGAATCCCTTAACTTATGTCTGATGTGGTTCTACACTTGATATTAATGTACTGGATAATATAATTAAATAAAATAACTAATTAATTAAAAATATTTTCTAAATTTAATTTATTTAGTAAAATTACATTAAGTTTATTTATGTCCCTTTTTTAAGAGTTATAGTGTAAAATTTCATCATTCGTTAGTGGTCATTTTCTTAGTTTTCATAATCGACTTGCTTATATAAGAGTATCTAAATTTATGTAAAATGTAAATTGAAAACCATAATTTAAGTTATAGTTTTTTTAATGAAAATACATATGTTTAAATGGTTATATAAGTCATTTTGTTATTTTGGGTGGGGATGAATCATTAGATAAGATGTTTGTAATAATCACATGGATTAATTTGGGGGATTTTCACACACAATGAAGTTGTTTTTTATTTAACATCATGTGTATATAAGGATTATGGAACATTACATATGAATTAATTCATATATTATAATTTTGTATAACCATAATTTTTTTATGACCATCCTTGAAGGAATTAATAGAAAATTAAAATTTGTCTTCCTTGAAGGAAAATAATTAACACCTCACGAACGACGTTGTCATTTTTAAAATAAAAAGAAGATGAGAGGGATTTAATGATGGATTATTCCATTAGAATAATAAAAATCCAATCTATTTGAGTTAATTTATTTATCATACGATCTGTATGAGGTAATTTGAGGAGATAATGAGAAAAAGACTCGAGAATAAATTAAAAGAAAATGAAAGAGGAATTTACCTCTTGGGTTTCTCCTCCTTGGAAACCTCTATATGGAAAAGCTTATGTACATAGACATAGGGGAGGGTATTGCTAAGAGTAATGGGTAGAATTTGTAGAAAGATCAAATATTTTAAGGCGTGAGGTTAAGAGCTAGTGATGTGTGGTATTTATAGTGGAGGACAGGAAGGTTTTCTCTTTCTTTAATAATTAGTTTATTATTTTGGCTTAAGACAAGGAATAGAGTTGATTTGAGTGACTAAATATAGTAAATTGTTCATTTTATTTAAAAATAATGGTTCTTACCTCATACTTACATCAGTAATGACTAAAAAAATCATCTATTTAGCATTTATCATAATTTATTATATTTTAGTATGCACTAAAAATTCATGTATTTTAGAAAAACCCCCCAAAATTAATCCTAACTATTTTTTGACATGTATAATTAAAAAATGAACTAATTTTTATGAAAATAATTTTATAAATATGACAAATATACTTTTTTAATCTAAATCATCATTTACTCGAAAAATACAGATTTTAAAATTATAACTTATTTTCTAACACTTTGAAAAATAAAGGTCTCGTAACATTATCATAAATCATAAGACAAAAATTTATTAAATTATTAATAACTTTTATGAAAATTGATTATGTGTTTTCATGCATTCTATAAAAAAATTTATAACTAAGTGTGGCACAGGGGCTAACCTAGGTCATTCTCTTGAGGAATCTTCACGGACAATCACTCACTGCTTTTAATTCACTTTTTATATTTTTTATTATATAAAATTAAAATATATTATGATTTGAGGATTAAAAATTAATTATAAAATTCAATATGCAATTTCAATTTGAATAGAATGAATTCAGACAAGATGATGTAAGACAAAAAAGAGACCCTCCCAAGAAAACACCCAGAGTGAACCTACATCATCATTTAATAAGATTAAAATTAACTTAGTGGAAATGATCCATCGTATGCATGAACATAATATACAGAACATGTTGTGAATATATGATACACTCAATGGTCACTGAGATACCACACATCCAACTCCTCAATCGAGAAATTATATTGCAGAAATAAGAACATAAGCCTCAGGTGCCAAGTGGAGACACAAAGGCACATTTCCATTAAGATCCCCCTCGGCCTAACTATAAAAAATAATAAAAATAAAACATAAATATTAAATTTATTGGGTTCAACTCTGTATTGATCCCCCATGATATTCCTTAGGTTAGTTATCCCAGATCCTGAGTATAAGATATCATGGTGGAGAAGAAATTGGGGTTGAAAAACAAAATATAAAAATATGAGATAATAAGAGGAAGAAGAAGACTAATATATAATAATTGTTCAAAAACACTATTATAAAATAAATTAAACTAAAAACTACTGATCATTTTCAAAACATTATACCACTAGGTTTCAAAAAAATTGAAATGAAGAATAAACATTCTTTTATAGAGAAAGGATATGAAAAATTCGCTCTGAAAAAATCATCTGAATGTTGCCACATGGGTTCCCCATTAAATGACCAATTTTTGGAAATATTATTTTTTTAAAGATGTTATCCTATCACTCTTATCTCGACACACAAAATTTCAGCTTCATTGGACATGTGTGGAGATATATATATATATATATATATATATATATATATATCCATATAACTCTTAGAATTTATTCTATCTAGGATGATTGTTCGTATTCCAATTTATCATGTTACCATGACATTATTACCTTGATATAGTGGGAATAAAGAATCTCCACCTTAATAAATGTTTTTCCCCCATATCCTATCTAGATATTTTTTATATTTCATCTCATTTTGGATATCAATTTATGAGATATGGTCCCAACAATAAAATTAGTCATATATGTGCACAGTTTTCAAGGCCTAGTTTGAGAGCTGATTTTGAGACCTCAAATAGTGGATTGATCTTAGGGTTGAGAAGGATAAAATGAATCCCAAAATTTATAGATATCTAAAAAAGAATAATATTTCAATTTTAATATGTGATGAAAAGGTAATGGATAAATACATAAATAAATTAAAATAGTTAAAATCCAAAAAAAAGTCATTTTAGTAACTAAACTAAAAAATGATTTCAAACCATAAAATGTGAAAATTTCTTTTGAAATATAACTTTAATGGGATTAGAAAAATTTAAATTCAGAATAAAATAAATAAAAATATTTTCTCTATCAATTATCCCACAGATAAACATTGTACTCCTGCTAAATCGTTTTATACCAAAGTCAAAATAAACTTCCCATAGCATAAATGACAACACAACTCAATTATCATATCAAAGAAAATAGCATGCCTTCTACAACGATAAAAATTTACTAACTCCTTAAAAATAATAATAATACATTCAATTTCATGGTAATCCTCACATGTATGTCGTACCTACATCCCTAAAAAAATATGTCTATCTTCACTCATGGATATTTAATGTAGAGTTTTTCCCATTCTCACAAACATGTGTGATATCCATTGGATTTCTATCATTCTACTATCACTACTTCATAGAGTCAAAAATGTGTCAATAATGAGTTCTTTTTCATGGGTTGTTCTGGGAATGAGAGTTGGTAGGTTTTAAATGTAAATAACATATGAATAAGAATAAGGATAATTAAACTCTGATGTGAAGAAAAAGCATGGAAACCATTTTGATCAAGAATGGTGTTCTCTTCAATCAGCTCAAAAATGAATCTCCTTCAAATAAAAACTTATTTCCACTAGATGTTTACACTTGTAATTTTAGCATTAATGGTATATTTCATACCTCGTTTCCCCAATTGTAGCATTGTTTCAACTTCAATTTAGATTCTTCAGGAAAAATAAAGTTTATCTTTTCCCTCCCCCACATTTGTGTTCAACAATAATCATGCGTTTAACTTCTATAGTAGGTTCTAAAGGGATAAATGGATTGTAATTTTGCTTCCAAACAAGGTATTTCATGGCTACATGGGGATTATTAATCATGAAATGAAAAGGTGGGCCCAAAAAAGAGTTCAATGTAAAAATGAATTTCAAAGTTGTGCCTTAATCATATTTAACACATTCCATGAACTCTAACAGCTTTGAAAAAGATAAAAAAACACATTTTGGATCAAGAAAAATGTCTCCGAACGCTCAATAAATAAAGAAATGTAAATAATATTTCAAAAAGGATTAGAAACATCTTGATTTGGGAAATATTTTCAATTTTCACATTACTAGTGCGCGTGAGTTTCACAATCAATCAAACATCATCAAATGAAAATATCCAAAATAATTTAAATTATCAAACATTCAAACAAATCAATGTTCCAAAAATACCAATATAGTTTGGATTTTATAAATATTCGATTTAGATAAAGAATCCTAAAAAACACACCGAAAAAATGAAAAGGAAATCAGGGAAAATTCAGAAAAAAAAGACATACAAAAAAAAGGAAATAACCCACAAAATTCCCAAAAAATGTTGAAATCTATCCCCAAAAATTATTTCATTTACTACCATTTTTATCTCAAATAAGATCAATAAGTTATTCACACAAAATTTAAATAGGGAATAAAATAAAATAAAATAATGGAAAGACAAAAATCGATTTATTTTTGTGTGGAAACCTTGTGTTATGCTCTCACATTCTAACACCTTAAAACTACAAGAAAGAAATGAAAATACATAATCAAATATTGAAAAATAAAGAGAAATTGGATATAAAATGGATAACTCTTTGTTTAGACCCCCAAGTGGGTACTATGTTTTTACGACACCTAGTCAAGAAGTTGAATAATTTTATCCCCAATCAAAAGGATGGTGTAGTTTTTTTTAGATGAACCACCACATGTGACTTTTCCCAATGTCCCTGGGTAAAGAATAAAATTAAATAACCTTGAATAAGATTAGAAAATAATCATCCCTTAAAATTAATAAAGATATAATTTATTGTCATGAGTGGGAAGGAAAATAAAATATGGGTGATCCTTGTTGACTTCTATAATTTACTCTCCAATGTGGTAAGTTAGTTACTGTAGAGGAGGTAGTCGCACCCCACCAACTATATATCTAATTTTCTTCAATAACCACAACTTGGGTGGTATCTTACAAAATATAAAATGAATGATCCATTATTTTTGTGTTAGATATTTAAGAAAAGGGAATGTGAGAAAACAATTCATCTTGAATAAGATTAAAACATGACGAATCAATAAAGAAATATTCACTTTCAAAATAGTCATCTTAGTAATTGTTATCTTATGTGAGAACCATGGTCAACTCCATATAAGCTTGTGAATATTCTTAATCATTTTACAAAGTAATATAAAGGTATAGAAGTGATGATGTTACATTATCAATGATGGTAGGATCATGTTTTAGGTTATATTCAATAAAATAATTCTAGGATTCTTCAAAAAAATGTTGATCTCCCATAAGTATATCATATGGCGTGTTTTCTTCAAGGACCACCTTGAGATATTTTTCATTGAGGGAGGATGTTATTAATTTCTTTATAAGATCATTTTCCCCAAAATCAGGTTTTTTATCATAAAAATGATTGTGGAAATCTCTTCCACTACACTTTTTTGTTGTGGTTTCATCTAAGGTTCAAATTTCTCCTGGTATGTGCGTACATATTCATCAATCCATTCTATGTGTCTCTCTAGGGTTTTAATTTTATAAATAATACATTGTAACCAAGAATCAATATCATTGTAAATATTTTATTTCACCTAAGATTGGTGAGTCCATATAGAATAATTTGAGTTGAAATACATCATAAACTATAGGATTTTTTTAGCGGAAATTTATGATTTTTTTGTGTTTAAAAAAATTAAATTACTTAAAAAATTGGAATAAAAATAATGATTGAAGACCAATTTTGTCCCTATAAATGGATCAAATTTTATGTAACATATCCATGACCACTTTCAGAAACATTTATAAGTAAGTGTAGCACATGGGATGACTGAGGTCGTTCTTTTGAGAAGCATTTATGGTCAATCACTCTGTAATTCTAATTAACTTTTAATATTTTTTTATTTATGAAATAAAATGAAAATAAATAGATATTTTAAAATTGAAAATTCATAAGAAAAGTTACATATGTAAATGCTATGAAAATATAATGAATGAAGACAAGATGATGTTAGACAGAAAAGAGATCCTCCTAAAAGAACACCCGGAGGGAACCTTCATTATCTCTTACTTAGTTTCAAATTAACCTAATGAACATGATCCATAATATTAATTAACAAACTATAATGCCCATGTTGTTTATATATGACACAATCAATGATCACTAAGTGACCACTCATACACTTCCTCAATAGACTGATAATGTTCCATAAATAAGAAGCTAAGCCTCTCCTGGAAAGTGGAAACACAAAGGCATAATTCCAACTAAAAAACCCATCAGTATAAATCTAATAAAATATGATACATAAAACATTAATGTACAATTAATTAGTTTTAACATTGGATTCATCCCCTGGGAACTTCCTTGGGTTAGTTACTCATGATCATATGTATGAGATATCACGTCAAAAAGGAAATTGAGGTGGAAACACAAAAGAAAAAAATACGAGAGAATGAGAGTAAGAATAAGACTAACATATTCTTATAATTCATAATAATATTAAAAAATAAATTAATCTAAAAATATATATATAATTTCCAACAAATTATATCCCTATGTTGAAAACAACATGAAATGAAAAACAAATATTCTTTTATAGGGACAGGAGTTGAAAATATTTCTCAAAACAATCATCTGAATGTGTCCACATGTATTCCACATTAAATTACTGAATTTGGGAAATGAACCTTCTTTAAATTTATTCTCTTATCTCTCTTATATGTACACACACAAAAATATCTTCATTAGACATGTGTGGAGAGATATGTATCTAAATTATTTTGGGAATTTATTCTTTTCAGGATGACTATTCCTATTCAAATTCATAATGTTTTTATTCCATTATATCCTTTAAAATATGGTAATTAGGGGTGTCCAACTTAATAAATGTTGTTAACCTAGATTTCCTCCAGTTTCTTGTAAAATTTAAGCTCATTTGGGCATGAAATTCATGATATATGATCCTAATAATAAAATTAGTCATAGATGTGGACAATTTTCAAGGCCTGACTTGTGAGATGATTGACGACCCTCAAATGGTAGATTGATCTTGGGGTCTAGAATGATAAAATGAATCCCAATATTTATATTAATATAAGAAATAATAATTTTTCAATTTGGATAAGTTTAGAAAAAGAAATTTCCGAAATACCGAAATAAATTAAAATATTTAAAATCTAAAATATCACTTTTTAGCAATTATACTCAAAAATGCGTCTAAACCAAAAAATTTAAAAAAGTCCCTTGAAATCAGACATTTTTTGGATTAAAAACATTAAATTTAAGAATAAAATAATTTTAAAAAAAATTATCAATCAAAAAAAAACTTCTTTTAAATCGTTATATTAATTATAAAATTGTAATTAAATATGTATAACTTTCAAAAATACCAACCCTTAATTAGCAATTTTCATAACATTTACTTAATTATACTATGATATAATTATATCATCCATTGATTCATGGGATACCCAAATTTTATTTATACTTTAACAAGTGAAGTTACTATTCTTTTGATTGGATTACAATTCGTATGAGTCATATTACTATTTTAATGGACAAATTGTTATTCCCCTGGTAAATCTTCCTTAACTTCTAGAGAAACCTATTATTTTATCCATTATTCACTTATAATTGTTTTATTAGGTTCTTAATGTGATTATAATTTGTGAAATAATTATAAGAAGTTAATCTACATTAATAAAATTTAGGGATGTTACATCTACCATGGTGGTTCTTCTTGAAGAGTTGAAAGAGGCAAGGGAGGTGCCTACATTGATTTTTATAGGGCTTCCTATAGGCATTGAGACTTATTAGAGAAATTATGGAATCTTCCTAGGAAATTATGAATGATGAGGGTAGGATCCATTTCAGTCTTGATGCCCCCCCCCCACATCGTTAGCGGTAGCTCTTGAGTTAGTGACATGTTGAGTGAATATATATGGCCCTTCCACTGGGAAATAAAATATATAATGTAATCATTTGGGAGTTTATTTTACTTGAAGAGGTTTGAAATACTTTCCTTGGGTGTGGTGGAGAAAAACTAGTAGAGAAATTACCTATAGAGGTCTTCCATGTTTCTAATATACCCAATGTGTCACTAGTTATACCAGATGAACACGAGCACTTCCATTGTATAAATGAAATATCATAGATTGGAGGCTTTCTACTACTTCAGAGTTCCCAGTATGGTCACACACCTCAAAATTAAGTGGTCCATATGCTGTAGTGGGTTTCCTGTAACACCCTGATATTTTATGAGAAGTATTTTTTTATGTAATATGTTATATTTAAAGAAATCTTCCACTACACACAACACTAGCATGGCTTGCGTTACACGCAATCGCGACCTTCCTCGATAGCGTGTGTAGTACGCAATACCGAGTTTTACTAAACAACAATATATTATAATATTATAAACTACCTTTTTGAATAGTATTAACTGATGTTTAAATTTTATAACATTTTAATTCATCTTATACATTTTCTTGAATGAGGTTTGAAAACAAAATCAGTATTTTGGATAAAAGAAGTATTTTTCAAAAAATACAGTTTTACCGCCTTTTGATGGCGCACCCACATTAAATTTAGTTTTTGACAAGTTTCTAAGTTCAATTTGACAAAATAAAATTCTTCTTTAGAATCAGGATATAAAAAAATTTACTTTGGATAAATTGTTCATTTTATTTTATAACTTTCATATTTTAATGAATAGTAAAAACACGCTATATTTTAATTAAAAACAACTTTTTTCATCGCAATACTTTATATGGTTAAATTATAATATATAATGTTTTTAAAGTATAAATAGAATATATTTTTACTATTTAATATAATTTATGTCATTATCTTTAATTTTACATTGAATTCATAGGTAAAAATATTTCAATCTTTGGCAATGTTTTAACTTTTAAAACCCGTTTGCTTAACAATGGGATTAATTTAAAATTAATTATTGAAACTTCTATGTTTTGAATTTTGAAAAATGGATTCCATATTTGGAATCAGTGGGTCCAAATTATGTTAATATGTTACTTTTGTTTTTTTTTGATATTATGAATAGTAACTACGGTAATTTTTATTTACTACGGTTAAAGGTAAATAGGGTAATTCAAGGTTAAAAGAATATTATAATAATTCAAAATTACATTGACACTTGTCCTAACCTTATTTTATGAGTAGTGTCCAACCATGGGCATCCTTGTGTCGATTTTGGGACCCCATTGAGCCACTTGGTAGTGAAAATGGCAATATGGATTAATTAATTTAATGTAAAGACAAAATTGACATTAACAAAAATATTTTAGTAATTAATTTTTATAATGGGTTATATAAATTATATTTTTGACTATAAATATTTATTGGAAAGATAAAACGATTTCCTACATAATTATATTTTTTTATAATTTTTAGACACCAAATAAATTAAATTATTTATGACACAATAATGTTGAAGTATTTACATCATTAATAAATGATTTAAATAAATAAGATTATAATGATTAAAATATTTTTCAAAACATGTCCAATTATGATTTGATGATTTTATTTCAACCATGAGTCATCTTACCTTCATCTTTAATGATTTTTGGACCTTTTGAAACTGAAGATAAGTTTATAATAATATAATATTTCTACACTTTCGAAAGGTTCCCCTCTCCTCCCTTATAAAAGGAACCTCATCCCTCTCTTCCTCACACCAATTTTAACCTTCAATCTCGGAAAACCACTGCCCATTTCACCACCCCACTTTATTAGAAACCTACTAGAGGCACTGGTTTTCTCAAAATACCAACTCTAGTTCCTTAAGAGAAATTTTAAAGGAGGCACTTCGAGATAGAGGTAATACCTTCTACCATTTTCTTCAAGTTCCATTCTTCTTCTACTCCCTATTCTTTAGTTGCTTAATTATGAGGTAATAACATCAGTATCTCTCATATACTGATATGTTATTATAAATATGAAACAACCCTATTTTACCTCTTATCCATCCTACGGAAAATGAAATCACCGTGCGTGCGTTGGTACGGAATACCGTCTCCACGCCGTGGTGTAATCTGTTTTCCACCACCACCATACTTGGATGGGTATAATGGTGCAAATAAATAACTATATATGATTATTGTAAATTGGTATATATTCTTAAATAGTATACATACACTTCAATACAATTCCATGATCATGGGAACGATATCATCGCTCGTGCGTACGTACGGCCCACCATCTCCACGATGTGATGCGACTCGTTCTATATGATCTTCATTGAATAATGATTATATAAATTAATTGAATGATTTAACATGATATATATTACAATAATACCATTCTTTAAATGATGTATCTATATCCTATAAAGAGTAATAAGAATTTATGCGACAAAACATGCATAAGAACAAAAAGTAATAAACACCCGAATAATAAGTAGTAATGAAATATTACTAATAAGAAGCTAAAAATATGACCATATATGATATCATAACAATAAGTATGATTCTGAAATAATTCAATAACATTATTTAAATCATTATACAGGAGTTTCGGACACTTACGAAGCAAATTGGACCTAAGGTAAGGAACAATCTCACAATATCAATTTTTATCCGAGATTGTTTATACTTCAGAATTTACTGGAGAATATTTATCATACACATCCATGTTTACTCAATATTTAATATTATTCATATCCTCCTAAAATTTTTTAAATCCAATTTTACCCTTTGGTGAGTTTTTAGTAAAAGATATGAAAGGAATCTTTTGTCATTTTTCGTAGGAGGTACTTTTTTACTTTTCCGGCAAAAGTTCGAGAAGAATGTTTTTTTAACTTATACGGAATGAGTGTATTTTTAAAACATTATTTCCAATAATATTCCTTTACAAGTTTTCAAGTTTATTTTTAATCAACTTCTTTTAGTTTAAAACTATATGACATGTTAAAAAAGGAAAAATGTTTTTGAAGTATAAAGGATATTTTCCTGAAGAATGGAGTTCAAGTGTTTTATCAAAATTATTTTCCATATAAGATAATATAGGGTTTTGTTTCTATCCATATTATTATAGTGATTTGATTATGTTGTGATGGAAATATTTTTATGAATTCCTTTATCTTATATGAATTGTTTTATGACGTCACAATGTTTAAGATTCCCATTTTTATTACATGGGTTCTGTTATGATGTATGGTTTATGATTTTGTGGCACACATAAGAATGGTATAATTATGAGATTTGTGGGACCTATATATCCATACAATGCATTGGGTAATGATTTTATATCTCATAAGATAGACATGGCTGGAACGGCAGGTTAAACTGGTCCAGTGAAACAGGACTGAAAGGAGGAGTGAACTCGGTTCAGAAATGGACTTTGTCCACTAAGATAGTCTTGGAAATGAGTCTTGACTAATAAGAAATGATTCTCTATGGTTATGTGTGTATTCCACAAAGTTTCATGTTTTAAGTTATGATTATTGGGATTACATTACACTACCATGATTTATCCCATGTTATGAAATTATTATCTCTTTTGCAGGGTAAGATTTCCATAATGTTATGTTCCTATGAATTTTATGTGATTGATATTTCTTTTGTCTACCCTTACTGAGCATTTGAGCTCACCCTTTTGTATGTTTTTTTCCAAGACAGGAAGAAGGTTATTAAGTAAGATATGCCAAAAAGGGACTATATATATTATGAAATAAATTGGAGATAGTGTAGATGCTTTATGAACTAGTTTTTTATGTTTCCCATTTTCTAAAGACACTATACCTATACGGTCCTTTCATGGTTTTGTTATTTGTTGTAATAAGTACGCTTCAATTTCGATGTATTAACCATGTATGTAAAGTGTGGGTCTTTATAGTTGGTATCAGAGGAAAGGTATAGTCAACCTTTAGAAACTAGGATGTGAAAGACTTGGTAAGAAACCTAAGGATATGTCTAAGCATAGAACAAAATCTCAGTGTTTTAGAAAGGGCCATGAACAACCCACGATAAGACCTTAAGTGTGAAATTTTATTCTGGATTATGTGGTTTTCCTATAATAATTAGTGATGATCACACTATTCTTCTTGGTTTTAGTCAATGGCTGGAACCCGAAGGAACCGTGTTAATGCGGAATGCGACGAGCAATGCAATGATTGTCCCCCTGACCAACCAAACATTATGGGAGCTGGAATGAAAAATCTTTTAGCCATGCTCACACAACTTTCTCAAGCTATGAATCATGCAGGACTTCCAAATGAGAAAAGGAAGGAGCAACATTTTGTTGAATCCTTCATGAGGCAGCATCCACCTTCATTCAGCGGTTCTTCTGATCCATTAGTGGCTGAACAATGGATCAGTACCACTGAAAAGATATTTTCAGTTCTTCAATGTTCTGAACATGATAAAGTCATCTTATCAGTGTATTGTTTGGAAGGTGATGCTGATCAATGGTGTAATCTTATTAAGAATACGAGGCAAAGGTATGAAATTGAGTCCATGGAATGGGACGAGTTCAATAACTTATTTTTCAATAAGTATTTCCCTCGTATTCTTCGAACAAAGATGGAGAAGGAGTTTCTTGAAATGAAGCAAAAGGATGATGAATCTGTTGGTACCTACGAAGAAAATTTTACATGACTTGCAAGGTACGATTCTGGAATTATTATGCAACCTGAGAGTAAGATCGATCGATTCTTTAGTGGTATAAAACCAAGTCTTCGAAGGGCGTTATCCATAAGGGACTTCAATAGCTACGAGGAAATTGTTCGATGTGCTCTCAAGGTTGAGGTGGAGATTGGTGTAACCCATCAGTCACATGGGTTTGATAAGAAGAGGAAAATGGAATTCAAAGGAAAATCTGAAGACCACACTGAAAAGAAGATGAGTTTTCCCTTATGCTCAAAGTGTGGAAATAAACATGGAGGAAATTGTCTTAAGGGGACAAGAAAATGTAATAAGTGTGGAAAAGAAGGTCATCTGTCAATTGAATGTCGAAATAATGGGAAGAAGATGTCTAATGATGCAAACAAAGGAAGGGATATAAAGAATGAACCTACTACACTTCAATTTTTCAAGTACATGGAGATGGGGCATTAGGCCAATCAATGCCCAAATCCAAGGGTTGATGATGATGATCGATGTCAACAAACTCTTATGGCCAAAGACAAAGGAAAGTCACATGCAATTACTATTGGCACTGTGGAGTATGAAAACGAAGTGGTGAGAGGTACACTTACCATCCACTCTAAAGTAGAAAATTTTTTATTTGATTCTGGATCCACCCACTCTTTTATTTCTGAAGAATTTTCTAAGGGTATCTCTGTATTACCTCAACAATTAGATGTTGAGTTGGTTGTGAAAACTCCTAATGGCACAACAGTCGCATCAAAAGTTTTCAATTCTTCTCCGACTGAAGTTTGTGGGAAATTGTTTCCTGCAAATCTTGTGATCCTTCCAATAGTGGAATATGATTTGATTCTTGGCATGGATTAGATTTCTTTATATAGATCTCATATCAATTTCCAAAGAAGGGAAGTCACATTTCATATTCTAGATCAATCTATGATCTTCTATCGATGCAAGGATGAACATAACCTTCCTGTGGAAATTTCTTCTATCTTATGGGTCTTGATTCCACTAAATTAAGGTTATTTTTCTCAAATGGTCAGAGAGAAACTCATGATTAATAATATTCCCATTGTACGGGAATTTGATGACATCTTTCTGGAGGAATTTCTAGGTCTTCCAAGAAATCATGAATGTCACGACCCGCCCTCGGGGTCCGTGCCGTGACTACCTCAAGCCCGCCTTCCATAGGCCAGGGGCTGGTGACTAGCACCAAGGCGTAAATCCCAGTAAAAAGGGAAGGCATTGCCTTTGAAAAGTAACCAACTCCATAGAGTAAGCAAGCGGAAAGTAAACACTAAACAAGCAGAGTACAACTGAATGTGCGGAAAAGTAAATGGGCCAGAATACAAACCCAAACTGAAAGTAAGTACAACTCGAAAAGGGAAAAACGGCAACTGTAAGGTAAAAGCCGCTACTCCGAGCTGTCCACCGGAAATCCCACCTGAAGGGTGGGTACAGAAAGCTCCTCTGCTCCACGGGTCCCGCCGTCCGCTCCGTGCACGTCCCGCCCAGTGGTCCACCTCCGGGTACCGTCCCGCTCTACAAGCCTCAGCTAAGTCAACGCTGTCCGTCGTCTGCAACCAACACAACGTAGTGCGGGCGAAGCCCGTGCAGGGGTGAGTATAAGCTACTCAGTAGGGACCCCGAGACCCCTGAAGGTCTCTCAAATCCACAAAGGATAAACCACAAAGAAAATTACAAACACGAAGTAACAACCGACACAGCTTAGGTATATGCCCATACATATACCTAAGTCATCAATTAAAATACACTCCAACCTCCGAGCCCAAGTACAACTCAGTCCACGCAGGAAAGTATACGTATTCCTCATAGGAAAGCAAAATATAATCCACACAGGATTGCACAACACAATCCACACAGGAAAACAACAGGATTCAGCTCACACAGGTATACTTCTACAAGGACGATAAAGATGATCACTGATCCATCTAAGTCGTCGGACCCACGAAGGATCGATAGGTAACTAACCCCCGCAGAAGACCCACACAGGATCGGGCTCACACAGAACCTGTAGGCGCTGGCTCACACAGAACCGCTGAGCGCAAGGACCCACACAGGATCGGGCTCACACAGAACCTGTAGCACTGATCCACGTAGGATCGCTGAGTGCTGTAGTCGTCGTCGTCAAATCCACACAGGATCTCTGTACTGTCGTCGCCAAATCCACACAGGATCTCTGTACTGTCGTCGTCAAATCCACACAGGATCTCTGTACTGTCGTCGTCAAATCCACACAGGATCTCTGTACTGTCGTCGTCAAATCCACACAGGATCTCTGTACTGTCGTCGTCAAATCCACACAGGATCTCTGTACTGTCGTCGTCAAATCCACACAGGATCTCTGTACTGTCGTCGTCGCAGTCACAGTAGCAGTCGTAGCAGTAGAACAGTCGCAGCCAGCACTAGGGTTCCCGCACACAGCAAGCTCGTACGGAGGATCCGCTCCACGAGCCGAGAGGCTGATACATCAACTGTCACGAAGACCGAAGTTGATGTATCCAAAAGTTCCGTATCGTCAACAGGAACTCAACGCAACAGACGGCGCGTCGATCGGACGCCCGGTCTGAGAGTTATTGGCATTTTCGTCTCCGGGGCCCGGTTGGTTTTTAAGGCAAAACCAACCCGACCGTACTCCACCTGCGTCCAAACCTCGGGCGGAGTATGCCAAAAGATCCGTCTCACTAAGAGGAACACTACGCGACTGACGGCACGTCAATCGGACGTCCGTAGCTCAAGATATGAGTGTTTCCGCTCCGAAGGCCCGGTTGGTTTCGTGAACGAACCAACCCGGCCGAACTCAAAGTAACCCGAAACCTTGAGTGCGATATACCGAAACGACCGTCTCGATCCAAGGATCGCGTTGCCGCAGACGGTTCGTCATTCGGAGGTCCGAGGCTCAAGTTATGAGCCATGAACCGAATCTGGTCCGAAACGGGGGGTCCGGGTCCGGGCCGACCCGGCCCGACCCCCCCCTCTGGACGGCGCGGCGGCCGGCGGTGGCGCGGCGGCGCGGCGGCGCGGCGGCGGCAGACGGCGGCGGCGGGCGGCGGCGGCGGCTGACCGCGTGGCGGCGGCGGCGGGCCGCGCTGGCGGCGGCGGCGGGCCGCGCTGGCGGCGGCGGCGGGCCGCGCCGGCGGCGGCGGCGGGCCGCGCTGGCGGCGGCGACGGGCCGCGCCGGCGGCGGGGTGCCGCGAGGCGGCGGCACGGTCGGCACGCGGGGGCTAAGCCCCCGCTTCTACAAGGTCGGCGCGGCTATGCCGCGCCGTTTTGACAAAATGGCCCCCCTCCAGGGGGCCCGCTTCTTGGAAAACCGGGGGGCTGTTGCCCCCCCCCTTGTCACGGTTGAACCGCCCCCCCTCTCTTAATGAGGGGGTTTTATTTAAGAGGCCGGGGAATTAAATTCCCCGGTTTTAATGGTATCCGGCCGGCTAGCTGGCCGGCCGATTTTCTCTAACGGGACCGGAATTTCCGGTCCCCCTTCGGCTTCCGACGCCGGCGGCCCGGCCGCCGGTCTCTTCTTCCGCCGCGGCCCGGAACCGGCCGCGGTCTTCTCGTCCCGCCGCGGCCCGGAACAGGCCGCGGTATTCATCGTCCGGCGCGGTGCGACGGCACCGCGCCCCTTTCGCCGTGCCATGATTCCTTCCAACGCGGCGCGACGGCGTCGCGTTCTTGAAGACTCTCCTCGGCGTAACGCGTCGGCGTTGCGGAAAGAAATAAGCATGTTCATCCGCGTGGTGCGACGGCACCACGCCACTTGCTTCCACCCGCAAGAATAAAACGAGAACTAAGGAGGGGGGGTTCGGCCGTGTTCATGCGGTCCGACCCCCCTCACGTTAAATAATAACATAACTAAGAATATCCAAAAGCCTCACGTTTAGTCATGCTAAAATCCATGATTCAAGAATGGAATAAAAATAATCAATAAATAACATCCCCTACCTCGGGTTTGAGATTCAAAGAATCTTCTACGTTCCGCGGAAGACGGCGTCGCGGAAGTCGGGCGTCGCGGTCGTCGTTCGTCAAATCCGTTGACGAAGAGTTACGTCCGATGCGACACGTTGTTGGCGGATCTTCGTTTGCCGACGAAGAAGGCCCGAGGAGGATGCGGCGTTCCCTCTTGTTGACACCGAGGACGAAGAAGAGAGGCGTCGTTCTTCGTCGGAGTTTGAGCGTTCTTCGTCAAGATAAACGTTCTTCGTCAAGATGAAGAAGATGGAGGAGGAGCTCTCAAATGAAAACCACACAAGTTGGCTAACAAAATAAAATAAGGTCTCTCCTTATTTTATTTACCAAGCCTAGGAATTCAAAACTTCAAAATTCAAACATAACACTTAATTAATTAACATGTCATGTGTAATTAATTTGATGTTAAGTTTACAAACAATTAAGAGGGAGAGAGGGGAGTTTAAGGGGGAAGTTGAGAGGTTATTAAAAGATTTAGGGGTTCGTGTGGGCCCCACCACACTTAATCCTCCCAAGGGAGGTTAAGTGGGTGTGGGTCCCACTTCCAACCCCCTTAGGTAGGTTTTTTAATAAGTTTAAATAAAATTTGTTTTACACAATTTTATTTAACTTAACTGAAAAACCCCAAAACGTAACTTTCAACCCGCAACAAACGCAACTCCCGAAAAGGTCTCATTAAGCGAATATCGGCGCTGCGAGTTCATCGGTGCCCTCGGATTTCAATTCCGAGCACCGGATCAAAAGTTAGGAATTCCCGCTCGTTCGTTCACTGAACGTACCCGAGCCAAACTTCGGAAATTAATTCCGGGCACTCCGGGCCTCGGAATCAGGTGCCGTCTGAAACCGCGCTCTTGTAAAATTCTAAAGAAAATTAAGAAAAAAATTTTCCTTGAATTTTACGGGTCTTTACATTACTCCCACCTCAGGGCTTTACGTCCCCGTAAAGCTACATCAAAAACTAGGGAAACCAAAAGAGAGTACTGAGCACGCATCTGAGCCTCCCGCTCCCATGTGCTCTCCTGGAGATTCCCGTGCCGCCATCTGTTGCGCACAAGAGGAATCGATCGCTCATGTAGGACCCGCTCCTGGATGACATGGACCTCCTCTGACGTGGCCCGGACCATCTCCGGTCCCACCAGAGCTGCAAGATTTCTCTTTTGCCGAAAAGAGAAATCTGGTCTCATCCCCTAGATGAACCACATTATTTGCCTAAAACAGTCAATCCTAACATGGATGATACTAATCCATACTAAGGATGACGTCGTAAGGCCTCGACGCTACTACTAAGAGATTCAACCGTTACTCTCGCCTCCAAGGGTTGAGTCACACTGTCGGCATCAGTGTGTGGTAACTGGGCCTCCTCCAGTAGATGTCTCACAAGTGAGGGTCAAGTCAACAGCCAAAACTGGAACCTCTTAGTAACATTACGATAGAGGACAGGAACGAAAACATCACAAGGTATGCGTCTTTTATTATTGCAGCTCGTAATACAAGACGCTACACAAAAGCAACAAGGAACCAGAAGTACAAAGGATGTAACCACTAGTTCTGCTCCTGTCCATCGGCTCCCAGAGCTCCATGATCGAAGGCCTCGGCTGCCTGAAGCTGAGCTCTCCCCTGCGGTCGGGGTGGGCCTCCTGGTGGTGGTGGTGGTAGAGCCTCAAAGCGTCGTCCACCACCTGCTGTTCGGCCAGCTCCTCTGCCTCGTCCGCCTCCTTCCTGCAGACCGCCACGGTCGAACCTCTGCCTCTGCCTAGGTGGTTCCTCAACCGTCTGCTGCTCCTCCGCATGGCGGGTCGGGCAGTCACGAGCCATGTGGCCTCGCCCGCCGCATGCATAGCACTGTCTTCCACTCGAAAGACTGGCTCCGCGTTGTGTGCCCTGCACTGCTGAGCCAGTGCCCTGAGGTCTGGTCTGTCTGGACCCCTGAGTCATTCGCCGACTGCCAGCTGCAGATGACTCTGCCACGTGCCGTCCTGCGGTGGGTCTCTGTGCTGGTGTAGACTCAGCAAGGAAGCTCTCGATCAGAAGGGCCCGCTCCAGTACTCCTGTCTGAGTCGGTATGCTAAGGGAGATCAGCGATGCCCTGATCTCGTGTCTCAAACCCTGCTCGAAGGTCCGGGCCCGGAAGAATGGGTCCCGTACCATGTCGGTCGAGTAGCGCGAGAGATCGGTAAATCTCGCCGAGTACTGAGTGACCGTCATGCTGCCCTGCCGCAGCTGTAGAAGCTCCTGGATACGCACCGCACGAAGGGTGGCTGGGACGAACTCCGAGCGGAAGATGCTCTCAAAGTCCGTCCAAAGAAGAGATGCCTCATCGTGCACCTGGAGCATCAAGCTCCACCATCGTCCTGCTGCTGCGTGTAGTAGGCTCGCAGCGAGGATCACCATGAGGTCTGCTGGTGTCCTCACTAGCCTAAACACTCGAACCACTGCCTCCAGCCAGTCCTCTGCTGCCTGAGGATCCGTCTCCCCGCGAAACCTGGGCGGTCGCTGGCGCTGAAACTCATGCAGTGCGCTGAGGCGACGTGCATCGTCAGCGGCTGCTGCTGGAAGCATCGGGGGATCGGCGGGTAAAGCTACTGCCGGTGCCACTGCTGACAAAGGGCCCTGCACCGAAGCCTCGTCGCTCGGTGGGCTGTCGTCTCGCTCGACTCTCGGAACCCTAGCTGGCTGCCGTCGTGGGGCCATCCTGAAAAGGAAACAGGTGCGCCACGGTTAGAACAGTATACCTGGTGAGCTGGCACAAGTAATCACAAGGAAAACTTGAGACTTTCATAAAGCAGATCAGTATACCTGGTGAGCTGACACAAGTAATCACAAAGAAAACTTGAAACACACACGCAATCAATGTTTTCGTGCATTAAGTCGGAAATCAGAAGTCAGGGTCCTGGTGTACGGATACGTCGGCCGCCGCACCAACACTGGACTCCCTGGACTGATAACCACACTCAATACGCTAAACATTATTGCTTCACATAGAAAAGATCAGAGTTCGCGGTAGAACCGAACTCCTCTGATACCAATTTGTCACGACCCGCCCTCGGGGTCCGTGCCGTGACTACCCCAAGCCCGCCTTCCATAGGCCAGGGGCTGGTGACTAGCACCAAGGCGTAAATCCCAGTAAAAAGGGAAGGCACTGCCTTTGAAAAGTAACCAACTCCACATAGTAAGCAAGCGGAAAGTAAACACTAAACAAGCAGAGTACAACTGAATGTGCGGAAAAGTAAATGGGCCAGAATACAAACCCAAACTGAAAGTAAGTACAACTCGAAAAGGGAAAAACGGCAACTGTAAGGTAAAAGCCACTACTCCGAGCTGTCCACCGGAAATCCCACCTGAAGGGTGGGTACAGATAGCTCCTCTGCTCCACGGGTCCCGCCGTCCGCTCCGTGCACGTCCCGCCCAGTGGTCCACCTCCGGGTACCGTCCCGCTCTACAAGCCTCAGCTAAGTCAACGTTGTCCGTCGTCTGCAACCAACACAACGTAGTGCGGGCGAAGCCCGTGCAGGGGTGAGTATAAGCTACTCAGTAGGGACCCCGAGACCCCTGAAGGTCTCTCAAATCCACAAAGGATAAACCACAAAGAAAAGTACAAACACGAAGTAACAACCGACACAGCTTAGGTATATGCCCATACATATACCTAAGTCATCAATTAAAATACACTCCAACCTCCGAGCCCAAGTACAACTCAGTCCACGCAGGAAAGTATACGTATTCCTCATAGGAAAGCAAAATATAATCCACACAGGATTGCACAACACAATCCACACAGGAAAACAACAGGATTCAGCTCACACAGGTATACTTCTACAAGGACGATAAAGATGATCACTGATCCATCTAAGTCGTCGGACCCACGAAGGATCGATAGGTAACTAACCCCCGCAGAAGACCCACACAGGATCGGGCTCACACAGAACCTGTAGGCGCTGGCTCACACAGAACCGCTGAGCGCAAGGACCCACACAGGATCGGGCTCACACAGAACCTGTAGCACTGATCCACGTAGGATCGCTGAGTGCTGTAGTCGTCGTCGTCAAATCCACACAGGATCTCTGTACTGTCGTCGCCAAATCCACACAGGATCTCTGTACTGTCGTCGTCAAATCCACACAGGATCTCTGTACTGTCGTCGTCAAATCCACACAGGATCTCTGTACTGTCGTCGTCAAATCCACACAGGATCTCTGTACTGTCGTCGTCAAATCCACACAGGATCTCTGTACTGTCGTCGTCAAATCCACACAGGATCTCTGTACTGTCGTCGTCGCAGTCACAGTAGCAGTCGTAGCAGTAGAACAGTCGCAGCCAGCACTAGGGTTCCCGCACACAGCAAGCTCGTACGGAGGATCCGCTCCACGAGCCGAGAGGCTGATACATCAACTGTCACGAAGACCGAAGTTGATGTATCCAAAAGTTCCGTATCGTCAACAGGAACTCAACGCAACAGACGGCGCGTCGATCGGACGCCCGGTCTGAGAGTTATTGGCATTTTCGTCTCCGGGGCCCGGTTGGTTTTTAAGGCAAAACCAACCCGACCGTACTCCACCTGCGTCCAAACCTCGGGCGGAGTATGCCAAAAGATCCGTCTCACTAAGAGGAACACTACGCGACTGACGGCACGTCAATCGGACGTCCGTAGCTCAAGATATGAGTGTTTCCGCTCCGAAGGCCCGGTTGGTTTCGTGAACGAACCAACCCGGCCGAACTCAAAGTAACCCGAAACCTTGAGTGCGATATACCGAAACGACCGTCTCGATCCAAGGATCGCGTTGCCGCAGACGGTTCGTCATTCGGAGGTCCGAGGCTCAAGTTATGAGCCATGAACCGAATCTGGTCCGAAACGGGGGGTCCGGGTCCGGGCCGACCCGGCCCGACCCCCCCCCTCTGGACGGCGCGGCGGCCGGCGGCGGCGGACGGCAGCGCCGGGCGGCGGCGCGGCGGCGGCAGACGGCGGCGGCGGGCGGCGGCGGCGGCTGACCGCGTGGCGGCGGCGGCGGGCCGCGCCGGCGGCGGCGGCGGGCCGCGCAGGCGGCGGCGGCGGGCCGCGCTGGCGGCGGCGACGGGCCGCGCTGGCGGCGGGGTGCAGCGAGGCGGCGGCACGGTCGGCACGCGGGGGCTAAGCCCCCGCTTCTACAAGGTCGGCGCGGCTATGCCGCGCCGTTTTGACAAAATGGCCCCCCTCCAGGGGGCCCGCTTCTTGGAAAACCGGGGGGCTGTTGCCCCCCCCCCCTTGTCACGGTTGAACCGCCCCCCCTCTCTTAATGAGGGGGTTTTATTTAAGAGGCCGGGGAATTAAATTCCCCGGTTTTAATGGTATCCGGCCGGCCAGCTGGCCGGCCGATTTTCTCTAACGGGACCGGAATTTCCGGTCCCCCTTCGGCTTCCGACGCCGGCGGCCCGGCCGCCGGTCTCTTCTTCCGCCGCGGCCCGGAACCGGCCGCGGTCTTCTCGTCCCGCCGCGGCCCGGAACCGGCCGCGGTATTCATCGTCCGGCGCGGTGCGACGGCACCGCGCCCCTTTCGCCGTGCCATGATTCCTTCCAACGCGGCGCGACGGCGTCGCGTTCTTGAAGACTCTCCTCGGCGTAACGCGTCGGCGTTGCGGAAAGAAATAAGCATGTTCATCCGCGTGGTGCGACGGCACCACGCCATTTGCTTCCACCCGCAAGAATAAAACGAGAACTAAGGAGGGGGGGTTCGGCCGTGTTCATGCGGTCCGACCCCCCTCACGTTAAATAATAACATAACTAAGAATATCCAAAAGCCTCACGTTTAGTCATGCTAAAATCCATGATTCAAGAATGGAATAAAAATAATCAATAAATAATATCCCCTACCTCGGGTTTGAGATTCAAAGAATCTTCTACGTTCCGCGGAAGACGGCGTCGCGGAAGTCGGGTGTCGCGGTCGTCGTTCGTCAAATCCGTTGACGAAGAGTTACGTCCGATGCGACACGTTGTTGGCGGATCTTCGTTTGCCGACGAAGAAGGCCCGAGGAGGATGCGGCGTTCCCTCTTGTTGACACCGAGGACGAAGAAGAGAGGTGTCGTTCTTCGTCGGAGTTTGAGCGTTCTTCGTCAAGATAAACGTTCTTCGTCAAGATGAAGAAGATGGAGGAGGAGCTCTCAAATGAAAACCACACAAGTTGGCTAACAAAATAAAATAAGGTCTCTCCTTATTTTATTTACCAAGCCTAGGAATTCAAAACTTCAAAATTCAAACATAACACTTAATTAATTAACATGTCATGTGTAATTAATTTGATGTTAAGTTTACAAACAATTAAGAGGGAGAGAGGGGAGTTTAAGGGGGAAGTTGAGAGGTTATTAAAAGATTTAGGGGTTCGTGTGGGCCCCACCACACTTAATCCTCCCAAGGGAGGTTAAGTGGGTGTGGGTCCCACTTCCAACCCCCTTAGGTAGGTTTTTTAATAAGTTTAAATAAAATTTGTTTTACACAATTTTATTTAACTTAACTGAAAAACCCCAAAACGTAACTTTCAACCCGCAACAAACGCAACTCCCGAAAAGGTCTCATTAAGCGAATATCGGCGCTGCGAGTTCATCGGTGCCCTCGGATTTCAATTCCGAGCACCGGATCAAAAGTTAGGAATTCCCGCTCGTTCGTTCACTGAACGTACCCGAGCCAAACTTCGGAAATTAATTCCGGGCACTCCGGGCCTCGGAATCAGGTGCCGTCTGAAACCGCGCTCTTGTAAAATTCTAAAGAAAATTAAGAAAAAAATTTTCCTTGAATTTTACGGGTCTTTACAATGAAGTTGAGTTTTCAATATAACTCGTACCGGGTGGTTTGCCTATTTCAAAGACACCTTATAGAATGGCCCCAATTGAGTTGCAGGAATTGAAGAAGAAACTCCAAGAGAATCTTGATAAAGGATTCATACACCCTAGTGCGTCACCTTGGGGAGAACCTGTTCAGTTTGTTAAGAAGAAAGATGGATCAATGAGACACTGCATTGATTATTGAGAACTTAACAAGATCACTATCAAGAAAAAATATCCTCTCCCACACATTGATGACCTATTTGACCAACTACGGGGAGCTCAATACTTTTCCAAGATTGATATTCATTCAGGGTATCATCAATTAAGGGTCAAAAGGGAGGATATACCAAAGACGGCTTTCCGTACAAGGTATGGACACTACGAACTTATAGTGATACCATTTGGTCTTACTAATGCCCCTGCTATCTTCATGGATATGATGAATTGATTCTTTAGAGACTATCATGATCAGTTTGTGGTAGTCTTTATAGATGATATTCTTGTTTATTCAAAGAACAACTAAGAACATGAAGATCACTTGAGAATTATATTAAGGACCCTGAGAAAGGAGAGGCCATATGCCAAATTTACCAAGTGTGAATTTTGGCTTCAAAAAGATTCATTTTTGGGTCACATAATCTCAAAAGATGGGATATCTGTGGATCCAGCAAAAACAGAGGTTATCGAAATATGGTCGAGACCAACAATAGTAACTGAGATCCAATGTTTTCTTTGTTTGGATAGATATTATCGACGTTTTGTGAAAGATTTTTCATGATTATCCAATCCACTCACCAGGTTGACTCGAAAAGGAGTTATATTTGTGTGGACGGAGGAATGTGAAGAGAATTTCACGGATTTGAAAAGAAGGTTATCCATTGCACCTGTGCTCAAACTTCCTTGTAGTGGAGAAAGGTTTGTGAACTATAGTGATGCATCCAAGAAGGGTATGGGGTGTGTTCTTATGAAAAATGATACGGTGATAGCTTATGCCTCACGACAGTTTAAAATCCATGAGAAATATTACCCAACTCATTATTTGGAGTTAGCAGTGGAAATCTTTGCATTAAATATTTGGAGGCATTATCTTTATGGAGTAAAGTGTGAAATTTATACTGATCATAAAATTTTAAAGTATATTTTCACAAAAAAAAAGGAGTTGAATATGCGCCAAAGAAGATGCTTAGAGATGATTAACGATTAAGAATTCTCAATTCATTACCACCCTGGGAAAGCAAACAAGGTGGAAGATGCATTAAGTCGACAAGACCATGCTAGCTTATCCATGATGAAGATCACAAAAGATCCAATATTTATGGATTTACAAAGGATCGATCTTGTAATTGTAATGAAAGGGGAAAAATCGTATCTTTCTCAAATGAATGTTCAACCATCTATACATGTGAAGATTAAAGAGAAGCAGAAAGAAGATGTCGAGTTACCAAAGAAGGTGAGAAATGTTCCTGAATTCAACCTTGATTGTGATGGGATAATAATGTTTAGGAATCGGGTTTGTGTTCCTCCCATCCCAGAATTAAAGAAGGAGCTGCTAAATGAGGATCATAGTTCTTCATTCTCTATTCATCCTGGAAGCAAGAAGATGTATATAGACCTAAAAGAGTACTTCTGGTGGGATGGCATGAAAAGAGATGTTGCGGAATATGTCTCTCGATGCTTGGTTTGTCAGCAGGTTAGAGCTGAGAGACAGAAGTATAAGGGAACGTTACAACCATTACCCATACCTGAATGGAAATGGGAAAACATCACTATGGACTTTGTCACTGGACTTCCTAAAACATCCAAAGGAAATAATGCTATCTGGGTCATAGTTGATCGTCTTACAAAGTCTGCACACTTCATTGCTATTAGAGAGGATTTATCTCTAGATCAGCTTACCAGGATATATGTAAAGGAAGTGGTAATATTGCATGGAGTACCACTTTCTATTATATCTGATCCGGATCCGAGGTTTACCTCAATGTTCTAGCGATGTCTTCAGCATACTCTGGATATAGAGTTGAGTTTCATCACTGCTTATCATCCTCAAACAGACAGTCAGTCTGAGAGGACAATTCAAACTCTAGAAGATATTTTGAGAGGTTCCTCTATAGATTTCAAAGGTGGTTTGGATCAACAACTACCTTTGGTGGAATTTTCTTATAATAATAGCTTTCATTCTAGTATTCAGATGGCTCTTTATGAAGCTCTCTATGGAAAGAAATGCAGGTCTCCAACTTGCTAGGATGAAGTTGGGGAAAGAAAGCTATTAGGACCTGATCTTGTTGATGAAATGGCAGAAAAGGTCAGATCTATTCAACAACACATAAGATCATCTCAGAGTCGACAGAAAAGTTATTCCGACAATCGAAGAAAAGACCTAGAGTTTGAAGTGGGTGATAAAGTGTTCTTACGAATATCTCCTTGGAAGAGAGTAATGAGATTTGGAAAGAAGAGAAAGTTGAGCCCTAGATATATTGGTCATTTTGAAATTCTGGATCGTGTTGGGAAGGTAGCTTACCGATTGGCGCTTCCACCGAATCTCTCTCAAGTTCACGATGTGTTCCATGTATCTCTCCTGAGAAAGTACATACCTGATCCTTCACATGTACTCACCTCAGAAGTTGTACCGCTGGAACAAGATCTTTCTTATGAAGAACAGCCGATAGAGATTCTTGATCACAGCGAAAAAGTCATACGGAAAAAGACCACTCTCTTGTTGAATGTTTTATGGAGGAACCACCAAATAGAAGAAGCTACATGGGAACTTGAGGATATGATGAGGGAGAGGTATCCTCATCTGTTTGTTACGAAGTGACGAATTTCGAGGGCGAAATTCATTTTAATGGGGGTAGAATGTAACACCCTGATATTTTATGATAAGTATTTTTCTTGAGTAATATGTTATATGGAAAAGAATCTTCCACTACACACAACACTTTCTTGGCTTGCGTTACATGCAATCACGACCATCCTCGATAGCGTGTGTAGTACGCAATACCGAGTTTCACTAAACAAAGATATATTATAATATTATAAACAATCCATTATGAATATTACTAACTGAATTTTGAATTTTATAACATTTTAATTCATCTTATACATTTTTTAGAATGAGGTTTGAAAACAAAATCAGTTTTTTGGATAAAAGAAGTATTTTTCAAAAAATGCAGTTTTACCGCCTTTTGATGGCGCACCCACATTAAATCTAGTTTTTTACAAGTTTATAAGTTCAATTTGACAAAATAAAATTCTTCTTTAGAATCAGGATATAAAAATTTACTTTGGATAAATTTTCCATATTATTCTGAAGACTTTCATATTTTAATGAATATTAAAATGCGCTATATTTTAATTAAAAACAACTTTTTTCATCGCAATACTTTATATGGTTAAATTATAATATTTAATGTTTTTAAATTATAAATAGAATATATTTTTACTATTTAATATAATGTATGTCATTAGCATTAATTTTACATTGAATTCATAGGTAAAAAAATTTCAATCTTTGGCAATGTTTTACCTTTTAAAACCTATTTGCTTAACAACGAGATTAATTTTAAATTAATTACTGAAACTTCTGTGTTTTGAATTTTAAAAAATTGATTCCATATTTGGAATCAGTGGGTCTAAATTATGTTAATAGGTTACTTTTTTTTGATATTATGAATAGTGACTATGGTAATTTTTATTTACTACGGTTAAAGGTAAATAGGGTAATTCAAGGTTAAAAGAATATTATAATAATTCAAAATTACATTGAAACTTGTCCTAAAATTATTGGATGAGTGGTGGCCGACCATGGGCATCCTTGGGTCTATTTGGGGACCCCATTGAGCCACTTGTTAGTGAGAATGAAAATTTGGATTAATTAATTTATTGTAAATACAAAATTGACATCAACAAAAATCTTTTAGTAATTAATTTTTATAAGTGTTTATATAAATTATATTTTAGACTTTAAATATTCTTTGGAAATATAAATGGATTTCCTACATAATGATATTTTTTTATAATTTTTAGACACCAAATAAATTAAATTATTTATGACACAATAATGATGAAGTATTTACCTCGTTAATAAATGATTTAAATAAATAAGATTATAATGATTAAAATATTGTCCAAAACATGTCCAATTCTTATTGGATGGTTTTATTTCGACCATTAGTCATCTTATATTCATCTTTAATGATTTTTTGACATTGTGAAACCGAAGATTAGTTTATAATAAAATAATATTTCCACGTTTTCCCAAGGTTCCCCTCTCCTCCCTTATAAAAGGCACCTCCTCCCTCTCTCCTCACACCAATTTGAGCCTTAAAGCTCGGCCAACCCCTGACCATTTCACCTCCCCACTTCATTATAAACCTATTAGAGGTACTGTTTTTCTCAAAATACCAACTCTAGTGCCTTAAGAGAAAGTTTAAAGGAGGCACTTCGAGATAGAGGTAATACCTTCTACCGTTTTCTTCATGTTCCATTCTTCTTCTACTCCCTCTTATTTAGTTGTTTCATTATGAGGTAATAACATCTGTATCCCTAATATACAGATATTTTATTATAAATATGAAACAACCCTATTTCACCTCTTATCCATCCTACGGAAAATGAAATCACCGCGCGTGCGTACGTACGGAATACCATCTCCACGCCGTGGTGTAATCTGTTTTCCACCACCACCTTACTTGGATGGGTATAATGGTGCAACTAAATAACTATATATGATTATTGTAAAGTTTTATTGATTCTGAAATAGTATACATATACTCAAATACAATTCCACGATCATGGGAACGATATCATCGCTCGTGCGTACGTATGGCCTACCGTCTCCACGATGTGATGTGACTCTTTCTATATGATCTTCATTGAATAATGATTATATAAATGAATTGAATTAATTAATATGATATATATTACACTAATATCATTATTAAAATGATGTATCTATATCCTATAAATATAAATAAGAATTTATTCGACAAAATACACATAAGAACAAAAAGTAATAAACACCCGAATAAAAAGTAGTAATGAAATATTACTAATAAGAAGCTAATAATATGACCATATATGATATCATAACAATAAGTATGATTCTATAATAGGTAAATAAAATTATTTAAATCATTATACAAGAGTTTTGGACACTTACGAAGCAAATCGGACCTAAGGTAAGGGAAAATCTCACAATCTCAATTTTTATCCGAGATTGATTATACTTCAGAATTTACTGGGGAATATTTATCATCCACATCCATGTTTCCTCAATATTTAATATTATTTATATCCTCATAAAAAATTTTAAAGCCAATTTTACCCTTCAGAGAGTTTGTAGTAAAATATATGAAAGGCAACTTTTGTCGTTTTTCGTACAAGGTACTTTTTGAATTTTCCGACAAAAGTACGAGAAGAATATTTTTTTAACTTATATGGCATGAATGGATTTTTAAAACATTATTTCCAAGAATATTCCTTTATAAGTTTTCAATTTTATTTTTAATCAACTTCTTTTAGTTTAAAATTGTATGTCATGTTAAGAAAGGAAAAATGTTTTTTAAGTAGAAAGGATATTTTCCTCAAGAATGGAGTTCAAGTGTTTTATCAAAATTATTTTCCATCTAAGATAATATAGGGTTTTGTTTCTATACCTATTATTACAGTGATTTGATTATGTTGTGATGGAAATATTTTTATGAATTCATTTATCTTATATGAATTGTTTTATGATGTCACGATGTTTAAGATTCCCATTTTTTACATGGGTTATGCTATGATGTATGGTTTATGATTTTGTGGCACACATAAGAATGGTTTTATGAGATGGGTGGGACCTATATCTCCATCAAATGCATTGGGTAAAGATTTTATATCTCATGAGAAAGACATGGCTGGAACGGCAGGTTAAACCGGTTCAGTGAAACAGGACTGAAACGAGGAGTGAACTCGGTTCAGAAATAGACTTTGTCCACTAAGATAGACTTGGCAATGAGTCATGACAAATAAGAAATGATTATCTATGATTATGTGTGTATTCCACAAAGTTTCATGTTTTTAGTTATGATTATTGGGTTTACATTTCACTACCATGATTTATCCCATTTTATGAAATTATTATCTCTTTTGCAGGGTAAGATTTCCAAAATTTTATGTTCTTATGAATTTGATGTGATTGATATTTCTTTTGTTTACCCTTACTGAGCATTTGAGCTCACCCTTTTGTATGTTTAATTTTCCCAGGACAGGAAGAATATTATTAAGTAATATATTCCAAAAATGGACTATAGATATGATGAAATAAATGGGAAACAATGTAGATGATTTATGAACCAGTTGTTTATGTTTCCCAGTTTCTAAAGACACTATACCTATCTGGTCCTTTCATGGTTTAGTTATATGTTGTAATAATTATGATTCAATTTTGAAGTATTAACCATGTATGTAAAGTATGGGTCGTTATATTTCTCATCCCATTGAATGGGGTGAAGGTAGAATTCTTTAAATCTGGGGGTTCTCGCATGTCATCTGCCCACACTGGGTATAGCCTTCCCTTAGGTGGGATCTACACCTATCGCTTTTCCAAAGCTTAAATTCAAGTGGTTTGTTCGGCTAGAAAACTATACTAGCAGGTATTCCTAGCTTGATTTGGATTCTAGACCACCAAGTCATTGACAGGCTACTCAACCTTATTAGCATGCACAATGGATCATGGAGCAGCCTATGGAGTGTCTTGTGGAGCAGCTCGATGTAGATTCCAAGGGAGATTATCACACTACTCAGGAGTATTGGGTGATGCATAACATGACCACTTACTATAAGATATTCCATCTAACCTATCATGATGTGTAATATTAATGGGCTCCACTGGGGGGAAACTAGACAAGAATGACTTGTGGCTTCCTTTGCTACCCTAGTAGAGGAGGAACATGATCTCGTAGAGGAGCACTATAGTTCGGGCGCCAATTAGTAAGGAACTAATCTATGATCATCCTGTGATCCACAATCTATTCTTGAAGGGTGTCCATAATGGTATTAACTTATGTATTCTATCTGACATCATAAAATCTAAGGGTTCATGATATCCCTTGCCCTTATTGAGATTCCAACTTGCAGGCAATGATGTAGAGGGTTCTCCAAGGCCTAGTACATGCCTTTACTGGTGAGTGAGGATACCTAATTGAGGGTCCACCTAATACTGCACTACCCCAGGGCTGGGTTCTCTCTGTCAGTCCTACGTCTTCATCCCCATATTTAGACAAATCGATATCATCCATATTCACCATGAAAATACCCGAGGGGGTATCCTCAATATCACCAGGTAAGTCTAGTTTCACTAAAAAGGACTAAAGTGGGGAGCGACATACTTTCCCCAGCTACAGATCTTCATATGTGTGTATGACTCTTCAATGATTCTATAGAGTACTGTGAATCTCTAGATTCATCATTTTTGAAGGGTGAATTTATTTTTGGGTGATGCAAGATGCTAATCCACTGGGAGTGTTGCCATCTCAACCATGAGGTATAGATGATCAATTCCATCAATGTGCTCCTAGATCCTTGGATAGAAAAAATGGTATTCAAGAAGGAAGATACACATCACCCAGATTGCCCAGTGAAAACATGTGGCATGGTCTTGGTTGAGGGACTCTAAGATATCGAATTCGGGAACCACATTTGTCCAGAAAACCACTGATAACAGGTCAGGAACAAGTGTATCCCATAGGCTTCCTTGTTAAGAAGTGGTGTCTGGCTTATGGTTTGCCCAACATTCGAACAGTTCTAGCAGAGAAACTATAGGCGATAATGATGTGTATCAATGTCACAAAAGACTAACATTTGGAGGAGTCATTGCCCAAGCTAACTGATCATTTCGTGTCAAGACACCTCTTAGGGGTGGTGTCGACCACATCATCCCATCCTTATAGTACTGGGTTCTTACCACTTCCTCATGTTCAAGGGTAGTGGTAGTTATCTTCGGATCCACTAGATACTTTTAATCTATCATTCTACAAAATATATCTCCATGATCTCGAGTAGAGGTAGATAATTAAACTAATGAGGATAGGGATGAATGCACTGTGTGACCCTAAAAGGGAGCCATATATTCCTCCACCTACATTTACCAACTAATAGAATCAGTAATTTTATGGATCTCACCTTCTAGGATGATCAATATCACCTTGTGATATCCTTCCCTATACTCTGATATATATGAATGGAGTTAAGGCTTCATCATTGAGTCACATTCGACTTCAGAATTTGAAAAGAAAATGGGATTGACGATGACTTGGTGCTTCCTGGAATTTTTCTCTTAGCAGCGGTTGTTCTCCCCTCGTTCTGGGATAGTTATTCATGGTAGGTAAGTTTTTGATCATGAGGAGGAAATTTGTGTTGTTTGGTGATGTAATAATGAGGACCTTCTCTTTTATTTTTAGGGATATGGGGAGGGCCTCTGCATTAGTTGTTGTTAGAGTAGGGAGGAATTCTGGTTGGACTATCGTAGGAGTGGGGAAGACCTCCACTTTGGTTTTTGATGTAGTAGGGAGGACCACATCTTTGGTCATGAGGAACATGGGTAGGACCACCATGTTGGTTGTGAGAGGATGTAGGACCTCCTTATTGGTGTTTTGAAGTGCAATTATTTCCTTAACATGATCAAACTGAACATGAAGAGAATGTCCTTATTGAGGATATTGAGTATGGGGAGGTCATATGTACTGGTTACTAGATTCACAAGGAGGAACTTTTCTATGGATTTTAGAAACATTGGGAGGTCTTCTATGTTTACCCTTAAATGAGTGGGTAGGACCTCCACTCTGGTTGTCTATGGCACGAGGAGGACCTTCCCATTGTCTAGTAACGATATCACGAGTATGGCCTTCATACTGATCGTCAGTGATGTGGGGAGGGCCTATACTTTGGTTGATGCTAGAGAGGGGAGGTCCTCTTCTTGATCTAGGAGTGGCGTGAGGAGGACCTTCACTTTTGTGGTTTATGACATAGGGATTCCCTCTATATCGGGAACCATAAGAATGTGGAGGAACTACACACTGGATATTGATGAAGATAGGATGTCTTCTTCTTTGATAGATACTGGGAACATGAGGAGAACATCCATATTGATTGTGAGAGTGGGGAGAACCTCATATTTGGTTAGCAACTACATTGGTAGGGCCTTAGTATCAATTCTAATTATCACAGACCATCCCATAATGACTTATGGTTACTCCAACGGTTGATAGAGTCAACCCAACCTACCTTCAATGTAGTTTAGGGATCTATCGTGACTGGGCTTTGATGGGTCCCTACTATACAGTGGAAGACACCATGTGGAATGTGCTGATGGTAGTAGGATCCATTGGAGTTGTGGAAAAGGATTCCCCATTGAGGATAGCCTCATAATCTTTAGCCTGACATTGGTTTCAGGTCATTCAAACTGGGGCCAATAGAATTGGGGAATAATCCAGCTATTTCATGGTTTGGAGGTCCGATCGTGGATGTGGATGATGAAGCCTGGTGGGATCCCATCTTGGAGAGTCTTGGGAAATTTTCATTTTCAGGGTGAATTAGGGATACCCTACCTTTTTAGCATAGGGGAGTGGGTCACATGATCGCTCTAGTGAGAGATTCATGGAACGATTCGAGGTTTGAGTGGGGAGAAAAGGTTCCCTATGTGAACCTTGGGTAGGCGGTGTTACAAGACATAGAGGTCTCCGGGACATGGAAAGCCATATCCCTCCTCGTAATGACTCCTTCCTTCTCATACCTATATACTAGGAAATCCATAACCCTCCTGTGAATGATCTATGAGGGTCATACGGGGTTTAGTGCTCAGTAATCATATTTTTGGATGAAGTTGTAGTGGATGTGGAGTTTTTCTGTATCTCCACATTGACATTTATCTTTCCCCTACACCAGAAAGAATAGGGGGAATGTTTTCATGTAGCTTTGGTCCTCCAATGATGAAGGACTCACCTTTCCATATGGATACATGGAAAGCGATTCCCTATGCTTCAGCGTCATCCAATATTCCATGGATAGAGAGAGAGATCCACATTGATGATGTTGTAGGCCTGAATTCCTAACATTTAACTGCCCAATTTCTAGTGAGTTCCAGGACAGTCCCACTTTTTTCTTAGTGGTACCAGGTTCTGAATAGATTTGTTTGGTGACATCATAATCCACTAATGTCTTGAATTACACTAGTCCTTATGTTGATGAGAATAGTTTCACGTTAGATTCACTATTTTGTTTCGGATGCATTCACTATGGCACACTACATGTGTGTTAATGTGCACGGGCATGCATGTTACCACACATTTTGGAATTCCAATGGCATGTGACATTCATCACATTCATATGTGATGTCCGATAATTGATCGAAATAGGATAATGGTATATCGGTTCCCCCTTCGATTGATTCCTACTGGGAACTCATTACCTAGTCCGGGCCTCCCTCATAGATTAAGATGTGTTGGTGAAACTCATTTATTATTCTATCACTTTGTAGATGCAGGTTAATTATGCTACTTATGTCTAGACATTCCAAGGAGTTTTATTGGGAAGCAAACTTTGGTAAGGTTAGTAGTCAGGTTGGGAATCACTAGAATTCTTGGACACTGGGAACATTTTTTACCTGTATTCTTCCTCGTAAGAGGTCTTCTGTAGGCGTGAAACTTAATACATCACATGTAAATCATGAGGTATCTAAGTCCAAATCCATATCTTCCAAGTATTTCACCTTAGGCATCCCATTTGTATTATGTTTTTGTAGTATCAGTTGGGTCGTGAGTTTAACATCTTGTGGAGTTAAAAGGAGGTTGACAAAAATTCCCCATGGAGGTGGATCAATAAGGTATGTGACTAGGAGGATCCAATCAAGGGTGTGTTGGGACTACACATGGAAGCTGTCTGGGAGGATTTAATTTCCTATAGGGATGGGGTCATCTTGTTTCATTCATAAACAAAGTATCCAATTAAGGGTGTGTGGGTATTACACATGGAAGCTTCCTGATGAGGATCTCATTCCCTATGAAGAGGATGACATTCTGTTTCACTCAGAAATATAGCATCCTATACCTAATACACAATGTGGGGACACAGTTTAACATCATGTGCTGCGAAGGTTGGTGCTAGTCTTTTTTATGTCATGCAGCGCCGGCATGGGGAACTCACTTCTTTTCCCTCGGGCTTACACTACAAAAAAACCTTCAGTTTAGAAGAGGATATTTTTGACATTAGAAGGGGTTATAACCCCTTTTAGAGGCATTAGCAGCTGCTGTGGGGAAACACCACTAATGTGGCCTCCTACTATTATTATGGGCGGTTTTGAGGAACTGTTGGTCAAATAATGATGGATTTAGTGGTGGTTACATTAGAGGGGGTTTAAACCCCCTCAAATGATGACTTAAATTCACTTACAATTCTTGTATTAGTGGCGGTTTGAAAGGAATCAGGACCAGTTCTGGGCTCTAGGGGTGGTTTAAACCACCCCTAATGTGGTTACGTTAGGGGCGGTTATAGAAAATACCCCTAAATCCTCTATTTTTTTAATTGAACCCATGTATACCCGACGTCCCTATCACCCATGCTGCTCTTGTTCCCCCAACATCCACCTCCCCCTGTCTTCCCCATCACCTGCCCCTTATCACCCCCGACTGCTTCTTCTCCCTCCCTGCCCCCATCCCCTGTGCCCCTGACACCCGCCCCACCATGTCCCCCCCCCCCTGTGCCCTGTGCCCCCCAACACCCACCTCCCCATGCCCCTCATCCCCCGCCCCCTGTCTCCCCGCCGCTCTGTGTCTCCCCGTCAACTGCCTCAACTTCAATGATGTTTCCTGTTATTTTTATAAAAATTAGGCAGTGTAACGATTCAAACCACAGATTGCATAACATCACTAGCGAATCAACCCACAGTTTTACCACTACTAAATTTTATTTTTTATGTATATTAAGTCATATTATTCTCTATTTATATGTATTTGAGTCATTATTTTATTAAATATTATTTATATCATATATCTCAACACATTTAAACATATAAACTATATATACATTTAAATAAACTATATATCTATATGTATATACTCATATGTTTATATATATATATATATATATTCATTTAAATTATTTGTATACTTAAATACATATTTATATATTTTATACATGATTATTTATATAATATATATAAATAATTATATATATATATATATTTAAGTATATAAATAATTTAAATGAATATATATATAAATAAATTTATATGTCTGTGCGTTTGTGTATTTATATAATATTTATATAATCGATGCACAACTATGTGGACTTCCTTTTTCAATCTTTTTAATTTGAATTAAATCTTTTTTTTTGTATTTTCCATTTTATTTTACCAAATTATTTACATTTTAAATATCAAAGAATTGCATGTAGATATAATACGATTATAATATATATTTATTAATAATTTTTATATACTTATATATGTGTGGGTGTGTGTGATAACAATAATAATATTATTTATTATTATTGTTATTACACTTATTGTTTAAACTATAAAATTTATCTGTCGGTTTTATAAATACCATACATTTATTTTATGATTTATATCATTCACATATTATATTAAATACATTTATATTATATATTTATGTAAATTATTTATATAATTAAATACATATTTATATATTATAAAAATGTTTATTTAAATAATATATAAAAGTATTTACTTAATATATTTATAAATTGTATCTAAAAATATTTACATAATGTATTTTAATACATATATTTATTATTACGTACATTATTATATATTTATTTTTATAATTTGTATAATATTGTATATAATTTATATATAATTAATATTATAAGGATTACATATATATGGAATACAATTTATACATAAATTTATATTATATATAATTAATATTAAATGAAATTCAATTTCTACAAATATTATATATGAAATACAATTTATAAAAAAAATTATATAATGTTATATGAAATAAAATTCATAAAAATATTTATATAATGTATTTCAATATATGTATTTATTATTATGTACATTAATATATATGTATTTTAATAAATATTATTGTATAATATTATATACAGTAATATATACGTATTCCAAAAAATATAATTGTTCAATATTGTGTACATTAATATATATTTATTTTTATAAATTTTATATCATATAATATTGATTATATATAATATTAAAGTAAGAACATATTATTTGAAAATATATTTATTATTATTATATTATAAATTATAAAAACTACAAGCTTGAGTATTTATATGATATATTTTTTTAATAAATTATATTTATGTATATATTTATATAATGTGTCTATACTTTTATATTTTATATAATTAATGTTATATGAAATACAATTTATAAAAATAAATTTATATTAATGTACATAAAATTATAAGATTATATTTTTTTATAAATATAATTACAATTAAATACAATCATATAAATATTTTATATGATATTCATATATATAATGTATTTAATTACATTTATATATTGTGTTTTAATTATATATATATATATATATATATATATATTATGGAAGTTTCTTTTAAAAAAATAGTGGGGGTTCACAATCCCCTTAAATATATTAAATTTGAGGGGGTTGTAAACCCCTTCTAATTTAAATATATTATATGGGGTTTTGAAACCCCGCTAATTTAAAGATATTTGAGAGGGTTTTGAACCCCCTCTAATTTAAAGACATTAGAGGGGGTTTTGAACCCCCTATAATTTAAAGACACTAGAGCTGGGTTTTGAACCACTCTAATTTAAGACATTATAGGGGGTTTTCAACCCCCTCTAGAATCCAACTAGATATTAAAAAAATAATGGTAAAATATTTAGAGGGGGTTTAATACCCCCTCAAATTTAAGAAATTAGAGGGGGTATATAACCCCCTCTAAATTTTATTAATAGCTGGGGTTCTATATAATCTCTCTCAAATTTTTTTAGAAAATGAATTTAGAGGGGGTTTCGAACCCCATATAAATTTGACAATTATAGGGGTTTGTGAAGAACCCCCTCTAATTATATAGAAAATGAATTTAGAGGGGTTGTGAATAACCCCCTCTAATATACTTTTTTTTGCAGTGCTACATAACCGAATGTCATGAACCTCTATGAGAGTCTTGGATTTAGTAATGTCTGGATGGAATGGTGTGGAGGAGTTTCCAATCAAGAGGTCCATGTTAGCATCCCTATTCTGAGAAGCAAGCGGGCTTAGCATTCCTATGATGTGAATAAAAACGTATGGAAATGCATTCACTTGAGACATATGGGACATATCATGAGGGACTAATAAATTACTAGGTGCAAGATTGAATGACTTTGCGTAAGAGTTTCCAGAAAGGCATGGGAGGTGTGTTCAATAGGGATAGTACTTTAGAATAGAGGAAATCATGAAACTTCAAGGAGGGAGTGTGCACAAGATTGGATGCTTTCCTGCAAGAGATTGGTTTGAGATCAATATTGGGTTGGGAACAAGATCATTGTTGTGTTCAATAGGTGTCTTTTGTATACAACCAATTTTGAATTGAAGCAGTTGGGTGAGGATCACCCAACAACATAATTAATCAAAGGAGTACCCATAGGTAACCTACCAGGAATGATCTCATCCATGGGGTTCCATCCTTACGTGATGTCGTGGAAGATCTTTCTTACATGCATCAGAGAAACAGTTCATCTTCCATAGGATCACCTAAAAAAGGGGGTGTCCTTCTACTTATAGCCTAAATCTTTGGCGATGGAAAATAATATATGTCAAAAGAAGATGTCTTCTATACAAATTTTTCTATAGCTATAGAGGGGGAGCATGAAAGTGCCTCTTTGACGTCGCATTTGGCATGTAAGAGTTTTTTACATGGATCTTGTTCTTGTTCATAGGGTATTCCTATTATGAGCCCCTTCTATATCCATTATTCATGGTCTTTATGGATGGAACCATTGATGTTTAAGAATTATCGAATTTTTTGTTTTTCTGTTTTTAAAATATTTTTTTGTCACTCTACCAAATTTTTCCGTTTTTTTGTAATTTATTAAGGTTAAATTTAATTCCATTAAAAATATATATATTCCAATTTCATGTAAATAATTTCACATTTATACTTAGTTTAGATAAATGATGAACTGGACATGTTTTCATACTCTTAGTTAGGAAAATTTTATCATGGACCAAAAGTTTTTTAAACTCATTACATGAAATATTGGCCAACATTTTTTCACTTAATAAAAAGGAGACTAAACCCACTTTTACATATTCCTCACAATTACCTTTTAATTGATAGAACCATGAAATTTATTAATAACCAAACATGATAAGTAATATAATAAAAATATTTTAGTATTAAAGGGTTGTGTGCTAAAATAAATGAGGCAATTTGGAAATTTTAAAATCCCCCACCACATGGAAATATAATATCTATCATACCTAAAAAAATTAATCCAATGTATCCCTTTGTATCCATTAATTATTTTTTTAAGATTCTACAATACAATTTAAAAATCCTTATCTGACTTGAATTATAAGATAATTCATGACCTAGGTTGAATTCAATTTTTGGGGAGGGATGATAATGAGTTATAAGAAGCTATTTTATAGAATTAGTATGAGATTAAGAGAGGATGTTATTAATATTTAATGATTTTGTTTCATCAAAAAACTATTCTATAAAAGATGGAAAGATTTATTTTATGGCATACAATGTTGGGCATGTAATTCCAATACTGTTTGAAGTAAAAAAGTATTTTATATTCAATCCCAAAAAATGAAATTGCATAGAATTATAGATCTTAAAATATGAAACAATACTATTGAAAATAAAGGGAGGAGTGATATAATATTTATCTTTAATGAAGTTATTAATGTATGTATTCTTCAAGGATATTATGATGAGTGTCAAGGAAAAAATTAGCAATTTCAGAGGTAAAATATTCTAAAAGATGATAAAATCATTGAATTCTATCTAGTTGAATATATTTTGAAGGATGTCTATACGTATTTTGGAAGAAATTCCAAGAAATACCTTGCTAGAATGGAAAGACATCAAGTATAGGGAATAGTTTATCTCAATCCTAAATGAGGAAAGTTTAAAGTCCCTTTATTCTTTTAAGGTAACATCTTAAAAATGAAAATATAAGTGACATATAACTTCCCTGAACCCTCGGTCCTAGATACAATACGGACGACCTAATATTTTCTTTTTGCATGTGAACCCAATAAACATGACTCAATGTTAATAGTCCATAATAATAAAATAAAAAAATTGATCACAAACATATGCAATGTCTATTTAGGTTTACATTTATTGAAAACTAAGGAAAACTGTGGCATCCATAGGTTCAATGGAACGTCTAATTTTTATCTTCTTTTTCAATTCACATGTTTCCTGGGGATTCATGGGATGAAATTTTTATTTTTTAGGATTACGGACCATGGTGAATGGTTGGTACCCAGTTATTCTAATCGTGTGACGAACTGTTCAAGGGTGCCTTGTTTTGGGAAAGTACTTTTTTTCATAGATTGAGAAATTTTATTCAAACCATGTAATACCTAGGTGAAACCATGTAGTTTTTTTGTAGTTAGAATAACCCATATTTTTGGAACATAGTTTTACAAATCGTTCAACCTAAATATTCAATTTTTACATCTCATTAAAATTTTGGATTTTTACAAAAAATACCCTAAATAATTTTTTACCACTTGAACCTCATTTCCTGTAACACCCTTAGTTTTCTTGACAATTTTTTTAAAATAAATTAAAATTATCAATTATATCTTAAAATGCGATAATTCAAACATTCCATTCACAATAAACCAACTTATCATATTTTACACGCAACACCGAGTTGGCGTATGATACATGCAAAACTTATTATAGATTTTGTTCAATGTATTAAAGAAATATGTTTTGGATTATCTAATAAGTAACACCAATGGAATATTTAACTACATTAAACACTGACTTGTCTTTCGTTTAATGCAATAATGACCTTCCTTGATAGTTTGCATTGTACACAATACCGAGTATCACTAAACAATGATATATTATTAAAATATTATTATTTAATAGGATATAAAATAGACATTATGAATAATATTAACCACATTTTTAATTTTATACAACATTAACATCCACATTATGTATTTTTTATACATTATATAAGAACAAATTCAATTTTTCATATAAAAGAAGAATTTTTTAAAAAACATAGTTTTTCTACCTTATGATGGCACAACCATTTTAAAAATAGTTTTTAACACTTTCATATATTACATTTGAAAAAATGAACTTCTAATTTCGAAGGGGGATATAAAAATTTAATTTTGTTTATTTTTTGGTATTTTTCTGATAAAATTCATATTTTATTCAATAGTGAAACATACTACATTTTAATTCAAAAAATCCTTTTCATCTAATTTATTTTTATAGTTAGATAATCTTTTTAATTTGTTTTAATGTATAATTGGATTAATTTGTTATCCTTTAATCCAATTTTTTCATTTTAAGTATTTTCCTATTAAAATTAGACATAAACACATGTCAATCTTTTGAAATCATAAGGTCTGAGTTTTGTAAATAGGTACCTTTTATTTTTGGATACTATTAATTGTAACTTCATTAATTATTTTTATTTACCACGGTTAAGGGTAAATCAGCTAAATAAGGGTAAAAAATAATATTATAATAATATAAAACTACCCTAACACATGTCCAAATAATATTTCATCAGAAATGACTAACCATGAGTATCCTTGGGTCGATTTTAAGACCCCATGGAGTCACTGGGGCATGATAATTACCATTTATAATAATTAATTTAAAGTAATGGGAAATATAATATAAACATGTATCTTTTTACTAAAAAAATTATTTTGGATTATATAAATGATATATTCAAATATAAATAATCATTATAAATATAAAAAAAATTCCTAAATAATTTTATTTTATTTATAATTTTTATAAATTATATAAATAAATTTATTCATAACATAATAACAATGTAGTGATTACCTTATTAATGAAATATTAAAATAAATGATATTATAAATATTAAAATAAATGTAATTTGTACTTTTTTATTCCATAAAATAATTTTTTGGATGAGATTGACATTTCAAGGATTCTTTAATTCCATTTTCCAAAGTAATATAGTTTTTATGACTTTTACAAAAATCAATTTCTAAATTGTTTCAAAATTGACATAAAAGAGTGTTTAAATAAAATACTATTTTATTAAAGGATATAAGAGTCCTAAAAATCTAATATTCAGATAACGGACTTATATAATGTTTAAAATTTTCTTAATGATCCACTTGTGGTTCTATTGGAATTTTTTAGTAACTATAGTAACCATATATTAATGCAATACAGTAAGACATAGTAAGAGTTTATGTTTTTAACTAAGGGTTAATGTTAAAAGATAAGGTTACTTTTGTGACCTAAACTTGTCTAAAACCAATTTTTCAGAGTATTTATGCACATAATCATCTTATATTATAATTAAATGAGTTTAAGATGATTATAAACCGAAAATAAATTTATAATAAATTAATATTTAAAGACTTTCCTAAAGTGCCTCTCACATCTCTTATAAAAGGACACTTCTCCTTCTCTGTTATTCACACCTCCAAAGCTCTTTGTCTCGGCCAAACCCTGCCTAAATCTCCTAAAAAACTCCCTCAATTCATCTTATATTCCACACTTTTGGAATAAATCCATCATTTGGAGAACATTTGTGCAAATAAAAAGGAGATACTCAAAAAAGAGGTAATTGTTTTATCTTCTCTTTCAAAATTCTTTTCTTCTTCTGCTTACTCTTATTATGTTGTTCCCATTATAAAGTAATAAATAAAGTATCTTCAACATTGTTATATTGTATCATAATTATAGTACAATCTTATACCTCATTTTATGTATCATACGAATAACAATATCACCATTCGTGCATACATAGAGATTATCGTCTCCACGTCGCGGTGTAATTTGTTATTCAATAATAATTAATTTGGATGGGTATAATGATGAGTATATTGGATTTTAATAATGAATATAACATGATAATTATTATTAATAATTAATATACAATTCAATAACCTACTATTTAACCATTAAGTGAATGATATTGTCGCTCGTACGTACATAAACTCTACCGTCTCCACGATGCGAGGAGATTCATTCTCGACGTTAACCATTAAAGAATCATCATGAAGTATATATAATAAATAATCAAGAAATATATGAAATAATAATGATAATGGTTTTATGTATGTGTATATATATATATCATTTACTTTCTTCCATTCAGTTAAATAATGAAATGGAAACCATGTTCATGTGTACGTACGACCTACCGTCACCATGAACGTTGTGTTCCATTTTATTTATCTATCTATTATATATTTTTCTATACTGAATTTTTATGATATATAAATCATGTTTTACATTATATAAGTAAGTAAATCACGATATAATTCATATGATCAAGAATAACAAGTCAAAAAAATACAATAAATAAAATGATTATTACCTAAAATTTTGCTTTAACATGGAATTGGTAAATAAATAGGTAATATAAATTCATAAGTGAATCATATTTGATAACATAGATATTATTATGGTTCTCATACAAGTTAATAATTTTTTTAAACCCACTATATAGAAGTTTCTGACACATATGGAAAAAAACTTACATAAGGTAAGGGATAATTTTTCAATCTCATTATTATCTGAAATTGTTTATTCGTAAGTGTTTACTAGGGTATATTTATCAGTCACATCCATGTTTCCTAAATATTAATATTATTTCTATTATTTTAATATATTTTAAAGTCAATTTTACCCATTGGTTAATTTTTCATTAAATGTTATGGAAGGAATCATTCTTTCGTTTTCCATGCGAGTTACATTTTGACATTTCCGACAAGGGTACGAGAAAAAAGTTTTTTTAAATTATATGGCATGAATAAATTTTTAAATAATTATAATTTCGTATTTATAGGAATATACATTATTTCATGTTTATTTTCAACTAAATAAATTTCTTTTAAAATTGTGTTTCATTTGGAGAAAAGAAAATATGTTTCAAAAAGAAAGGATATTTTACTCAAGAATTAAGTTCAAGTGTTTTATCAAAATTATTTTCCATCTAAGATGAAATAGGTTTGTGTTTATATACCTATTATTAAATTTATATTATTGTTTTTATGATGGAAATATTTTTATGAAATCCAATTCTTTTATATGAATAATGATATAATTATGTTTTAGAAACAAATTTTATATCATGGTTTGGGCTAAGAGGAATAATTTATGTTTTTGTGGCACATGTATGAATTATTTAATTATGAGATGGGTGGAACCTGTATCTCCGTCCAATAAAGTGGGTTAAGATTTATATCTCATGATATAGACATTATTGGAACTAAAAGTAAATACAGTTCAGTAATATTGGGTAAGAATAACTTGTAAATCTAGTTCAGTAATACAAGGCTGGAGAGGTATTTAAACCTGATTTAGTAATGGAATTTGTCCACTAAGATGGTCTTGGAAAAAATTCCTTGGCTACTAAAGAAATCATATTATATTCTTATTTTTTCCACAGTTCCATGTTTTATGCAAATGATATTTTTTCATGTTTTATGATTCCATTATGATTTATGCCTTATGAACTACAAAGATTTATTTTAATGCCCAATATTTTTGTATATGTTAAATGTGGTATCTTTTTTTCAAAAGTTATGTTCACATTTATACATTAATATGTTTATGTTATGTAAGATTTTTTCCATGATTACCCTTACTAAACATTTGAGTTAACCCATTTTCATGTTTCTTTACCCCCGGGATTTAAATAAGGGTATTAAGTAAGATGTGTCAAAACGGGGTTCTGGTTATGAATGATAAATTAGAAGATGATGTAGATGTTTTATGAACCAATTGTTTATATTTTCTAGTTTCCAAAGGTACTAAACTAATACAGTCTTAGGGAATCTATTTTTGTCTTATATTAATTATTCTACAAATGTAATTTAATGTCCATGTATGTCATGCTTGGGTCGTTACAGTTGGTATCAGAATGAAGGTTTAGTCAACCATTGGAAACTAGGACGTGAAAACCTTAGTGAGATCCTTAGAGATATTTGAAAGGATATGTCTTGATATTTCCTAATAATAAGTCAAGTATAGGTTAAAATCCATGAGTTTTGTTTAATAATAATGAATAACCTAGGATTAAACCTAAGATATCGTAGATTGAAATATTATAAGTAATTTACCTTACTTATGTTTTTTTGACCTTCGATATGTATTTCTCACACTTTTATTTATGGTCTTAGTAAATTTCTAAAACTACATAGAACATGGTTAAACATTGAATATTTCAGATGTGGAAATTATGGAAATAAGAAGATTGATTTCCTAATTGGAAATACCATGAATAGAATAACGAAGATGGTACGAGTATTGGTCATACTGTTGAGGATAAAGAGATTTTAAACGACATGTGAAAGTTATGGGATGTTCTTCTCGTATTGTATACATTAAACATAAGAATATTGATGTTGAGAAACCTTAGTACATGATTCATATTTTAGGAATGATGAAATTATGGATCCTGAGTAATGGTTTAAGAATAAAGTTGGATGATTGAGGTGTATATGTTTAAGATTTCAAATATTAGGTTATATAAATCATGAAATATATAAATTTTTTCAGTATATATATTTAATTAAGGATTTCAAAGGATATGTTGAAGAGTTCTAAGGAGATAAAAAAGTGATTTAAGGGTCAGGTGATACATTCAGAGAACACGTGATTAAGGAGAATATAACCCTTATTATGTCCCTTATGTTTAGATAATGATGTTTGGATAAAGATATATTGGATTCAATAAGTAAATTGGATGATTCTAGTTTCTTGGGAACTAATTAGGGAGTTATTTACAAGTGGGTTATGCTATCATGGATGAAGTATACTAATTTTTGGGACATAAAGAATATATCCAATAAATTTTTGAATAAAGAAACATGTATGTTTTCAATAAGGATATATGGTAATTTATGTTATTACCACGACTCAAGAGAATGCATGATGAATTCATTAAAATGTTTTAAATGTTTCCAACATGATATATCTTATGATATGTGGGTGATAAATAAAGGTATTCAAATACTTATTATTTGACCTTTCTTGTAATTGTTTTTTTTTTCTGTTCTGTGAGTTTGGACATAAGTATTTTGGATAAGCCTAAATATTATAATAGTTTAAGTTTTACATCAGATAGAATTGTTTAAGGATAAAACTTTTGTATATATTAATTATGGAATGTTATAATTGTATAGTTTTAGAAAAATGGCAACCCGTAGAATAGGTGACAACCTATCACATCAGACAAGGATATGGGAATCAAACCCACAACCGAAGTGTGATAGGCCTTTATCACCTACCACTAGCCTACAGTTAGTCCCTGGTTAGTAGAAATTAGTTTTATTTTCTTTAAGTGGTATGATAGATAAAGTATAAGTCCATTTTTGGAATCATATATGATTAATCTTACCATAAATGGACTTATGTTTATTGGATAATGTGTGCTAACATATTTTTGATAAATACTAATGGAATGACCTATAATTATATTTATGGATCAAATGATCTTCTAACACTTTAGGAATGAAAACTTAAACTTCATTTCATTGAATAAGAGATGAAGTGGAAATTGTTCAAGGAACGACCAACGATGAGATTGTAATAAAATCAAGTAACTGTTTATTCTCATGTTCATCAAGTTTAGGAAAAGGGTCTTAAAAACCAAAAAAATTATCCTAATGCCATCTTTTCCCATGAATCCTATGGTCCCTTAAATCTTCACAGATTTATGGATTTCTGATTGTTAACTTTCTCCAAAAATTATTCTATATCACTATCCACCAGAATTTGATGGTTATATTGTTCTTCTATATACATGTTTTCACTACCCTCACATGTTCTACTATGTGGAAACCCAGTTATGAGTTACTTTGTGTAACCATTATGTTTCTAACTTTCCTTTTTAAAATAAAGTTTTCGTATTCATTTTTACTATGTGGGTTTCTATGAAAGAAACTTTCAAGTAGTAAACCTTTTATAACCCAACAAATTTTGAGGGAGAAATTCATTTTAATTGGGTTATAATGGAATACCCTAAGTTTTATGGACCATTTTTTTCAACATATCATATGTTACAGGCAACACTGAGTTGGAGAATGATACACGCAACACTGATAATAGATCTTGTTCAATGTATAAAAGAAATATGTTTGTATTATATTATACATAACACCAAAGGAATCATTCAATACACTAAACACTGACTTGGGTTGCGTTACATGCAAGAGTGACCTTCCTTGATTTCTTGCATTGTACGCAATACCGAGTTTCACTAAACAACGATGTATTATTAAAATATTATTATTTAATGGGATATAAACTAGCCGTTATGAATATCATTAACCACATTATGAATTTTATATAACATTAACATTCATATTAATTATTTTTAGACATGATAAAAGAACAAATTCAATTTTTTGGATAAAAGAAGTATTTTTCAAAAAAATATAGTTTTTCCGTTTTTTGCTGTCGCACCCATTTTAAATCTAGTTTTTAACACTTTAATATATTATATTTTAAAATATAAACTTATTATTTGGAATAGGTAAATCCAAATTTAATTTGGTTGAATGTTTGGTATTTTTCTGACAAAATTCATAATTTAATGAATAGTGAAAATGCTGTATTTTAATTCAAAACAGCCTTTTCAACCAATTTTTTTATATAATTAGATTATATTTTTAATTGGTTTTAAGGTATAATTAGATTATTTTTTATCATTTAATTTAATTTTGTTCATTGGAAGTAATTTTAAAATTAAATTGGATATAAACACATGTCAATCTTTTGAAAGTTTTTACTTCTGGAAAGCCTACTTTCTAGTTCTGACAACGGGAATTAATTTTAAATTAATTACGCAAATTAAGTTTTTGGGATTTAGAAATATTTTTTAAATATTTTTAATTATAAGTTCCAAATTGTGTAAATACGTACATTTTTTATATATTATAAATAGTAAATTCATTAATTATTTTTATTTACCCTGGTTAAAGGGTAAATCAGGTAAATAAGGGTAAAAAATAACATTATAATAATATAAAACAACCATAACACATGTACAGATCATATTGGATGATATATGTCCAACCATTAGTATCCTTGGGTAAATTTTAATACCACATTGATCAATTAGGGTGTGATAATGACCTAGTATAATAATTAATTTAAAGTAAATGAAAATATAACATAAACATGTATTTTTTTACTAAAACAATTTTATTTTGGTTTATCTAAATGATATATTCTATTATAAATAGTAATTATAAATATAAATGTATTTCCTACATCATGGTATTTTATTTATAAATTTTAGACATTAAATAAGTAAATTTATTTATGACACAATGATGATGCAATGATTACCTTATTAATGAAATATTTAAATAAATGATATTATAAACATTAAAATAAATCTAATTTGAATATTTTTATTCCATAAATGAATTATTTGGTTGAAACTGAAATATGAAGGATGTATTATTTCCTTTGGTCCTAAGGAAATAATTTTTTATGACTTTTACAAAAATCTATTACTAAATAGTGTCAAAATTGACATAAATGAGTTTTTAAAACAAATACTATTTTAAAAAATGATATAATAGTCATAAAAATATAATATTTGGAAAAATGACTTATATAATGTTAAAAATATCATTAATTATCCACTTTTGATTCTCTGGGAATTTTATTGAAACTATAATAACCATATATTATGAAAATACAAGAAGACATGGTAAGAGTTGCTGTTTTTAACTATAGATTAATGCTAAATTATAAGGTATATTTTGTGACCTAAACATGTATAAAACCTATTATTTGAGAGTATTTAGACCCATACACATAGTATCTTTGAAATTAATGAGTTTGGTACCATTAAAACCAAATATAAATTTATAATAAATTAATATTTAAAGACTTTCCTAAAGAGACAGTCACCTCTCCTATAAAAGGGATCTTTTCCTTCTCTTTTATTCACACCTCAAAATCTATTTGGATTAGAAAAACCCAACCAAAATATCCTCTAAACATCTATAAATTCATCCTAGAGGTCACTATTTGTGTATAAAGCCTTCCTAGTGAGACCTTTTGTTCAAATCAAAAGGATATACTCGAAAAAAAAGTAATTGTTTTATCACCTCTTTCAAAATTATTTTTTTCTTATACTTACTCTTATTATGTTGTTACAATACTAAACTAATAAATATAGTTTATTATACATTCTGAGATGTTATTATAATTATGGGGAAACCTTATACATCCTTTAATCCATCCTAAAAATAACAATATCACCATGTGTGCATATGTACGGTTTACCGTCCCCTCGCTATGGCGTAATTTGTTATTCAAGAAGACTTAATTTGGATGGGTATAATTATGAGTATAATGGATGTAAATAATGAATATAACATGATAATTACTCTTTATGATTAATATAACAGCCTATTCTATACTATTTAACCCTTAATTGAATGATATCGTCGCTCGTACGTAAACATGGCCTGCCGTCTCCACGACACGATGATATTCATTCTATATGTCAACCATTAAAGAATCATTATAAAGTACATATAATAAATAATCATAAAATATATTAAATAATAATGATACTATATTTATGTGTATATATATATGTCATTTAGTTTCTTCCATTCAATTAAATAAAGAAATGGGAACAATGTTCATGCGTATGTATGGCCTACCGTCTCCATGAACAGTGTATTCCATTTCATTTATCTATCTATTATATATATTTATATAATGAAAATTTATGATATATAAATCATGTGTAACATTATGGGAGTAATTAAATCAATATCTATGTAATTATATCAGGAATAACAAGTCAAAACACATACAATAAATAAAATGATTATTACCCAAAACGTTGCTTTAACCTAGAATTGATAAATAAACTGGAAATATGAAGTCATAAGTGAATCATATATGATATCATAGATAATATTATGTTTTTTTATAAGTTAATAATATGTTTAAACCCACTATATGGGATTTTTAGACACATACAATGAAATCTTACATAAGTTAAGGGACAATTTTTCAATCTCATTATTATCTAAGATTATTTATTCGTATGTGTTTACTGGGGTATATTCATCATTCACGTCCATGTTTCCTAATTATATAATATTAATTCTATTCTTATAATATTTTTTGAAGTTAATTTTACCCATTTTTTAATTCCTTATTAAATGGTATGGATGTAATCTTTCTTTCATTTTCCATACGAGTACTTTTTGACTTTTCCAGCAGGAGTACAATAAGAATATTTTTTTCTTATACAACATGAATAGATTTTTACATCTTCATAATGACTTATTTCCATGAATATTTCTCAATAATATTTCATTTTTATTTTCAATTAAATAATTTTCATTTAAAATTTTGAGGCATTTTGATAAAACAAAACATTTTTGAAAAAGAAAGAATATTTTCCTCAATAATAAATTTGAAGTGTTTTATTAAAATAATTTTCATTCTAATATGAAATGGGGTTATGTTTTTATCCATATTATTAAATTTATTTGATTCAGTTTATTATATAATTATTTTTATTAAATCCATTTATTTTATATGGATTATGTTGGAAGGATGTTTAAGAAACCCATTTTATTTCATGGGTTATTCTATGATAAAAAATTTATGTTTTTATGGAACATGTAAGAATGATTTCCATATAATATTTGTGGGACCTATATATCACACCAATGCATTGGGTAAACATTTTTATCTCATGATATAGGAATGACTAGAATAGAATGTAAATCTGGTTTAGTAATACAGGGTTGGAATGACATGTAAATATGATTCAGTAATACATGGATGGAACAACAAGTAACCCCAATTTAGTAATGAATTTTCCCACTATGATGGTCTTGGTAGAAATGTCTTGGATACTATGGAAATCATATTATGTGCTCATTTGTTTTCCACAATTCCATATTTTATGGAAATTCAATTTTCTCAAGGTTCATGATTCCATTATGATCAATTCCATGTAAACAACCAAGATTAATTTAAATTCTCACGATTTGGATATATGGTAAATGTGGTATTTTTTTCAAAAGTTATGTTCATGTTTTTACATTCTTATGTTTATGTTATATAAGATATTTTTAATGTTTACCCATACTGAGCATTTGAGCTCACCCCTTTTCATGTTTCTTTTCCCCCAAGATTTGAAGAAGGGTATTAAGTAAGTTGTGTCAAAAGGGGGTTCTAGTTGTAAAGGATAAAGAATGATATGGTGTTGATGTTTTATGAACTAGTTGTTTATGTTTTCCAGTTTCCAAAGGCTCTAAACAAATACGGTCTTTAGGCATCTATTTGTTTCATGTATTAAGTATTCTCAAAAGTAATGTAATTTCTATACATGACAATCTCAGGTCGTTACATTTCCTCTCCCATATCAATTGAAATAATCCCCCAATATTAGGATATTATCCGCTCTACTTGATGGTTAATTATACTTTGATTCAAGTTTTCTTCACTTGAGGTATGTCTAAGTCTTCATGTTTTCATCTACCTTTAACCCTTTTATTCTTTTTTTTCTTTTATATGGATGTTTGAAACCCTATATGGTGACTTGGATGAATATTATTGTAATGATGGGGGTTTTAGATTGTTTTATTTTGGATTAGGTGTTTGAGGACTTCATATTCCAAAATCTGGTGATTTTTGTTGAAGTTGATGAGTTTGAAATGATTTTTGAGGTAGGTTTTTCTAGTAAAGTGAGTTTTTTATGGACCACCATTTAATTAATAATCACTTATTATTTATTTTTATCAAATTTACAATTAAATTATATAAGATATATGTTTAATATAGTTTTGATTTTATCTATGGTTTTTTATTGGTAATTTTTGATTTTATGTGGATTTTTTCATAGGACGGTGGCATGAGTGCCCTGAAAATGTTTTATAAAAGAGATGAAGTTGGTATTATAGATTAAAATGTGTTTCTAAAATGGTTTTAGAAATTGTTTTACCTTGGGGAAGACCTTCTATAAAAATGTAAATGTCTTTTTAATATAATCAATTGTGAAATAGATTTAATGTTGGGAACATGTGATGTGATTATGTTTGACATTGAGAATCACATGGGATACATAGGTTGTGACTTCATGCTATCAAGATACTATGAGATACTTTGAGATGAATAATTTGATATATTCCAATTGTTGTCTAAAGGATCGAGAGATCATTTGGGAAGAAGATTAATAGAGTTTAAACTTTATAACCAAGAGACAAAGAGTGCTCTTGTAGTTGGGTCTGGGGAAACCCTGATAGCTTTGACTTTTCATTTCCATATAGAATAGATTATATTTAGATTCACTCACAATATAACAATATGGTTAAAGAATTTAGTTCACAATAATCAGTCTATGTTTATTTACATGATTTAATGGATTACATTAGTTCCTTCTTTGTAGTGATATCATGTGTTATGCCCACTTCAATTTATTTGGTTTTATTATGATAACATTTATACTCATTCCTTTTATGGGATGTTTTTGAATGTTTATATTGTGTGCAATTTATTACCTTATTGGTCCCTATTGATAAATTTAACTGAAACCATTTTAGTTAAAAAATAGATTTCAAGTGGTTCATTTTAAGTGAAATGTTAAGTAAATTAGTTTTGGTAAATGATTTTTCAAATTAGTTTAATGGTTTTATTATTTTAAAATAACTAAGTAGATTCATATTTTTATACAACTAGTCTTTGTACCTTACACACTATAAATTCTTTTTGGAATATATAGATAAGGTTTTGCAGGACAATGGTAAATACAAGGGCACTATGCTTGTCTGTGGTTCTTCATGATTACCATCAACCATGTTTTGATGGAGGAGATGTGGTTCATTGGGTTATCTTGTGAGGAACTATTTTTGGTAGTGTGAGATTTGATAAAATATAACTTATTTATATCAAGTTGTGTTTTTTTATGTATATGATATTATGGTATTATTTGTGGTATCCTCTTTAGTAATTCCTAATTTCTCTAAGTAGATATTTATTATTTCATTGACTGTGATCAAGTTGGTGTGTCCATCCCATTTAAAGGAATGTTTATTCTAGTTTACCATTGGAAAAACGATTATCAATATAATATTCATTATTCTCTATGTTATTCTCTAGCCTATCAAAATTGGTAATGAACATCAGGCTGTGTGGTATACTGCCTTGAGTGATGGGTCAGATGAGCTTGATCTATTCATTGAAAAAATGGTATATGTGCCTTCATTTGTTAAGGGTTAGTGGTACAATGACCTAGAAAAATTGGGACTCAAGAGGTAGGAATTGAAGGGTTCTTAGCCAACTCATCATTATATTGAACCATGAGATTATATGGGGGTATGGGATAGTGTTTAAATTATACTCTAATTCATGGGGTGTTTTTTTCATATTGTTTTGTGCTTACTTTTTTATATTGAGTCCGGGGGTAATCCCATGGGTTATATTAACTTTTGAGCCAAATTGGGATGTAACAAGAGGAAAATGGTTTAGGCACATTGTTAGTAGTAACTATTTTGAGGCCATGTAACCTGGTTTATCAACTCCTAGGGTCACTCACATGGTTGGTACATAGTTTTCCTAGTTTTGTGTTCAAACCATTCATAGTGTGTAATTGATTAAGATTTTGATGCATCATATCTTCTTCATTAAAGATTTATGTTAAAGATAATTCCATTTTGTAGGGATTATTTTTAATGTTCATTTTTGGTTAAATTTAAGATTTTTTTGAATGAAATATGTATTTATAAAGTTATAATTTTTTATAGACTCAGCCTCCCAAAAGGGACTCATCTAGGCTTATATAGGGTGATGTTGAAAACATATTGTAGGATAATCCTCTTATTGATCTATCTTTTTTGGAGTTTGTTGTTTGTATGACATAATCCATAAGAAATCTGGGTGATCATGAGCAATAAATGATGGTGGATCATTCCCAAGAGAATGCTAGGGATAAGAAAATCATTCTCTATTAAGATGTGACTACCAATGAACTCAAGGAGTGGTTGTATTATATTGAGATAATATTTTATTTTTTAATACCCCTAAGACCTCAAAAGTTGGCTTCTCTAGCTATATGTTTCATTGATAATAGTATAATGTAGTGGAAATCACTATTTCTAACAAGGATACATGATGATATCACATAGACCACTTTAAAAAAAATATTCAATCAACATATCCCCAGAAAAAATGATGGTAGAGAAGGCCTATGAGTCTGTGACATTGCAGAAAGGGAACTAATCAGTGTTGGAGTATACTAATTAGTTTCTAGAGTTAGTCCATGACTCATCATAACTCCTCATGAATGATTATCTGAGGGCACAACATTTTGAGATGACCCTAAATATAGAGAAAAATTACATCATTAATATTTCATACCTTCCACCCTTTTCTAATGTAGTTTATAACGAATACATTTCCTAGGAAGATATTATATGAAAGAAAGGTATTTGGGGTGTACCAATAGGGGATGGTATCCAACACTCTTTATCTAGTTAGAAGCATAAGCATAAATAGTCTTATTAAGGAAGTGGTATGATTGGTCAATAGTCATAAGGTACAATACTAGTGGATTATATAGATTGTAATCTAGTATTTTTCTATCAGTGTTATAAGGATATTCATTTTAAGACTTACTTCATAGAGTCTTTGAGGACATGACTCTGGTGTAGAATGACATCACATTTTCACTTCTCATTTTAGGATTTTTCATAGGCGATTAGTGTAAGTGTAAGAACTCGGGTTTTTGGAACGGGTCAAAATCCCGACCCTGTTTGAATTTTTGACTGGTTTCTGATGAAGTTGGACGAAATGGGAAGTTACTGGAAATTTCCAGACTACAGGTTGTGTACTTTAAGGACACGCCGTGTATGTGTAGGTGAGTGACCGGTCATGTGCACGCCGAGTACATGCCGTGTGATGACCATGTAGTAATTTCTTACTACACGGCGTGTAGTTTTGAACACGACGTGTATACCCCCGACCGTGTGAGGTCATACATTGTGTTTAGGCATGTTGGCCGGGTAGAACTAGGGACACGTCGTGTTACCTTTGGACACGCCGTGTAGCCTAGCCGTGTATAAGGGAAACACATGGCATGTGGGTTTGTCGGCGAGGAAGAGAAGAGGAACCCGGTACATGCCGTCTACCCAGTGGTACGCGCCGTGTACTCATGTCGGGAGGTTCGAAAAGTAATTCTGTGGAATCCTACCATCTTATGAACATTTAAATGAACTATACATGGTATGTAGTCCTAAAGTACATGCCGTGTACTTTCTTTTTTCGCTTAAAATGGGCAGTAGCCTCGTTTTGAGGAAGAACTCATATCCTTCTCCCGGATTCACGAACCAAGTCATCCGAGACATCAATCCTTCCCAGGATCGTCGTCTGAGACCCGATTCAAGATTTGATTAGTTCTTTGGAACCCCCTCAGTAAGTCCTTGATTCCCCTTTGGCTGTTTTGTTTGACTTTCGTTCTAGAACAAGTTATATGGGTTTGAACAGTATTGAATCTTATGTAGATTTACCGCATTTTAGACCGAATTGGCGACTATTACCAGAGGAGTAGAATCGTGCAAGTGTCAAGTAGGTGGTTCATACCTCATTTTGTGTTTTTGTGGTTGTTTGGGTGATGCGGCCTTTGGCGCGTTTTCGGGTATTTTGAGCGGGACCCGTTTTATCTTTTATTTCATTCTGAATTGTTTATTTGACCTATGGGATGCCTTTGGGTATGCCCTGTGATCAGTTTCTGTGAGTTGGCCAGGTGAGGGGTCGTGGCTCATCGGGGCATTTTGTCCAGGTAACGCCAAAATTGGTTTAGTTGAAATATTAAAGTGTTAAACTATTTAGTTTAAATTATTTCAGCCTGTAATAATTGTTGGAGGCATTTAAGACCTCAGTGCTGGTATGGGACAACACTTGGTATAGTGCAATTCAACTTTTAGTTTGTTTTGCTGGTTTATGTTTTCTGTTTAAACATATTATATATAAAATTGCTGGATTGCATCTACTGGACTCCTTTGGGTTGTGTGGGGCTTGGCCCGGTTATGCTTGAGTGATGCTGATCACAGGTTGGGGCTTTGCCTAGGTTACTTTGGGTGGTTTTGACAACGAGATTGGGTATCATAGATGTCGGCTTGAGGCAGTACGACTTTCAGGTTGGGCATGACCCAGGTTACTAGGATGGCGATGCCATCGGACTTGAGCGATATGGTCACAGAGACACTAGGTTTCATACGTGTTGGTGTCTTAGGACTATTTGGTGATTACCACTCACCTGACACATTAGTAGTGTGCACACAGAGATACTCTGTGATGAGGTGGTTTTGACCACTCGTGTGGGTAGAGTCCCCCGTAGTTGCGGTTAGGTATTTTGGATGGGGGTGCTTGCTGTAGAAAGCCACATGGGAGGTGAGGAGCCTTCAGGGATTGGGCGTGCCTTCGGGGCGTCGGTACTTGAGACACGAGGTGTCAGGAGGCACATGGTGTCGGGTTACTATTTTTGGGCGTGCCTTTGGAACGTCGTTACTTGAGACACAAGGTGTTAGGAGTCACAAGGTGTCGGGTTACTCTTCTTGGGCGTGCCTTTGGGACTTCGGTACTTGAGACACGAGGTGTCAGGTGGCACATGGTGTCGGGTTACACGACAGAGATCCCGGCATTGGCCGAAGCAGGTGACACTCCATGGTGGCTTTTGAGCACCAGTGGAGTTTGTGTTTATTCATGCACTATACTGATTACTACATTCCTTGTAAATTCATGCCTGCTTAAACACATATATTTGGTATGCATCGTTGGGTGGTATCCTACTGAGATTTGTCTCACACCCTGCACGGGCCCTTCGGGACGCATGCAGACTTTATGGATTTACGTGCAGGAAATAGTCCAGCTTCAGGAGCTGGGTTATGTTAGTTATTGCATGGAGATGGTATGTACCTTGAGGTCATGCCTATCTGGGGTTTACTTTGTTTTGTTTAATTTTATGTATCGGCATGCTTACTTGTTGTAGCCACTTTTGGTTATCCATTAGCTCCCTTTTATATTCAGTTGTGTATGACCTGCTTTGGATGCATGCTTGGTTGGTTACAGTAGTTGTTGCAGATGATTGATGGCATGTTGTTCTGTTTACTTTATGTTGTAGTTGTTTCCTATATTGCTTCTGCTATTTACCTATATTGTTTATGCTTCCGCTCTATGGGTCTGGTTCAAGTCTGTTGAGTCTTTATTTCCACTGAATCTTTACTGTTATACTTGGACTAGTTCCCTTAATATGATCCTCCGAGAGGGTATAACCTCCCCACTATACCTAACAGACTCTCGCTGCTAGTCGGAAGCCTTTGGAATTCAGGGGAGGTGTGCCTAAGGTAGTGACACCTGACCCGTTCGGCACTGTTTGGGTGGCAGGCCGGGTCCGGGTCGTTACAAAGTGGTATCAGATGAGTTTTTGACAAGGATTTAGTAGTAGTGTTTTTCTGGCTACTAATGAGATTAAGACTTCTCTTTTATTTCTGTTGGTCTTAATATTTAGGATATGGTATACTGTAGATAGGTTATTGTTACTGGAACTGGGTTCCTAGCTTGTGTTTGGGTTCCTGCAGCCCTAGGTATGAGGGATGGACCAAGTTTCCATGGGTGGGAATTGTTGTTTTCTTTTTCTCAGATTATGGTTTTTATGATTTCCACCTCGGTGGCTCACTTGATGTGTGATATTCTTGATTGTCAGATGTGACCCTAGACCCGGTATGGTAAGGGATAATTAGACCTTGGCCCGGTATTGAAAGGCTTGTTTTTGGATTTTGATAGGCACATTTTTATGGTATTTCAATTTCATAATTGCATGTATACTTTGTGAAGTGATAATACCATGTGGATAAAATCAATTTCCATGCTTTATTTGCTTTGAAATGTGAACTAGTGAAATTCCTGATAGAATCTCTTGTTTATTGCAATGTGTATGCCATGATTTTTATTTTTGTAAAATTGCATGTGCATGATATTTGGGTCTGACTCTTGTGAGAGCAGGCAGATGCTAATACTGAGGCAGTATAACTGTCAGGATTGGGAGACTCGGTCATCGGTTTGCAGAAACCTGAGTTTTCAGGACGGGCATGGCCCGAGGTACTTTTGATACTTGGCTCTATTGAGTGGGAAAGGAGGCCATGAGGCCGGGATGCCATGCGGCATGGGTGGCGGTGAGGGGGAGTAAGGGTAGTTGTTATACACTGCCTTTTACTACTTTCCTTATCTGCGTAGAATATATTGTTATATATATGTATAGGTTGTATGAACATTTATGGTATTAGGCGGGTTACTCCTTCACGACTCGATGGAGCCTCAGGAAGGAGATGGTACAGTGCCACAGGATCAGGGTTAGAATTCGGTACAGGCAGAGCACGAGCCGTAGGTACAGGCTCATGGATAGGATCAGGTTCAGGATCCAGTGCAGGCAGGACAGTAGCCGAGTTTGGCGTCGTTCGGGTCGTGTCTTGACGAGTAGCTCCGAGTGAGCCTAGCACGTGTCTCACAGGGGATTGACAGAGGTGCGCAGGGTACAGATCCATCTATCGCATATCCGACGCAGGAGATCCAGTCGCAGCACCCGCCACTTTTTCAGGGTGAGGGTGGTCCGCAGGCGGCAGAGAATTGGATAGAGAGCATGCAGATGATCTTCGAGTAGCTCGAGACTCCTCCAGGGTGGAGGGTCAAGCTGGCAATGTACATGTTGAGAGGACTGGCGAAGCATTGGTGGGATGTACAGGTATAGGCTCGTAGGCACGAGGGACTAGCATGGAAGGACATCGAGGAAAGGTTCTTTGAGCTCTTCTACCTGGAGACACTAAGGGCAGAGAGAGATCGTGAGTTCTTGAGTCTTGGGCAGGGAGATATGTTTGTTATGGACTACGCAGCTACTTTCACAGAGTTGTCTCACTTTTTGCCTGGTATGTTGAGCGATGATGCAACTTGGGTGAGGCGCTTCGAGGATGGATTATAACACACCATTCAGGTCCAGGTGAACATCTTCAGGCTGGGTTCTTTCTCCAAAGCGGTGAATCAGGCGCTCATAGCTGAGGGCAACAAGAGATAGAAATCTTGCTTGGGCAGGGCGACAGCTTCAAGTGATGGCTCGGACAGCAGGAAACGAGGACGGGATGAGTTTCCACAGGGCAGTCAGGCCAGAGATTCAGCTAGACCACCTCATGGGAGTTCTTCGGTGATTTTCTTCTAGTGTGGACAGCTGGGACATGTTCGGGCGCAGTACGATAGGCCTCCAAAGGAGTGTCGGGCATGTGGACAGGATGTACATCTGGAGTGGTTTTGCAGGCAGCCTTCTCAGATAGCCGGCAGGCAGGGACCAGGACAGACTACAGCGCTTGGAGTTGGTTTAGGTTCGGAACCCGGAGAGGGTAGTCAAGGTTCAGCTGTGCGTGGAGGTCATGACAGAGACGGTGGGACCCAGCTGAGGGGTCAGTGGCCGGTGACTGGGGCAGCATCGGGAGGTCAGGCGTCAGGCAGCCGTGTTTCAGGCCAGGTGCACGTCGTGGAGCTTCCAGAGGCTGAGCAGGCTGGTGAGCCGATGACGGTTATAGGTACATCGCGGTGTGACCGTGATCTCCATGTTTCCTTTTTGGCATGACCTATAGAGGCATGTCTGTTTTGAGTGCACGTAGTGCAGAAGATCTTTGTGTACTGACTAGATGCTAGTCAGTGGGTTTGGAACCATATCGGGTGCGTGATATATATATATATATATATATATCTGTGTGTGTGTGTGTGTGTCTGAGATGTGTAGCCTCAGGGAATCGAGGATGCGGGTTACTTGAGGTGTCGTGGGCATCGGGGCATCGAGGATGTGGGTTACTTGAGGTGTTGTGGGCATCGGGGCATCGAGGATGCAGGTTACTTGAGCTGCTAGGAACCAGGACCTCATGGAGGCGGACACCTATGCGGTGCGGGATACTTTGGGTGTTGGAAGAGACACAAGAGAACCAATGGGGTGCAGGGGTGACGATGCGTCACGGGAGAACTATGCGTCCGGAAAACATTTTAGAAAACCTTGTTTGCTTTATGTTTTGTTGGGTTAAGACTGGGTAAGAATATTCCTAAGGTGGGGATCCCCCTTGAGGAATTTAGCCTGAACCTTTGAGACTGAGGGAGTCCGGGTTGTTTGATCGGGGTGGTATGTTCGGTGCCATCTCCGAGTTTCGTTCGGTAGCTCGGGGATGATCTACGTTAAGGTGGAGAGTTTGTAAGAACCTGGGTTTTTGGAATGGGTCAAAATTCTGACCCTGTTTGAATTTTTGACCAGTTTCTGAGGAAACTGGAGGAAATGGGAAGTTTTTGGAAATTTCCAGACTACACGCCATGTATGTGTATGCGAGTGACCAGCTGTGTACTCGCTGAGTACATGTCGTGTGACGACCGTATAGTAATTTCTTACTACACGGTGTGTAGTTTTTAACACACCATGTATACCCTCGACCGTGTGAGGCCATACATGGCGTGTAGGCATGTTGGGCGGGTAGAACCAGGGACACACCGTGTTCCCTTTGGGCATGCCGTGTAGCCTAGCCGTGTATAAGGTAAACACATGGCATGTGGGTTGTCAGCGAGGAAGAGAAGAGGAACCCGGTACATGCCGTGTACCCAGTGGTACACGCTGTGTACTCATGTCGGCAGGTTCGGAATGTAAGTCGGCAGAATCCTACCATCTTATGAATAGTTAAATGAACTATACACGGTGTGTATTGCTAAAGTACACATCGTGTACTTTCTTTTTTCTCTTAAAATGGGTAGTAGACTCGTTTTGAGGTAGAACTCATCTCCTCCGCCCGGATTGGCGAACCAAGCCGTCCGAGACTTCAATCCTTCCCCGGATCACCGTCCGAGACTCGATTCGAGCTCTGATTAGTGTGTTGGAACCCCCTTAGTAAGGCCTCAATTCCTCTTTGGCCGTTTTGTTTGATTTTCATTATAGAACAAGTTATATGGGTTTGAATGGTATTGAATCTTTTGTAGATTTACCGCATTTTAGACCAAATTGGTGACTATTACCGGAGGAGTAGCATCGTGCGAGTCTCAGGTAGGTGGTGCATACGTCATTTTTTGTTTTCGTGGTTGTTTGGGTGACGCAGCCTTCAGCACGTTTTCGGGTATTTTGAGCAGGACCCGTTTTATCTGTTATTTTATTCTAAATTGTTTATTTGACCTATGGGATGCCTTTGGGTATGCCCTGTGACCATTTTTCATGAGCAGGGTAGGTGAGAGGTTGTGGATCATCGGGGCATTTTTTCCGGGGAATTCCAAAATGGTTTTAGTTGAAATATTAAAGTGTTAAACTGTTTAGTTTAATTTATTTAGTCCTGTTATAATTGTTGGAGGCATTTAAGACCACAGTGCAAGTATCGGACATCACCTGGTATAGTGCAATTCAACTGTTTAGTTTGTTTTGCTGGTTTATGTTTTCTGTTTATACATGTTATATATACAATTGCTGGATTTCATCTTTTGGACCCCATTGGGTTGTGTTGGGCTTGGCCCGGTTACGCTTGAGTGATGCTGATCACAGGTTGGGGATTTTCCCGGGTTACTTTGGGTGGTTTTGACCACGGGATTAGGCGTCATGGACGTCGGCTTAAGGCAGTACGACTGTCAGGTTGGGAATGGCCTGAGTTACTAGGATGGAGATACCATCGGACTTGAGTGACATGGTCTCAGGGACACTAGGTGTCAGATGTGTTGGTGGCTTAGAACTATTTGCTGATTACCTCTCACCTAGGACTTTAGTAGTGTGCACACAGAGATACTCCATGATGAGATGGTTTTGACCACTCGTGTGGGTAGAGGCCCCCATAGTTGCGGTTAGGTATTTTGGATGGGGGTGCTTGTCATAGAAATCCACGTGGGAGGTGAGGAGCCCTCAAGGAATGGGCGTGCCTTCGGGACTTCGGTGCTTGAGACACGAGGTGTCAGGAGGCACATGGTGCCAAGTTACTATTTTTGGGCATGCCTTCGGGACGTTGGTACTTGAGACACAAGGTGTCAGGAGACACATGGGGCCGGGTTACTGTTCTTGGGAGTGCCTTCAGGATGTCGGTACTTGAGACACGAGGTGTCAGGTGGCACATGGTGCTGGGTTACACGATAGAGATTCTGGCATTGGCTGAAGCAGGTGACACTCCATGGTGGCTTTTGAGAACCAGTGTAGTTTGTGTTTATGCGTGCACTATACTGATTACTGCATTCCTTGTAAATTCATGACTGCTTAAACACATATCTTTGGTATGCACCATTGGGTAGTATCCTACTGAGATTTGTCTCACACCCTGCATGGGCCCTTCGGGACGCGTGCAGACTTTATGGATTTACATGTAGGAAAGAGGCCAGCTTCAGGAGATGGGTTACATTAGTTATTTCATGTAGATGGTATGGAACTTGAGTTCATCCCTAGTTGGGGTTTACTTTTTTTTGTTTAATTTTCTGTATCGGCATGCATATTTGTTGTAGCCACTATTAATTATCCATTGACGCCCTTTTATATTCAGTTGTGTATGACCTGCTTTGGATGCATTCTTGGTTTCTTACAGTAGTTGTTGCAGATGATTGCTGGAATGTTGTTCTTTTTACTTTCTGCTGCAGTTGTTTTCTATATTGCTTCCGCTATTTACCTATACTGTTTATGCCTCCGCTCTGCGGGTTTGGTTCGAGTCTACTGAGTCTTTCTTTCCGTTGCATCATTACTGTTATACACGGACCAGTTCCCTTACTATGATCCTCCGAGAGGGTATAGAATCCCCTCTATACCTAACAGACCCTTGCTGCTAGTCGAAAGCCTTTGGAATTCATGGGAGGTGAGCCTAAGGTAGTGACACCTGACCCGTTCGTCACTGTTCGGGTGGTCGGCCGGGTCCGGGTCGTTACAGTAGGCTACACATTCTCAAAGGATCCTCAGGTGTTGTTTGATTCTTCCAATGGTGAAATATATATGTATCATTCAAAATAATGTTTAAACTATGTGAAAATGTCTAGGTAAGGCCTGATTTAGGATATCGTTTTACTGATTATTTCATTCTAGAGGACATAGATTCTAGGCATACAACTATGACATGTAAGGTGTTTGTGGTTTCATTCATGGTATCTATTCTCCTTAACATGGGTACACCAAATTATTCTATCTCACTAATGTTTCATAATATTTTGGGTATGTGGAAGTATTTGATTCCTCTTTTCATGGATCTTCTAACCTCATTGTGTAAGAAGAATGAGAAAGGTTTTAAATTCCCATAATGATGAATTTTGGTGGCAAATGTGGATGTTTTTTTTTGTGATTTCCTAGTAATGGAAATAAATTTTTTAACCTTATCATCATCTTGTATTGGTTGATCCCCTTCAATGAGAATATATATTGCAATAACCATTATGTCATGTTGCTTTATCTAGATAAGAGCACACACTTCCTCTAAGGTGAGTGTGATCCATGATCAAGGATATATTAAAAAGTTTATTCATAGATGGGATTCATCTCATGCTAGTTATCCATGGTGTTTCTTAATACCTCAAAGTAGGAATTGTATATTTTTCTTCTAATGGTAATGGATAGGAACCCCATATGTTATTTTAGATGATTTTTTGGGGTTTCTTCCCTAGTGGGTGGTCAAGTTTACTATAAACGGACACCTATGGATGAGTTCTATTTCCTTAATATATTACTAGAAGGATCTTGTCGAGCTGAAAGATGTGGAATTTTAGCTATATCACCTCTATAGAAAGTATTTTATTCACTCCAGTGTGTCACAATGGGTTTTTCTTATTTTATTTTTAAATATGGATGAGAAGAGTCTCTAAAATTTCCTCAACTATAATAACCTTAACCAGATGACTATAATGAATAAATACCCATTACCATAAATTGATGATCTTTTCGATCAAATCAGTAGATTGTTTTGGTTTTCAATGATTTACAAGAGATTTTGGTTCCACTAGTTGAGGGTATGGGAAGAGGATCTTATGAGGACTACCTATCAAATCAAGTACAGACATTTTTTATTTTTTTTTCATACCATTTTGTCTCACCAATTCTCTTTTGGCCTTTATAGCCGTGATGGAGAAGATCTTCCTCTACTTTTTAGATGCCATCATGGTTTTGTTTATTGATGAAGTTATGGTATATTCCATAATAGAGGAGGATATTTCTAACCATATGGATATTATTTTAGTAATATTTATGGAATATCATTGATATTCCAATATATCCAAATTCTATATTCTGATTTGGGATGTCAAGTTCATGGGCCATGTGAGATCTAAATGATGAGTTTTAGTTGAACTTCTTCAAGTATCCATATCTTAGGAGCATCCCAAGAATGTGTTTGAGATCAAAATATTTTCTTTTCATGGTTGAGTAATATATAGGTTTTGTTCCAACCATCTCCACTCAATCTTCTCCCTTAATAATACTATATAGGAAAGAGGTGGAATTTATGGGGTAAGAGAATTTCCAGTAATATTTTCATCATTTATATGACCATTTTACATCCATACAACTCTTGGTACTTTTCATTCATTGGAAATATTATATTGAGTACTTTGATTAATTTGGTATTGGTTTGAGAAGTATGATAATTCAATATAACAAAGCGGTGTCCTATAGATCATGGTAACAAACCCATAAGAGAGAAATTGTCCCACACATGACCTAGATTTAAAATTCAGGATGAATTCTATGAATAAATGGTGATATTACCTCTTTGGGGATCATCTTATAGTATACCCAGTTCAAAGAAACCTATGGTACATCTTTATATAGATTGAATTGATCCTTAATTAGAGATGTTGGTTACTATATCTTCTGGATTGTGGGGTTGGTATTTATTATATGCATGAGAAGAGAAATATAGTTGTCGACACATTAAGAATTGATATTTTAGTGATTTCCATTTTGGAATTTTTTTTATGAGTGTGGTCGGATTATTCTGGTCACTAATCAGATTCTATAGGTGTAGGAGGATAAAGAGTATGTTTTGTTATCTAGTGTACCGGTTAGATCCAATTTGATCAAATGGGTTAAGAGTGAAATTTTTTATTACCCTTAGTGCTAGTAGATTACCAACATTCTAAAGGATCAAGACACCCTGAGTGATTAGTCACGACTCCCTAATGGAACTCCCCTTTTAGGAAAATAATGGTTGTCATTTGCAACATGAGTAAGGAGGTAGTGTATATGGGGTGTCATTCTAGTTACATCATGCATCCTGAGGTGATAAAGATTGTTTATACCGTGATATGTCAATATTAGTGACCCAGGATGAGTCATGTAGTGGTAGAAATTGTTTTTTGATGTTTGAAATAATAAAGGATTAAAGCTGGAAATCATATACCAATCAAATTGTTACGGCTACTTCCCATCCCTGTGTGGAAGTGGGAAGAGATCTCGATTTATTTCATGTTCATCCTACCTCATAATCAATGTGGGAAGGATGTTATAAGGGTTATTGACAATAATTTGATGAAATAATTCCATTATATAGTTGAAACATTTGAAGACATTGAGAACCTAGATGTTTGAGATGTTATTATCCTTAACAGAGAACCCTTGGTGATGAATTTTGACTGATATGACTATTTCACTTCTCATCTTTAAAATGGAAATAAAGAGGATTTTAGAAAAATAAAATGATTTTGAACAAGTCATATCACCCATAGATAGATGGACAGTTAAAGTAGACCATCAAGAATCTCGAGAATATATTGTGGGAATATGTTATTGACATCATATGTTCATGGGAAAGGAAAATTTCAATGGATGGGGTTTCTAATAATAATAGTTATCATGCCTCGATCAGGATGGCCCCATTTTAAGAGTTATATGTGTGTTCATGACAGTCCATTATGTGTTCTACTCAGGTGGGTGATCATTTCTTGTTGTTACCGAGTCTCAACTAGGAGATGATAGATAAATTCTGGCTGATTCATATGATTTTATTGATAGCTTAGAGTTACCATAAGTCTTATTCTGATTGATTTCATCACCCATTAGAGTTTAATATTAGTGATTAGTTTTTATTTTTTCATTCATTTTATTGGGAAATCGTCATCTGGGAAATAATGTAAAGATGTAGATACGTTATGTTGGTCTATTTCATGTTGTGGAACATCTTGGGTATCTATCCTATAAGATAGAGTTCCCACCATGGATGACATTGATCTCTAACATCATTTATGTTACCAATGTAAAACGATATCATCATGTCTAATCACATGTATTAGAGTGGGATGATTTGGAGTTTGATCTTGATTACACCATTATGGAGTATCTTGATTGTGTTGTGGATTTTTAGAACAAGATTCCCCATGGTAGATTTATCCCACTGGTCCACGTGCTTTTGTAGCATATGGGAGATAACCATGAGACATGGGAATAGGAATCATTAAAGAGGGATTAAAGGCCTCACTTGTTTATTTCAAAGAGAGTTGAGTACATTCTAGGGGTATAAAGTGGCATGGTGTGGAGGTTTGTGACACTCTCCTATTCACTAGTACATCAATTTTTAAATTTTCATTTATCTTCAATTTCTATTTATGAGTTTCCCATGTGTAGTGGGTTGAAATTGTGGCTTATGGAGAATACATGCAATAGCTCATGGTTGGAGCATGGTTTTTATAACCATTTGGATAACTGTGTGATAGTACATAGATTGGGGATAGTACGCTTTTTTATAGTTTTAGAAAAGTTTTTCAAACCATGAAAGAATTAGGGGTAACATAGATGCTTGATATTTTGGATGTAGTTGCACCTACATTATTAGTGCATGGTTTTCATAGCCTTTAATCCTACCTAATCGAGTTATTCTACTAAAAAAATGTGTATTTTTTCTAAAATTCCCCTGAAGGATTTTCAACCACTTGATCCTCATTTCATCCCACATTTCATTTAAAACCCACCATCAAGAAAGTGGGACTATCCCATATCCTTGATGAAGATGTTTCATTGGATTAAATGTTTATAGTCATGATGTATGTCCTAGTCTATGTTTTTGTCTTTCTTTTACCATCCTTTAATTTTTTTTATGGAAGTGTAAAACCATAGATAGTGCATTGGATGAATGTATAATATTCAATGGGTAGCTTGGTTTATTTTATTCTTGTTTAGGTGTGTAAGGAATTCTCTTTCCCAGGTCATGTGGATATCATTTAATTTGATGAGTTTGAAACAATTTCTTAGTTGGGAGTCTCTCTTTAAGGGTGATTTTCATGGCTTACCTTTGAATTAATATTATAATTTGGTTCATTTTCATTAAATTACTGATTAAATGATTTAATATTGTTGTTTTTCCATGTTTTATATGCTATATGGATTTATATTTCTAATTTAATATTTAATGTGGGGTTTTCCGATGGGAGGTGTATTGAGTTCCCTCTCAATGTCTAATAAAATGGAAAAAAGTCATTTTATGGTTTAAATTGGGTTTCTAAAAAGGCTATATAAATGGTTTTACCTTGAGAAAAGGTATTTTATCAAAATGGGCATGTTTTTTCTTTCTAAAATGGCTTGTGAAATAAATTTTATATAGGTAAATTGGGATGTTATTATGTTAGGAATTGACGAGAACATATGGTACTCTAGGTGTGAGAATGTGGTGTCCAAGGGAGCTGGATATCCATTAAGAGGAACATTGATAAAGCTTATATTTGTTATCCAAGGGACCTAGGTTCCTTATGGAGGATGGCTGAGAGAGCTTCCACTTATTTTCCAAGAGATCGAGAGATCACATTGAGTTGGGATATGGTAATATAGAGAGATAATTCACATTGTTTATATAGGTAACATCATTTTTTACTTTGGATCACCCATATTAGAAATTTATGGCTAGAGTTATTCCTACACATTACTCATGTCGGGTTGATTTACATGCTTTTATGCATTATATTATTGGATTGTTTGTTGTGACATCATATTTTATTAAAACTTCCTTATATTTGGTTATATATTGATATTTATAATATTTATTCGTTTTTGGTTATGTTGAGAATGTTCATTCCATTTTTTATTTATTTATTTTTTTGATCCGTGTTGATAAATGATTTGGAAAACATGCTTGTTTTAAAGAAAACCAAAGGAATTTCATGTTTTTTATTTCAAGTTAGATTAATTTTATTTTAAATTAGTTTTTGGAAATGAGTTTTCAAACTATTTTAAAGGTTTCCATGTTTTAGAAAAGTTTAATTAAATAATGGTTGTATCCATATGGGCTTTGTGCCTCACACCATTCATATGCCTTTTGGTGTATTTGGAAATTTTTTATAGGACACAAGTAAAGGAAATATCACTATTATTATTAGTGGATATTTATAATTATCATCATATGTGTTTTGATGGGGGAGACATGGTTTCACAATGTTAGCTCATGAGGAGTATTTATGGAATTTTTTTACTTTTCAGACATATGTATTGGCAAGGTTTTTTTTCATCCCTTATTTTTAGATTTCTATATTTGTTGAGATATAAATTTTTAATATCCTATTATGGATTGTTATGTATATGATATTATAGTATTGTTTATCATATCTGATTTAGCCATTTCTACTTTCTCTGGTTGGATATTTATTGTTTCACAGACTCTTATCGTGTTAGTGTGGTCCTCCCATTTCATGGATGGTCCATATAGGTTTTCCATGGGTGAAACCACTCCCAACATCTCATTCATTATTCTTAAGTATAATCACAAGACCCAGTAAATTATGAATAGTAATTTGGTTGTGTGGCCTACCAGCTTGGGTTATGAGTGATGTTGAACTGGGTCGATTCACTAACCCAAAAATTACATATCTATACCCATGTTATTAATTTGAAAATATTACCACTACATAGAGATTTTATTATTCCCTATTATGTCTTCATCATCTCCCGCATAAAATTTATCACACAAGAAATTGTTATCAGAATATTTCATTTGACATCATTCTTCATAACTTGGGAAAAAGTAAAATGTAATAAGGTTGATCCCAAAAAATTAGTATTAGTAAACATAAGAATTAATAATTTACTTTACTCAGTGTGAAAAATAGCATAACTGAATGATGAAATAATCAATGTTCCTGAGAATAAAATTAGATAATTCATACCCAACATCACCTAGAACATATAGAAGGACGATAACATGATGACTTATAAAAGAGAAGATCTATATAAGTCTACAATATTGATGCATGTGAATACAACCACTATGAAATTAATCCATTAAAACATAAAGAACTTATTGAAAAAATGTGTTGATATCTTTGAACATAAAAAAATAATCAATAATCACATAACATGAGGTTTCTCATGTCTCATAGTCATAAACTATTATTGGTAAGATCCATTATATCTTTGGATAAACGTATAATCTGTTAACTGTATCGATTTTCCAAAATCATTTGATAGTTATAACAGACCCATATGTTCTTAGTATATAACATAACCACCCATCCATGGTTTATAACATAACCACATATCCATTAATTGTAAATAAAAATACTTATAAATCCTTTATTGAAATTTCTATGTACTATATAATGAATAATATACATTTATTAGCATTCACTTTTCCACAAAACAAAACAATCATCCCTCTTTAAATCGGTTAACCCATGGAAAAGAAACATGTACTGTGAAAATATTTTTAAAATATTCTTAACCCATCAAGAAAAAGAATAATTATGGTATCTTTGGAACATATCCCCATTGTTGTATATAAAAATAGTAATGGATCTTTCTATAGTTTATCTTTTCATTTAATAAAATATATAATACATTTCTTTCAAAATATGGAATATATCCTTTTCTTTCTATAACATTTAAAATAAAAATTCCAAGAATATAGAAAAAAATAATTTATTTGAAAATATATAGGGTAAATATGTATATGAAAATTAAATCATGATAATAGTTATAGATGTGAGAAATTACATACATTTGGTAAAATATAAAACAAACACCCAATTGAAAAACATTTTTGGTGGATTGTAACAAAAATCCTTTATTGATTTGGTAACATTAGACTAAAAAATCTTTTAATGGATGAATATTATTTTGGAACCATAAAAAATATGATTTATATGAATTATTATTTTTTAATAGAATGATCGGGGGTACCAATTAAATAAAAAAAATCATGTTTTAAGACATGAATCATGTCTCAGGAAAATGAGATTAAGACAAATAAAAACCTTGAAAATAAAATAAAATTTTAAGGGAAAATTAATCCTCAATGTGATTATGTGAACATTTTTAAATGTATATAAAATAAGTATAAATACAACATAAATCAATTTATATATCAATTCCTAATTAATTATGGAATAATAATGTCAATGAAAAAGTTTTATAACACGACAAATGAAAATTAAGTTGAAAAATTCAAAACATCAAGTCCATACATTCTATGGATGCCCTATGAATCTTTTATAATTAAATTATATTAATTGTTTACTTTTATAAGAAACTTTTTTGGATTATTACATTATTATTAAACCATTAATTTCATTTATTTCGATCACGTATTTTATACTTAATTAGTTAAGTACGCCTTGAGTGATTTGAGGACATTCAGTTCATAATTGAAAAATTACACATGTATGTTCATTATGGAAATAATGTTCATTATTTTACAATATATATAATAAAAATAATGATATTATTATCTATTCCATACATAAATTACAATTTTATAGTCATCCATGAAATATCATTACGAGAAATATTTATGTCGTCTCTCGAGGGAGTAGGCTGCATATACACACGAGTGATGTTTTTACTTTTCATTTGATGGAAATTAATGAAAAAGAATATTATCTTTAAAAATCGTTATCATGTTATAATAGTCGAATAGATTCCATAAATAAATGCCCATAAATATTCATTATATGCAGGTTTTCATGAATCTTGAAAATAGAAACCAAGTGACAGTAGTCATTACATACACACGTACAATGATTCTATTTTTAATAATTAGTGTATGATTAAGGGAGATAAATTATTATATTCCATGAATCCTAATTTTTTTCATTAATATAATATAATTATGTACATTAAATCCATCATAATAATAATATGTGATAGGTGGTGAGGAGAAACAAAATATTTTAGTTTGTGAGGTTGTATTCTTGAAATAAGCATGAATGTTGGTTTCAGTTACTATTTCATATAAAATGGGATAAATAAGGTGATTAAATTAATATTATAATATGTAATTATATGTTAAATACCAATTTAATTATACTATAATGGTTCAGATATATTTTAAGGGGTAGAATAATAAGTTAAATGAAAATTCTCGGTTGAGAATATTGATACCTCCTTGAAGAACCTCATTTGGATCCCTCTGTAAGGGCCAAAGGGATGGTAGTTTATGAGGGTCAAAATAACTGTAATGTATCTATGGAAGCTGAAAATATGTTTTGTTAGATAATTTTCTCAATATATTTGATGAATATAGGAGAGATGGAGTTTAAATATAATAGATTATAGGGGTACCCTAGGAATTAATAAAATTATTAAATTACTATAAGCATATCTTCATGTTATATTTTTATATAGTTTATAAATATCAATTCTATGATATATATTAACCTTAATCATCTCATAAAAAACATTTATACAAATTTATGTGATTTTTAAGTCTTGTATATTACTTTCAACCCCTATTAAACCATTTAATTATTAACGCAATAATAATTATTTCTAGTCAATAAGGGTCATAAAGTAACTATAAAAGGACCAGTAATTCATAAGTTGAAAATAATGATATTCTAGAACTTATAAAATTCAATTTTTCAAGAATAATATTTTTTGAAATTTAATGACATTTAATAAAATATTATTTAACATAAGATACCATTAGAGTCATTTTTAGACCTATTCAAAATGATAACTTTAAAAATATATTAAGATTGTAACATAGTTCTAGTATAAAAAGTAATCACATCAATAAAAAATTATTCTTTTCTAAAAAAATCATATGAGACCATATCTCAACTAAAAAACATTAGAATGAATGTTTTTAAAGTCAATTACTTGATTTTTCTACTTCTTGCACAAGTAATGTGACTGAGTGGAATAGGAATTTATGATAATTATAAAATAATAAGAAAAAATGCCATCATAAAATAAATTTATTCACATTAAAAATAATTTTTTAGACCATTTAAGACATAATTTTATCTCTATCAAATGATATTTTATATATTTTAAATATTGGGAAATTTTTGGAATTTTACTTTGCTTAAAATAATATAATGGAATTTATTAAATGAAAAGAGAAAAAATTACATATATTAGAATATATGAGGTAGTGTTCTAATTAGAAATATAAAGTGAAATATAATCAAGTTTATGGACGATTTTAAAGCCTTATTCAATTGTTTAAATCTTCTTCAAACTGTTTTACTGTTACTATGGTGAGTTTTTTTACCAAGCATACTATTTAATATGATTAAAAATAATATGGATACATTAACCAATTTTTTACATTATGTTTAATAATATGTAATAAAATTTATCAAATTCATTTATAATAAGTGCAAGAAGTTACGTTTAAAATAAAAAAAAACTAATTGAAAATTAGTTTTTAGTAAAAATTCATTTTTTAATTATTCTTAATATTGGTTCAAATGAAATTAATTTTATTATTTTTAATCAAAAGGAACTACTAAAATTTTAAATCCATTTAAAAAAAGTGAGACTTTTTAAATATTTTAAATTAAATATTGTTTCCTATAAAATTTATTTTTTTACTATTAAATGAGGGATACACATTTTCAGAGAAATCCCAAAAAAATACTTTAAACTAATTTTGATACAACGATTTAAAATATAACCTTATTGTTTATCAAATAAAGCATGTAAAACTAGTAGAAATTTATTTCAACATCTGTACACATAAACCAATACAGGAATTCATTTTATTTTCATTATCCCTTATCTATTGGTGGGAAATAACTAAATCATTAATATATAGAATAGTAGAAAATACACTCACTTGATTTATTAAAACCCATGAACACAATTTCATCCTTCATTTCATATTTTTACTAGTTTCAACCTTATCTTCTCTTATATTCCATGCAATTGGTATATTCAATGAATATTTCTCTTGACGAAATAATTAAATTTTAATAGATCATAGAATCAATTAATTATGGTGAAAAATAATACAGTTGTATTTTCTAAATTTCAAATTGTTAACAATGGGTAAGATAATACCGGAAAATGGAAAAAAATATACAAATGAAGAAATAATCGCCTCCCCTATTTCCCTACAGGCTTCCAAAAATGTCTTTGAGTTGCCTTACCGAGTCTCATCGCGTTCTTCAGATCTGACGTTGCTTCGCCCTCCCGGATTCTGATGAATTTGTGTCTTCTTCCACTGGATTTGTCGGCATGGAGCGAGTCCCCACCATCCTTCGTCCCACCTCAGTTCGACCCTGCTGCTCCTGCCCTGGCTTCTGGATTTCAAGAAGCTTCGATGGACCGTGCTATGCATACGAGCGAGGCTGCGACTTCAGGTCCAAGGTTCTTCATGACTGGTGGTGTTGGGTTCCCTTACCCAGAACCGGCAACGGATGACCAATTATGACCATCCATTATTACAATATCAAAAGAGAATATTTATTTAATTACATACCCAACTACCATTAGGTTTATAGTTTTTGAGAATTTATTAAAAATCATACATAACAATATGTATGTCATTAACTGGTCACTTTTTCACTAAAACTATATATTCTTATTCTAAATTAGGTATTCAGAATATTATATATAAAATTATTCACAAATTTAATCATTCTAGACATATTTCATTGTAACCCAGGGAAGTGGTAACCATGTGATGTGCGAGAAAAAATAAATTGTAATGGAGAAAATAATAATTAACAATTGAATGTAATCAGTGAGAATAAGAAGAGAATAATGGTATAATAACATAATAAAATTTCATGGGAATAACAAATGAGAATTCATACCCATAAAAACTAGTAACATTACCAATGACACCTAAAATAATCCCATAATACAAGAAAAGATTCATAGTAATCAATAATCTGAACCATGTGAAAATAATCCTTCAACAAATCATCCATTATAACTCATTGCAATATTATAAAATTATTAAGATATATTTCAACACAAAAATTTCATCATGGAATCACATACCTAGATAATTTCAATCTCTCCTAAGAGTAGCATATACCTTGTAAATATTATCGTATCTTAGGAGTAACTTCCAATCAGTTAACATCATCTCTTTACACAAAATATTAATGGGAAATAACTGAATGTTATATCCTTGGTTCATAATGTAGTCTTTCTGAAGTTCCCGGTCAGGATCCAAGTATCACTGAGAGGGGAAGGGAGTGATTCAGTGGTATCTTTTTGCTTTTTAAGTTTCCCCCTTTTTGAAACAACATTCGCCTCTTATTAAAGAGTTTCTTCCTTGCTGAACACACAAAACCACAGGAACACAAGATTTATAAGGTTCACTACTCAATAAGAGTAGCTACGTCCTTGGTATGATACGAAAACAATTTAGTACCACACAATCCACTAGAAAACAATCCTTTGATGTGTAATACAACGAGTAGGATATACCCTTACTCTCGTGTAGCACTTTGAAAACAATCCAATAGTGTGTGCCCTCCCTCTTAGCACAAATAGGGTAATACAATGGATCAGTGCTTCTTAATGAGCTTACATAAATCAAATCCTTCAAATCAATTAATCACTTTCTTACCCAGAAGCTGGCAAGAACCCCCGAATCAAAACAGCTTGCGTGCCCACTTCCACTTGCGCGACCTATACTTGCACGCCTACAACTTGTGCACCTCTTCTTGTGCGCTCCTTTTCAGACGCACAGCCTGCTTGTAGATTGCACGCCAACTAACACTTCTGCGCCCCAACTTGTGTGCCTCCAACTTGCGCATCCTCAACTTGCGCGACCTATACTTGCGCGCCTACAACTTGTGCAGCTCTTCTTGCGCGCTGCCCTTCAGACTCACAGCCTGCTTGCCGCTTGCACGCCAACTAACACTTGTGCGCCCCAACTTGCGTTCCTCCAACTTGTGTGTCCTCAACTTGCGCGCCTACTAACAAATCTCAACTTGCACGCCCAACTCTTTACTTGCATGCCCAGAGTTCAAAGATAATTCTCAAGTATTGAACCTTAAAAAATGAGGAGGTTAGTCGTCTATTTATAAGCATTTTGGTGACTTGCGCAAGCAAGACTTGCGCACCAATACTTGCGCGCCGCTCCATCACTTGTGCGCCCTTCCATCACTAGAGCGACAACTTATTTCCTTTGTCATATTTTGATATGATGATGATGTTGGAATATGACATGTGCGCAACATGCACTTGCGCGCCAAGACTTGCGCGTCACTCTTGACTTGCGTGACACTTTTACTTGCGCGCCAAAACTTGCGCGCCACTTTTGACTTGCGCGCCACTTTCTTTCCTTTTCCATATTTCTGAAAAAATTCTATTTGAAATATAACTTGTGCGCCTCTACTTCACCTGCGCGTCGCCACTTGCACGGCGCCACTTGCGCGCCTCCACTTGCGCGCCTTCTTCTTGCCTTTGTCATATTTGGATAGTATGATATTGAAATGTGTTTTTCAAAAACACTTCTTTACTCTCTCTATCCTTCATACAACTTTCACCACAAGTTCTCCAAACTTGTGATGATTGTAAAATACAAATCTGAAAAGCATCATCTGATTTCTGGTCCTTTTACAAAGTGAATTGATTTATCTTCTTTGACAACAAAATACAACACTCTGTAAAGGAAAACTCTTCAAACATCATTCTCCATCAAACTTGGTCCCAACAATCTCCCCCTTTAGATTTTGTTGTCAACCAAGATTCATAAATCACTTAACTTTGTAACCTTATGAAATGGATTACTTATCAAAAATTCTAAGCCTACATGAGCTAACTCATTATAGGAAATAAGAATTATTGATAGCCAAAACCATGTTGTCCAAATGTAGTGACTATGTTCTTCAAGAAATCATTCATAACAGCTTTCAATCTTCTACTTCAGCATTCTTCACTTGTTCAACATTCCTGGAATACAAAAAAAATTGTTTCCTACAACCACTCCAACAAACAGATAGAATAGTTCACACACATACATGCTGGATTCACATTTTACCAACAACTCCCACTTTTTTCATGCATCTATAAGGATAGATTTATGAAACAATTATCCCCCTTGAAAACACTATCCAAAGGCAAGATGAGAGTGGGGACAAAAACACGTACGTTAACCTTGATGAGAAGGAGGTTGGACACCCATGTTCAAACTCAATTTTGCAAATGGTTCCTTCGGTAACGGTTTTGTCAATATATCAACAACTTGTTTAGATGTCGGAACATAATCCAGCCTTAATTCATTCTTCTCCACTTTCTCTTTGATTAAGTGGTACTTTATATCAATTTGTTTTGAATGATAATGTTGTACTGGATTTCTTAAAAGATTGATTGCACTCTGATTATCACAACCCAAGGGAAATGGTAGCTTTACTTCAACAAGTAGATCTTCTAACTGAGTCTTCATCCACATTAGTTCAGTTGCAGCTTGAGTAGCAACAACATACTCGGCTTCAACTATTCTAAGTGTTACTGAATTTTTTTTCTTGGTATGCCAACTAACACAACTTCTCCCCAGAACGAAAACTCCACCAAATGTGGATCGTCGATCATCAACATTTTCTTGCCAATCAGCATCAGAATACCTGAATAGATCAATATTTCTTGATCCATCATACCTGATTCCAAAATTTGTTGTTCCTTTGATATATATGAGAATTATTTTTCAAGCAATTAGATGTGATTCTTTAGGAGCACTCTAAAATATTTCACATAAAGTGACAGCATAGACGATGTCGGGTCTTGAGGTAGTCAAATACAACAGACATCTAATCAGCTTTTGAAACTCTTTCTGATCAACTTCCTTGCCTTATCCATCTTTAGAAAACTTGGTTCCCACTGAAATTGGTGTGAAAACTGGTTTCAAATTTTCCATGCCAAACTTCTTCAGAAGTTCTTTTGTATACTTCTCTTGAGACAGAAAAACATGATTCTTCTTCTGTGAAATTTGTAGCCCAAGAAAGTACTTCATCTCTCCCAGCATGGACATCTCAAATAACTTCTTCATCTCCTCAGTAAATTTTTCACATGATCTTTCATCGTTTCCGGAAAATATAATGTCATCGACATAAACAATAACGATCAGTGAAAACTCCTGACATTCCTTGATGTATAGATTTCTGTCAACTCTCCCTTTCTTAAAGTTCATCTTCTTTAAGCAAGTATCTAATTTAGAAAACCATGCTCTCGGAACCTGTTTTAGACCATATAAATCCTTCTTCAACCTGCACACATAACTTTCATCCTTTCCAATAACAAATCCACAAGGTTGATCAAAGTAAACTTACTCATCAAGGTCACCATTCAAGAATTCGGGTTTTACATCCATTTGAAAGATTTTGTAACCTCGTTGTGCAGCAATAGCAAGAAAGATTCTGATTGTTTCTAATCTTTCCACCAGAGCAAAGGTTTCATCAAAATCAATGCCTTCAATTTGTTAATACCCTTTGAAAACCAATATTTTTTTGTTTCTTATTACTTTAACTTCTTCATTCATCTTGTTCCGAAAAACCCACTTTGTACCAATAATGTTCTTGTTGTCCGGCTTGGTTACAAGTTCCCAAGTATCATTCTTTTCTACCTGATCAAGCTCTTAATTCATATCATGAACCCATTCTGGATGCTCAAATTATACATTTACATCATTCGTTTTAACTTTTGAATGAAGAGAAGTATGTGATATAGCATTTGTTGTTCTTCTTGTTTGGACCCTCGTATTTTTATCTCCAATAATGTTTTGAGCCTCCACTTGCTTCCTCAACCTAGGATGAGTTGTTTGAACTCCATCCTCATCACTCGAGATCTCTGAGTCAGATTACTCTTCTTGAGTAGGATTAACATAGTCTGAAGAATTATCAGAATTGTTAACAAAATCTTTTCTATCCTGCTCGACGTTGACATCAACATATGACTGCTTTTCTTTCTCAGAATTTTCAACAACTTTTACATCTTAAGAATAAATAATTCTTCTTGTTTATTTATTGAGGCATCTATATTATCTTCCTTCTAGAGCATAGCCAAGAAAAATCCCATCATCTCCTCTTTGCTCAAACTTTCCCAGGTTTCCACCTTTATTCTTTATAATACATGGACTCCAAAAGACTCTCAAGTGTTCCAGACATGGAGTTTTTCTATAGAACATTTCATATAGAGTCATATCTGAGTTTGGCCTATAGAAACATCATTTCTGAATATACACATCAGTGCTCATGGCTTGCCTCCAATAATAATGAGAAAGACTATGTTCAAGTGACACAGTTCTCCCCATTTTCACCAGACTTCGATTCTTTCTTTCAGCCACCCCATTTTGTGGAGGTGTGTATGGTGAACTAAACTCATGCCAAATTCTGTGTTTCTCAAGATAACATTCAAACTCTTTATTCTTACACTCACAAATTTTATCAGTTCTCAACTTCTTTACTGAATACTCATATTCCTTCTCTGATTTCCTTCTGAAATTTTTATACATTTTCAGAGCATCTGACTTATGTCACATGCACATAACACAAGTAATGCGAGTAAAGTCATCAATGAAAGTAATGATGTACTTATATCCATTTTAAGATTTCTTTCTCATTGGTCCACATATATCTGAGTTTATGAGTTCCAAGGGTCTTTTTGAGTGAATTTCAACTCTCTTATGGATAGAATTAGTAATCTTCCCTTTCTCACAAATAGTGCAACACCAATCTCTTTCTCTTGATAAATCAGGCATATCCTGAACACTGTCTCGCTTTGATATCTTGCACATATTTCTCTGACACATGTTCCCTAGCCTTTTATTCCGTAATTTATTTTCATCCACCACACTCATGTAACAAGAGTTCTGCACATCACCAACTTGGAATAGATTCCCTCTTGTACGTTGGCCTCTTGTAACTATATTTCCATCATTTTCACTTTTCACAAAAAATCCATATTTTTTTAATATTACTTTGTTTCCCTCATCATAGAGTTATGAAACACTTAACAGGTTATGTTTCATCCCATCAACTTATATTGTTTTCCTGTATTTCATCTTTTCTTTTCCAATAATGGCTGATCTAACACCTTTGATCCTTAGAGATTCATCATTTCCAAATGTCACTATTCTTTCTTTGAAGTATTTCACATTCTTTATCATCTTTAAGTATCCTTCCATATGAGAGGAACAGCCACTATCAAGAACCCATTGACATTCTCCTTTTTTATCTTTCAAAGTAGTTTCAACAACAAGAGCTTTTTGTTCTTCCTTTTCCTTCACTTTTTGTTGTGCTTCCTCCAATTTTCTAGCCAAGCCAATGTGTTCTAACTTGACAACCATGAACTCTTTCTTTTCAGACTTATTAGACCTGTCCCTTTTAGATTTTAAAAACTTTGGATTTTGATAATTATTAATAATCTTTAGTTTCTCTGATAACACACTAAGGCATCCCTTGGAAAGATGTACAGGTTGATCATATCTTTCACAAACAGTTTCCAGCGGTTGGAACCTATTCTCAATTTTCACACCAGTCTTCTTAGATATCTTCTGAAATTTATTTTGAGACTTTATATTTTGAACATATTAACTCCCCCTCAGTCCTTTTCTTTCAAAACTTATAGACTATTTGTAATGTTGTTGATTATACCAACACATGTTTGAAGTGTGTCTGAATCCACCACAATACTAACAGTAACCATAGAATGAAAATTTTCCTTTAAAACTTCTATACTGATCGGAGTTGTGAACATTCTTCTCAACAGCCTTCTTAATAGAACTCTACTTACCATCAACCTTTCTGTTTTCAATCGTAACATTCCTTTTCAGCTCATATTTCTGTTCAAACTTATCAGTACCAAAAGGAGTAGAAATATTTCTAGACACATGATTTTTATGTACTTATGATTTTTCAGCATTACTACCTTTGGCCACATACATAGCCTTTCCAACTTTGTTCCTATTAGAATCAGTTCCATATTTCCTCTCAACTTTTGAAGGTAAATTTTGTGGACCCTTCATTGGTTCATTCTTACTAGAACATTCACCAACTTCTGAGATAGAATGTTTGAGACTGACATTCATTTCTTTAGCTTTGGACAATTTCTGTTGGAACAGTTCAAACTCTTCTTCTTTTGATTTTAGCTTTACTTCAATATGATCATTATGATTCTTTGCATTCTCAAGAGAATTATTCATATCATAAATATCTTTTTCCCTATTGATTTTTAACTCAGGAAAACCTTGTTGATTGTTTAATGTGGAAATTTCATTTATCAAATTTTTGTTTTCCTTCTCAAGACTTCTGATCTTCCTCAAATATTCTTTCAACTATTCTTTCAGATAATATTCATGTTGAGTTTATTCTTCTTGAGAATTGTTTCTCTCGTAATCTTTATTATTCACTACAGCAATAAAGGTATTTTCTTTAGCTTTCTCAGTAGATGATTTCTCAGATTCAGCTTCGCTATCTTCTTCTTCATCTCTAGATAAAAAGTTTCTTCTTTTTTATTTAAAGAATTTTTTATCTTTACCCTTTGAAAACTATTTATATTTTCCAGTTTGTTTCTTCCATGACCTTCTTGGCCATCTCTCATCATCATCACTGTCTTCTTCTTTATTATTTTGAGGACAGTTATCTGCAAAGTGACCAATAGCCCCACATTCAAAACATTTCAAGGGAAGTTTCCCCTTGTATTTCCTTGTACATCTTTTCACATTTTTAGAAAACAAGGATAAAATTTCATCAAAATTTGTACATACCTCATCTTTAGAATCAGATTCACCAGCATCATATTCAATAAGATTCATATTTGAATTCTCTCTCTTTAAATCATTGTATGACATTTCTCTATCAACTTTTGTTTTGGTCTTCGTAGTTTTCTCCCTTCTCATTTCATAAGTAATGAGAGTTCTATGCAATTCATCCAGATATAATGTCTCAGGGTCTCTATTTCCAAGGAAGACACTTTAGCATCAAATTTGTCTGGCATAATTCTCAAGATCTTTTCAACAACTGTAGAATCCTCCAACGCTTCACCAAGACATATTATTGTACTAAAAATATCATTTATCATGGTAAAGAAATCCCCAACAAATTCAGATTCTCCCATTTTCAATTCTTCATACTTCAGTCTCAATATTTTTAGTTTATTCTTCTTCACTTTTGTATTTACTTTATAGATGTTATTCAGTTTTTCCCAGATTCCTTTGGTTGTAGCAACACCTTTCACTCTTAAAAATTCACTCTCAAAAAGAGATGAAAGTAATGAATTTTTATCTCTTCCATCATTCTCAAGATTCTTCTTATCGACAGGATTAAGAGGAACCTTGTAATCAATAGTTGGAAATACATCTGTTATAGTTTCAAGAACATCATATCCAAGAGACATAAGATAAGGCATCATTCTGTCCTTCCTGATGTGATAGTTCTTTCCATCAAAAATCTGAATCCCCATACTGTTCACGTAATTTAGATTCTCCATCACAACTTCTCTTCAAAAACTTAAGTAAAGAATAAACGAATGGAACCTATCCCTCTGATACTAATTGAAGTTCCCAGTTAGGATCCAAGTATCACTGAGAGGGGGAGGGGGTGAATCAGTGATATCTTTTTACTTTTTAAGTTTCCCCCTTTTTGAAGCGACCATCGCCTCCTGTTAAAGATTTTATTCCCTACCGAACACACACAACCACAGGAACACAAGATTTACAGGGTTAAATACTCAACAAGAGTAGCTATGTCCTTGGCATGGTATGGAAACAATCCAGTACCACAAAATCCACTAGAAAACAATCCTTTGATGTGGAATACAACGAGTAGGATATACCCTTACACTTTTGTAGCACTTTGAAAACAATCGAATAGTGTGTGTTCTCCCACTTATCACAAATAGGGTAATACAATGGATCAGTGCTTCTTAATGAGCTTATACAAATCAAATCTTTCAAATCCATTTTTCACTTTCCTACCAAGAAGCTGGCAGGAACCCCCGGAGAAAAACATCTTGCACGCCCACTTCCACTTGCGTGACATATACTTGTGTGCCTACAACTTGCATGCCTCTTCTTGCACGCTTCCTATGTGTGCGCTGCCCTTCAGACGCATAGCCTGATTGCAGCTTGCACGCCAACTAACACTTGTGTGCCCCAACTTGCACACCTACAACTTGCGCTTCCTCAACTTGCGCGCATACTAACAACCCTCAACTTGTGCGCCCAAGTCTCTACTTGCGCACCAATATCTCAAAGATAATTCTCAAGTATTGAGCCTTAAAAAATAAGGAGGCTAGTCATCTATTTATAGGCATTTTGGTGACTTGCATGACCAAGACTTGCGCGCCAATACTTGCGCGCTACTCCATCAATGCACGCCGCTCCAGCACTTGTGTGCCCTTCCATCACTAGCATGAAACTTTATTTCCTTTGTCATATTTAGATATGATGGTTATGTTGGAATATGACTTGCATGCAACATTCACTTGCGTGCCAAGACTTGCACACCAATACTTGCACGACACTTTTACTTGCGTGCCAAAACTTGAACGCCACTTTTGAATTGTGCACCACTTTCTTCCCTTTTCCATATTTCTGAAATAATGCTATTTGAAAAATGACTTGTGTGCCTCTACTTCACTTGTGCATCACCACTTAGGTGGCACCACTTGCGTTCCTCCACTTGCGCGCCTTCCTCTTTCCTTTTTCATTTTTGGAAAGTATTATATTGAAATTTGTTTTGCCAAAAACACTTATTTACTCTCTCTATCCTTCATACGGATTTCACCAGTAGTTCTACAAACTTGTGATGATTGTAAAATACAAATCAAGAAAGCATCTTATGATTTCTGGTCCTTTTACAAAGTGAATTGATTTATCTTATTTGACAATAAAATAAAACACTCTCTAAAGGCAAACTCTTGAAACTTCCTTCTCCATCCAACTTGGTCCCAAAACTTTCATCATTGTTTTATAATGTTACCACCTATACATATATTATAATATTACCACCCTTCAATAGTTCAAATATACATATCCTAGTACCATATAATGAAAAAAATATTTATAAGCATCCACAATTAAAAATAACACACTTGAAAATGACTATTATTCCATTTTCACTAAATTAATCCATGAAAAGAAACACATTTTATAAAATATGTTTTTAAAAATCAAAATACATCCATAGAAATAATAAGGTTTGTATTATTTTAACATAACCCCTTTGGATCATAGGTTAAAAATAAAGGATATTTACACATGTGAAAAATACTTTTAAAAGAAAATTTTTGATATTTTTATGAAAACATGGAAAATATCCTTTTTATTTGATAAAAATATAAAACAAATATTAATATTATGAGGAAAATATTTTTGTTGAATGTAAAAATGGAATATTTTAAAGGATAAATCCAAGAAAATAAAAGTAATTAGGGTGGTAAACACAATTCATTTGGTAAATATTAAAACACATATTAAATTAAAAGTTCCTCTAAAAACCAGATGGGATTTATTTTGCAAATGATAAAAATTTTCATTTTAATCCTCTATAAAGAGAGTAAATTATAGATTAAAATGTCATTAAAAAATTCATCATGGAAATAAAAATTCATGAAATCATTTTAGTGATCAAGAAACATTTCCAGACCAAAAAGATAAATAAGGTATGTCTTTCCTTAAAACATCATTTTGATTATCTTTTTTATCAAAATGTGGAAAATGAAATAAAGTCATATAAAAATCATAAATAGCTAGGGGAGTATAATACATATTATTTAGGAAATTAATATCTCAATGTTTCCCCCAAAGTAACCTTCAACATGAATACTCCAGTAAAGATATCAGATTGTAATGTAAATCCTTTACCACATTGGTAAAATTTGAATCAAAAGTCACTGAAAGAAGTAATTTTATTATTGGTCTATAAATACTAATAATTAGATAGTATATTAGTTCAAAATTTATTTATAGATTATTAATTACACTATATAAATAATTCATGTTGGACGACAATAAACATGACTCGGGAAAGTGAGTTTGAGACAAATAAAACCATTGAAAATATCAAAAAATTTATAGTGATAATTAATACACAATGTAATTATTTGGAAATATGTAAATACCTGAAAAATATGTTTACAAACATAATAAAAACATTTAGTGGTATATTCACATAATATCATGGCATAACAATGTCAATGAAGAAGTGTTATAACCTAATGAAAAGAAATTTAGTTAAGAAACGCCTTACATCAAATCTAGACATGATATGTATTTCATTTAACCCATGCATAACAAATATATATTATTTAATTAATTTTTAAAGAACATATTATAGGTTTATTTCCTATTCACTAAATCATTTATTTCATTTATTTCAATAACATATTTATTTACATAATCAGTTAATTCTGCATTGAATGTTTTAATGATGTTTGGTTCATGATTGAATAATGATAATGGTAGGTTTATTGAGGTAAAGGGGTTAATTATTCCATAATACATATAAAAATAATTATTAAATAATTATTATCTAAATACATACCATACAATTTAAATGTCATCTATGAAAATAAGTTATGAAAACCAAAATACATCAGATTGTGAGGAGGTAGTCTGTTGGTACACACGATTGATTATTTTACTATTTTTTAATGGAAAATAAATGAAAAATAATAAAAAATTATTATAAATTTATAATTATTATGATAAAAAATAAAATAACATCATTAAATCCATCCCCAGGAAAATCCATGACTAGTATTTTTTGAAAAAAAGTAAAATGTTATGCAGAAATGGAAGTCTGTATATACACATGTATAATGATTTTGTTTTTAAGAATTTGAATTGAATAAATATATATGATATATTATATTTCAAATATAATTTTTATATCATTAATATAAAATATATACATTAAATATATCATAATAAACATCCATGAAAGGAATTTATGAGAAATTAATTACATCGGTTTGTGAGGAGGTATTTCGCATGTACACATGAATGATGGTTTCATTTTCTATTTGATGGAAAATATATATAAACAAGGATATTCGATTAAAATAATAAAATATCAATATAGCAATATATGTTTTTTATATTGGAATGTTTGTGATATAATTAAAATAAGTAAAAGGATAAGTGAAAAGAAAATTCTCTATTGAGATGATTTGCTCTTCTTTGAAGAACCTCTATTCGATCACCCCTTAAGAATGCGAGGAATGGTCTTTTAAAAGTAAAAAAATCATGTAAAAAGTATCAAGGGACATTAAATACAATTTTTTGAACTAAGAGTCTCATGAAGTTTGAAGAATATAGGGGAGGAGGGGTCTTTATATAATATAAGAGAAGAATTCCATTAAAATTACTTAGACAATTAAATTAATATTAATTATTTTCGTGTTTAAGTGTGATAAATTTGATATATCCCAATATTGGGATGGAAATAAGTCTAAATAATCTCACCCAATATAGATATCATAGGTTTCAATGTTGTTTTATCTTTTTCTCTAAGTTTTATCCCCTCAATAACCTTATTAATAATTACTATAATAAAAATGTTTTTTACTCATTTGGTGTCATGAAAGTTGTTATAAAAGGATATGTGGCTCATAAGTATAAAATAGATGACATTACTTACAATATCACATTCACCTGCAAAAATATAATATATTTTTGGTAATTTTAATTCACTTAATCAGATATAATTAAAAAAATGTACCATTAACATCATTTTTAGGACAATTTTCCTTGTAGGACTTAATAAATATCAAGACTATACTTTGTCTCAAATATAAACCACTAACACAATAATAAAATATATTTGTATATTAAATATTTTGGGAATGCCATAACTCACCCAAAAAAATAAATTTCCTTGTTTCTAAAATAAGTTACATGATTTTTCTACTACTTTCACAAACACTATGTCGGCATAAGAATTTATTTCAATTGTATCACCATTAAAAATTTAGAAACAAATTACCATTATAACATCCTGACTTGAACCACTGAGTCTGTTCTATAATCCCATGTGACCTCATGTGTACCTCCTCATTTACAACCAGATACCAGTTAGTATAGAGGGTCTGATTCCATTAGTGGGGATACAATACCCTCAGTATCATGTCATAAGATCAACAGTCAAAAATAAACAATATGTTAAGTATTCATATTAAACCTAAGGAAATCTAATAATTGAATACATATCTTACAAATATAAAAGCTATTAAAGTAGGATAAAAACTAATGTAACAAGAAATAGTAAAATTAATAGATAAATAAAAGGCCCTCTAGAATCTATCTTGGTCTACTACAAGATATGAACTACACTTATCATACATTGATCACAATGCCCTATTACTTCACTAGATCCCTCAAAAACACTGTAAGAATGTCGAAATGACTAAGTACGGTGTGAGTAAAAGACTCATTAGGACACCTATAATTAATCCTTAATCTGATGTGCTCAAATACACAAGTGTATATCATAATAAAAGTTTATGTTCGATGAGAATAGTAACACCCAATTCAAAACTGAGTGGCCATGTGCCAACCGAGATTCCTCAAACCCCCAATCGTCACTAGTGGAGAAAACATTTTTTACGATGGTTATTTTTCATTTTTTACGTCATATTTTGGCTGAAATTATTACAGGAGATGTTATAAACATTGTTTTTTTGTGTTTGTTCTTTTACAACCGATGTAAAAAACACAAATCCAAAGGGTTTTTCACGTCGGTTGATAAAAACCAGACGTGGAAAACACTTCAGAGTCATGGTTTATTACGTCGGTTATTTAAAAACCGACATGGTATATAATATTTCATGATAGTTATTATATAATAGATATCATAAATCACTCCTCTGAAGCATTTATCACGTCAGTTATTATATAACTGACGTCATAAATCACTCCTCCGAAGCATTTATCACGTCATTTATTTTTATAACTGACGTGATAAACCTATCTACCAAGCGGTTTCCAATGTTATTTATATAATAACCAACATGAAAACATATCTATGACTTTAGTTATTTTATAACTGACATAAAAAACTATCTATTTCCATTAATTAGGTTGGTTATGAAATAACCGACGTAAAAACCATTTCCCATGAATTTATTACGTCGGTTTCCAAATAACCAATGTTAAAACTAATACCAATGCATTTTTTATGCTGGTTATGAAATAAACGATGTAAAAACAATTTTTTCAAAATAAAACTGATCAAACACTGATATTCCCTACCAAAATACCTGAAACAGACCAAAAAGTTACCAAAAATTGACCAAAAACAGACCAGAACCCCCCACTGGATAGCCCCCACCACCAATCAACCACTGCTATGTCCTGGAAAAAGACATCAAACATACCAAAAACAAACCAAAACCCGAAAAAAAAAATAGGCTAGAACCCCCCACCCCACTGTACATCCCCCACCACTCCCCTGGACACCCACCCCACTGCCAGACCAAAAACAGACCAAAACCCAACAAGAACCCCCCCCCCCACTAGACAGTCCCCACCACAACCCTGGACACCCTCCCATGCCCCTTGACTGCCCCCACCCCCTGAAAATCCCCCACACCCCTGTACAACCCCCACACTCTTGGACACCCCCCCCCCACACCCCTGGACTGCCCCCACCCCCTAGACTGCCCCCCCCCCCCCCCCCCCGCACCCCTAGACAACCCCCACCATCCAGGACACTAGCCACCCCTAGGACAACACTCCCACGCCCCTGGACAACCCTCCCACACCCCTAGAAGCCCCCCCCCCCCCACCCCACTAGAAAAACCCCACCACACCCCTGGACACCCCCACACCCCTAGACTGCCCCCACCCCCGGGACAACCTCCCACACCCATGGACAACCCCCCACCCTCCTGGACACCACCACCCCCTGGACAACACTCCCACACCCCTGGACAACCCTCCCACACCCCTAGAAACCCCCACCCTCTTGTACACCCCCACCCCAATGGACAATAATCCCCTGGACATCCCTCCCTCACCCCTAGAACCCCCCCCCCCCACCCCACTAGACAGGGCCCACCACACCCCTAAACACCCCCACCCCCTGGACAGCCCCCACATCCTTGGACAACCCCCCACCCTCCTGGACACCCCCACCCCCTGGACAGCACTCCCACACCCCTGGACAAACCTACCACACCCATAGAACCCCCACCCTCCTGGACACCCCCACCCCACTGGACAACACTCCCTTGGACAGCCCTCCCACACCCCTAGAAACCCCCCACTGGACTGCCCCCCCCCCCACACACCACTGGACACCTCCTGGACATCCCCCCACTCGCTTGGACATCCCTCCCACCCTCCTGGACACCCTCCCACCCTCGCACCCCACAGGACAGCCCCCACTACACCCCTGGACACCGCCTACCTTACTGGACACCCCCACACCAAAAATAGACCAAAACCCGACCAAAACCAAACCAGAACCCCCCCCCCACCGCCACCCCACTAAACAGCCCCCACCACACCCCTGGACACACCCCCACACCCCTGGACTGCCCCCACCACCGGGACATCCCCCCACACCCCTGTACAACCCCCTCACCCTCCTGAACACCCCCACCCCCTGGACAGCACTCCCACACCTCTGAACATCCCTCCCACACCCCTAGAAACACACCCACCATAATGGACTGCCCCTACAACCCTTATCACCCCCTGGACATCCCCTCAATTGCATGAACATCCCTCCCACCCTCCTGGACACCCTCCCACACTCCCACCCCAATGGAAAGCCCCCACCACACCCCTGGATGTAACGTCTCGGATCTGGAATCCACACAACGAGTTCCCCGAACCCGGTTGGTCACATGACCTCAAGCGCATTTCCCCAAATGCCAGAGGCTACTGACTACGAGTGAGGGAACATGTCTGATAGTGGGGAAACTATGCCCTCATTTTTCAAAGTGTAGCGTAGTAGAAAGGAAATATAACATACAATAGTGGAAGATTGAAATGAACAACTGAAGTAAAAGAGAAGCAACATTCATATATATACCAAGATGCAGCATGTCACTAATTCAATGAAAGAATCTATAACACGATACACTACAATATAATACAACTCAAAGTACAAGGTACAACCAAACAAAACAAAGCAGCGTAAATAGAACGCAGTAGCATCTCAAGCCTAAACTTGGTCTCATGCTCTCCTACTCCTCTTCTGAAATCATGTACATGTATATGGACCATTTCCCCTGTCGACACCTATAACCATATAGTCTAATTGGGCCAAAGACATGACTCAAATAAGGTGTGAGAAATAAATCCCAGTAGGAACCGACCAAAGGCCCGTGCCCAACTGTCAGTAAAAATGTGCAACAGCAGTGTGAAAAAGTAAATGAAATAAACTAAGTTATACTCAAAAGTAACTAACTCTACCAGTTATATTTCAATTTTAATATTCATTTAACCATGTCAAGCCTGTGCTTTAACTTGGCAGGCATAACATATAGAAATCACCACGGTGAATATTTATGACAACATTGTACACACACATACAATCCTTACCCTCAAGTAATCATAATCGAAACCCGTAGGTGTCTTCCCATAGGAATAAAGAATATTTCCCATAGGCGTATGAGGTTTTTCCCACAGGCACATAAACTATTTACCACATGCACATAAATGTTTCCCATAGGCATAGAAACTACTGCCCACAGGCATGAGAAAGGTTTCCCACAGGTTAAACGAACACTGCCCTCAGGCTATAAAGGTAACCTGGCCGAGCCCAACACATAAGCAAGAAATCATATACAATTCCTCTCAAGGAAATTTCAAAGCATGCTAAAATTCACAGTATACCCACAGGTATTCTGGCTAAATGGTTAAATAGAGGAACGTACCCCCAGGGTGGTCCTGGATCCAAGCAGTGATCCCAAGCAACAGTTTTAACTTATCATTAGATTACCTATGCAATTATAGATCTCTTTCAGAAAAGGCCACAGCCATACGACAACCCAAACATGGGTTTGTAGCAAAAAGGTACACAAATTCAACTCAACAGTTTGAAATAAACATCAGACCACCTACCTCGATCGCCCCTGATCGATATATGTGAACGAGGCCTCCTGAAACGCCCGTGAACAACGTAGATCTGGGGTAAACACTCACACATTCTACCTCAAATAACTTTCCCTCGAGAAATGATTGGTGAAAACTATTCAAGGAGAAGGGTTTAACCGTGCGGTTTAAAGGAGATCGACGACATTGGAATCGGGCTCCCGGTGTGTGGTTGGGAGATCCTCCAAGGCCCGGTCGTCTCTCCTACTCTCCAAACGAACCCACTACCTTCTCTACCAAATGGGGAGGCTACTGCCCGTTTTAAACAAAAAAAAGACTACACGGCATGTACTCTCAAGTACACGACATGTACTTTTCATTTTCTAACTATTCCTCTGGCAGCTTCTTTCCACCGTGACATTGTTCATGTGTCGACATGATTACACGGCGTGTAATCCTGAATACACGGCTTGTACTATTGCTTAGCTGGCAGCTGCCTCTGCCACCTTACTTTTCACCTGGCGACTGATTACATGGCATGTAAATACCTAGTACACGGCGTGTAGTCGGTTTTACACTGTTCATCACCGACAGGCCTACACGCCCTGTGTACTCATCCCACATGACCAAAGTACACAGCGTGTGGAAAAGTACACAGCGTATACCCAAAAAATTTGGGATTTTCCCCATTTTTCTTATTTTCTCAAAAACACTTAAGGAAAGAGGAAAAGAAGAAACTCGTACCTCAAGAATAAGAATCAGGTTCTTACAAACTTCCCCCCCTTAAATAAATTCATCCCCGGCACTTCTATGGGTGGAGAAGATATATCTATGAACAAATTCGGCCAGTGAGCACTTATATTGGTCTCCCACTCCCAGGTTTCTTCCTGCACTCGGCCATGCTACCATATCACCCATACGAGAGGAAATGAATGGCCTCAGAGAACCTTCATGCTCCTATCAACAATACCAATCAGATTCTCCTCAGAGGATGCATCAACATGAAGCTTAACCTCCTTGGGCTGAAAAATGTGAGACAAGTCTGAGTGATAATGACGCAGATGAGATACATGGAAGACATCATGCATGGCCTGATACCTCTATGGTAACTACAACCGAGAGGAAACTAGACCGACTCTCTTCCGAATCTCAAACAGCCCATATACCATAGTAAAATTTTACCCTATCTCCTAATCTTCCTGTGTCCCAACCCTGGAGAAACATGCAAGAAAACCTGATCCCCAACCACAAACTCCAAGGGTCATCTACGACGATCAACATAAGATTTATAACGAGACTGTGAAGTAGCCATCTTCTTCTGAATCAACTGGACCAGCTCTGAATTCTGTGACATGAGACGTGGACCCAGTAAAGCTACCTCACCTGCCTCTAACCAGCACAAGGTAGATCGGCACGACCTACCATATAAATCCTCATAAGGTGCCATCTCAATAGTTTCCTGAAAACTGTTATTGTAGGAAAAATCGACCAGGGGTATGTGCTTCTCCCAAGAGCCCAAAAAGTCTAGGACGCATGCATGCAACATGTCCTCAAGCACCTGTATCGTACGATTTGACTGGCCATCGGTCTGAGGGTGGTAATATGTGCTCAGAAGCACTTGTGTTCCCAGTTCCCTATGAAAAATTTGCCAGAAACGAGACATATAACTAACGTACCTATCTAAAACGATCTAACAAGGGACCCCATGAAGACGTACTACCTCTCAGATATTCAACTTCCTAAGCTCGTAAACACTGAAGGTCTCCTTGATTGGTAAAAATTGAGCTACCTTCGTAAGTCTGTCCACAACAACCCACATGGCATCACTGCCTCGAGGTGACCTCGGAAACCCAGTAACGAAATCCATCACGACATCATCCCATTTCCACTTTAGAATGGGTAACTGTCGTAACAGTTCGGCTGGCCTCTGATGCTTCGTCTTCACCTACTGACAGGTGGAACATCTAGTAACAAAACCAGATATCTCTCTCTTCATACTCAGCCACCAATACCGACGTCTCAAGTCATGGTACATTTTGGTAACTCTGGGATGAACTGCCCAAGATGAAGCATGAAACTCCCACATCAACTCCTCACATATATCCTCTAGAACCCACACTCGTCCATGGATATGTAGTACCTCATCATTGCCTATCATCCAACCAGGTGGAGGATCCTCACTTTCCACCGACTCCCATAGAACTAGGCCTTCTAAATATGATAGTTTTCTCATAATCACTCTATCGAGGAGGGTATAAGTCATAGCTAAGGAAAAAATATAGGTTTTCCCCTGACTGTCGTGCAACTCGAAATGCATCTCAAAGAACAAATCCATAAGCTGCCACTCACCACTTTCCTCCTGCACTACCTGTATCTAAGTCTTCTTACTCAGTGCATTAGATACCGTGTTACCCTTACCAGGTGTATAGGAAAGCTCGAAGTCAAAGGACTAATGGTATTCAACCCACCTTCACTATCTCAAATTCAGGTCACTCCGAGTAAGGAAATATTTGAGACTTTTGTGGTCTGTAAACACCACAAAATGTTCTCCCAATAGATAATGTCTCCAATAGCGTAACACATGAACAACTGTGGCCAACTCGAGATCATGCGTTGGGTAATTCCTCTCATGTGGCCTCAACTGCCGAGACCCATACACAACAACTCAATCGCCCTACATCAACACTGCACCCAACCCAATACCTGATGCATCACAGTAAACTGTATAGCTCTTCCCTTGCTCTGGAAGTATCAAGATTGGTGCTGATGTCAACCTTCCCTTTAGCTCCTGAATGGTTGTCCCGCAAGCTTCTGACCAAGAAAACTTCACACCCTTCTTAGTCAAACCCGTCAACAGCGCTGCTAAGGAGGAGAAGTCTTGTATAAAGAGCCTGTAGTAACCATCCATCCCCAAGAAACTCTGTATCTCAAATAGGTTCTTAGACTGCTCCCAAGAAACTAGTGCTCTCACTTTCTCTGGGTCTACTGCAACTCCTGCTTCTGAGACAATATGACCCAGGAAGTGTATCTGGTCCATCCAAAAATGGAACTTTGAGAGATTAACATATAGCTTATTCTCTCTCAGTGTACTCAATATGATCTCAATATGGGTGGCATGATCATGTCGAGTGTGAGAGTACACCAAGATATCACCCACGAAGACTACCACAAAAGAATCTAGATATGGATGGAACACATGATTCATCAGAACCATGAAAACTGTTGGCACGTTTGTGAGTCCAAACAGCATGACCAAGTACTCAAATAAACTTTATCTTCTCTGAAAAGATGTAAGCAGTATGTTCGATGGTCTCACGTGCAACTGATGATATCTGGATCTCAAGTCAACCTTTGATAACACTCGTGCACCTCAAAGATGATCAAAAAGATCATCAATCCTCGGTAAGGGATATCAATTCCTAACCATCAGCTGGTTCAGCTTCCGATAATCCACACAAATCCTGAGGGTATTGTCTGCCTTCTTCACAAAAAGGACTGGAAAACCCCAAGGAGAAGTACTAGGTCAGATAAAACCCTTTGCCTACAACTCCTCTGACTGCCTCTTGAGCTTATAAAACTCTGGTGTAGCCATCCTATAAGGACGAATGGACACTGGTGCTGCTCCTGGCACTAGATCAATAGAGAAATCCACCTCTCTCTATAGAGGAAGACCTGAAAAGTCATACGGGAAGACATCCCTGAAACAATCAACCACTGGAGGGAAATCCTTCTGACAAGTTCCCTAGTCACCCAGATATAAATTCGCAATCTGGGCTATCACACCACCTTGACCATGATGCTCGGGTCTAGCTCGGCTCACCTTCACATCCCATTCACCCTTGTATAGAAACTCTCCACCCTCTGGTGATGTAAAACGCACCCTGCGATGATAGAAATCCACAAGGGCTCGAAAGGGTACCAACCAGTCCATCCTGGGAATGATATCATAGCTCGTCATCTCTAAGTTGTAGTGGTCCTATAGAAAGTGACACCCACCAACATCAAGGGGGAACTCCCTACACTGACACACACTAGCCATTTTAATCCCCAACGGAGTTTCTAGCGTTATAACGACAGAAGAAAAATAAACATAGAGCCAAAGGCACTCCACAACAGGAACATATATAAAGCTATGTGTAGAATCCGTATCAAAAAGTACAGAAGATAAAACAGAAGCTACTAGAATAGTACCTCTGACAGTGGAAGGTCCGGGATCTTGATTCTGTTGGTTCTGTTGCTCTGCATATGTCTGCGTAGTGCTACAGACCTACAACACGGCCTGGATACCCTGAGCTGACCCGCCCTACTGTCTATGAGATCCTGGTGTCTGGATACCACGGCCACGACCACCACCTCTGCCTATGCGTCCCGACGTATCCCAATTTTCTGACTGGTAAGAAGATATTTTCCCTACTCTCACACATGGAGTCTGCACAGAACCCCTCTCACTAGCCACTGGTAGAAACTCCCTGCAAAAACGTTTCAGATGACCCATCCTGCCGCAAGATCGACACTTCACTGGTTCACATGGACACTGCGGTATATTGTGCCCCTCCTGGTAGAAATTGTACCACTTGAAGATATCTTCTATCTAGTACTACCACAGTGAGAGAAGTCCATCTATCTCTTCATATTACCGATAGAAATTGTACTAGAAACTAGTGTCGAACCACCCTGGCCTGCACCACTAGCTTCCCGCAGGTTACGATCAGTAATCAGTGCCTGGTTCACAATAACATGCACTGTAGTCAACCAGAAAACATTCACCAGTGCTTGAATGTCAAATCAAAGACCATACTCAAAGCGTATATCCCTCCAAATATCATCACCCACAAGAACAGGTACAAAACGCAGAAGCTAGATGAAGTGCGTAGAATAATCCATCACTAACATGGCGCCCTGCTGCAGATTCATGAACTCTCGAGATCGATCTGTCCTTAGCATCTCTGGGAAAAAGAAGTCATAGAAAGCTACATGAAAATCTTTCCATGACATGTCTCAGAGATTCTCAGTCTGGGTGGTAACATCCCACCATATTTTGGTGGAATCACGCAACATGTATGTAGCGAGCTTGACCCTCCACCGAGGAGGAGTCTCAAGATGCTCAAAAATAGTCTGCATCGAACCCAGCCAAGACTCCGCAGCCTGTGGTCCTCTGTCCTTTGAAAACGTAGGCGGATGCTGCTACTGGAATATACAATTCATCTCTTCCATAGATTTGGCAGCCTGCGGTGCTCCCTGGAAGGTCTTCATGAACCGCATGAAGCCTTCATGGAATTGTGCATCTATGCCTGTGTCCGGTATAACGGCTGGCACCGCATCTGGCTCTGCTAGAAGATCCACTGGTAGCCCATGACCTACCATCTCAGGAGTATAATCATAGCCGCTCTCCTAGTGAACAACGCATGGTCGTCTCGGTGGCATGACTCTACGAGGTCAAATGCACACCTTAGATCAAGATTATCAAAGACCGAAAACTAGGAAGCCAAGAATGGAACAGGAGAAGAAAAGCATTCAATTTTTACAAAACTTGACTCCATGACATGTATAAATACTACACAGCGTGTTCTCACAAGCCATCCACATGGGCGTGTACTCCAGCTTAAATAGGTCGTGTAACACCCCAACTACACGACATGTTTTCTTAACACACGGTGTGTACTTGAATCCTACTTCCCTGCCCGAGTCCTTCTACACGGATTAAGCCACACAGTTGTGCTAAAACCAAACAACACGGTGTGTCCCACAGGTACACGGCATGTACTTGGAAAGATAACACCGACCCGTGTTGTTCGTGACACGACCAGCTACTCGAATGACACCACACGGCGTGTTACACCCACACATGGCGTGTACACCATCCCGTTTTCCCAGCCACACAGTCAAGTCTACACGATCTCTCACCAGTCAAGACTACACGGCGTGCCCCTCAGGTACACGACATGTTTATTAAGAGGTAACACCGACCCGTGTTGTTAGTTACATGGCTGGATCCCTAGGTCAAACTACACAGCACCTTCATCATTGACATGGTGTGTATATGGTCAAATTTCTCCACCCGTGTTGTTAGTTACATGGTGGACACAGGTTCAACAGAAATCGGCGTGTATAAGAACTACATGGCTTGTGTCTTCAAGGATTTACCATCCCTTGTCCCCACCTACATGGCCTATGACACGGGTAGAAACTACACGACGTGTACATACGGTACACGACATGTACTTAAAAATTTCTCTTTTCTTACTGAACAGAAGAGTAAACGGCATGTAATCATAATTACACGGCGTGTATTCTGGGTTTTTCCAGATAGTAAACCTCAGAAACTACTCTGGAGCCTAGAAAAACACTAAAACCAACACCAAAAGTGCCAAATTCCGATCCGTGAGGGCCCATAGCCCCCGTGAATCAAATTGTTGCATCTTATACATGTTATAACAGAGTAAACAGTCAACGGTCCAGCAAATTCTGGTCAATGAGGGCCCATACTCCTCAAAAACCAAAGTTTGGAGTTCATTCTACAAAACCTCTCATAACAATACCCTATCCAATATTATGTATTTATCAAAGAAACTATCACAACAACATGCTTTTCTAGAACAACAACTATCACAACAAATGCAATTTCTAATGCACCTACATGGCATGGAAAGAATGCATGACACGTGATTTCTAGCATGTACCTAAATGATGCAAGAGATGGAATACCCTCATCTCATCAGGTTGCAACTAAATATAACCTAGGTAGAAAAATATAAATAGCCCACAACAAGTGAGTCACCCAATGGTGAAAATAAAATCAACTGTAAAAGTTAAAAATCAGAAAAATTATAACACGAGGTAAATTGGTTTTTCCTTGTACACGGGTTAGCTAATCCCAGGCACAACTTATTACCAAATACCAATTCTATCCTATCTCTGACTATAGGCTCAAAATAGTAAGTCAAAGAAAAGAACCCCTCTGATACCACTTTGTAACGTCCCAGATCCGGAAGCCACACAATGGGTGCCCCGAACCTGGTTGGTCACATGACCTCAAGCGTATTTCCCCAAAATCCAGAGGTTGTCGGATAGCAGCGAGGTCCCAGGTCTGATAGTGGGGAAATTATGCCCTCATTTGTCAAAGTGTAGCGCAGCAGAAATAAAACATAACATACAATAATGGAAGCTTGAAAAGAACAAAGAAAGTAAAAGAGAAACAACCGTCATATATATACCAAGATGCAGCATATCACTAATTCTATGAAAGTAGACAGAACAGGATACACTGAAATACAATACAACTCAAAGTAAAAGGTACAACTAGACAAGACAAAGCAGAGTAAATAGAACGTAGGAGCATCGCAAGCCTAAGCTCGGTCCCATGCTCTCTGACTCCTCTACTAAAATCATGTACATGTATTGGGACCCTTGCCTCTATCGACACATACAACAATATAGACTTTTTCGGCCAAAGACAAGACCCAAATAGGGTGTGAGAAATAAATCACAGTAGGCACCCACCAAAGGCCGGTGCCCAAATGCCGTTGAAAATGTGCAACAACAGTGTGAAAAAGTAAATGCAATAAACTAAGAAGTAATCAAAAGTAACTAACTCTACCAGTTATATTTCCATTTTAATATTCATTTAACAATGCCAAGATTGTGCTTTAACTTGGCAGGTATAACATATGGAAATCACCATGGTGAATATTTATGATAACACTGTCCTCAGACATACAATCCTTACCCTGAGGTAATCAGAATCGAAACCTATAGCAGTCTGCCCCCAGGCATAACGAATATTTCCCACAGGCGTACTAGGTGTCACCCACAGGCATAGAAACTATTGCACACGGGCACAGAAAGGTTGCCCATACGCATCGAAACAACTTCGCACAGGCATGAGAAAGGTTCCCCACAGGCTAAACGAACAATACCCTCAGGCTATACAGGTAACCGGGCCGAGCCCAACACATAATAAAGCAATAATATACAATTCCTCTCAAGGTAATTTCAAAGAATGCTAAAATTCGCGGTATACCCATAGGTAATCTGGACAAATGGCTAAACAGAGGAACGCACCCCTGGGGTGGTCCTGGATCCAAGCAGTGACCCCAAACAGCAGTTTTAACTTATCATTATATTATCTATTCAATTATAGATCTCTTTTAGAAAAGGCCATATCCATACTACACCCCAAATATGGGTTCCTAGCACAACGATACACAAATTCAACTCAACAGTTGGAAATAAACATCATACCACTTACCTCGATTGCCCCTGATCAATATACGTGAACGACGCCTCCCGAAACGCCCGTGAATGACGTAGATCTGGGATAAATGCTCACACATTAAACCTCAAATAACTTTCCCTCAGAAAATAATTGGTAAGAACTACGCAAGGATAAGGAAGGGCTTACCTGTGTGGTTCAAAGGAGATCGACGACATAGGAATCAGGTTCCCAGTGTGCGGTCGGGAGATCCTCCATGGTCCAGCCGTCTCTCCCATGCTCCAAACGAACCCACTGCCTCCTCTGCCAAATGAGGAGGCTACTACCCATTTTAAGTGAAAAAACAGAATAAACCACATGTACTCTCAAGTAAATGGCGTGTAATTATCATTTCTTAACTCTTCCTCTAGCGGATTCTTTCCACCACGACATTGTTCATCTGTCGACATGATTACACGGAGTATATTTTTGAATACATGGTGTGTACTGTCGCTCAGCTGGCAGCTGCCTCTGCCACCATACTGTCAACATGCCAACTAATTACACGGCGTGTAGTCATTTTTTACACCCTTCATCGCCGATAGGCCTACACGCCCTGTGTACTCATCCCACATGGCCAAAGTACATGGTGTGTATCCAAAAAATTTGAAATTTTCTAAATTTTCCTTATTTTCTAAAAAACACTTAAGGAAAGAAGAAAAGAATAAACTTGTACCTCAAGAATAAGAATAGGGTTCTTACATTGGACCCCCCCCCTTCCCCCACCTCAGTGGACACCCCCAGACAAAAAATAGACCAAAGCCCAACCAAAATCAGACCAGAACCCCCACACCCCACTGGACAACCCCCACCACACCCATGTACACCCCACACCCCTAAACTAGCCCCCACCCACTGGACAGCCCCTAGACAGCTGGTGTTGGGAGAGGAGGCACCGCCATCCCTCGGGGGGCTAAACGCCGCTGGAAGGTACTCATCAGTCTCACATGCGAATCTTGAGCTCTCAAAATGTTTCACCAATGCTTTCTTCCCATGTAAAAATCATTCATTCTGTCACTTTGATTCCAGTATAACTAGGGGAAAACGCCGTCATGTGTGACTAAAATACCAGGATCATAGCAGTGGATATCTCTCGGATCTTGTGGGATTGGAAATAATGCTCCCAAGGCTTCCCATGAGACACCTGAAAGGATGTTAACAAAAAGCCCGACGGTGGGAAGAGGGTGTTGGTTCAGTTGGTGGAGAGTCACATAGAGAAGATGACTGAAATGATCCAAAATATACCCAACAGTTACACATAAGTGACTATTTATTTTTCCAAATTAGATGATTGAACAAATAGAGGGTTTTTTTGTGTTTTTTTGGTGACAGACGGGATATGCTGGTAATTTTCCTGGACCAAAATTGCATGGAGGAGACCAAAAAAACACACAAACAACCCTATATTTGTTCAAGAATATAATTTGGGAAACTAAACAGTCAGTTACATGTACTTGTTGGGTATATTTCAGATCATCGCAGTCGTCTTCTTCGTGTCCCTCTCCACCAACTGAACGGGTGCCCTCTTCCCACCGCCAATATTTTTGTTAACGTCATTTCAGGTGTCTCATGGGAAGCCTTGGGAGCATCATTTCTAGTCCCTCAAGATCTGGAAGATTTCCACCGCCAAGATCCAATTATTTTAGTCACACATGATAGTGTTTTCCCTGGTTATACTGGTATCAAAGTGATATAATGAATGATGTTTACAGGGGAAGAAAGCATTGGTGAAACATTTTGAGAGCTTAACCTTCTCATGTGAGAGTGATGAGTACCTTCCAGCAGCGTTCAGCCCCCTGAGGGATGGCGGTGCCTCTTCTCCCACCCTCTGGACTGCCCCCCCCCCCATCCCCATGGACACCTTGGACACCCCCACCCCACTGGACAGCCCTCCCACACCCCTAGAAACCCCCTCACCCCATAAGACACCCCCACACCCCTGGACACCCCATGGACACCCCCAGGAAAGCCCCCCACTCCCCTGGATAGCCCTACCACCCTCCTGGAAATGCTCCCACCCCTTGGACTGCCCCCCACTCTCATGGACACCCAGGACACCCCCACCCTTCTGGAAAACCCTCCCACACCCCTGGATACCCCCCACTGGACACCCCCCACACCATTAGAACCCCTCCCCCCCAAACCTGAATCCATACTAGAAAAACCATCATAAGTAGACCAAAATAATAAGTAAAGAAAAATTAAACATTCACATATATAACATTCAAAACATACAATGTCAACTTAAAAAAACGAAATCCAACCTAAATGACTACCAAATACACAATTACAATGAAAATATTCAAAATTACATTTTACACTACAAACAACTAAAATTCAATCAAACCTGTAGAATAATTTGAACATTCAACTTCTAAGTGTTTGATAGCTTGAGAAATATAGGATTGAGGGTCATCAATAGCTACAAATTAAAAGGATATTAGTTAACTTGTATAATGAATAAATAAAATGAAATATTTTGGAAAAGTTTAAAAGGAAATCTTACCAGGTCAAAGCTCACAACTGTTCCAGTTGTTATTATTTCATACATAAATCTTAACATATAATATCCATATTCAATGAAGACTTGTTGTTTATGAAAATTCTGTTTGAATGAGTGTAAATTAAATATATTATCTTTATGTAATAAATCAAAAAGTACAAATTATAAATGGATATTTACCTTTACATTTACATATTTGATCTTCGCACTCCTTTTCTTTGTGTTTTTTTGAATGTATACCCATACCCTATTAGAAAATGATATGAATGGGATAAATTTAAAATTCATTATAATATATAAAAATATTGAGAAATTAAAACATACTTTTCCAACATTTTCTTAAAACATTCCCACACATCACCATGGACAGAGCATATCCAATAAAGTGTTTTATCCCTTGGGAAAAAACCCCTAACATCCAATGATCACTGATAAAATAAAATTTAAGGTTAGTGGTTTTTTATGTTAAAATATAATGAACTCTTTGAAAGAGATGTGTTTCATGCCTCTCAAATAAAGGCATCATCCAACATTGTGTGACTATATTCTATTCAAGTCTTTCAGTAATATAAATCATTCTATTTTTCTCATCCAATGCACATGCTTCACGGGAAATCAAATGTGGGTCTATGAATCCATATATATCTGTCTGCTCATTCTTATCACCAATGTTATAAAGATACCTAATAAAAAACAGACATAAGTATACATTTTTAATAAATATAACGCAGGGAAAAGGTGTTAAGACTTATATGGAAAAAAATTTCACCACATTGATGCCCAAATTATCTCCAGTAATAATCTCCATGATATCAATTTTCAAAATCCCCAGAGTTATTGCACGTCCATAAACATGAGCTTCCATTGGAAACACATAATGATCTGCCAACAAATTTGAATATCTTGACAATCTTTCAAGACTACTAGAATTTTTATATGATGTCATAGCCATTTGTCTTTGTTTTTGTCTATACAATATTTCTTTACCTTTTAAGTATTCCTGTAAAAATAAATAGAAAAAACATATTAGTTTTCAAATGATAAAACAACTTTAATAAAAAAAATAGAAGTTATAACACACATATCTCTATGGTAATGATTCGTAGAAGTCTGGATGGCCAAATTAAAAATTGTCCGATACTATGCCCAATTTTTATCACCTCATCTGTAGGTAATGGTACTCAATATGATCTATCTATAATATCCTGTACAGTGACCCTATGATTCCTTACCTCTAATTGTTTATGATGAAATGTATCTCCTATACAATATACCAACCCATATGCAACTATATGATGTTGAGGATCATCAAAATACAACTCTCAATAAGTTGGAAAATGCGGTAGAGGAGTAGGAAAAAAAATGGGGTCCACAGGCTGAGGTGGGGGAGTGGGAGCTATTGGAGGAGGTGGAGGATAAATAATGGGGTTTGTAGGGGGAGGTGGAGGAGTGGAAGCTACGATCTGAAATTGTATTTTCATGTCTGTAAACGTAGACTGTACTGACACTCTAATAATTTCCTCCATCGTTGCATTAATATTATGAACTTTAGCCTCCAAAGATTCTATTTTTTTATAAACACCCTCAATGTAAGAAGTTGAAGAATGTGGCAACATTTTTCTTACCTATACACCTGCTGGATATCCTCGTACATGACCAGTATGTTTGGGCTTTCCCAATGCTGCAGATAAAATATCTTGCCTCTCAATAGCTGTAAATACCCCATGTGAGCTTTACTGCTCAAGAAAATCCTATATTAATTAATTGAACATTTCTGTATTGATTGAAATTAGATGATGAAAATAGTTAACTTTAATAAATAAAATATATAACTTACAATCCTCTCAGTAATGATTCTTGAATCTTCCAAAAGATATTGCACTTTTTCTCCTATCTGGGCTCTCTTCCATTTTTCATGTCTAGATAGAGGGGATGGAGGTGCCACCTCTCCAGATCTTGATGGCTCAGCTCTTAGTTTTTGTAATTTTTCCGCTATCATTTTTTATTCCAATAATGTATACCCTCCCCAAGATAAACTATGAGGGTATACATTTTTATATTGGATCTCCTGATGATATTTCCTTGTTTGTTGTAAATTAATAATAAGAAATCATTAACAAAACATTAATAAGATCAATTATATAAGAAATATTATAAATATTTACATTTCCCTTACCAAAAATGAATCGTTTCTTCTACTTTCAACAAATTTTCTCCATGTGTCTTCATATATGAAAGGGTATATACGAAATGATTGTCTAAACTCCAATAAAAAAATGAGATCAGATGAGAGGGTTGATTTTAAATCCCTCCAACTCCTGGCAGCCATCGATAATCATTTCTTCCTGACTCCTCCAGTGTCAAGAATATCAACTGTCATCTGATAAAGAAGAGGTTAAACATATTATATATACTAGAAAAAATTCAAGAATATGAAAACAATAGCAAAATATCTTACCAAAATCATCTCCCAAAACTGAGAGATTATCACTTTGTCCACACTTCTCTAGTTATTATAAAAAAGGCTTACTTGGCTCTTACCCTGAGTTGATACAAAACTCTTAAAATCTTTTGCATTTGGACCTCTAGAAATATCATCCTCATCAAACTCAAAGAGTATCCTATGATCTTGTGTATAGTCAAGTGATAATTTTGGTAAATGTTTTCACCAACATTTACCAACTCTTAAACTCTTTGTCATAATGGGAGCACATGAGGAAGATTGGGGAACATCAAGAGGAGCATGTGAATGTTCCTTCCCAGAGGTATGACTAATATGTTCATCTCCAGAATCATGTGGTTGATCAACTAATTGATCTGTCATTATCCTTCAAATCCAAAAAAAAATTAGTTCACAAATATACAAATTCAAATATTACAATACTAATGTAAACATAAAATAGAAAATTGTACTAAGTTATGTAATAGTAAACATGCTTAATATGGTAATCATGCTAAACAATAGTAAAGATGGTGAAGATGGTAAATATGGTAAAGATGGTAAACCTGGTAAACATGGTAAACATGGTAAAGTAATTTTCATTGAAGAAAAATAATAGATATATAATTTATATAATGGTAAACATGATAAAGTAAACCAAAAAAAATTAAAACAAACTAAAACTTACACTTATTTGTTTTAATACATGTTTTAATAAAGAAAAAACTTACAATATCAAACATTTTATGAAAATAATAAATGTAAACAAGAAAAAAAAGTTACCTGTAATTCTAGGAATGTACAAATGGATTGTTTTCCCAAATTCCTTCATCGTGATCGTTCCTTATGGCACAAACCATGTCTTCAACATGCTCATCATTATGTTCTGTTAATCTTTCCGTAGAAGTAGGGATCTCACATAAATCAACATCTTTATCAAGTTCATCCTCACCAACATATTGTTTTCCTTGTAAAAAAATATCCCACTACATATCTGATTGATCTACTACATAGAATTTTTTTATGTGTTGCCATTATAAAAGAATCAGACGTGTCTTCCAATCTATTTAGATTAACAACTGTCATTCCAAATTCATTGTGTCTGACATTTTTGTTACTACTAAACCATTTACAGTTAAAAATAGGAACTTTAATTTTAAATTAGTCAACCTCTCATATTTCTTCAATTACTCCATAATATGCACTTGATGTAAAAATTGGGTTTTTGTCTTTAGAACTCGAAAAATGTATTTCTTCTGCAAACACCAATACACCACTATTATGAACTGCACTTCTGTTGTCCTGAGCTTTCGTTTGAAATGTAAATCCATTATTGTCATAACCAGACCATATTATCAAATTTAAATATGGACCACCCACTACCAATTTTAATGTATCTGATATATCTGATCTACCAAGCAATGTCTTTTTATACCATGACAAAAAATTTTTGTTGTGATCATTCAAAATCCACATTTCTTTCTTCTATGGATGACATTGTTTCAACTCATTAATATGCAATGTGATATACAGTTGAGCATCAGCTATGTTATTCAAGATGTATAATTCTAACTTATTCACCTGTTCAGCTGACAACAATTTGACTTTCAAGCCACAAATCCCCTTTCCCACATTATTAACTCATTCATAGAGAGGTGGAGGAAAACCTATGTATTGTGCCGTATCCAAGTAGCTCGTACAAAAATCTACAACCTCCTCAGAAATATAATTTTCAATAATGGAGGATTCAGGTCGATATGGATTCTTAAAATACCCCTTCAATATTTTCATATACCTTTCAAAAGGATACATCCAACGAAGATATACAGGTCCATAAACCTTTATTTCTTGAACCAGATAAATCATTAAATGCACCATTATATCAAAAAAAAGTTAGAGGAAAATACATTTCCAATTTAAAAAGTATACAAATTGCATCCTTTTCCAAAATGCTCAAAGAATTCACATCAATCACCTTATTAAAAATTGAATTGAAAAAATAACACAACTCATTATAGTGTTTCTGACACGAATGGGAAATATTCCACGCAATGAAACTGGTAGAAGTTGTTTCATCATGACGTGACAATCATGATATTTCATACCTATCAACTTTAAGTCCTTTAATAAGACAAAAGTTTTTACATTTAAGGAATAACCTTGAGTCACTTTTATATCATGAAGACACTAACAAAAGCTAGTTTTCTCCCTCTTGGATAATGTATGACAAACCGGGGGAAGAAATGTTTGTCTTCTATTATCAGTGGGAGATAAATCCAAACGTATTCCCATTGATAGTAAGTCTAATCTTTCATTCAACCCATATTTTGACTTTTCTTTAATTTCTCAAAATGTTCAAATAAAACTATCATAGAAATTATTCTCCACGTGCATGACATAAATATTATGTTTTACTTCATGATATCTTCAATATGGTAGCTCAAAAAATATTAACATTTTCTTCCAAATATGTCTATCATTACCGGATTTCTGTATCTTTCCCAATGTCAAATCAAGGTTTACCACCCTCTCAAAATATAGATCAGGGGATAAATGTTTTAGAGCAATATCAAATTCTTGTGAGCAATTGAATGCATTTTTTAGTCTTCTATAAGAGTGATCCATAGGCAAAAACTTTTGATGACCCATGTACATCATTTTCCTCCCATGATGAAATTGACAATATGAAGTCTATTGTTCGCAAATTGGACATGATTTATGTCATTTAACACTGTATCCAGACAAATTCCCATATTCTAGGAAGTCATTTATAGAGTACATAAGCACTACATGTAGTTAAAAATATTCCATTCTATAAGAATCATGCACCCTAATTCCATCCTCCCATAAAAGTTTCAAATCATCAATCAATGGTTACAAGAAAACGTTAATGTGAATGCCAGGTTGCTTCAGACCACAGATCATTATACTCAACATGACAAATTTGCACTTCATATAAACTTTAGGAGAGAGGTTGTAAATTACCAATAAAACAGGTCATAAACTATGTGTTCTACTGAGGGTTTGTATGGATTCATTCCATCTTTGCACAACCCTAGTATGGTATTTCTATTTTCATTTCCAAAAGTAGGATACTGCTCATCAATTTTCTTCCATTGTGGACAATTAGAGGGATGCCATATTTTTCCATCACATATACGCTCATCATCATGCCATATTAACCTTTTTGAATCATGTGAATTAGCAAATAAACATTTCAAACGATGAATTATAGGAAGATACCAAAGTACCTTTGAAGGGATCTTTGTAATGTCTACATTAGCTTGTGATTTTTCTTTCACCTTATACCATGATGTCCCACATTTAGGACGCTCTGACAGAAATTCATATTCCTTCCTATATATCGTATAATCATTCAGACATGCATGTATTTTCTTGTATCCCAATCCTATCGGGCATAATATTTTCTTGGCCTTAAAATGTGAATCTGGAAGATTTTTATCTTTTGGAAGAATGACTTTCATTAATTGTAGAAACTCTATAAAACTTATGTCACTCCATCCTTGCTTCGCCTTCAGGTTAATCAATCTTAACACCATTAAAAAAACTGTAAAATATGTACAACCAGGATACAATGGTTTTTCTGCATCCCCATATAGATTTGAAACGGTCGGTTCTATCTCAATTTGTTCTGCTACAATATCGTGAATCATTTCTTCAATTCCATTGGAGTTACCATCTTGTGAATCATCGCCATCAGTAGATCTCACATTCCATCCCATTTAACTGTGCAAAATCCAAGGGCTGTAACTCGGAATAAAACCTTGAAAAATCAGATGATCTTTTATCTCTATACTTTTCAACTTCTGCATATTCAAAGATTTCAGGCATGGACAGAAAAAAATGTCACTACTTAGAACATTTCATTTAGAAAATTCCAAAAAGGCATCAACACCTTCCTCATATTCATTACTCATTCGATGTGCCATTATTCAACTTCGAATCATTATTACCTATAACAAATATCAAAATTATACATCTTTTTAAGATAAGAAAAATATATGTGTATATGAAAAATATCATAATTTGAATGTAAAACAATTTTGAGATATAAAAAAAATATATGTGTATTTAAAAAAATATGCTTTAAAATGATTTTGAAAAGAAAATATAGTTAGATATAATAGATTTAAATTCATCTTGGATCCTTTCTTCTTAAGGTTCACAAATAATACATCCTGGTGTAACTGGATACCAAATTCACCCTTCCGTAAAAAAGAAATATGAAGTATAAATAATAAATTATATATACATTCACAACTGAAAATTACCCAGATCCAAATGATTTGAAACCTTTGGATAGCCCCCACCCCTCTGGAAAGCCCCCCCACCCCCTGGACACCACCCCACCCCCTTAGACACCAACCCCACCCCTTAGACACCACCCCACCCCCTTGGACACCCCCTGGACAACACCACCCCCTTGGACATCCCCCCACCCCCTTGGACACCCCCTGGACACCACCACCCCCTTAGACAGCCTCGCCCTTTGGACATCCCCCACCCCCTGGATAGCCCCCACCCCTATAGATAGAACCCCCACCCCTCCTGGACACCACCCCCACCCCTACCCCCTTAGAAACCCCCCTGGACACCCCCATCCCCTTGGACACCACCCCCACCCCCTTGAAAACCCCCTTGACACCACCACCCCCTTGGATAGCCCCCCCACCCCTATAGACAGCCCCCACCCCATGTACAACCCCCAGCCCTCTAGACAGCCCCCACCCCCTTGGACACCCCACCCCTCTAAATAACCCTATAACACATAGATTACTATAAAACCATCAATTTAAAAATGACCAAACATACCTAATAATAGAAGGAATGAAGGATAAGAAGAAGTGGACGAAGAATACAAAAAGAAACAAATAAGAAAGGAAAAAATAACATGGAATAATTAACTTACTTAAGAAAATCAAATTTTAATAGAAGGAAAGAATCAAACACCATAGCAGAGGGAATTACATGGAATCCAAGAAAACCATGTGGACTCCAATGGTTGATAGAAAATTGGAGAAAATGGAGTAAACCTGAGAATAAAATCAAATTTAAAATAAAAAATCGGATGGAGAAAATCACAGTGTAAAGCCTGTCATCATGGCACAATGGGGTCAGGATAACTGCATCTTTGAAAACCACGACATGGTCTCCCCCATAACCCATAATTTTCTCATATTCAATGATTGGTCAAAATATATATAACCAAATAGAATCATATCGCAACACCCCTTATCTTTTCATAATGTTTGAATCCCTAAAAATCATAGTGGAAACCTCAATCTCCTTAAATATCCACAAGTGTCCCACCTATTCAATTTGAAAGAAATCCTGGCTACATAATAGCAAAACAATGACCACCATGATGTAACCACCATAAATTAAACAACACTAATATATTATATCCTAATATCCATGAAACAATACAATCATTATGTCATAATCTCACAAACCACGATGCAATAGTCAATCCCAACTGACAGTTATCCCCCACCCCCTTGGACACCACCCCCACCCCCTTGGAAACCCCATGGACACTAGCACCCCCTTGGACAACCCCCCAAACTTTGGACACCACCCACACCCCCTTAGATATCCCCTGGACACCACCACCCCTTGGAAAGCCACACACCCCTCGGGACAGCCCCCACCCCTGGACATCCCCCACCCCTCTAGACAACCCCCACCCCCTTGGACACCCCACCCCTTTTAGACACCACCCCCACTCCTTACCCCCTCGGATATACCCTAGACACCCCCAATCCTTTGGACAGCCCCCCAGACAACCCTTCAAACCCTCTAAATAGGCCCCCACCCCCTTGGACAGCCCCCACCCCCTTGGATAGCCCCCACCCCCTTCGACACCCCACTCCCTTGGACCCCCCCCCCCCCCACACACACACACAGACACCCCCTAGACTGCCCCCCCCCCACCTCCATGGACACCCTGGACACCCCCACCCACTGGACATCCCCCCAAACCCTCTGGATTGCCCCCAATAACCTTGGACAGCTCTCGCACCCCATGTACACCACCCCCACCCCCTTTGAAATCCCCCGCACCCCCTTGGATAGCCCCAGAACCCCCCCCCCCCCTCCCTGGACACCCTCACACCCCCTTTGACACCCCCTGGACACCCCCACCCACTTGCACAGCCCCCCACCCCTTTGGAAACTCTCTGTACGTGCACACACACACGATAGAACACACAAAAATCGTAAACTTGCATGATATCACTTCCATAGGTTTATTCTACCAGAAAATAATTTAGCATGATATAGAAGAGAACTGTGAAACTAACCATAATAGCAAGAATAAAGAAAAATAACATCTCAAAAAATTAGTTTAGGGCATCGTGGAAAATAAAAATTGAAAAGGATTCATGTGACGCTTACTTGAGTGTTATGAGTCAACCTGGTAGATCTGATGATAATAAATATGAAGAATGATGTTGGAAAAATGAGGTTGGAGGGAACGACCTCGACAAATCGTTTCTAGGTTTTTCGCGCGAGAGAGGCGAGTCGCAGGTCGCCCGATCGAAGAAAACAGAATGACTGAATACGGGGTGCGATAAATCATTTAAAGAATTTATCATATCAGTTATTTAATAACCGACATAGTAAACTATTTTTTTAATCTTTATAATGTCGGTAATTTATTAACCGACGTCGAAAACAATTTACCACGTCGTTTATAAAATAACTGACGTGATATATGTCTCTTTATACTGATGTGATAAATTTTTGAGATTATCTTTATCATGTCGTTTTTTATAACCGACGTGGTAAAGCGCCGAGCTTTCCTTTGTCACGTTGGTTATAAAATAACTGACGTGATAAAGCGTGTCAGATTCAATTTTCACGTTGTTTATATAATAACCGACGTAAAAAAGATAATATCCATATATATCACGTCGATTATTTTATAACCGACGTAAAAAAGGGATCTTGATAAATATATCACATCGGTTATAAAATAACCAACGTGATATATCAATAATTAAATCTTTTCATGTTAGTTATATAGAACTGACGTGAAAATGCTGACATGTTAAACGTTTTTTCCACCAGTGTGTACCTGCTTCAGCTCCATGCTGGTATGATAATCAAGGTATTAAAAAATTTAAGGATTAGCCATGTGGCTAATAAATCATGCTACTTTGCATCGTGTGATCAGGAAACTCAGCATCACTACACATCAATGAAGTCATACTCTCAAAATCCTATAGGAACTGAGATCTACTAAACATCCCCTATGCATTAAGAAACAAGACACATGGAATCCTCTATTTATCTAGTGCATCACACGGTATCACTGAGGCATCCATTTATGGCTACCATGTGCATAAGTCCCTCTTTATCAACATCACAAATCATGTGAACCCCATATAAGAGATAAACATGTCACGATATTTCACCTACCTTGGGTTCTAAGAACAGTACCACAAAATCACACATAGAATGGTAGGATACATGAGTAATCATAAAATATCATCATAAGTAATGTAATACACACAGTACATGTGATCAACATGGAACATGAATAACAAGCTAGAAATTATTCATGGACTCAAGTGTAACATAAGGTTCCCAATGCTACACACACCCACATGTGATCATAATCTAGAACGGTCATTAAAATATGTATAAGAATAATCATATTAAGGAAACCTGTATAAAAGATCCCAAAAATGTGAAGAAATTCCTACATAAAAATTCTTTGATGTCAAAAGATGAGAAAAAACTCATGAAAATCACCTCTTCGAGGCAATATTATCGAAAAACATCAACACATGAGGTTCGTTGAGGGTTTCTATATCCAAAACCAACAATTTTATATTAAAAAGAAATAAAATATCACATGTGATGATACTTTCTATCTTCTGGATAATTTCCAAATTATCATTAAAAATATATTTCATGTGGGAATATTTTTATCTCATAGATAATATTCAAATTATCATTCAGAATATTACATGTGATAATACTCTCTCTCTTCTGGATAATTTTAAAATTTTTATTTAAAATATTAATTGTGATAATATTTACCTCCACTGAATAATTATGACATTATCGTTTTAAAAATATTACATACTATAATATTTTAACTCTCCTGGATAATTTTTAAATTATCATTTAAAATATTACATGCAATTAAATTTCATCTCTCTGGAATAATTTTCAAATTATTATTTTAAAATATCAGATGAAATAATAATTTATCTCTACTAGATAATTTTCAAATAATCATTTAAAATATTATATATGAAGATATTTTATCTTTATTGAATAATTCTCAAATTATTTTTTAAAATATTACATTTGAAAATATTTCATCCTGAATGGATAGTTCTTAAATTATCATTGCAATTATTACATGAGATAAGATTTTATCTCTCATGGGTAATTATTTAATTATTTTTTAGAAATATTATATGTGATAAAATTTAATCTATACTTGATAATTTTCAAATTATTATTCAAATTATTTCATCCGATAATATTTTATCTACCTAAATAATTCTGAAATTATAATTTTAAAATATTACCTGGGATCAAATTATATCTCCATGTGATAATTTTCAAATTATCATTTAAAATATTACATACAATAATATGTTATCTCTCTTAAATTATTTTCAAAATATCATTTTAGGTCATTTATTGAATTCATAATTATTCTTTAGTAAACTTGAATATATGGTTTCATAATTTTAATAATTATCCTTTTATAAATCAAGGTAATTATCATCAAGTAATTCCAATAGAATTATCCCTTGATAATTCCATAAATTATAAATGAAAATTATCTGATAATACTTTTTTATAGATTTTCCTTTGATAAAATTAAATTATTATCTTCAATGAACTCATTAAATTGTCCCTTAATAAGTTGTAAATTTTCCTTGATAATTGTTTTATCGAAAAATCCATTGATAAACCATGAATTATTAAGATAATTTTTTTGGTAATAAATTATCAAAGATAATTGAAATAAATTATCAATGAGAATTACTTGTTTATTATTTTTCCAAAATTCATAAAATTGGGGTAATAAAATAATAAAAATAATTTTAAATTAAAAGGGTTATATCCTGAACTTGTTCATCCATACTAAAGAAGAATAACCACTTCCGCATGCTGCATATGGATGAAAACCTAGGAGGAGAGGTTCGACACCTTCACCATCACATGAAAGGAGGTCTATCAGACCCAACAGTGAGATCCAAGGAAGATAAAAATAAGATCTCTTATTAGAAGAACCCTAGATCTTGTCTATACATATATTTCACTAAAACTGAAAAATTAAAATCTATTCTTCCCATAATTGATTATGGATCATGTACTTTTACCCATTTATGATTCTACTAATCTAATCCAGACAAAAGTAGATTAAAATTGATGGTTTCAAATAGGTGCACCATAAATCATGGAGGAAACTCATTTCATGGTTGAAGAACATGATTTAGATTAATAAAAAATTATTAATTAAATTTTTAATAAATTTAACAAAAATATTAAATAACATACTTTAATGGGTGACCTAAACAAATTCCCAACACACACAAATGTTATAAACTACATATAAAAACCCCACATTTTGGAACAAACTATTTTTTATATTTACCATAAAAAAATTTGTTTGGGATATATTAAAATATTTTTAAAAAAATAATTTCATAGAAAAATGAAATATTTTATTTCACTTGCGATCTAACGAGATGTATGATGCCCAAAAAAGTTAATATCCCCCTATGGTAAACCATGTGTCCCAAACCTAACAATAGTCTTAGATTTCTCATATAATTCACCTTTTGGGAGATATTCAAAAAAAATTAAAAATATGGCATGAGTAATATAATATGTTTAATATGTTTATTCCTTCTATGTTGAGGCTCTATGGGCCTCATAATTTCTCACTAACTTGGCTCCTAACTCCAAAAATATTCTAAGCTGCTGAATGGAATTTTACCCTCTCAAAAACCATATAGAACATTTATTAAGATATTATTATTGTAAAATTACATATCCATATAAAATTACATATAAATCATTAAAAAACTTATTTTTTATTATCTTTAAAAGTTCAGGATATTATAATTACCCCCTATATAGAATTGTTTTCCCCAAGAAGTATCTCTAGTGTTCTTACTCAAACAAAATTGGAAATTGAACTTAAACATCAGACTCGCACTCCAATGTCTCTTCTTGGATTCATTCACAGAATCCAAAATTATGGTATTTTCATTCCTCTCTAAACCTTTTTGTTCTGACATATGATCTATATTAGAGAATCCTCATAAGATGCATCAGTCTCTAGATCAACATCCTCAAATTAAAAACATGAATGTGGTCTGGTATGTACCTCTGATGATATTACCTATAGAACAAGTCATGGTACCTTGATATAGAGGAGGGAAGTCTAAAGGGTATGCCACTACCCCTATCCGAAAATCAATATCAAAGGGTCCAATTTAATATGGTTCTAGATTTCCCCTCTTCTTAATCCTTTTGTCTCCTAACAGAGGAGTCACTCTCAAGAATACCTGATCCCCCACAGAGAACTTCAAATTTCTCCTCCTATAGCCATTATAAGATCTATGTCTTTTCTGAGAATTTTTAAACCTCTTACATATTATTTAAACTCTCTTAGAGGTCTCCTGAACCATACTAGAATCATCAACTATTTCCTCACTTACCTCATGCCAATAGAGAAGTGAGTGACATGACCTCCCAAAAAGATCCCCATATGGTTCAATCAAGATCAAATAGTAATGACTATTATTGTACAAATAATAAATCAAGTCTAGGTCATCATCCTATAATCCACCAAAGTATAAAAATCAAGCTTGAATCATATACACCAATATGTGTATAGTCTTATTCTACTATTCGTTGGTCTGAGGATGGTACTATGTGCTCAATCTCAGCTGAGTACCTAGGGATTTGTACAAAACTAGCGAAAATCATGATGTAAAATGTGTGTCTATATCAAAAATAATACTCAATGGAACTCCATGAAAGAAAAAAATCTATTTGACATATATATTGCTTATCTCATCCACTGATTGAGTCTCTCTAATTTGTAAGAAGTGATCATTACTCATTGGCCAATTGAGAATCTCACAAACTATGACATGAATACTAGAGGTCCTAGGTAACCAAGTCACAAAGTCCATGGTGAATTATTCCCACTTCCAAATAGGTATATGGAGTGGATGTAACAACCCACTAGGATAGTAGTGATCAGTTTTCACCACTTGAAAGGTAAGACATTAATAGTAAAAACCAACAATGTCTATCTTCATCCATGGACACCACAACTATTACATGAAGTCATGATACATTTTGGTTACCCCAGGATGAAATTCCTATCTAGAGGTGTGGTAATCCCTCATCAACACCACTCTAATATAATCAGGGACTACTAGTCTTCTTTGTTCCAAGATCACATCATCTTTATCCATCATCATCCGAGTATTGAGTGATTACAAGATAGTTTTTACCTCATTATAGAACACTCTTTTTCTGACTTCTATTTAGCATTTAGTATTTCCACATGTGAATATGTGACTACCATGTGAGAAAAATTCATAGAAGACTGGTCCTATGAGGCACCTATCCTCCATTCAGCCAATAAATTAATCAAACCCCACTCCACCTATGAGGACTTTCCACCATGTTCCTACATATCTTGTGTCTTACATCTAAATGAATCTAAAAAAATTCCCTTACAATGTGCAAATGTTATCTCAATGTTGAAATCTTGAAGATATTGAAACCATTTCCTATGTCCCTAGTTTAGGTCCCATTGAGTAAACATATATAAATAGATCTTCTAGTCTATGTAAACAATAAATCCCTAACTGAAGTGATAGTGCCTCCAAAATTTTAGTGCATGTACCACAATGTCTATCTCCAAGTTATGTGTAGGGTAGTTCCTATCATGGGGTCATAGATATCAAGACCCATAAGCTACTACGTACTCTCTTGGAATTAGTACTACTCATAGACTAATTCCTGATACATCAAAGTACACTACATGACCAATCCTAGCCTTACGGAGTTTTAGTATTGGAGTTTTTATCAACCTTATCTTTACCACAAGGAAATCATCTTCACACATGTCTGACCCCAATAATTTTTCCCTTCCTTTTCAATGATTTTATCAGTGCTGATACTCGGTATAAGACTTAAATAAACCATTTGTAATATCCTATTAAACCAATAAATTTTCTAATCTCAAAATAAAATTTTGGATGTGCCAAACACATGACTACATTAAACTTCTATGGGTCTATAGATATACTAGTCATGGACACCACAAGTTCTAGGAACTTCACCTATTTAACATAAAAGTCTCATTTTCCTAGCTTGGTGTAAAACCTATTTTCTCTAAGCATAATTAGGTTTATATACAGGTGCATATCATGTAGCTATAGTTTCGTGGAGTAGATGAGGATATCATCAACGAACATTATGAATAATGAGTCCATATATGGATGAAAGATATTTTTTATGTGGTCTATGACTACTACTTGTGATTTTTTTAGCTCAAACAACAACACCAAGTAATCATACTGTTCATACCTTCTTCAAAACATTGTCTTCGGAATTTTCTCCTCCCTAACTCATAACATGTGATATCGCGATCAAATAATAATAATTTAGAAACACTGGGATCCCCATAGAGGATCAAACATATAATTGATCTTGAGAAATAGATATCGGTTATTCGTTATCACCTGGTTCGAATTTTAGTAATCAATACATATCCAATGACCATTATCCACTTTGTTGGAAAAGAAGATAGGTGCACCGCATTGTGAAGTACTAGGTGTGATAAATCATTTCCTCTAAAAGTCATAGAGTTTTACCTTTAGCTCCTTTCTCTCATTTGGATCCATATGATATGGGAGGATCAAAATGGTTTGCACACATGGTATGAGATCTAACTCAAATTCAAATCCTATATCAGGAGGGAGTCCAGTGAAGTCATCTGGAAAGACGTCCTGATATAGATCTACAACTGTTTGAAAATATGGGGATGCAACATATCTGCGGAAAGATCCTAGACTTCTATCTATGTTATGATTATCCTGAGCCGACTCATGTCTTGTCCAATAATACATGCTCCTAGTTCCTACTCACAAATCATCCTGAACTTCTCTCCCTTTGGTGAAGTAAAAATATTATCATCTTTCATAGTAATCAATGTGAGCTCAGATGGTGGTCAATCGGTCCATGATGAGAATCACCTAAAAAGTTTTCATCCACAGATTCATGAATTCCCATAGATTCAAATAACTAGAGATGACTAATGGACCCTATGGGAATAATTGTATATGATCCACTCTCATACACAATGATGTGTCAAGGGAGACGAGCTCATATTATTACATTAATGGTAAGTCAATTCCATCAACTACTTGTGAATATATGAAATAATGGGAATCATCAATATCAAATAAGGTAGTAGATAAATTATAGGTGATCGAGAATATACCATGAATAGTGGATGATGCCTCTGCACCATCTACTGGAGTTTGGTCAATAGAATACTCATGACCTTCCTTAGCTAGTATTCATTATACTTGGTGTGCATGACTAGTCTGAGTCTACAATCGAGAACCTTGAAAAGATCCCCATGTCTAAATATTACCTTTTTGGAAACCTAGCCTCACATTTTTTTAAGAAAAACTGATGAATATTCCCCCACTTTCCTCAATACTGACATGTGTTCAGAGCTACATTACATAACTGAAAAATGTTTCCTACCAATCCATAGTTGATACATTATGAAACTAATTCTAAAAGGGAATGATAAAGATATAGTATGTTCCACCTATATGATAACAATTTGATTCACACCTGTGGTATATCTCTTCATAAATCCTATAGAATATCATGTAGTAGTGAGATGAAACTCGATCACTATCCCACTATGGGTAGAGATTAATCCAAATACCCTATAACCATATAGTCCCCTCCCAATGGTCAGGGCCTTATTAAATAATTGGGTATATGTTGTGAGGTCAAATCCCCTAACCTTACGTCCAGTCCCCATTAAAAGTAATTACTAGATCTTCAGATTCTTCTTGCACCTCATTCTCAGCTAACAAAGTAGCAATGTGAAGAAACTACGTAAATTGGGAAAAAAACATATTGTGTCAGTCATGGTACCCCAATGTAATTCCATGAACTACTAGTCATGGTACATCTTCATCATGTTGGGAAAATATCACTTGATAAATATCTCCTTGAAGGTCACCCATGTAACACCCTCTCATCCCCCAGACTAGATAACGACATTCCACCACCTCCTAGCGGGCCTTAAAAAAATAAGGTCACCAGGATCACGTGCCCTTATTCCAGATTCAGGACTATCCTAAAGATAATATAAATAAATTATATCCAATCCTCTAAATATTTAATCCACTTATGCCTTAGAATGTCATAGGGAACTAGAGTATGAACTCATAAGCATGATCGGTCCTGGTCCTTTGTGTGGCTACACCTTGGACAAGAATTATCCAAAAGAGTCCTGATTTAATGGGAACTGCAGCTTAAATAACATGTGTCATTATCAGAGCGTGCTGGTTTGTATCCACCTATACTATAGGAAATGGTATAGTATTATCCTAGGCTATCATAGTTGGAGATATCATAAAACTTCTTCTAGGGAGCATCTCTAAAATAATAGAAACATTAGCAGCATTAAGCATACCCAAACCAGTCTGTGATCTTGCAAATGCTTCCCTATGATTCTTCCCTCAACACAAACTATAACCTTCCTATCACTAAATTGTGTCTCCATCCTTATATGTTAGTTATATTCAACAAATATATACAAATTAATGACAAATCAAGGAATTTAATTAACTAACTACTATGCATCATAACAAAAAGTTTATAGAGGAATTTGAACCTACATGATTATTCATTATTCCTAAACATATATTAAATCTCATAAATCACATATAATAGAATGTGTGTTACCCAAGGTTAGTTTAATCAATGGTAATAAAAAAAATATCTACCATAACTTTATAGAGACATAACGGTCCCCCATGAAGTGAAATAAAGGCACTGATAAATCTCTCCTACCTAAGTTTAAATGTCCCATATTTTGTTTATACTATCTTATCCCAATGTAAAGACAAGGACATGTTAGTGAATTTGAAACCTTCCATATATACCATTTTTTAACATTCTCACATGAACAACCCGGTCTAAATCGTAATTCCATGTGAACTCATGCACAGCTACCCATACAAAATAGGCTATCTACTAGAAATGATAGTTTGATTCCATTAGTTAGTAGACTATACATTTAGTATAATTTTATAAGATCAACAATCAACAATAAACAATATGAAAAATAATCAGTGTAAACTTGAGAAAAGCTAAAAATGGAATACATGTTCGAAAAATAAAGAAGCTCCCAATGTGGCATCAAAATCCTATGTAATAAGTAGTATAAAATAAATAGATAAATATTTGGTCCTCATGAATCCTTTTGATTTGAAAATAACTTCATGCTCTACTGCTCAACCACTAACCACAAGACCCTTTACCTTCACTGTATCCCTCAAAAATTCTAAAATTTCATTGAAATGACTTATTAGGGTGTGAGTATAAGTCTCAATTAGACACCATTAATGTGTCATTAACCTGATGTTCCCAAGTATACCTGTTTATTCTGTAAAAATACTAAATTTGTGATGAGAATTTTAATACAAAACTCAAAACCAAGTGGTTGTGTGCAAACCAATCCACCATAAAACCTTGGTCGTAACTACTTCATCTCTATGATGGGAAGATAATAAAGATGTTATAAGAATAAATGATTAGCCACGAGGTTGATCAATCATGATACTCAACATCATGTGAGCATGTAACTCTTCATCCCTATGCATCATGGAATTAATTCTCTAGGCATTCTCTATGCATTGAGAGCTGGTCGAAATCCCATAGGAATCGAGGAAAATACCTTTTGGAATTTTTCTAGTCATCGATTCCACCACAAGTCATTCTTGAGGCATCTCCATTTCCCTAACCTTTGCATAGGTTCCTCATCTTCATCATTGAAAACAGTATTCACTCCCCCTCTAAGGGATAAACATGTCATGAAGATCTACCTACCTTGGTTTTTAAGACCAATACCACAAAAGAACCCACAAAATGGTAGGATAAATGAGAAAGCACAACATATCATAATAAGTAAGTTAGACCACACAATACATGTGATCAATATGGAACATGATTATTAAGCTACAATGTAGTCATGGAAAGAAGTGTAACATAACGTTCTAGGGCTAAAAACACCCACATGATATCACAATCTTGTACGGTCATTTAAATATATCTATGAATAATCATATTCAGTAAATATGTTTATACGAGCCCAAAAAATTCTATAAATTCCTACCAAAAAAATCATCGATGTCAAATGGATATGATAAACCAAACAAAAACACATCTTCACAGCCTTATTTTCAAGAAATGTTGACACTGAAGGTGCAAAAAGTGTCCCTAAAGATAAAAACGACTATTTTATTTAAAAATAAATAAAATATCATATGTGATGATGCATTCCCTCTCTTGGATAATTTTCAAATAATCATTAAAAAAAATTTCATGGGAAATATTATATCTCTACAAAATAATTTACAAATTTTCATTCAAAAAATTACTTGTAATAATATTTTTTCTCTACTTCATAATTTTCATATTATCATTTGAAATATTACATATGATAATATTTTATCCCCCATATATGGTTTTCAAATTATCATTTTTAATATATTACATGATATAATATTTTTATCTCTCCTAGATATTTTAAAATTGTAATTTAAAATATTTCATGTGATAATATTTTGTATCTCCTGAATAATTTTTAAATTATTATTTTAAAATATTTCATGTGGTAATATTTTATCTCTACTGAATATTTTTCAAATTATAATTTAAAATATTACATATGATAATTTTTTCTCTCTATAAGATAATTTTTAACTTATCATTTAAAAAATTAAATATGATAAATTTTTTTCTCTCATGGATAATTTTAAAATTATCATTTTAAAAATATTACCTCTAATAACATTTCATCTCTCCTAGATTATTTTAATATTTTTATTTAAAAAATTACATGAGATAATATTTTATCTCTCTTGAATAATTTTCAAATCATCATTTTAAAATATAACATGTGATAATATTTAAACTAGACTAGATTTTTTTAAAAATTAAACATTTAAAATATTACATACAATAATATTTTATCCTTCTTGGATATTTCTCAAATTATCATTTTAAGATGTTTCATGTGGTAATATTTTATCTCTATTTAATAACTTTTACGTTATCATATAAAATATTACGCAAGATAATATTTTATTTCCCCTGAATAATTTTTAAATTAGCGTTTAAAAATATTACATGCGATAATATTTTCTCTACTGGATAATTTTAAAATTATTATTTAAAATATTACATGTGATAATATTTTATATATACTGAATAATTACCAAACTATCATTTTATAATATTATATGTGATAATATTTTATCACTATCAGACAATTTTCAAATTATTTTTTAAAATATTCCATGTGAAAATATTAAATCTCTCCTGGATAATTTTTAAATTATCATTTTAGTTCAATGCATGTGTTCATAGTTATTATTTAATAAAACTACAACTATCAATTGATTATTTTAATAATTATCCTTTGATAATTCAAAGTAATTATCATCTACAAATCCCAATAAAATTATCCCTTAATAATTCCACAAATTATTATTTAAAATAATCTAATAATAATTTCAAATAGATTATTCTTCAAAAAATACAAATTATTATCATCAAAGAACACAAATGATTTTACTTTGATATTTTGTGAATTTACCTTGATAAAATTTTGTATAAAAAACCTTTGACAAATCTAGAATTATAAAAATAATTTTTTGTAATAAATTATCATGGATTATTTAGTGATTTATCAAGGATAATAACTTATTCATCCATTTTTCCATGAATTTATCAAATAAGTGGTAATAAAATAAAGAATATTAAAATGGTTGTCGTAAACCTTTTTATAGCCTTACTAGGGAGGCAAACCACCATCACGCACTCTACTTGGATAAGAAGAATAGAGAATATGTTTGACACCTTCAACAACATATACAAGGAGGTCTATCGAACCCAACGGTGATATCTAAGGAAGATAAAAAAGAAAATCATCTATTTGACAAACCCCAGTGCATGTACATCCATGTATTTCACCGAAACAGTAAAATATAAATCCATTCAATCCAAAATTGATTACAGAGCATTTAATTTTACCCATTTATGATGTTACTAGAGTAAACGGCTCCAAAGTGGATGAAAATTTAATGTTCGGGATAGGTGCTATATCAACCATGGAGGAAAAATGTTTCAAGGTTTAATAAGTTTGTTTTGATTAATATAAAATATTTTTTATTAATTAAATTCATAATAAATTTAATAAAAATACTAGATAACATAATTCAGTGGGTGTCTGACCAAACATCCAACATGAAAAAAAAGTTATAACCCGCCTAAGATACCCCACATGATGAACCTAACCATGGTATCTTATTTATAAAATAATGCACAATTTGGGAGATATTAATTTATTTTCCAAAAATATATAATAAAAGCATTAAATAACTTATTCTCACATGTTATCGGACCAAACGTTAGATGTGGACAAAATTTATATTCCACCCTGGGTAAACCTTACATCCTATTCCTAATGGTTATCTAAAATTTCACATACAATGAACCATTAGGGATATATTTGATTATTTTATTTAAATTGTATGAGTTTAATATAATATATTTAGTATTTTTTGTGTTGAGGTTCTACGGGCCTTGGAATCTCACACTAACTCAGCGCCCAATTCCAAAAATATTTCATAGAATATTAAAATATTCAAAAGGGTATTTTACCCTGATGAAAATACATTAAAAAAATTTATAAAGTTATTTTTATTGAAAAATTATATTTCTACATAAAAATACATTAAAATTATTAGAAAATAGGGTTTTTGTTATCTTTAAAAATTCAGGATATTATAACGATCATAAAAATTAATTTATAATAAAAAACTATTTATTACCATTTATTATATGTATTTATCCAAGAACAAAATATTACATATATTAAAAGAAAAGAAGAGACATGTAGGAATTTCCTTTAGTTTAAATACTGTAAATATATTTATCAAATAAAAATATAAAAAATATAATATTTTAGAATATATGGTGTGGTTTTTCATATTGTAATAAAAAAATTAAATATTAACAATTATAAGTATGATTTTTAATCCTTATTCCATAGTTATAACCTTATTCTAACAATTTTACTCTTATTGTGAGGAAAACGTTTTTACAATGGTTACCATTTATTATGAAAACAAAATAAAGTTAGACTATTTATAAAATATAGAAAATCTGAATCAAAATATGGAATCCATTTTATAAAATTATTTTCTTTTAAGTGGTAGAATTTAATTTTAATATAAACCTAAAAAATATGAAGAAAAATGGTTTTCTTGAAAAATGAATTTTTTAGTATAAAAAGGTATTTATATCATTGTTAAGAAAAATATTGACTTGAATGAAATTAATTTTGTTATGTTTAATAATATTTAACTAATAATATTTTAAAATAAATTCAATTTTTTTACTCTTTTTATATTTCAAAATTAATGATAGTTTTCTTATAAAAATCAGCATTTTTACTATTCACTGAATATATATCTTCTTATAAAAATACCTAAAATTCACTCTAACATAATCATGATTTTTTATTTCTAAAATTAAACCCTTTTATAAAATAAAACTTCTCTATGTTGAAAAAATTAATTATAATATATGAACGAAAAATAAATAAAACCCATTTAAATGAAAATGTTTTCTTTAACTACAAAAATGACTTTACTAAAAAAGTTAATGCTGATTTCCAAAAAAATTAATCAATAAGTTTGTATCCTTAATATAAATTATATATATATATATCATTATTTCTATTCATACACACCAATTCAGTGACAGGGTGATAATAGTCATATTTAAATGAAAATATTCCTTGGTCATTCTACATTAGTTTTTTGTGTCATATACACTATGAGATAATGTATTATTTTTAAACTAACAAGTTGTTATAGGAGTAATATAGATTTCATTATTTTAATGAATTTTTTATAGTTATTAAATGATAAATGGTTTTATTTTACCTTTAATAATTCATGGAGTGATGTTGAAATGGAAGAATGGTGGAAGGATAATTCCAAATGTGAAGGAAATTAAAAATCTTTTATTACTCTTCAATATATAGCCAAGCCTCCAAAATATACATTATAAGTTTTATAATTTAATAACCACCAAACTTAATTCATAAAAAAATACTCAAAAATGTAATCATGGTAATCACATATATATATGACTAATTTGGTGTTGATGAAGAAATTCAATAAGCCTATGGTGAAACAAGGATGTACATGGAATGTGAAGACCATTTCCTAACAATAATAATTTTTTTTTTGAAACATTTATATGAATGTAGATAATGGTGTTGTTGAGTGTATAAAATAAATTGAAAATAATTTTTTGTACTAAATGAAAAAAAATAGAAATACAAAAATCATAGAGGTTGGAAATGTCTAATAGACTTGGTTTCAAAGAAAGAACTCTCATTGGATAAGTGCTTGAATTTATATATGGTAATTATTTTAGAATTTCACATTCCTAGGATGCCAAGGACTTATAATTGGTTAAGTGAAAGAGGAAATAAATTCATTATATTTTTTTAACTTAAATTCATTCAATTTCACCATATTTTTAATTTCATTATGAATTTTAGTGTTTTGGAATTAAGGCTTCATTTTTTAATGTTTAGAAGATACTATTCAGAGAGAAAAAAATTATTAAATTATTCTATTTTACAGTTTGTTAAAAAAATTGGAGATACAATTATTTTACTTTGTTTTAGTATTTTAACATGAGTTGTGATGTTTTGTGGAGTTTTAACTACTTCGTAGAGACCTAATTATTCTATAAATAAATATGGGAAATTGGAAAATGAGATGACTGTATATGTTTTTTTATCTCGACTTAGGTTTATATTGGCCAAATTTTGGTGTGATCATCTCTATGTAACTTCAATTTGTCTCCCCCTTTGTCAGATATGCTGATCATATGTGTTGGTTTATACCGAGGAATGAATCATTTTCTATTAGAATATGTGTGTTTTCAATAAGTGTATATGTTATTTTCACTATTATAAACATCATTTATGCCATTGATAATTTTTTTTTACAGAAGACCACTTGCAAACATTGGTGTAGACTCATCATGACTTCTTTATGATTTTTTAAGAAAGAATTTCATAATGAAATCTATCAATAGGAGATAACCACAAAGATCATTTTTTGAAAATTATTTCATTTAAAATCAAGGGTGAAACCTAAAAACTAAGACATAGATTTTAAGGATTATATAATCAATAATGTGAGATAAATTGGATGTCGATGGAAACAATCTAAAATTAAAAAAAGTGAATGCATTATCATAGGATTTACTAGAGACAAAGTTGGTGGAAACTATGAATCTATAAATGATGGAAGAGGAAAATGTATTAGTATGTGCTGAAGGTTGGAGAGTTCAAGCACAATATAGTTTTTTTTTATTTTGTTGTTTTATTTTCTATCCTCATATATTTTCAATGAATCCTTCTTGCTAGTTGATCTATGTTACCCATTGAATAAAGGGGTAAATATTTAGTGATTAGGAAAGGGAAGGAATACCTTTTTTAATTATTGAAACTTTAAACCATAATGAATACATTTATCTCACTTTTCATTTATTGTTTTACCTAGTGGAATTTTTTATTCTCATTAGTAATTTTTTTTCTTTTAAATATATTCAATGATTGATTCCCTGGTTTATGATCTATAAACTCCCTACAATCAATCTTATAATCAATATAAAATAACATAACATGTTATATGGTGAAGTTTCTCTCTATATTAGTCATGTAAAAGAGTGGTTTTTTACATTTTAGGTTGTCTATAAAGCCCAAAACATGATTAGGGTATTTCCTAGAACAATAATGAGGGAGATGCAGCAAAGCTTGCACACATAAAAGGAGGGTTAATAGACTAAGTAGATATTTTTGGTTTAAAATTTCCATTTCCATTCTTCTAAGTGAGATAGTTTAATAAATTATGAAAACCTCTCAAATTATAGTAAATAAGAAGTATAGTCGAATAAAATATTTTGATATCATTTCAGTGTGAAATAGTGAAATTAACAAATCAAATTCTCATTATACCATTTTCTACTTCATTTCATTACATTCATTCAAAAAAGGCATGATATATTAAAATATCCCCTTTTTCACTTACCCACAAGTGAAAATAAATTTTGGAAAACTCCTCTTTGGAAATTACCCTAGGTTTACCAGTATTTCAACATATATCATGGGAATAAATTTCTTTATCCATAGCCCATGAATGGTCTATCGTCTCACATTCATAAAAGTCAATGAAAGGTAATTTATTCATTTTCATTTTTATTTAAAACTAAGCTATTAAATAACATAGAAATAGACTATAGAGATGCATGTGTTTTATAAAGATCACACTAGATCCCATTATGGATTGGGTTGAAATAATGGGTTTATAATGGCCAATTTAATAATATAATTACTAATTAAGGAATTTATATGTTTTTTAATACTAAAAAATCCCCTTTTGTCACACTTTTCTGTTGACTAATTGGGGATTTAGTTATTGGAAACTCGTAGAGGTTATTAAAAAGTTTTTTACCATTTTATAAAAGGATTATTGGATGGATATTCACATGTTATTTTATATCTTATGATATATATTAAAAGTAATTATTTCTTTAAAAAATATTTTGATATATTTCTATAGTGAGTTTGAATATGGATTCATAAGTTCTTGTATATGAAATGATATAACGTGAAATGAATCTAAGTCATTGTGGTTTTAGTTTGTGTGGGTATTTGATAGAGATATTACCTAAATAATTATATATATGTGATATATTAAGAATCATATTGAATGATTTGATATAGAAATGTTTTATAGTATGAAATATACTAGGAAAAGGAATATATAATGGCATTTGGGTATATAATTTCCTATGATATATGTATATCATAACCACAACCATGGAATGATATGTTATATGTTATGTAATATCATATTCCACTATTTCGTACATTAAAACACCTAGGTAATCCTATGATTGAGTATATAATACAACTAGTGATTCTATTAGTTCATATAGTGAAATATTGTTGATAAATCATTTGGAAGTGAGGTCCCTATGAGTTATAAATATTGCAATACTCAATTACTTCTTAATGAATGACTATATTCTACTAATTTATAGGTATTATCCCTAATGGGTATATAAGTAGGTTAACTATATCTAAATTTCTATCAATATGATTCGAGCCTATAATTTATTTTACTCAAATCTCTATTATACATTACTCATTAACTCTTGAGATATAATAGAATAAATTGGAAATGTGGAGGATCCCACCCATCCATTTTGATATTCATTTAATCCATGGATACATTAGGAAGTATGGATTCTATTGACTATAATGCAATATTTTTCATGAAAATGATCTTTGAAAATAATAGTAGTTGCTCAAGGATCTAAGTTACATTAGTGATCTTTTATTATAAATTATACATATTATCAGTTTCATGCAGGGTTATCGTGGTTCTTAGTTTTCATAAAGTTTTCAACTATTATGAAAAAAGGTTTCTCGATCCATAAAAAAACATAAAAATTATAAATTCATTTTCTCTATAAAGAAAAATTCTACTGATGAATTTTTTAATATTCATTTTTATATATCCTTAAGTTCTTGTAGGCATTTTTTATCTTGATGAAGGAAGAGAATGGGTACCTTGTTCATTGATGATATATTTTAAGGGAAAGTTTCCTACTGCAAGCATGATGGTTTTTTATAGGTGTAATTAAAAAACTTTTCTATCATTAATATATAGGATTAATTTCTATTACGATGGTTATTATTGTCATTGTTACTGAAATATTTCCCACTGTACTATTTGAACTCATTTTAATAATGGTGTTTTTAAAGATTAGTTTTTATTTGAAATATGGTAATATTAAATATGCGTATAGTGATTTATTTTTATAGAGGTAAAATAACTACATATGATTACATGGTATCCTATGAAACTAGTCTCAATCCTACAGTGAATGGGGATAGAACTTTATCCCTTATGGGAATCTTGTTTGGGTCTTTAGGATTTTTTTTTCAAAAAATATGTCATTGTAAATGTATCAAAAATTAAATCATTCAACACCCAAAACCACTTAATTGATTTATTTTTTCCATTATATAAAATCAATTCAAATATATACATTTATATATATATATTAAAATAAAACATTCATTATTATAAAAAATTTTCATTGAGTATGATTTTCAAAAAAATTAAAAATAGTTTCCATGCATATCATCAACATATCTTTTTATATAATAAGTCAAACCCATATTGTAATATCAATGTTATGTGACTATATAAGTGTCTCATTAAGTAAATAATTGGATAAAATCTACTTATCTAATCTATTTTGTGTATTTTTTCTGTATTTGAGTAGATTTTCTCACACACATTAGATAACTCTATAGTGTTATCAAAAATATCACATCTGTATTGGGTAAAAAAATTTATTACATGAATATTTCCATAAATTGGTTTTGTTGTATCTAAAAAAATTTAATAAAAATTTTAATCCAATTATTTGAAAATCTTATAGAATGAGTAGATAATTACATCAATTTCACTATTTTTTCACATCCTTATGTGTTAGGTTGATGTTAAAATGTGCTAAACAATTACATAATCCAATTTATGGGTCTCATAACACAACATTTTTACTTTTCAAACTATTATATATTATCTTTAGTTTTTATTATTTTTTTTATCATTTTCCCATTAATTGTTGTTTAAAATAAATAATATATTAACCACTCGAATTTTAACTAATTAACTAAAAAAATATTTTTTCCATGGAAATGTAATTCTCTATTTTTCATGCAATTACATTTGAACAGAATTTGGGAGTATCATTTAATTCTTTAAAATAATTTTAAAGACATTAAAAATAAACCCAAAAAACATTATATAAATACTAATTTACTTTCATTAATTTTTTCATCAGACTAAATTGAATCATCCAATTATATTGGTTTTTAAGGAATATAATTATAAATTTGCACCAACCATTATAGATGAACTTAACATAATAAATATTGTTCATCTATTCTAAAATATAGCTACAACTGATATTTAAAAGTGATAATATAAAATTATACATTTTAATTATTCTTTTAGAAGACTTGTTATGTCTATTATTAGTAGCCTTAGGCATTTTTAATTTCCATAGATATTTACATATTATCTTAACTAATCATTTTCAATAGAATTCACCATGTAAGATCCACTTCATTATGACACATTCATTATTCTTGAAAAAATTGAAATATTTAATACATTAAAAATTTAAACCAAAAACAACCAAGAATGGATATCAAGGTCACCTGTGGAATTGTAAAATTATCAGGTTTACATAAGTATAGTCATTATTTATAGATTACCTTTATTGATAACATGATTTTATGAAACAACCCATGCATGTGGTCAATTAGAGTGTTACATTCTAATTAAATATTAATAATATTATAAATTCAATCCATTTATACTCATTTAGATCATCTCCTATAAGTGTTAATGGAAACATTTAAGGCTATTTGACTAACTAATCATGCTCACTAATCCACATTCAACACAGCACTCCCACAAAAGTAAATATAGAATAGACCATGTAGAAGAGTTTACTTGATTAAATGAATATGGTATCATTCATGTTGTATAAGATCCAAATTTTAATTGCGTTCCATTAATACTACACATCACAAATTCATTCAAACTTTATGATATTTACCCCATCCAATGAACATAACCTATTTGAATATAGTAATTTTTTTATAATATACACATGAGACACACCAAATTTCTTTTTTGTTCTAGTTCAATACTTACATAAGGGATGCTCCACCAATGTGTGTATGGTGTGACCACTAACTTTTCAAGGTCCCATCACTCATATTATTTATTGATAGATAATTATAATCATATGGTTCACTCTCTATATGTGGGTCAATCACAATATAATTATAGGATCATTTCTTAAATCATATTGTCTTCAAATTATTTATCAAAGAAGTAATGTAAATCATTATTATGAACCATAAAACATATGTGTAGAGTATTTTTATCCATGGATTCCATATCATAACTTTAAAAAAATCATTAAATAATTACTCTCAATTTATTTAAAACTATAAATTAGTCATCTCTTATTCATTCATCAAGTAGATTAATCAAAAAATATTTCACAATAGTATTATTGGCTCCTAGTAGGAAATCATTTTAATCTTTTATATAAATGTCAATGTTTCATTATTATATTTCATTAATATTATAACAACCCATTATTTTAATACATAAATATAATTTCATTATAGATAATTATTCAATATATTTTACAAAAAATAATCTTGGGACTTTAAAGGTTTAGTGTCTTGGAGACTAGATACCCTATATTCTTATTTAATGAATGATCTTCAACATCGCCACAAATATATTTTCATTTAGTACTCTTCATAGACATACCCTAAATAGAACACTTCCCAATATTATAGGGAAATTTATACTAAGAAAGGGTGATCTCAGATTCTACAATCACATAAATAAGGGAGTAATAAATCAACGATCATAAGAAATAATAAGATACAAATTAGTGGATGAGATCGTGAATATAAAATAAAAATTTCATAAAAATATATAATGGATTGTAAACATGACTTATAGTATCAAACATTATCATTTCAAAATATCTTATTCATAATAGTGTGAAATTAGTATAAATAAATCATGAACCATAAATTCATGTCCTATAAGTGTGGTCCTATTATAAGTAAAGAAACCATTTCATATATAAGGATTAATATTCAAGACCATCATAACATCATGGATCAAGAATAAGAACATGTTTCCCATTTCATAATGGATCGAAAAACATCACATATATCCTATTTGTTAACATCTTTGGAATCATCACCTATTTTCCATAGTGTAACAAGCACAAAGACCTACACCCCATCATTATCTCAGGAAATATAAAACATTACCCAATGAATTGGATTTAGATATAGGACCCACCTGCTATTAAACCCTAAATTTGTTCCACATGATCATAAAAAACTCATCATCATATAACCCATGTAAAAGTAAAGTTTTCTCATAAGAATTTCATCATAGAATAAATCGAGTAAGTGAAATAGGTTTTATAAACTTTTCATCAATTCAATATAGTGTAACCCAGGTAAAAGGAATGAGTTTAATAAATATCTATTAATCATTGTTATAAGCCTACCATAGAAGGAATATGTATGATAAAATTTAATCATATCCCCAATAAAACAAAATAAACATCAAATTTGTTTGTCCTAGATTGAAAATTAAAATTTAAATATCACATAGAATATTTATTTTAGACAATATCTTTTAAAATTTTAAAAAATTACATCAAAATTTCAAAAACAGAAAAAAAATATTTAAGAAAATATTTTATTTAAAAATAAACTTATAAACTTATAATTTTATCTTTAAAAAATTTGGTGTTCATGATAATTTGAAATTCCTTTCATTCCTTACAAACTATAACAAATATCCCATTATCATTTTCGATGAAATACAAAAGGTATTGTTTTGGAAAATGACATGAATGTTGCTTTTAAAAAATTTATTAAAATTTAAAAATGGGTAGAAATAGATCTAAATATTCATTGTATAATATTAAAAACACTCTATAAAACAATTTTAGAAAAAATTTACTTGGAAGAAAATGGGTTATCGATCGAAGAGAAAAATAAATTTGGGTTTTCCTTAAAAACATTATTTTCGAATAATGAGTACATAAAGAGAGAAATATGGAATGGAAAAATATAATTTTAATAAATAACTAGAGTAGAATACGATTTATGAGTTCCTCTAAAGTTATATCATAATTTCCAATCTTTGGAAGCATATCAAAAAAAATCCCAATAAATAATGAGATTGTAACATTACACCTTTTACACTTAGGTATCTTTTGAATTATAATACCTAATAAATAATTACATCAAATGAAAATTTTAATATTATTAAAAAAATAATATTCGTGATATAACATTTTACAGTGGTTGTATACACACCATAAAAAATAAATGAGTGGTGAATGTTGGAAATGTCTCCCATAAATAAAAGTGAGACTGAAAATCCATTACCTTATTTATTGAATTACATCGTACATGTCTGAAATTCAATTATAAGAAATATAATTTTTTATAAAAATATTAAAAATCCTTACTCATTTGTTTCATAAAATATATGATTTACTTATGTCCTTTTATTATTCATTTATTAACAATTCAATTTTAAAATTACGCTTTGGGTAATAACTACATCATTTTTCATTTTTTTTGGTATTCTGGTTCCTTTTAAACTGATCGTGGTTCTATAATAACCAAAATATTAATAATGATATAAATATCATAAATTGTAATTATATACTTATTTAAAACAATCCAACAATGTCAGAGATATAAAATGAATTAAAATTTTCATGAGGATGGTATGTTGTTTTCACTCTTGAATGATGTTTTCATTTTATTGAATAATGAAATTAAAAAATATAAATAATATATTTCCTTTTTCAAATAATTTTTATGTCATATGTTTCAAATATTTTCATTACTATTTTCTTTTTTAACTTCTATGTAAATCATAACTGAAGAAAAAATTGCATTGCTTCGTGAGGTGGTAGTCCATAGTACATAGGAGGGACATTATTATTTTCTAATGGATTAGAATATAAGAAGAACTATTTGATATTTTAACTCCAAATGTTTAATTATTTCATAAATATAATATAAATATGTTAAATCTATCATTATATATATATATATGACACATACTGATAGAAAAAAATCACATCAGTTCATGAGGCAGTTATTCGCAGTACACATAATCGACAGATTCATTTTTCACTTGATGGAATAGAAGATATACTTAATTCATGCCATTAGAATATAAAAATATATTTATATTTTATATATGTATGTTACTAAATTATAATGTTTTAATAATGTTTTAAGGAGTTATAAGATTAAATAAAATGAAAATTCATTGTTTAGGACTATATCACTTCATCGAAGAACCCTTTTAGCTTAAAACTAAAGTCATATGAGGAGGGTTTCCTAATAAAAATAGAATCTAAGAAGTGGAGAGGAAATCAAGGATTTAATTTCGGTAGATATTTTCCATTCCAAATATTTTTGGTTGTTTGAAGAGGTTCAGAATGGTGGTAAACTTTTTAAGCAGGGGAGAGCACACACTTGGATGTATTGGAAAAAATGTTTTCCCATGTTTTAAACATGCCATAATGCTCTAAAATGGGTCATTAACGAACCTTCAAGGGTATAGGGTTTTAATATAGAAATAAAATTTTATTTTTATAAGTTCAAAAGTAGTTTTACCTCTTATAATTTTTTTAACCACCAAAGTAAACCCTTCTTAACCTTATCCTTAGTAATTAATTTTTACATTTTTTAATATTTATTTTTAATAAATATTATGTCGAAAATATTATTTAAGATAAATTAGGATGATTAAAATTAGGTCACAAATTTTTTACAATTAAATTCAAAAAATTGGAAAAATATAATTTAAACTCAAACCCGCACACATGACGAAAAAGCGGGTTTTTATAGAGAATATTTTCAAAATTATAAAAATATTTCACATGAAAATTTAAAATGAAATCTTTTCCGACGAAATATATTTTTATAATTCTAATATAAGTGACCTAATTTTACTTTTAAAAACAACTTCGAAAAAACATCACCTAATAATTCTTTAAAAATTTCATTTTTCAATAAAAATTAGTATTTTTCACTATTCATAAAAAAATTAATTTTTTTGAAAATTTCCAAAAAATAATTATTATAAAATGTTGAAAGGTTATGATATATAATTTAACTTATATTCCATAAAAATTATCGATGAATTCTTTAATACACCATTATCATTATGATCCTCTATTCAAACCATATACTCCACTTTCATGAGATTCTTTATCTACCAACCTTAATCCAAAACTAGTGACTAACATAGGAAATAAATACATGTATTAACTATATTATCAATCATGTAATTATTTATATTAATATATATTATATTAAAAATCCATTACCTACTAAAACTGGATGTGTGAAATAATTCAAGAAACTTCACCATAGAATGATTCTAATCCATACAAATTTACCTTTACATCAACTCAATTAGTCTTCCTAACAAAATATCGCCTTAGTTTCTATTGAATGAATTGAAACAAGTACATTTATTGATATTTAATCAAATTATCAATATTTATTATTCTTAAAACCCTTTTTATAATAGTTTCTAATCAACAGAGGTACTTGATCTATTGAGAAAAACTTTATTAGAAACATTTCTACCATGCACATCAAAATGGTCAAATCCATGAAATGTTTTAGTTTCAAAATATAAACTAAACATAAATCATGAATCATTATTCATTTGAACTTATACTCACCTTTTAAATATCATAAAAGTATACGTATTATTTCTAATATTATAAACCAAATTCAGCTCAATATAAGGTTATGATTCTTCATTATTTCCATTCAAACTACTCACTTTATCTAGAACATATTATGCCTAAACCATGTTTAACAAGTCTCTAATAGATTATAATATCATAGAATTATTTAAAATTTATTACATTATGATCCATGATCTATAATTACCACCATATTATTATTTATTTTCACTAACACAATTATTGAAGAATTTTTCTCACATGGTTATCCAATAACCATCCATCTCCTATATTGAGACACATTTTCAATAATTTGGTTTCTGTAGGATAAAATATAATAAAAATTAACTTTTTTCTAAAATTTCGTAATTTATTTTAAAAGAAGTCTTATAATAATCACAAATCTTCAATTATCCATCCCAAGACTATAAAAACCCAGATTTAATTACGCATTTTATTAAATGATTTCTATTATTATGATCTAGAAGACACAACTCAAGGACCAAGATTGACAGTTTCTTTAGAAGAGGGGATGATTAAATATAAAAAATGAAAACAAAATTATTCATTTTTATTTAAAATCCATCACATTCTTATATAAATGATTGAACTTATAATTCTTATTATGATACACTATGGAATACACAAAGTAATATAGTGATATAATAATTATAATAATATATCTTTCAGATTAATGGTGACACATATGAGATAAAAATATTATCATGAACACAAAAAAGGGAATAATTAAATAAAACCTAAGAATGAAAATGTTGATATGCAAATAAAATAGCATAAACTTGATTTGGAACCAACATAAACATTAAAATATAAGCATAATTCATGTTTCATTTCCATGACACCATAACCTAGAGTGTTAGGCAAACCACCCATGCCCAATTATTAGTATCTCATGAGATGTAAACATTATACAATTCATTAGATCTCTTCAAGGGAGAACCCATCATATGTATAATTTTATATATACCACATAAATCATATATTAAAAGAAATAATTTCATCAATAACCTATAGAGAATGATAAAATGTTTTATATAATAATCATTATGTTCATAAGTGCTTATAAACATGATTTTTTCGACACTTTAAACCTGCTACAAGAGAATTTGAATTTCATTCATGTAAATACAAAATCATTGAAAATAAAATTACATTTATCTGAAATCCCATAAAGTTAAATAGTATTGGGTATTCATAACAAAAATGGATCCATGGAAAATAAATGAAGGATTTTTATAGCTCAACGTGTATAAAAAATTTACAATGGGATGGGGTTAATGAGAGAGAAATAAAATTAATCATTGATAGAACATCATTTGGAATGTAATGAAATTGTTGTGACCATATGAAAATATAAATTCTTGTAAACCATAAATATTACTATAGAGGAAGTACTTGATTGAAAATGGGGACAAAGAGAATCCCTTAAAATAAATATATCTTATTGGGAATACAATGGTGATTACCTGAGAATTTTAAGGCATTATAAATTTTGTTAATAAGAGACTACTTTTTGGTTATGTTAGATAATATCATTAGGAGTGAATGAAATATTGTATATACCTGGGTATTTAATGATGAATGGGAATAATTGTATTTTAATTTAAAAATATAGGCCTTACGAATCATGTTTGAGGTAATTGGGAATCCATTAGCATACCTGTCATTTAATTTACTGTTTTTGGACATTTATGGAGTGATTTGTTTAATATTTTACTTGATATTACCAAATTAAAATTATTAATATCACTCTCTGCATGAGAATTAAATTTTTTCCTCAATGAATATTGTTAAAAATATAATTATCCATTTTTGACTTTGGAAAGTTATTTATAGATTTGGAAAACCATTTAAATTTTGTAAAATAAATAATAATAATAAATAGAATATCTTTAGTCATGGATTTTATTATAATAATTATAATATATTTATTACATATTTATAATTCTATAAAACAAAACCAAAACACAAAACTATATTTTTTACTATTTATTGAAAAATAAATTATTTAAGAAAATTCCCAAAATTTTACACTAAAATAATATCTACGTGCTGATTTCCAATATAATTTTATATTTATAAAAAGATATTCCTTATTTATAGAAATAATAATAATTAATAAACATTACATAGTTCTTATATTTTAATATTTTTAGAGGAAAAGTCATTATTTATAATCATTAAAGAATTCTTATTTATTAATAATATTATACTTACTGATTAAAAAATAAAATAATTGAAATTTATTTATTTAGTATTTTTAATTTTATTTAACTTTTTCAACAAGAATTGTTTACCTCGATTTTCAATTATTACAATTCAAACAGTCATATTTACATCATATCGAGGAATATGATGCATTATAAATAAAACAATGCAATATAGAAATTCGAGGAAGTAGTCAATGGGACTATAACTCAAGACCTCATCGAGAACCATAGGGGAAGCTTCCATTGAGTTTCACCCTAAGGGATTCTAACTTTTATATAATGGTAACTAAGAAATGGTCAGGTAATGGCCATGTAATAATTATAGAGTAATTGTCGCATTACCCATTATACCCTATATATACTCCTTCAATCAATACCTCGTCATTCACTACATCACCTACAAAGGTTATACACTTACATAGTTAATATATATCATATTTCTGATCCTTAACATTTTATATTTACTTTTTGGTTGGAGTTATCTTTGTGTTTTAATTCAATCCTATGGTGTAAAAAATTGTAATGAACTGAGTTGTGGGAATTGTTTTCTTTATCTAAATTTCTTGTATAATCAAGAGTTAACTTCATATGCAACACAAATTTAAAACTATCCAATACATTTTAGTAAAATATTATAATGAAATTTATAAAAACAAAAAATACTCATAGTAAATAAAAGTATATTAATTATTATAAAATTCTAAAATTTATAAGATAAAGAGTAAATATGATTTAATGTTAAATAGAATTGATCTCTCTAAAATAACATTTAAAAGTGTTGAATATTTTATCTGAATAATTAAATTGACTAATACTACATTATAGTTTATAATATTTCATCATATGAACTAATAATTTATAATTTTAATGAATTTGGAATTGATATTAAAAAATATTCTAAACACTTAATGTTTAAAATTCATTTTACAATAAAATAATTTTTCATTATTTTTTTTATTTTCATTTTACAGATATATTTCTAAATTTTATAATTTGGATTAAAGAATGATATTATTAGCTAATGATTAATTTTTTAAATTTTCTAAAAAATTTATTTTTAGGTGAACTGTACGTTATAGAATTTTTATAATATTGGTCATTTTAGGGCATTATTAGTATATAATGATGATATAGAAATTTATAAAAGATTTTAATTAATTAAATATTTATTTTATAATATAAATTATAGTTTTTATATATTTATTAATATCTAAAAACCAATGATTGGTAATTTATAATTGAATTAATATTTTCTAAAAACATTATTTTAATGCTTTATAAATTAATTATATTAAAATTAATTTTAAAAATTATTTGAAACTGATCAAAAAAATGGATTTAAAAGTTAAAATTAGTTGGTATAATTTATCTAAATATCTTAACTTTATTTTTGTGAAAAACACTAATTTACAATTGGTAAAAACTGATAACTTCGTTAAAAGTTAAAATGAAAAAAGTTTTAATAGAAGGGCTATATGGGTTGAATCATCTTTAAAACATGTATGAAAAAAGGTTGAGGCTATCTCAACAATATCTATCCCCTAGTCACTTAATTTTCTAATTTTGGAGCCATGTTCCCTGAGTATGACTTTCCATTATTGAAATATTAAGGGTATTCACAATAATTTCATCCCCTTTCTCTTTCAAAATGGGAACTCATATCCCCTCTTACCCTCACACCAAAACCCCACATTATCATCCCAAGTACCTTCCGCCCCCCAAACACCCATATCACCCATAAATATGATTTTTCTTCTCAAAATACCATCCATTATGGGTAAATTTCAGGGAGTATGATATATGTTCTTAATATCTTTTTCTATTTTATAGTTCATTATGTAAAATTATTCATCATTAAATTACACTATTAAAACATAAAATTATAACATTAATATGACTATTATATTGATATTTTATTAAATTTAATTTATACTAATTAACCATACTTTAATTTATCCCTTAATAAATTAGGAAACAATATTCATGTGACTATGCAAACTATGACCTCCACATAGATCCATGTTTCTTTTTCCTTAACCTCCATGAATAGATGTTCCTAATATTAAATTTATAAATTTTTTTGTTGGATAACACTCTATAGGGATTGAATTGAGTTTCAAATTATTAATTCTATTTAAAAATGTGTTAAAAAATCTACCAATTTCTCAAAACACCCAATTAAAAAAGATAGTATATAATGTAATTATATCATTCAAAAAGGTTTTAAAAAGATCAATCACCATATTTATAACATATTATTTAAACCCTTTTATCAATTTAAGTATATTTACTAAAATAAAACATATTACTTAAAACAGTAATTAAATTTATCTATCAATGTAATTTTTTCTTATTATAGTTTTTTAAAATGGTCATAGGTTAAATTTAAATATAGATAAAACAAAAAATAATAATTCACAAAATGGAATTAAATAAGGTCTTTAGTCTAAAGATGAGACATGATCCAATATATCTATAAATCACTCAATGTTATGAAGGTAAATATAGAAAAAATGATTCACAACCTAGATTAAGTTTTATACAACATTTCAAAATGAAATCTATTCTTCGCATAGCCTCTTCCACAGTTCTACAATGAATTATAGATGAAAAGAATTAAAACATACTGTCTAGAGCTATCCAATCCAATAAAGGATCCTGTTTTTACGAATAAACAAAGTAAAATAAAACTCATCTAAAAAATATAATCTATAACATAAAGATAAAGCAATATGAGTTGTTAATATTTGATGCATCTCGATCTAATCTGCCTCCACTGATTAGGGGTCCATGATTCTGTCTCTAAAATGGGTGAACTAATTTTTCATATAATTTTTAGTAAAAAATTATTTTTTAGGGTGATATGAGTGAGTTATCTATATTTCATTATTTTTATAAATAACAACTGTATTTTACTCTATTATTATCTATTTGAAATTCCAATCTTGTCCTCGAGCAATTCTTTTTCTTAAAGAGTACATTTTCTCAAAGTATCCATTGGAGAGAATTCACTACATATGTAATTAGAATGGTTCTGAAATTTATTCTCTAAAATATAATCATTAAGGATTTTAAAATAGTGTACTTCTTAAGTTAGACATTTTAAGATTTATTAATATAAATCATGGTTACTCTTGGTCTTGGTCACTTGGAATAGTCAGTTGGTTTGTTCTTCAGGTCACTTGATCTCTTTATGTGGTATCACATGGCAGGTTGAATCTTTGATGTTTTAAGTTCTATTATTCAGAAGGTAAATATATTTTTATGAATTATATATAATTTCCTTCATGTTTAAAAAATATGTTCACATATTCCTGTGGTAGGTACTTCATTGTTTTGATCATTACAATACAGAAACATAGCTAGTAGAATGATTATAGAAAATTTTTCTTACCTATCACACACTACCTTGGTTGTTCATGTGATGGGTTTATTAATTCATATATTAGGTTGATCATCACATGTTCTATGTTTTGTACACATGTGGTCACTTAATCTCAACACAATGTTAGTTTGTGAAATCGATAATATTTTCCCATGTGATAGGAAATAAGTAGAATGTACATATTTTCTTTTAGAGTACAACATAACGTTGGTTACACATGTTCACTTAACCTTCACAATAATTTCATTTTCATCAAACATTAGGTTTATTACACATGATCTTTTTTGTCATGGTAGGTTCAAGACATAGTCAATTTTATCAATTGCTCCCGAAAAAAATCTAACTATCGAAAAACATGAAATTTATTAAAAATATAATAAATGTGATTTAGGATCACTATAATAAATAGGTGTTGGACTAATACAAAAACCTTCCCATTTTCTATGATTGAAAATATTAACATGAAAAGTGAAATGAATTTAATATATCAAAAATATTATTTCCAAAAACTGAAAAAAAATATTTATCAACGTCCCAATGCATTGTAACATTCCTCAATTTAAACTATTAATTAAACTAATTTCATAATTAGACACCACTTTTGGGTGTATCAAAAATTGAAGGAATGAAAAATATATTAAAAAATAAATTAATATAAAAAAAATTATAATAGTCATAGTATAAAAGATAATAATTATATTACATTAATATCATAATATATTACAAAAAACTACAAGGGGCATACCTATTAAGAATCTTTATCAGAATATCATTTTGAATATGACACATCCCTGATGTGATCAATAAAAATGGAAACCCTTCAATTGGATGAAAATCGTAAGGTATGTTTGCTTGGTTGGGTAGGTTTTGGTACATAAGTTGTAGGAGGGTCCAAAATTCCCACAAGCCTAGAAATAGAATTGAGATGATAGACTAATAATCTAAAAGATAAGACAAAGGTGTTAATGGTTGAGGTTGAAGAAGTAGGGATTGAGAAACTTTTAAGACATGAGGTGTAAGAATAGTGGTATTAAAATTGTACAGGTATCGTTTCATTAATTGATAACAGTTTTATGAAACTCTGGATCCATTCTACATTTCATGGAAATAATCAACTTTACTTTCCATAAAAGATTCTGAAACATGAGTCATGATATTAATATTTTCCAATTGGGACTTGAATTCATGGTCTGAATGAGGTATGTTGAAATAAAAAAACTAAGATCTAAATATAGCTTTTATAACTAACTTTGTGAAGACTGTACAAAGGTAGTATTTATTTTCATTTTTGATAGTTTATATATATTTTATTCCATTTTCAGAATTATTTTTTACAACCATCGAACTCTTAGATATATGTGTTTGAAATACTTATAACTCAATATCTCTCATTTATTTAAACTCATAAAGAACAACCCCTAATTATTCCCTTGTAATTTCTCAAATATCTTTCTTCATTAACTATAGGGATAAGAGGAGAAGTAGGTAGATCAGCAGATGTAGATGACTAAAACACTAAGTTAAGATATGTATGGTGTTTATTTAATATCATATTTGAAAGTTTATCTTTCAATGAACCTACTTATCATATATAATCATTAATCTCGTTTCTCTTTAGTTCCATCTTGAGATGAAATTTTGATTGAAGATGTTAAATGACAAACATCCCTAACTTTGAGATATCTTCTTATCAGGTTAGCTCAATAGAATGACCAAAACATGAAAATAAATATTTTAAAACCAATATATGATATGATTTGAATTCATACAAATAATAATTAGAAACATGTAATATGCAATTAATATTATGTGTATCCAAACACACTAAATTAGGCAAATCATGAGCCAACATCCTACCATCATACTCACAGTTTACATACCTATATCTTAAATCATAATTTTATAACTCATGAGAAACATCCTCACCAACCTCATGAACGAAATTAAGGGGTGATTCAATATATGATGTCTCACAACCTTTAAAAGTATCTTCATCTTTTTTTTGGAGTATGAACAAATAAATCATCCCATGTTTGGTCTGCTAAAGGTCTAATAGAGACCTCAAATCCATTATAATAATATATCTTAACAATAAAAAATCCTTCTAAAGCACTCAGAGTAGATGGAATGGAAGTTCTACCATCATGAGGTGGACTACCCTCAACATCATCCTGATACTATAAATAATCTAATCCAAGCACAACTGATTATGGGGATTTCTTTTTCTTACATTGTGTATATATTATAAAATGTCTTGGAGTTATTCATGTAATAAGAGATTTATATGAATGTATTTCATCTCTAAAAAGTCACCAGAATCATTTCATTGATATTTATCCATATATCCAGTGGTATCCACCTTATTGTAAACAATATACATAGATTATAGATCCTTATTTATAATTTATACTGATCATGTATTTTTGTTTAGATCGTCTATCTTTCCCTTTTATATGAATGTTTTCTAAAAAAATTTGATATTTTTCCCTAAAAATGATTGATTTCACATATATATATATATATATATATTACATATCCTTTGATATTATTTCAAAATGTTCTAAAAGGAAAATTTATTAAAATTTCCCAAATGGGTCACTTTTGACTCTCTTAACAAATTGCTTGAAAATAATTTTTATTCTAACATTTACAAAATGAATATATTTTCACACCATAATTTACATTATTTTACTTTAATTTTACTTTATATGTTACCATGATTTTATTCAATGAAAAATTTAAAGTCATTTTAATTATATTTGAATTCATAAATGAAAATGAACCTTGAGGTTACTTAATACTCGTTATGGATATGTGTTGTTTATACCATCCTTATTATTTCACTATGTGGATTATAATAATAACATGGAAGTCATATCTTTTCCACAGGTGAATCAGACAATAAAAAAAATTATTATTGTTACGTAAAAAAGTGAAAGATTCTAAATTTCTTATTAATTTATGGTATATGGAAATTATATATTATCATATGTGTTCTTAAATAGTTTTGTGTGAGACTAATATAACTTATAAAATGGGTGAGGCCAGATAACATCAGGAGAAGATGATATAGCTTATATAATGGGTGAACCCAGATAGCGTTGGGTGATCCAAATGTAGCTCATATTATGGGTGATACCAAATAGAGCTATGTAATCTCGATATATCTTATTTGATGGGTTCACCTATATTTCACTCCAATTCATTTTTTAATGTTAATTTTATTAATAAGAAATAAGGAGGGAGTTACCAGGGTCATATACAAGGGATTTAACTCAGATCTATGTGTTTCTAAAATGGGTCTAAAATTGGTAAAGAAGATATTGTTCCAAGATTCCAATTACTTATGTTTTGTCTTTATATTGATTTTAAATGTTTCTTTTGATCAATATTGACAAATAACTTCACATTATAATTTATTTTCATAAATCCTTACTTTATAAAATACTTATTCCTTTCTATATATTTATTGATCTATGTTTTATTGGTATGATTTATCAAATTTTATACTCATTCACTTTTATTATGGCATAAATCTAGTATTCTCAGGTTATTCTCTTTAATGAAATTTAATTGTAAATGATTATGTTTACCTTTACAAATCATTTTATATCACCCTTCCTATGTTTCTTTTCCCCTGATTTTCAAGAATGGTGTTGAATGAATTATTCCAATAAGGGTTTCATATGCATGAAGATGATGGTATTATGTGAATTAATAAAAGTTGGGTTAAGTGGAAAAAATCTCTTTTAAAGGCATGGGTATTGTTTATGTAAGACTTTTTTCTATTTAAATAAATTTTTTTAATTTAAAAGGTCTTTGTTTATATAAGTGATCCAATATTTCCTTTTTATGTTGTATTTTTTGGATGGAAAAAATTGATTCCCCTTCATCAGTATTAAATCAAAAAATGTAAATTTTTTATTTTTGGATCAGGATACAGAAGTGTTGGTCCAGGTCAGTTATATAGGGTGTCACAAGATAACATGTAGGAATTATTTCACCTACAAAATAAACCAAGATAAAAAATGGGTTACTATCAAGAAACCATCATGAGGTCTCTATGCATTAGATAGAAATTCCATAATAAATAAATAGCTATAAAATAAGTTCAAAAAATAAAGAATATGCAACAAAAAAACAAAACTTTTTCTAATAATTTTTTCACCTATGTTAATCCATTTGTATATAAATATTTTACAATAAGAATAAGGAAAAAAATATAAAATAAATGTAGAAGGATATGGTGGATGATACACCACATATCCCAATCAAGTTAAACCAACTTAAAAAACAACATCTTAATGTGACTCTCAAATTTCCACCATGAACCTAACAACACCCACATCCAAAGTAATAGTGGTAGAAAAACCTACAATCCATAACCTAGTAACCTATAGAAGACATAAGGACTTCATACCAAGAAAAATTTATTGGTAGGGTGTGATCCAAAGGCTAATAGGATACCATGATGAGTCTATTACATTCTCTTTATAAAGAATCTATTCCACTAGTTGAAGGTAATATAAAAGAAATCGCTTCCATTTTCCAAAAAAATGTAAATAACCAACCAATGCCTTAGATTATTTTCTTAAATCACATCGATTATGAAACATGCCTCAAAGAGGACTTACCAAGTCTCGAACATTTCAGAAACCAAAAAATACCTTTTAAAAGCATTCATTTCAAAAAGAAAAAAGCTAAACCATCAATTTTATTTTGAAACATCCCTTTTTAAATTAAAACCTCACATGGTTAAAAAAATATTCCAAATAAAAAATTCACAAGGATTAAATATAAATCAACAAACTTATTTCCCATTTTTAAAAATAAACATGCACTCACACACACAACATGATTATAATCAAGAGAAAATATATTAAAGTCTAAATGTATGAGAGTCATAAGTAAATGAAAATAAAAACACAAGTCAATCCTTACCAAAATAATTCTACTATGTAATAAATTACCAATATTTTAAAGTAGGTTCAAAACTAGATGTGAAAAAGAGGAACCAATTTCTTTAATTTTAACATTCACATAAACCATCACATGGATCACTTTAACTAGGGTCATTGGTGACACCCCACTAACCAATTAAATGAATTTAACAAGGATCTAGATGACAGGGCATAAATATCAACTAGTATAGATAACATCCCATTACTCCCCACTTAATGGACAAGGGTTCCCCGTGTTATAGTTGATTGAGCTACACCACTATAAAACCCATGTCAATCAAATGATAATATCCTTGATAAAAGGAAATAAAAGAACTATTAAATTATTTACACCTTCAATACACCCACTTAAATAATGATCCACAATCTAATTCACATAACCATGAATCATAGTTCATATAACTATAACACATGGAAACAACCATAATAGTAAAAAATTGGGTCCCATAAAGGGTTAAAACATCAATAAATAAAATACATCTATCACATAATGTTCCAAATTATCCTTTTTTTATAACTAGGAATCCCACCTTCAAAAATCCCTTTTTAGAAACCACCTTTGAAATCCAAGAAAATTCAGGATTGGATATAATAATAATTAAGTCATCATATTTGCAAATAACCAAAGGCTCCACCCTAAACAATAAAACCAAGATGACAAACATAAAATTTTATTAAAATTTAGAAATCCTTTAAAATATACAAACCACTTTTTAAAATAAGTTAAATAATTTAAAATAAGGTAACCCCATTACAAAAGTAAGGAAAACCATTTATAATGAAAGGATACTGACTCTTAAACAATAGTATACCACTTAAAATAAAGAAAACTCATTCTAAAAATAATACTCCACTTTTGAAATAAAAAATGTTCTAAATAACCATGAACCATTCAATTTTTTTATAAAAACCCATGAATGGAATTTTATAAAATAATTAGAATACATAAACCTCTATTTAATGACAATGTCTCACTGAACTAAAATATTAATAAATTTTTTCCAATGGAAAAATACTAATAAAGAATTAAAAACCTTCGATAAATAAATCTTGGTGTCGTATATATCAATACACCAGTTAAAAAAAATTAAAAAATAAATAAACCATGTAACTTTTTAAGAAAATTAAAATTAATGGAAAGCCATATGTTAAGTGGTTGAACATTTCCTATTAAATGAAAAATACCCAAAAATGTCTCAAGAGAGATCCCACTACCCATAGCAATAGAAAGACCCAATTCTAAAAAAACTATAACCATGAAAATCACCCAACTTTAGCTATTAGGATTATAAGGGAAGAGAACAAGAGGGAAAATCATGGAAGAAGTAGTGTAGAGATATTATCTTTTGATATTATTAGAACTAAACCACACTGAATTGACCCTAGAGTTTCTAAAATTAGAAATAGAGGCCCTTAAGAGGAACCATAGATTAATTATTTAAATGTAGAGGCATATGGAAGAAGATCTCAAAAAAATACAAAAACCTCAACCAGTTATATTGTTGTCCTATATGGTTTACCAAACTATCTGTAGACCGTATGACCATCACTATCCCAAAACTACATATGTTTCATGCTTTCTAATACAAAGTTTTTCAAACCATCAACCCAAGACATACGCCCTAGAACTATATGTGGTATTTTATATGTGGATTTATTTGATGAAATTCCGTAAGTGATAAGGTACTCATAATGTTTTGATATGTATCCATTGAATGACATGACTCTTCTTTCCAATATGATGTTGAAGTAAGTATGATAGATGTTTGGGGAATTATGGTAGCACATGATGACCTAAAAGATATGTATTCCTTTTTTGTTAATGTTTTTTTTCATTTCATACATTCTCATATATTTTTTGAACTTATCCCAAGGGCGTGTTATTATGTCCTACTGGGTTTATAACTCACAAACTACATGGGAACCATAGTGTTAATATCAACCTTATTTTATGGGATCTAATAAAGGGAAAGGGATATATAATGAGATACTGAGAAAATGGAGTTGGTAAGGGACAAACATGATTTTAGGACTTTCAATGGGATAAATTTTTAGTTCTAACTCGTAATTTTTTTCTTTTTTATACTACATGTATAATATATAAGATTTTAAGATCCATTTGACTACTAATTGATGATTAATCTACTTACATTATGTTACCATGTGATTTTTTCAATATGGTTGACTACTAGAATTATTGACCTTTACCATTGTTTATTTAGTACTTCACACGTTATTATTATTATTGATGTTTACTGGTATCAATGGAATGGTGACCCCACTAGATGATTGGGGACCTCATTTCTAGTTAGTAGCCTCTTTCACATAGGTCTTTGGACATCATTCCATGTGTTTCTATTTCATGAATAAAATTATTTCATTCTGGGTGTAACAAAAAGCTTCTGAAATGATATAATTAAAAATTAAAGTGTTTCATATAGTATAATGAAAAATATTTTACACAATATCATAACAAGAGAAAGGGAATAATATAAGAGACATAATATCCCTAATAGAATTAAAATAAAAGTAACAACATATATTGGATAGAAGATATTTTATAAAACATGAAATAGGAAGGAGTGATAAGTACATCCAAAAGGGGAGAATATTTGTATGTGATAACACTTATTGAATTTTGATAAAGTATTAAGAATTGATCAATAAATGAGAGAACATTTAAATCCTAAATAATCATAGAAAAATTTAAAATAAGGCTATAATGGTATTGTTTATTCAATATGTAGAAAAGGTTTGATAAGAAAGTGGTAATAGATTAAAAAAAGAATCCCCTAAAGGGAAAGGTAGAGAGTGATCCCCTTACAAACAATATAAGGATTAACTTGAGAATAAACGTATCATATTTTATTGAATATGCATGTAAATAAAAAAAAGTTTCATAATAAAATATATAACAATATTAGAGTAAAAAATATAGAGAAATAGAATCCCAAAGAGTAGGATTGAGATAGAATCTTTTTACCGTATTCCCTGTTTTGTTTAATTGTTTTTACACCTCATATATAACCAAAATTTGTTTATTAAAACACTAATATTGAATTATATTGAATTAATTTATATTAATAATTATCAATTATAATTATTAAAATTTTCTATTGACTTTTCATTAGTATTAAAATCTAATTGATGATTGATGTTTCTATTTGATTTACTATCACCAAAAGTATGTCTTGGATATATTTTTAAACTTAGAGTTGTTATAAACCATGGAATTGTTTTCAATCACATTCTGAACCAAGAATTAAGATGAATTTTATGATTAATTTTTCACTAAAATATTATCATTTAATCATTATTATTCCATTTATGAATATTTTTTGGGAAGATTTAACTGTATCTAGAATTTTCTCAAAGGATTGATGACATCCTACGAACTCTATAAATGATGAATTATCTCATGGAGAATGGGATATTTGGAGAGGGTCAGAAGTGTTTCTTCTTTCTTAGTATGTGTAAAGATATGTAATATTAACTTCAGTTTTTAAAATGGTATATAAGATTAAATCAAAAGATGGACTACCTATTAAAGGATAAAATTCTTGAAAAGGGGATATATAAGGGTAACTTTGTGTTTTTGGAGATGGGAAAGAATATGATTTTGGAAAATGAGATGTGTAAGACTAATCTTGTTAATAAATTATATTAACATGGAAAAATTTATGGATATTTCAGAAAAATTTGATAAATAATATTAACTTATAGTTAAATTTATGATTTTTGAAATGTATGGAAATACATATTATTAATAGTGGTGATATATAAGACTAAATATATATTTTTAATAATTTTTTTAGAAAGTTATAGAGATTAATGATATTGAGTTGGAGTTCTCATCTGATATATAAGAACTATTATATTGTTGTGGGGATCATCTAAGATTAAGTAGTTTGAGAATTTCAAAGGTGTTATGTTACGTGATAGAAATATCACAGTAATTAATTAAAATATTACAAAAAAATTTATGAGAATATTTATGTGGACAAATTCATGGAATATATTTAGGGTAATTAACTCGTTATTTTTTAGAGGAATAAATGGAATGATTTTTTTCATATATGAATATTGAAATTTTAATTTTTTGTGGAAATTATTCAGACTAAAAATTTGATTAAATTTAATCAAAATATTATTGTTGACACTCCATTCCATCAAAGAGTCTAAAAATTGAAAAATAAAATCCCATTATAAAGAAAAGGGGAGAATACATGAAGAAAATCAAGATTTTCAAAGGCATGAATTTTGAATAACCTTAGTCTAGCCAAAACACAGTCGGCACGAATCCTACATTCGTGCCCCAAACTGTCATGCATCCTACTTGCATGCCCTAACTCCTTTCACCCTGGGCCCGGTTTTGTTTATAAATAGACCCTTGGGGCCCTCATTTGTATGGACGAATTTCCTTGAAGACCAATTGCTGCTCTAGTCACCCTAGTACTTCACCCCAGTCTTTCGAAACTTTCAATGAAGTTCTTTATCACCTTGAGCGGAGTATTTAAGGGAGGATCATTGGAGTTAATTGCTTTTAGTGTTTGAAAACCATAACACTTGCACCGCTAAAGTGACCAACCTCCCCCAATCATAAATACTAGAGCTCCAACTATTCCTTCCATAGGAACTTGAGCGCCCTACTTCTGGGATCACCTATAAATTCTCTTGAAGGCTTGAGCAAGGTCTCACCCAAGTATTACCATATAGGTTGTTCGTAATTTAAGTGAACATCAGGTCACCCAAGTATACTTGTGTGCCCATACTTGCACGCCCTTCTCTACTTGGGTGCCCCTACTTGATTCACTTAAATTCTTCACTCTCTTCAGTCTACAAGCCATCAAGCCTTCCTCAAAGCCATTCATGGAAAGGATTCTTCTTCATTGGCTTTTTTTTTCTGAATGGGATTCTGTTGAGACCTCCACCAAAACCTCCTGACTTATCAAACCTTTGGAAAAGATGCATTAGTGTGTCTCTTATTTGGGTTTTTATATCCAAAGTCATAGGTTTCCTACATTTTTTTCACAATGGGTTTAGGATTCATGGAGTTTCTGTGGGTTTGTATGTCCACAGTCGCATGGACCTTTCTCCCAGAAACAGTGTTTGGAAGTTCTCGGTTTGGAGGAGGGTTGGGTCCTGGCCTCACCCTTCTCGAAGAGATGACCCAGAACTTCATGACTCTGGTAGGGGAAGATACTGTTCATACATACTTCTCCTTTTAAAAATAAAGGAGAAGTCTCCCTCCCCTGCGAGGATCAATTTTAGGGCAACTATCCTAGCATAAGCCCCTTTCTTTTCTTGCAGGAGGTAGCATTAGTGCTCCTCTTTTCTTCTTCAGTGCCAAAGACCAGAGAGGATATGGGCACAAGAACTCTTGTTAACCATTCCCTCTACCATTTCACTTTGTCTCTATGGGAAACCATCTTTGTTTAATCCCCTAACCTTCATTATTTTCTCCTAACTTTAGACCCTTGTCCAATGTAAATAGAACCGAGTGAATGCTCGTCGCCTCGCCCTCTTCCACGATCGACGCACCGTCTTCCACGAGCAGAGGAGGAAAACATTAAAAGTGTGAATTCCTTAGTTGAATATTTTAAATCCTCTTATTTCTCACAATGAGCATGACTCACATGGGCTTAGAGATTTTTCATGGTAACAACATTTACACAATTGAAGGAACTACGAGAACTCTAATTCATGTTCATTCCTGGATACATAGGGAGTCCTTTTAGGGCCTGAGCTCACTGGATGTCCTCTTTAGGATTCCAACCTTAATTCCCTTAATCCGAGAATCCTTCTTAGGAATAAGACCCAAATTAAACCCTCAATTCACCAAGGCATCATTTTGAGGAAGTAAGCCCAAACTCATTTCTTTTAAATGACTATACACTCCTATAAGACTAATCTAACTACGTAGGATTTGATTCCCATCGAAATAGGATACTTAGGAAGCCTCCTTGAGGTTCAAACCCAATAAATTAAAATCAACCATGTTCTCTTTGGGACATATTCCCAAAAGGGTATGATCCTACTTGGAAACCCATATCCTTTGCATGTTCCTTGGGATGCTTTTGTATAAGTCCCACACTATGTTTTGACTAAGAACCTTCTTCTTAGATGTCTATTTCACATGACATTAAACTATACGACTATGTCCTTATCATATGACCTTAAATGGTATGATGTGTCCCATTCATTGGCACTGAACTATGAGGTTTCTGATTCCTTTTACATGGATACATAGGAAGCCCATTTTATAAACATGATCCCAAAATCAAACCAAACCTTCGTCTCCCTTGATGACAATAAATTATAGAGTGCCCTAATGAGTGGCTTAAAAACTAATATCATCATAACGATGATTAAAATAATCTTTAAATAGTATATTAGAGGATTCCAATGATGTAGAACCTCTAATACATATAGATATGTTTATTAATGAAGAACCTTGAATGCATACTTATGATTCTAAATTTTACACATGTTAATAAGGGATTGAATGTTGTTAGGTAAACTTATGTTATGATTAGTGAATTAATAAGGATTCATGAAAATATATTAAATTTACATAGAGAGTCCTAGAGTAGACAATAATTACCCACAAAAGGGAGTGATGAGTCTGACTTCCCATCCTCTCGACCAATGTACGTTCTTAAGTATCATAAAGTTCAAAATGTAATGAACGACTGCCTTTGGAAAGCAGGTCCCTTTTGGATAAATAACTATTGTAAATTTATGGTTCTATAAATAAATCCAATAGAACCACCTAGAAAAAGTGATTCTTAAAATTAGAATAATCGTTTCAAGGAACTATGAAACAATTATTTCCATATATATGAAGATATTAAAGAAATAAGAATATTTTAAATATCAATTTATCGGTGACCCATACAGGTTTAAATTGGAACAAGTTTCATACCTTGACCACCACCCGACCTGTGTATCTCTCATTAAAGTCCCATGTTAGCATAAATAATGGTATCAAAAAATAGTTCTTTCTTGTTGGATTTTATTTTATTGTTAATTGATATAATTATTTATTTATGTTAAGCTTAATTTTTTGATGTTATATCCTTGTAATATTTTGGTGACATGGTGAAGGGAAAGAATATAAAGAAGAATCATGTCTATAAGGGAATTCCATATATTATAGAATTTTTTGTGATAGTTATATGCAAATAAATAATTCTAGTAAAATTCAAAAGGAAATAATTAATGATTGAAATTTCGAATCTATTAATTCGTTCCACAAAAATGTAAGATTTTATGAGGGTCTTAATATCCTGAGTGATGTTGGAATTACTAATGATAGAAATATATCAAGGAATATAAAATTGAAATTTATACACATATCATAGGATAATGATCTAATACTCCATGACGAATTATTAATGTAAAATAAAGAGAATAAGTAACATGATATTCAGGTTTTAGTACTATATATTATGATAAATAGTCTAAAATATTAAACAAAAGGTTGGTCGAAAGTGGTTATTGATCTATTGGTGGGAATCATATCTAATACAATGAAATGGAATTGGTTTCCTTGAAGATGTATAATCTTAATTATAGTTACAAGGATATGATCATTTTCTCAAAATTTGTTCAAAACTTGAAGTCTAAGAAAAATGAACTACCTAAATAAATTGTAATATTGTTCGAGAGAAATCTAAGGGTGAAACAAGAGAATATGAGAATTAAGGATTCTATAACTCAGATGAACATAAAGATGATAGAACATAGTAACACACTGGATCAGCTTTACCATGCATTATAGGATGAAATGTTTAAGGGGTAGATGTTCATGGAATTATGAACACTCTACTTGATATAAGAAAAAATAAGATATGGAAACTTGAAAAGAATTTTTTCATGGTCATAAAACAAGATTAACAGCCAAAATATTTGGGTATGCCTATTATAAGATATTACTTACATTTTCCATTTGGTTATCCCTTATCAGGTGATAGTGGGATGAAGAGAAATTATTCTAATTTAGAATAGAATTATGAGACATTTCAATGATGAAAAGGCCTCTATTAAGTGGTAAATACTAGAATTTTCTATTATGAATTCCGTCTAAATTCTATGATGAATAGAATCATGAGAGTTCCTATGAAAATGGAAAATATGGGATATAATTAAAATAGCCAAAATAATTTCCTTATAACTATAGAAGAATAATACATGAGTTTAAGGAGTATATATGGGTAATAATGATTTAATTATGGAATGAATGACCATATTTTTAGTTTTTTCTATGAAGAATAAAATATATTTTATACTATGAAATTTATTTATCTTTGAAAAATAGAGTAACAAACCATAGAAGCCAAAGTATGATTTTTTATAGAATAACACTCAACATGAAAATCAATTATTTAAATGTGATTATAGGAGTGGATCATCTTGAATAAATATTTAGAATCACTATATATCTATTGATAAATATATTCATTCAGGAAATAAATTTATTAGGTATATTAAAGAAGATGAAAATGAAAATTTAAACTTAAATAGGACTTAAAAATATATATCTAAACAAATGGATTATTAGAATGTGAAAAATAGGATTTAGAAAATTGAAAGGATTCTAGAATATTATCATGTAAAAGATATAACCCTAAATAAGGTTTTTGTTTTGAAATATAATGATTCATTGTGGGATAAACAGTGAATAGGGATTCTTTAGAGAAAAATACAAAAAATGATGTGATAATAGATTCATGATGGAGTAAGAAATAAAAGAGAGAGAAACATGGTGATTTGTCCCATGAAAAATAAATCAAACCCAAGAAAAATTAAGACATGTAATATTCTATCAAAACCATTTTTGATCCCATTATGAATCCAAATTAAAGGGTAAAAGAAAATGGTGGTCCATAGTTACACTCCAACCTCCACAACATTAGAAAATTAAAAGATCCCCACTTACAATATATTTAAATGTTTTTATACATGATGGAGTGTTGCAGGTCTTAGGGTAAGATATGGTTTATGGGGAGATTACATTAAAAAATGAAATTGGTTCTAAGGTATGATTTAGAAATCTAGTTTCTGTTAGAGTGCAAGTAGGAATCATAATAAATCTAGAATTGCAAGTACATGAGTATAATAAGAGGAATTGTAGGACACTTAAAGAAGGAAGATGACACTTTAGTGAATAAGTTGAAAAAAAAATTACTTAATTTTTTTATCTAACATTTGATATCATATTATTGTTTTTGGGATATCACTATTTGAAAATGAGGATTTAGCGGTGGATTTTTAGGTGTGGTTTTGAAAACCACTACTAAATGTTTCATTTATTCTTTGTTTTTATGGTTTTAAAAAACTATTTGTAATTCATACTAGTTTATTAAAAACTAAAAAGAAATTTATAATAGGTTAAAATAACTAAAAATTGGAATTTATTTATTTATTTAATTTTAGCGGTTGTTTTTTAAAAAATTTGCTAATTCATGGTGGTTTATTAAAAGTCACAGTGAAATTAGTGATAATTAATAATTAATAAAAAATTAATTACTTGTTTAATATTAATTATTTATTATTTATTATTAATTATTTATTATTTACTATTTACTATTTATTATTTATCATTTATTATTTAATTTAATTATCAATTTTTAATTATTTATAAATATTAGTAAGTAATTATTTAAAAACAAAAATTAATTATAAATTAACAACTAATTATTAATTAGTAATTGGTAATTATTAATAAATTATTATTTATATCTGTATATATTTACATATAAACAAACACACTCATATATGTACATACATACATACATACAAACATACATCTATATTAAAATCCTTCTTGAAACTTCCTCACTTATGTTTTAAGAAAGTTGAAAATCATACTTTAGCTTCAAATAACAATAAATTTTTATTTAAGTGTTTGTTTGTGCATTTTAACTTGTCAAATCAAATATTGAGAAAATAAATATGATCATATTAGTTAAATAATTCCTAATAATTAATAATAAAAATATATTAATGTTCAAAGAGAAGTTTAAAATCAAAATTCAACTTCAAACAACCATATATTTTGATCCAAGTACCCCTCTGGTCTCTACGACATGTCGAATAGAATATTTCATTATGATCTAAAAGATTTGGTTCTCAGGGACTTATGAAAAACAATTTTCAAAATAGGCCTTAAAGTTATATAAAATTGTATTTTAACATAAGTTTCCCTAATTTTAGAACATTCAATGGATTTGTAGCTTCATTAAAGAGAATATTCTTTTCCTTTTTGTGTCGTGTATAAATTTATTCACTAGGTTTACATTTCTGTTGATATTTTGGTATTCCATTTTTAGTGTTTTTTTATAATGTGTCTTATATGCCAGGGATTTCCATGGCATAGTTAATCCCAAACACTACTCTAATAGGATTTTCAAGGCTTGAGTTTGGATAGAATTCGTGGTCAAACATTAGTGGTCATGGATATTCCTTAAAATAAGAAGTTCATGTTTATTTATTGTTCATGTGTATGTATATTTATAGATATTTATATGTGTGTGTATCTATATATTAGTTTATATAAATTTTTATTTATTTATTTATATATTTATATATATGTATATCTATGTGTACATATATATTTATATATTTATATTTACTTTTAAATTTGTATTTATTTTTTATTTATATTTATATTTAATTTTATTTGATTATATATATATATATGTATTAATATATTTATGTAAATTTATTTATTTTATATATTTTTAGATATTTATATGTAGTAATGTATATTTATTTATATTTATATTTAATTTTTTCACTATGTATGCATGTTTTTATGTATTTAAATATATACATATATATTTATAAATAATCATATTAATATATAATTATATATATTCAAAAATATTTATATGTATTTTTGTATATTTTGTATATTTTTGTATATTTTTATATATTTATTTGTTTTTATATTCATATATGTGTATATTTATATGTCTTTATTTAATAACCCGGTTTTTGGATATAAAGGACTTTGGAATATTCTTGATGTTATTTCAGAGCAGTGCCTTTAGACGGCGTGCGATTCCGAGCCCCGGTGTGAGGGGAATTAAATTTTCAGTGCGTTCATACTGGGAACGCCAAATAAATAGGATAACTCTTAAACGGTGATCTGGATCAGAGATCCAAGGGTACATATGGGTCCGTAATGGGGTGTTTACCCTAGGAATGACATAAAGCATGTCAGTGCAGGACTTTGGGACCCCTCGCTCGCTATCGGAACGTTAAATGGATAATTAAATTAATTAATTTATTCGTTTGATGGTGAAACTCAAGTATCTATTAAATAGTGGATCGGATCGGAAAACCGAGGGCACCGTTGAGTTTAGAGCCTGTCTGTTACCCTAAGAGGGGTGTAGGTTTTTCGGGCACGGGCTGTCAGTGAAAAATGGCCCCAGGGGCGTTTTCGTAATTTGGCGGCCTCGGGCGTGGTCGTTGTAACTTCTGAAATGGGCCTCAGATTAAGATTCTGAGACCACTGTTGTGCTTAGAGCATCGTGTTTACCCAATGGGCACCCTCCTCTTTGTCTGCATCGGGAGCGGAATCGGGGGTGAGTCGGGCCGGGGGATTTAGCAGATATTTACTTAATATCTGCTTTCTTCCCCTTCCCCTTCCCACTTACCTCCCTTACCTAGACGCATGGCAGGCAACAGCACCCTATCTCTCCTCTTTCCTTCCTCCTCCTCCAAGATGGAAAAGATGGATCATAGGTAGTTTTGGCTTTGGCGGAGCTCGGATCGAGCATAGAAGCGTCGACGTTCCGCCCGCCGGTAGGTGGATTTGAGTTTTACACCCTTTCTGCCGCATTAATTTCCATTTATGCTCAATCACACCATTAGATTGTCGAACTAAGCCGATAATTGCATAGATCCTCTCCTGAGCTTTCTGGAATGCTATACGGATCAAATATTTGACCACCGGATTGTTTTTGGTGGTCCTCTGAAATTTTCCGGCCACGAGGCCAGTTTCCGGCGAGGTCCCAAGGCGGCGAGGCTCCAGTCCGAGGCGGCGGCAGGGGGTTCATCCGGCGGCGACGGCGGGTACGTCTGGTGGCGGAAGAGGAGGCCGTCCATCCGGCCAGGCGGGCGGCGTCTCGCCGGTGCGTGGGAGGTGGGGTCGCGAAGCGCGACCCCGGTGGGAGACCAAGACCTGCCTATGGCGGGTCTTCGAGTGGAAGGACTGGCCATGTCGGCCGATCGGCGGCAGCGTGCCGTGGCGGAGTGGACCGGACCCATGGCTAGGCCCCGGGGTGGCTTTGCGGACCGGGTCGCGAAGCATCTGGGCTGCGGGCTCAGCGGGACGGCCGGCGTGGGCCGGCCCAAGCAGGGCGGACCGGCCGGACCGGGCCGGTTCGGCCCAGGAGGGTTTTCCCCTCCGACTTTGGACGCACGTATCTTGAGCTATGGGCGTCCGTTTTGCGTGCTGTCAGCGGCAGCGCAAACCTCGCGTCAAGGTGGACCTTTTGAGATAGTTTTGGAAATTTTAATTCCCAAAAGGAGGGGCCTCGGAGGTGCGACGCTTCTTTAAGTGATTTGACGTTTTTCTGGGGATTCTTATTTTGGACTGTGCGGACACATCTGATGTCTGAATTGAGCATCGTCAGTGGCGTTGAGACCCTGGAGACGAGGCGGAGATTTCATGTGTGGCTTCGGGCTTTGAAACTGGATTTTGAGGTGCGGGCCCCACGTCCAGTCTTTTGAGCTGTAGGCAGCGCTTTATAACTTTTTCATCGGGCGTCCATTCGGCACGTGCGAACAGTCGATTCAGGATGATTTTCTGAAGGGATTGCAATGGTGCAATTCGACCGCTCTAATTCAGCACGATAGTGCGGACCCCATGAGGGTCGTTTGGGAAATGACGGGGATTTTCCATATCTATCACCGGACGATCGTTTTGGACAAGTGAATAGTCCAACTTGTGTACTTTTTCGAGAGGATCGCAATGGTGCGATCCGATGGCAGGGCTTCGGGACCGGGATGCAGGTTCCACGTGGTACCGCTCATGCGCGGTAAGCCGAAATGTATCTTTTTCTCCGGATATCCGTTCCACTCAAGCGAGTAGCGCTTTTAACGTGTTTTTCCGAGAACATTGCGATAGCACAGTTCGCCCGACCTTTTTCGGGGACGTGGTGTGGCGCCCACCCGAGCCGGCTATGGTGAATAGTAACTTTTTCACCGGGTGTCCATTTTGGGCAATTGAGTATTCAATCCCATGTGTTTTTCTGAGGGGATCACAGTGTTTGATCAGTTTTTTCAGTTTCGGGATCTTGGGGCGGGCCCCACATGGGTTTGTTACGGTGAATAGTACCTTTTTCACCGGTTGACCGTTTCAGGCGAGTAAGTAGTCTATCTCGCATGTTTTTTTCCATGGGGATTACAACAGTGTAATCTGTTCAGGCGAGCGGAGGCTCATACATGATCTTATTAAATGTGAAATTATGAAGGTGCCCCGGTGGTGGTTCTTCAACCGTGTTTGTAGCAGACCCTTGACGTGTGATCGTGTGCAGTCCCGTGTGAGTGATGTAAATGATTGGAGAGTTGTGGTTGGTTGTGCCTCAGCCGTTGAGGTGGCTGGTTGGAGTTTTTTCATTCACGCCTTCGTGTTGACGTTGGGTGCTGGGTGTACTGTAACGCCCCGACCCTAGTTACCCAGAGTCGGTGCATTATTACATAACATTGGCATGATCATGAGAAAGATCAAGTCTCGAAAGACCGATTAGTTTAGTAGCCTTGGAATAACTAGATACATCCATAAATTTTTACATTACATCATAAAAAAAACATCTTGTCTTCATATCCCCTCATACTATCCCTGCAGGTCATTCATAAATTACTTCTTCATAATCCTGGAAAAAAAATAAAACATTGAAAGGGGTGAGCTCGAATGCTCAGTAAGGATAACATTATAGAAGAAGCTTTCATAAATAAGCATAAACACTTAAGGCAATTTATAACTAAAACAAAAGCCTTTGAAACTTGAACTTCAGCATAAAATGGCAAAGGTAAAATGAAATAATGCCATTTACTTACTCACATGGATATTCTACTAGTCGAATGATCACATGAAATATCAATAACCACTTTCATAATGTTGGAATGCATAATGCCAGACTATCATAACCACATAGCCAAGGCCTCGTGCCAAGACTACAAATAATATTTTGTCAAGCCCTTGTGCCAAGACACTAGTTTGTCTCATGAGACCTACCGATGCATCGAGGAGCTATAGCCGGCTCCACCCGTCACTTATTAAGTCCAATGCATTCCTCATATGAACAGGTTTAAACATAACATAAACATTCGTATTAAAAATAGCATACGAAATGTCAATACTTCTACCACAAACCATGAATGGTATAAAAATAGCACATCCACGGTCAAACATAACTCATTTGATACAATATGGAAGACTTTATTGTATCACATTAACCACAATCAAGAATAATTAAGGATGTTGACATAGATGAAAATAATCATCAAAACTTTTTGAGAGAAATATCCCCCTTTTCTTGAAACATTTAAAAGTCACACTATTTGTCAAGAAGCCATTTAAAAATAGATTTTTGAATCAAAGTGTCCCATACCACTTTGAAACTTTTAAAAAGAGTTTTAATTTTAAAACTTTAATGTCCATATAAATAAATCCTTAAAACCATTTTTAAAACATGGACATTAATGAGCAGGATATAGAAGAATAAGTCTTTAAAACATTTTAAAATGGTATTTTGGTTAGAGGTTCTAACCAAAAGAGAGACACTTGAATACAAATAATTGAGTTAATAAAAACTTTGTAATATCATGAGAATAAAGGGATTCATGATATACTATGTCAAAGTACATTATATACACCACATAAAAGTGATTTGGTGTATATCAACAAAGAAGTCTCAGTTGAATGTAAATTGAGATGAAATCTCTCATAAAGGCTGTATCCTTAGGTTAAGGATAAATCAAAGACATAATTATGTGTGAAAAATATAAATACACTAAATATGATTGAATATTCAGTGTAAAACAATCAAAGGATATTCACACATATTCTTGTAGAAACAACACCAACGAATTGGATATTTAACTCAACAAATGGAGATTGAGTTAAAATTACTCTTATCAAGTTCATACCGATCACTTGAGAATTTATCAATGGAGTGATTATGTGTATCAAAAGTATATCCACAGAAAGGGGAGTGGAAATTAAGACATAATCAAATGAATAGCGATTCCACACATAATCTTGGAGTAATATAATCAATGAAATATGTGTAAAGCCAAATGAGTGGAAATTGAAATCTCAAATTCCCTTATCGATTAGGTAACTTACGAAACATACACCCATGAAAGAAGTATCATACCATGATGATGTAAATACCCATAAATTAAAGTATATTACACAATGAATACAATCATGGTCAGTACACATACACCACATGCAATAATTAAGTGGTGAACAATGGAAATCTCACGGAATTGAAAGTGAGATAAGAAAATCCCTTACCTTGTACTTTTCCTTGGTTAGGGTAGGTTAACCTCCTGTATAATGGTGAAATAATTGTTATTAAATAATAAAAGAATCATTTACTTTAATATGATATCATATATGATATTTTATCATTGATTTGTTAATAATATCTTAGAATTATCGTCATTTCGGGTGTTAACGGGTTCATTTTACTTTATATTCTTTGTTATGTGAGCCATATTCGTTATTAATGGGATGTATATTATTCATATACAGAATGGTATCAAGTTCTTAAACATCATTTTTAAATAATCAAATGATAATTATACTTGAATGGATACGATGGAGGATGAATCTCATCGCGTTCGTGGAGACGGTAGTCCGTACGTACGCACGAACGCAACTTCCATTTAATTTTTATTTTAAAAGAATTGAATCCAAATGATACTTAGGTATATTACTATTACAGTATAATATAATATTTTATATATGTTACTTAAGTTCATTAACACCATCCTTTATACGTTCCATGTGTGGTATGAACGAGTCATATCATTTTAAGGGGGCGGTAGTCCGCACTTCCTCAAATGAAATTATCATATGTATATACAACATGAAACGAATAATGGTATGAAATAAAATGGAATTACAGTAGATTATATATAAAATATATATCATTAATATCATATTTAATTACAGTTCCATCATAATGGCCACCATGAGAGGCGGTAAGATGTATTTGAACAATCATCGTTTCGTGAGGCGTTAGTTTGCCATCCACAGAAACATTATGTTCATCATCCATTAGATGGAGTTGTGTGTATGTGTAGTTTGAATACTTCTTATAACAACATCCTAGTATATTTAGGATACTGGTGTTGTTACAAAAGAAAGGAAATAAAAAGAGTTTGGGGGTTGGAGAAGCAAAATAAATGAAAATAATTTAAGAGAAATCGTTACCTTTAATTTAGGTAACTCACTTTGGTTGGAACCAAAGGACTTCTTGAAATGCTTTCTGCCTAAGGGTAAGCTTAAAGGAGGAGTAGAGGGATGTGGGGAGCTTATTTGGGCAGAGTTTGGACTAGCCAAGTGGCTTGAGAGGTGTGAGGAAATGAGAAGGAGGAGTGCCCTTTTATAAGAGGGGTGAGGGGCACCTTTGGAAAAGCTAGAAATATTAATTTATAATAAATTCATATTCGGTTTCCAATGGCTCCAAAGTTGACTATTCAAAGGTTGAGGTGGGGATAGGTCGAAAACAACTCATCCAATAGAATTTAGACAGGTTTGGGTACTTATATTAACCTTATCTTTAAGTATTAACTCTAAGTTAATTAGTTTCACTTTTACAATGTCTCTTTGTATTTTTATATAATATGGTTAATAAACTTACTATATACATCCAAAAGACACCCAAGTGGTCCATTAATGATTAACCTATCATAATATAAGTCTCTTGTCCGAACCTTAGATTTTTAGGAATTTAATATCAATTAATAATATAATATTTGTTTTAAGAACTCTTTTATGTCAATTTTGACACTATTCACTAGTTGATTTTTGTGAAACTCATAACAGATTGATTACTTCGAACAAAGTAAAATAAATAAATCCTAATATATCATATTATCCTAGAAAATTTGTTTAATTCATTAAAAGTTTCATATTATAATTATTTGGGTATTTATAATATCAATTATGTTAATTTTTTACTATTTTAGTAATTACTGCATCATCATTGTGTCATAAATAAAATAAATTTTTTAATGTCAAAAAATTATAAATAAAATATAATTATGTAGGAAATCTTTTTAGCTTTCTAATGAATATTTATAATCTAAAATCCAGCATATATAACCCTATGTAACAATTGTTTTGCTAAAGGATATATGCTTGTGTCATTTTTGTATTCATTTTAACTTAATTAATATAAAGTGTCATTATCACTTACAAGTGGATCCATGGGGTCCCAAAATTGACCCAAAGATGCCCATGGTCGACCATGTATCAACCAATAGGGTTAAGACACATTTTAGGGTAATTTAGTATTATTATAATATTATTTTTTTAACCCTTATTTACCGGATTTACCCTTAACCATGGTAAATAAAATATTTACCGCAGTAATTATTCAAAATGTCTAAAAATAAAAGTTACCTATTTACAGAATTTGGACATCCTGATTCCAAATATGGAATCCATTTTTCTAAATTCAAAACACAGAAGTGGCAGAAATTAATTTAAAATTAATTCCCGCTGTCAAAACAAAAAGCGTGTTTTTAAGAGATAATAACTATCAAAAGATTGACACTTGTTTATGTTCGGTTTAATTGTAAAATTATGTCCAATGACCAACATTATATTAAATGGTAAAAATATATTCTAAATATACTTTAAAACCACTCAAATTCACAATTTATCACTATTAATTATTTTGATTAAAAAAGTTGTTTTTAATTAAAATTTAGTAATTTTCACTATTCATCAAAATATGAAAGTTATCCGAAAAGTACCAAAATTTCACCTAGGATAAATTCGATATTCCGAATCCAAAAATGAAGTCCATTTTGAAATATAAAATATATATAATTTCAAAAAGTAGGTATTACTATTCATAACGGCTAGTTTGATTGGTTGTGGTGTGTTAAAATCTCGAAGTTGCGTACAATGCACGTCATTGCATTATTCGAAAGGAAACATACCGAGGAAGCTTGGGGTGTTACATTCTCCCCTCCTTCAATAAATTGCGTCCTCGCAATTTTTAAAATTTTACTTGGGAATATAATGGAAAGTCCCACATCGGAAAAAGAGTCAATAAAACTATCACTTTAAAAGAAAGAAAGAGAGGTATAAGGGTCATCCAAGATAACCCATACTAGGATTCCATGTAAGAAAACATGGATATGGATGATAAACTAAGTGTCAAGTTCTGATGGAGAGGGATAGAAATCATGATCAGGAGAAAGTTAACAATGAGAAAACCACAAACTTGTGTTGGGACAAACGACCATTAGTCTCCTATTAGGAAAGTAAACGGACAACATTTTTTTTTTAAGTTACATTACATAAGGAAGAGTAATTCATTTATGATATTGACTAAGAACATTATGAGATATACTTACATTTTAAATAGATTTTCATTCTTTAATAAATTTCCACCACTAACTCATTTTTTTTTAAACGATGAGTATTCAAGAAGACTTGGTCACACTGGAAGAGATAGAATAAACTTCTATAGAATCACATGATCCATGAAGGATAAACCATATATTTACATTGTCTTTGAAGATTAATCAAAACCAAAATGGTCAGTGAATGATCTAATGATCCCCCAAAAGGATATTCATTGAGATAAATATGCACTAATCTTAATTTCTAAAATTAAACCAACAATACCCCAAAGTTAAATAGATACCATTCAATAACCAATTGTCCTTAAAATCCTTTAATATAATCCAAACTAATATTGAAACCCAAAACATAGAAGAATTTGATTATGTAGTCTCCCATGTTAAATTGTATCTCTAAATGACATCAGATACTCTTAAAGTCACATACTCAAAAGTAATTAACCTAATCACATATTCTCTATTATAGGTTAATCATTTCCATAAATAACCCAAATCACTATAAATACACAATAAAAACATAGATAAAAATCTATCATTACTCTACAAATGAAACCCCATAGTATTCTATTTTCCTTGGGCATATTGTGTTCCCAACAAAGCGAACATCTTCCAAAATAACATTTATCAATTAATCACCAAATCATTTTCCTATACCAAGGGTATTCTTTTGATATGAAATAAGAACCCAAATCAACTTATTATTGATCAATAAAATCATTTAACTAAAAAAAAGTCACACTAACCAGGGACTTCACGTAGTCCAGTGGTAGGCGATAAATCCCAATCGCACTTTGGTTGTGGGTTCGATTCCCATAGCTTTGTCCGACGCGACGGGTTGTCACACGGTCTACGTGTTGTCCTTTTTCAAAAACTATATTTTATAATATTGCCAAAATGAGATAAATTCCTCCAAATACTATATCATAAATTTAACCACAAATGTTATATCATACCTTGAATCTTCATCCCAAATTAGAATAACTTATAATTCTCTCAAACCCCAATGATCATATAAATCCAAATGGTTATTTATACCCATATCCACAAGAGAAGAGACAATTCTTCCTCAAATATCATTCTCACATGGCAAACTGTGGGGTTAAAAATACAAGAGAAAATTATTCCATAGTAAACCCATCAACAAGGAGTGCTAATACTTTTTAAACATTTCTCCAACCATTTATTCCCACATAGCTTCTTCTTTGACCAAGAAAATATCCTATAGAATAGGACATTCACTCGGGTAATGGCCAGGTCCCCTACATTTACGGCAAATGACTGTAAATGGACTCTTGGGACCATTTTTATCTTCTTCCATAGTACTCTTCATTTTTTTCGGCAATTCTTTAATTTATGTCCTTCCTTCCCGCACGTAAAACATTTTGTTGTCCCATTGAGACACTTTCCTGGGTGTCTCTTTCCACATTTCCTGCATGATGAAAATTGAGGGTTCTTTTCTCCATGGTCTCCATTGCTGGAGCTCTTATCATTTATCACCTTTCTCTTCCTTGTTGAGTCTGGGAGTTGGTTAATATATATGTTGTTGATCATATTTTTGGAAAACTGATTTGGCATAAAGACGATATCTTTTACGCCTATCAACATTCCATTTTGTTGCTCATTGCCACCACCGTTCCCATCTTGTACATCATTCTCAAAGTCACTATGACTTCCTTGGAATCCAGCCATTGACTAAAACCATAAAGCATTGTGTGAGTAATAGTAGTCGTAAAATCATTTAGAGATTAAAATGTCACTATATTCTCAATTTGAAACATATTAGGATTAACCAAGGTCATTTACTCTCATCTTATATATATATTACTTAAATTGGTTTGTAAAGAAAATGTAAATTATCCTAAGCATATCCCCCGGGAGTGTCGTAACCAAGAGTGCAGCAAGGCCCGTTGTCGTGCACCAGTTCCCGTTCGAGTCTAGCTCAAAGCGGTGTTTTTGGGTTTTACCCCTAGGTACATCTGTGCCAGAGCCGCCTCTACCTGCTCGTATCCAGACAGGGATGTATTGCTCGGAAAACTCACAAAATCTCTACAATACCAAAATTCTAGGAAGTTCTTCTATACTAATCCTCAAAGTTCATCTTAGGTCTACGTGCTCTAATCAGAGTTTATCTAAATCTAGCTTCCAAGGTTTGTACTAAACTTCCTCTGATACCAACTGTAACGCCCCGACCCTAGTTACCCAGAGTCTGTGCATTATTACATAACATTGGCATGATCATGAGAAAGATCAAGTCTCGAAAGACCGATTAGTTTAGTAGCCTTGGAATAACTAGATACATCCATAAATTTTTACATTACATCATAAAAAAAAACATCTTGTCTTCATATCCCCTCATACTATCCCTGCAGGTCATTCATAAATTACTTCTTCATAATCCTGGAAAAAAAATAAAACATTGAAAGGGGTGAGCTCGAATGCTCAGTAAGGATAACATTATAGCAGAAGCTTTCATAAATAAGCATAAACACTTAAGGCAATTTATAACTAAAACAAAAGCCTTTGAAACTTGAACTTCAGCATAAAATGGCAAAGGTAAAATGAAATAATGCCATTTACTTACTCACATGGATATTCTACTAGTCGAATGATCACATGAAATATCAATAACCACTTTCATAACGTTGGAATGCATAATGCCAGACTATCATAACCACATAGCCAAGGCCTCGTGCCAAGACTACAAATAATATTTTGTCAAGGCCTTGTGCCAAGACACTAGTTTGTCTCATGAGACCTACCGATGCATCGAGGAGCTATAGCGGGCTCCACCCGTCACTTATTAAGTCCAATGCATTCCTCATATGAACAGGTTTAAACATAACATAAACATTCGTATTAAAAATAGCATACGAAATGTCAATACTTCTACCACAAACCATGAATGGTATAAAAATAGCACATCCACGGTCAAACATAACTCATTTGATACAATATGGAAGACTTTATTGTATCACATTAACCACAATCAAGAATAATTAAGGATGTTGACATAGATGAAAATAATCATCAAAACTTTTTGAGAGAAATATCCCCCTTTTCTTGAAACATTTAAAAGTCACACTATTTGTCAAGAAGCCATTTAAAAATAGATTTTTGAATCAAAGTGTCCCATACCACTTTGAAACTTTTAAAAGGAGTTTTAATTTTAAAACTTTAATGTCCATATAAATAAATCCTTAAAACCATTTTTAAAACATGGACATTAATGAGCAGGATATAGAAGAATAAGTCTTTAAAACATTTTAAAATGGTATTTTGGTTAGAGGTTCTAACCAAAAGAGAGACACTTGAATACAAATAATTGAGGTAATAAAAACTTTGTAATATCATGAGAATAAAGGGATTCATGATATACTATGTCAAAGTACATTATTTACACCACATAAAAGTGATTTGGTGTATATCAACAAAGAAGTCTCAGTTGAATGTAAATTGAGATGAAATCTCTCATAAAGGCCGTATCCTTAGGTTAAGGATAAATCAACGACATAATTATGTGTGAAAAATATAAATACACTAAAAATGATTGAATATTCAGTGTAAAACAATCAAAGGATATTCACACATATTCTTGTAGAAACAACACCAACGAATTGGATATTTAACTCAACAAATGGAGATTGAGTTAAAATTACTCTTATCAAGTTCATACCGATCACTTGAGAATTTATCAATGGAGTGATTATGTGTATAAAAAGTATATCCACAGAAAGGGGAGTGGAAATTAAGACATAATCAAATGAATAGTGATTCCACACATAATCTTGGAGTAATATAATCAATGAAATATGTGTAAATCCAAATGAGTGGAAATTGAAATCTCAAATTCCCTTATCGATTAGGTAACTTACGAAACATACACCCATGAAAGAAGTATCATACCATGATGATGTAAATACCCATAAATTAAAGTATATTACACAATGAATACAATCATGGTCAGTACACATACACCACATGCAATAATTAAGTGGTGAACAATGGAAATCTCACGGAATTGAAAGTGAGATAAGAAAATCCCTTACCTTGTACTTTTCCTTGGTTGGGGTAGGTTAACCTCCTGTATAATGGTGAAATAATTGTTATTAAATAATAAAATAATCATTTACTTTAATATGATATCATATATGATCTTTTATCATTGATTTGTTAATAATATCTTAGAATTATCGTCATTTCGGGTGTTAACGGGTTCATTTTACTTTATATTCTTTGTTATGTGAGCCATATTCGTTATTAATGGGATGTATATTATTCATATCCAGAATGGTATCAAGTTCTTAAACATCATTTTTAAATCATCAAATGATAATTATACTTGAATGGATACGATGGAGGATGAATCTCATCGCATTCGTGGAGACGGTAGTCCGTACGTACGCACGAACGCAACTTCCATTTAATTTTTATTTTAAAAGAATTGAATCCAAATGATACTTAGGTATATTACTATTACAGTATAATATAATATTTTATATATGTTACTTAAGTTCATTAACACCATCCTTTATACGTTCCATGTGTGGTATGAACGAGTCATATCATTTTAAGGGGGCGGTAGTCCGCACTTCCTCAAATGAAATTATCATATGTATATACAACATGAAACGAATAATGGTATGAAATAAAATGAAATTACAGTAGCTTATATATAAAATATATATCATTAATATCATATTTAATTACAGTTCCATCATAATGGCCACCATGAGAGGCGGTAAGATGTATTTGAACAATCATCGTTTCGTAAGGCGTTAGTTTGTCATCCACAGAAACATTATGTTCATCATCCATTAGATGGAGTTGTGTGTATGTGTAGTTTGAATACTTCTTATAACAACATCCTAGTATATTTAGGATACTGGTGTTGTTACAAAAGAAAGGAAATAAAAAGAGTTTGGGGGTTGGAGAAGCAAAATAAATGAAAATAATTTAAGAGAAATCGTTACCTTTAATTTAGGTAACTCACTTTGGTTAGAACCAAAGGACTTCTTGAAATGCTTTCTGCCTAAGGGTAAGCATCAAGGAGGAGGAGAGGGATGTGGGGAGCTTATTTGGGCAGAGTTTGGACGAGCCAAGTGGCTTGAGAGGTGTGAGGAAATGAGAAGGAGGAGTGCCCTTTTATAAGAGGGGTGAGGGGCACCTTTGGAAAAGCTAGAAATATTAATTTATAATAAATTCATATTCGGTTTCCAATGGCTCCAAAGTTGACTATTCAAAGGTTGAGGTGGGGATAGGTCGAAAACAACTCATCCAATAGAATTTAGACAGGTTTGGGTACTTATATTAACCTTATCTTTAAGTATTAACTCTAAGTTAATTAGTTTCACTTTTACTATGTCTCTTTGTATTTTTATATAATATGGTTAATAAACTTACTATATACATCCAAAAGACCCCCAAGTGGTCCATTAATGATTAACCTATCATAATATAAGTCTCTTGGCCGAACCTTAGATTTTTAGGAATTTAATATCAATTAATAATATAATATTTGTTTTAAGAACTCTTTTATGTCAATTTTGACACTATTCACTAGTTGATTTTTGTGAAACTCATAACAGATTGATTACTTCGAACAAAGTCAAATAAATCAATCCTAATATATCATATTATCCTAGAAAATTTGTTTAATTCATTAAAAGTTTCATATTATAATTATTTGGGTATTTATAATATCAATTATGTTAATTTTTTACTATTTTAGTAATTACTGCATCATCATTTTGTCATAAATAAAATAAATTTTTTAATGTCAAAAAATTATAAATAAAATATAATTATGTAGTAAATCTTTTTAGCTTTCTAATGAATATTTATAATCTAAAATCCAGCATATATAACCTTATGTAACAATTGTTTTCTAAAGGATATATGCTTGTGTCATTTTTGTATTCATTTTAACTTAATTAATATAAAGTGTCATTATCACTTACAAGTGGATCCATGGGGTCCAAAAATTGACCCAAAGATGCCCATGGTCGACCATGTATCAACCAATAGGGTTAAGACACATTTTAGGGTAATTTAGTATTATTATAATATTATTTTTTTAACCCTTATTTACCGGATTTACCCTTAACCATTGTAAATAAAATATTTACCGCAGTAATTATTCAAAATGTCTAAAAATAAAAGTTACCTATTTACACAATTTGGAAATCCTGATTACAAATATGGAATCCATTTTTCTAAATTCAAAACACAGAAGTGGCAGAAATTAATTTAAAATTAATTCCCGCTGTCAAAACAAAAAGCGTGTTTTTAAGAGATAATAACTATCAAAAGATTGACACTTGTTTATGTTCGGTTTAATTGTAAAATTATGTCCAATGACCAAAATTATATTAAATGGTAAAAATATATTCTAAATATACTTTAAAACCACTCAAATTCACAATTTATCACTATTAATTATTTTGATTAAAAAAGTTGTTTTTAATTAAAATTTAGTAATTTTCACTATTCATCAAAATATGAAAGTTATCCGAAAAGTACCAAAATTTCACCTTAGGCTAAATTCGATATTCCGAATCCAAAAATGAAGTCCATTTTGAAATATAAAATATATATAATTTCAAAAAGTAGGTATTACTATTCATAACGGCTAGTTTGATTCGTTGTGGTGTGTTAAAATCTCGAAGTTGCGTACAATGCACGTCATTGCATTATTCGAAAGGAAACATACCGAGGAAGCTTGGGGTGTTACATGTACGTTAGCCTTTGGGCTGGAGACATGGTATACTCTGGGATTATACGGGAATGCTAGGAGGTACATATGGATGTTTGTACCTAATAATGTTTGTGCGCTTGGTTGGGGTTGACTGGGGGCCACACGTCGTGTGGGACCCATGTGTGTGTCATGTTCTGCTTTACGTACTTTTGACCTCTCATGAGGTAGAGGGTCCCTTTGTTCTCGTTTCTTTCCAGCAGGGCTGAGGTTGTTTCGAGCAGGGCTCATCAGCAGTGCCATCCAGTGGAGATGGCCAGAGTAGTTCCATCTTACCCTCCAGCAGGGCTGGGCAGTGGGTTTCTCATCGACTTCTTCGGGTTTACCCTCCAGTAGAGATAGGGCAGTGGGTTGCTCACTGGATTCTAGGGTGTACCCTCTAGTAGAGACTGTGCAATGGGTCACCCGACACTCTTAGGGTCTACCCTCCAGCAGAGACTGGGCAGTGGGTCACCCGACACTCTTAGGGTCTACCCTCCAGTAGAGACCGGGCAGTGCGTCACCCAATGACCTCTTAGGGTCTACCCTCTAGCAGAGACTGGGCAGTGGGTCACCCGACGACCTCTTAGGGGCTACCCTCCAGCAGGGCTGGGCAGTGGGTCACTCGTCCCCTAGTTCCAGGTCTACCCTCCAGCATGGCTGGGCAGTGGGTCTCCTATCGACTTATTCCAGGTCTACCCTCTAGCGGGGCTGGGCAGTGGGTCGCCTGATGATGTATTAGGGTTTACCCGCCAGTAGGGCTGGGCAGTGGGTCACCCGTTGACATTTAAGACTCATCCCTTTCTACTAGGCTACTCTGTGGCTTTATTCCATGACTACCGGAGCGGGACCCTCGTTTGTATGGGTCAGCGATGTGACAGCTTTGACTCTGAGCAGACCTCTCGACTGCGGGGTAGTGACATGGTGTGGTTTGACATTCCCCCAGAACACTCAAGTGTGAGGGGCACTTTCCCCACTGAGATGCGTCCTTGTGACGCGACCTAAAACCGTGTGGGCGAGTCAGTGCCGCCCAAAGAGGATAGTGTCGAGGTGCGGTGATTTGAACCCCTTGACTTGTAGTTTGGGGTAGACGTGCGGGATACTGGGCATCGATGGTGTTTACTTCTGGGACTATTGGAAACTCACTTTTCTTGGGCTAAGCTACGAGATGGAGATCCCCTTATAACCTTGTTCGAGATTCTTATTAAGCATATGTATTTGTATTTACCTTGTTCCAGTATCCACTTCTTGGGTTTGGTTACTCTCCTTCCAAGAGAGGCAAAGACACACTGGGTATGCCACGCGCTTTCTATGTCTAGCTTCTCATGATTGGTCGAATCTACTCTCCTGCTATAGGTAGCGAAGACTCGACGGGAAGTTAATCTTCTCACTATTTCCAGCTCCTTATGTATGGACGAGTCTACCTTTTTTCCTCTTGTTTGGTTGAGCTGGACGCTTTACTGCTCTTTCAGTTGTACTCCTCTGCTTTCCCCTGATCAGTCTACTACTCACCCTTCGGTACCTCCTTTGTTTCCCCCTCGAGCCTTCGGGGTATCCTACTGAGTATTTTTATACTCACCCATGCTTGGGCTTTGCCCGCACATGTTGTGCCCTTCCAGACGACGAACATGTTGGTCGTGACTTCAGTGGAGCATAAGAGTTCAGGAGCGTGGACCACGTGCGGTGGTCGGAGTCGAGTTCCAGGTGGGGGACCCTTCCAGCTCTTTACTTTTTGTTCACATGTTGCCGGGTTGTGGCAATTTTCTAGTTGGGCGCGTGTTTTTTCCCTTTTCTTTTTAGTTTACTTTCATCACTTTCTTTGTACATTTTAGAGGCCGATGCACATTTGTGGTTTATATATAGTAGTTTCCCTTTTCTTTACTTGTATCTTCTTTTACTCTGCACTTTTGCATTGAGTGTGCTGTGTGTGTGTGTACAGGTACTCATGAGAAGGCCTTCCCGAGTTGTTCAGCCTTCGGCGCTTGTCGCCAGCCCCTGGCCTATGGAGGCGGGCTTGGGGTAGTTGCAGCTCGATCCGGGTAGGTTCGGGTCGTGAAACTTTATATATATTATGTGGTTGTAAATATATGTTTAGATATTTATATGTATCAATATATAAATTTTTACGTATATTTATATGTGATTATATATATTTTTATATATATTAATGTTTATATTTAATTATGATAAATTTAATGCCTCTATGTATTTATATATATTTATTTAAATTTATATCTATATATTTACATTAAGGGATATTTGTAGATATTTATATGTATGTATTTATAAATTGTGATTAAATACACTCACACACAAATATATGTGTGTGTGTGTGTGTGTGTGTGCATGTTTTTGTTCACATCTATCAATATATAAATATATATACATATATAATTATTTTAAATATTACTTAGTCACTATATGAAGGGATTAGTTTATTGGTAATGAATTTTCAAAATCTATAATAGGCACGGGGTTTTATTACAACCATTTGGTTTTTTTGTCAGATTATTCTGTCAATTATGAGTTTTTTGGAAGTCTTGTGATGTATCATGAATTATGTGGCAATGACTTGTGAAGTATTAAATAGATATTAGAAATATAAGGGTCACAATTGGGATATAGATTTCATGTCTCCTTTGGAATTGTGTATTGAATGATTTTGGAATGTTCTTTGAGGGGAGAATTTTCAATGATTTGTTAAGGGAAAATTATAAGAGTAATTATCATCATGAACTCATGTGTCACACTGTGGCTGGTATTGATATAGAAAAATTTGAAAAGAGACTCCTTCTCTGTAAGGTTTATTTTTTGTAATTCATTAATGTTTATTTGCCTAAAACCATAAGGTTGCTTACTTTTCAAGAATTGTAGGTTTATGTACCTCACAATGATGCAATTGTAAAACCAATGAGGTTGTTTGGAAAATTTTCGTGGTTCTTGAGAACTAATTTATATGTTGTGGAAGTAGTTACTTTCTCTGAAGGATTCATTGGTGAAATTAGCAGTTCAAATGATCTGATGCTCACGCTGTGAAATACGTATCAAGCCATAACTTTTTCTATGTTAGAACGCAATTAAAGGAGAATAAGTTTCCATGATTATTCATATAAAAGATTCCTGAAAATGAATATTGATTCAAAGATAGTTCAACATTTAATATGATTACACACTGTAAATTAGAACATAATGTTGTAATAGATTTAAATGATGATAAGAATGGAATCATCCCTCCAAGATTCTCAAGGAATTAAAGACAATATATTCTGGTGTCTTTTTTAAATTTATCCTTTTTTTGGACACCATGATGAGAATAAGAGTACAACACTATGATGTGGGTGGAGAAATAGAGTGCATGTCATGAGGGAAGAGGTCGTTCCCTGAACTGATAGTCTCAAGATTAAATGGAGGAATTAAATGGAATTTAATAGAAGGAAATCTAACACAGATTTTCATGTATTAATTTTGGTTGATTAGAATGTATGTGACCACATAAAATCATTGGTACAACTAGAATACTCAATGTGAATAAGGAGAAAGAAAATCACATATATAAAAAAATCATGAAAATAAAATTGAAACAAATAGAAGAACAATGAATAGAAAATATTTCCATTGCAGATATGGATTTGATAAAGCAATTGAAGTTATCGATGAAACTCATGTTGGAATGGTGTTAAAATTTTTATAATAATAATTATATATGATCATCATCTCTTATAATTTATATCTCTTATCTAAATGAAGTTTGTAAAGAGATAAAAATTGGGAGTGACTTTGGATTAGGAGTGTAACATTATGAAACAATTTTAACATATAAAATGTGTCTTGTTAACCCTCGATATATGGGCACACTATTAGTGTATGATCATTGGACCCTTTATATTGAATCAATTAAAATCCATGTATCCTATTTTTATTTAATGCGTCGTTATTTCAATTTTTCACATGAAGAAGGACATGTGTTCATCTTTATGGAAAATATGAGAATAAATCCTAGTCAGAAAATAGAAGAATTAAACCCACTAATTTACCCCCCACCCCCACTTAGGGTGTATTTTTTAAATGGGTGTAAAAAGTGGTATGAGATCTAGGTTGTCACATAATTAATATATCACTAAGAAGTTTCCTAGTTTATATAATTTTTTTATGCTAAGTTGTTTCATCTATTTTATGGGTATAATTTCTAGATATGGATGCATTTCATGATATCTCACTTATGATCTCCCATAAAAAATGTTTTCACTACTACCTTACATGGAATACAATTTATTGATCCTATATAAATGTTAATTACTAAATCCAATAATAAATAATTGAAAATTGATGTAAAGGATTAGGGAACTTTTTCTAAATCCACATCAAACTAAAACTATTTAAAGGTAATTATCTTCACATCAACATGAAATATATGGGACATGCTGGTCAAAATTTATGAGGTGCAAAATAAGGAGAAGAAAGTTGAATTGAACGTTCTAAATAATAGGTTTAATGATTTTATGATGACCCCAAATGAGAATATTGATGTATTCTTCAATCATCTCATTAATGTTTTGGGTCCATCTATAGTATAGTTGATTAGATGAAAGATGATAATAATTTCAGAAACATTTCTCATAAGGTTTCCACACTTATACAATGTCTATGTATCTGCTGCTTAAGAAATACATCTCAATGGAATGACTCTTGATGATCTTCATGATAAGTTGGTGGCTTATGAAATTCATGTGAAACTAGAAATAAAATCTATTTAATATTCAAAATCACTTTCATTTAATAACATCAAAAATTTAAAGTTGCGACAATATGAGAGAAATGAGAAATATACCAGTGATAGATTTCTATCGCCTGTAAAAAGTGGATTCCAGTTATGAGAGGGAAGGTATGAAGGTAAAAAAATGATTTTTTTATTTTAAATATGATTTTTTTAAGGAATATGTCAGAAATATTCCAAATAAATATGGAAATTTGAGTTGAATATTTTTTGGAATAGACACAAAAAATAAGGTTCCATCATAGTTGAAATAATAAATCCAAGAGTTCAATTGAAAATAGGTTCTAAGGAAAAAATATGATGAATAAAGAAGAATAAGAACTGAAAATGTTCCTTGAAGATGATGCGGTTGAGTTTCTTTTAAATTTAGAAGATACTATGATTAAAATGGTTCAAGGAAACAAATACAAAGATAAAAATAATGATTAACCAAAAATATATGTTAACTATAAAGTCACGCTATAATGATATCTTGATGAGTTAGAAACTCGATAAAAAAAACTTAAAGATAGTTGAGTAGATGAAGGAATAAATAGTATACATTGATCAACATGAATTCAAAAATACTTGGTTGGATAAATTAGTGGAAAATCATGACTATTCACATGATTCATATGAATAAGTGATTGATGTAAAATTATAAATTAAAGATCATGATAAAATTATTAAATATCTCGATACCTCTTTGGAAGAAAGAAATAAGATGTTTAAATCTCTCAAAAATAATTTTATTTCTTTTTAAAGAATGTTTGAGACTAAAAAAGTGGAAAGTGGTAAGTAAAATCATAACTCAAGAATTTATTATAAAATAAATTAATAAAAATAAATGAAGTGGTATTCGGTCTTTTGGTAAGATCATAAATAAACATAATCTTGGGCCTATGAGAAAGAGTGGGATCAAATGTGAATTTGAGATATCAAAATCTAATGGAATTTCCTTATAAAATAATATAAATAAGAGAATTATTAAAGGATCACAAATATTAATGCAACCCTAATAGTTAAGAAACTTATCCAATACATGATATATATGAAGAGTAATTGAAGTAAACATCTTTCCTTTGATAAAATGCTAATTCTCTAGAAATATTATACAGAATAAGACTTGATGTATCAATTTAGAGATCCATATTAGATGTGAATATTTCAGGTATAAACAAATAATATTGAGAAAATATCCTGAATCCCAAAGAAAAAATTATTTTTATAGTTATTGTTAAAACATATCAAATATAAATAACTAAGAGTTAAATTGTAAGAAACAATGAAGTCAAACTTGCTCTAACGGGAGCCAAAAGAGATGGTTAGAAAAAAAAATGAAATTTATTTAAAGAAATATTTTATCCTTAGTAGAAAGAGTTATATGATCTCATAGTTTATAATAATAAATATGAGGAGTGATGAACTTGTGTCTTAATTCAGTCAGTAATTTCTTAGAAAGAGAAAAGAAATAATGAGAAGGTTATCTTGGTAGAGATTTATCTTAAATAAACCAAAAATAGTATCACCTAGATTCTTGATAATATATTCTCATCCCACGTGATCAATAATTAAAATATACTAAATAATTTGAAGTTCTATTTTGATTTTTTGGTTAAACTTGGTAAGGATGGATCATTACAAATCAATTGAAGTGGAAGAATGTCTAGTTAGTGATGAAGTAAAATTATAGAAGTTATTTATGTGGATTTGAATAGATATAATATTATTAGTTTATATCAACTGTGTGACTCCATATCAGAATTCACATTCCATTGGGAGGGATACTCTATCAATGGAGTAACTGTATACTCTTTTTTCAAGGGATGGAGGACCAATGGATATTTTTTTTAATGGTTGGGGCCGAAGCCTCATTTTATTATTAAAGCAAAGAAAAGACCTCTTTTAACTAGACATAGGGAGACCCATTACATAGCCTAAAGGCCCAATGGGCTTGTATCCCATTACATAGACCATATGCCCAAATTTTTGGCCCAATGTCCATTCTGTGAATAGTGACCCACCTACTATAGTACCGCACAGTACTGCCGCTGCTACAGTACTTGCACCCAATGGGTTTTGAACCCCCATTTTTCATGTATAATTACAGGGTTCTTACCACTAATCCAAGTATACTTCGAGGAAAACAATACTTGTTTCATTTAGATGGAGGAAAACAATGGAATATGACATCAAATACTTTGTAATATCTAACAAAAAATCATAGAGAATCAATCCAAACTAAAATCTAGATATTACATCTTGAATCTAAAATGATATAAGGGGTATAAATAAGATTCATATTTAAGAGGAAAACTCGTGAGAGGCCACTATCAACCAAAGAAGAAGATGACCTCAAATCTATTTATCTTTTTTCATGTTGATGTGTGTTTCTCCATAAAGCTTCCTGGGAAACATGATGAAAATTTCATTTATTTCCGTTAATGATTATAATATAATGGTATGTTTTATATTTTAATAGGCATAGAGTAAATTGGTTGAATATTAAAATATATTTTGAAGAAGATCTGGAAATAAAAATAGAATAACTATCAAGATTCTTTGATTTCAAAATTCCTTGGGTTATATTTTATTATAATGTAAAAAAATGTTGTGATATTCCTAGTATCAATAAATAAGTCTATTTAGAGAGAACTATAACAAAATGGTTTGATATATATATAAAATCAAATTCTGAACAAAATAGAAAAAAAACATTGATCATTGAAAGTTACATATCTTTTCACTATAAGAAGTTGTTCAAGTAGTTGTATACAAAAAGAATAGTGATTTTTTAAGTACTGGAGATAAAATAAACTTTTATGAGATATGGAATAGAATATAAGTAATATTGAAGAAATTTATAGTCTTTATACATAGATGTTAGATCTGGTATAGAGAATGATACTTTGGGATATACTCTACACTAATATGGGGTGAACCAATGTTAGGAAATTTTTAACGAGTTATAAATCTTTATACCTTTACAAATTATACCAATTTGGATATTGATTTTCCTATTAAATTTTCTTTATAATATAAAAGTATATAAAAGTATGTAAAATATGGAATATGATATCTTTAAAAGGTTCACTACTCAATAATAGTGGCAAGTCCTTTCTATATAATATATGACTAGTGCATAGATTCTCCACTAAAATGAGTTACCAGTTTATAGTTGTTTGACTAGAAAACAAATCCTTATCCCAAGTGTCGTTCCCTAACTTTAGGAGTCTGGATGGAAAAAATCTCGAATCCGTAGACATTTAACAACCTCACTCAATATCCATATCCTCTCTGCGTATTTATACTACCTATATAGACAATCTCTAATTTATTAATTAACTTAGAAAAACTAAGAATATATTATATATATTGAGACTTTTATGGAATGTCGAAGGGTTAACGTTATTTATTCCTCTATCAATGTTAATATAATATCAGTGGGAAAGTACGTATCCTTCTTCCTCATAGTAGAAAAACAAAAACTTATCTTCCTTATTTTCTATATTTATGTAAAACATGTCTGATCCTTCTATCTAATCCTATTACTTAACTGGACAATAGTACGATAAAAATATTATATTACCCATCCTTCTACTTCTTTATAGAACACATGATTTTTGGTACTGGTTTTCCAATTTTGTCTCTTCATTATATGTTTTTTGTAATTCAGTTCATTTGTTACCCTCTTCTTCTCTTCTTTTTCTGCCTTTTCATCCAGTGATCAATCTTTTTCCAATCCCTTCTACTCTATCAGATACCTCTTTTTATGATAGTTTCTGATGGAAAAGATCCATTTGGTATTACTAGATCACTATTACCCATCTTTGAACACTACTTGATTTCTTTATCTGGTGTTTTATCTTTATATGATACCCACTTATATGTCTAGTATCTTGTCCTTTTATGATTCTACCCAAATAAGAATTATAGTAAAGATTCATCGTTAACACTTCCTCATGGAATTCTAATTCATCATAATATTTCACAGTCACACCATCACTCCCACAACCAAAAATAATCTCAACAATAATTTAGAAACAACAAACTTTAATTACACCATATTCCATTTATACGGGCATCCTTTCCCTATAATCAAATTGAAGGGAGGTTACAAATATTTGAACTTCCCACTTCCAAATTTGAATCTCCCACTCATCTTTTATTTATTTGACTACCATTAAACTTCCTAACAGATAGGTGTCATAAAATATTCATAGGAGACTTATTTTGATATCTATGTCAACATTCTTACTCAACATTCCAAAAATAACAGCTAGTTTCTTGATTTTCCATCTTTGATTACTGAAACAATGAATTTCCAGCTTAGTATCACCAAAATTAATGGATTAATGAAAAATTTATAAAGTTATTTCAACATTATATCTGGTAAAACATCATAATATCTCTTCAAGTTGGAAAATTTAATTTATTGTTCCTTCAAAACTTTATAGGAATAACTCAGAATTATTTCATAAATCATTTCATTCATCCAAAGAATTCTTTTTTAAATAAATCTATTCAATATTCCATTGAAAATATATCTAGTATACTTTCACTAGTCTCTTCTTCCATCCAATGGGTTCTCTAATGTTAATTAGTTTTCCTCCATCCAAATAATCCTCATAGGTCATCTCTTCTCCTTATATCAATATCTTCATAGAACTAGGTCAGAAGAATTTAGAATACTTGGCCAAATTTCTTTTTATAATTTCTCTGAGGACATCACTTCAAGACTTGTGTATGATGTAACTATTCGAAAACATCAACAACATTTTCACAATTATATTTCATCAAAACTAATATCTGATGAACGTCACTCAAAAAACATTGTCCTCTGACTTAATATGTTGATTTCTTTATGAGATTATATTCACTCTTTTCTTCTAACTATTGACTTTTATAGGAATCATTTTCTTGATCATTTGAAAACTTATGTCTATTAAATTCCATCTGATGACTAGAAAAGTTTATATGATAGACTTAATACATCCTTTCATTATCTATACCATATAAACACTAGCTTTGTTCATTCACTATAAATTCCTAAATTCACTTTTCGATCTTTTTGCAAGACAATCCCACATAATTCATAAAACTCTTCATTAAAATTCATTTAGTACATTAAAATGGTCACGAACCATAGTTCCAATTATTTCTTCGACAAATTTAAAATATTTATTACTTGAACATTGCACAACCACACCTCAATCTTACCTTTTAACATAAGATGATTTAACTCTCTTCCAGATACTTTTCTCCTTATCTAAACATTTTCTTGGATAATAGCAACAAGGTATTGAAATGTTTGAAAAACAAGAACACATAATATTGAAATGTCATATATTTTTAGTATTGTCAATATATATCTGATGTAATTATAAATTTAGTCTATCAAACATTTATTTCCACCAATCATCTAATCAATTTAGTCTATTTGCATCATCCAATATTAATTATAATGTTCCTTCAGTGATCTTCCAAGATTTTATCTATCCATTTAGACTTTAAATCATGATCTGTCTGATGGAATATGTCAGAAAATTTTGGAAATATTCTTATGATTGACTCTATAATGATAACAATATAAAATTTTGTCTAATGTATACTACATCCAATGAAACAATTCAAAAACATCTATCTAATAAAGCTATATAGAAACATTCTTCCAATTCTCTTAGTCTAACTGACCCTATCTGGTCACCTTCATACATTGACATATAGAGTTAGTTCCTCTAGTCTCAATTTTATTATTCTATTCATTGCATACATCTCTATCTATTTGGACTTTTCTTCTCTATCTGATGAGAATCTATTTGAAAAATTATTAAGAATAATCCTTATCGAAACATAATAGACTTCATAATGTTGATAACAAACATTCTTCTCCAATGATCAATCACATTTTTGTGACATAATGATTATCTCATCAATCATCACAAGTAAAATAAAATCCTATAAATAAGTTTTTCCTTTAAATTTATGAAAGAACCTGATCTTCACTAAGGGAAGAACACCATGTTTTTATGTTTATTAAGATAATATTACTTAATCATTTCTTTTATTATATAAACATTCTTAAAATCTTCATAAAAATTATTATCAAGCAAGGATAATTCAACTAAAAATCCACAAAACAATCTTTATAATTTATTCAACATATTGACATCAATGAAACCATTCTATTTTATTGAAAACCATTAAAAAAATACAACTAACACATATAGTGTTCTCTTTAATCTTCCCCTTTGTATTTTTTAAAAGTACATTAAACATTCTTTCTAAATAAATATGAGAATATGTAAATATTTCTCTCCATTTATTCTTAAACTTTATCTTCCCGTTATTGTTCTAAACATCCTTTCATTTCATTTTTTATCCCCCTTATTGAAAATTAATACAAAGTTTAGGAGGAAATGGTTTTCATTAATTTTTAGTAAATGTTCCATATATCATTTCACTCTAATTCAACCTGATCTGTTTTAGTATATAAAATAACTGGATTTAATTTAGAAAAAAAATTTGTACCTTACCAACTGATATTGATACCACATGGAATGATAACTCATAAACTTTTATTCAATTCTTGTCCACTTTTTCCCAATTTGAATATACTAATTGAGAATAAATCACTTGTAATACTGATCAACTTGAAAATTATGTATTCACTTCAAAAAAATGATAACAAATCTACAATAACAATAAGCAGGATAAGATACCTTGGAACACTTTTCATATTTTATCTTTTCTTATGTTATTACTTAATAAAGTTTCCCTTCATTTGATCTAAGTTTTTTACTTATATGTATCCAAGGATGAGAAATAAAATTTATTTTCTAGTGAAAATTTTTATACCCATTATAGAATAATTTTATTGATATTAAATTAATGCTTTTGGTAGAAACATTAGCATACTACACCTGTCTCTCCCTCAAGGACACCTTCATTATGAACTTCGTAAAGATAAATCTCTTTAATAAATATGTCTCAAAAACTTTATCTTGTGAAATACCCAAAATCCATTTTTCTTATATGGTCATCCAAACTAGTGAAAGGATGGTAATTTTCAATATATTACATTAAGATATGAAAAATAACATCAAATCAGGATAAGATATTGTTTCACTTTGATATCATTTTTTGACAGGAACCACATTAACTTAATCTAGGATGACCCTCATATAAGTTTTCCAATAAGACAAATAGGAAACATTCCAGGATGAATACTTATTTAAAAAATGTTTCCCAACATTGAAATCCATTTCACTATATTATGTTTTCCCTCGAACATCATGCCTCACCATCAATTCCCTTTAGTGAAAGTATTAATAAAATAGAAAAATATCAAGAGAATAAGGAGTATTTTCCTAGCTTTGCCAATTTGAACAATAATATTGAGATATTTTTCTCAACCAAATTTATATATCACCATTAGTATTCATAATTACACACTTAAAAATTAGTTATGATTTATCATGGGGTGGAATAACTATTCCAATATTTCATCTACTTTGTATAGATAATTTTTCTTCATTATTATCCTTATTGAATGATGCATTCTCAATCATTCTAATTACAAATTCCTTTTTTGGTAGAATAGTTAAACAAAAAATTTCACTATGTCCACATTTCTTACATATCTCATGCATAACCAATTTAACATAAGAGTTATTTTTTCCAAACAACCACTCATGTAATTTTTCTTCATGAGAAGGATTTTTTTCTTATTATTTTTTCAAAATACTTTTCTTTTTCTTATTAAATTTTCAATATTCTCTCTAAATAATATATAACACCCCAAGATATCATAGTACGTTATTTCTTCAAAATAATTCAATAACTTGTACTACACGCAACACCGAGATCAAGCGCACCATGACTTACCAAACTAGCTATTAAAAAAAGGTTATGAATAGTATTAACTGAATTTTTAACTATATATAATCCTTATAATTTTAGAATCCATATTATGAGTTTCTTAAACATAATGTAAGAACTAATTCATTTTTTCAGATAAAAGAAGTATTTTTCAAAAAATGAATTTTTACCGCCTTTTAATGGTGAACCATTTCTAAATCCAATATTTGAAACTTTTATATATTCAATTTGAGAAAATAAAATTCTTCTTTAGAATCGGGACATAAGAGTTTAGTTTCAATAAATTTTTTGTGTTTTTCTGATAACTTTCATATTTGGGTGAATAGTAAAAAATTCTATATTTTAACTGAAAATAACTTTTTAAATCAAAATAATTTATAGTGTTAATTACCACAGTTAAAAGTAAATAGGGTAATTAAGGGTAAAAATGATATTATAATTACCCTAACACATGTACTAATTCTATTGGATATGTGTAATTCAACCAAAAAAACCTTAGGAATAAAATATGATCCTTTAGATCCACTTGAAATAGATTAAGACATTTATTATTATTTAATTTAAAGAAGAGTTACAAGTGTTAAATTCATGTTTTAATAACTAAACCATTTTTAATATTAGGTTATACATAATATAAATTTGACTATAAATATTAATTATAAAGACAAAAATATTTACTACATAATGGTATTTTATTTATAATTTTTAAACATTAAATAATTAAATTTATTTATGACATAATAATGATGTAGTAATTACCTTATTAATGAAAGAATCAAATAAACAGTATTATAAATATTAAAATAAATATACTTTCAATTTTTTTAAGAAATCCACGAATTTTATAGTTGAATATGACAGGTTAGGTCTGATTCAATGTATCTTGTTCGAAGTAATCAAGTTGTTATGATTTTAGAAAAAAACAAAATACCAAATAGTGTCAGAATTGACATAAAATAGTTTTTAAAACAAATATTATATTATTAATTGATATTGTATTCCCAAAAATATAAGGTTCAACCAAAGGGATTAAATAATATTATATATGTCATTAATGAACCACTTTATGTTCTCTTGGATGTTTAGAATATGTTTATTAACTATATAGTGTAAGAATACAAGAAGACACGGTAAAAGTTAAACTATTAAACTAAGAGTTAAATCTAAAAAGATAAGGTTAAAATGTTAACCTAAACTTGTCTAAAACCTATTGGTTGAGATGATTCCAACCCATAACCACCTAATTCTTGATAAAAATTCATTTGGAGCCATTATAAACAGAATATGATTGTATAATAAATTAATACTTTAATCTTTTCCTAAAGTGACCCTCACCCCTCTTATAAAAGGGCACTTCCCCTTCTCTTAATTTCACACCTCCAAAGCCATTCAACCTATACGCCTTCCTTTAGTCATAAAACCAATCTAAGGATCCCTTTTGATCAAATCAAAAGGAAGAACCCGAAGAAGAGGTAAATATTTCATCACGTCTTTCAAGTTCCTTTCTTCTTCCACTTCCTCATTCTTTTTTGTTTCTATTATAAAAAAATAACTCCAATATCTTATATATGCTGTGATTTTATTATAAATATGGTACAACCATAATCATTTATCTATCCATTCTTTTAATGACATGTCACCATATGTGTGTACGTACGGCTTATCGTCTCCACGTCGTGTTGTAATTGTTATTCAATACATTATTATTTGGATGGGTAAAATAATGATGTATAATTGATGTCAATAATAAATATAACATGTTAATGATTCTGTATATATGATATAATATCTATTTACAAACAATTTTAAATCAAAATAATGATATTATCGCTCGTGCGTACGTACGGATTACCATCTCCACGACGCGATGAGATTCATTTCCACATTAACAATTCATCAACGATTATAAAAATATATATTACTAATAAGTATGTAATATATGACATAATAATTCTTCTAGAGATATATATATTTATGTACTTACATATATCTTATTCACTTAGTTACATTCAATACGATATGAAAATGGAAACAACGTTTATGCGTACGTATGGACTACTGTCTCCATAAATGGTATTTTTCATTTCATATATATGTCTATTATACATATTTATATTTTAAATATATATGAAATATAAATCATGTTTTATATTTTGGAATTATTTAAATCTATATCTAAGTGATACGATCAAGAGTAACAAGTTAAAACACGTACGATATAGAAAGCGATTATTACCCGAAATGTTAATTTAACACGGAAATTATTATTAAATGGGTAGTATAAAGTCATAAATGAATCATGCATGATATCATAATATTAATATGGTTCTGGTATACTTTAATAACATACTTATATCTTCATACAAAAGGTTAAATGTACTCTTGACTAAAGGAAAGTGCAAGGTAAGGGTTAATTTTCACAATCTCTTTGTTATCCGAGGTTGTTTTTACGTAAGTACCTACCAGGACATATTTATTATCTATGTCCATGTTTTATAAAATATTTTTCATAGGGATTATTTTAAGGTACTTTTTACTAAAACGTCATTTTAAATGTTCTAATGATTTATTCTTCTAAACCATTCTCATTAATTTCCATGATTTCAAAATGGTTTTGAGGATTTATTTAAATGGGAATGACTATTTTAAAATATTAATTACATTCAAAAGTTTCAAAGTGGTATGGGACACTTTTATTCAAAAAAGTATTTAAATGTCTTCCTTTCTAAATTGTGTGACTTTTAAATGTTTTCATTAAAAAGGAAAATTTCTCTCAAATAGTTTTACAAATCATTTTCATCTATGTCAAAATCCATTAATTCATTTTAAACTTGTTTGAAGTTGATTGATTATGATACAAATCATTTGTACTGTATTGAAGGTTTTGTGATAGGTTTGACTATGGATGTGTTATTTTTATACCATTCATGGTTTATGGGTAAAGTATTGACATTTTGTATGCCAGTTTTAATACAAATGTTTATGTTATGTTTAAATCTTTTCAGATGAGGAATGCATTGGACTTAGTAAGTGACAGGTGGAACCCGCTATAGCTCCTCGATGCATCGGTAGGTATCATGAGACAAACTAGTTTCCTTGAACAAGGACTTGACAAAATCTTATTTTTAGTCTTAGCACAAGGCCTTGACTATGTGGTTATGATAGTTTGGCATTATGCATTCCATCATTATGAAAGTGGCTATTGATAATGAATGTAATAATTCGACTAGTAGAATATCCATGTGAATAATTAAATTCAATTATTTTATTGTATCTTTTTCATATTATGATGAAGTTTAAGTTTAAAAAGGCTTTTGTTTTAGTCTTATACATTTCTTTAAATGTTTATGCTTTTTTATGAAAGTTTCCTCTATATTGTTATCCTTACTGAGCATCTATGCTCACCCCTTTCTATGTTTTAATTTTCTCAGGATTCCAAGAAGTATATTATGATTGACATGGAGGGTTAAGCTAGGGAATTAATGGCGTTCTCCAAGGATCATTTATGTTGTGTTTTATTTTCTAAAGTGTAATGTAACGTCCATGTATGTAATCTATTTTCCAAGACTGCTAAACTGATTGGTTTTTCGAGACTTGATTCCTTGTAACCATGCCAATGTATTAAAATAATGTTCCAACTCTGTGTAACTAGGGTCAGGGCGTTACAGTTGGTATCAGAGGAAGTTTATAAATAACCTTGGAAACTATATTTAGATAAACTCTGATTAGATCACATTACCCTAAGATAGATTTGAGGATTAGTATAGAAGAACTTCCTAGAATTTTGGTAATGTAGAGATTTTGTGAGTTTTCCAAGAAAATACATCCATGTCTGGATACGAGTAGGTAGAGGCAGCTCTGGCACAGATGTACTTAGGAGTAAAACCCAAAAACACCACTTTGAGCTAGACTCGAACGAGAACTGGTGGGCGACAACGGGCCTTGCAACACTCTTGGTTACGACACTCCTGGGGGATATGCTTTGGATAATTCTCATTTTCTTTACAAATCATGATGAAAGATTTATGAGTATATCTATCCTCAATGAAAATATTTTTATGGATTATATCCATAAACTGTAAAATTTTTGTTAGGTATTTTACATGTTCGGAATTATTCATTGCAATTTATAAACTGACCTAGTTTATACCATTGTATAGAAATAGAACCCGTAGAAGGAATCTGAACTCCAGCAATACGTATTATCCAAAGAGTAAGAAGGATCCTATGTTTCAAAGTATTAAGAAAACATTTAGAAGATAAATAGTCTACCATGTATTCTCATCATATAAAGAAATAGTATCATGTGTTAATAAGATAAGTAAATAATTCTCTGAGTCCTATGGATTTTAAGGGAATCAAGAGAAGAAAAGGATGGAAGAGAGAAAGATGGATAAAGGGAAGTGGGAAAATAAGGATTTTCCAATATGTAATAAATGTTGAATGAATCGCCATGGTAAATGCTTGATAGGAATGTGAGTGTGGAGAAAAAGGACACCAAGTACGTGATTGAAAGGGTAATAAAAAGTTTTCAAAGGTACAATGCTTCATCTGCAAGGTGTTGGGACACTACGCGAATCAATGTCTCAATCATCAGAGTATACCTTAAATGATGCTATTGGAAAATAATCAAGTTATGATACTACCTCAGATGAAGAGGAATGACTAGTGTTCTTATGTTTTTATTATAGAATTATTTCATTTGAGATTTGTATCAACAAAATACTGGTTATATGAATTATGGAGATAAATAATGATTGTAATGCAGTACTATTTTATTGAGGGTCTGAGATTATATGGTTCTAAGAAAAGCGACTAAATCGTAAGCTACACGTTTTGGAAAAATACATGGTTGAAGGAGATGTAATCCTTAATATGGTCCTGATAATGAGGTAGTGATTCTAAAATAAGAGATGGTTGATTTTGATAAATTATATTGGATACTCTTGACTTCCTCCGAGCAGATTAATAGTTTGTTTAATCATTGTTGGAATATTCAATTTTTTTGGATATAAGGAATATATCCAGTATTATATAAAGAGTAAGAGAGAATGAATGTAATCTATAAGGTTTTATGGTAATTCAGGGTGTTACCACATTCTAAAATAATACCTGATGAATGTGTTCACATGTTATTACGTGGAAAAAAGGATCTTCATTGTGTTTAACTTCCTTATAAATTTTGGACTGTGAGTTTGGATAGAAGTATTTTGGATAAGTCTAAAGGCTGGAATAGATTAAGTTTGAAATTTGATATTATTGTTAATGTTTTTTTGTATTTTTATAAAAAGGAAAACATGCATACTATAATAGAACCCACAACCATAGTGTGATTGAGATTTATCGCCTACCATTGGACTACGTGAAGTCCCTTGGTTTTTTTAAGTCTGAAAGGTGAATTATAAATTCATTTTTTGGAAAGCTATACGATTAGGATAAATATTTTTTTTTTTGAAATCTTTTGGAGTGAAGGATGAGTTTTTGGTATGAAATAGTTGAAGGATTAAACTCTACTTGTCAATTATATATATATATATATATATATATATAAAAATTTCCCCTCTTATAAAGACTAAATTTTATTGGCCCAATTTCCGATGTGGGTTTTCCCACAAAGGTATTATCTATTTTTAACCTTTTTTCAAAGAAAATTTTCAAATTGTGAGGATGCAATTTATTTAAGGAGGGAAGAATGTAACACCCCAAGATATCATAGTATGTTATTTCTTCAAAATAATTCAATAACTTGCACTACACGCAACACCGAGTTCAAGCGCACTACGAACTTACCAAACTAGCCGTTCAAAAGTAGTTATGAATAGTATTAACTAAATTTTAAACTATATATAATCCTTATAATTTCATAATCCATATTATGAGTTTCATAAACATAATTTAATAACTTATTCATTTTTTCAGATAAAGGAAGTATTTTTCAAAAAATGCATTTTTAAAGCCTTTTAATGGTGAACCATTTTTAAATCCAATATTTTAAACTTTTATATATCCAATTTGAGAAAATAAAATTCTTCTTTAGAATCAGGACATAAGAATTTAGTTTTAATAAATTTTTGGTGCTTTTCTGATAACTTTCATATTTGGGTGAACAGTGAAAAATACTATATTTTAACTGAAAACAAATTTTTAAATCAAAATAATTTATAGTGTTAAATTATACTTTTTAATGATTTGGAAGTATAATTAGATTATATTTTTACCATTTAATCCAATGTTGGTCATTGGAAGTAATTTCACTTTAAAATTGGACATAAACGAGTGCCAATCTTTTGATAGTTTTTAAATTTTAAAAACCCACTTTTTGGTTTTTAAAACGGGAATTAATTTTAAATTAATAAATTCAACTTATATGTTTTGAATTTGGTAAAATAGACTTCATTTTTTAATTCATAATATCAAAATTATCTTCGGGTTAATTTTCGGTATTTTTCTGAAAACTTTCAAATTTTGATGAATAGTGAAAAACACTGAGTTATTGGTTAAAACCGACTTTTAATATAAATAAATAATTATTTTATTTAAAATTATTTTAGGTCAAAATAGATACATAATACTTATATAATTTCAATGTAATTCATTGGAGTCATTTTATATTACTTTTACATATATAAAAATTTTATTGAACGTTTCGCTATCTTTTACCCACCTCCTAGGAGAATTTGTAAATTCACAAAAAACATAATTTTATTGCTTCTGTGAGTTGCATTTTGAAAATACGAGAGACACAGTTAATATCAAGTAGTAAAATGTGGTTTAATAAGATAAAAATAATTTTTTGTGAATGGTAACTTTTTACTTTTATTTACCACAGTTTAAAGTAAATAGGGTAATTAAGGGTAAAAATGATATTATAATTACCCTAACACATATACTAATTCTATTGGATATGTGTAATTCTACCAAAAAATACCTTAGGAATAAAATATGATCCTTTAGGTCCACTTGAAATAGATTAAGACATTTATTATTATTTAATTTAATGAAAATTTAAAAGTGTTAAATTCAAGTTTTAATAACTAAACCATTTTTAATATTGGGTTATACATAATATAAATTTGACTATAAATATTCATTATAAAGCTAAAACTATTTCCTACATAATGGAATTTTATTTATAATTTTTAGACATTCAATAATTAAATTTATTTATGACACAATAATGATGCAGTAATTACCTTATTAATGAAAGAATCAAACAAATGGTATTAAAAATATTAAAATAAATATACTTTCAAATTTTTTTATGAAATCCACGAATTTTATAGGTGAATATGAAATGTTAGTTCTGATTCAATGTATCTTGTTTGAAGTAATCATGTTGTTATGATTTTTGAAAAAAACAACAAAATACCAAATAGTGTCAGAATTGGCATAAAATAGTTTTTAAAACAAATATTATATTATTAATTGATATTATATTCCTAAAAATATAAGGTTCGGACAAAGGGATTAAAAAATATTATATATGTCATTAATGACCCACTTTAGGTTCTCTTGGATTTTTAGAGTAAGTTTATTAACCATATATTTTAAGAATACAAGAAGACACGGTAAAAGTTAAACTATTAAACTAAGAGTTAAATCTAAAAGATAAGGTTAAAATTTTAAACTAATCTTTTCTAAAACCTATTGTTTGAGATGATTTCGACCCATAACCACCTAAGCCTCGAAATAAATTTATTTTGAGCCATTATAAACAGAATATGATTGTATAATAAATTAATACTTTAATCTTTTTTAAAGTGACCCTCACCCCTCTTATAAAATGGCACTTCCCCTTATCTTAATTTCACACCTCCAAAGCCATTTGGATAGGCCAACCCCTCACCCAATATCCTCCCAACTTTCCTACCTTTATCCTAGAGGCCTTCCTTTAGTCAGAAAACCAATCTAAGGATCCCTTTTGATCAAATCAAAAGGAAAAACCCGAAGAAGAGGTAAATATTTCATCACCTCTTTCAAGTTTTTTTCTTATTCCACTTCATCTTTCTTTATTGTTTCCATTAAAAAAAATAACTCCAATATATTATATATACTGTGATGTTATTATAAATATGGTAGAACTATATTCATTATTCTATCCATCCTTTGAATGACATGTCACCATACGTGCGTACGTATGGCTTACCGTCTCCACGTTGTGGTGTAATTGTTATTCAATACATTATTATTTGGATAGGTATAATAATGATGTATAATTGATGTAGATATTAAATATAACATGTTAATGATTCTGTATATATGATATAAAATCTATTTACATATTATTTTAAATCAAAATAATGATATTATCGCTCGTGCGTACGTACGGATTACCGTCCCCACGACGCGATGAGATTAATTTCCACGTTCACAATTTATCGACGATTATAAAAATATATATTACTAATAAGTATGTAATATATGACATAATAATGATACTGGAGATATATTTATTTATTTAATTACATATATCTTATTCACTTAGTTCCATTCAATACGATATGAAAACGGAAACAACATTTATGCATACGTACGGACTACCGTCTCCATAAATGGTGTTTTTCATTTCATATATATGTCTATTATAAATATTTATATTATAAATATATATGATATATAAATCATGTTTTATATTTTGGAATTATTTAAATCTTTATTTAAGTGATATGATCAAGAGTAACAAGTTAAAACACGTACTATAAAGAAAGTGATTATTACCCGAAATGTTAATTTAACATGGAAATAATTATTAAATGGGTAGTATAAAGTCATAAATGAATCATGTATGATATCATAAATATTAATATGGTTTTGTTATAATTTAATAACATACTAAGATCTTCATACAGGAGGTTAAACATACCCTCGACTAAAGGAAAGTGAAGGTAAGGGTTAATTTCACAATCTCTTTATTATTCGAGGTTGTTTTTAATTAAGTATCTACTGGGACATATTTATTATCCATGTCCATGACTCATAAAATAGTTTTCAAAGGGATTATTTTAAGGTAATTTTTAGTAGAACATCATTTTAAATGCATTAATGATTTATTCTTCTAAACCATTCTCATTAACTTCCATGATTTCAAAATGGTTTTGAGGATTTATTTAAATGGGCCTGAATGTTTTAAAATGTTAATTACATTCAAAAGTTTCAAAGTGGTATGGAACACTTTGATTCAAAAATGTATTTTAATGTCTTCCTTTCTAAATTGTGTGACTTTTAAATGTTTTCATGAAAAATGGATATTTCTCTCAAAGAGTTTTACAAATCATTTTCATCTATGTCAAAATCCATTAATGGATTTTAAACTTGTTTGAAGTTGATTTATTATGATACAAATCTTATATATTGTATTGAAGGTTTTGTGATCTTTTTGACTATGGATGTGTTATTTTTATGCCATTCATGTTTTATGGGTAAAGTATTGACATTTTTTATGTCAGTTTTAATATGAATGTTTATGTTATGTTTAAACCTTTTCATATGAGGAATGCATTGGACTTAGTAAGTGACGGGTGGAGCCCTCTATAGCTCCTTGATGCATCGGTAGGTCTCATGAGACAAACTAGTGTCTTTTCACAAGGCCTTGACCAAATCTTATTTGTAGTCTTGGCACAAGGCCTTGACTATGTGGTTATGATAGTCTAGCATTATGAATTCTGTCATTATGAAAGTGGCTATTGATAATGCATGTGATTATTTTTTAAAGTGTAATGTAACATCCATGTATGTAATCTATTTTCCAAGACTACTAAACTGATCGGTCTTTAGGGACTTGATTCCTTGTAATCATCCCAATGTATTAAAATAATGCACTAACTCTGGGTAAATAGGGTTGGGGCGTTACATCATCTATCTAGATTACTAAAATATCCTTATAAATGTTGGAAGTAGTATTAGGATGTGCACATGGAATCCACTGAGTGTTATCATTTTTTGATCTCTTTTGGATGATGCAATTTTCTTCAACTTCTTGAATTTTGGATCCAAGGCCTTCCCACCATTCCTTATTGTAATATTCTTGGTATAATTTTTGTTTACAACATTCTTATAATCACTTAAAAAGGTATATTATTCTTTATTAACCAACTTATATGGTCTCATTTTATTAATATCAATAAATACATGTCGATATAAGACCACCCCATTCGTGTAACCACCATCTTTTCTAATATCCCATGTATTTTCAATATATCCAAATCTGTTTTAATTATTCAAAATCAGTGAAAATTACCCATTCAACTATGGATTTATCTCCATTTACATGGTCTTACTTTTTGATTTTTCATTTATAGGATTTTACCAACAATCCAAAACATAGTGCATGAATCTGTTACGACACTAACATTGACCCACAAATAATGATCGTTTTATTTCTTCTCGACGGCGTTTTTGGATTTTATTTATTTATCATTGGGATCTTCTTAGGGTACCATCTTTCATACTCTTTTCCATATCCACCATAGTAACTATAATATGATTCTAATCACCTTTCTTCATCCATACTTGTAATGGATTTTTTTAACATTCACTATTCATGTAATTATATTTATAAATATTATTACAAGATGGTATGGATGGTTCTTTTTTTTCCATAGAATCTTAAGAAATATCACTAAACAAATTTATGATACTATTTTCACTTTTCGGAGGTCTTTCAACATTAAAATACTCCAATAGAAATTTTTTAGTGGCATAAATATCCTCATTATTTTTCGAAGACTTGTTATATGTCTTTTCAATATCAACAAGATTAAATTCTAATTATAGATGTCACTTATTGAGTATGTTTTATGATCTTCAGTAATAATCACAATCTATTCCCAAACCTTATTAATTTATTCCTTCTTCGCTTCGTGGAGATTGATTTTTTTAACCAAGAAATAAGTTCTTTGATCTTCTTGGATTTTACTTTCAATTGTGAATCTTTAACATCAATACTATTTCTTAAATTTTCTTCAAGTTCACGGATTTTAGAGTATTCTTAAATCCAAGTTTCTCTTAAAATTAAATGAACCACTTAATTTAAAATAATGAGGAACACATTTCATGATCCACCTTTATTGTTTCCAATGCTCCAAACTTATTCGAGATATTTCTTAATTCTATAACAATTTCTTATAAATATTTCTATGTATTATGTACATCTTCTTCCAACTGTGGGATCTCTTCGTAAACACTTTAAAAGTCTATAAAAACAATAGGGACTATTTATTTGGGAATTCAATACAAAATATATTTCCATATACTATCTAATATATCATGAATAGATTTAGATAGATCATCATCACCACTTATGCTAGGATATTTTTCTTGGGGATAGGTTCTACAATAATTTTCTCATACATCATGATAAATTGACATTTTTGATTCACTTAAGGTGGGAATGTTATCGTTCTTCTGGGTGTCAAGTTAAACCAACTATTATTTATTTTATAATACAGATATATATTTATTGTTAGAAAGGCATGGAGAATATGATACTTCCTCTTTTTTAAGAAATAGGGATATCTTCTTTGGATTACTTTTATCAATATTTTTTCCTATTCATTATGGTCTTGGTATAAATAAAATTATTCTCAAAGATAACTGAAAAATTCATGTAAATTTCACTCCCATGTTAATATATAAAAGAAACAAAAATACTCAAAAGTGAATAAATTAAATGTCGAGAATTCTATAGAGGTGAACTAACCCTCCAATACCAACTAATAAGACCAAATTGGGATATACTCAATACTTCTAGGGGTACATTAGTGTTGGGATTTTTTTAACCATTTATAAATTTTTATCCCTTTACCTATTATAAATTTTTGGATCATAATTATATTATTATATTTTCCTTATCAAATGATAGAATATGAATAAAATTATAAGATATTTAATGATATTTTTACAAGTTTAACTACTCAAAAAGAGTGTATAATCCTTATCATGTAAGATGAGGATAGGTACATAAATTGTTCATTATAATGAAGTTCTAGTTTACATTAGTTTTCCTAAGAAGAAATTTCTAGACAAACTGTGGTTACCTACACTTTAAGATGGATATGGAAATAATCTTGAATCTCCTGATTGGTAATGACCCCATCAAACTTTCAAATCCTCCCTATTTATATATATAGTATTTGTAGATAGTCTCCAACTTCTTTGGTTACATTAAAACACCAAGAAATTATTTCACCCATTTAGACTATTTTTTGATGTCATAGTGTTACTTAGTCCTTCAACTATAAATGTTACATGCACATCTTCAAGAAAGAAACTCTTATTATTCTTTACATTAAAAAATTAAATTGATTTCCCTCAAATTATTTCCTTATCTAGAAACATTACATCTTCTTATGTCCATCTAAGGAAAAGTTCATCTGGTGACAGTTCAAATGAAGCCTTCTTCTCTTTCCACTTTTGGAACTTTTTTATCAGATATTGTCCACCTGATTATTTTTTCCTAGTACGATATTGTTTGATGTCGATTCTTCTAGTACTATATTCTTCACTACCTTTTATACCAATTATTTTGGTTCTCACACTTTGTGTGACTCCTTATTCTCCATATGGAACCTCTTATTCAGATATAACTTGAAGGGAAAGTTGCTTCATGTATCACTTTTTTACATCCTCACTTCTTTGATCAATGATTTATTGCTATATCTGAAGCTTTATCTCTAGCCAATACACAATTATCTCTTTGAAACATATTCTTTCAATTCTTTGACCCAAATGATAATTACTCTCAATATTATTTACCAGTACATACTCATAGTGCAGTAATTATTCATCATTATACACATCTGCAACATTACACTTTTAACCAATAATATGAGAAAAAAACTAAAGAAATAAATACCACTCATTTCACTCGGTCCTATTTATATAATAATAGTTTCTACAAAATCTTAGAGAAAACAACGCTTCCAAATTTGAAATTCCCACTTCCAAATCTTAATCTCCCACTAGTCTCTTTATTCATTTTACAAGCATAAAACTTCCTAAAATATTGAAATCAGGAAATCTTTATAAGAAACTATCTTAGATATCAATGTCAACATACTTCCTCAAACTTCCTAAAATTTTATCTATAATCACAATTTTTCTCTATGATTATTAAAATATTGAATTTCTAGAACAACATCACCAAACATTTTGGCTTTACCAAAAAATAAAAATTTATTTGAGCATTACATATGATAAAAAATTATAACAACACTTAGATATATTCTCTTGTCATTATACCCTATGAATTCCTAGAATTATATCAGATAAAACTGTAATATTGATCCCAATGTCTTTGTAAAACATAGTCTAATGATATCACTCAGTGAAATATATCTTATGCAACTATTTTGAAACCTTGGGAACCTCTTGATAATGATATTTCATGGAAACATAAATCTGATGAAAAATACTTATATAACTCTATATAATGGATTCAGATGGAGACTTCTTCACTAGATGATCTTTACACATTTACTCTAACTTTTTACTTCATTAGAAAACTTGTGCTTGATCCTTATAGAAGTTATATCTAGTAGATTCTGTATGATGACTCACCAAATTTATATTATAGACTTCATATTTCATTGAATAATCTAAAACCACATCAAAACATACTTCATTTATTCAATATAACTTCATAACATTACATGTTGATCATCGTATAAGTCTTTCTATTAGATTTCATACAACTCTTTATTCAACTTTAATCAACACTTAAAAGGTTTGGTAACTATAGTTCCACTAAGTTATACAAAAAAATTCATATCTTTAGAATTAAACATTCCATAACCAAACATCAATCTCTCCTTTGGTATTAAGATAGGTTGTCTCTATTTAATTTTATCTTATTTCTAACTTCATCCTAAATCACAGCCACATTGAATTTAGATGTTAGAACAAAAAAAACACATCAATTTTCAATGTATGATATTGTTTGTCTAATGGTTATCGATTTATTGTAATTATGAATGTAATTGTTCATACATTTATTTCCACCTATCTCCAGATTTACTTAGTCCATTCACATTATTCTACTATTATTATAAACATTCCTTTGGTGGTGTATCAAACTTTTCTATATCCACATATAGGTTAAATATTAATCTGTATGATGGAATATGTCATTAGATCTAGAAAATATTTTTCTTATGAAATTTGTAATATTGAATTTATAAAGTTTTTTCAATTTGACATTCCATCTGATGGAACAATTCAGAGACCTCTATCTGATAGAGGTACTTGAAAACCTTCATCTGATTACCTTGGATGGATTTCCTCTATTTGATCAACTTGATACAATGAAATATACCTTTAGTGCCTCTAGTATTTATTTTATTCTTTCATTTATCACATAATTCTTCATCCATTATACTCTTCCTTATCTATTTGATAATAATATTTTTAAAAACGACTTAAGAAAAATCCTTAAGAAAATTTCATAAGATTAGAAATATTGATAACACACATAATTCTTAATTCTTAAACCACATTATTAGGACGTTAGGATTAGATCTTTAATCATAAAAATTAAAACCAAATTATTAAATGAACCTTCTCAATTTATGTAATGAATAATATCAATCTTCACTAACGTAATAATTCCATGTGAAAATGTATCTTAAGATAACATGACCTGAGAACTTCTTTTCTTCTTCAACCATTCTTCAGAGCTTCATCAAATTTATTAACAAGCTTTAATACTTGTACTGAACATTCAATTAAATTTATCATTACAATTTATTCAAAATATTGACAACAAAAAAATATTTAAATTTCATTCAAAATATTGAAAACAAATAAAAATCACACATAAAGTCATCTCTTCAAGAACGAGGAAGGGATCCAGGAAAAATATGGAGATATTGTGGATTAAAGGATATTTTTAAGACAATACTTCAATATTTAATCTAATAAATGTTTAAAAAATATTTAATAAGATTGGGGAGATAATTTATGTAAAAAATATTGAATAAAATGTCAGAAAATAATCAATAATTCCAAATCTGGGTATAATAATTGATGGAGATGAACCACCACATATCAATATAAGTGGTGATAAAAGTCCATAATGTTAGAAGGATTAAAAGTAAAAATAAATGGAACAAAAATATATTGAATGGCTTCAACCAGTGACTCCATAAAGGAGAAGACAAACCTAATTTGATGAGTAAAATATCTTCATTGATGAAACAACACAATCACAATCTTAGAGGATATAAAAAATAGAGCACACTACTCTATTGTCTCAAGTGGAACCAACATCATTTGAAGAATAAAAAAATTCTAACTCATGGATAAAGTTCATGAATTAAGAGGAATATCAAATTGAGAAAAAATATACTTTGGATCTCATGCATAGTTTAGTGGATCACAATTTCATAGGAATAAAATGTGTATCCAAAAATAAAAATGGTTAACATGGAAATTTGATCTAAAATAAGAAAATATTGGTGTGAAATGGGTATGAAAAAGTGTAAAGAGTTCATGAAGAAGAAAACATTATAAAAATAATGAAAATTGAGATAATAACACTTTTTTCACTATGGTTATTCAGTGAAAATATTGAAAATACCGAATAGATGTCAGGATAGTTTTCCAACCTTTTAGTATCAAATAAAATGTTTATTCTGATCAATTAGTGGGATTTATAATTGGAAATCATGAATTAATGGGATTTATAATGAAAAGGTATCTAATAGGTTTTAAATAGGAACCTTTTTCTAGGTATTCTTGATTGGATACATTCTTGAAGAAGTTGAAATTCATAATGAGATTATCAGAATATTAATGTTAAATAAACCAAAAAAGAGTAGATGATTGTATTTTTCTGTAATTATGAAAATGTATTTAAAGGAATAAACGATAAATGACTATAGTAATTATCATTTTCAATGATCTCAAAGTTTTAAATATCTATCATTGGTATATCACCATGAGATTTTACAATATATTTCTCTTTAATAAATTTGAAATATTTGATGTCATTTTTTAAATGTAACATATAAATTATTTGAATAATTTTTATAAACAAAAAAATAAATCACATTACATGGTATATTAATTAATTATAACTATCAAAAAATTAGTTCTTTGAGAAAAAACTATTTATCCAAAAGAACTATTTTCAAATATATTTTTTACAAGCATTGTTTTTCAAGTTTGTTTCATTTTAAGGATGTTCTCTTGTATTTAAAAATAAGTTAAGAATATTGAACATTAAAAAAACGTAAAAATGTATTAAATGAATTCATGGATCACTAATTGGAGAGAAATTAAAATAATATCATTTGATGGTAAAACGTAATGATTTTTTGAAAAATAAATTTTATGAGCACAATGTGTTGTTATATTAATGAATTAAATTAAAAAATATTGATGAATTATTTTAATAAAATGTATAGAATATATATTAAATAATATGTTTTAATATTAATCTAATGATTTTTACTACGCATTTTATAAGAACAAATCTTATTTCTTTCTTAAAACATTTTCTAAAATTGGTTTTTAGTGCGTTTTTTCACTAATTTTAAATGGATTTTATTCAACTTATAGAAATTGAATTTAATAAAAGGGATTCCCTATTTGGAATCAAAACATAAAAAATTTTTAATGACATTTTATCATTTTCTATCATAATTAATATTAAGAAGATTAAAAAATTGTTACAATGGTTTGAATTAAAATTGGTTTATTGAGGGTAAACTAAGAGAAAATGGTAAAAATATAAATTAAAATTTCATAAATATTAATAATTAAAAATATTTAGATATTATATTATAGTTAAATTTATTTTTTTCTATTTACTACAACTTTAACAACAATGTGACATTGAATTATTTAAATATTTTAAGTAATTCCATGAGTGACCCTCCCCTAACATATAAATGGAAACCTCTTCTCCTCATTTATTCATGAAATTTAAGTATTATTTATTACAAAATACATAACATAAAATCCTTCCAATATTTTTTCCATTCATTATTAATCTTTATATCTTACCATAAGACCATCTTATGAAGGCCAAATGTGTACGCCAAAGGAGGTCGCACAAAGAAGAGGTAATCATATTACTCGACTATTTCAAAGTTTATTTATTCTTCTCATTACTATAAATTTATTGTATGAATCCTAAAATTATTAATCAAGTATCGTAAATATATTGGGAAGTTAATATTTTTGTGTAATAACCATTTTTAACTACTTTTCTGTTAAATGGTATGTGAAAGTATCACCCTTGCATATAGGTGGACAATCATCGCCAAGTGTCGATATGATTCATTTTTCATCTACATATTAAATGGTTGGTTATTGTAATGAAACTAATGTTTATATATTATAATCAGGATATATTTATTCTACTATAATTTTAATGTCTTTTCTACATACTTACCTTCTCAGCCATTGTAAAACGATAATGTCGTTCATGCGTACGTGTGGACTATCACCACCATGAAATGATGTGATTTGTTTTTCATTTATAGTTAATATATAATTTTATAAGGATATATTTAATAAATATATGTAATATTTATTTTATAATAATGATTCTATAAGGGTTAAATGTTATTTTCTTTATTTTATTATATCAATCATAAAATGTAAACATCACTCGTCTATATGTTCTGACTATCTTCTCTATGATGTGGTGCAATTAATTTTTCAACTCCACTTTATATGAATTTTTATTAAAAGTTTATATAGTGAATAAATATGATATTTATTTCATGGTTAAAATTATATATATTATTAATCCCTGACAAAGAAGCAATTACCAGAACCATCGAATCGAAACATGCTTGGAAAACAGACCAGTTTTCAACTGAATGTTCATTTAATGATGAAATTAATTATAAAAGGATAAATGGGAATTATAGAGAATGATACATAGTAAGTTATATATGAATATGGTTCTTTAATATATTTAAAATAAATATATATTAATTATATATGATTTTTTAGCATGTTTGAAGAAGTATGATACTTAAGGTAAGGTTTTATTTTAAAATCTTGTTTCCTTTCTAGATATTCTATAAAAAACATCATTTAAGAGAAATTATAATAAAATTATCCTTTAAAAACAATATACTTTCTTCTAAACTAGTTATTCCTACAACTATTTTTATCATTGCCATTTTTAACTCATTTATTCATAAAATTATTGAGAAAATGTTTTTATGTAAAAGTTGGCCTTATTTCCTCATTAGTCGACAAACTTTTTATTCTATGTACATTCCCTTTAAAATTATTTTTTTGAAGTTATTATCTATGATTGAAATTATTTAAAAACATCACTTTCCTTAAATTTGACTTTATTTACAAAGGATTAATTGGAATCTTTTCAAAGAACCGTTTTATGAACAATTCATTTTTTATTTTTTACAATAGTGTGAAAATAATTTTCTCGTTGACATATATGGTATGAATGGATCTTCCATCCATCATTCTCATTATTAAATTTGGAACATAATTTAAAATTCTCCTCTTTTATTTTAAAATAAAATCATTTTCTCAATATTCAAGGATTTTTTAGTCTAAATGTTATACAAAATAAAAGGATATTTTTCTCATGTTTTTAAAAGAAAGGATTAAATGATCATTTAAAGGTATTTCTAATTTATACCAATATCCTTTAATGTTTTTCATACATAACTAGGGATATGATATTATGATTAAATATAATTTTTTGGAAGACTTATTATGAGTATGATGTTATGATGATTTCAAGAAAACTATTACTTGTTATGAAAAATGTAATTTATAATGATATAATGAATTATCTTATGATACCATAAACAACCTTTTTTTGTATGGATTATGATTACCTGATTATGATATGTTAATGAAACATTAATATTTTTCATGGGTAATTATATTAATATATTGTTAAGATTTTATTATCTTTTATTACTGATATATATTGTTTTCTATATGTGAAATGTGAGACTAAATTTTTATATTACTCTAATGAATTGGGGGAAAGAATGATATATCATGAGATAATATACAATAAAATGGGAAGTTTACCCAATTTAGTAAAGGAATATATCCATTATAATAGTTTTTAGTGTGAACCTTGACTAAGGAAATTATGGAATGGGGAGTGAAACCAACCACTATGATATTCCAAGAAGTGAACCTTGACTAAGGAATTTTCTAGGATTATTTGTATGCGCAATCTTATGTTTTATTATTATAATATATTCCTTTATCTCAGAATTTATAATTGATGATTCCTCACAATTATGACTTGTGTATTTTGTTATGACAAAACTAAATTCCATTTTTTATCATTAATTATCTTTGATGGATTTTGTATGATGTTTTTTAGTAATGATAATATTCTCATACCCTTATTCTTATATATTTCTCGCTTATTATCACTAGATGATATCTCTTATTGTTACCCCTAATAATTATATGAACTCACCCTTTATTATATTTCCATTTCCTAGGTTATGAAGAAAGTTTTTATGTTGGATATGTCTAATAATTGTTCTATGTGAGAAAAACATTTTGGGGGACGTTAAAGATATTTCAGGAAATATGAAATGCTCAGGTATTCATAATAGGTCAGCTTAAAATATTTCTCATGCGGAAAGTTGTCCAAAACGGGAGTTATAAATTTTTTATTTGGTTAAATGTTTAAATTTGTTTCTAAATAAATATGAAATACATGAAAAATATATTCTTTTAACAATAAAAAATATATATAAATAAGTGAAGAAAACATGAGTAATATAATTTGGTTGACTATACAGTATATCAGACAATTATTGGAAGCATGTTGTATCTTATAGAAGTATGATCCAATATATTCTTCACAACATGCTCAGTTTTATGCCAAAATAATTTCTTCACAGAGAAGAATATATATGTTTTAAATATAAATTTAATGTATATACATGTAACACTTAATATTTTTTGTTGTATTTTATATGAATGAAAAAATATTGTATTTTTACTTCGATGTGTATTAGGATTGAGATATTATGAATAGAAAATCCAAACGAGGAAGAGATTTTTTCATTGGGATCCTGTTTATTGAGTGCCTCAAAAAGATATAGAAAATAACCTCCTCCAAAACATATAAATGGAGGTATATTTCAATAAACAATACATATATGTAGTTGGAATGGATAAAATGGTTATTTGAAGATCTTTGTGAGGAGATGAAGATTAGCATTATAGACTTTGGTGATAAACAAAGTATAATTAAGTTAACGAAGCAAATGTTATAACATTATATTATAATGAATATTGATATCTGGTATCACTTTATAAAATAAAAGGTTGAAGAAGGCATTATCATACAAGAGAAAATGGTTAAAAATCAATAAGTGGAATATATCGTTAAAAAAATATTTCCACACCCTAATTTGTGAATCATAGAAAGAATAATTCATTATGAAGAAAATATGATTGAAAAAAAATCCATAGGGGGAAATATATAAACAATTGAGTATTTTTTTGGATTTTTAACAATTAAGAGTTTTTTAGAATTCTTGTGGAGAATCATTAGGTATTTCTAGATGACTGGTGAAGTGTTCTATAGATTCTAAAAATAGGAATGTCACATAGGGAGAGTAAGAATCACACTGCACATTGAGTTGAGGATTGAATGATTTGGAAAAGTACTATTAAGGTATGAATTCTATAGTATTTGTTAATTTAATATCATAAGATTTATTCTTTTTGTGAAATCATTCATTGCACCACGAGTTGGTTCGATATCAAAAAAAATGGAACAGTATATTAAGCTTTGTAATGTTTATTTTTTGGATTCACATAATATTTATTTAGTAAAAACATAAGGTTTTGTTGCTTTTCTAAATTTTATTTTTCAAGTTGCATGTCATAATAAATTATCATGTTATAAATCTTGTTTTGAAAATCTTAGTTATTATTAATATTCTGTGTTGGTGCTTCGACATGTTCATCATGCTATGAAGTATGCTTGGGTTAAACATGTTGTTCTGTAGATTTGATGATCACCTCATGAAATACATGCCACACCTTGACTATTTCTATTATCGAATATGATTGAAAGGGAAGATTCAATGATTTAAAAAAAATTAAAATCTATAGGGTTATGAATGTAGAGTCTAGGGAGTTTTAGATCTAGAAAATGAGTACACACCATAACAAATATCATATCATTGTGATGAGTACAATAGTTGACAAGAATGGAAGAATAGTTTTGTTATTATTTGGGAATAAAAGGGGATATATTATGTCATATTATTTTAGTATAAATAGTATATAGTAAGTAAGTGTAACACTCCATGAAGTGTGTGTAGTATTGACATTCATATTATGAAGGAAAGGTCATATCCTGATGGTATAGTTTCTATATTGACTAAGATATTTAATTAGAATTAAAATCTAGTATATATGTATTTGATATTTAGATATTAATTCTGCTAGATTAAAACATCTTTGCCACATTCAATAATGTGGTACACCTATAACAATCAACCACAATAAATTGAAATAAAAATTATAATATTAAAAATAAGGGGGGGTCATGAACATTGGAAAAAACTGGATGAACAAGGAGAAAAAATATATTTATATTTTAGTTTAGAATTTGAAGAAGTGATTGAGTTATATCGATGCCAGCCTTTATAGATTTTTTTCACTTTTTTAGAACCATTTTAAGTGATAATAATGTTATATAGTTTGTGTTCCTTACCTCAAAGCAGTTTGAAAAGAGATTAGAAGAGGGATCACTGCTAGATTGATTTTTCACCCTTACAAATAATTTTCAACATCTACATAGAGTAGTTTTACCCATGGTACATCACGCATTATTACTGGTTGATCATTGGACTAGACTTATGAGGTGAACCAAGTAAAATAAGTGTGTCCTTGATTTATTTTCTATATATATATATATATATATATATATATCTTATGTTCATGAATAATGATAGTTTTACAGTGTTCTTTTTAAAATAAGAATAATATCTGGTAAGAAAGTAGAAGAATTAAACACTCAAATTCACCCCACCCACACACCCATATAGGGTGTATTGGGATTATGGGTGAAATAGATTCAAATCACACCCTTCATATATATTAAATTAATTACTTAGTGAATGTTTATAAATTAATAAATAGCAAATAAAAAAATAAATTATAAATAAATAAAAATATTATACATTAAGAAAAATAAAAAAAGTTACATATAGTTTCTTATAAATATTTTCTTAGAAAACCAAAATAGATAACTAAAAAATCTATAATTAAATACAAAAAATCCATGGTGTAATGATTTTTAGTGTCATTTTAGAAGCATCCTGAAATAATACCTAACATTAAAATTCAAATCAGTTTGAATAGACCAATTTTTGATAGTTTTTTTAAAATAGTGTATCAAATCTTGTGATGTAAAATCACTCTCCATGACTAGTTTAAATTACATTTTTAGTGATATAGTGGAATAATTCAGGGATATGTTTGATCTTGATATTGTTTCCCTCATCATCCATGGAAGGAAACCCAAATTACAACTGAATAAATGTTTAAAAAAATTGGTGTCAAGAGATAATCCTTAAAAAGGAAATGTGGTAGGACTCACACACTTTTTGTTTCAGGGTTTTTCACTATTTGTTTCTCAAAGTGTGATTGAGAAAATAGGTTTGAATCTTGATAAAATAAAAAATTTATGGTTTCATAAAGTGTAAGGAAATAAATTTTTGTAAAGAATTGTTGTTGTGTTGTTAATTTAAACTTTGTTTTCCTACACTGAGTTCTGACTTGGTAGACTTATAGGTTTTTTTGATGAATCTATGCTAAGTGGAACTTTCACTTGCTAAAAATATTTTAGAATTAAAAAATAGTTGAATAATTTTTTTAGTGATTCAAAGTAAAACCTATAATCATTATGATCAAGTGTAGATAGAGCGGGAAACTAAAGGATCCTTAAAGTGTATTTCAAAGGGGTTCTATTGTTTCTAAAAATTATTGGAAGGAAATACACATAAAAAGATAGAAAAAATCTACAAACTATTGTTAAATGATATTTAAAGATAAAAGAGGATAATTTTTGAAAACATTTCTCATTGATTAATATTATAGAATCAGTTCTTATATTGTTTGGCATCAAGAAGATGGGTGGAAAATTATTTCAATAATGAATTATTATTTTTTGTGGCTATAAAGGTATATGTTTTCTAAAAATTATACATTTATATTTACTTTTAGTAAGGGTCTTATTTTTGGTTTAATGTAAAATAGGGTAAGTGAAAATATCATTGTTTTGGATTCATGATGAGTATTTCCAAAAAGTAAAAAAACATGAACATGGAATAGAAAGATCCATTAATAAGAATTGAAGTATTTCTTACCAACGTAAAATTTTTTTTGATAAGTTACTTCATTTAAAAATATTATATAAATGAAGATAAATAATATCACTAAGAAAAAATATCATATTTAATATTAAAATTTTAGATTCAAATAAGACTTGAATATCACATTTAATATGGAAAGATTGTTACTCGATGAATTGGAAATTGAGTCAAAATAACCTTTAACTTGAATTTCCAATTATTTGATTGTCCACTAAAAATTTTTATAATAAATATCACTATCTTAAAGAACTATTTAAAAATCTTATTCTTATATTTAACATTTTATAAACTCTATTTATAAATATTCTATACATATATATTTAATAACTATTATCTATTTTTAATACCAGGTGTGAGTAATCTTGATTGTTTTGACCTATTTTCATAATATTGGTGTTGTTAATTTATCTTTAACAAAATTTCACCATTAAAAAATATTAATTATAAAATAATCATTGTTTTTCAATATTCCTTAATTCCTATCAGATTAGGTTAAATACATGTCTATGGTTTTTGAAGAATAATGTTTCCATGAACAAGTTCTGGCATGCCTTACGATCTAATGGTGATATATTTATAAATATAATTAAGATTAATACAACTATTAAATAATAATTAACCCATATTAAATAAATTATTATTAAATTTTGTTACCGTTATATAATATTTTTCAATAATTCGTGATGTAAATATTAAAACATCACTTCACATAGTTGAAAAAAACCAACCCAAAAGAGAGCATGTTATAATAATTTTATGAGTAACAAAATGTTTTTATATAATATTAATATAACAATTAAAGAAGCATAAACATGTAAAAAATATCAACTAACATCATTAAATTAATTCTTATTACCATATATGTATATTGGTGATGTCAAATGATTTTTTTTTGTGGTTGTTATAGTCTGTATATACGCACAATTAATGATTTCATTACTCAATGAATAAGAGGGAATGAAGTAAAATGGTAAATTATAATTATAGAATTATAATAGTATAATATTGAAATTATTAATTCCAAAAATCAATCCTTATTACCAAATATAAGCATAAATGATGAAAAATGAACCACATCATTTCATGGCGGTGGTAGTTCTCATGAACCCACAATCGATGTTGTTTTCTTATTTCTTAGTGGGTTGAATGGATTAAATAATGGTTGCTTCATTAATATAAATATTTTATAGTAAATTAATAATAAATTTTAATTATATTTGGGTGGATATAAGAATTAATTAGTAGAAATATTATGAAGAATAACTAAGGTGTAATAAATTCTCTTGTTGAGAACATAATATTTCTCTTGGAAATCTCATTGGAAGCAGCTGCCTTAGGAGAACTAATTTAGACAAGAGAGTTATAAACTTATGCTAATTTTCCAGGAGGATAAAAATTTAAGTGTTTAAGGATTACTTTCAAAGGTATATTTTTGTAGTGAATTAATGGAATTGATCCCCTTTTACATGTTAAGAGAAATATAATTTTAGAAGTACGAGTGGCATTTCAAAAATCTTATGTCACTATTTAAGGGTCAAAGGATCCAAAAGTAAAAACTAATGGATTAAAAGATGTTTTTCTATGATTCTTCTCATACAAATATTTGGAGGAAATTTTTAAGAAACAATATTCCTTTTACACTCATAAAAAACTTTTTACCCTTTTCACTTTTACTACAGAAAATAATGTTTTTATCCATAGTAATTAATTTTAATGAGAAAAATTAAAAATAAAATTATTGAATAATTTGAAAAAAAAAGACTTAAAATTTTAAAATAATATTAATCAACTAAAATTATTAATTATTATAAAATATAATCTCATAATTAATTCACTTGATGAAAAATAATTGTTATTAGAAAATGTGTGCTTTTAAGCAAAAAAAATTATTTGCAGGGTAAAAATTATCAACATTATTATCAACGCTATTAAACTCCCTAACATAAATTTTTCACTATAAAAAAAATGAATTTTTTTGTTTTAAATAAATACATACCATATTTTTACCATAATAATTCTAAATTAAAATAAAGGATAGAAACGTGTTTTAAATTTGGAATAAAATGTTACATAGGTTTTTAAATTAAACATAGTTTTTATGTGTTTTGAGTAATATTAAAAGTTTATAAGTTTATTCCATAAATAAATATTTTTTTAATAAAAATGTTTTATAAATTTATAAGTGTTTGTTAAGTAATAATAATGTCATAAATGTTATTGTTTTGGTAAAAATTGCATTTTTCATTATTCTCCAAAAAAGAATTATTTAATAAAAATCACCAAAACTTTATCCTCTTATAATATTGAAATGGTTAATTGAAAAATATAGTTAATTTAAACAAAATAAAATTATAAATTTTATTAAATTTTCATTAAAATATGAGATATAATGAAAAACTATTTTTATAAAAAATTAAAATTGATTTTTCTTGAGAAGTAAATATGAAAAAGGTTTAAAATACATCTATTAAAAAAAATTTCATAAATAATTATAGGATTATATCATCCTATTTTCAAGTTAAAAATTCCTTAAATATATTTGTATAAGATCCAATCATAAGTTAAGTTCTTGATGCTGATGTGGGTGGTGATTCGACAAGCCTGGATCTCATTGGAATTTCCAAAAGATTAAATTTCTCTCATCTATGATTTCACTCATACTGTAATTTTTAATTTTCAGATTGTCATTGGTGTACAAGTGCCTATAGAAAAGATACCAAATTCCCAATCTAAGATAAATGAATCTCGTCAAGAAGACTTCTACCACTTGATATTATTTCTTATTTATACTACATTTCATAATATGGTTACTTCTATTTATACCCATTTTAATATCCTGAATTTTCAAAACAACACAATTTCGATAGCATATACAACACGCAACATCGAGCCTAAATAATCCATTTAATATTATTATATGACCATTATAACTTAGTTACTGAATTGGTTGGTATGAATATAAATAACCACATCATAAAATATTTATAGAAATTTATATATATAAATTTTAAACATAATAAAAATTTATTGATCAATGCTAAGGAAATAAACCCTTAATTATTTATAGTCATTTTATTCTTCAAAATATTTTTTGTTCAAAAATTATTTTTATATCTTTTAGTGAGATAATATAATTATTATATTTTCTACCTTTATAGAATTTATTTTATTAAATGAACATAATTTTTGAAATAATCATCTGAAAATTAGCTTCGAGTGAATTTTTTGTATTTTTTTGAAAGGTTTGATTTTTTAATGAATACCGAAAAATAATGTTTTTTATTAAAAACAATTTCTTTATTTAAAGAATTTCGAAAGTTAAATTTTATAAAATGGTTTTAAATATAAATTAGTTTAATAATATTATTAAAAATATATTTATATACTTTTGAATAAATTTTTGTACTTGAATTTGGTATAAAAAATTATACTTAACAATAAATTTTAATAGAAAACAATTTTTTACTGAATTTTTTGTTTTAATATTAAATTAGTTTATTCTAATTATTTAAATTCAATCACTAGAAATGGATTTCATATTTTGATTCAGTTATTTAAAATTTTTTAAGTAAGTACCTTTTATTTCTCAAAATTATGATTAGTAACCATGGTGCATAATTGTCGTCGCGATAAGGGTAAATTTGGTAATTAAGGTTAAACATAAATTGAAAAGGCATTAAATATCAACCCAAAACTTCTCTTAATTTTCCTTTATGATTATATTTCTTCCATAATCATCCAAACATATAAAAAATGACCTTTTTCTATTTAGCTATGATTTTTACCATTATAATACTTAAGTGGAAGACTAAGACAAAAATATCCCTTTTGATCTTTTAATATCTATAATGTTTTGCGATAGAGGTAAATATATATATTTTTCAATTATAAAAATTCATTTTATAGATAAAAGAATTATTTTTAAAATGGTGATTTATTTTTAAATTTTAGTGATAAAAAAATTTACTTAAAGGCTTCTGTAACGTCGACACCACATTTATTTAATTAAGAGAAAAATAAAATAAATGATATTAAAAATTATAAAAGTAATAAAATTTAATATAATTAATGTGTTCATTTAATTTGGTAGATAACTATAAAATTTTAGTTATGTTTTATATTATTATATTCTAATTACCTCTTTTTCTTGAAGTATTTAAATTCAAAATAAATTAATAGTGTTACAACATAATTAATGATATTTTATAATAAATAATATTTTATTAAATGATTTAAAGTTAATAAAATAATTATCCATCCAAATTAATTTTATACTGTTTAAAACATCAAACATAGAATATTTATGGGTCGTTTATCATTTTATAGTAACATTTTTGACACTTATAAGGTAGAAAACAATAATAGTACAGTGATTTACAAAAGAGTTAATAGGAGGTTAAAACTAAGATATAAAAGTGAAATCATAACCAAAACGTGTAAAAAAATTATTGTATTGGATTTTTTTGACTCATCTATATATTTTTTAAAAATTAACTAATTTTAATCCATTGGGACATAAAAAATTATTCATATTGACTTATTAACTTAAGAAATTCCAAGAATACATCTCCAAAACATATAAAAGGACACACCTTATCACAATTATGGTCAACTTTTTCATAATTATAGACTAAACAAACCTAGCCCAATTATATTATTGACAAAATTATATATATTTTTGTGGTGTTAGTATTCCTAATTTTCCAACCCTATAACCCTAAATTGAATATCAAAAGGAGCTCTTTCATATAATAGGTAATCATCTTTACCGATTGTTTCAAATTTATTAATTATTATACTTCATCATAATGTGTTATAACCATCTCAAAATAAATAATCCAGCATTAAAAATATACTAATAATATGTTATCATTATGGTACAACCATATTCAATCTTTTTTCAATCCTAGAAAATGTAAAAACATCAATTGTGCATACGTATGGATTATCGTCTCCAGATAGTGGTGTAATACGTTTTTAATCACTACATTTTGTATGGTTATAATGGTGGAAATTATAAATATATAATACATCTATGACATAATGATACATTTGGAATTTTAATATCATATATACCTTCTAACTTTCCAATCCACTGGAAAATGATAATGTCATTCACGCGTATGTGTGGACTACCACCCCCAAGGGATGATGTGATCCGTTTTTCATTTCATCATTACATGGACGAGGATAATAGTAGATTTAATGGATATATATTATATTTGTGTCTTGATTTAAATTATGGAGAATATGGTACCATAATCAATGTACAAGGACTAAAACTTATATAAAAAACATGCATGAGAAAATAAAGTAGTCAAACACCAAAAATATTGATAATAATGAAATATTATTGAAAAAGAGGTGATAATATAATATAGTTAGATCATATGTGATATTATAAATATTAATATTATTCTATTATAAATTAATAACTTGTTTAAAACCATTATACATGACATTAAATTATGTTCAACAAAGAGAAAATTTGAGGTAGGGGATTTCATCTCAATGTAAACTCTATTAAGGAATATTTTTTATTAAAAAAATAATTTCTTTATGTGGTGTATATAAATCACTTTGAATTGTTTAGCATGAATATATATTTATACATAACTATTAATTATTTAACTAATATTTTTTTCGGTGGAATTTTTAAAAGAAAATATTATCTTACTTCTCTTTTTTCGTTAGGAATATTTTCCATTCACGTTCATTTTTTTTCAAAATTAATTTTCCAATGTCCTTTTTTAAATAAAATTATTTATTAATTATATTTTATGTTATCCTTTTATTTTTAAATGTTTTTAAGGAATAATTATAATGTTTCCCAGAGAGATCATTTTCAACTTTCTTTATAAAAAGTAAAAAGGATTTTTTTTTCAATTTATACGGAATTAGAAAACTTTCCTTTGACCATGAAAATTTTGTAAAGTTTGGATTCATCTACTTTTTTTAAATGGTTTCAAAAAAGTAAGAATTTAATGAAATATAATTTTAATTTTTTTCAATTTTCACTTATTTTAATAAATAATCTACTTTCCTACAAAATCTAATTTTTTGATGGTCATCCCTCATCTCGCCAAAATGATTAATTTTATTCATGAAGGATGAATAAAAACAAGAAAAATTCAAGAACATTATGTCACACACCGATCAAGGGGGAGATAAAAATGAAATCCAATTGCATCACCTCACTCTATGTTCACACACTCACTGGGCAGAAATCCCATGCTGTAAAATGTTTCTGAAGAACTATTCCAAGCGTCTCTAGAGGTGTGATAGTCTTCTCATTGATTCCCTTCATGTAAATTAGGAATAATTTATTTCTATTCACTTATAATATGTTTTCATTTCTTAATGTGATATATAATTTTCTAGGTAGGGAGGTTCTACCCCATGGGAGATCCACAGAGGGTAAGGTAGTCAGTATCTGCTACATCCACCTTGATGTTGTTTGATCTCCAAACTTCTAAGACTTAGCACACAAAATCAACCTCCACCCTTATTGATTATAATGTTCTAATTAAAGAAGAGAAAGAATAAATCATATAACTATACTTATCCTAAACAACGCCTCAACCTCACATATCCATTATACAGAAAGCACCATCCATGTTTAGTATGAGCCAATTTTTTTGAAGTTCGCCAACACAACCAACACCCCTAATAGTAAATGATAATGTTAACATCATTTTTATGGTTTTATATAATGTGTCTTAGTGATAAATCATTATCTCTCTGATTGAGGAGGACGGTAAGGTTCACTACCGTGAACATATTCCTCACACCCAGATCCATACTCGAACTCCTGAGTCCATTCGAGTGGGCCTTAAAATGAGCATCCCATAAACAAAAAAACCAGAAGAAATAATAATAATCCTCACCTTAATTTACTATAAGTTTTTTGTGGTCCCTTATATCCAGTTTTTGGAAGAATTCAATAATACCAGAGGCTTCTTATTTTATTCTTGAAAAAATAGCTACTGAGGGCTAGATATCATTTGCCTAGTCTTCGGTGGAAAATAAGTGGATACATGTTTCTTCTTTGGGGTTTGTGAAATAATAGCATTTAGAATCCATTGAAATACTCTTGTTTCAGATAACATCATTAGTGGGGAGAACATTTTTATGCACCCTCCAAATCAGAAAGTTGTACTTTATCGGGACCTCCATGCACCAAAGATGCCCTCCCCATGGGTCGATATTATCATTGGATTACATGGTTATATTATATGACTTTTTTTTGAAATCCCATAATAGAGAATCAGTGAAAATACATATGTCAGGATCATGATTAAGGGAAATAAGCTAGAAAAAATTTTATTGATCCTCATTGAGTTCCTATTGGATAAAACTAGGGTTCAAAGGCTTGACGAAAAGATATGTTGAGTATAAGGCATCCCAGAAATCGAAGTTTAGAACCAACCTAATTATCTTCCTAGAAGATAATATCACCTTTTCCTATAATCCACAATTCATGGAAAAGCAATATTAGGATGAGAATTTCAATTTTTTCCACGACACGATATAAATTTCCTTAGAGAAAAGAGAGTAGGGACCATATATATTTATAGTGAAGGAATCCCAAATGTATTTACCATAAAATAAGAAATATAATTTTGTTGAGGTTGATATATTACCCACTCCATTTTTAATACTTTTATAAGGTATCATTAACATCCTAGATTGGTCTTCTATTAGAATTATAAAAAATCTATATCATCTGCAAACATGAGATGGGAGACCCCATGGGAATCAGACCTACATTTATAAGGATTGATAATGCCTGGATCCTAATTCTTTTTTTCATTCTACTATAGGAATCCTATGAAAAAATAGAGACTTTCAGATAATTTTTCCCCGTGTCTATTCTCCTAGACATATTTAAAGAAACAACATCTTTAACCCATTAAAATTATAAAAAACAAAGAATAATTGAAACATATAAAAATAAGGTCAGAATTTCATGCCGAGAATCCCATACTAGACATAACCCTCATAATAAAACTCCATTAAATTCTATTATACTCTTTACCCACCTCAATCTTGATAGCAATGTTGGATCCATTAGACTTTTTATTGATATCATAGATCATCACATGAGAAATACTGATATCTCCTTGAATAGACCTTTGTTGGATGAAACCATGTTGCTCACCTGATATAGAAGATAATAGGTAAGAGGTTAGTCTTTTATTAATCACATTTGTTAAATCCTTATAGGGAAAGTTTCATATGCTAATGGGCCTATATTGTATCAGTGAAGAGGGGTCCTTCACCTTCATAATTAGAGCAAGTGGTAGGACAAGGAACTCTAGGAGGATTCCAAGATCACTCGAGGTATGTAATCAAAGAGTGTTGTTTATCTTCTCAGAGACCCATCCAGCATGTTGGGGTTAGGTTTTTCAAGAATATGATGAATAAAAGAGTTTTACATTCCATCCAAATCTTTAATTTATGATTAAAACGGCTTATTTCTCAATTGGATATTTGGTTGAGATGTCATCTTTTCCCCTTGAGGAATACATAGAAGTAGGGAATTTTTATATCATCTTTTTTCATCCATTTCTCCTAGAATATTTTATAGACCACACATTCCTATTCTATAAGAATCTTAGTTAAAATGTTTATTTTTTTGGACTACAGAATATAAGAGGTATATATTCCATGTTTCTTCCCAGGCAGCCTCCATTTATTCTATCTCAGTTTTGAGGGAGGAAAGATCATTACAATTGGGTTTCTGCCTCTCAGACCACTAAATAATGTCCCCCTTTAAACATCTTAATTTATTAATTAAACCCAACTAGTTTTTTCCTTAAATAGTTTTTTTCTATTATTCACTAACTGCCATTCAGTTACCAAAAATATTTATCCAACATTTGTAAAATAAGAAGTGAACAGTGTGGTCCATGTTCCTGAGAAGAGAACCCGTAATCAGAAAATTTTCAGATAAATCCCTAACTATACGAGTCATGTTAATTAAGGGATTAGAAGAAATGACATTAATTTTCTCCAAACCATGATCTAAGTGAAGCCAATTATGATTAAATCCCCTATGATTATTTTACTAAGTGTATTTGTCACCTTTATAACTGTGGTCTGGGAGGCCAGTTTGAGCCATGAAAGATGGAAAATCCAATATTGATTTCTTCAGGATAGGTTAAACACCTTTCTTCTATAAATAATCCAAAATTACCTTAATGTATCTTATAAATTTCCAATATTTATCATCTAGGATGAAGAACCATAGGCCTTTCCAGAGATACTATCTCTCATAAGAATAACTATTTCCATATACAAAATATATGAAACAACTAAATTGATATTTATTAACCATCGTTCTAATATACTTATCGAAAATATAAACCATTTCCCAACTAATGATGTGTTTTAAGAAGATCTAGATATACTGATTATTTGGATAACTATGCATGAATTCATGTATATCTATCCTCTAAGAAAAATCATTAATTTGATAGTAGCATTTGTTATGTTCCTAAACTGAAAAATGATAGATTCTGGTATTTTGACATTTATTTTCTATGAAATTGTTCTTTACCTATTCTCCAAAACCACGGTAATTCCAAATTGTGAAATATATCATTGATAGGATGGGTGTTTAGAATTTTCGTCATACATTTAAGGATGATGGGAGTTAGTGAAGGTATGATCTAATTATTTCCTATTCATGGATCTGTTTTGGAATCCTAGAGATGAAAGAGGACACAAATGGGAGAACCCATCCAATAAATATCATATACCAATGCCTCTCTAAAAAGTGAGAATCCATTGGTTAACTGTAGGGGAGACACACACATGGGATCTGAGGAGTCCAAAGGGACTGGAAGATTAGAAGTTGAGGCTAGAAACAACAGACTGTAGGGGGTATCCTGTGTATCTTAAGAATCTTGAGTAATCATACAGGGCAATTTTCAAGGTTTAAAGATCACCACATTGAGGCAGGGTGGGGTGCATATGATATTTAGCGGAGGGGGAAATAAGATAGGGTGGATTAATCTTTTGAAAATTAACTATCTCATGAAACATTAACTTTATTTTTATTATTGGACATTAAATTTCCTTTAAAGTTCCATATTGTTTTTATCATAGATATTCTTATTACCTTAACCATATTATATTTCTAAATGCAGTGTTAAATTTATTTTATTGACTAGGGAATTATTGATCATTCGTATACTTTACTAAATATATAAATATTTTAATAAGGAAAATTTATTATGAATTTATGTTAACAAATAAACATATGTGGTAAGAATTGTATATAGTGTGTTGGTTGGGTCCTAGAGTTATATATCCCCACAATGCATCGAAAGGTCCCATTAGAAAAATTAGTTGTCTAAATTAAATGGTTCTTTACCAATATTTTTAAATTGTCTTGATGAAATTTCATCATGGTAAATATATCATAATGTTTCATATCCTGACGTCCAATAGTATGAATTTACTTTATTTATAATTTAGTTATTGTTATCCATGAAATTATTTCATTGATATTTTCCATGGATTTATTTCATTCTCAAGTTATTAATTATTTGTCATGTGTTTCCTGTTATTTATCAAGTCATGTTGATTATTCAATATTTACTCATGGTAGATTCCATTTTATGTAACAATTACTGAGAATTTTAACTCTCCCTTATTTTGTTTCATTTCCATATGATATAAAGAAGAAATATTTTATTGTGGTTAATTATCTAGATAACTTAATTTTTTTATATTCTATTTCTAACATAAAAAAGAAATCATATATGTATCTGGTTCTCAAAGAGTAGTAAACTAACAATACTTGGTGTTGTGATCCCATGTATCTATCATCATTGAAATTAATTTTTATTCATTTTCAGGATAAACCACTTTTAAGAAAAGTGGATAACGATGTAAGAAAAGGTAATAAACTATGATAGGAATCATTTTTCAATGAAAATAAAATTTCAGGGAATTCATGTATACTATCTAATAAAAGAACTAGATAATAGGAAAATTATTCTACTAAGGACCCTTATGGATCATCTCCTAAAATAAATAGTTCATCACTCTCCATCACTTAACAAATTCATCCATGCTAATTTTTCTCATTTTCAGGCACAATGCAGATTGTGGATTTGAGAATTTATCTAATCTTATTATTACTTAGTGACAAAAACCATAGTTCTGGCCTTCATTCATCTTTGATTTATCTTTTTGTATTTTATCAATAAATACCCATCCCCATCATTTTCTATAGAATTCATACGGAGTATTTTACACTAGACTTGCCATCCACTAGTTTCTCCACAGATCTACTTTCCTTTCCTATCTCAGAATTCTCAAAAATGTCTTTATGCTCCTATAGTTTTCCTTCTAGATACTTGTATCTGATTGCTTCAAATAGGAACCCCTCCATAATGGGGTTCTTGATCTCCTTTTTTAAATGAGTCCTTCACTGATGGAGGTGCATCTTGGTTCATGGTAACCTTATGGGGAATAGTATCACTAACATATACTGTAAAGAATGACTGGTTAGGCTTCCAAACTATATTACCATTTCTTGTTGATTGAGTATTCATAGTTTTTGGAAGGTACAAATAATATTCCTCTACCTTATCCTTTGTCCCAACATTAATGGGATAGTCATAAATATAAATTATTTATTTATTTATTTTTATCTTACCATTTTGAATTAAAAATGTGGGTTTCTCATCCTCCTATTACTCCAAAAGTGACTAAGGGCCCTCAACTATAATTGAATCATTTTCTAAAGGTTTTCCCACATGGGATAGACCCATCATCTTGACCTTCAAGTGGATGACCATTATTCATACCCCTAAGTCCTATGGGTTATTCATACCATCATGGAAATTGGAAAAAAATTTCTATAAGAAGAAGGTAGAGTTTCCTATTGGTGGGAGAAATTTATTCCTTGCCTTGGACCCTAAAGAACCATTCCCCTAGATGACTAAGTGTGCCTAAGAGAATGTTCTTCGAATATGGCCACCAGAACAAACCCCTAAATATCTATTCACACATTCTAAATATGAAATGTTGTTTCCACCTCTATCGGCATGAGAAAAAATTGGTTTGTCTCTTGAGGTTAAAAAAATATATACACCTAAGACCTCATAGGATTATTACCCACATAGTCATATTCATGAAATAGGGAAAGAATATTATACCATTGGTCGACTGAACAAAGCCTAAAAATCAATTAAGGGTGACCAAAATGATAGTAAGACGAGAAACAAATCCATCCAAATTTCAAAAAATACAAACTTCTTCATGTAGTATTTATTTTTTATCTCAATCCACAAAAACATATACCAGTGGTTTGGATAAAGCTATTTAAAAATAGATTTGTGAAAAATTTAGACGAAAAAGGGATCGAGATCTACTCTCAAAACAAAAATATCTTCTGACCACGTTTCCAAGAATCGATAGAATTGAAGGATTTTGAAAAGGTAGTGGAATTCCTACAAAACTTACCTAGATTTAGGGATATTGTAAAGAGTTTGTGATCCCATGTAGTTATACCAATGTAGTAAATTAGAACCCAAATATGGGTTACTAGATTGGGGGTCATTATAATTTGTATAAGAGAAATCTTATTAGAATCCATGGGAAATATATTTTAAATGAATATAGATAACATAATAAATATGAAAATATCTTATAGAATTTGAGAAATTTTTAGAGGTTTTTTATTTTCTGGCCCAATATTAATGATTATTATGAGATAAATTAGTGTGTTCCATTATTTAGTTATTGATATTAATAGATGTAAGAGAATTAATACCTTTTGTCAATTAATTTCCCTATTGAAAAAGACAATATAGTTGGTGTCTGATATAAGAAGATCATAACCATATTAGGGAATTTGATATGGGTTATGTCTAATAACCTTTCATATATATATCAACATGATGTTTTATGGCCTGAAACACCTATATTGGACCAATTAATTTGATAGAATCCCTCATTTGTTACTGGGGATACTAACCTAGTGGTAGTTGGGAAATGAATCAATTCTCTTGAAAATATATTTCCCACCTAAGGATGCAATGAAATAAAATAGGTTTTATAGGAGGTGTATTTTTTTATTGGATATTTTGATTGATGGTTGTCATTGATCCAAAATACTAGATAGAAATAAAAACGAAAACATATAGAGTAGATATATTTTATGGTGTTCTTTGATAAATATTTCCCTCATGGGAAATGATCTAAATTGAAGATAAATTTGCTAAGTTTAAAGAAAGAGGAAGAATGTATTGAAGAGTATGAGGATACATTTCCAACACTATATAGGTATTCGTTGGATTGTATATATAATCTAAATGTCAATATTTTTGATATATTTAAAGGTTTTAATACAAACACATAAAGGGTAATAGTTTCTCAAACTTTTTCATTATATGATGAAATCAAATTATGTTCTATAAAAATAGAGAATCAATATTCTATATCCAATATTTTAAAGGTAAATCATTAATAGAAGAGGTTGAGTAAAAACCATGAAAAAAATAAAGAATTAAACAAGGATAGAAGAAGAAAGAATTTATTATCTTGTGAAAATTGTGGAAAGAAACATCTTGAAAAATACATGAAGGGCATGGGAGTTTGTAATAAGTTTTGAGATAAGATTAATCTAGATAATGAATGAAAGTGTAAGAAACAAATAAATTATGTAAAGTTCTTAAATGATAGATAAATTGGGAATTATTCACACCAATTCCACATGTTTCAAGGGAACAAAATATAGAAGAGTCTAATGGGAGAAGGAGAATCATTTGTGATCACTACCTCGGAGGTTGAAGTTCCTAATGATGTGGAAGATTGTAACTTCATAATAGCCTAAAATTTAGACCATGATTAATTTTATTTTGGATCTTCTCACCCATTTGTGTCTTTCATGTTTTATGAGAAAATTAGATATTTCCCTACAACCTTAAGAAGGGAGTTTTTAGAAAAAACTGTTAGTGGAAATACCACTTAAACAAGGATGTTTCAATAATTTCTAATTATAAACCATAATTGCTCCCTATTAGTAGAAATCAGTTTTATACCGATTTTTTATTTTGATAAAACCCTTGGTACCGATTTTTCGTAAAAATTATAATGTAAACATTTATTATAAATAAAAATAAAATTATGATTCATGATAAGGATATGGAATTAATTATCTTTAGAGGGAAGAAATCAAGACCCGATTCATGTCTAGATCCACCTCTAGTTTATCTAATGAATGATATTTTTTGAGGGAATAGTAGATCTAATCTATCAATGAAAAAGTAAAAATCTGAATTGATAACATAAGTATTCCATAGGAAAATGTTGATGTGTTTCTTAAGGAATTACATGGATATCCAATAGAATGTGAATTTTTGTTTTTAGTTAATTCAATCCCTGAGACATAACCTATATCAAATTCTCCCTATAGAATGACCACATTGGATATATTAGAGTTTAATATATAACTACATGAGTTTTGTGAAAAGGGATTTATATCCTCTATTGTTTCACCTTGGGGATTTGGTGTTTTTTCTTTAAGAATAAAGAAAATTATATGAGGATCTACATTTGTTATAGGCAAATAAATAATATTATGATAAATAAAAAGTATCTTCTGACTCACATTGACAATTTATTAGATCAACTTTAAGAAGCTCAATATTTTTCAAAGACTTACCTTTGTTCTGGGTATCGTCAATTCCATGTAAATAATGATGGTTTTCAAAAGATAGGATGAGGTATGGAAATTAAGAGTTTATGATAATCCCATGATTAACTAATTCACCCTCTATTTTTATTAATATAATGAATAGATTATTCAAGGAATATATAGATATTTTTATTGTGGATTGAATTGATGATATATTTTTATACTCTATAATCTATTAGGATCATGAGAATTACTTGTGGATCATTCTTGAGAATCTTAGAGAAAATTAGTTTTATGTGATAATTAGAAAGTGTGAATACTAGATTCAGCAATTTTCTTTTCTTGGATATATTATCTCCAAAGAGTGAATCTCAATTGAATAAAAAAATATGGAGGCAGTCAAATAATGACCTACACCCAATTGTTTAAAAACTATATTTATTATAAAGGATAAATAGTTATCAAATAAATGATGATATTTATCAAAATAAAATTAATGTCATGGATGTTGGGAGGTTGGCAGACTTCATATATAAAGATGATGATTAGAAATATGGAAAGAGGCTATGTGTCCCATGTATATCGGGTCTAGAAAAGGAATTATTAGATGATTCCCTTTGATAAAATTTATCTACACACCCTAGTAGAAAAAATATGTATAGAGACTTGAAGGAACATTTTTAGTGTGAAAATATGAAGTTAGAAATTTTTAATTATGTGTTCAGAATATTCATTTATTATTAAGTGAAGGTTGATAGAAAAAATCTTATAGGACTAAGAAAAGGGCTATATATTCCAATGTGTAAATGGTATTACATTATTATAACCTTTTTCACTATATTGAAAAATACTCCTAGAAAGAATGATCCAATACGGGTTATTCTTGATCACCTCACCAAAGTTGCACATTTTTTCACTATAATAGAATATTTACCTCTTGAGATCGATGAAAAACTCTATATTAAAGATGTTTTAAAATTTATTTGTCACATATTTTAATTATTTCTAATCATGATCCCTAACTTACAACAAACTTTTTTAAAACAAACTTCAGAAATATCTGGATAATTATCTTTATATGAGTATATCCAATCACCCCCAAACAGATAGATAGTTTTAATGGGATATTTAAACATTAGAATATATGTTTAGGTCAATATAATAGGACTTTAAAGGTGTTTGGGATTAAAATTTAACATTGGTAGAGTTTTCATTTAAAAAAATTCATTCAAGTATTCAAATGGTGTTTCATGAAGAATTATATGGAATGAAATTTCATACTCCAACTTGTTGGCAATAACATAGTGAAAGAAATTTTGTGGGTCTAGATATTTTTAGAGAGACAATGAGAAAGGTAAAGTCTATTAAAACATTTATAAAAGCATCCCAATGAAGGAAAAAGATTTATATTGATAGCCGAAGGAAATATTTGGAATTTCATGTTTAAGATCATGATTTATTGAAGGTGTCTGTATAAAAAGGTGATATATGGTTAGGTAATTTGTGAAAAATGATCCATAGGAAAATTTAACCTTTTTAATTTCTATAAATAATTGGAGTTTTGGTATACCAATTAGCAGTGTTGTCAGGCCTCTCTAAAGAGAATGATATTTTCTGAATAACTTTTTTAATGAGGTATATGGGAAACCTTTTTTATGTTATCACCTCTAAAAAAATATATTTGGAACCCGATCTATCAAACTATGAAGATACTATCTATATTCTTTCCACTAGAGAGAAAGTGTTGATAAATTGGAGGACTCAATAGATAATGGTTCTTTGTAAAATCATCAAATAGAGAAAGAAATCTGGGAACCTAAAGATGTTATGAAGAATAAAAACACTCATTTTTTTAGAAAATAATATCCATAAAAATATCAAAAATAAAATATTTTAGTAAGGAATAAGGTAATATCTTCTATTTTAAACCAACACTACATTCGATAACGTATAAAACACACAATACTAAGACTAAACAAACCACAAAATATTACTATATACTTGTTATAACCTAGCCGTTGAATTAGTGGGTATGAATAAGAATAACCACATCATGAAATATATAAATTATGTTCATACCCAATATAAATTTATTAATTAATTCTTATAAAATAAACACACAATATTTTTATAAAGTCATTTTATTCTTAAAAAATATTTTCCTCATAAATGATTTTTATTGTTTTTTGTGAGAAAATATTATAATTAATTTTTTACACTTTTAGAAAATGTATTCCTCGAAATAAAATTAATTTCTGAATTATGTATATGAGAATTATATTAAGGCGAATTTCTGAGATTTTTCTTAAAATTCTCATTTTTTAATAAATAATGAAAATACTACTTTTTATTAAAAACTATATTTGTATTTCAAAAAATTAAAAATATAAAATTTTAAAAATTATTTAAAATAAAAATTAATTTAATTATATTATTAATAATATAATTATATTCTTTGGAAAAAAAACTAGACCCGAATTTGTTATGAAAAAAATTATACTTAAAAATGCATTTTTCAGAAAAATAATTTTTCGTTTTGTTTGGAGTTTTAATCATAAGTTAATTTCTACCAATTTTATAAATAGAATAATAAAAAAATTATTCTATATTTTCAATTATTAAGTAAATATTTGATAAAAAGTCCATTTCATTTCTAATCATTATGAATAGTAACCATAGAAAATAATTGTCACTCTGGTAAGGGTAAATTGAGTTATTAAGATTAAAAATAAAATGATAGGGAGCTAATAATCAACCCAACACATTCTTTAATTTCATTGAATGATTATGCTACTTCCATAATCACAAAAAATATAAAATTTGACATTATTTATATTTATCTATGATTCTTACCTTTGTCATACTTAATTGAGAGATAAAAACTTAAAATAAAACTTTTCTTTTTTAATATATACGATATTTTGTGATAGGGGTAATACGACTTATGTTCTCTTATAATAATTAGTTTAAAATATAAAATATTTTTTTATCATAAAAATTTATTTCTAATTTTTAGTGATGAAAAAATTACATTAAATTCTTATGAAACGTCGACACAACAATAATTTAATTAGCAGAAAAAATAAATAAAGTATTTTAAAAATACTAAAAGTAACATAATTTCAAATAATTTTAGCATTAGAATAATTATTTAGATAACTATACCTTTTTAATAATGTTTAAAAATATTATATTCTAATTCCCCATTTCCCTTTAAGAGTTTGACGTCAAATTAAATGAATAGTGTCAAAATGATATAAATGATATTTTTATAATAAATAATATTTTATAAAATGATTTTAAATTAAAAAATATATTTGGGAAAATAAATGTGATGGTCTTAAACATTAAAAATGGTCTATTGTTGGGTGTAATTCAGTTTTATAGTAACATTACTAACCCTTAAATGGTAGAAAACATTAATACTATGGTAATTATAAAAGCAGTTAAGAGGTGGCTAAAACTAAAAAATGAGTGAAAACATAACAAAAACTTCTTAGAATTTAATTTTATGAGAGGATTTAGAATAATACTCATAGATTGTAATAATAATATAAATCTGGATCATTTTAAACATAAAATATAATTTATATTAATTTTATATTTTAAGTAATTCCATGAATGCACCTCCCCTCAATTATAAAATGGCACACCTTCTCTCAATTATTCAAAATAATTTGATCTTTATGGATTAAAAAACCCCATAAAATTTTCTTGTAAACATACTTATCTAACTTATGGAGGTTATTTTATTCCTAAAATACCAACTCTATATCCTTTTATACAAGATCTAAAGGAGCACTTTCAGAGAATATGTAATCATCTTTACCGACTCTTTCAAATTTATTTTTTATTATATTTTTTCTTAATGTGTTTTACCCAACCTAAAATAATAACTATAGTATCATAAATATAATTATATTTTATTATTATTATGGGAAATACATATTTTTCATCTTTTCCATCTTAAAAAAATAAAAAACATCACACGTGTGTACGTATGACTTACCCTCTCGACGTAGCAATGTAATCCATTTTTCATCACCACATTTCATGGATGGTTATATAGATGGAACTAATAAATATATATTATTATTATGAAATAAATATACCTATATAATTTTAATATCATATATACCTTCTTACCTTCAATTCCATTAGAAAACGATAATGTTGCTCGTGCGTATGTGTGGACTAACACCTCCACAAAGAGATTTCATCCATTTTTCATTTACACTTTATAAAAATGTAATAGGGATTGATTTAATGGGTATATATGATATTTTTATATTAGGATTAAAATTATACATAAATTTATATCATGATTATAATTCTATATAATATGGAACCACAATCAAGATGTAAAATCCATAACTTCTGCGATGAAATATACATGATAAGATAAAGCGGTTATACACTCTAAATAGTGACAATAATGAATTATTAGTGACAAATGGGTGAAAGGATGTTATAATAGGATTATATATTATATTATAAATATTAATATGATTCTAGTAGAAATTAATAACTTGTTTAAAACCATTTTACTTGAGGTTAAATCACATTCAACTAAGAGGCAATGTGATGTAACATATTTCATCTCAATTTACACTCTATTGAGATATATTTGGTATTATACACATATAAACTTTTTGTTGTGTATATAATACCCCTTTGAAGTATTTAACATGAATATATATTTATTCATGATGATTAATGATTCAATTAATGCAACGTTTTCAATAGTAAGGTTTAAAAGCAAAGCCTAACTTATTTCTCTTTTTGATCAAGCACATTTCACTTCCATGTCCATATTTTTCAAAAAAAATTAAAAAAGTTATTTTATTAACTCAAATGATTTATTAATGATATTTTTAGACATCCTTGAATTTATAAATTTTTTCAAAGGAATATTCATAATTTTTTCCAAATTGGACACTTTTGACTTTCTATATAAAAATTCAAAAGGAATGATTTTTTCAATGTATACCCCATTAACAGAATTTACTATCACCAAAACTAGTTTACACCCTTTAGATTCCTATATAGGTTTTCAATGTTTTTAAAAAGAACAATATTTAGTAAAAATTTATTTCAAATAGTTCATTTCCATTTTAAAATAATCATTAAAAAAAATTATTTGGCTAAGAAATATAGTTTTTTGATGGTCATCTCTCATATCTTCATTAATCTAATAGAAATTAACTTTATCTTGAAACATTTAATTTACTCTGATCATTGGACATTACAATACAATTAAATGTTATTATTCTTTGTATCATGGATAATCTTATTAACTAAAATGTATAACTTTTAATTGTATGGTTTTCTTCATTGAAATTTATTTGATTGAAAAGGGAATTATTGAGAATATATATTCTTTACATGATACAGAAATTTTCTGATAAAGAATATTTCTTATGAATTTAAGTTTTTCATTCAACGTAAGAGGAATTCATTTAACATGAAGTGATGGTAAGGGTCTATAATTATATCTCCCCTTGATGTGTTGATAGGTCACATGAGACATATTAGTAGGCCAAATTAAATGGGTCTTCAACCATAGATTTAAACTATCTTGGCACAAGGTCATGATATTATAGATATCATGATATATAAGATCTTTATTTCCAATAGTATGTGTTTCCTTCATTTATAATTTAGTCATTATTACCCCTGAGATTATTGGATTTATATTTTCCATAGATTCATTTTGTGCTCCTGTTATTAATAAAATTTCATGTGTTTCTAGTTATTTACCTTTTAATATTTATTATGGCCTATTTACTAAGGATAGCTTATTTACTAAGGATAACTTCCACTGTAATTAAACCTTATTAAGTGTATCATCTCACCCTTATTTTGTATCCTTTACTGAATATATGAAGAATATATTTTTTAATGAGTTTAGTGGAAGAAATTTATTTCATTTTTATATGTTTTATAGTTTAGATCCCATGTAATAATGGAATCATATATGTATCTAGTTCTCCAAGTCTAATAAACTGATCGATTCTGTCTGATATGATCCCCTATATCTATAATAATATAATATAGTATACACCAACTATGGGTTACTACACCTAGGGTTGTTACACCTATTAAATGTATTGTTATATTATAATGTTCTAATTATAATTTTTTTTAAAGTATCACATTTTCGTTTTAGTTTGTTGTTTCTAGTAAAAAATATCATCGAACATATAATTAATTAACAGAAATAAATATTCTAAAATATCAGGGTGTTATTGTTGTTAAATGGAAAGAAGATATGAATTTTAAAATATATTCCATGTAGCAAAGTCAATTTTTTATTTTTGTAGACCAACCAGTTCATATTGAACCAACTGGGTGAAAATGAGTATTCATAATAAATTTATACATTTATGGTTGAGTAAATACCTCAAATCATGAATTTTACCAAAGGGTTTCAGAAAAAATCATATAACCGAATATGAAAAAACCTTCTCACTAGTCATAATTCTAAAATCCATCAAAATATTACTTGCTATAGAATATTCACATGATTATGAGATTTGGAAAATTAATTCCAAAACTAGTTTTCTGAATGGGATGATAGTTAAATATGTTAATCTTGTAAAAACCAATGGGTTCATAATTTCTAATAGTTTCAATAATCTATGTAATCTACATATATCCATTTGTGGATTAAATATAGCATTTTTATCATGGAATATTTCTTTTTATGAGTCCATAAAAAATGGTTTCAAGAAAAATAAAATAAATCCATGTGTCTATAATAGTGCAATTGAGAGTGCAATCAATTTTCTATTGTTAAAGTTTTATTATATATTATTTATGGGAAATGAATTAAAATTATTATAGTTATTAAAAAAGTAATTGAATTCTTCCCCAAAAAACAATAAATTTAGGTATCCTATATTATATGAATCATGATATATTTTGATAAGTAGCCTTTATATGACTTATCATGAGACACAAATTTTATATTACATAGTGTATTTTTAGAGAAGAGGTTTTCATTTCAATAACATAACCTTAACTATTTAAGGTCCTTTATGTGTTTCTATAAACCACTTTTCGAATATGAGTGACACTCAATACTAATGAGATAAGGGCCTAGAGGGCCACACCTAAATTGCATTCAAAAAATTTCCCAATTATTATGGAAAGAAGTTTTAGATATGACGGGACCAGTGGTGAGAGTTATGTATTGTCTAAGTTCGAGCGATCATAAGAAAATAAATATCTTCAATATTATACAATTTTATTGTAATGAGTGTTTAATTTATTAATTTAATGTGTTATGAATTTATTAAGTTAATGTACATAAATTTTTTACAAACAAACAATTGTTATTAAAGGTTCCTTAAATATATTATTAGAGAAACAATTTGAGTTAATGAATTTTATCATGTAAAATGACTTACATTATAGATAAGTGATAAAATACTTATGAAAATTATGACATGTTTACTAGGTAATAATTTTTGTATAGGGATTATTTTGAAATATAAAATTATGAAAGTAAAAAAATTTAAATTTTAATAAGTTTTAACCTACAAATATAAACCAAATTAATTAAAAAATTGAGTGAACTATTACTACCATGGATTTTAGAGATTCTGCCACTTATGACTAACTTATCAGAATGAGAAGATGGTTTGGAGAACCTTGATCCATGAACCCATTTCCAAATAAAAAATTGGTGCTTCTATGATAAAAAATGCACCAAAATACCCATTGATTCTTCTTTATATAGCCAATTTGTAATGATAGACATATCAAAAATATATTAAATCATTTTTGGAAAATATATAGGATTCCCACTTTAGATTCTCTGAGAAATGATCTTCTACGGTGAGTGAAATGCACCAACATCATTAATAAAACATTAAATAATTTTTATTTTTTTCATTATTAATTAAATTACAAGAGATCCATGTGTTGATAATCAGGATCTACCTCATGGGATATGAGGTTTAGACATCTATTCAATGTTATAAAATTTATTTTTCTCTACTTAATTTCTTTCACTACTCATCTAGTACTGAGAGTAAAAGATGAAAACTAAAATATATATTTTTATAATAAGAAAAGAAGAATTAAATTACATAATATTTCAAAAAAAACACATGCTAAAGTAAATTTCAAATGGATCAATATCTTACTCTAATTTTATATCATTTTTTATTTTGTTCTTGTAATGGTAAAAACCATTACACTTAAATAGATATAGACATTATTAAAGTATTTTATATCTTTCTAAGACTTAATTTGAATTTTTTTCCATTTCAAAGGTTTATCATATTAATTTTAATACAACTAATTTTTATCATCTTAAAGTGAGAAGAAAATTGGAAAATACTTAACAAATCTCTTCCGGTTTATATTACATTTCATTAAAATGAGTAGATAGTTTTTTATTTTGGGTGGAATATAGTTTCTTAAATTATAATGACATGTGCACACTCATGTTTTAAGACACGTCTATGGAAAAGATTCACTTTTTATAGCCATTATATTATTTTTGTGAGACTATATAGTGACTTCTATTTTTGAAGTAATTTATAATTGGATATAATATTATTATAGGTTTTTTTGTTATTATTGAAGTTATTGTAAATATGAAGCTATTGTAAAATTTAATGCTAATGAATTATAGGTGTTAAGGTGGATTTAGATACTGGTGTGGTTTTATTGGTGTTGAAATGTAATTTTTAAAATTGAGTATAAGAGTACATTCCTAAAATTCCATTATTGATTTTTCTGATCCTCATTGTGAATTTAAATTTGTTTATTTAAAAATATTGTATAGTAAAATTTTAATAAAAATAGAAAAAAATGAAAACAAGAAATTTTATTTTTTTCATAAAAAATTGAATTCCCATCAATATATTTATAATACAAGACATTGAACATTATAACTCTAGTTTTGAGAACAAATTTAAATTCCAAATAGGATATTAATAGGTAATTAGCTATATGTATCTATAAAATAAGTGTTAGGGATGGATTTTGTTCTTGATTTTTTTTTTCAATTTTTTATACATTATAAAATGTCATGGATTATTTAAATAGATATAATGTTTTATAAAATGAAATGAAAATTGAATATTTTTGAAAAATTCAATAATCTGGTTTTTAGGTTTTATATAAAATGAAAACACTTGGATGAATAATTTTTTCACATTTCAAAATATTTCGGAACCTATTTACAATTATATTTCTATAAAATGAAATTTAAAAACGTTTTTAGTCATAAAAACACCCATAATAAATATATTTCCAATTATTGGGAGTATAAAAATTACTAAGAATGTGGAGGAAAATGATACGTAAGAAACCAATATATATTACCCCCAAGATTTTTATAGGCACTCTGATTAACCCAAAAACAAATAAAAATATTCATAACATTTACTTTTTTATATGTAATTACAAAAACTCTATGGATTGAAAGCATGACAATAATATATTCAAAACTAAGGGAAGTCAACCACATTATGACACTATTTAGATACACTTATTTAGAAACTTCTTATAGAAATTAACACTTTTGATAAGTAGTTGAAAAATTAAGTTTATTTTATTCTATTTTTGAAAAACAAAATACACTTTTCAATTAAAAACAAAAAAAATAACACTTAATTAACTGTAATAAAAACTAATTGTCAAAAATAAATCTAGAAATTCATATAAAAAATAACTTATCATAAGTAATATGTGTTATAAGAATTGTTAAATTATTTTTTTTGATAATAATTATTTTTGAGAAGACATATAAAAAATCACTTGTGTTATGTAATAAATGTAACCCATGTTTCTCAATTAGTGGTGCTTGGAAACACTTATTACAGAACCAAGGTCAAAAATTTATATTATGACACTGTTTCAAAACACTTATATAGAAACACATATACAAAATCATTTATCATACATTATAAGTGTTGTGATCATTTCTCAATTTACGGGGTTTGAAATAACTTATTTTCATAACCAGGGGAAAGAAAACATATTGTGGATCTATTTTTAAAAAAATAGAAATTTGTTTATGGTTCTATTTGAAAAAACTTATATAGAAAAGAATATAAAAATTTAATTATCATAAGTAACAAGTATTGTGAGAATTTATAAATTAATTGTGTTTGAAAACACTTATTTCGAAACGCTTATACAAACTCACTTATCATAAGTAATAAGATTTTGTAGAATTTTTTAATCAGTGTTTCTAGAAATATTTATACCATTACAATCCATTTTAAAAAAATATTAATAATTAACTAAATCTTAATATTTACTAGTTTTAAACAATAAATAAAAATCTTTAATTAAATATAAAATTATACCAGAATGGAGATATCAAAAATAATAGGATTTATATATATTTACATCCATAAAAATCCGGAATGATTCCAAAATAAATATAAATTAGTAAGGTATTTTTTCTATTATTTGAATCATCTATTTTTATATGAGAATAACTAACATAATTCTAGACTATTTAAATATATGAAAAAATTAAATAATCACATGATTAGCTAGTTAATTTATAGATATTTTAGAATTAAAATTTTGATTATAATAAAAAGGATGTGATATTTTAGCATCCATTTCTACAAAATATATAAAAATATAAGTCCAATATTATATGAGAATGAAACACTATAATATAAAGATTCATAACCTGATTCAGGCTCTAATTAATGGTACTTGTAAAAAGTTCTTCTCGTACTTCACTTCTAATATAGAATGATAATTAATAAGTCATTATATGTAAAGGATTTTGTATTTTTTTTAAATATTTTTATGCCACTTATTTAAGTGTATTATTTTTTAATCTTAGTGTAGATTGTTTTTCTAAAATAGAATAAAAACCTCATATTCTTTCAATCTTTGTATCCTGAGTGAAAGGTGTTGGAAATAGTTTTTCATAAAAGATATCAAAAATATAAACATATAATGTGTTTTTCTATAAGTTTTCACAAATATCGTATTAAAAACACTTTTTAGTGACATGTTGTTTTCTTTATAAATATTTTGGGAAATATTTTCTTGAAAATATTATAAAAGTAATTTATTTTTTTTGAAATAATTTCTAACATTAAATGTTATAAACTCATAGAAAAGAAATATCAAGCACACTATTGGCCTATCATAATTTTGAGAAGAAGGTATAGAGATATTTATTAATAAAAAATCATTTTATTTCTTCAAATCGTGATAAAACTTATAAAGATAAAATATACAGGAATATATATTAAATGTCCATATATAAAAAATAATTTAGGTATTGTTATTTCACTCTAAGATTAAAATAATCCAAACAACAATTTAATTACTATATTATTATATTTTATATTATATAATGGCATATTTAAGCTCTAAGTGATAAAACTGGTAAAAATACTTTAAATTGGTTCATAGTGATTCTATATAAAGAATTAGTGAAAATGAAAAAATAAATTAATACAAAAAAATTGTGGAAAAAGTTAATTGAAAAAATATGATAAGGGTCAAAAACAAGATACTAGTATTTGGACCCCAACATATCTTCCATACAAAATCATTTCAAAAATCCTTAATGAATAATGATTTAAACAAGGTGAAAACAACTTTTTCAACAAAAAAATCTAATAATTAAAATTATATAATCACTCATCATAAGTTATATGTGCTATAAATAGTATTCAATGCTTATTTTAAAATACAACCACAATAGAAAGCAATGAAAAATTCTAAAAAATAAAACTAATTGATGTCGATAATTTATAATATACATGATTTTAAAGAAAAAAAATTCATTCAAATTTGGATTTCATGGGAGACTAGAAATAGATCAACCAAAAATAGAGATGAATGATATAAATATAATAATTCAGTTAGGTGCATGAAATACATTTTCATACACAGAGAATGCATATATTTATGACAAATGAAAATATATATCTGATTTAAAAATTCATAGCCATCGATCTAACATTTCTATGTTGTCCTAATGGTATCACTTTCAAAATAATGACTTAGATTCACCTTAATTATTTATCACTTTCATTAAGATCATCCTAGTCACTCTGCACTAAACATGGATTTAAATATGTTGTGAATAATTAAAAATTAAATACAAAAATAGAAAAAAAAACTAATTATAGGGAAGGAAACTAATCCCTGAAAATAATGAGTACCACCTACAGATGATTTTTTTGACAAGAAGGTATAAGAGAGCATGATCGGGGGATTCCCCCAATGAGGAAGAACTAAAAAATTAAGGGGTGAAAACGTAGGCATTAATGAACTATGTGACATGGAACTATTGCTTACAGATGGAGAGTGGACTAAGTGAACTAGATTGCATTAAAAAAATTAGTATTTCTAGGGTATCGAATGAGAGGAAGGGTGTTTACATAGGAATCATAATTTGGGGTGAGTAGTTTTAGTTGTCCATTTTTATGAATAATATATTATATTATAGAATTAATAAATATAAAATATAATTACATATAACAAAATTTTTATATTAGTAAAAAAATTTACATTCTATTTAGGTGTGGTATTATCACTTAACTTATTTTTGGTATTATAGGTAAAACTATGATATAATTTGGATCAATAGAAAATCACATAATTTATCAACAATTTTATATAATATATTATATATGTTTAGATATTATTTCATGAAACCTTATTAAATTATAGATATTTCAATTCAATATGTTATCATATAATGTTATAACAAATGATGTATTATTACTAAATGATAGATAAATATATATTCAAGATAATTTAGAAATAAAGACATTAAATGGTGTCATTTATTAGTACTAAAAAAATAACTAATAAATGAATGGCCTATATCAGTACTATTCAAAAGCACTAATAAAGAATATATTTATTAGCAATAGAAAACACTTAAAAAGGTCAACCTTTGTCAATATTTTTTATTAATTATAATGGTAGACTTTTATCAGCACTTTTTTAGCACTAATGATGGGTAAACATTTATTTACGCTAAAAAATCACTGAAAAAAGGAGCCTTGTATAATATATTTTCATATTCATATTTAGATATTATTAAAAATGATTTAATATATACACACACATATATATATATATATGGTCTTTATACTTATGTAGAATTACATATATATAATTATATATAAAAATATTATATAAAATATTTGGATATAGACTATATAAATAAATATTTAAATGTATTATGTATAGTTCAAATTCAAATTTATTATATATTTATATTCATATTATACAAAATATAATATTAATTTATATTTACAATATACATATATTTATAATTATGTGTGTGTGTGTTTTCATATATATATATATATATATATATATATATATGTCTTTGATTGATTATATATATATAAATATATATGTGTGTTTCTATATATATATGTATATATATATATTAAAATATAAATTTCCATATAAAATCTATGTTCAAAAATATAATTAATTTTAAAATTAAAAAATATAATTAATCTTATTTTCACAAATTTTCTATATAAAAACAATCAACTTTTCAATAATCAATAGAAATATTTACTAATTTATGAAAATACATTGTGAATATATATATATATGTAAATGTAATATAATTAAAAAAGTTTAAATATTTTTTTTAAATATATAAATTAATATATATGTGTGTGTGTGTGTTTGTGTGTGTTTATGTTTATTTATATATGTAATATATGTATATATATATATATATATTCATTGGTATCATAAAAATAATCCTTTATATGGCCTAAAAAGTCCCAGTGCAACAAAAGAAAAAAAAGTGAGGAATAATGCGGGGTTAATACATATATGTCTACAAAAAATTTCTGTATATTCATATATATGCATGTATAAATGTGTGTTTGTGTGTGTGGGTTGGAATTTATATGTGTGTTTATGTCTGTAAATGTATGAGTATGCATGTATAAACGTATGTCTGCATATATTTATTTGTATGTCAATGTATGTGTATAAATGTGTAAGAATATTTATGTATGTGAAGTTATGTTTATGTATGTGTACTTATGTATGTATGTACACGTATGCATGTGTGTGTGTGTGTGTATGTGTGTGTATTTACTTGTTTGTGTATGTGTGTGTGTATATATATATGTGTGTGTGTGTGTGTGTGTGTGTGTGTGTCTATGTGTATGTGTATGTGTATGTGTATTTAAATAAATACATAAATACATAAATACATACATAAAAACAGACACACATACACATATACACACATACACATTTATGTACATGTATGTTGATATATGTTAATGGGTATGTGCATATATGTGTATGTGTGTGTGTTTGTATGTACGTATTTATGCATTTATGTATTTATTTATTTATTTATATGTACGCTTATTTTATATATGTGTATGTATGTATATGTATGTGTGTGTGTGTGTGTGTATGTGTATGTGCATGCATGTTTGTGTATGTATGTATATGTGTATGCATGTGTATGTTTATGTGTATAGCTGGATAGACACAGGTATGTGTTGGGTTAACTTATAAATCACACACACACAAAAATAGGTCCTCTGGGGGGGATGTTGGCCTTATCTACCTAGATTCTGAAGGTGTGTATATAACTTCCTTATGAATTGTACCTCAAACTACAATTTATTATTTTTATTTTTATTTTTATATCTCACAACAACTAAATTTAATTTAATCATTTTTTTATTTTACATTAGTCGTATTTATAAACAACGCTAATGTAATTACATGTGCTTCCAAGAAATGTGAATAAATGAGGTGTTGTTCAATGGTTTAACATTTACCCATGAACCTATAAACATTAATATATATATATATACACACTTTTTTTAAATTTAAATTGAAAATATAAAAATCTGAATTCCATACTTGTGTACAATGTGACCCTCACACAAGCCACACCCCCCTTCACCGTGTGTGCTTGCAAAAAACATGCCCCCCTCATGTGACCATTCTCTCACTCCACACCTGCTGACTACATTGTAGCCTATCATCCATCATCGTAGACCCCTATAGGTTTATCCTCCTTGACTGTGGACTTCCCTACTACATTGTTGTACCTTTCCTACTACATCGTGGATGATGCCCTAGTATTGTGGTTATAGCGTCCCCATCCCAGAAGCCACCGGAAGGGAACCCCAAGCTGGGTTGGCCACATAACCTCAAGTGCATCTCCTCGAACGCCAGAAGCTCCCAACTAGCACTGAGGGAATTTTTCTTGTCTATGGGGGAGACTATTCCCTCATAGGTAATAGTTAATATCACAGTAGAAGTAACATCCCATAAATAATAAATAGTGGATGCATTTAAATGAATAAACTACAACATAAGCAATATAAATAACCCAACTGAATAATAATCAAGTGTGGAAGCTCAATCAACAATGTCATTCCATGATATCTATCAAAACTGAAAGTATGGAAAATAGAAACTCAAGCATACTATATACTAAAATAAAAGACACAAAGCAACAACTACATCATGAGAAAGGCTCGGTCTTCTACCCTAGTCTCCATCCTATGCACCAAGAAACAATCAAGAATCAGAAGTAGCATGCTTCCCTTTTTCAATACTTGCAATCATGTACTCTAATAGAGTTTCAACGATGCCCGAGCAGTGTGTGAGATAAAATCCCAGTAGGTCGGCACCTACAGTTTCTAAACCTTTCCATTTCATGAAACAATAAAATGAAATGCGTCATTAAATAACAATTGCAGATAACTAATTGAGTGAAATGAAATAAATAACTTGTCCAGGGATCCCAAAGGCACCCATCCCTAATAACCTGTTTTGGCCTAAGCTGAAAGTCTAAATGGAGTACATGTAAGAAGATTACACACATGCATGTATATAAAGTCTAGAATAGAAAGGTAAAATAAGAAAGAGGCATACCCCAAGCTTGTGTTTTATCTTGGGGTATAAGTCATGTGTTAACTAGTTGTGCTTCAACATACCAGAAAAATATCACCAATCTCAAGAGACTCAAAGTAGAATTAATATAAACCATTGGTGCAACATTATTAAGGTTTGGGTTGAGAGATAGAGTCCTATCTCATTTTGAAGGTATCGCTATGAAACATCCTTCAAATTATCCAATACCACTGAGCCCATCCAAGGTAATCTTTCTAAAGACCAAGTACCGCTTAAGGCATGGATTTACGTTGAGTATGTATAGATCTCGTAAAAAGGGGTCGAGCATCATCAAAGGATGGATTAGACATATTGCTAGTGGGTCTTCCCCCGATGGGACCTTTTGAAACTAGTATCACTCATAAGTATTGGAAACCCTGAGGAAGTCTCAGCCTGGAAAACCCAAAGACACCGCCACCTGGTGCGTAGTGGTAACCAGTCAGGAATGGAGGGTCTAAGCATGTCCCTTAAAATGAGACCCACCTTCTTTCCCCACCCTGAATTTAATTAATGTTTTCACAGTGGCAGATGTGACATAATAAGAATATGAAATTGTATCTTGAAAACTAACAGATACACCTGTCATTACCCGTTCCCCGAGGCCCGTGCCATGACTACCCCAAGCCCGCCTTCCATAGGCCAGGGGCTAGAGACTATAACCAAAGGCGTAATTTCATAAAACTAATAAGGCATTGCCTTTATAAACTATAAACAAACACAACAGAGCACAAAGATGGATACGAAACACTAATTAAAACTGTATAACAAAAGAGTGATGAAAGTAAAATGGGCCAGAAATACAAGCCCAACTGTAAAGTACAAGAAACTAAAAGTTAAAAGTAGAACTGAAGATAAGAAAAACTTCCATTGGGTCGTCCTATGAGGTTCCTACGTGAAGGGTAGGTACAGATAGCCTCCTCATCCATCCACGTCCATCAGTCTCCTCTGTGTACCGACTCGTCTTAAGGGCCACCTCTGGGTACCGTCCATTCCTGGTACTCTCAGCCTCAATCAGCGCTGTTTGTCACCCTCATCCAACACAACAAGGTGCGGGCATAGCCCGTGAAGGGGTGAGTATAACGATACTCATTAGGGATCCTGTGACCCTCAAGGTCTCACAAAATCCAACAAGGATAAACCACCAAGTATGAAAAAAAACAGTTAACCCCCACTTAGGTATATACCCATACATATACCTAAGTTATCAAGTAATCCATCTCAATCATGAGGTAAACACAAAAGTTACTGACTCCGCTCACACAGGTATACAACTTATGTAGAGAGATAAAGATGATTAGATGTAGCCACTGAATCATCTACTCTGTCAAACCAATGTAGGATCCTGGAATAGAAAACAGAGCGGTCGAACCCACGTAGGATCCTAGAACAGTAGTCAGAGCTGTCGAACCCACGTAGGATCCTCAAACAATAGTTAGAGATGTGGAACCCACGTAGGATCCTGGAATTGTAGTCAGAGCTCTCGAACCCACGTAGGATCCTAGAACAGTAGTCAGAGCTCTCGAACCCACGTAGGATCTTGGAATAGTAGTCAAAGCTTTCGAACCCATGTAGGATCCTGGAACAGTAGACAGAGCTTTCGAACCCATGTAGGATTATCTCAAAGTTCTATCACATCATAGAACTCTCAACACAACAGATGACGCGTCAATCGGACGCCCAGTGTGTGAGTTATTAGCCTTTTAGTCCCGGGGGCCCAGTTGGATTCATGCACGATCCAACCTGATAATATCTCAACTATACCACAAACTCTAGTGGGGTATACTCTAAGGGACTGCCATGCTCCATGATTAACAGTGTTGTTGACGGTTCGCCAACTGACGTCTAGTGTCAAATATATGGCCAAAAGAAAGTAAATGGTTGGTAGTGGGCCCGGGTCGAGTCTTATCCGGTCAAACCGACCCATCCTGACCCAGTCTAGGTCGACCCGGTCTGACCCGCTGGGTCTGGCCCGACCCTTTAGGTGAGTCATCCCGTTAGATTTGGCCCGACCAACTGGGCCCAGCACAGCCGGCTATAAGGGGTCGTGAGGGCGCGGACCGGCTGCGGGTCTACGTGAGGGCAGTTCATCCCAGAGGGAACCATGTAGGCGGCTCAGCGCGGAGGCACGGAGCCGGTTCGGCCCGGAACGCTGTGAGGGTGCGGTTCGGGCAGCTCAACCTGGGAGGCTGGGGCCTGTTCGGCCTGGAGCGCAGCGAGGGTCGCGGTTCGGGCGGCACGGCCTTGGAGGCCGGGTGGCCGGGATCCGGGAGGCACGACCGGTGCGGTTCATCTGTGGTGCACGGGAGGCCGGCGGTAGTTGGGAGCCGAGTGCTTTGGGCCGGAGTGGTTTATCTGAGGCGTGGGGGAGGCCTCCCTCCGGCAGCCAGGATCCCAGAGGCGAGGGCTGACACAGTTCGGCCAGGGCGCAAGGGAGGTCGGTGGGGGCCGAGAGCTGGGAGACACGGGCCAGCAGCCGGGAGCCGGTTCAGCCGTAGCGCAGTGAGGGCGGCACAGGTTGTGGAGTCTGCGGGTAGCGCGATCATTTCCTGTCACCTTCGTCGCCTCATTGATACATCGCCATGCCGAAGAACACAACAAAGGGGATCGGTGGAGGGATTCGGGCCATGTTATTTTGGCCCGCACCCTTGGTGTTCAGGGTAATATCAATAGGTTCAAAACCTCCTTGATTTTTCAAAGAATTTTCAAGAAAAGAAGAGAGTAGAATAACACCCTATATCTTCCCACAAATAAAAGTTCCCATCCAGTAAGGTAAAAAACCACAATGATACTTTGTTTTAGAAGGAAAGAAATGTAGGAATAATATCATATTCAAATAAAACCCCTACTTGATCGTTGTTTGTCGATGGAGTCGCGGGAAAGAAAATGGATCATTGGAAAAGACAGATGTCGGTGTCTTCCTAGATCGTTGGTTTGTGCGTCGGCTCGCTGTAGTTGAAGATGTCCTACATTGAAGGAGGTTCCAAGCAATAAAGTCAAAGGAGATTGTTTCCAGCATTCTTCATTGGAAGAATGCATTCTTCGTTCTTCGTTGGTGACAGATTTTCTCCCTAAGCTCTCTCATCTCCAAAGTTCCACCTAAAAACAAATGCTAAAGAAAGATTATAATATCCTATTAAATTGTTGGCATAAAATTTAAATGGTTTAATTTATTAATTAAAAGTGTTAGCTTAATTAATTAATGGGGAGGATTTGGCACATTAAGTGTTATGGTAGTTGAAGAGGCTCCCCTACATTTAATGGAAAAATTGAGGGTTTATCCCCATTAATGGGGAGTTTCAAGGGGGTTTAAGACCCATGTGGTCTCCGCCACAATTATCATGAAGAAGAGGTTAGGTTCGGGTAGGCCCCACCACCATAACCTCTAATTGGAGATTAAGGTGTGGTGGTCCCCACCTCCAAACTTCCACATGGAGGCTTTAACCAACAAAATAAAAATAAAGCTACAAAACTATATTTTTATTTAATTCTTTCACTAAAAACTCAAAAAATAACTTTTATTCTCGACCCACTTCTGTCGAGGTGAAAGTATCCTTAAGTGAATACCAGTGCTATGAGTTTAACGGTTCCCTCAGATTTCAATTCCAAGCAACGCTTCAAAATTTATAAAATGCTGCTCGCTCGTTTACTGAACATACCCGAAAAAAAGTTCAGAAAAAATATTATCAGTCACCCTCAACCTGCGCCGGTCATGGTTATGCTCTTCCTAGGTGAAACATGCCCCAAATAACCCAACGGTACTCTCGTATATTCAATCTGAGTTACCATTTAGAAGTTATGAATTTTATAATAAAATAATGTTCACTTAATTATTTTATTTGCGGCAAAAAACTAACTTTTTATGGTGGCCCTCACCGGCCAAAGTTAGTATCATATTAAATAAATAATTCCCTCATGAGTTCAGTGGTGGTATCATATTTATAATCTGAGATATCGTTTGTGAGTTATAAGCATTTGAAAAATAAAATAATTTATTTAATTATTTTATTTACGGTTATTCCAATTTTGAGTTTTCTCATAGGAGGCCCGCGTCGACTAATCATAAGTCACTCCTAGGGTAAACCTGCCATCCTCAACTCAATGGTGCCCTCAGATTTCTGATCCCAATAACCTTTTAAGAGTTATTCTACGTTTTCAGTAAAACTGCTTACGTGCATTAACTTAAGCTTAACAAAGCATCAAAAGATCATTCCGGGCACTTCGAACCTCGAAATTGCGTGCCTTCTGATTTCGTAGACTCGCAAAATTTCCATATATTAAAAATATTAAATGGAAATTACGGGTCTTTACATTCTCTCCACCTCAGGGATCTATGTCCTCATAAGCCACAACTCAAACTAAGGGAAAAAATGGGGGTATTGTGCACGCATATGAGCCTCTCGCTCCCATATGCTCTCCTGGAGGTTCCTATAATGTCAAAAAACACGCACCAGAGGTATTTGACATCCACTAATGATTTGTTCTTATCGATCCTCAATCTCTACTGGAACCTCTGTAAGAGTTTCTCCATCGTCGACATCCAGCTCTCCATGGTCAATGACGTTAGGAGGGTTGTTCACCTATCTCCTCAGCTGGGATACGTGGAATACATCGTGCACCCGGTGCAACTGAGGTGGAAGACTTAAGTAGTAAGCCACCTCACCAACTTTTTTGAGGACCTGAAAATGTCCGATGAGTCTCGGAGATAACTTTCCGCCTCAGCCAAATCTTCGTAGACCTCATCGGGGTGAGACTCGTAGCAAGACATGGTTGCCATCCTCGAACTCCATAGGTCTTCGTCTCTTGTCGGTATATGACTTCTGCTATATCTGTATAGACTTCTTCCACTCCTAGATGATTTTAACTTTCTCTATGGTAGCCCGTACCATCTCTGGTCCCACGAGTGCTGACTCCCCTAGGTCAGTCCAGTACGATGGTGATTTGCAAGGTCGCCCGTACAACGCCTCAAAAGGTGTCATACCAATGGTGGAGTGATAGTTGTTGTTTTATGCAAAATCCACCAAACTTAAGTGATCCTCCCAGATGCGACTGAAGTCGATGACACATGCACTGAGAATTTCTTCGAGGGTCTAAATGGTCCACTCAGTCTGGCCATCCGTCTGAGGGTGGGAGGTGGTGCTCAAACGAAGTTGTGTCCCAAAAGCCTTATGCAACCACTTCCATAGCTGGGAAGTAAATCGCGTGTCATGGTCGGAGATAATCATCGAAGGTACTTCATGTAGCCACACAATCTCGTGTACATAGTGGTGTCTCAAGATCTCTACTGAACCCTACTCTCTAATCGGTAGTAAGTGGACCGACTTGGTGTGTCTGTAGATGATCATCCAAATAAAGTCATGTCCTCTGGATGTATAGGGATTTCCTATCACAAAGTCCATAGATATCCCATACCACCTCCACTCTGGGACCTCCAAAGGCTGAACCAAGCCTACTAGTACCAGATGCTCTGCCTTCACTTACTAGAAAGTGAGGCACCGATAAACAAACTCTGTTACTGTTTTCTTCATTCCCAGCCAACAGTGTTGTCGTCGGAGATCCTGGTACATCTTCGCCACTCCTGGATGTACTGCTAGAGTGGATGTGTAGAAATCTCTCAACAATTCCTCCTGAAGTTACAATGGTACCATAGTACACACTCTTAAGAGGATGATGTGCTCCACACCTTCAGAAAATCCATCAGGTGTCTGCCCTGTAGATATTTGAGCACGTTGTGTCTCACAGTCAGCGTCCTCATGTTGTGCCTCCTTGACTCGCTGAAGAAGTTGGGGAGTGAATGTAAGAGACTAAAGGAATGCTTCTCCATCTCTATCCACAAAGGATATCTATAAAGCAACTAGCTTCTCTATCACCACACTCAGCAGATGCAGGCCAGACCTCCTGCTGAGTGTGTCTGCTACCATGTTCCCCTTCCTAGGAGTATAGACTATCTCAAAGTCAACTTCTGCTGCCATGAGGGTTAGGTTGGCCGACTGACAAGTGATTGGCTGCACCCTCTTATGCATGAGTTGATCTAGTGATTCTTGGGTTTCCTTTTTCTCCGGCCAAGGAAAACTGCATCCCAACGTTGATGATAAACTATAACCTCTTTACCTAATATAGTTAATCTAAGTGTAAACTACGGATGTCAAGTCCAAACCCAAACTAATATCGTAAGGCCTCGATGCTGCCACCAATAGTTTCCAACTGAAACTCTTGCCTCGAGGGTCATATCACACTATCTTCGTAAGTGTGATTATAGAGTCTCCTCCAAAAGGTATCTCCAGACGTGAGGGTCAAGTCAACAGTTTAACTGGAAACTCTAGGTTATGGACAAGATTCGTGGAAGGAAGGAATGATTGGTACCGATGTCTATTGATACTGTAGATAGTAGTATACATAGACCGTACCTCGGATCATTCATAGAGCACTTGGGTCACATTCCCTGACCGCATGCAACAACTCTCTTCCCCTGTCCTCCAGCTCCCTAAGCCTGGCCGGATCCAAAAAAAGGGGGTGGTTTTAACATGTCGAAAAGTACACCACCACATGTTCCTCTCCTAGATCATCTTCCATGTATGTTTCCCAGCAGATTCAACTATCCCTAACACATTTTTAATGCCCCAGTCTCAGAGACTGGCACTAATTCCCTGCTTTCCCACTACTAACATTCACTGGCTTTATTCATTCAGCCAAAGAACATTCAACCACAAAGGTTCTCTCTAGCACAATAGCATAAGTAGGAATTTATAAAGGAATAGTTATGGCTCATATATCCTTTAAAAACACCTCTATCGTAATTTGGAGCCTTGATCCACTGATCATATCATATTCATCGAGTACAAGGAAAGATCGGTATGCCTAAATGAATACTCAACTACCGACAAGTCGTCCTACCGAAGCTGTAGAAGTTCTAGAGAACACTCAGCCACATCCTCAAGCCAGTCCTCAGATTCCTATAAGTCAAGCTCTCCTCGGAACCTAAGGGGTATCTGATGTTGAAACACGTGTAAGAAACTAAGCATACATGTGTCCTCTACTGGTACCACCAGTTGTAACTGCTGACCAACGGGTAGTGATATAGTTGGCACGCTACCCAAAGGTACTATCTTGGGAAATAGTCCACATACTGAAGACTCATCACTAAGAAGACCATCCTCATGGTCACTCACTGGAAAAGGATAGTAGCTAAGATCACTGGCTACTCTACTAGTGTCTCAACTAGACGAGAAACTCTAGAAATTTCCTCTAGCCAGCCCTCAGCTGTGTGGAAATCTGTCTCACATTGAAACCTTAGAGGCCTCTTCTGTTGGAACTCGTGCAATGCACTCAGTCGGCCTGCACTGTACGCCAGTGTGGCTAGTGGTATTTTCTACCCAATAGGTGGTGGTGCTGCTGGTACACAACCCGAAGGTGCCAATATAGTAAGAGGGCCCTACACCGGAGCCTCGTCGCTCGGTGGGCTATCAATGTGTACAAATCTCAGAACTCTAACTGGCTATTTGTGTGGAGGAATACTAAAAGAAACAGATTATACACAGTCAAAATATTATACCTAGTGAGCTGACCTAGTGAGCTGACTTAAGAAATAACAAGGAAAACACACACGCAATCAGTGTTTTCATGCACTGAGTTGGAAAATCAGAAGTCAAGGTCCTGGTGTATGGATACGTCATCCACCACACCAATACTGGACTCTCTGAACTAAAAACCACACTCAATACACTTAACACTGTCTCTTCACAGAAAAGATCAAAGTCCTTAGTTCTGTGGTAGAACCGACTCCTCTATTACCAATTTGTCACGACCTATTCCTCAGGGCATGTGCTGTGACTACCCCAAGCCCGCCTTCCATATTCCAGGGGCTGGAGACTAGCACCAAAGGATTAAATCCCTAAAACTGGGAAGGAATTTTTTTTATAAACTATAAACAAAACAACAGATCACACAGCTGGATACGAAACACTAATTAAAACTGTATAACAAAATAGTGATGAAAATAAAAGGTGCTGGAAGTACAAGCCCAACTGTAAAGTACAAAAATCTGAAAGGTATAAGTAAAACTGATGAAAAGAAAAATTGTAGTTGGGTTGTCCTATGAGGTTTCTACCTGAAATGTAGGCACAGATAGCCTCCTCATCACTCCATGTCTGTCAGTCTCCTCTATGTACCAACTCGTTGTAAGGTCCACCTCTGGGTACCATTAGGTCTTGGTACTCTCAGCCTCAATCAGCATTTTCCATCGTCTGCATCCAACACAACAAGTTGTGGGAATAGCCCGTGTAGGGGTGAGTATAATGATACTCAGTATGGATCCTGAGATCCTCAAGGTCTCACAAAATCCAACAAGGATAAACCAAAATGTATGAAAACAATAGTTAACCCCCACTTAGGTATATTCCCATACATATACGTAAGTTATCAAGTAATCCATCTCAATCATGAGATAAACACAAAAGTTACTGACTCACCTCACACAGGTATACAACTTATGTAGAGAGATAGATATTATTAGATGTCGCCACTGAATCATCTACTATGTTGAACCCACGTAGGATCCTGGAATAGAAAACAGAGTTGTCGAACCCATGTAGGATCCTAGAACCATAGTCAGAGCTTTTGAACCCACTTAAGATCCTCGAATAGTAGTCAGAGCTTTCAATATCATTAAAAATAATCACAAACAAATGAGTTATTTGTGGCTGAACTTGAAATTTTTTGATCAAGAAATAGAAATATTCCTAAAAAATATTATGGAACAAGTTGTAACTATATAGATTTTTTTTAATGTTTACTCATATGTTACTAGTGATGAAGAAAATGTTCAAGATCTGAGGAAGAATAATCAAAGTACAAAGAAACATATTGATTTTGTTAATGTTTTTTCCAATAATAATCACCTGTAAAAACTATAATAAGGTCCATAATTGAGAAAAAAATGTAATTATTTCTCAAACTGAAATTTGAACCATATTTGTGGTCATTGATTGTGAATATTGGATAGCCCTGAAAATGGCTATGTGGGTAAGCTTTCCTCATCTCCCTCTTCATTTTAAAAACACTTTAATAATCCAAATTATAAGTAATTTGGTAGTTCATATTTCGTGTTTTGACACCATAAATATTTCTATCTATCATCCAATTACCCTGTGTATTTGTGTCAAAGTTGACCTTTCAAAACCTCATATTGAGTTGGTGTGGATATTGATTGGGGATGAATTTATGTGGAAACAACCAGTGGTGCTTGAGTCTTGAACAATTTTTTTCTCATCTTGCCTACATATGTGGCATATATCCTCTTCATGTTGGTGAGGAATCAAGGAACTTTGAGTGGATTTCATTACTCCGAGGACAATAGGACCTAGTCTTGTTCCCCCCTCATTTGATCATATAGATAATAAGTAGGTTTCCCCTGTTGATTATTTACCGAAAGTCCTCGGTATTGTGTGTGTTGAGCCAAAGGTAGAAAATATATTTGGTAGATTGAAACATGATTTGGGTGTCTCAAGTTTTACATCTAAGGTTCCGGGTTATGATGTTATGTTCCCTTCATTGATTTCCTTTGATGATGTAGTTTGAGCTACGAGGCTATTTATAGGGTAGGTGCTCACAACACTTTTCATGAATACATCCCCTCAAAGGTAGAGGTCCACTAGTAACCTAGGACCTCATAGACCATTACAGATCTAGAACCACTTCTCATATTTAGGTGGGGAGAGAAGGAAAATGTTGATCAAGAAGGATAGTGCACTATTATTCCAAAAATTAAAAAGAAACGGGTTGGATTAAGTACCTTGAAAAATTCTGATATGAACAATAAGTAATTAGACTGGTAGATAATTTCATAAAATAAGTAGGAACCTCACATAGTGATGATGGTTGGGTAAAGATCAAAGAAATGAAATAAGTTAATTTTCCCCCTAGTAATTTTCTAGTAATAAATTCGAAGAAATAAAGGCCCCACAAAGACTACTCCCCCTTACAAAGATCTCTGGTTAGTAGATATTCAGAAAAATCTAAAAATACTGGGTCAAAGTCAAGGTATGTTGGACAAGCACATGTTGATGATATATCTCAGGAGCTCGGTATCCAGGGTAACACCATTACAACCTCCACTTATAGGGTTGATAAGGATCAATGTGACTGGGTCTTGTATTAATAATCCCTAAGAAGATCTCGAGTATATAGGGATCTCACAACAATGCCTATGTTGGCTGCAAATTTTATTCTTCCAAAGGAGGATAATAAAGAGGTTGCTCACGAAGTAGTGGTTCAGGAGATTCTCCTTCATTATAATGAATAAATTATGGAGGAATTTTTATGGTCAATTTTCCTAAGTATTATGCACGTAAAATGTTTGAAAGACCATTTATGGTCTATTTTTGTGAAGAATAACTCTCTAGGGTTGATAAAAAAATCAAACATGGATACATGTCTTCAATGAGGGAAAAGAAAGCTTGGAGAAAAAGATATGGGCATGAAAAAAAATTTCCTTTCAATTTGAGGAGCTCATCATGGAAAATAAATACCTTGAGGTAGCCTCTATCTATTAGAAATTAGATAGAGTTAGTCCTTCCAACTATTTTAATTTTATTTGTAATGATCATTCATCTCCTTTTGAGGTTTGATATCCCTTTGGTTTTGTGTACTAAGATTCCCACTTTTCTTTAAGAGTTGTTCCTTGAATAAAAATTTAAATTTAGTAGTAAAAAAATAATCATTTTCACCAGTGGAAAGGCATAGGACCAGTAGGAGTTTCTTATCTATGGTAACACACATAAAGAAAAAGATCTACCAAATGGATTTGAAATCATCATGTTGTAATGGTGAACTTGAATATGAAGTATTTATCGAGAAACATAAAGATTTTATTATTGATAAATATGGGATAATGGTATAAAGAATTAATAAGGCTCTTAAGAGTGTAAATCAAACCCCAGGATCCTTGTATGACAATATCGATAGATTCTTGATAGGTGTGAATTTTTATAAGGGAACGGTTGATAGTAATCTATGCGTAAAGAAGATATCCACATAGACACTAACTTTCATAGTAGTCGTAGATGACATTATCTTTTTATATGAGAAAAATGATATTTGTGAAGACTTTAAAGAGTAAATGAACATTCATTTTCATATAACAATATTAAGGGAGATTTTAAATTTTCTTAGGTTACAATTCATTCAAAGAGATGATCATATTTTCTTATCTTAAGAAAAATATTCCCCAAAATTCTTGAAGAGGTTTTGAATGTATTAATTCAAAGGGAACTATACACCATTAACTATTTGAAATAAATTAACAAAATATGAGAATTATAAATAATATAACTCAAAAGGATTATATAATACAAATTTTTATCCTCATATATCTCAAAATATCCATAATTGACAATGATTTTTATGGGAAATCACATTCTTGATTTTAAAGTGCCCCACTGAAATCTAATCTATCATTATCTAAGATAATTATGAGATAAATCAAGAATAAAATTAGTTGCATCCATATATTTAGTTCAAATATAGATTTTACCTCGTAGGGTTTTACATATACTAATTTGATGAAGATTTTGTTGAATGGAAGTCCACTTAAAGAGGAATAGTATTTCGTAAGAAATTTTGTGTGTTATAAATTAATAAGAAGTAAAATTTATTATTATTAAGCCCAAATAAAGATGAATACATTTTATCCATTCATGATTTTACTTGAATTATATAGATTTATCTTAAACTAACTAACATTATAGTTGATAATAAAGAAGCCACTATGCATTTCCTATGATAATCAATGTTTTGTAGATCAATCCAAGAATCCAATTCCACACTCTATATATAACCACATTAATCTTACATACCATTTCAGAAAATATAAGGTGGTGTAAGATGAAGTGAAACTTGATTTTATTGGAACAAAGGTACAATTTATAGATATTTTAATAAAGGAATTTCAAAAGTAGGGGTTCTTTATGTTAAAGTAGAGGCTCCATGTTTATCCTTCCCCTCTAACCTAAATCAATGTGGAAATAGACCCCCACTAGGCTTTATATTACGTTAAAAAAGGCAGAGAAATAGTTACAAAACTTTTAACACGTCTCTTGACCAAAGGGGGAGATGATTATTATTGAAAGGGTTGTTTTTAATACCTATTAGTCCAAATATCTAGATATTACAATATGAGGAAACATATTTAAGTGATATATAAATGTGTGATTTGAATTGGAGTCTATTAAATCTAGTTGGACACAATTTCATATAACAAAGTGATGAAATACCATATAAAGATTACCCTATCTGGTATTATTGTCCAAGGAACTTCTCATATGAGATAGGATATGATTTTTTTATTCCCATTATTGGGTAAAAGTTAGCTAGAATTTGGTTTTCATATGTTATAAGAAGTTTGGGGTCTTTGTTTTGAATTTTATTATCATTATGAGAAATCATGTAACTTTTTAATTATTTTTTATTATACAAATGAGAACTTGGATCATATGATCGGATGCATTATTAATAAAAAATCATTGGTTTTAGTTTTCTATTCTAGACATGTTTTCTATGTGAAGTTGTTTTTCAAACTCAAATTATATTTGGAATGATGTTTTTGATCGGAGTGATAAGTTGTTATGATGTCTGAATTTCTTTCAAGATGTCCAACAATTAATTTTATGATGCTTTAATATTTTAAAAGTCTTTAACATCATATGTTGTGAAAAACTTTTAGTCCAATATTTTTGAAACAAATAAAGGGAAAAGTTTTTATAAGTCATAATATATATTGTCGATCCTAATGTTATTAACATCATAAAAAATCTTGATAAAAAGAGTTCGTATAAAAAAATATAGTATAAAGTCAAAGTTTTCGGATCGAATATCCTCAGTGTAAGACTCACCAGATGTGGAATTTTTTTGAAGTCTAGGAAATTTGAAGTTTCTAAATTTAAAAGTTTAGATAAAGAATTGATCAACTGATCCATCAGAATGTGTGATTTTTTAGACAATTTGATCCATCAATTGAACCAATTATTTGGATAAATCGTCATTTACTAATAATTTAGAAGAAAGGAATTCTTTCTATCATTAGTCCATAGAAATATATTTTCCCCCAATCAATTAGACCAATTTTGGCGCTGCTCCACTAGACACATTATTGGTATCTTTATTGCATCATATACAGATTTCTATTAGAGTTAGCAAAGATTTGTAAAGTTTTTGGGACTGATAATGCAAATGGAATCAAAGGCGAATCAATCTAATGAAGTTCAAAAAAAAATTCAACCATTTCAAAAAAAGGATTTGAATTATTTTAAAGTTGTTTAATTTTCATTTTATAGGACATGACACCAATACACTGAAGTAGAATAGAGATGGATTCATTAGACACAGTTTGACACCAATAAGTTATTGGACTTTATACCTCACCGTATGCATTTTTTAATCTTTTTGAGAGTTTTTTGATAAAATTAAGAAAAGTATAAATGTTCTTAAGATACTAATGATGTTTTCTTAAGGGTTTTTTGAGGCCTTCAGAAGTTAGAATTACGTTTAAAGAAGAATATTTTTAATGTTTTATTTGGTTTCGAGCAACAAAATAAAAAAGTGAATTAGAGCAATAAATTGTAACATACTGAAAACGTATATTAGACGGAATAATAATTTTTAAGTTCAATGTAGGATGACTTTTTGAGAATATTTAAGAAGTTTCAAGAAGAATTCAAAATATTTTAGAATCACTAATGTGGTTAAAAATGAAGTTGAAATGAAAGTGAAATATGAGTTTCTAGAAATTTGGTTAATTGGGAAAGTGAATGCGGTTTTTCACCCACTCCATTTCTAGAACACATTTAAATAGATATATAATTAAAATTTACTTTCAAATGAATAACTTTTTCAGATTATATATAGAGTGAGAGATATTATGATTATGTGGATGAAGTAATGTTTCTAGGCTGAGTTTTTTTGAATGTTTCTGGACAATAAAAGAGTATGGAAGAGGGTTCATTCAGAGTTTTATAGATTGGACCAACCCATTATTCTAATGGTTTTGGGAAATAAATAACTGTTTCAGATTATTTTTTGGAGTATCTTTTCAAACATTTTTTATATTGAATAATCAAAATAAAGAATCAAACAAAATAATTAGTAAAATCCCTCTGACCGAGTTTTCATAGAAATTCCAGAGATGTTGCTTCAACCTATTATAGGGAAGGAAAGGGTATAGTTGTTTTTTTATGAAATAAGAAAGTGGAATATTTTTAAACAACACAATGAAATTTTTAGAACTAATTAGTGAAGCATTATTAATATATTACAAAACTTAGTTTACATCATTAATGCTAGAAAAAGTATATGCACTATTATATTGATCATAGTGACACACATCTGTAAGTTTATTTCCTACTTACTGTATACAAAAATTATTTTTTTCTGATGGATTGGGTGGTTTTATACTATTTCCCAAGAAATTAAAATACTATAAACTCATATTGAGTAGTGAACCTTGTAAATATGTGTGTTCTTATGTTTATATTAATGTTTTTTTCAAGAAACTAATAATTCTCGGATTGGAGGAAAAGTTTTTATTCCATATATATAACATAAAATAAAAATATATCATTGATTTACCCCTCCCCATATCATTGATATATTTATCATGGTTGGTCCCTTTCAATTGGTATCATAATAAAGGTTCTATTCATTTTCTCTTTTCTGAAGTTTTTAAACATATTTTTATTTTTAAAATTTGAATTGTGTGAAAAGTAATGGGTTTCTAGTCTTAGATAGAAATAATTATCAAATCTATAAATATATGATATTGCCTTATCCTATGAATATAGGTTATGAAGTTTGTGAAAATGGTACATATTTATTTCTTCCTCTTATTGAGAATTTTCTATTTATATCTATGGATAAGAAAAATCAAGAATAATGATGGAAGAGATAAGAATTCTTTAATATTATCACTTTTTTAAAGTGAGTTCCTAAAATTGAAGAAAATTTCTTCTAAAAAAGTTATTAGGGAAAAGTTGAAATACATTTATAAAGGAAATACATAGGTGAAGAAAACGAAGTTACAAATTTCGAGGTAGAAGTGTGAAAATCCCGAAATGGATTCGTATGAATCTATTGTTGACTTTTTTAGAAGGTTGAATGATATTTTTATCACCATAATATGTCATTGTGATAATATATAAGATTAAACAATTGTTGAAAATATCTTATGAATTATTCCTGATAATTTTGATGCCATATTTTCATCCTCGGATGATGAATATCCAAAAACAATATCATTGGATGGAATTCATAGTACACTCATTACTTATAAAATGAAAAGGGATAATGTTATGAAAGAAAAAAATGATTGATAAATATCATTAAAGGACACTAAGAATTAAAAATATAACAATCTAATTGAAAAATAAATAATTTGGTGACTCTGAATCAAAAAATGAGGTTAGTAAGAATCTTAAAGAATATTTATCCTTGTTTTATAAAAATATAAAAATATGTATAGGGAATTACAAAAGGAAGATACCCCAAAAAAATTTTGAATATAGAGATTTAGGACACTTGATTCTAATTTTTCCTGAAAAATAAATGAACAAGATAGTGAATTAGATGACAAAAGGATGAAGAGATCTTGGAAGAAGCATAGTGATAAATCAAAATCTTATTCCAATAGAAAAGAAAAAAAGTTTTCTGAATCCAAAATGGGAAGCTTTTTTTATAAAGACGATGAATATAAATATAGTGAAGTCAAAGATAAAAGGATTACTAAATTTTATGGAGATAATATGTTCATTAAAACTGTTAATGATTAATATTTTGAAATAATTAGTTTTAAAGTTTAAGGGATCGAGTAGGAATTTCATATGAAAAGAGTGTTAAAAGAGTTTCTCAGAAATATTGTGTGACTATAAAGAGAAATAAAGAAGTTGAAGACGGAATGTTATAGATAAACAAATCTAGAAAATTTTATTGACAAAAAGGTAAAGATGATAGAAGAAATTTATAGTTTGATTAAATCTCATGAAAATGAAAATAATCAGAATGAACATCTAGAAGTGAAGTTAAAAGAAAAGGAGGAAGAGTTTCAACATGTTTAACAAAAGTTTTCTATAGCTACATAGAGAGTTACAAGTTTCAAGAACTCTATATGTAAATTTAGTGAATATTCTGTAAAGGGGTAACTTTAGAAGGATTTAAAAAATATACCTCTAAAGTATGGAAATTAAATTCAAAATGTTCCAAAGAAGAAGAAAGTTGGGAAAATCATGTATCTGGGAAAACCCAAACATGTATGAATTTTAGAATATTCAAAAATTTATGAGTATAAAAAAACATTCTACCACTTCTAATTATAATAAAGTTGTAAGGAAATTTGAATTAAAGATGAATCCATGTAGTAATAGAGAATTTAGGGAATAATAACATTCTAATGTGAAAGATAAAAACGTTTCTAGAAAACATGCTCAAAACTCCAAGTAGTATGGAAGTCATAGAGGTAAATAATCCTTCTATAGTTACTTCTAGTATTTTGGAGGATTTTAGAATAGAGAAAACATTCTTTGGTGTCACAAAAAATGTGACAATAATCCCATGAGTTAGAGAAAGAAAAGTATGAAGGGGTGTCAATCCTATTGGCAGAATAAATCTGAGAAAGATGTTTTGAAATTTTAAAATAGATTCTATCCTTTAGAAAATAATTTTTAAATATTTGAACAACATGGAAATATTGAAAAATGGTTTCTTATTTTGTTACTAGAATAACCACATGTGAATAAAAATTATCAGAATCTATATGTGAATAAAGATAAAGGGAATAAAATAGATCTTGTTGTAGAAACCACTCTCAATGCCAGAAAATGAGAATTATCCTAGATTTTGATAGTGGGTGTTCTTCCTATGTGATGATAAATTTTAAATTTTTGAACTTTCATAATCATTTTAATGAAGTAACTATGAAATTTGGTGGTGATGAATATATCATAATCAAAGGTGTTTTATCTAGTATTATTCATGAAGGAAAGTTGAAATCCATAAAGGATTTTCTTTTTGATGGGATGAATCAAAACTTGTTGAGTGTTTCACAATGTTGTGATCAAGGTAATAATTTTTTTTAGAAAAAGATATTTTTTAAAAAATAGAGGAATATGGAAAACTTATTAGAGGAGGCCAGCGTACAAAAGGAAACTACTTCCAAGTTGGTGATGTATAGAATTCATGTTACTTAGCAATGGTAGAAGAAAATAAATTTTGGAATAAAAGGTCAGGATATATGCTTCAAAGAAAATTGAGAAATTTATCAAAGTGAGAAAATGTTCATGATATTCCAAATATGTCAAAGAGAAGATATTTGTGTTGTGTACTTTGTCAAAAAGGGAAGATGGTATATTCAGTGCATAAGAATGTTTAAATTTGTTCAATATGAGCACTAGAGTTGATTCATTTTGATATTTTTATGCCATAGATAAAAAATAAACCTTTTTATATAAGTACTTCATCACTTTCATTGATAATTTTACTCTCTTTTATTATTTTATGTATTTGAAACACAAATCAAAATCTCAAAAAAAAAATTAAGAACTTCAGGAGAAAATATGATAAGGAATGTGGGTATTCTATGAACAAGTCAAAAAATTATAAGGGTGGTGAATAGAAGAATGAATAATTCATAATTTATACTAAAAACCTAGAATTCAATATGAGTTCAATACACTATCCATAAAATAACAAAATGGTGTTACTGTGAGGAATAATTAAAGTTTAGTTGAGATGGGGCATAAAATGTTCCTTGATCATGGTGTTTCTGACAACTTCTGGAGGAAATCTATGAACATAACTATTTATATTCAAAATTGGTGTTTCTAGATTCTAAGTTTCGATGTGACTCCTAATGAAATTTTCTCTAATAAAACTTCATGTTTGAAACACTTACAAGTTTTTGGGTGTCCCTACCTTTTAATGAACAAGGGTGGAAATCTTGGGATGTTTAATTAGAGAGGTGAAGATGGAATATTTCTTAGATATGATTGGGATAAAATGGAAAATTGATTTTTCAAGAAAGAAAGAGGAAGACTGCTTGAGTTTTTTGAAGTAAAGTTTCTTTAAAAAGATGAGGAATATGTTTCAAAAACAAATGACAATAATGAAGATATATTAGATGAAAAAATCTCTATAGAGAAACATTAAAATAATTATAACTATGGTGATGGAAAAACTTAGGAAGCATCTAACTCAGGTATTTGCAGTGATGATGAAAATTTTCATACATCTCATCCTAGGCTGAAGAAATAGGTGAAAGTACAAAATATTATTAATGATCAATATCAAAAGGTTCAAATAAGAATAACATCTTAAGTTGTAACACTTACTTCTTTGTATTAAGTGGCTGGGATTATATATGTCAAAGAATATTTTTTGAATCTAGAATAGGTTCATTCTATGAATAAAGAGTTGAATCAGACTGAGAATAATGATACTTGAGAACACATACCTAAACCAAAGGAAAAAATATGTTATTGGTGCAAAATAGCTGTTTCGAAACAAGTTGAATAAAGATGTTTTAGTGACAAGAAACAAGGTAAGATTTATTTACAAAGGATACTCACAAATTTTAGCTATTTATTTTGATTATAATTTTTCATCAACAGAAATATTAGAAACTATATGAATCTTTCACGAAATTATTACAGAATGATGTTATAAAATTTTTTAAATGGATGTAAAGCCATCATTCCAAAATATAGAACTTTATGAAGAAGTATATATTGAAAAACTATGTGGTTTTTTTAATGGGAAGGATTAAAGTTATGTGCAGAGGTTAGATAAATCCTTGTATGGGATAAATCAATCTTTGAGGGAATGTTATTCCAAATTGGATATTTTCTTAATAATCTTGAACATTAAAAAAGGAAAATTTTATATTAATATCTATACCAAATAATGTAAAAAATATTTCCTTCGAAGTAATTGTATATGTTGATGAGAGTAAATTTTATAGGAATGATGAAATAAATTGTGAAAGGTTTGTTGAAGAAATAAATAATTTATTGGAAATATTCCTGATTGGTGAAATAAAATACATTCTTGGGCTACAAATCTCAAAGAAGAAGAAATACATTTTCTTTCTCAATAAAAGTATACAAAGTAACTTATTAAGAGGTTTGGCATGGAAAATTAAAAACCAATTACCACACCAATTTCAGTGGGAACTGATTTGACTAAGGATGGAAAAGGTAAAGAAGTTGACTCTAAAGAGTTTTGGAAGCCGATTGGATGTTCGTTATATCTGATTACCTAAATACTAGATATTGTGTATGGTGTTACCTTAAGTTCAATGTTCCAAAGTTCTCCAAATGATTCACATATCTTAGATGGTAAAAAGTTTTAGTTACATCATAGTAATACCACATCAATAATTTAATACAATAGCTCAGAAATAATTGATTTGTTTGGCTATATAGATATTGATTGGTTAGGAAGTCCAGATGAAATAATACCCACATATAAGAGAGTTTTCTTTCTAGAGGAAATTTTTTATGTGGTAATACTAAGAAAAAAATTCAGTAACTCTTATTATGGTTTAAGATGAGTATGTTACTGCCACTCAAGCTAAAACATGACTTATATTGATGAGGAATTGGTTGGAGGACTTAATTTTTGAAGGGGAGTGGCATCTTCTCTTGAGTAGTGTGAATAATATTGATATCAAACATGATATTAAACTTAATTGAAACCCAATGGGATGCCCTATTTCATAAAATATTGATATCAAATTTCATTTCATCAAATAGCATGTAGAGAATTAGGAACTTTGGCGGGAGTAATTTCCTATATCAGAACAAGTTCCTAAAAGTTTCACAAAACATTTACAGAATGAGGAAATTTTAAAACTGAGTTTGAAAATGGTAATCCAACCTATTTCACAACATGTTTTAATTATGATTTTATATCCCCTATCTCATCTAGTATTTTTATAGTGTTGTCTTGGGGATAAAAATGATCACTCATAAATTTATGCATTGGTATGAGCTAAACATCTTAAGTAATCATGTATTTTGGGTGGTTGGTGTTATGATATAGACTCGTCTTGTAAGTGTTTGAATTTTTCTAATAGTTTTTTGATGTTTTTTCAGAACATTATTGGAAGAAATAATGTTTTGAAGAGGATGATGCATTAAAATATGTTTTAGGAGTCATTAATTTTGGAAATCATGGGTTTTCTGTCAAGTATTATTGTTTCCTATAATGAGTTCACTCGCGTAGGCTTAGAATTATTGATTAGTGGTCTTAATATTGAGTAACAAAGTTTTTTTGATTTATCAAACATGTTTCATAACAAAACCAAAGGTGGATATTATTGGGACCATGTGGGATGGAAATTGGTTTTAGTATGCTGGAGGAATTTTTCATTGTGGGTTTTATATTTTGTTGTCATTATGGAAAATAATGTAACATTGAAAGTATTTTTTATCAGAAGAACGAGTAACATACTCAAAAGATCATACAAATTCTTGATAATAAAATCTATTGGTTTTAGTTTTCTGTTATGGATATTTTTTCTACATGATTTTTTTTCAGACTCACATTGTGTCTGGGATGATGTATTTTATCATAGTGAGAAGTTGTTATGAAGTGTGAATTTCTTCGGAGATGTTCAAAATTTAATCAGATGATGATTTTATGTTTTTTAAGTCCTTAACATCATAAGTTAATAGAAAATTTTGATCCAAGATTTTTGAAACAAATGAAGATAAAAAGTTTTTTATGTTACTTGTTTCATTGTATATCTGAGGGTTCTTAACATCATGAAAAGTTTTCATATATGAAAGAGTTTGTAGAAAAAAATAAAGTAAATATACAAAGTCTTTAGGTCACAGTTCGTCTGTGTAAGAATCAATAGAAAAAGGATTTTTCTAAATACTGGGAAGTACTATGTTTCTAAATTCAAGATTTTGGTGAATTTCTAATCAACAGATCCATTGGATGGTTTGATTTGTTGGAAAATTTTATCCATCGAAGTAACCAATTCATAGGGTCAATTATCAATTGTAAATAATATAGGTGAAAATATTTCCTTGTTGGCACCAGTCTATTAGGCAAGATGTTCCATTAATAAATTAGAGGAGTTTTGCACTATTATATTAGACACATTGTTGGTATCTTTATATAAATAGATACAGAGTTCTATCGAAGGATAAATAGATTTGTTATGTTATTAGAACTGATAATCCAAATGAAATCAGAGACTGATAAATATGATGAAGTTCAACAATGTAGTAAACCATTTTTGTAAAGGGATTTTAATTGTTTTCAAGTGGTTCAAGAGTCATCGTAGAAGACATGATGTCGATACACTGAAGTGAAATAAAGACTAATTCATCAAACATTTTTTGACACCCAAATATTTTTCCCATCATTATGAGAATTTTTTGAGAAAATTGAGAAAAAGATAAAATTTTTTATGAAACTCTGGAATTTTTTTCAAAGGGGTATTTGAATTATTTATAACCTTCGATGATTGTTAATGAAGAATAGTTTTAATGGTTTAGTTGGTTTGGATCATCAGAATGAAAAAGTTAGTCAAAGTGACAATGAGTATCAAAACAAAACTTTATATCATACTATAGAATTTTTTGTATGAATGAAGCAGGATGAAGTTATGAAAATATTAGAGAAGTTTTAAGAAGAATTTATAATATTTAATAATTTATAAAGTGGTCAATGATGAAGTCGAAATGAAGTTCAAATATGAGTTTTTGGAAAAACAATTGAGTGATACAGTGAAAGTTTTTCTCCTCCCATTCCATTTGTGGTTCACCATTAAAAGGAAGTAATAGAACAACATACCTTCTAAATAAGACACCATTCACATATAGTAGAGAGTGAGAGCGCTGAGGTTTTTGTGTCATATGTAAAGCTTCCAAACAGATTATTTTTGAAAAAAAATTAGACCAAAGAAGAGTAAGGAAGAAGGTTCAATTAATGTTATTAATATTAGAATGATCTATCAGGATGATTTTTCTGGGAAATAAATAAGTGTTTCAAAATAGTTTTTGGGGTATCTCATCATAATTTTTATGGAATGAAGAATATAACTGAACAATCAAACTGAGTCATCATATTGAGTTTTTAAACAAATTACAAATATGTTATTACTACCTATTCCTGGTTAGGAAAGTGGAGAATTGCGTTTTAAATAAATATAAAGGAACAATTTATTGAAACTACACAGTAGATTTTTTTGGAACTATTTAGTGAAGGTTTCAAAACATGTTATAAAATATACTTTAGGTCATTTTTTATATAAGAAGAACATTCAATGTTGTATTGATCAAAGTGTTATACAAGTTTAATGGTATTTCCGTCTTGTTGTATACACACAAAAGGGTTGTTTTCTTGTGGATTTTTCATTATTAAAGTATTTTCAAACTTTTTCAAGGTCTAGCTACTATTATTTATTATTGAACCTTTTATATACTTTTTTTAATATTGATTTGTCAATTATTTTTTATGTAAATTTATAATTCATTAATATGAGATGAACTTTGTTATTCAATAAATAAAACATAAAAGAAAACAAATATCACTGATTCAACCCATTAATGATACATTGATCATGGTTGTGATTTTCAATCATGTGATTCTATAATTTCTAAAACTAATATGTGAAATTTTGGGAGAGTTGAATGGAGTTTCCAACAAGTTCAAAAGGGGGATATTTAAATTCTCTTAGACTAGTCGAGGGATTTTGTATATTATAAATCTCTGATTAAAAATATTTTGAGGTGGTTGATATGTTGTTTAATGTTTTGAATAATGTTTTTAGGTGTTATTAGATGATATGTGGTGAATTATAGAGGTTCAGTGAGTGTTTAAATAAAATATAAAAAAACATTGGAACTAAAATTTTGGAAAATTCATTTCTTCATTATAGTATTTTACACTCTCTGTAAGAGTCAAGTCGGTCTACATTTTTGTGTTTCTGGATATTCATAACTATCATGGAAATATTTTTTATATGAATTTAGAAAAGTTTTATGATTTATCTAAATAATCATAATTTTTATTTCCCATTATACATTAAATTAGTAAAAGCATTATCAATGTTAGTGTCAATCTATGACCTTCATATATGTGATTTAATCCTTCATATGTGTCATGTTGCACTATTTATGTGTAATATGATAATTCGTTAAAAATATGAATATCTAATGGATGAAGTATTTTTAGAAACCTATCCAATAGATGCCAAAGATAGTTTTTAATTCCTAAAACAATACAAACAATTAGTGATTAAAGAAAAAATGATACCAGGATGCCTACAATTTAAATAACCTGATCATTCAAAATATCAAAATAATTATAATGAACCATAAGTGCATTTATTCTGGTTTTCAAGAAAAATGCAGATATAAGTTTCATGATGAATTGATGTTCATGAGATCCTAAATCACTTTCTAATCAATCATTGATTATTACTGAGTTAGTCTAAAGTCTAAAATGTAATTATACTAAATTTCAAATTTTATTGCATTATAAGTAATTACTTCATTCCATAAGAATTTGACATATTTAGTTTAGTTATACCATAATTGTTTTCTTTACACTGAAATCTATTTGAATAAAATGAATGAAATGATAAATAATACACTCAGTCATGTAATTATTAGGTTATAAGTAAATACAAATTAAGGAATGTCTAGTTGAATTAATAATATTTTGATTCAATTGTTTCCCCTTAGAAGAATATAGTGGTAGTTATGATATTTGAATGATAACGTCGAAGGATGATACTCTTGTTAGGTTGGTGAAATTTTCAACAATATCAAGGCTGAATATAATGGAATTACATGACTCACACTTTATTTTAGTGGGATCAAATCATATAGATAAACCCTTTTCAGAAAAGATAAAAATCATGGATACATTAATGAACTACTAGTATATAAATGGAAAAAATAAATAGAGATAAGGTTTTTTACTTGAAAATATCAATGATATTGATATTTAAAAGTTTGAGAGGTATTGGAGATATATTTGAGATAAATATTGATCATTATTTAAACTAGTAAAAACATAGGAGGGAGAAGGAAGAATCAAGGAGTGTCTAGATAAAAATAAGTTCTCTTATAAAAATAAGGTTTTACCCTTGAAAATATTGATGAGGTTGAGAGAGGATGTTGTAGTAGAAGATCCTAAAATCTTTCTTCATTTAGTGAGTTTATTAGGTCGATAACTTTAGAGTATATTCACTAGGTATTTTCTAAAGCAAATTCTCTTATAGAATGTGAGCTATATTTCTCTTTATAATATATTGTTGTCTTAGAGAGAAGGTTCTTTAGTTTTTTTTTGAAGCAGATTTTTTTACCAAAGACTACCTTTTCCACATTTGGTGCAGTGTGTTTTTTATTGTAAATTTCGGGGGATAAAGATTTCTATAGGAGAAATGTATGTGCTAGGAATCATGGGATTAGGATAATAACTGACTTGACCCACATGAATTGATAATAATTTATTAGTTGATGATCTATAATAAGGGATAACAACCTACTGCAGTAATGATTAAGCTCTTATATTAAGTCTCAACCATGTAAAAATGCATGTGTGCCTTTGTTATTACATAATCCTTACTTCATTCAAGTGAGGATGAGATATCTACTTAAGAGGTTCATGTCCTAACTGACTATATGGTTTTATTCCATTAAAATAAGTTTTCAAAGTAGTCTACACTTATTCACCCCCTCTTAGTGTATGAATTCAATCCACTGGGAAAAAATACAATAATTAATACATATATCATAATTTTAATAAATTTACTAATACATTAAATATAAACAATATTTCTTATTTATCATTAATATTTTTTAATTTATTAATTTTTAATATTTAGACATTTTTATTATTATATAGTTTTGTAATTGTTAATTTATCCAAATATTAATAATTTTATTATTTTATTTATTAATAAGAAATGTAATATAATATTTATAAATTTATCATAAAATCATAATATTAATATCTTTATTTGAACATTTATTATAATATCAACAATAAATTAATCATAATATTAATAAATTTATTATAATAAATTTAATATAATATTAACACATCGATTAATATATTTGTCATAATATTAATAAATTTATCAATATAGTTAATATAATTAATATTATTTTTAAATTTTTAATATTCATTCATTTTTATTATAAAGTGATTTTATAATTATTTAAATTCATTTTTATATAATTTGTATCTTATTGATTTTTTTAATGTAATTTATAGTTATCAATATTCGCAATTATTTAGTTGTTGTAAATTCAAGGTCGATAAACCCATCCTTTATCAGTGCTGACTTTAGCACAAATAAAATCCTCTGTATTAGAACTTATAAGTTAGTGCAGATAAAGGTCAATATTTACCTAGGCTTTTTAATGCTAATATATATAAGTACTTATCTGCACTAACTTTAGTACTGATAAAAGTTTTCTTTACCTATTCTTTTCACTTCTATTCTAATAAAGTGTATATTTATCAGTTATTTTTTAAGAATTGATAAAACCCTTTTCCTTTTTGATTAAGAACCACTTATTTCATTTGGATCCTCCTCCCTGTTAAATCTCTTATAGAACTTGGATCATTTTATCAACTATTTTGGAATATTTTCTACAAAACAAACCCCAAAACTGAAGGTATTCTATTCAAAAAAAACATAACAATTTTTATTTGATCATTTATGGGTTTTTTCATGATTTTTAGTTATTCTTCTAATATATAATGGGATACCAGGTTTTTTGTTCTTCCCTGACTAATGCTACATATTTTTCACAATTTTTCGGTTCTTCTTCCTACTTGTATATATAAATTTATATATAAACATTTTGAATGAATTTTCATATTTTTTGTTGTTCTTTACAAAATTATTTTTTATATAAACATAAACATATTTAAATATATATATAATTATGAGTGTTTTGTTGGTTTTGATGGGTATATATATGTGTGTGTGTGTTTTTTTATTTATATGTGTTTTGTGTTTATATATCTATGTCTCTGTGTGTAGATGTTTATATTTTTATATATTATTATTAGTTCATATTATATTTTATATTTATTATTTATTTATATTTATATTTATTATATACTATAGTTATACACACTCAGAATATTACAAATTTATGGACCTAACAAATTGACTAGCCAACTTTATAGCACATATATCAATATATCATGATTTAGTATAAACCAAGACCCACATTTTATTCAACAATTTCATGAAATATTCCTAAATAAAAATTGTTGTGGTAAAACCTACCAAATATAACTTTATTTTGAGAAAAACATTTTATCATTCAACCAGAATTCAGCCAAAAAGAATAATACGTCACATTATCAAAATCACTTTAAAACATCCTTTAATTCCTAATATAATTTTAAGATCCATTATTCTATTTTCAATAAAAATAATTCTAATTAAATTTCTAATTTTAAGCCAATTTATCTAATTACTCAAGACAAATGTCATTAAGAAACCTTCTCCCAATTTTTTATCACATTTCCTTATAAGAAGTAAAACTTCTAACAGGACATCATCACTTTAAATCTTCATATTTCCATGATAAAAATAATCAAAAACTCATAGATAATTCGTTAATTTTACTATATATATTTATCCCTTAAACACTTATAGTTATAATAAATTATATATTTATTAAAATACCAGATAAAAACCAAAACACTAACAACATAAATAAATTAAACTGAAAAAATTTATTGAAATTCTATAACTCATGAAAATAATTTATATATTAGTGAACAAAACTTTAACAAATCAATTTCATGTAAAAAACTCAACCTCACATTCCCATTATTTATTTTACCAATAATGATTACATAAAATTAATAATTTATGTTATAATTTTACTTATTATAACATGACATTATATATGAAATTATCTAATTTTAGTGTAAAATAAAATTTATAATATTTTCAGATGACATACTATTTTATGAAAAATCATTCTATAATGATATTAAAATATTTTCATGTCAGTTAAATCAAAAAATAAGTAAATAATTACTAGGGCACATAATTTATATCAAATCACTCAATTAAAAACCAATAAATAGATGGATTCACCTATGACACACTAAGAAAATAATCCCACACCCCTCAAGTATGGGATAACATAAAGGGTGATACACACAAGAGGGAATTAGTTTGTATATCTATTCACACCACTCATTTACTATCACGATTATTCGATAAATTTCTCTAAGTATATATACTGATGTTAATAATAAATGGACACAAAATATTTTTTAATGTGGTTCACCTCTTTTAAGTATGACTATGTCCCCTGAGTTTTATGGTTATTATCTCATGAAAAAATCTCTATTTATATTATCAAAAGGAACTGAATAAAGTGCATAACCCTGAACTCATTATAATTGATAGCTGTAATCAATCCCAATCTCTCATCAATAGATTTGAAAGTATCCACTTGAATAATGATCCTTAATGAAGCTTTAGGTATTCACTTAAACTATAAAAATGATGACATTCTTCCTCTTATCTTTGCATAAATATTTTACGGTTGTCCTCAATACTCTTTGATTATAGAAAATCTTTATGAAATCACACATTCTCATTTTTTTCCTTTTATATTCACATCACCACATAAATAGGGAATCCAAAATAACCATAACCTTTAGTATTTTTGTTAATAAAATCTAATATATTCAAACTCATACTTCCTGATCATCTATTCCATCTTGATTCTCTTTTTCTTCAATCTTCCTTAATTATCATAATTTTATTATTTATACAATATTAAAAAATTAATATCTTATTTTACAAAAAAAATCATGCCTTTAAATTATTTTGAATCATCATCTAGGTTTATAAGGTGTCATGAACTATCACATTGCTAAACTTCATGTGAGTTGGAACACATATCAATATCCCATCAAATCCCTACGCTTTTCCTCTTTTGATCATAATGTGAATCATGATCATTTACTTGGTCATTATATTTTAATCCATAAATAATTAAGCATTAAAAATGTATAATTTCTTATTCTTTTGTATCATATAATTATGAAAATATTACTTTTCACTAATTAAAAAATACCATAGGCTCTATAAGATATTTTATTTTATTGTATATTTGAACTGGACATATCAAATTTCATACAATCAAAAACATCTTTGGAAAAACAATGAGCTCCAATATCTAATATAACACACATAAGTAAAATATCCTACACACAAAATAATTATCCAACTTTTTGATAAAATATCAAATGTACTGAATGATTCCCCTGCGTGTAAATTAAATTTTCTAAATGTGACAATGTTATCCTTTTCATAAATCAAATTTCATAAACACTTATTACTTTTCCATTTAACCAAAATCAAATAATGAATGCATAATTGAATTATCCTACATCTAAAATAAATATCTTATGAATAGAAAAAAATAACATATGTTCTCTCAAATTCAATATATCAAAGATATATTCCTTTGTTAATTTCTATCAAATCAGAAAATCAATGTGTAACTAAATTGAATTAGGCACATCATAAATTTCCTCAATGTATAATGATTTTATTTTCCATTTTTTGACTCCTGACGTATAAATCTAAACTTCACTCAACTTGGGCCAAAACCATTTTATCATATCTCTAAGGACACTAAAACACTCAAAACTCATAAAACAATATCTAATAAATTGAAAAATACCTTGAAATATGTTATATATAGTGAGTTCTTGATCAACACTTGTATCTTGACTTGAATAATATATTAAAAAATCATCATATTTAATCATGATTTATCAAAAAATACAACATCATCACCAAGAGGTTAAAAATATTCCCCTTTATATTTATTATAAATACTACTCATCTGTATCCCCTTGTGGAAAAAAACCAAATTGATGAATGAAAATGGAAAAGTCAAATTACTCAAGGAAATTAATCATGAATCAATCAAATCTAAGTCTACATGAGATATATAAATGTAGAGGAAAAGTGTGATTAAATCAATCATCAATGTTGTTAATTAAAAAATCATCTCAGCACTCTTATACCATCATGGTTGCACAACAAAAAACTATAGTAAAAGTTTTTCAAGATTATTTCTTATACAACTCAAAGCACAAATAAAAATAACTTACAAACAAGCGAAGAGAATTTCTCCCTTATACAAAACAACTCCTTAAGAAGTTATTTCAGAAAAAATAGAGGGGGTAAATTGAAAAAAAAATCATACCATAGGGTGATGTAGTCATTTCACTCCTAGCTATAGCCTCAAATTCTAAAATTGTTCAATTATTAGGGGTTTTTTAGAGAGTATTAGAAAACTATTCCTTATAAATAATAAACACCAATTTCAATTTACCTTTTACCATATTTTATTTTATGAAATGAGAGTCGATATTAATATGTTTGGACCTTGAATGTTGCAAAGGATTTAAGGAAAAATTTATTAAACTTTGATAATCATGGACTAAAACTAGTGGATACTCAACTTAAAAACTCAAATCATGTAGTTATGTATTCATTCAGAATATTTATGTAGTTATCTGTGATGAAACCGCATATTCAAACATAGTTAATCTAATTGTAACTAGTATTTTCTTGGTTAAATTCCATGAAACACAAATTATTGAAACAAAAAAACACTACACTATGTGTAACACCAATCATCTATAACTATTTTAATGTTCTCATCCATAAATCCTCATACATTCAATCTAAATATCTTCATTAAACCATCCAATAATTCAAGGTATTTTAGATGTAACTCAAAATTATATTTTACTTAAGTAGGAGTGATTATTTAGGATTGGTTTAGAACCTATCATATAGAGTGAAATTATATAAAATATTAGGCCTAATGAAAATCAAATTCTTAAGACTTCCAAACAAACTTATAAACTATATCTCATTTACTTATTGTCCATAATCGTCCTTACTCAATTTTCTTCCCAAAAAAATTAGTGTAGACACACCTCTAGATTATTTCATATCAAACTTATTTAAGGTCTCTCTAATATACTTTTATTAGGAAATAATTTTTTTTCATATTTTTAGAAAACCCATAATCCTAAGAAATAAGTACTTTAACCGATGATTAACATCTTAAATCTTACTCTCAAGTGAGTTGAGAACTCCTCACACAAAATTATTCATTTCTATAATAAAAAATTCATTAAAATATAAAATTACTTAGAGTGTTTTGGGGTTTCTCATATTCATATATAACTAGTTGTTTAATTACCCTTTATTAAACATAATTCTATTTAGATATACATCTAGTTTAAAATACCATGTTCTTAGATCCTCTTTCATACCATAAAGTGCATTCTCCAACTTATATTCTTTATTTTTATCAGAGATAAGAGTAAAACCCGTTGGTTATTCCATGTACACTTATTACTCAATATAAATATTTCTAAAAACATGATTTCACATTAGTATAAAATATTTTAATTCTTCTTTAACTAGATAAGGTCAGGAATATCCCAATGGACTCAATTCAAGTAACCTGATCAAAGGTTTCATCAAAGTGAATCCCTTTAATTTTTGAATACCTTTATAAACATGGCCTTTCTTCTAGACAACTCACCATTTTCATCCTGCATGTTTCAAAAAACCCATTTTTTCCAATGATTTTTTTATACTTGGGTTATGGAACAATCTTCCAAGTTTCATTCTATTCAATCTTATCTATCTCTTCATACATATATTTTATCTTTTCCTTAAGTTTAAATTCATCCTAAATTGTTTGAGGTTCAAACTTAGATATTAGTCTAATATGAGTGGTTTCCACAAATTTCATTCTAGAATATGCATGATTAAAATTCCAAATAATATTTTCAATATCACCATGTTTTATTAACCTTTTATTTTCTCCATTAATATTTTTTTCATCACATCAACCATGGAAAATCAAGAATCTACATATTTAGTTTCAATCTGTATATTTTCTGTATTTTCTTTAATTAGTTCAAGATTATTAATATCATCTTCATCATCTATAATGATATAATTCTTGATTTATTCCTCTTTATCAATAAATACTACATCATAACTTTTAACAATGCCTTTATATTTTTAGATACAACTCTGGTAAGAACTTCAATTTGTTTTATAACCTAAGATTATTCTATCTTTAACCATTTCATCAAAATTCCATCAGCTTATATTATTTTTATTAAATATAAATGGAATAAAAAATACCCAAAAATAGTTAACATTTGGATTCTATTGAAATCTCATTTCATTAGGATTTGTGTCATATTTTGGCCTTAAGAGAAAACTATTTCAGATAATTCCAACTATTCTGATGGATTATTGGTAATAACAACTTGTGGTTTCATACTCTGTTAGAACTATTTTATCCATATAAACTAGACTATTATTATTCTTTTATTCTAATCTATATTTCTGAGGAATATATGTGTCACTAAATTCACATGTGATTCCATATTTGTTAAGATATTAAAGGAACACTTCGTTGGCATCTTCATTACCAATATCTAATCTCAACCCCTTTAAGCACAAGCATGTCACTTTTTATTTTAGTATTTTATGGATTTTAAATATTTCCAAGGCCTATGATTTGTGTTTTATGAACATTATGCATTTCATTCTTGTGATTTCATAAATGGAAGTGATGAATTATCTTTCAATACACTATAATAAAAATATCCTACCGCCACACATCTACTACCACTCTTTAAAAAAATTGTGGTAATAGGTCCTCTACTTCTACTGTTTATTTTAAACCTGTGGCATCCCTTATCATGCCAACTGACTATTTTTTTCTCTTGACTTTTCCCTCCCCCGATCGAGCTGAACCCCTCTACTCCTTTACAGATCTACACTGTCAGTGCTACTCATGATGATCCTCCTCCTCTGACATAGGTAGGCTACCTCCCCACTGGTGTAGCTCACACATGGCCTCCCCACCTTTGTGCTGATGCAATTCTGAAGTGACCTTTCCACCTCCTCGGACACAGGTCCAAAGAGACATATCCTACCTCATACTGTATTATAATTTCAATTCATCTCCGCCGTACCCACCACATATTTGATCCAGCCTCCCCACAACCTTTTCAATGCATTTCAGACGTTGTGGTATGAGTTTGTCTAAATCCTAAGTTACTCATATGGTCCGTTTTTTGTGTTTTCTTTTTGAAGTCAGGGTTTCTTCTATATTGTTGGCTTCCTTGGACCCGATTGATGCTGGATTAGGTCTCACATTGATAATCAGTCAATGGTTTTGGAATACTATATTGGGATTTTGAGCACACTATGTGTTTCTTATTATCGAGGGTATTTAGATTACATATTGGGTTCTGTTCAACTAGTATTTGATTGTTTCATTCCATTTTCACATAATCTTGGTAGGTGTTTCCATGCGATTTTATTTTCTTTACAAACCATGTGACTATTGTGTTTTATAAACCCATTATTATTTCATTACTTTTATAATTGCAAATGTTTCGTTGATATGTTCTTATGTTTCGAATAAATAACTTCTATTTATATTGTTCCATATATTTTTTAATAATGTTTTGTTAATGAAAAAATATTCTATTATAACTTTTTAGATTAATGTTATGTTTCTAGTATTACTGTTTTCATTGTTTGTATTTTTATAGTGTATATTCCTGCCAATTATTCTAAAATAGTATTCTAGCTGTGTGATTTTTCCACTGGTTCCAGGTAGGATCTCCCCTTCTCATATATTCTCTTATTCTCACATATATTTTTCTTTCCCTTTACTATTAATGGATTCTATAATTTTATATTTCACTAAATTCATGGTGAAATCCATTCCAATACCTCAAATTATCCTTTTGGGTTAGAGAACACATAAGTGGGTGATTTTTAATACCATACTTGCTATTTTGATTACATTACTTTATGGAATGAATCTATTAGGGTTTTCATAGTTCTAGTATTTTATTCAGGGCTTATTATGTATGATTAAATTAGGGATTTATATAAATTGGTATTTTTAATGATTATATTTATATTTTACCTCTGTTATAACTAGGTTTTAGTTTTGTTTCCAATATGGTGATTTGGGTTACTTGGGTAATTAATTGTAAATGATTATGGATAACACAACCGGCATATAAAACCAAGTACATAAAGAATCAATCATTTAAATGAATTAAATCCATTATTACAACATAATTCAAATACTGAAAACGTTTTAAAACAGATCCATATTCTAGAGCCCTGATAAAATTATTTGATTTCTTTAGAGAAATTCTAATTATACCCCATGTCAAACATCACTGAACATTTTTAAAAAATACCACAAATCTAGTATTTTGTAAACAAGTAGCAATGAACATAAAAATGTTGGTGTAACGCAACAATATCAGTAAGTGGTATAAAAATGGTCTTATACTGCAGCTCAATCCTCTTTATGGCCCATGATGGAATACATGATACATATAAGACTCACAACATCAACATTCTCACAAATATAAACCATGAATTTGAACATAGCATACCAAAGGGAGATATTCTTGTTGGGACCACTTTTGTAATAGAGTTTTATTTGTTTTTAATGAGGTAAATGAATGGAAATGATGGTTAAAGACACTCTCCTATGTGAAATGGATAATTCAATTTAGATTATTGTTGAACAGATCCTAAGTTCAAAGAACTTGTGTCAAAGGTTACACATTGTTTACAACAATGAAGAATAGTATGGTATCATCCATCTGAGGATGATTGAAGAAGAAATAAGATTTGAAGAATACCATGAAACTATTTAAGAATGCATGAGAACCATGTCAGATCTTACTTGAATAACAGAATCATATGATTTTCATTAATTATAGAATGATGGTTGAAGAAGAAGAGAGAAATGTGGAAGATCTTGGCATTCTGACGTAGCCATGCATTTCACATTGTATAAAAATCAGACGATGCTTTTCGGATTTTTATTTCACAAATATCATAAGTGTGGAGAACTTCTAATGCAAGCCTTGTGAAGAAAGGGGTACTAAATGTGTTTCCATCCATATGAAGTTTTAATTTGGAATTAATGATGCTGCTGGAAGATAGTGAGGTTTCAGTACTTCCCTGAAAATCTGACGATGCTAAAGTCATTCGATCAAAGAATACATATCATGATAGTGGATTTTTTGATGAAAGATAAAGAATGGTTATGAGATAAAATAAAGAGAGAACATGAAAAAGGAACAAATGATCTGGGGGTGAAAAGGAGAGGCCTCCATGAAAGATTGGGGTTTTGCGTGCAGGATTGGTTTTTGTACGCAAGATTGAAGGTAGTTTGTAATATTGCGTACAAGGCATGATTTGAGGTCCAAACATTGAAAAATGGAAAAGGTAGGAAGAACATGAAATATTCAATGAGTGTGTGAAAGAAGAGGTTGGTGCGAAATAGGCTTATGCACCAAAGGTGACATAAAATGGGGTTTCGCGCACGAGGATTGATTTGAGGTAGAAAGTTTGAAAAATGGTAATGGTATGAAGTGCGCGAAAAATTTCAAGAAGTGCATGAAATATGAGGTTAGAGATAAATAGACTTACGTGCCCAAGGCGACGTCAAATGGGGTTTTGCATGACGCGTCATGATTTTTCATGACACATTGGGGTTTTTACGCGCAGGGGTCGAAGAGGTCTATAAATAACAGCTGACCCCCTCACATTAATTATGCTCAATTGATAGAAGAAATTTGAGCTTTTAAGTGCATAAGAAAAATATGCAAACTCAGTTGCACGAGAAAATGGTGTTTCATGCAAGAAGGGGAAGTTTTGTGCAAGAAGTGATTTACACGCAAGATAGAAGTTGTGTGCAATAGGTTTTCCATGACAAAATTTTAATGTTGCATACAAGTCATTAATGTTGCATGTAAGTCTCCCAAAAAGGGGTGCATAAAATATTGGTGTCCCACAGGCCTTCAACAGGTGTATAACACTCTCTAAGTGACTCTGTGAGGAAGGAAGTACCATGAACCATTCGGTATCACAAAGAGAAGTTGAACGACACTCACATGACTGGTGTTTAACACTCTCATTGTGCTTTGAGAAGTGAAGAAGAACTAGATGTGCAACTAAATTCATATCTTCACAATGGAAGAAGTTAGTATACTGATATACTTATCTATTGGTATCAAGATTTGAAGAAAGATATTAAGACACTGCTGTATTATTTCTTATTATAGTGTGTCAAAGAGAAATCAGAGAAGTAGAATAATAATAGAGTATGCCCAACTGAAGGATGAAAATTATTCATGGAAGTTTGATTCAGATGATTCCAAGTGAACCAATCTTCACTGACTACATAATTTCTTTGGTGTGTGTGATTCTATCCAAGAAGAGAGAAGAAGTTTTAGTGCAGTTAGTTGTTGCACTACGAATAATAAAGGAGAAGTCTAGTGCAGTTGGTGTTGCACTAGAAAAGAAGAAAAGTAAATAAGGAAGAATTTCTTTCCTACTGCTTAGAAAGTAATCAAGTGAAAATAACTAAATAAGACCAAGAGATTAACCTAACTTTTGAAGAAGGAAGAAAAAATTCTTCATAGGTATTACAAAGAACCAACTAGAGGCTGCAAGTTGGAATAGGCTATAACCAGTACAGGTAAGAGTATTTTTTCCAACCCCCCTTCAAAGTGTAAAGACTCACACTAGAAAGAGGATTGTTTTCCTAGACACTCCACTGTAATATCATATCACATCATAGTGTATAATCCATTCACTAGTCATATCCATGCATAGAAAGGACGTAGCTACTCTTATTGACTGGTGAACATTGTAAAAATATTGTGTGCATATTTTTTCTGCCTTCTATTATTGCATGCAACGGGGAAAATAGAATAAGAGAATCAAGATCCTAATATGTCAAGAGTTATAGAAATAAAAGTTGGAATTGGATTAAAAAGTCCGCAACACTGATTCACCCCCCCCCCCCCCCTCAGTGTTAGGTATATCCCATACTGTTCCTCTCAATTCTTTGATGTTAGGAGCATATATGAAGTTATAACCAATCACTGGGAAGAAATAAAATAAACACAACATGTTTGTTTTATCAATACTCACAATGGTGAAACAAATAAAATAAACACAACATGTTTGTAAGATCAATCCTTTATACTGACTAAACAAATATTGAACTTCTTACTCATCTTGTTTATCACACAATGGTATTCTCTGTCTATTCTCGAAAAGGATTCTCAAAATACTCTTTCAACTATTGTAGAAATGTCAAATAATCAGTTATCCTATATTCTTCTCCCTTATTTTATATTCCGAATCACATAAAAATATTTCTAAATAATAACTTAATCATGAATTGGGATGTGGTTCTCTTCCCACATTATGACTAACTCTTAATTAGCAGAACCACCTTCACATGATAATTCTCTCAAAATACCATCATCATGTGGATTTTTTATTCATGTATCACAAGAAAATAATCTTCATTAATTTTCCACGAAAATTAGCTAAAATTAGGGATTAATCACAACCTCGTGATATTTGAATAAAACTATCTTCCAAAAGTTCCTCTTCCCATATTTTTTACAAAGTATCCTCATCCCAAGGGTAAATAACCCTTATGAAATCTTTCACACAGACATATGAAATCATCGTAAGTCTTATAAAAACACCATAATTGTAATATCATTTCTAAATGTCTTATGAAATCATCATATAGTCTTATCAACACTCCATAAATCTTACGAAATCACCATAGGTCTTATGAAATCACAACAAGACTTACAAAAACTCAATAAGTTTTATTAGATTCCCATAAGTAGTCCTGAAATTTTCAGGACTTAACTAACTTTTATCTTCTAAAAATAATTTATAGATATCTTTAATAAAAAATAGAACTTATTCAATTCACCACAAATCATCTCCAAACACTCCAAATCAACTCTTCTCCTCTCTCATTATTGAACCCTACCTCTCGCCATCAAACCCCTTCCGCCTTCCCCCTTTCCTGCCTCTGTCGTGATCGAACCCCTTCCCACTTCCCTACGTCTTTCATGATCAAACCCCTCCCCATCCCCCCAGCCTCACCCCCCCCCCTACCAAGCCCCTCCCCATCCCCTCCACCCCACTAGCTCTCTCCCCCTACCCATCCCCTCCACACCACCATCCCCCTCCCCCAAGTCCAGCCCCCCCCCTCCCACTCCCCTCCCCTTACCCAGCCCCTCCCCCTCCACCCCAACATCCCCTCCCCCCTTCCCAGCCCCACCCCCTCCCCCATGCACAGCCCCTTCACCCCAACATCCCCTTCCCTGATGCCCAACCCCTCCCACTCCCCTACCCATCACCTCCCCTCCACCCCACCATCCCCCTCCCCCTACCTAGCCCCTCCCCTCCACCCACCAGCCCCTCCTCCCCCAGCCCAGCCCCTCCCCCTTCTCCCCCCACCAGCCCCCTACCCTGCTCCTCCCCTCCCCCATGCTCAGCCCCTCCCCCTCTACCCCCACTATCCCCCCCACCACCAGCTCACTCCCCCTGCCCAGCCCCCCTCCCCCTGCTCAGCCCCTCCCCCTCCCTACACACTAAACCCTCTATTATACACATATTACAACACAATATTCTTAGAAAAAATCATCCTTAATATATAAACCCCATGGTCCACTCTAATTGTATCATTATAATATGATTCATTTCACACAAATCTAATATTTCAATCATTTTACACTATATTTGTATCTAATAATTATACCCTTTGTACATATTATTATATTTTCATTAGGATATAAAATGTTACCTCCACTTGTATCTCATATATTTTAGTATCTTATTTTTAGATAATCTAAATCACCGATGATTGTGATTTATTCGTTTAGAATATTTACAAATATTTATAAATATAGGAACTTTCTAGCAACCCAAGGTTGGAAGGTCATGGTGAAATAATTGATAGTAAGAGATTTCATTATGTATTCTCTTAACATGACATAAATATTATTTAGTGGATATGGTTATAGTTATTATATGATTATGATTTAGAGATCTCATATACTTTAGTAAATGATAATGTTATAGTTGATGCATTAAACTTGAACATTTACTTTTGTTTCTCAAGAAGCATGTAAAGACTAAAATCCTATGAATGAGTCCATATACTACTTTTCTCTAGCATGAATGATTTTAAATGTTGTTATTTACAATAAATGTTTTTACTAATTGTTTGTTTATTCATATTAAAATGGATTGAATCTGGATATATAAAGTTGATCGAAATACTGATGAGTTTCAAAAGGAGTTGGAATATTTATTTGATTTTTCATTCAAAAATGGTTTAGACGGTGGATTGATTCGATGACTAGGTTTTTATTTCATTATAAGACCATGGTTAACATGTGAGGAAGTAAGTTACCACATCACTAAAAAAAGTTTTCAAATAGGATGTCATGTTTGGTATCACAATAATGAAAAAGTTCTAACAGATAATGACGTTGATTATTCTAAAAGGATCGGAATGGAAAATTTGATTTCCAATCATTTTCCATTTTCTTTTTGAGAAATACTTCATGTAGACCAGTGGAATAGGAATTGAATTTGGGAACATAGTTTTCATCTAATGATCAGAAGGATGACGTTGAGTGTGTTATAATGTTGTTAGAAGATGTGAATACCCTCGTATACTAGTCATGTGGAAAAATGATAAAACTAGAGTTTTTAATCTGACAGTATCATAGGAAAACAATGTATGGATTTTGCAATATTGTGATTAACTATCTACTTAATATTTTTAAGGAATTTCTTCCTGATGATGCGTGTATTCCAAAAAATTATTATATGGCATTAATGTTGGTTAAAAAATTGGATTTCAAAGTACAAAAATCCACGCATTCCATAAATATTGATTTCTATTATGGAAGGATAATGTTGAGTTATGTGAGTGAAAAAAATTCGGTACATCGAGATTGAAGACTAATAAAGATGGAAATCAGTCTCGTGTACCAGAGAAAGTGATGTGGTACTTTCCATTGATTCCTAAACTTCAGAAACATTTTATGTCAGAACAAATGGAAAAAATATGTGATGAAATAAAGATGAAACAATAAGGATAATGATGATATAGTTCCTCCTTATGACGGGTTATCATGGAAAAAATTTGATAGGTTACATCCTGATTTTGCAGTCAACCCACAGAATGTTAGATTGGGATTGTCATTTGATTGTTTCAAACCATTTCAGTAGATGCATACTACACATAGTTCTTGGCATATTTTCATTCATATTTATAATTTTCTGTCATGGATGTCTATGAAAAAACCAGCTACTATCATGAGTATTTTTATTTTTGGACCCAATGATCCTATAAATGATATCGACATATATTTAAAACCGTTAATAAATTATTTGAAGGAAATTGTGACCATTGGGGTGCAGACCTATGATGAATTTATAAAGGATTACTTTATGTGTCATGCGATATTATTACGAACAATGAATGATTTTTTTGCATATGGATTGATGTCTAGTTAGAGTACCAAGGGTATATTATCTTTCCCTATATGTATGAAAAATACATGTTCTAGGAGATTAAAATTTTGATAAACTTTCAGTTTCATAGGGCATCGATGACTTCTACAAATGGATCATCTATACAGGAAAAAAAGAATATTGTTTGATAATTCCATAGAGATAGATGAAATACCTGAACGTATTTCAGGGGGTGATATCCTAAAAGAAATTCACAGTTGGAATTTTTTTCTTGGAAAGGGGCAGTTAAATTCCTACAAGCAGAAGAATGTTACCTTGAATTTCAATAATAATTAGAGAAATAAAAGTATATTCTATGAGTTACCATATTTTTTATCAAATTTATTGCATCACTTCTTGGATGTAATATATATTGAGAAAAATTTGTGTGAAATGTTACTTGAAACACTTTTAAATGTAAAGGTAATGACAAAAGATGATTTGTGCTCATGTCATGATTTAATGGATTAGGGTATAAAACCAAGACTTCATCTTGAGTTAATTGGATAGAATCAGTAGAAAGTACCTTTTTATTGGTTTTAGATGACAAATGAAAATAAAAAACAATTTCTTCAATTCTTGGGAAGTTTAAAGGTTTCATATGGTTATTCGAGTTACATTTAGAAACGAGTGAATATATAAGATGTGAAACTAAAATCCCTCAAAACCCATGACTACCACGTCCAGTTGCATGAAATTATTTCTATTTCCATTCGACAATTACTATCCTAAAATATGAAGGTCATTGTGATTAGATTATGTCACTTTTATTGAGATATTTTTTCTAAAATATTTAACAAAATTGTTAAGAAAAAAATATAGAAAGATGCGCTGATCATTCTTTGCGACACGGAGAAAATATTTCCCCCATCATTTTTTACATGTATGTTACATCTGACTACGCATATTCCAACATAATTTCTTTTTGGAGATCCTGTTTTTAGTCACTGGTTGTATCCAATAGAAAGAATTATGTTTACATTGAAATCTTATGTGATAAATAATAATCATCCTGAAGTATCTATTTTGAAATGTTATTTAGTGTAGGAATGCTTAGATTTTTGTTCAATGTATTTGACTAAAGTGTCACGACCCCCTCCCACCAAAGATGCCCCTCCTGAGCTGGCAATGGTGGAAGGGATATAATGACCCCCGAGTCCCGCCTCCAGTAGGCCCCGGGTTGGCGACTAGCACCAAGGGTATAAGTTTTCACAAATATGGGAGGCATTACCCTTTTTATTATTTTGGATCGGGAAATAGGACAAGTCAACCACCAAAAAGGGAAAAAAACAAGTGTATATAAATAAACCCAATCCAAGACCACATGCATGTTTAAACAATTTTTATAACAAGGTACAAGTACAAGGAAGCTCAAAAGTACAATGCCAAATAAAACAAGAGAACAACAACTGCAACAACTCCAACTGCCCAACTAGTAGGGTCCCGCACAGCCCTGGTAGTCCTCCTGGAAACCTGAAAGTAAACGTAGGGTGAGCATACAAGTATACTCAGTAGGGAAACCTAAAGCTCTCGTGCACAAGTGGGGAGACACCCTAAGGTCCCGTGAGAAAACAGAAGAACCAGAAACTAACAAGGAAAAACTATCCACCTAGTCTCACTGGTCACACTCACCAAGTAACAAAAACAAGTTTAGAATATATATAGAACAAAAGTATTGGGTACCCCGCACCATTTCCCACTTAATTAGATGTTTCTCTTCCTAACGGAAAACATCCTGACGCTACCACACTCTTCCCGCCCGCACACACCTGGGCCAAACCACGCATCCCGCCCGCACACACCTGGGCCTCACAACCACGCATCTTGCCCGCACACACCTGGGCCTCACAACCACGCATCTCGCCCGCACACACCTGGGCCACAACCACTAACCCGCCCTCAGACACCTGGGCCACATCCCGAAGGTTCGTGGGAACGGTAAGCCTGCCCGAAGAGTCTTGGGCTAAAGGTCGCCTCAAGCCATCACATCCTCCGAGACCTACCCGAATAGTCTTGGGTGTAAGGTCACCTGAAGCCATCATAGCCTATGGAAGAAGGAGCAGGAAGGAGCTAGTAACTAAGGGGGAACACGCTCTCCCATAAAATGGGAGTGTTCGGCCCTAGGTGCTTGACATGGGTGTGGTGTGACAAAACACAAAGATACAATTATATATATACATATACCAAACACACAGCCCAACCTATGGCTTCTTAAAAAGAGAAACTGAGCATGTGCCTCGGCACTGCTACCACGAAGCATGCATCAACAACCAAACAATCATCCCCCAACCCCATTTAGGTTTTCATGTTTCATGCAATGGTTTAACAAATTATTACTACTGGGAAACTATCATCCAGAAAAAACCTTTCACAAACATATCCCTGCCATCCACAACCAAGGTTAGGTAAAACGTAATCAACCACATGCCATTTCATTTACAAAATATTATCACAACCATACAACAATCCATCATTCATTTATTTCAAAGTTCCACACATAAAACCCTTTCCACACACAAAACATTTCCGCATTTGAAAACACCTTTTACTTCAAAACACTTTTCATAATCAAAACACTTTTCATAAATAAAGTCATTTTCCACAACCAACCACTTCCCATTTCAACCCCATCGTTTACAAAAACATTTCCCACAAAACAACCAAACCACCAACATGTTCATTATTCCAATTTTTTTCAACCGGGGTGATCACACAAGGTTTTCATTCTCATTTAATCAGCCAGTCTTTACGTGCTTATACATTTTCCATGTTTTAACAAAACCAACCACAAACAATTCAGATATCAATTGTGCATGCAAAGGCCACCAACAGCCTTGATTTTCAGTAGGCAAAGGCCTTTCAATCCAAAATCACAATCAGAAGATAAAGAAACTGGAAGGCAATAGAAACAGCATAAAACCCCAAACCCTTCTTTATCCGGTTATTATATTTATTTAAATTTCAACTGCATCCCATGGAACAAAAGAAAAATATCCCACCCCGCATGTTGCACCAAAAAGAGAGACGAAGGTAAACCCCTACTTCAAAAGGTCCCGATCACGTCGCTTCCGACGACGTCCTTCGGTGTCCTCCGCCTTCGCCAAACCCGACAAACGCCTCCTAGGATGGAATCTGGAGAAAGAAGGTCGGAAGGAAAGGTGACAAGTCCGGGCTTAGAATCTTCGTCTCGTCGCTACGATCCTGTGGCCGCTGACGGATCGTAATTCGGAGCTCGGACAAAGAAGTTAGAGGAGGAATACTTCTCGATTGTCCAAGAGCGTCGTCACGAGACAAAGAAGCGATCGATATGGAAGATAAAACATGACCTTGTTCTTATATAGGCAACGAATAGGTAAATCCGTATTCAGCGTGCATTAATTAATACACAATGTGACCGTACATACGTTACATGTTTTGATTGGTTAACACACAACACGTCACGCGGTTTCCACGCGTTTTAATAAAAAAACGTTAATTTTATTAATATGTGTGTTTCGTTGACCCGAGACATAACTCATAAAAAGGTATCCATCACTGGTCTTAAAATGACCGTCTTAATTACAGGATTACACTGCCGCTGACGGTTCGTCATTCCGACACCATATGAAGAAGTTACGGTCGAATTAAGATTATAAAACCCAAAAAATAATAATAAAATTTTATAATATTATTATTTATTTATTTTCCTTGAATTTTATACGCTCAAAAATTGGGTCCCCTTTTGCTTTCATGCCCAACTATCTCCACCACCAATCAATCACCTTTATTTTTATTCTATTATGATAATAATATTATTATGAAAATTATTCATTTAAGGGGAAGAAAAAAAACCCCCTTACGCCTCCTTTAACCTCATCATACACCCCCTTTATTCTCCCCATTTATTTCCTTTAATCATGTTTCTCTCTCCAATCTTCTTACCTTCTTCCACAAAAAGTGGCACCTCTCTCTTCCTCATTCCATGCCCAAAACGCCCCACCTTGTATTCCTTCTCTCTTTTTTTTCATTTAATCTTATCTTTTATTTTATATCATTATTAATATATTTTTCATCTTCTCTCTTCAATCTCATTCCTCCCCAACAAAGTGGCGCCTCCCTTGATTTTACACCATTAGTTCCATTCTTTTTATCATAATTATTTTCAATAATAATGATTAAATCTCCCTAAAAAAACATGCAAGATCACCTCCCATCAAAACCCACATGACACACACCTATTTTAAATCTTTATCATTATTATTATTATTTTATTTTTTTAAACACAATTATCATAAATAATAACATCTCTTATTTATCCTTATATCTCAAATCTCATTGCAATTAATTCAAAACATAATTCTCATTAAATCATTATTACCAGATCTATCAAAAAAAACCAACATTATTATTATAATTATTTAGTATAACACTTATAACAAAACCCCAAATAAAATTTATTAACACGTCACCATTTATTATTAATAATTATTATTATTTTTGATGTTCGCTGCATTGACCACATAAAAAAACGTTTTTACAAAGTAATCGACCGGAGAGGTCCAGGCCATTACATTAGATACCTCTCAAAACATTCTCGTCCTCGAGAATTTAAAACTGACCCAGAAGAAGGAAAGGATCTGAAGAACCACTCCATAAGATACCTCTCAGGGCTCTCGTCATGACAAGGAACCAAGCAACAACTCTATGAGTTAGGAATTCCCTATCCTATGTCAAGATACTATCCGCTTTAGGCGGCACTGAATCGCCTGCATGGGTTTAATCGCATCCTCATTAATGCGTCTTGATTAAGGATCAGGTTTTTTCCTTTCCCATATATTAGGTTTTTTTTTCCAACTTACACTGCACCCAACAACGTATAACCCACACACTGCCCGGACACATGGCTTGAGGAATTCCTTCTCCCATGTTTAAATATTATCTGCTTTAGGCGGTACTGACTCGCCTGCACGGGTTAAATCGCATCCACATTAATGCGTCTCGATTAGGGATTAGGTCTTCCCCTCCCCACATGATAGGGCTCTTCACGTACATTTAAAGAAAAGCGGGAAACAACATAGCATTATAGACTCATGAAAAACAAGGTCCAGGCCCAAAGATTGGGCGAGAATGAGTTTCAACAATTGAGTGTGATGCTCCTGGATTTAAACAAAACATAAACGAGATAATTTAAGTAAAACATGAAACATCTCTCTCGATCTTTCGCCTTGCTGGGGTTTCCACTTCTGTTGCGTGAAATTGTCCGCGTCCCACTCCTCTGCATTTCTGTTAACGTCCAAGTGCCATAGATGTATGGTAAACAGGGAACGCCTAAGCCCAAGTAGTAATGAAAAACTCAAAGTTTTAATTATCATTTTATTTCAATTTCTTTCCCAGAACACCCAAATCAAGTAAAACACAAACATGATGATTCATGTACCTTCCCTAGGGTCTCTACCCTGCAATCAATATAGTCTCACTTGGTCGTTCAGTAGGCTCAGAGTCCTTGCATCGGATCACGGGGGGCCCTAAAATCCCGTGTCCTAGCCGGTCTTCCCTGGCCTATGTCACGCACCAAGATTAACGAACGTTGTTTCCCTACCATCCCATGCAATCCTCACTGTGCCTAACTCCAGACTCCATCCTATCTCTCAACCATCAGCCTCTGATACCATTCTGTCACGACCCCCTCCCACCAAAGATGCCCCTCCTGAGCTGGCAATGGTGGAAGGGAGATAATGCCCTCCGAGTCCCGCCTCCAGTAGGCCCCGGGTTGGCGACTAGCACCAAGGGTATGAGTTTTTACAAATATGGGAGGCATTACCCTTTTTATTATTTTGGATTGGGAAATAGGACAAGTCAACCACCAAAAAGGGAAAAAAACAAGTGTATATAAATAAACCCAATCCAAGCCCACATGCATGTTTAAACAATTTTTATAACAAGGTACAAGTACAAGGAAGCTCAAAAGTACAATGCCAAAGAAAACAAGAGAAAAACAACTGCAACAACTCCAACTGCCCGACTAGTAGGGTCCCGCACGGCCCTGGTAGTCCTCCTGGAAACCTGAAAGTAAACGTAGGGTGATCATACAAGTATACTCAGTAGGGAAACCTAAAGCTCTCGTGCACAAGTGGGGAGACACCATAAGGTCCCGTGAGAAAACAGAAGAACCAGAAACTAACAAGGAAAAACTATCCACCCAGTCTCACTGGTCACACTCACCAAGTAACACAAACAAGTTTAGTATATATATAGAACAAAAGTATTGGGTACCCCGCACAATTTCCCACTTAATTAGATGCTGATCTTCCTAACAGAAAACGTCCTGACGCTACCACACTCTTCCCGCCCGCACACACCTGGGCCAAACCACGTATCCCGCCCGCACACACCTGGGCCTCACAACCACGCATCTCGCCCGCACACACCTGGGCCTCACAACCACGCATCTCGCCCGCACACACCTGGGCCACAACCACTAACCCGCCCGCAGACACCTGGGCCTCATCCTGAAGGTTCTTGGGAACGGTAAGCCTGCCCGAAGAGTCTTGGGCTAACGGTCGCCTCAAGCCATCACAGCCTCCGAGACCTACCCGAAGAGTCTTGGGTGTAAGGTCACCTAAAGCCATCATAGCCTATGGAAGAAGGAGTATGAAGGAGCTAGTAACTAAGGGGGAACACCCTCTCCCATAAAATGGGAGTGTTCGGCACTAGGTGCTTGACTTGGGTGTGGTGCGACAAAACACAAAGATACAATTATATATATACATATTCCAAACACACAGCCCAACATATGGCTTCTTAAAAAGAGAAACTGAGCATGTGCCTCGGCACTGCTACCACGAAGAATGCATCAACAACCAAACAATCATCCCCCAACCCCATTTATGTTTTCATGTTTCAGGCAATGGTTTAACAAATTATTACTACTGGGCAACTATCATCCAGACAAAACCTTTCACAAACATATCCCTGCCATCAACAACCAAGGTTAGGTAAAACACAAGCAACCACATGCCATTTCATTTACAAAAGATTATCACAACCATACAACATTCTATCATTCATTTATTTCAAAGTTCCACACATAAAACCCTTTCCACACACAAAGCATTTCCGCATTTGAAAACACCTTTTACTTCAAAACACTTTTCATAATCAAAACACTTTTCATAAATAAAGGCATTTTCCACAACCAATCACTTCCCATTTCAACCCCATCGTTTACAAAAACATTTCCCACAAAACAACCAAACCACCAACATGTTAATTATTCCAATTTTGTTCAACCGGGGTGATCACACAAGGTTTTCATTCTCATTTAATCAGCCAGTCTTTACGTGCTTATCCATTTTCCATGTTTTAACAAAACCAACCACAAACAATTCAGATATAAATTGCGCACGCAAAGGCCACCAACGGCCTTGATTTTCAGTAGGCAAAGGCCTTTCAATCCAAAATCACAATCAGAAGATAAAGAAACTGGAAGGCAATAGAAACAGCACAAAACCCCAAACCCTTCTTTATCCGGTTATTATCTTTATTTAAAGTTCAACTGCATCCCATGGAACAAAAGAAAAATATCCCACCCCGCATGTTGCACCAAAAAAAGAGACGAAGGTAAACCCCTACTTCAAAAGGTCCCGATCACGTTGCTTCCGACGACGTCCTTCGGTGTCCTCCGCCTTCGCCAAACCCGACAAACGCCTCCTAGGATGGAAGCTGGAGAAGGAAGACCGAAAGGAAAGGTGACAAGTCCGGTCTTAGAAGCTTCATCTCGTCGCTACGATCCTGTGGCCGCTGACGGATCGTAATTCGGAGCTCGGACAAAGAAGTTAGAGGAGGAATACTTCTCGATTGTCCAAGAGCGTCGTCGCGCGACAGAGAAGCGATCGATATGGAAGATAAAACATGACCTCGTTCTTATATAGGCAACGAATAGGTAAATCCGTATTCAGTGTTCATTAATGAATACACGATGTGACCGTACATACGTTACATGTTTTGATTGGTTAACACACAACACGTCACGCGGTTTCCACTCGTTTTAATAAAAAAACGTTAATTTTATTAATATGTGTGTTTCATTGACCCGAGACATAACTCATAAAAAGGTATCCATCACTGTTCTTAAAATGACCGTCTTAATTACAGGATTACACTGCCGCTGACGGTTCGTCATTCCGACACCATATGAAGAAGTTACAGTCGAATTAAGATTATAAAACCCAAAAAATAATAATAAAATTTTATAATATTATTATTTATTTATTTTCCTTGAATTTTATACGCTAAAAAATTGGGTCCCCTTTTGCTTTCATGCCCAAATATCTCCACCACCAATCAATCACCTTTATTTTTATTCTATTATGATAATAATATTATTATGAAAATTATTCATTTAAGGGGAAGAAGAAAAAAACCCTTACGCCTCCTTTAACCTCATCATACACCCCCTTTATTCTCCCCATTTATTTCCTTTAATCATGTTTCTCTCTCCAATATTCTTACCTTCTTTCACAAAAAGTGGCGCCTCTCTCTTCCTCATTCCATGCCCAAAACGCCCCACTTTGTATTCCTTCTCTCTTTTTTTTCATTTAATCTTATCTTTTATTTTATATCATTATTAATATATTTTTCATCTTCTCTCTTCAATCTCATTCCTCCCCAACAAAGTGGCGCCTCCCTTGATTTTACACCATTAGTTCCATTCTTTTTATCATAATTATTTTCAATAATAATGATTAAATATCCCTAAAAAAACATGCAAGATCACCTCCCATCAAAACCCACATGACACACACCTATTTTAAATCTTTATCATTATTATTATTATTTTATTTTTTTAAACACAATTATCATAAATAATAACATCTATTATTTATCCTTATATCTCAAATCTCATTGCAATTAATTCAAAACATAATTCTCATTAAATCATTATTACCAGATCTATCAAAAAAAACCAACATTATTATTATAATTATTTAGTATAACACTTATAACAAAACCCCAAATAAAATGTATTAACACGTCACCATTTATTATTAATAATAATTATTATTTTTGATGTTCGCCGCATTGACCACATCAAAAAAACGTTTTTACAAAGTAATCGACCGGAGAGGTCCGGGCCATTACATAAAGTCACCACGAGATCTAATCGGCCCATGAGAAATGTAGATGAGCAATATGATCCCATTGAGACATCATTTCCATCACTTCCCCAAATGGGGGGGATATCTAGATCATACAGGTTGTGTACATTGAATAGGGATGAGTGGGAAATGGCTTATCATATGTTATTATTTAACTGTGGTGTGGTTGACGATTACATCAAGCAAGTAAAATTAAAAATACATATATTTTTGTTGTGTATTTTTTTTTATTGTTCCTGATATCATGAAATATTTATATTTTCAAAGAACATAGTGAAATTATAAAAAGAGCACATCGCCCTTTATCTATTAAGAGACGAGAGCAATTACATAAAAAACATTTCATGCATGGTTGAAGTCAATGGTAAAAAAATATATTTTTTACATTAATAAATCATTGGTAGTTGTTTAATATTCGTTTTTGATATATTTTAGGTCCAATGTTTACCGATGGATGATGTATCTGCTGAAATAATGGAATTGTAATTTGGTCCAGACAATGAGGTTCATGATTGTAAAGCAATGGTTTTAATTAATTGTAAATAGTTTTGCAACAAAGATATCAACACAGTGTGATAGTGTCATGATAATCACTACAACGGACTGTTATGCTACTGCATCAGATAGAGATCCTCTATTAGAAAATATGTCATATTATAGAGTTCATGAGAGAATATCTTTATTAGATTACTATGCACATGGTTGTGTCGCTATGATGAAATTCAAGTGGTTTGATTTAGTGATACGACAAAGACTCTATATAGATGGTTGTGGTTTTAGAGTGATTGATATGTAACGTCAGTTGCGAACATATGAGCCTTATATTCTTGCATCACAATCTAGACAATTATTTTATGTAAATGACCCTTTAAAACTGCAATTTGGTATTATTGTTGATGTTATTCCCATACACTTTTTTGATGAAGGATTGGATGATGGTGATGTTTTGGATGAACCCTTCAGTATTCAGTCAAATGTATTATTCGATGATATGGATGATTCAATTGTGAGAATGGATTGTGAACCACAAATTATAATAGAGAATTCATAGCATTACTTGTTTCAAAGTATTTAGATTATATTATCCTGACATGGTGCGTGTTTTTTTAAACTTTTAAAGTAGCATCATCCTTTGTTTTGTAATGTTTTCATTTAGTGAGTAAACAACATAAGGAAAAAACTTGAGGAAGATGTAAAGTTTTAAAAAATAATATGAATTTTCTTGGCATCTTTGTAGTTATTTAATTCTTTGTTATTTTTTTAAAATTTTCACATTACTTTTGGAATTTATATGTTATTATGTCTTATGAGGATGTTCGATGAAAAAAAGAAGGCAATTGATCACCGACTTAGAGAAGTTGGCCTTACAAATATGATTTTTCTGGTGAGTACCTTATTTATTTATTGATTATGTATGAACTTTAGAAAAATCATATTTAATATCAATAGGAATCATTGAGGAGGAAACTTTCATTCAATGAAGATGGTTCATGCACTCCATAGTATAGGACATGCCCAACATGCAACCCCCTCCATGTACCGCCTCACAGTCCATGGATTTATAGTCACTGTGACAGTTTCCTCCCATCATGCCCCCACTTATATGATTCATCCATACATGGGTGTCATCCTTTTTATCCATATCCTCCTCCTACCATGCAGGGTCGTCCATCTCTTTCTATCCCTCAGTCCTTTTATACTTATCCACCTTCGTCTCTATAGGGTACACCTCTATTGGTTATTCCCCCTGTATACCCTCACCCTCCTACCCAACCTTAGCATCCACAGTCTACTATTGAGGGTACACCTCCATTGGTTATACCCCCTATATACATATACCCTCCTACCCAACCTCAACTTCCACAGTCTACTATGGAGGACACTTCTCTAGTTGATGCCCCCAGTATAGTGTGCATGATCGAGAAACAACAAATAGTTCTACTGTTAAATGTTTAAAAAGTAATGAAATTGATATTTTTTTATTAATTTTTAGTTATATATGTTTAAAAAATATTCATTTATTTTTTTAGGATCATCTTCTACTAAAAGATGTGGTCGTACAAAGATGCATAAAGAGTGGAATAGAAACACCCAAATTATGGTTCAGTATAACGAGGAAATTAAAATTATTGAAGAAAATGGTAAAGAATTTCAGAGTTTCGGGGAGACACTCAGCAGACATAGTAATATTGTTCCGGTTCAAGCAATCGAGTGGAGAAAAGTTGGACAAGAAATAAAAGACAAGTCTTGAGCGGCAATTTGGGTAATATATTTTTAAAAATTACTTTGAAAATTCCTTATAATGTATTATTGATAAAAAAAAATTTGAATATTCATCTTCTATATAACTTCTCGGATGGTCTCCATGCTAATAGAGATAGGTTAATGGAACTGGGGAAGATGTTAAGGGCTTAAAATCATGACCTTCAAGTTGGATGAAAAAAAATAGGAGGTACTCCTCTTGAAAATGAACTAATCTTCAATGAATGACCAATTTCACAATACAAAGAATTAATTACATATTGGAGTTTTTCCTCTTTCATGTTAATTTACAATATTAATGTTTTTAATAAATTTCTTTTTTCATTAATCTTAGTTTTTGGTAGTGGATGATTTTATTAGATGTGATAGTGTTCAGTTTTATTTTTCAAAATTGGTTATTTCAGTTATGTCTTGAACTTGTTGAATTATTAAGTTGAAATGATGATTTTTTATACCTTTTGACTTGTTGAAAGGATAGTTTATTTTTGTTTACTAATAGGATTCATCTGAAAGAAACTTAAGAAATAAGGGAATCATGATATATAATCCTACTCTGGGGTGAACTGTACTGCTAGATCATGAACTGTCATAGGCAATATATGATTTAACATTGAATATACATTTATTTTTTCATTAATTTATGTTCAATATTCATGTTAAAATGGGCATTAAATATTGAAGGATGTGTTCCCCAATCATTATTGTTTTGTTATAGTAGGAAAAAAGAATGATGGAACCGCTGTGAATCAGGCAATGCATGAAAAAATTGTAAGAACGTTATTAAATTTTTAGCTTTTAGTATGCAGTTTCATTAAATAAAAATTAAATGAGTTGTGTTTTCCTCATAGGGAATGATAATTCTTGAGTCAATTATATCACTTGTTCTTATGGTATTATATAGGATAGTAAATTATCTTCCACTCTCTTCAGTATTCCTAATGATAATTTAATAAGATCAATTTATGATAAGGTTTAAAAAGGACATCTCAAATCCATTCAATCTAGAATAGTTTTTAAGGAACATTCTCATTTATTGTATACTGATCATATAATCATGTTTCTCTATAAAGTTTTAAGGAATATTTAGACTCTCAAATAAATCCATAACCACTACTAATATATCTGTATACCCAAACAGCATCCCAAGATATTAATATAAGTTATACTAACTATTAAAAGTAGTAAAAATAATATAAAAGGGCATATGTTACTTATGTTTTCGTCTAGATTTCATCAAAAAAAGGAGGACTTAGAAGCAATTTCTCATTGGAATGATATAGTTTCAAATGTGGATGTTGATCAATGTTTGGTCATCCATTCATCTCAGAAGCTCATATCAAACCTAATGGGGAAAACCCTTTTAGAATATCCCATTTCATACTTGTTACATTTATGTGGGTTTGTCTTAAAAAATGATTTTCCTGTACTAAAACCCCATTCAGAGATTATAAATCCTTATTGGATCTTGAATACCCATAACACCTTTAGAGTAATTATCTATCATGTGATTCAGTTCATTTTTGAGGAATAATACTCTGACAGGTATATGTTAAAGTTCATACCAAAAGACTTTGAATAGATCTGTCACAAACATGATCCTGACATTCATATATACTATTTAGTAATGTGGAAGTATACATCATGTTATAATTTTAGATGGTTCCATGGTTTTGACCTTCGATCAGGAGGGATCTTTAGGATGGAATGGGGTTGGTCCTTCTGGGTGCAACATACAACCACCAAATATATTACTGAGTTAAAAAATATTGGAATATATGGGGATAAATGAATCTATAAAACCGTTTCTTATTTAAATAAGAGCATAATTATAGACTTGGTCAGTCTATAGAGTCTATACATGAAAAGGTTTCATCTTATATATGGTGAAGTCAGTCTCTTGGGTGTCAATCAAATCAGAATCACACTAATTTTGGGTGGTATGTATGTTGAGTTTATCCCTTCATCATCTGTCTGGGATGATATAGAAAGGCCCCTAATATTTATAGGTAAATAATTAGGATCTCCGAAAAGGGATTTTTCAAGGCCCCATTTCCTAGTTTGGGCATATCATTTAATAAATAGATGGTATTTTTCATTAAGAAGACCCTTTTTGAAACAAAGGACAAAATGTTGAAGGCCTCCTACAGAAAAATTATTGTGTGGATGAAGGTTTTTATTGGACCACTATTGAATAAGGTTTATTCCCAAAATCAACTGACCCATTCAAATGGATGGATTTCTATCAATGTACTTGAGTGGTTACCTGCTTCTGACCCAGTAGAAGGGTGGAGTTAAGGTTTCCACTTTTATTATGTCGGTGTCCATAAAAGGATAAAGGATCATCGGTTTTTCCATTGTTGTGTTATCCAAAATATATCTCCTATAAAATATTTATAAGAGAAGACCCCCACACATGGTCTCTATCCCCTTTCAAGTGTTGTGGGGATATATGGGTCTCGCCTGGGTGTATATGAGTATCTAAATTCCCAGAATATATTTGTCATCTAATTAGAGAAATTTTTGTAATGAAATAAACGATTAGTCACATGCTTGTGAGTTTTCAAAAGAAACTGATATTCCATTACCTCAGTAGCAAGAATGGAAATTGTCTATAGTGTCATAAATTATTATTTTGTGAAGAAGAAGCTATAACACAAGTGTATATTATTGGAACAAAAATGTTATTGTGCTCATTGGAAAGAGTAAGTCATGTGTCTTGGTTCATACATTGTGACGTGAATCAGCTAGAAACTGTATGTATATTAGTATTTTCCTATATGATTTTTTTATATTTTTGAAGATCAATGTTTCTTATATTTATTAATGGGTTAACCCAACTACAGTTTGCATTTCTTGAGTTGAGATATTTGGTTTTTTCTTTTTATACATTTTTCTCATAACACATATAAGAATTTCAATGAACATATATCTGCACTTATTTATTTTTTCTTGTTATCTATGAAAATGGAAATTCCCTTTTATAGAATTCTATTCAATCTCTAACGGAAATGGAACCAGTCAGATTTTGAACAAAATGATTATTTATATCAGGTTCTTGGGAATGAGCACAGTGGCAGAGTTCATTGTCAACATGGAAAGAAAATCATGCCATTGAAATATTGGTCATCAGGTATTGAATATTTTAACAATGTTGAAGGAATGGTTACTGAATAACAATTACAAGCTACCATTGAGACGTAAATGTAATAAGTTGGACAAGAGTCTCAAAAGACGCAGAAAAAAGAAAATGAACAATTTTTCAAGTTGATATTATTTATATGATCTTCACTTCCGCCAGAGGGTACAACAATAGTGGATGGAGTTTTATTGAGTTTGTGCTTTATGTATGAACATGGAGATGTTTTTGTAGCCGAACATGTTTTTGGAGAGGCTAAATATGTTGTTGATGGTGGAGAGGCTGAAGATGTTACTAATGGTGATGATAATATTACTGTTGGTGGTACACACGTTTATGTTGTTGATATCGGTGCTGATGAGGAGGAGGATTCAGTTGACATTTTGGAGCGACATAATTGAAAGTTTTTTTATCTGTCATTTTGTTTTCATTATGTATAAAATTTTAATTTTATATGTATTAGTTTTTTTATTTGTGTGTAAATTAGATGCTACAATGGTTTTTGGGATTCTTTGCAGGTGTATGTGTATGGTGTATTTTCATATTGCAGGTTTGTGCAAGTTACTATTTTTTTCTTCAGATGAAAGAACCTATAGCCAGGGGACTGGAAGGGGACGGTTTCAAGGGGGGCTGAAAGGGGGGAGGGGGAATGGAAGGAATAGGGGGAGGGAAACTGGAATGGTGGGGGCAGGACTGGTAGTGGGGAGGGGAAACTGGCAGGGGCGGAGGGAGCTGGCTAGGGGGAGGGAAAAGTAGCAGGGGGAGGGGGAACTAGCAGGGGAGGAGACTGACAGGGGTAGGGGTGCAACTGGTAGGGTGGGTGGGGGTGCATGGGGGCATGGGGTAACCAATAGGGGTGGGTGCAAGGGGGGTGACAAGGTGGAAGGGGGACTGGCATGGGGGAGGGGACTGGATGGGGGTGGAAGGGGCAGGGTTGGTGGGGGTGTGGGGGGTGGCAGGGGGACTAGTATGGGTAGGGAAGGGGGAACTAGAAGGGGGAACTAGCAGGGGGAAGGACTGGCATGGGGGAGGGGAAATTGGTAGGGGTAGGGGGAGAACTGGAGGGGGGAGGGGAAACTGGTAGGGGGAGGGGAGGAACTAATAGGGGAGAGGTGTGCAAGGGGTAGCGTGGGTGGGGGTGCAGGGGGTACTGGTAGGGGGAACTAGCTGGGGTGGGTGTTCAAAGGGGAGGACAAGGTGGGTTGGTGGTGTAAGGGGTAAGGTGGGTGGGGTGAGAGGGGGGGATTGAAAGGTTGAACTAGTAGGGGTGGGGGTGAAAGGGGGAGGTCAAGGTGGGGTGGGGTACTAGAAGGGGGAACGAGCAGGTGGGGGCTAGGTAACTGGCAGGGGGGACTGGCACTGGGGGGAGGATTGGCACTGAGGGAGGACTGGAAGCGGTTGGGGAACTTGCTAGGGGGACTGGAAGGGGTAGGGGGATGATGTAGAAGGGGTATGAGGGATGAGCAGGGGGTGGGGTGCAAGTGGGAGTGAAAGGAGGTGGGGTGGGGGTAACTAGCACGGGTCAACTAGCAGTGGGGGTGGGGAACTATGGGGAACTGAATTAATTTTTTATACCATATATATTATATAGCCATAGTTTTAAACATTGTAATCAGGGGCCATTTGTTGAGAACAATACTCTATCTCTATGATGATTTTGGTGCTCACAAATACCCTTAATTGTTTTCTAATGATTTTATTTTAAGTATATTTTAGGAATTTATTATTCATTATATTTTTATTTCTAGAAGAAATATTTAAGTTCTTGAACAACGAGATTTAATTGCTAAAGTATTCTCATTAGCGTGTTCTGGAAACACTGTTCCTGCTCTACATATTCTTGAATTGCTTAAGCATGTTCTGGAATCACTATTCATACCCTATGTGGAGGAATGTAGCATAAGGATGGAATGAGGTGTGTACTTTATAAGATATCAGAAAAGTATGGTTAATCAACCATGCATTATCGGAAAAGTATAAAAGATGAACCCTACGTTAGGAAGAACCCTACGTTTGTGATATTGAAAAGTATGGGAGAAGAACCGTATGTATGTTTTAAATGTTACGTTTGTTTCTCAAAACTATGGTTCATCAACCTTACTTTTGTAAACAACCTTACGTTTCATCAAAAGTATGGATCATGTTCCTTACATTTGGAAGCTTATAAAGGTATGGATCATTTATCATACGTTTGAATGTTAAAAAGAAAAGTATGGATGATCAATCCTACGTTTTTATCAAACTTACGTCATCAACCTTATATTTGTGATCTACCATATGCATTCTATACAGTTCAACCTTATGTTTAGTGTTGGAGAATTAAGGATTATATTATTATGAAATGGTCTACAAGAGGTTTATTAGGATGATTTTAAGCCGGATCAAAAGCTGTTTTTAAGATGTTTTTTTGACTGATTCAAATCCTTTTTATCTATGATTTAAAGGATCAATTTAAAAGGATATTTTTATGCCGAATTTCAAGGGGAGTTACGGCTACTCTATTAATTCAAATGTTTAAATATCGCAAGTTAGAAGGTGACTTCTGTGGATCTACATTTGTAGGAGAGGTGATGGCCATTATTTTATATATAGATGTGATATATACACAGAGAAAAAATATACAATATTTACTGAACAACAATGAAAAATATAAAAAGGAGAAAAATAGAGACTATCAAGATCTACAGATATGTTGATTACGAAGAACGAAAAAGCTCTATTTATTGAAGAAGAAGAATCAGGATATAAGATTCACTCTTTCATCATCGAAGATCTATTGTGAATCTACTACTGCTGAAGTTGAAAATTATATTTCTATATCTACTACAACCGGATCGAATCAGAACGACACTTACTTGAAGATCATTATTTCTGAAGGTGAAAATCCATCTACTGCTAATTGCATTCTATTGCAATTGTAAAGAACAATGAGAAATTATTTTCAAAGAACAAACACTTCTTTTTTATCTTGAGTGACCGGCTTCTTGTACTAAGTTGTATAGGTTCTGTGACTGAACCAGAAGGCTCTGTCTTTCCTTAGATTGTAAAGGTGTCAATTTCATATATTTATTTGTGGAATGGTCTGTTGACAAGAGGACCAAATAGTGAAAATCACCAAGCTCATGGAGTAGAGTGTTGGTGGAGTGGACTAGGGGCCTTTTGTTCCCCCAACCACTATACATCGTGTGTCTCTGCTATTTAAATTTCCACTACATTAATCCAACTTATTAAATTCAAAAGGTAGAACAAGATTTTTCAAAGAATTTGTAAAAGACACAATTCACCCCCCCCCCCCCCCTCTTGTGTATATTTGGTATAACCCGATCCAACAATTGGTATCAGAGGTGGAGGTTTCTGATAAAGCTCTAACAAGATGAAAGTGATTAAGGATTATACACAGAGTAAGATGACTGATACATGAGAAGGAATGTCTATGGTCAGAGCACCGTACTTCAATAGAGAAAATTATGGATTCTAGAAATCAAGAATGATAATATATCTGAAAAACCTTGGATACAGAGTATATTCTAAGATTATGATTCCATATGACATACTAGAGAAACCTGAAACATGGAGTGCATCCACTGAAGCAGAATATGATATGAACTTGAAGGCAATGAATACAATTATATGTGTTATATGACCTAATGAATTCAAAAGAGTATCTCAATGCCCGACATCATATGAGATGTGGAAAACAATTGTTTTTGCTTATTAAGGAACTGACAATGTCAGGAAAATGAGATATGCTACTTATAAGATTAAATTAGATACATTCAGAATGCTTGAAGGTGAAAAAATTACTCAAATTAATGGAAGATTGACAGAAATTGTCAACAATATAACAGCCTTGGGAGAACCAACCAAACAAGGTGATCAACCTTTAAAAGTACTGAGAGTACTGCCTATTAAATGGAATGGAATCTCTACTGCAATCAGATAGTCAAAACCTATCAAAGACTTAACCATGAGAGAGTTTATTGGAACACTTATGATGTATGAAGCCGAGATGCAAGATGAATCAAATGAGCATAAGGTTCTGATCAAGATAGAATACACTACTTTAAAATTGTCATCTCAAGGGAGAAGAAAAAATATAAAGAAAAAATAAGTAAAGGTGAAATCAGAAAGTTCTGATTCATTAAATTCTGATTTAGAACTAAATAATCGAGCCAAAAAGTTAAGTAAATTCAAAAGAAAGAAGAAAATATTCAAAAAAAACTTTTAAATATGATGAAAAGAAAGTCAGATGTTATGAGTGCAAGAAGATGGGTCATATCAGACCTAACTATACTCAGTTAAAAGAAGACAAGAATTAGTTCTTAAAAAGGAATGATTATGAGAAAAAAGACAAGAATGTAATGAAATCTACATGGAGTGTTCCTGAAGACTCCAGTAGCTCTTCCGAATTAGACTCAGATAAGGAAGATGTAAATCTAAAAGCCAACCTGTGCTTTATGGATGAAACAGATGAGGAAGCAGGTCATAGAAGAAAAAAAGACCATATGGTATGTGGACAGTGGCTTCTTAAGGCATAGGATTAGAAGCTTATAAAATTTCTATACTCTTACTCAAAAAGGTGTTGTACTTGTCACTTTTGGTGACAATGCCAAATAGAAGATCATTGGCATTGGGACAGTTGGAGATCCAGAATCTGTCACAATCAATAAAGTACTTTATGTACAAGGATTTAAACATAATCTGATAAGTATCTATCAACTTTGTGATGATGGTTATGCTGTTGATTTTTTACTGTTCTGTTTTCAAAAATAAACTAATTAAATTTAGAGCACCTAGAACTGACAATCTGTATACTCTGAATTTAAATTCCTTGTGTAAACAACAAGTAAACTTCTTAACTGCTAAGATAAATGAATCCTGGATCTGAAATAGAAGACTTGGACATTGCAATATATATTCTTTACATAAATTATCCAAGAAACAATTAGTTTCTTATTTACCTAGTATCAAGTTTGAAAGTGATAGATTTTATGATGCATGTCAACTTGGAAAACAACACAAATTATCCTTCAAATCTGTTAACAAAATTGCTACATATAAACCTCTAGAACTTATCAATATGGATTTGTTTGGACCTTCAAGAGTATCAATCTTGGCTGGTAAACTATATGTATATGTTTTAGTTGATTACTATTCTATATTTACAAGGATTTTTTTAAAAAAATTTAAAAATGAAGCTTTTACATTATTTGAAAGTTTTTGCAGTGATGTTCAAAATTAAAAGGTTTCTAAAATAATTTCATTAAGAAGTGGTCATGGTGGAGAATTTGAGAATATGGAATTAAATTCCTTTTGCTCAAATATGGGTGTTAAACACACCTTCTCTACACCAAGAACACCTCAACAAAATTGAATTTTTGAAAGAGGAAATAAGACTATTTAAAAAATGGTTGGGACTATGCTAAATGAATACAGTCTTCCTACCTATTTTTTGGCAGAAGCTATAAGTATATCCTGCTATATATTGAACAGAGTTTTAATTAGACCAATTTTTAAAAAAACACCCTATGAACTATGGAATAACAGAAAACATAAAGCAAATTACCTTAAAGTTTTTGGACACAAGGTTTATACCTTAAAAATCAAAGGCAATCTTGGTAAGTTTGATCCAAAATCTGATGAAGGTATTTTCTTAGTATATTCTGATACTTCCAATGTTTATAGTGTTTTTAATAAAAAGTCAAGGATTGTTTAATAATTAGTTCATGTGAAATTTGATGAAACTGATCCCTTTGAGAAAAGGACAGATCAAATAGATGAGCTTGATTCTAATGATAACATGAGACTTGAGAACCTAAAAGATGATTTTGAAAAAGATATAAATGAAATTCAGTCCAGTCCAGAAGGACATGACACTAAACAACCTATATGTGTACTACCTAGATAGTCAAGGACCTTAAAGAATCACCCTTTAGAAACAATAATCGGAGACTTAGAAACAGGAATAAAAACTATAAGGAACACAGGATATCTTGTTGAGTTTTCTAACTTTCTATCCCAATAAGAACCCAAGTCTATAGAAGAATCTTTAGATGATGAAATTTGGTTGATAGCAATGCAAGAATAACTAGACCAGTTCAAAAGAAATGAAGTATGGAAATTAGTTGAAAGACCACAGAATTATACAGTGATTGGAACCAAATGGGTCTTTAGAAATAAACAAGTTGATCAAGGAATAATAAATAGAAATAAAGAAAGACTAGTAGCTAAAGGATATAATCAAGAAGAAGGTATAGATTATGATGAGACCTTTTCACCTGTAGCTAGATTAGAATCTATTAGAATCCTCTTAACATATGCATCTCATATGAATTTTAAATTATTGCTGATGGATGTTAAGTCTGCCTTTTTAAATTGTTATTTAATGGATAAAGATTATGTTGATCAACCTCCTAGTTTTAAAAATTCACAAAAACCAGATTCTATTTTTAAACTTACTAAATCTCTTTATGGCCTTAAACAAGCACCTAGAGCTTGGTATGAAAGACTGAGCTCTTTTATTTTGAAAAATTATTTTACTATTGGAATGACATATCCAACACTATTTAATAAAAATATAAATTCTAACATTTTATTGGTTCAAATTTATGTGGATGATGTAATTTTTGGATCAACTAATAAATCTATTTGTCATGAGTTTTCAAATCTAATTCAAAAAAAATTGAAATGAGTATGATGGGAGAATTAAATTTCTTTTTAGGACTTCAAATTTATCAAAAAAAATTGGAAATGTTTTAAATCAAATCAAATACATTACTGATTTATGTAAGAAATTTGGAATTGAAAATATCAAGACATATACATCTCCTAAGTGTACTAATATAAAACATGATTTGGATGAAACTGGAAAATCAGTTGACAACAAGTTATATAGAGGTTTGATTGGTAGTTTATTATATCTTACTACTAGCAGACCAGATATAATGTATTCAGTATGTCTTTATGAAAGATTTTAATCAAATCCTAAAGAATCTCATTTAAATATTGTTAAAAGAATTTTTATATATTTAAAAAGAAATATTTTTCAATCTCTTAATTATCCCAAAACATCGGATTTTAATTTAATTTGATATTCAGATACAGACTTTGGAAGTTTTATATTAGATAGGAAAATCACTTCGAGTACTTGTCACCTTTTAGGAAAATCTATATCATCATGGTCAAGTAAGAAACAACACTCAGTTTAACTATCAACAACCATGGTAGAATATGTATCTGCTAGCAGTTTTTTTTTCACAATTATTGTGGATGAAAAACAGTCTTATGGATTTTGGAGTAAGTTTTAATAGTACGCTATTTTATGTGATAATACTAGTGTTATAAATATTTCAAAAAATATTATTAATCATTATAGGACTACGTATATTGATATCATACATCATTTCCTAAGATATCATGTTCTTAAAAAAGATATATTCTTAGAATTTGTAAGTACTGAAATTCAATTAGCTGATATTTTTACCAAACCACTTCCCACTGCAAGGTTTGATTTTATTAAGGGGGGCAAAGGTTTTTTAATATTAAACAAAGTTTTATTTTATTATATTTTTATTTATTTTAATACTGTTGAAAATAAATTAGTTATTTGTTTTTCAAACATAATATTTTTTTTCTCACACGAACAATTTTATTTGTTTTTAAAATCTATGTAATAATTATTGATGACACAGGAATCAAGGATATCATAAACCTTTAAAATTTTGAATCGTTTCATTTCTACCAAAAACCCTTTCAAACCCATGACACTTTACCTCTCTTTGTCTATCTGAACCTGAACCTTCGAAACCCTAATCCCTTTTCTAACCTTCAGAGATTTTTTGATAGAAATGGCCAAGACCAAGAGAACCGATGAGGCTAAGACCAAAACTGCCAAGAGACATCACTCTGAAGGAATGAAAATTTTGCAAGGAAAGTTCATATATTTGGAATGGTTATACTAGACGAACCTATTGCTGAAGCAAGATATTGCATTTCAATACCTTGAAAAGTCATTTAATAGAGATTTTACGAAGTTTCTAATGAGGTAGAACTTCATTATTTCTTTAAATCTGTTTATTTTAGTATGTGGGAAGATGAGGATACTATGGTAGCTAAGATTGAAGATAGAGATGTTTTGATATCCTTTGTGGAGATTGGTTAGATACTGAATTTCCCTCATTAGGGAGTCTTTCATTTTGATTTGAAGAATATAGGAGATTCAGTAAATAATTCTGAAAATATTATGTCTTTTCTTTTTGGTTCTACATATATAAGGAAGATGTTGGTAAAGTACTTTGAGTTGGATCAGAAAATACTAGTGATGTTTTTACAAATAGGGATTGCACCGAGGATGTCTAAGATGGATAAAATCCTATATCCAGACTTGTATATAATGTATCTGTTGATGAGTGATATAAGACTAAATTTTTCTAGGTACTTGATATGGTACCTTATTTATTGTTGTCAAACAGAAGCACGCATGAATTTTTATCCTTTTGGTAGATTCATATCAAAAAATTTGTTCAAAAAGGATATGGTGAGGCTGGTGGAAGCTAGAGTTAGATTTCATCATAGTAACACTTTTGGTGATGTGACCTTGAGAATGATTGGTTACTTTTAGAGGACATTGAAAGGAAAAAATTTACCACTGGGAGCTGAAGAAGAAGAAGCAAGTGTTGAGGCTCAATCTGTTAAGTCCAAGGAGGGACAGGCTGAATCAAGAGTGAGCATTGCTGTAAGAAGAATATGATTTGAAACTGAAGAAGATCAAGAAGAAGGCATTCAGGAGGGACTTCAGACTCAAAGGACAATAAATGCTAGTGCTCATGAGGAACTTGGTTCACATGTTTTAACATCAAGAGATTTAATCACTTAAAATTTTTTTTAGAGAAGCAACTATTTAGAAGACACAAGAAGAGGATACTTCTCAAATTTAAGTGACTCCTCTAGTACAATATGAAATTCAAGAAGAAGCTGAAACTGAGACACGGTAATAGGATGTGGTTGTAGCTGAAATTAAATCTCAAATTGTAGCTGAAACTAAAGTTACAATTGAAAAAGAAAAGAAGGCAGATCCTAGTGAGGATATGGCCAGTCCTCAGGAAAATAAAGAAGATATTTTTTTTAGAAAATGCAGTGGAATAAAAGATTACTTATGTTCACGATGAGAATGTTTCTGAAGTTAATATAGAGGTAATTTATGAGGATTTTTCTGTGGAAGGGTCTGGAGAAGACTCTGAGGAAAGGTCTGTGGACCAGCCAGCTTGAGAGGAAACAAAAGAAAAATTTGATGCAGGCTCATTACCATTAGTGTTGTTGTATCACATTGAAGCTGAGGATGATAATCAATCACATGGTGCCTCTGATTTAGTAAATAATAAAGTAGATGAGCTGTACAGGAAGTTGTTTTGTTTGGAATCTGAAAATGTTTCTTTGAAAAGAGCCTTAGAGAAAAACAGTTGATATTTTAGATACTTAAAGGAAGTACAGTTTCAAGGTAGGAAGTTGAAACTTTCAAGAAAACGATGTTGACAGAGGTATCCAAACTAAAATCCGAAATGGTGATGAAGTCAGATCTGTCAGAGTTTAAAGGCTATATAGAGATATAGTTTTCATCTGTCAGGACTGGTGACACTAGTGAATCAGGTACTTCACCTGATTTAATCATAATATTTCAGGCTATCACAACAGCAATGATTAATATGAATGATAGAATGCATGATTTTCAATGCAATAGTGCTCCGCTATCTGTCTTATTAGATAATCTGATATCTTTGGCTAACCGGTTGACCTCAAGTGAACGAAGTATTAGAACTCTGCTGACTCAGTTCACAGAGAAGTTAAATCTATTTATGGAGAAAAAAGAGATACTTCATTAGTTTCTCAGAGTAAATATTATAGAATATATTCATATGACTCAGGAGAATAGAGATCTTATTATCAAGTTGGGAGATGGAATGATGAGAAGGGTAAGGGAGCAGTTGACAGAAATCAAGGAAGTTGTTCAGAGGATAAAGACCCTATCGCATACCCTTACCACACCTTGATTCTTGAGTTCATCATAATTTTAACTTTTTTTTTTTGAAATTTTATTTCATTCTATATTTGTGTGTTTTTATTTTTTTTTTTACTCTCTTTATTTACATATGTCAGTAATCCACATTAAATTATTGACAAACAGTTAATAATAGCATTTACTTAAGTTCACTACTACATTAAAATGTGTTTTATTCCATATCCTATCATTCTTTTTGACATCACAAAAGGGGGAGAAATCAGGATAAACACAAAAAAAGTTTTTATTTACAATATTTTTTAACAAGGGGGTGAAATTAAGTTCAATTGAAAAAATCAAAACTATATGTAATTAATTTTGGTAGTTAATTTTATTATTTATTTTATGGGTTTTTTGATCATCAAAAAGGGGGAGATTTTTGAGAAAGTTTTGTTTTCTACAATACATATTATTTTTATTTAAAAAGGGGGTGATTTTTTAGAACAACACTCTATCTTTATGATGATTTTGATGCTCACAAATACCTTTAATTTTTTTCTAATGATTTTAATTTAAGTATATTTCAGAAATTTATTATTCATTATTTTTTTATTTCTGGAAGAAATATTTAAGTTCTTGAACAACGAGATTTAATCGCTAAAGTATCTGTATTAGCATGTTCTAGAAACACTGTTCATGCTCTACATATTCGGAAATTGCTTAAGCGTGTTCCGGAATCATTGTTCATACCCTACGTGGAGAAACGCAGAGTAAGGATGGAATGTGGTGTATACTTTATAAGATATCAGAAAAGTATAGTTAATCAACCATACATTATCAAAAAAGTATGAAATATGAACCCTACGTTTGGGATATTGAAAAGTATGGGAGAAGAACCATACGTAAGTTTTAAACGTTACGTTTATTTCTAAAAAGTATTGTTCATCAACCTTACTTTTGTAAACAACCTTATGTTTAATCAAAAGTATGGATCATGTTCCTTATGTTTGGAAGCTTATAAAAGTATGGATCATTTATCATACGTTTTAATGCTGAAAATAAAAGTATGGATGGTCAACCCTATATTTTTTATCAACCCTACATCATCAACCATACGTTTAAGATCTACCATATGCATGTTATACAATTCAACCTTATGGTTTTCGTCAGAGAATTAAAGATGATATTATTATGAAATGGTCTACATGTGGTTTATTAGGATGGTTTTAAGCTGAATAAAAATCTGTTATTAATACGTTTCTTTGACTGATTCAAATTCGTTTTATCTACGATTCAAAGGATAAATTTAAAAGGAGATTTTCATGCCAAATTTCAAGGGGAGTTATGAATTCTCAGTTAATTGAAATGTTTAAATATCGTGAGTCAGAAGGCGACTTATGTGGATCTAAATTTTCAGGAGAAGTGCTCATCGTTATGTTATATATAGATGTTATATATACATAGATAAAAAATATACAAGATTTAATAAACAACAATGATGAATATAAAAAGGAGAAAAACAAAGACTATCAAGATCTATAGATCTGCGGATTACGAAGAGTGACAAATCTTTGTTTATTGAAGAAGAAGAATCACGATAGAAGATTCACTATTTTTTTCATCGAAGATCTATTGTGAATCTACTGCTGCTGAAGTTGCAAATTATATTTCTATACCTACTGCAACTGGATCGACTCAGAATGACTCTCACTTGAAGATCATTATTTCTAAAGGCGACGATCCATCTATTGTCAATTGCATTCAGTTTCAATTGTAAAGAACAACGGGAAAGTATTTTTAAATAAAAAATACTTATTTTTTATCTTGAGTGACCGGATTCTAGTACTATTCTATGTAGTTTCTGTGAGTTAACCATAAAGCTCTTTTTTTCGTTAGATTGTAAAGGTGTCAACTTCTTGTACTCAGTTGTGGAATAGTCTGTTGACAAGAGGACCATATAGTGAAAATCACCAAGCTCATGGAGTAGAGTGTTGGTGGAGTGGACTAGGGGCCTTACGTTCCCTGAACCACTATACATCGTGTGTCTCTTCTATTTAAATTTCCACTGCATTAATCCATCTGATTAAAGTCAAAGGGTAGAACATGATTTCGCAATGAATTTCTAAAAGACACAATTCACCCCCCCCCCCCCCCTCTTGTGTATATTTGGTATAAACCGATCCAATGCTATTTCCATGTGTAAAATGTGGAATTAGGGGGCCTAGTGCCATTGTTAAACCATAGAATTATGCCCCTACATCCATGGTTAAAACTGTGGAAGTAGGTAAGACCTACATCCACAAAGATAGCGGCCACAGTTTTCTGAAATCGTGGCCATAGGCTATTGCATGGGTTTTCAGGCCTACGGTGACGATTCCAATCTATAGACATAGGTGAATTTTCAAGTTGTGATGCTTATATATTTCTTTAACATACATCGTTACATATCTAAGTGGATCAGATCAAGAGGTCACTTGTGTGTTTTGCTCACAATTTTCCCCTTTTAGGGTTTAAAAAAATGGTATCATCCAAATTCAAAATGGGTATATTCCTAATCGCTTCTTATATGATTAGTTACTTAATATTCATTTGGATAAGTAACCTTGTCTTTTATGCCATAAATTATTTTCTTCTTATTGAATAAAGTTGTAGTTCAGACTTTACTCTCCATTTTGACTCAAATTTCCAAGCGTTAGTAATCCACCTGTAAAAATGTCCTCATATTTTATTATTTTTATTATGAATACACTTTTCTAAAACATCACCTCATTTCCATAATCATAAAGTTCAGATATACTCATATGATTATTCTTCAATCCATAAAAAAATATTGTATTGGTGGATTTGGTTCATTACAATTTTTAGAATTCCAATTACTTTTATCTTCAAAGTGATATCACTTTAAAATTTCATAGCTACTCTTTCATAATTAAAAATACTTTTAATGTTGATAAAATATTATATCTTGTGAGGTGAACAATAATTGTCCCTAATCCATGTAATTTAATATTTGAAAGATATAAATGTTACATTAACTATATTTTTATGTTAGTTGTTCTAATATAGATTATATTTTTTTAATCTTATATTATATATTCAACTGATCTGGAATAAATTTTACACAAACATATGTAGTTTTTCATTCTTAATCACACTTTCCATAAACCTCATTCAAGAATTCAGAACATTTTCCAACATAAACTTTATTATCATGTTGTTGATGCTTTGGATGATTTATCATCTATGGTTATTGTCTCCCCATAAATCCTACCCTCTTATTTTTCTTGGAAGATATAGATTTTTCCAACATTTGTAGGATATATGGAAAAACACAATGAAACACTAAAAATACCCCTAAAATATTTTTCTTCTATAATTATTCTTTTGATGATTGATATATTGTATTATCTTGTTTTTAAAAATTAAATGAGTAATTCTCACAGATACTTTTAGTAGGATTCTTCCATGAACATTTTTTGACTCATATAGACCCATTTTTTTTAATTTTTACTTTTCATGTTTGATAAATATTAACTTTTTCTCAATAATTTAAAATGAAAAAAAAATTATCTCATCACTAGATTATTTAATGGATGTGATTTTATTTCACAATAAGTCATTTGTATACATTTATACTACATGGATTGCATCTTATTCAAAGTAATTTCTTATTGTAGCTTTCCAGGAGAAATCACATTTTCATTAATAACATTTTTCTAGTTACATGTTTTTTTCTCATAATATTATTTAATATTAATTAGCTTCTTTTTCATTTTATCAATATTATTTACCACAAGGATAATAGATGAAGTCAAATCATCGATTTTATTTCCCTTTTAAGTAATCATTATATTTTTTTGTCTAATTTACCTTCCAAGACAGTATTTTTGAACCTATAAGTATCCTTATTTTTCTAAACTCCCTTTCATCTATGTTTTATCATCTATTAGAATTGATATTAATTTTAGTAAAATTTTGATTTCCATTCTCACAATGTATTCTTGAGAAGCGTCCCATTATTCTATATAAAACTCATATTTGTATTATGAATCATCCTCTAATGAGCCCACTTATTGTTCCATTTGTTCTATAATCACTTTTTGAGAAACACCTCTAGGATATTCCCCATCATTATAATTTTCTTCACTATAATAAAACCATTACTAAATTATTATAAATTCCCATATAAAGGAACTAGTTGAAATATTATTCTTTTCCTTCAAATAGATCATTTGGAGATCTATCCTATTGGTGATAAACTTTGTAAACTCTTTATCATAAATTTCTCTTCCAATTTCCATGGAACTGTTGGTATAGAAATGGATAAATTTTCAATAATTAATACATTTTAGACAATTTTTAAATCAATTATTATGTCTTCCTAAACATGGTAAATTTCATGATGGGATAGAAAGAGTTTCAACATAATAATTCATGTTTTATCCTTTATCTGATCAGCCCTTCTTCTCTTCCATATTTTTACCATTAAAGGATTTAAAAGTAAATTCATTTTTCTATATGCCTTAGATTTTATGTGATTTTTAACTTCTCATTTCATTATAAATTATAGTACTTTATATTTCATCAGTGTTTTTCTTATCAACATATCTATATTCAATAAGTAAGATCTTAGCATCATATTTATCTGGTGGGATTTTCATCTATATGTTTAAAATAGATGAGTCATTAAGAATTTTATAAACACTATAATTATGTTAAAAATTTGATTTATCTTGATAATAAACTCATCAAAAATTTCCTTATCTTTCATCTGGATGTCTTCTATCTATTATTGACTAATATGTGTTTTTGTTGATTTTACCTTTTTGTTTTCTTCACAAATTATATGAATCTTATATTTAATTTCATTAGATATTATTTAGCCTATAACCTTTATTGGTTCCTTTTTTGATAAGGAAGATAATAGTGCATTATTAACCTCTACAGCATATTCAATACTTCTTTTTTAAGTCAGATGCCATACTAAGGTTTCAATGGGCATAGTGAATCCATATTTAGCAAATTCAAGAACATCGATTCCTAGAGAAGGAATATAAGGTACCATTCTATCATTCTAAGAATGAAATATGTTTTCCTCGAATTCATTGATTCCTTTTTTGTTTATTGTATTATGTTAATAAATATCAAGCCCTTGAGAGAAAATGCCAGATTTTAGTCTTGTGCTCTAATACCAATTACTGGATCACATGAAGGTGGATACTAACTAAGTGGGGGTGAATCAATGTGTATAGATTTTCATAAACCTTGTTCACTTCCATAATTATTCAAAAAATTTCATTCAGGATACTCACTGAAGCTACAAATAAATTAGAATAATATATTTTTTAATATGTTATTCCTTCTCTTAGGGTGACTATGTCCCAATTGTGTCATGGTTATTATACCATGCGCATTGATCTCATCTTATTATCAAAAGGAACTGAAGAAGTTTTATAGCCTCAGGATTATTGTAATGGTTGGCCTCAACTAGTTACAATATCGAATTAATAGAGTATAAATTTTCTCTTTAAATAATGGTCTCCAATGAAGCATTAATCCTTCACACAAACTCTACATATGATGCTCTTTTTACTATTTTATTTACATTAGTCTTTTGTGGATTTCCTTGGTACTCAAAAATTTTATCAGTTATTAATTTCATCTCTCTTTATAATTTTATTTATTTTATAGTAAAAACTTCTTGTGAATATAAAATCTTGAATCACTATAATCATAGGTATTCAAGTTCCTAAAATATCACCTATTAAAACATGGTCTTCACGGTCTTCTTTTCCATTTTGATTCTCCATTTTCAGCAGTATTTCTAAATAGTCATGAGTTTATTATTCATCCTATATTCAAATCATCATATCTTCTTCACCAAAAAATTCACACATTTTATTTATTTTAAATATTCATCCACATGCACATGTATTAAATAACTATGTTGTGAAAAAATTATTATGGAATGGAACTCATCTCTGTATCCTAGAAACTCCCTCACAAGTCCTACTTTAATCATGACTTGGATCATGATCATTTTTTATCATGATTTTTGAATCCATATAGAATAGGGAATTATCATAATCTAATTTTTGTTCTTTATAATCTCGAAATTCTTAAAATATAACTTTTACAGTAAATAAAATTTCACATGGGGTCTATAAGATATTTTGTTTTATCACATAGCTGAACTGGACTTCTCAAATTTCTTATGAGTGATGAAGTATTATGTGGTCAATATTATTAAATATCCAATATAAAATATACTACATCTAAGTAAGATATCCTATGTATACATAATTCTCCTATGTGTATATTAAATATACTATAGCAACATAATTCACATACCCTAAGATTAATTATCCTATGTGAAATAGAATTCACCTACTCATAAATCAAATATCATATTTGCTCTTTTATCTTCAATATCAACCAACTAAAATGATGTAAGTGGAACTTAATCATCTTATGTGTAAAAAAATTATTAAGACTTGGGTAAAATTTCATACTAGATCACAAATTTCATACATTTATGATGTTTTAAAGTGTTAGTTTCTAGAAACTCAAAACAACCAATGTATAACTGAATTGAGTTATGTGAGAAATAAATTTCTTATATGTATAATTATTTCCTTTTTTTAAAATTTCATCTCTTATTTTACAAATCTAGACTTCTCTTAACTTATAATAAAACATCTTTAAATCATCACCAAGGTAACTCAGACACTCAAAACTCAACCCTAAAAATATAATGAATTAAAAAATATTATAAAATATATTATAGATAGTGACTTCTCCGTAAAAAACATGTATCTTATATAGAATAATATATCAAACAATAATCATGCTTAATCAATTATTTTTGAAAAATGATACATCATCACTAAGGGTTCAACACAAAGATAAAAACATAATTCTTTCTAAAAAAATAAATTCAACGTATCACTAAACTCTAAATAGAGAATGAAAATCAGAATATTATAATCAAAAACCATAACACTGTTTCCTAAAAGTATTAGGACATCAATAATATTATCGAGATGAAGTGAGGCCAAATAATAGATCATGATTAAACCAAGATACAAAGAATAAATCACCACAAGAATATAGAGAGAGAAATAAATATTATCATTAAGAAGACATTCAAAGGTACCTCCAATTAAAAATGACCTTCCATGAGAATATTTACAATGAAAAAAAGTATATCAAATATAACTTAAGAAAACTAATAAGTGTTTTACAACCATACATACCATGACACACTAAAAATAAAGAAGAATATAATATTTTTTAGTGTATTATAAAATATAGGAATTATATATTGACTTGAAAATATATTTATATACACACACACAATTATATATTTATACACAAATATTTAATTTGTTTACATAATTATGTGTGTGTGTGTGTGTATATTATATAAAATATATTTATATATCATAATTTTATTTAATATAGTATGAATCAAATTCTTTTCATCTATTATTTAATATACTTTACATATATATATTAGTGTGTATTATAATTTATAATTATTTTTTTATTTACACTTTATATAATTTACACAAGTAAAAAATGAGGCACTATATGCTAAACTTATTTGTATATATTTATTCATTTTTAAAATATGAATATTTTAAAAAATAATAATATGAGTATGAAAACAAATGGGATAATTTCAATCATGAAATAGGGGAGTTTACAGATGAGGTTAAGGATTTCATCAAATCTATAATAGATCATGCAAATAACCCTTCTCAAATCATTTTTTTGTATTTATATTGTTTTTATTCATGATTTGTTTTTCTATATGAGTTGGAAAAAAACTTTATTTGTCACAAAAATATATCAAAGTAATATTTTTGGAGTAGAAATGTGGAAAATTAAGTGTAGCTATTGATTTGGTTGAAACTATCCTTTTTTAGTCATCTGATATCATTACAATAGTAAATTTTGAAATATTTCATATTGGGGAAATGAAAATGGAAATTGAGGATTACCTTCATTATTTTACAAATACATTTGAGAAGTTAAAGGTATATAAGAAAATGTCATCATATGTTAGTTGTACTGAATATAAAACACTATCATCTATTTGAAACTATGTGATTTTAAATTAAGAAATTGATGGAGAGACATGAGCTCTACATAATAACTTTATCTCTTAAATTATTTTATACTAGAAAAGAATGAGCTTCCTCACCACCACGCTGACTCTTCTCAATGGAAGAAAATTGATCACTAGTATCCAGAAATTGGTAAGGATCATACAATCATCTATCTTGTACTATTTATTGGATGAATGAATCCTTTTAGTGTAAAAATTAGAATCCATAGCACACATTTATTTAGGTTGGTAAATTATAAATTACTACCATGGATGTGGATGAAGTGAAAAAAAGTATGCTTTCTATGATTTTATCAGAACCAAAACAACTTGGAAATTAAATTGATGCTTATTTTTCTCCATTTATCAAATATATGAAATTAATATGGGGATCATTTTTTATGTTGTATGATGATAATAGAAATTAATATTTCACTTTGAGAGTAATATTATATGGGAAGAAAAATTAATTTCTAACTTATAGAAATTTTTTAGGATATAGTATTAAAAGAGTGATAGGGTGTCCCATTTTAGAAGAAGGTGCACACTCAGTGTGTTGGTGCCACATGTTGTAACTCACAAAAATTTTCTAAATAATTTAAATCCATTTATGTCTGAAATATGGATATGAAATATACATTTTAAAAAAGATTATATTATGGATTCGAGACCATATTTTAATGTATTTTTCTATAAATTTTAATTCAATTTGAGAAAGTCTATGATGGAAATCAATAAGACCAACTATACATGTATTATATTACTGCAGTTATATAATTAATAGTAATAAATTTTAAATAAGGGGATAATATGAAAATATTATTATAAAAAATAGTGTATTTATTATTATAGAATAAGTGATATATGTATCTGATACCAAGGATAAATATCTAATTTATATGAACATGTAATTATTTTTCATCATCGAAAAAATATGAGCATCAGATTATAAAACTATCTAAGTGACAATTTTTCAATTCAAATTTATTGATAATAGTAGTAAAATTAAAATTGACAAATTTGGATTCTTGAAGTTAAATTTTTTTAAGGAATGGTAAAAATATGAATCATTCATAATGGCATCACATGCATTACATGGATGTTATACCCAAGATCCAAAAAAACAAATTGTTCAAATTTTATTTTATCGACTAAAAACTGTATGGTTAAATGAAAATTATATTGTGGTTGACCATTTTATTAGTATGTCACAATAATTTCATCATGGAACCAATGTAAATAATTTATAATATATTATTTGGGATCACAAAGAGTATATTTAGACACTCGATAGAGGGTCGAAATCCATTTATCCTTTAAGGAAAATAAAGAGTCCAATGAACTTGTAAAATGTTTTTTATTTTTTTAATATATAATGTGTTTCCTTTGAATATTTTGTTTTCACTATTGTATTTAAGTCGCTTAAAATAAATGTTTAACAACTTCTGCCAATAATCGATTCTCCACCTGTTGATGTGGACAATATTGATGAAGAAAATATTGAAAAGTTGAAATTAAGGAGTTGTTAGAAGGTGAAAGAAATGTCTTAAAATATATAAGAGAAACATATAATGATATAATTTTTAAATATTATTAATGAAATAAGTAAACATTTAAAATTCAAGGTTGGATAAAATGCACATGGTGTTCTTGTTTACCCCATCATGTCTATTTTCATTAGTTACCTTAGGTTCAAAACTTGAATTCATGTGCCTATTAATGTAGATATGATGGAAAATTTTGTGGTTTCATTGAAGATAGTGATTTGGGAAGGTATTAATGTAAAAATATGAGGTACTTTCTCGAATTTACAAAAAAATCAAATAAAGAATTATTTATTGAATCTTCATTAACCATTTCAGAGTATATTTATATTAAATAATCAATTGATGAAATTCATATTAATATTCATTTTAAAGGATCATATAGCCTTATTTACAATTATTATGAAAAATAATCTTATAGATGATGAGGGGAAAGTAAACCCCCGCCTACCAACTATATAAAAATACATAATAAACTAAAAAACTTGGGATTATTTCACTAGACAATGAGAGGAGAAAACATTTAAAGTAAGTTGTAATTTGAAATATTTTATTTGACATTTATTTTGATAATAATTTTAATTTATAATTGTTAATTTATGAAATAGAAAATTAATGAAGAAAATAATTTTTTTGCATCAAAACTAATGTATCCCTCTCTTAGAGCAAAGATATAATACGCTTAACTTGAAAAAAAATGTGTGTATCTTAAATCTATAGTAAATATTTTATATGATATAAACAAAAAACATAATTATGTTACTTTTTTATATGTATATTTATTAATCAATATCACAAGACCCTATTATCCCACATCATGTTTTATAGAAGGGGGTACATATAAAAAATAAACAAATAGTAAATGAAAACACATAAAAAATATGGGAATCTTGTATAATTTGTTTTCCCAAATCATAAAAACATTGTATCTACAAGAGAGATGAATTGTAACCAATAATTGACTTACAATTTTCATCCCATGTAATGTGTAATTAATCTGAATATTATATCATGCAAACAAATCAAAATACTATGTATAAGTGCACAATAAAGAATAAAATATCATAAGTTGAAAATATAACAGATACAAAAAGTAAGTATAGTGAAAAATAAATCAACAGAACCAAATAAAATTACTATATAAAATACATAATTCAATCAGACAATAAGTATGATATAAGAAACCATGCATGGAGTAATGGATAGCAATCCATTAATTTCTAAAATGATATTATTACCAATTTGATTATAATCAAAGGAACCATTTTCTTTTATCCTAAGTGGAAAGAGGACGGGTAGACCTGATTCTAGGTATCCTAATTTAACCCCATGAACATCCTCAACTATAGACCTTCCATAATATACCACGTTCTAAAGAAGAGAATTCTTCAAATTAAATCTTTTCGGTAGAAATAGGTATCTCTAGCCCAAATCATATCTTCGATCCAACGATTGGTATCCTATACTAGGACATAATCAATTATTTACCTATTAAAAGTTATAATAACATTTTATCTTTATAAGAACATTGATCTCATAAATCAAAAAAAATCATAGGTTCCAAGGATGGAACCTCCTTGATTATTTAATATTGTAAAATGTCAAATTATAAGACAAAATCTAAGATCATTATAAAGATACCTCACCTAATGCTAGATCTTATCCAGAACTGGTTGAAGGAAAAATATAGACATAATAGCTCATAGAATCAAGATTAAAAAAATATAAAACTAACTGCAAGATCAATGAAGATAAACACCTTTTATTCCTCTAAACCCAATATATGATTTATAGATGATTATATAGAAAAATATAATGGCTCAAATCTGCATTATTTTGGTACTGTTTCAATTTCAATATATCCCACTCTAACTTCCAATGAATTTACCTTTTATATCTATCATTTTTTGATCATGACACAATATTTATCTAATATTAAATGAAATTAGTTAATTGAAGCTTCAAAAAGTTCTATAAAATGAATGTGTTTTTTTAAGGTGTAGGTGAAAAGACCCCTTATTATTAAAAGAAACCAAAGTACATGAGAGGAGGAAAATAACATACCAACAGACTCCAAAAAACAAGAATAGAAAAATAAAAACCTTAAACACCCTATGAACGAGTGTGCATTCTATGAAAATAGATGTTCCCACCTCCACCATAAGGATGATGGCCAATCCTCCAAGTGTTGACTTGCATCAATGGCCCACCTCCATCATCTAGAATCCCAGTGCCAACCTATTCTTACATATCAATGAATTCAAGTGTATAATATCTATTATGTCTCTTATTATCACTACTTATAGATTCAAGTAGTGAAAATTCATTATATGTAGTTACCTTTAGTTCATCCCTCTCCTTGATAGGTTTAGCAGGCACACAAAAATCAGAATCATGACTTTTAACCATGAAATCCCACTTCCCTATATGATTTGGGGCATAATGTATTGGATTAATTTCTTTTGGGGTGGAATCTTTTGCTCTCTTCTGAGGGGACTGAGCATTGAGATCACTAAAAATCAGGGTGAGAGAGGCCTACCTCAAACTAGGCTTAGAAACATTGCCCTTAATTTCATTGTTAGAATCATTAGGGGGCTGAGCATTTAATCTAGTAATCACCCCCACATTTAGATTTAATCCATAATAAATCTGGGATATAATCACCGTTTTACAAGATTCTAAAATAGAAGGAGAATGCTATTAAAAAGCATTCGTGTTCAGCACACCCAAAACATACAGTGTTTTAAATAAAGTTGGGGTTTTATCAATAAAATTCATAGATAAATAAGGGTTTATTCCAATAGAAGAGACATGCACATCCTTTATAGGGGTTAGTGTGATTTATTACATACCTTGTAATTTCTGGAAATCACATCTTGACTCCAAAGAACCTTTATTTTTGCAGTGCGATGAATTCAAAGAGGGAACTTTTTCATCAGCTCCTTGGAGGGACCACCAGCATCTTCATCATGTTCATTGGTCCTGGTAGGTCAAGAAGAAACCTTCTCAATTACATTATCAGAAGATTTAATTTTTTCATTTCCTAAGTGAATATTTTTTCTCCTTTTCTTCATTGGGATCGCAGATTATAATAGAATGTTCCCTTTTATTCATTTTGATGCATCATGTTCTTGTATAAATCTATCATCATCCTCTGATTGATAAAATTAATCTTTCTCTACTTGAATATCATCTAAATCTTCTCATTATGCTGTTTATAAATATGATTTATTAGAACATCTTTTAAAAAAGGATGTACTTTAGTTGTGTCCTATTCATCTTCTAAATCAGCCCAATCGACATTAGAATTTTCATTATGTATAATGGAATTTGGGAAGTCATATTCCTTTAGTAAAACGTGATTATAATCCTCCCAATGGTTTTACTACTTCCCTTGGTTTTCTCATCACTTGTATCCATCTTTGAGGAATGTAAAGTAGTCCTTTGGTAGGTTTTATATCCTTCCTTCCTCCTATAATTATTCTCATCATAACCCTTCAACTTTAATCTAGCAAAAATGATATTTGAACAACATTTGGACTTTTAGTGTCCAATAATACAACACATGTCAAAATACAAAGGAATTTTTTTCATATACAATTCTCAGATTTCATGAATGGCCCAAAGGCCTTCATTTTTATTGATTTTTTGATAACCCCCCTATCAAGGGATGAGGGTGAACCCTTATAAGGCCCGTAGGCTCGGAGATTACATGGCCCGTAGGCTTAGGAGAATACGTGACCCGATGGTATTAAGGAATTCAACCAGACTATCTACAAGGAACAACCCCTCCCCAGCATCTGAATCATGATAGTATCTCTCCACCTTTGCATGACTATATGGCTAGGCTTCTCGTGCAAGCACAGGCTGGTGCCGATGGAATAGACATACCCTCTCATTCTGACAATCCATTTGGCTTTGCCCTGGTTAGTTCACCTGCTCTGAATCCTCTTTTAGGGATGCTCCTTTTTTTAGTGTGTCTGAGGACTGAATTCATGTGGCCCGAAGGCCTTGGGGTGGCCCTAAGGCCTTAAGGTGGACTGAAGGACTTGAGAATCAACTAGCCCGAAGGCCTTGGGGCCCCGAAAGCCTTGCAGGACCCGAGGACCAAACCGGTGGCCCGAAGTCCCAAATGGATGAATAGTTCTGGATGATACAGTACATAATTCTCAGATTTATTTCATCTTGAGGGGTGGAAATAATCACCTTATCAATCAGAGATGAACCTAAATCAATTTCAACTATGAGTTAAGAAAAGTAACTAAAATATAATTTTTCGGAAGCCAAATCCATCTAGAATGGTATGCTTATCATGGATGAAATATCATATAGGATTTTAGAATGCAACACCACCCAGTTTAAACCACATATCTTATTCCATACTTGAGAAAAATAATCTTTAAAGTCGTAGAGACAGAAGTTTTGATTCCACTCACAAACCCTGAGTATTCTTGGTTTTAGATTCACAGAACCATAACCCCAAGCACAACCCTTTAAATCATCAAAGGAAATAAAAGATTAAAAAAATATATCCCTAGAGAAACATATTTGAATTCATTAAGACCCCAAATAGAAGCTAATTGAATGAAAAGGTCAGAAAATTTCAACGATTTCATACCTTTAGATAAAGAAATTTCTAAGATAAAAAAGTTATTTCAAAGTTCTAACCATTCTAGGATCGCTCCATCCGAGGCTGATACAAGATTTTTAGTTCTTTTTCAAACAATTTTTGTGGAATAGGATTATATTGGAATACAAAGGAACCAGTGGTGACCCCTAAGGAGGATAAATCTTTTAAATGTGCTTTAAATTTTGGAACCCTGGACGTGAACTTTAGAATATGAGTGGAGTGATGGTGATGAGTATCGTATGTGAAGAGATTTATGCTTCTTGGATGAATGATGTCAACCCGACCACCATTGAGGGTCGAGGGTTTCTCCACTACTTCCTCTATCATCCATATAATCTTTCAAATAAATGAATGTGTATTTATTTCAATAGACTTTAATGTTTCATACATTAAATATGAATACAAAAAAAACTCAAAAAACAAGTCCGTGTTAAATCAAAAATTTAATGAAGTGTTTTTTGACCAACAAAAACAAGAGGTAAGGAGAAGGATGATTGACTGAACACCCCCCCCCCCCCCCGTTGAAAATCACAAGATATTACTAAAAAATGATGTTTGAAATGAATATAAAAGATAAATCCATTTACTGTTAAATGAAACTTCCTTAGGATATAACATATAATAAGAATAAACATCCTACATTAAACGATAAGGTTTTCAATAATAAAAATAAATATCCCTAACAATATCCTTTTTCAGAATAATTCCCCCCCCCCCCTCAAAAAAAATTCTTACTTTATAAAAAATATCAATAAATTATTCTTAATGATTATTTATGAATTCCCACCAACATTAAAATCATATAATACAAACAATTTGTTAATAAAACTTACCATCCATTCATATACAAATCTTTAAATTGTTCCCTGTTATGTTGGTCAAAAAAACAAGGAATTTGCATTGTAAAAATGGGGATCTTCAAAAAAATATTTGAGTATATAAACAAACACCGTGTTAATCAAGTTTAAAAAATTTCTTTAAATTTATTAAATGAAACCATACCACCCCTTATAATTATCATTTTCATTGAGCTCCATTTATCAACCTTTTTATAAGAAAAAAAAGTAAAGAAAATATTTTCTCTTCTTTTATAGTAAGTTATTATAAAAGAAACCAAAAAAATAAATAAACATATATAAGAATTTAAATACTGAGACTAAAAAAATGTATCTTTCAATACAAATGGATAATCATTTTATAATGAATATGGTTAGTTATAATTTCTATGATAAATTTTGTTACCTTTTAATGAAATGAGAAATTGAATCATGATAAAATACAAGTGGAACACAACCCTATTTTCTTAATGGTTAAGAAAATAGCTTAATCATTTTAATAAGTATAGAATTCATAGGAGTAAAAAATATATTCAATATATATGGGATTATCATAAAATAATTAGCCCATAAAATTAAATTTTAGAACATCAAATTAGTAATAATAAAAAAAATTATTCGAGATAATGATAAAATTATCAGATCATAATGTCAAAAAGAATACATAATATATTTAAAACATGATTTTCTACAAAAACAAATAATTTAACACTTTATAATTAAATATACGGTTAATCCCAAGAAACTAAAACATAAAGAAAAATATCCCTTATAGAAGTTAATTTCCATTAATTTTGACTAAACTAGTTAACTTCTATTAGGTGTATTTCTAGTAAATATTAAAAGAAAATATGAAAAGTATCATTTAAAAAACTTTTGAATAATATTAAGTACCAACATAAAAAGTTATCATAGTTCTAAACATATATTTTCTTCTTCCGATTTCATGGTGTTTTTTAATTTTAGGAGCAATTAAAACCAAGTTTTAGAAATTATGATCACTTTTCATTGATCGTGCATCACATTTGTTAAATATATTCAAATAAATAATAATTTGTGGGTTTTGTGAAAAATTAAAAAATATTATTTTTGGTGTTGATAAATTTGATAATTATATATTATTTTTATCTATGTTTTTGAAGGAAGTGATGTATAATGTCTTTATACTTCACATGTGAGTGATTTCTAGGGTTCTTAGACAAAATGATATCACTTTTTTATCATAATGAATTATGATTTGAGTGAAACTAGAACCAAAATATATGAGTGTGTGTTGTATCCATAATAAATAAGAAAAAAAACTTAAATACACAACATATTCATCACCAGTGGTGGAGAGTGTAACCAAATTTTATTTCTTACTAGAACATTAAAGTAAATAATATCCAATAAAATGAACAGTTCTAGAAGAAATATTCTGATCTATTCTACATCTCCCAAATTCAATTTTATAATAACTCTTAATATTACACTAATTTATATAGGAGTAAAATAATTCAATTTACAATGTCACTTTAAGGTAGAATAAGAACTTCTTCACAGCATTAAAATGGGATTCCAATACATGTTCTTGGAATCTCACACACAACCTTATAAAATACACAATATCCAATCAGATGGATTTACAACATAGTAATATTTAGATCAACCCTATAAATATATTTTTTATATATCAACTGAAAATATTAATCACATTAAAGATTAAATTAGGAACCCATTAGAGTACTAAAAATTGGGAAATATTCTAAACCTAAACAATTAAGTAAATGACTTAAATATTTCTAGTGATTTCATATTTTTCCGTCTGGTATCTAAGTAATTAGGAGGCCCAAAAATAGTAAAGTTCACCCATTAATCTAATCTAAAACTATCTCTATATAAGTTTTGAGAAACTTTCTATGAGTGTTTTCTAAGGTAAGACAATGATAATGGAATCAACATAAATTTAAAAAATGATAGTGTCCTTAAAAATTTCTTGATAAAATATGTTGGGTATGTTTTAACATTGATAAGAAAAAATAAAGTAAGAAACCAATAAATTAATCATACTAGGCTCCAAAATCATATTTTAGACAATAAAGAAGTTTTTTATGTTTGAAAACATGTTCTGAAGAATAAATATTTTTAAAACCAAGAGGTTTTATAATATAAAACTTCTCTAGAACATATCCATTGAGAAAGTCGATATTTAAATACAATTGAAATAGTTTGAACTTAAGTTGAGATATAAAGGAAAGTAAAAATTTTATGGACTCAATAAAACAAACTACAGAAAAATTTATTCCATAATCGATAACCTATAGTTATAACCCTTACCAACTAACCACTCTTTATTTTAGACAAATAATCCCATTTTGATCATATTTATTTTGGAAAACTTAGTTAACACTTATGAAAGGAAGATTCTTAAGAATATCTACCAAGGTCCAAACCTTGTTCTATTAAAACTGATTAAGCTCTTTTTACATCACAATTATCCAACATTAATCACTTAAGGCATCATCTGATGCCACAAAAAATAAACATTCAATAATAATAAATTAAATCCATGATTTAAATAAATTATATCACAAATAGTTTCACAAACTATAGAAAAAAGGTTTATATTCTTAGAGATAACCTACAAAAACAACATACTTTATAACACTTGTAAACATTCTCTATAATAACATCCCTCTAGACCCTATTCTATACATCTCATATAATATAATCATCTTCATAACCTAGATAATGAAAACATAATAAATGGGTGAGCTCAAATTATTTGTTACGGTAACTTATAAATTCATCATATTAATTAAATTATAAAAATTTTAGACACAATAATATGAGATAAATGAATGATAACAAGATCTATTAAAAATAAGACCATAGTATGTTCATCAAAGAGGTATAAAAATAATAAATTTGATTATAACAATAAAAAAATAATCTGGAATCATGGGAGCATAGCATAAAAGTATAGATATCTTAGAGAATAGGAAACAACATGGAATGTAATATATAATGAAAAATAAGTGTCTTAGAAAGGTGGTATAATTATAATAATATAAAAACTTTGTTGTAAAACTCATTATTCCCATACCATTGTGAACAAACTCTAGATGTCCACACATTAAAATGTGAGACAACTCTTTATACCTATTCCTTTGGAAATAAACTCATTATGAATATGATTTATTATCTCATGAGATGTCAAAAATAACCAATGAATTGGACGGAAATATAAGACACAATATTTCAATATCTATAAATATGTGTTTAACATATAATCAATCTGCATCATATCATAATGAATCCATTGAAAGATAATGGGTTTCATAAAGAAACATAATAGTATATGAACTAAATAAATAAAAGGACATAAAAAGTATAATTAAAAAAATGAATAGTATAATAAAATAATGTGAATGCTTATCAAAACATTACTTTACTAGTGAAAATCTGTAAAGGAAATCAGTGGTGAAAATAGGAAAGTGTTCACAAAACCTTTTAAATGTTATCGGTAAAATTAAATGATACAAATTTCATTATAAAATATTTTTAGAAGGAAAATAAATATATTTCAAAAACATATGAAAAGTGTTAAAAATATTGGATCCTTGAAAATAAAAAAATGTCAATATTATAAATTCAAAGTGCAATATATTTTTTTGAACATGAAAAGAAATGTTTCTTTAATATTTAGCTATGTTATCAAAGGAAATCCATGTCTAAAAAAAGTCAAATGTTTTTTATTTTTGAAAAATAGATAAAGATAATTGAGTGGAATAAAAAATGGAAAAAATCTATTAATTTAATTAAATAAAATACATTTTCTAAGAATAAAATGTACGTGGAAGAGAAAGATCCACTTGTAAGAATGAGATTTATTCTAAACAATGTCACACTTTTTTTAAGAAGGCAATTCATTCAAAATATTTTATTAATGAAAATAAAAAAACATATAAAAAATAACCTTTCTATATTGAATAAGGTAGTGGAAGAATCAAATAAACCTTGAATATTACATTTATGTAGAAAATCCTATGAACTAATGAATTTTAAATTGAATTTACAAAACTCTTACCATGAATTCCCACTTATTTGAGCATGATCTAACAACCTATATAAATAACAAAACTATATTACCAATTTATTTAAAAACATTATTCTTCAATTTTACATTTTATATACTTCACTTATAATCATTACTTAATAACATGTTAATCAATTTTGGCTTACTTTTACTATTAGGTGTTATAAATTTTGATTGTTTTGTGAAGGTTTTGTAATGTTGATGTTGATGCACAATAAATTAATATAAGTTCATAATTAATAGATTATTTTAGATATGTGAATTTTTTTCATTTCTTTTTAAAACCATTTTTTATTTAATATTAAAAATTGATATGGTTCGTGAAGATAAAATAAGTGATGAACTACTTTTGGTGATTTTTATCAAAAAAAAAGGTGTCATTTTAATAACTAACTAAAATGATAATGTTATATTTACATAACCATAAACCATTAATATTTTACTCAATATTTTCAAATGATATCATTTTTTAATTTTCTATACTTATCTATGATATTGATTTGTATCATTGTTCTTATAGGTAGTTAAACTAACCAAAATAAGAACAATGTATAATCGATGGGTGAGCATGGTTTTAAAAGTAGTTTCTTTTGGAATAATATACTTATTATAGAAAAATAATGATATTATTTAAATATGTTTAAGGTTTTGAGTAATATTTGAAGATATTGTAATAAATAGTAAAGAAAGTAGATGCAAAATGAGATATGTTACTTCATGGAGGTGGTAGTCTGCACGTACACATGGCTAACATTTTCATTTTATAACTAATTGGAGATAATGGAGGTAGATTATAATTTTTTCAAAATAATTATAAACATATTACGTAGATTACATTTCTTAAACAATTCCAACCTTATAACTATCCAAGAGACGAGGTCGTGAAAGATGAAAGATGTTACTTTGTGGAGGTTGTTGTCTGCACACACACAAAAGACATTTTATTTTTCTTAATGGATGGGGGAAAGGTGTTTAATGATTATTAACATACAATAATAAAATTATGTATACAAACTATACTGGTGTAATTATATGGTAATGGTAACATTAGGTTTTGAAAATTATTCTGGAAAATAATATAAAATATGGAAAGATTAATACTCTTGTTGAGTACCTGAGTTTTCCCTTGGTCGACTTCTTGGAAATAGAGGGTGTATGCTAAGTTAATTATACAATAATATAAAGAAAATGGAAAATGGTTATAGTTTAATTAATAAGGGGGATAGTTTCAAAAAATAAACTTAAATTTAGAGTGGTCTTGAAGGGGTAGTGAGCGGCCCCTTTTGTAAGTGGTGAGAATGAAATTTTCCTAACTATTTTGACTTAATATAAAGAGAGAACATGATTAATTTGTAAATAAGACTCCAAAACAGACAATAATGGAATAGAGATATGTTTCTTTGGATTTACCCAACGACTATTAAATTAAAAACATGTTTTAAAATGCAATTCAATTTACCACCTTGGTTAACCCTTTTTATTATTTTGGATATTACCATGGTGAAAAGTTTTAACCTATGTAATTAATTTTTTATTCCTAAAAATAAAATGATCTATATTATATAATATGTACAATATAATTTCAAATATATAAGTAATTGTTATTATATTCACTTTTTGAAAGTGATATATTTTTATTTTATATTAATAAATTTATAATGTATCAAAAAACTATTTTGAAGAATAATGTAGCATAAGCTCAAAAATATCAAACATAGGTTTATAAACTAAAATAAAATTTTAATATTAAAAATACCTATTATAAAAAAATTCCATAATATGGCCTCATGAATTTCTAAGTACTAATTTTATAATGATAATACCATGGTTTTTTATAAAAATGGTATTTTCCACTATTCACCTAAAAATAAATCTTTTTTAGAAAATATAAAAAAAAATATCCAAGGATAATAATATTATGCTAAGTCCAAAAATGATTCCCATTTTGTTAAATTAAAATAATAAAATTTTAGTATTTAGATTTTAGATTCTAATATAATCAGAAAATATATTGAAAGAAAATGTTTTCATAATAAAATGACTTCATAACATTCACTATTTTTATCCTTTTATCCTATCAATTATGTAAAACCCACAAAATTCTTAAGTGAGAACATTGTATTCAATTGCATGTATGACACGCAATATCAAGCGCCGAAGGGAATATAATATCCCCAGACTTTATAATTTATATTTATATTTTAAATACATTTAATCTATGATATAGTCTAAAATGTACACAATACTAACTTATCTTGAGTTTCACACAATAAATACTTTCTCAGATATCTTTTGTTACATGCAAGACTGAGTTTTACCGAATGATAATATATTACTGAAATATTATTATTTAATATAATAAGATATAACATAGTCATTAAATTTGTAGTTATGAATAGGATTAACTGACTTATGAAAATATATTTTTTACAAAAATATAAATTTAATTAATTGGTAAACAAATATTTAGAAATGAATATAGTAACCAATTTAATATAAAGGTAATGTTTTTAAAGAAAACTATTTTTATGCTCACAACGTTGTTTTATCTTAATAAATTAAATTAATTAAAATTGGTGAGTGATATAAATGTGATATATATATTAAAATTAAATCAAATATTTTTTAAATTCATCTTATAAATTTTAAAGGGATAATATGATAATAAACACAATTTTATGCATAAAAACATATATCTTTATAAAGGCACTTTTACCATATTTTAACAGTGAACATATTTTAAATTCAATTTTGGAACTTTAATAAAACTTATATGTCAAAATAAACTTCATCTCTTAAATCATTTCATAAAAATAATCTAAGAATTAATTTTTGGTACATTTCTATGATGCTCCATTTTTTATGAATAGTGAAAAATACTGAATTTTAAATCAAAATTGATTTGTCATCTAAAGTATCTATAAAGTTAAATTAAATTTTTTATTTTTTTTAAATATTAAATAGATAAATAGTAAATATATTAATACAATTTATGTCATTGGAAAATATTTTACTTATAAATTAGATAAAAAATTCTGGAAACTTTTGAACATTTTTACTTAGAAAAACATGAATTATGGTCCCATCTATGGGGTTAATTTTAAATTAATTTCTACCAATTATACAATTAAAATATGGAAAAATTGATTACATATATGTAATCAGAATAATTTATAATTTATAATAATATCAACATTTTTTTGACCAAAAATATTAGGGAATGTGATTAAAATTAATTATAATGATTAAGAGAAAAATTAGCTTAACAATGAACTAAACCTTAAACTTAAAGGCCAAAATGACCTAGAAACTTTTAAAAAAATTATTTTCTCGAAGTATTTAAACCATATACTCTATTATATACATTTTGAAAAACTATTTGAGCCACATTAAATAGGAAAAACTTGGTTGTAATTCCCTTTTAAAAATTTCACAATAATATCACTTCTTCTCCACTATAAAAAGGCCATCACCCCTCCAACTTCCTGACACCTCTAAAGGCACTTTGTATCGACTACGATCTGACCAAAAAGATTCTAAACATCCCTTATATAAACCTAGAAGCCTCACCTTGGGAATAAATAAATCCATATATTCCCTTTTGTGCAAACCAAAACGAGTTATCCAAAGAAGAGGTAACATCTTTACTCGAGCACTTTTATTTCATTTTCATACTCCACCAACTCAAATATTATTATTACATGATTATATAATAAATCTAGTATCATAAATATACTGATATATTTTTATTCTAATGGTTTAACATAAACTTACACATACGTTAATCTAACGGGTAACGAACATAACGATTTTGTGTACGGTGAACTACCACCTCACAAAACAATGTAGTTTGTTTTTACTTTACCACCTATCATGGTTGGGAATTATTATGGAAACTAAATTTATACATGATATATATTATATTATAACATATTTATTCTTTTTTTAATTCTATTTTAACTCATACTTTCATTATTTTCATTCTCAGTAAATATGATAACATCATTTTTGGAATTTTAGACTACAGCCTCCCCAAAGAGTTGTGATTCGTTCACACTATACAAGTAATGTATAAAGGATTGTTTAAATAAACCTTTGTAAAATATATGATCTGGATATTATACTATAATTATAATATAAATATATATATCATTTAATTTTCACTCTTTTAAATACATAAAATAAATGAAAGTGTTGTTCAAGCGTACATATGGTTGACCATCCCCATGAACGGGAATTTCATTTATTATCTCAAAATATTATAGAATATTATAAATATATATATAATGAATATATTTGATATTTAAATAATATTTTACATTCTATATATGATGAAACCATGATCTAATTAACAAGAATAAGAAATTACAAGTCAAAATATACTTAAGAAACTTGGCAATTAGCACCTAAAATAGTGGAAATAATGAATGATTACTAACAAACGACTAATAAGATATTATAAGAATGTCATATACATTATAACAAATACTAATATGATTCTGGAAAATGTTATTGACATTTTAAAAAATATATGCAAGAGGTTAAGCGATGTTCACCCAAAAGGAAATTTAAGGTAATGGATTTGGTCTCAATTTACATTCTATTGAGAATTATTTTTTGTTGTGAACCAATTCACTATTAAGTGGTGCATATACTGCTCTTTGAAATTTTATATCATTAATTTACTTATTATCATGATATTTACATTTTTATTTAATTTCATTTCATCATAGGTATTATGATTCAAAAGTTTCAAAGTGGTATGGGACACTTTGGAATTTTTAATGATTATTTTCCTCAAGAATGTTCTTAATGATTGTCTTTGCAATATCACTTTCTTTTATGATTATTAAATTTATCATTAAATAATAAATTTATTATCATGAATCTAATATCATTTATATGGTGTACATAAAGCAACTTTGACTTGTAATATCATTATTCACTCATTATTCATGGTATTTTGAGTTTCATTTTGAAAAATTTATTCTAAGGGGATTTGAGTTAAAAGTTTCCTAGGTGGAAAATAAATTTCATAACCCAAGTCATTTTCATTGGGTTATACAACTTCCTCATTTTACTAAATATTATATGATTATTTTTATAATTAAATTGATTTTCATTTAATGTATCTACACTTCTTTCTATAGATTTAGAGTTGATAAACATAATCTACCTATTGATTGATTCTCACTTAAATGTTATAAACTTTTGTCAAGTATTTACTAAACAATAACATTTTTTTAGGGTGTTTTAGACTTTAATTTCCATAAAAGTAAATTATTTGATCATTTTATAATAAAACCATTAATTTTCTTCTAATCTAGTTATCCATGACATTTATCAAGTAATTGTAACATTTTTACAATCTTTGGTACTTAAAATGTTTTAAAAAAGGGTTTTAAGAAAACTGGACTTAATTTCTCTATTTGGTCAATGAACCTATTTTCTAAAAAAAATCAATTTTTTAAAAAGGTTTTAAAAAAATTAGCCATTCCATAATGATTTATTAAAGAATTTTTTACCCTATTTTGTCTTTTATAAATGATTTAAAAGGAATATCTTTGTCTCTTTCAAAAAAAGTGATTTTCTAAACTTTTTACCATGTAAAAGGAATATTATTTTTACCATATATGTTATGTACATAATTAACTATCATAATTTCTTCTAATATTCCTTATAAATTTTAAAAGTTTATTTATTAAAGAAATTTTTTTTAGAAGTGATTTTAAAAGAAAATAATTTTAAAAAAAAAATTAAAAAAAATGATATTTTCCTCAAGAATGTTTTCAAAATATATATAATATTATTTTCATTCATCAATGACAACAACCCTTTATCCTTACTCTGATTGGAATATTTTTTATTCATACTATCATTATTTTTTGTTTGGATGGTTTATGATTGATTTTTCCAAGTATAGTATTGACATTCACTTCTTGATTCCTTTATTAGTCCCATAGAAATTTTCAACTTCCTATAATCATTGAACATTTAATTTCCCATAAATATCCATATAAGTTATCTTGAATATGGTTATTTCTAAAACTATATACCGTTTTTTAATATGGTGTGTACTTGATTGTCATTTTATTAACTAGGGAAATACTGATAATTCTGTATATTCTACTCCATATGGATATTTGATAAGTCGCTTGGTAAAATTTATTATTTTTGGTATATGAGAAATGATTTGGATAGGTATGTCATGGGTGTGGACCGGTTAAAAATATATCATATATGCATTGGTAATCTCATGTAATGAGACATTTTCCTAGCCTTAGATGGGTTTTTTGATGATATACTAAATTGTACTGTGAAAGGATTTGATAGTAATGGTTCCAAGTATCTAGGAAACATGGTTTCTAATAATTAATTATTTCCTTAATTTAGATTCAACTATTATTTATCCACGATATATTGTATCAATAGATATATGGATGCATTTCATTATCAGTTTATTGATTAATTAGTGTGTTTTTTTAATTTCTTACCTTTCCATTTCGATTTTTCCTTATCCATTTATTTATATAGAAAGTGTTTATAGTTATTTACCATTCTATATAATTTAAACACTTCCTTCTCATTTTATTGATTTCATGTCTTGTGTATTGATTTATATACTTTCCATATTTTTTATCCATTCATTTTACTCATTATATGGTATGTGTGTTTAGTTATTACCTTGACATATTGATTATTCTCATTGATTCATAATAAATTCTTTTGTAATTTACCCTTAATGAGAATTTGGGATCACGCTTATTTATGTACCTTCCCCATGAATCCAATATGTGTACTAAGAAATATATGAATGGATACTCTAGATCAAATAAAGTTATATTTCTTGAGAGAGAGAGAAAATATATTGTTATTAGTGTATACATTTTTAAAACAAGACTCAGGTATATATCTGGTTGACCAAGACTAAATATTTTCTTGTTCCTTTAGTACATGATTTACTTGTATCTTATGCCCATAAAATGGTAGTAAACACCATATTTTTGATTACTGTAGTTGGGTCGCTACAGTTGGAATCAGATAAAGTTTAGTACAAACCATGAAAACTATATTTAGGAAAAATATAGATTAGAGAACAAAATCCTAATATTTACATTGAGAATAATTATAGACAGACTTACTAGAATTTTGTTTAGGTAGATATTATGTGGGTCTTCCAAGAAATAAATCTATCTATAGATACTACAAATTGATTTCATTCTGGCACAGATATACCTAGGGTTAATAAGTCTCACAAGGTGTGTCGGGCTTGACTTGGCATAACCTGGAACAAGACAACATGCCTTACTATGCACATATTATGAAACTCTCAAGGGAAAAGATTAGGATATATTACATTCTCTATACAAACCATTATATAGTATTTGAATATATAATGACAATTAATGATCTAGGTTAAACCTAAGGTGTCTTAGATTGAAAATTATGTGTCAACATTTAGACATAAAAAAATGATTATATGGTTTTTCCAATATGATAATTGATTCTCAAACTATGGTTTTTGGTTTTAGTAAATTCATTATTCTAAAGGATAAAATCTATATCTTGGATGGAAATATAAGGAATCAAATAAATGAAGTATCTATGTATTGGGTTTATATGGAAAACAATAGTTAAAAGAATAATTAATGTTTAAATTTCTAAGAAGTATATCTTATTTATTTTAGAAATTATATTAATATGGATTTCGAAAAGGAAAGCCTACATGTCAGGTGACAACCCATCAAGTCTGGAAAGGTTGTGGGACTTGAACCAATGACCGAAGGATGATAAGGGTTTAATTCCAACCACTGACCAATGAAATTTCCTGGTTAAACTGCTATTGTTTTTAGTTAAAAAAACAATGAATAGATGTTAATTATGAACCAATAGAGTTAATTTTTAGGTTTAGAGATTAATGTATCAACCATATTATCTTTGGGGGAATATTTTGAGACAAATTGAAATACATTCCCCTCTTTTAGGGTCCTTATGATCCATTAAAAGTGTAATTTAGTGATTCGGGCATCAAACCTAAATTTTTTATATCCATTTCTTGATGTAATTGATAAATTATAAATTGATCAAAGCATAAAGGGTTTCATTTATTTATATAAATCCGGAAAGTAAGTATATTTACTTAAATTATTGGGTTGTAAAAGAGTTACTCAACTTTAAGAAAATAATCAGAAACAAATTTTCTCCTAACACCATACTATTTTTTGAACAGATGGTCTTATAAATCATCAATGATTTTTGATTTTGATACCCTCAACTCTCCATTGATAATTTACTTGTTTTTTATTGATGACCTCAATCACTCCTTATAAGTATTTATGATTTTCCTCTAAGTCCATATCTCTAATTTCCACTAATTTTCTCTAACTCAGAAACCTATTTATATGTTAGTCCATGTGACCTTATCACTTCTATTTCCCTCTTATTTAGAGAATATTTTACTAACACTTCTCACGAAGTGGGATTTCAACATAGGAAATATCAAAAAAAATTACCAAGATCTTGTTTTAATTTTGAGGATGAAAATTATATAAGGTGGGGAGAATTAAATGCCCCAAAACTCTAAAGTAAAAACATTGTATTAAATATAATGTATGATATGAAACACCAATCCCGTAAAGGGATATAATATCCCAAGACTTTATAATATAAATACTATTTTAAATAGACTCAATCTATCATATATCATATAATTCACACAATATTGATTTATCACGCATTACACACAACAAGTACTTTCTTCTATAGCTTGATTAACATGCAAGGCCAAGTTTTACTGAATAGTAATATATTATTAAAATATTATTATTTTATACAATAAGATATAACCGAGATTTTAAATTTGTAGTTATGGATTGTCTTTAATAACTTATGAAAATCCATATTTTACATAAATATAAAATTAATTCATTAGATTCAAATTAATTATATATTAATATAATAACCAATTGAATAGAAATGGAATGTTTTTATAGAAAACTTTTTTTATGCTCAAAAAGCTGTTTTATCCTAAAAAATTAAATTAATTAAAATTATTGAGTTATATTAATGTAATATATATATATTAAAAATTCAATAATTTTTTTTTTACCTTCATCTAATAGATTTTATAGGGATAATATGAGAATAAACCCAATTTTATACAAAACAAATATTTATAAGGGCACTTTTGTGGCCTTTTAATAGAGAACTTTTTTAAATCCAATTTTTTAAACACACACACACACACACACACATATATATATATATATATATATTATATGTCAAAATATATATAATATTTTAAAAAGTAACATAAAATTAATATTTTCTTGAATTTTTTGTATTTTCCATGATGTTACATTTTTTGATGAATAGTGAAAAATACTGAATTTTAACTCAAAACCTCTTTTTCATATAATTTATTTATAAGGTTAAATTACCTTTCTGATTGGTCATAAATATTAATTATATCATTTTTACATATATTAACTCAGTTTAGTTCATTGAAATAAATTTCTCATTGAAATTAGATATAAAAACTTATCAAACTTCTGAAAATTTTGACTTTCAAAACCTGCATTGTTGTCCCGTCTACATGATTAATTTAAAATTAACCTCATCCAATTATATTTTTTGAATATTTAAAAATTTATTAAAAGTTTATAATAAGAATAATTTATAATTTATAATAATTTCAACCTAGTTTTTTGATAAAAAATATTAATGAATGTGATTGAAATTTATTACAATGATTAAGAGAAAAAATTTCTTAACAGGAACTAAACCTTCAAATTAAAAGCTAAATGACCTAAAAAATTGTTCAAGATCAATTATTTAGAAATATTAAGACCCTATACTCCTTTTTATATACTTTTTACAGTTATTATATCCACTTTACATAAGAAACAATTGGGAGAAATTATCTTTTCCAAAATTTACAAGAATGCCACTCCTCCTCCACTATAAAAAGACACTCACGCCTCTCACTACCTTACACCTCTCAAAACAATTTTAATAATCCAATATCTACCAAAATATCAACTAAAAATTCCTCCCTTAAATCTAGAGGCACCACTTTGGGAATAAATCCATCCATGGAATCCCTTTGGTTCTAACCAAAAGGAGTTACCCAACTAGAAGCAACTCCCTTCCTCAATATCATTTTTTTATTTTCATCCTCAACCCCATAAAATATTATTATTCCATGGTTATATAACAAAAATATTATCTTTAATATGCTTATATGTTTCTATTATAAGTTTTATACCTACACTTACACAAACTTCCATTTAATGGGTAATGAAATTACTATTTCTGTGTATGGAAAACTACTGCCTCACAAAATAATGGAATTTGTTTTTACTTTACCACATCTCACATTTAGAAATTTTGAAGGTCAATATATTTATATATTATATATAAGATATTTACAGTATTTTTATTCCTCTTTAATTATTTAATAACACATACCTCTATTCTTTACATTTTCTGTAAATATGATAACATCCTTTGGGGAAGTTTGGACTCTCGCATCCTCAAAGAAATGTGATTTATTCACTCTATACATGGATTTTATAAAATATTGCTTCATTACCTTATTAAGGATAAAAGTTATCATGGTAGGCTCAACCTTCCTCCCCCTGATGGAACATTCTCCAGCAGTGCTAATATTGTTTGTCTATTGGTAGTGGATTCTTTCTCTGGAGTGCTTTCTGGTAAAAACCTATATCAAGAGGGTTCTTTCCACGCTTGGGGATCTCAGGAATCTTTTTTTAATAACATTAAATCATCTATTTATGAACTATATAATCATATGATGATTTATCTTCTAGATGAAAATGAGATTTATGATGATGTTAAGACTCTTAATCTTGAGATCACCTCAGGTCTGAATGGTTTCCAAGGTGTGTTCCATTATGAGGCTTGGATTGTTATCAAAGAGGATGTGATCAGTGATGTTCAGGATCATTTCAAGGGTGAGGCTTTACCAACATTCACTTCAGAAACTATTTTGGATATTATTACAAAATCCAATTTTCTAAATATTTTTGGTTAGTTTTATCTTATCATAATGTTTAATTTCTATAAGAAGGTGTTGGACAACATTCTTAACAAAATATTATATAATCACCTTCCTTTATAGGTAAATAAAGTGAATATTGGATTCATCAAAGCGTGAGGAATCCAAGGAGATATCTGGATTTTTCATTAAATTATCAGTAATCATAAAAAAGAGTGATTGGATTCAGTTTGATGATTAAGATTGATATGGAAGAGGATTATTATCAGATGGAATGGTCTTTCATTATTAAAGTTCTTAAAAAAATCTTATTATGGATGGGTTTGTGATATTTTCTTCATATGATTCTCCTCTCCATGGTTTTAAATTCATCTTAGGGGGAATAGATTCAGTTTTGTCAAATCTTCGAGGAGGATGAGATAAGGTGATACATTTTCTTTGAGCCTTTTTATTTTGACCCTTTATGTTCTTAGTAGAATCGTCAATAACAATTTCGAGTAAGGGTAGATTCATTATTTTAATGGAAAGTATGGTTTCTATAGTATTTATCATATTTTATTTTTAGATGATATGTTGTTTTATATCAATAGAAGTGAAAAATCAATAATTATTTTCTTGTTTAATCTTAATGGTTATTAAAATAAAGATATTCAATGTGTTAATATCAATAATGGTGGATTTTTAACCTCTAATAATTGTTATTTCGGGATATTTAAACTTATTCAAAAGAGGATTGGTTTTTCTACTCAAAGTTTTCCTTGGGATTATTTGTGTGCTCCTTCATCTAATAGGAGTTAGAATCCATCACTATGATAATTTTGTTCAAAGGATTCTGAGAAGGATATTTAGACAGAAAATTCATTTTTTATATTTTTGGGTATGGATTACTCTAGTTAATATTTTTTTTATTTTCAATTCTAATGTATGTTTTTTCAGTGTCTAATACTCATAAATTAGTGATTAAGAACATTAAAATTATTTTTAATAGTTACATTTGGGAATCAAATTAAGAATTTTTTTATCATTGGGATAGTTGGAAATGTATACCAAGACCTATTTAAGAGGGGGTATCAAACTCAAAGATATTGAATCATTATATCATGTTAGGCTAAAAAAACTTTGGGAGGTTATTTATGGGGCCTCTCTACGGTATTATTTTATCAAAATGAATTAAGGATATAATCCTTTTGATTTGGTAAATAGATGTGATAGTTCACACCCCATGAATTATATAAAGATAATTGTTCCTCCATTTACAGATAATTCCCGGTGTAATATTAGAATCAAAGATATTTCTTTTTGGAAACATAATTGGGTGTTTTTTGTTTTATTCATTCATGGATTTCAAGTTCTATATAACAATATCCAACAAATATTCTCCCACCCTTGATTTATTAAGGAACTTCTAAGTAAAGATAAAAATAAGGTGTTGAGTATATTTTATTTTTCATAGTATCATGATCATTACTTTATCACTTCCTCACCTTTTGGAAAACTTACTTGTCCTATTTTTTGTAGTATGGTTATTTCCTCTAAAATTCAGGACAATTTGGGATCAAAAATTTGGTGTAATGATATTTCACCCAAATATAGTTTCTTCTCATGAGAATTTAAAAAAATATCATTCCTATTGATGATAACCTACAATTTATTAGTATTCCTCCAGCCTCAAAGTGAAAATGATATATTAATACTCATCTCTAAACTTTTTCTCACTTGTTCCAATACAGTTAATATCCTGATTTTCTCTCGTTTCAACTTGTAGGATTACCATTATATTTTGGAAGTGTGAGATCAATTGATGATTTATTTCTAGAATGGAACTTTCTTTCCAAGGATCGTGCATAGGATAAGGGGAGGAATCTCTCTCATCTATTATTTGTTGGGTCGTATGGTAAACACGTAATTCAGTATTGAATCAGGGTTTTTGGCCATCTATTCAGTACATCATGTTATTGTTCCTTGATATTTTTAATTATTTTAATAATTAGTGTAAAGACATAGTTTGGCATATGGTGTTGTGCCATCATTTTTGTTTTGGTAGTATAATAGGGTGAGCCTCTCATGGGTTGAAGAAATCTATTGCATGGTTCAGATGGCAGTATCCTATGTATTTTTTTTAAGATCAATACGGATGGTTCTTTTCTTCAATTTATTATGCATGGAGGTGGTGTTGTTCAAGAATTTCGTGGTTCTGTCATCTTACCTTTCTCAATGTTTTCTTGTAAGGGTTCCTTAGTAAAGGCAGAAGCCATGAATTTAATTTATGGTCTTAAATTATGTAAGGATCATTCAATTATTTTATATAAAGTGGAATTAAATTCTTCTATAGAGGTTAATTATTTGAATGGTCACTTGGAGTTTCCTTGGAATATTATTTACCTCATCAGGACATTTAAATATTTACTTCATTTGATTCTGAGGATTTATCATACATGGTGAGTGGGTAATTTTCTTGTGTATCTTCTTATGTACAGTGGTAATTGGGATGAAATTATGATGGTTTTTTCATAATTTTTTATCTCTTCATGTTGATTCTATTTTAGTTGTGCATGGGGACGCCCTTAGACTCCTTCACTATCAGCCTCTATGACTTGTTTCTTTCTTTGTTTCATATTTCCTATTTCATTTTTTTCTTCTTCTAATAAAAATTTCAAATTTTTAATCTGTCAAAACCCAAAATAGAGAAAAGAATGAAATATTATTAACAAAAGAATAATAAGATATTATAAGACGCTCATATATTATATTATAAATGTTTAAATATTTATTGAATAAGTTAGTGACATGTTTAAAAACTGTATACATGAGGTTAGAGTATGTTTACCCGAAAGGAAATGCAATTTAACTAAATTTTTCTCAATTTACATTCCATTAATACTTATTTTTTTTATAACCCAATTCACTTTAATATGGTGTATACACTACACTTTTACATGTTATATCATGAATATACTTATTCTCATGAAATTATAAGTTTAATATAGTTTCATTCCTTCATGGGTGTTATGATTAAATTGTTCTAAAGTGGTATGGGACACTTTGGAATGTTTAAAGATTTTTTTCCTCAAAAATATTCGTAATGATTATCTTTGAAATCTCACTTCCTTTTGTGATTGCTAACTTTCACCTCAAACAATCATTGTATTATTGTGCACCTAATTTCTCATATATTGTGCACATACTTCCATTTTGACTTTTAATATCATGATTCATTCATTCTTTACGGTATTTTTAGTTACAATTTAATTATTTCTTCTAAGAATATTTTTGTTAGAAGTTACCAAAATGGAAAAGAAATTTAATAACCTAAATCCTTTTCATTTGGTTGTAATACTTCCTCATTGTCATTAATATTATATGATTATATATTTAATGACTTTTAATATTTATTGATGTATTTACACTTATTTTTGTGTATTTATAGTTTATACACATAATCTACTTATTGATTGATTCCTACTTCAACGTTATAATCTTTTCAAGGGTTAACTTTTCAATCTCATTTTTTTGGGATTGTTTACAATTTAATTTACATTAGAGGAATTTATTTGATCATTGTCTAATAATCCCTTTATTTTTATTCTACTCAAGTTATTCATGACCTTTATCAATTAATAGTACTATTTTTTCACTCTTTGGTAAGTAAACTGTATTAGAAAATGTTTTTATGGAAACCAGACTTCGTTTCTCTCATTGGTTAGAGAACTTATTTTCTTCTAAAAACCCAATTTTCTAAAAAAGTATTCAAAAATGATTTTAACCTCACCAAAATTATTTGTTAAATAAATTTTTACCCTTTTGTCTTTTATAAAAGTTTTCAAAGGAATCTTCTTATCATTTTCTGAATAAGGTACTTTTCTAACCATTTTACTAGGTAAGAGAAATATTATTTTTAATATGTATTGAATTTACAAAATTACCCTCTATTGTTTCTTTGAATATTCCATTTCAATTTTGAAAGGTTATTTTTTCAAGAATTTTTTTAAATGTGATTTTCAAAGAAAATGATTTTCAAAATGATTTTCAAAAAATGGATATTTTCCTCGATAATGTTTTTAAAATATATTTTATAGTGTTTATATTAATCATTGATAATAACCCTTTATCCTTACTCCATTTTGGATATTTTTTTATTAATACCATCTTTATTCTTCCTCTGGATGGTTTATAATTTAATTTTTGAATTTTATTATTGACATTTACATCCTTGATTCCTCATTTAGTCCCCTTGAAACATTCAATTTACTATGATCACTGAACATTGAATTTACCCTAAATACCCATATCATTTATTATGGTTATTTCTTAAAATGTATAAAATTTTTACATATAGTTTATACTTTAATTTTATTTGATTTTCCAAGGAAATATCAATAAATCTGTATATTCTACCCCATACGTATATTTGATAAGGCACATTGTTAAATTGATTATTCGACATAATAAGAATGATTTGGACAGGTATGAAACTGGTGGGGCCTAGTTATAGATATCCCCTTGATGCATCAGTATTTTAATGAGACAATTCAGTTGGTTATCTTTATATGGGTTTTACTTAATATTCTGAATCATCTTTTGAAAGTTCTTGACATAAATGGTTCCATGTACTTAAGAAACATGGAATCTAATAATTAATTATTTTCTTAATTTAGATTCATTGATTATTCATCCATGGTATTTTTTGTCAAAAAATCTATGGAGTCATTAAATTCACAATTTGTTGATAAAATTTCATATCTTTTTAGTTTTTTACCTTTTATATCTATTTTTCTATATCATGATTTTTAAATGGAAAGTGTTTTCAATTATTTTCCTTATCATATTTTTTATACACTTCCTTCTAGGTTTATTGATTTCATAGAATGTGTCTTTAGTTATTATCTTACCATATTATTTATACATTAATTTTATTTATTATATGGCATCTGTGTTTAGTTTTAAACATTCCATATTGATTATTTTCATTGATTAATTATTCCACCCATTCTACATTACCCTTATTTATAATTTGATCTCACCCTTATTCTATTTCCCTTCCCCATGAATCTAAAAAGTTTAATAATAAAGATATTCAAAGATAAATTAGATGGAATAAAGTTATTATCCGCAAAAGAGAAAAAAAATATGTTTTTTTTAGTGTACTCATTTTTAAAATAAGTCACATGTTTGTATCTCGTTTACCAATAATACAAAACTTTTTGGTCCTTCAGAAAAGATTTACATCTATATTATTCCAATAAAGTGGTAGTAAACAGTGTCTTCGGGATTGTTGGGTTTAGGTCACTAAAAATTAGTAGTTAAATTTCCATTAATATATATATTTCAAATATATATTTAATAATATGGTAACCACTATTTTTCCCACAAATACCTAGACTCCTTTATGATGGTTCTAGTTAAATTTTTTTGTTTTTCATTTAGGTTGAGTCAACATCTGGTAATAAAATAGTGGGGGTTTGAAAATACAATATATATAATCATCCACCATAAATTTTAAATTTACATTACGATCAATTTTATCAAATTTAAAATTTATATTTTATTCAATGGTTTTATCCCCTATTAAAAAATTGATAAGTGTTACTAATTTTTGAATATCCAATAATAATTATTTTATCATATTTTGGATGAAATTTCATAAAATTATATTTATTATTATAAATCATCACTTTACATACATATACATTGAAGTAATAAATATTATGTTTTCTACCAATCAATAACTTATATGGGGTATTAACTAAAACATGGTGAATAAACATTCGATTTATATTGTAGCAAGCTAAACTCATGGATTCCATTAAAAAATAATTAGAAACTAAATATTCACATAAGGACATCAAATAATTTCAATGTGAGAAATTTTAGCTAAATAATGAAGAATAATAATTAAAGGGTTTCCACTTAGAATCCCAGATAGACAATTCCATGCATTAGAGTTCCACCCCAAGGAAATAAGAAATTCTAAGATAAATACACCACCAAGTGAAGTATCATAATAATAAATGCTAACAAATAAAAAAAATAACAATACAAGACAACATCAATAGAAAACCAAATTGAAAGAAGAAAAGATAATATAAGGTATAGAGTTCCAATTAGAAGGACTAAATAGAAAATATATTAGAGATATCGAAATAAAAATAAATAAAAAAGTCTTCTACTACAGCCTCCGTAGACCAAGTCAATCACATTCACTGGTTGGAATTACACTTGAACCAAAACATGATACCAACACACAATGTCCAAGAAGAACCATCTAAACCTATAATTATGACAGGAATCAAATAAGAATACCATTTGGAACCCATCCACTGATCCACGCATACCCGTTAAATAAATAGTTATTTTCATTAAATTTTTAAATTATATGTGCGAAGTAATTTTTATATTTATTTGTAAAAGAAGTAATGTGCTAATGTCTTCCAAAACCATTCTCCTTTATAACATGAAAAAATCTCTTTTTAATAGAAAATGATTGTAATTTTTTTAAATAAAAGATGCATGTGATAAAATAAGAACCTTTTAAATTGGGAATGAGGGATAGAATATTATTTGAAATCATTTTAAAAATAGAGTTACAAGGTAATAGAAAATAACATAAACACAAAGTAGTTATCATTATAACCTATGATCCATCAAGATAACATATGACAAGGCTATATGAAAACTAAAAAGTCACCATTGGATAATGTCAACATTCCCTATAGACTGTTGTTTCCCTCACCAACATAACTGAGGGTTATATCCCTCAAGGATAATAAAATCTATCTTAGGGTTTCAAGATCGATCATGATCATAACTAGTGAAACATGTGCACCTAGAACTTCCACCTAGACACTAATTGTTACCCATGATTCTAAAATGGAGGTGAGTAAAGAAATAATTTCAAAACAGTATAACTATATAAATTTATATCATAGAATTTATAAACAAGAAACACTCTAACCTATGACACAAATATAAGAAACAACCTTAACTACCATCAAGAGTGAATATAAAATTTCATAAACCCCTTTAATTGGTACCATCCCATAAGTGTAATAAATAAAATTTTAATTTTAAATTATATGGTTCATGTTATAAAGAGGTTTATTATTTAGATAATCATTTCAAAGGTTCCAATAGGACCATATGATTTGGTCTTATGAAACCAAGTCACAAAGCATGTTTCGAAAAAAAAATATTTTATAATTTAAAATCTAGTTGTAAATATATATCCCGGAATTTATAAAAACACTTAACAAGCATCGATTTAAAGAGTAGAATTTATCCTTTGAAATAAAGGAAATACCAGGAATATTTTATGAAAACTAAATAGAAACAACCTCCCCTAAACAAAACACACTAATTATACTTACTGTCATTTTAAGACCTCGCAAAACATTAATATAAAATGACAATTAATCAATGTTACAAATATAAAGAGTCGGGTGAAGGACCACGTTTAATCCTTTCAGTTTTTTAAATGGTGATGATGCTACAAATCAACCAAACAAATTATACCAAAAATAAAAAGGCAAAGACAAAATAAAAGTAATTCCTAATTAAAAAAGTGAAATCATAATAACCCTTGGCCACTAGACTGAGTTAGGGTTAGATGGAGAAGTGAAAAGGGGATAATAATTAAGGGGGGAGTGATTATGAGTGATTAACTTGATGAATAAAATATAAATGTTAAATAAACTCCAAGAATACACCAAGGGGAGAGGGTGAACTAAGAGGAAGGATCACATGGGGTCTTGCACACAAAATTAGAGGAGAGGAAAATGTTAAAAGGGAAAAGATAAGATGGTATAATTTATTTAACTTAGATATTCCACCATAACCAATGAATAATCTAGTAGAAGTCACTATGGAATGAAGAAATTACCAATGGATAGAGCTCCATGAGTGAAAGGGAAAATTGAGGGAGGAAGGAAGCCTTCAATGGATCTATTTTGTAGTGACTCATGTTTTTCCCTCTCTGAATTTAGAATATTCCAACAAATAATTCTAGGGATGGGCATTGAGACGACGTGTTCCATGGCTTGGTGTTCCTGGAATAAATTTTATAAAAATATTGAGTATTTTTATACTATACACATGGTGGAAATGGGTTATCTCTCAAACGGTATCTCTGATCTGAAATTTGAGGGCATGTTTGTGTCTGGCGCATGTCGTTTACCCTAAGTAGGGTATAAGTTTTGTAATTGTGGGCCTGTTGAAGAAAATGTTATCGATGGGGTTTCGTATATAAATTAAATTAATTTATTTTTGGATGTCGTAATGAATAACATCTAAACGAAGTGTCAGATCAAAACTCTTAGACCATAGTTGGGTTTAGAACATTGTGTTTACCCTAGGTGCAACATAAATTTGTTAGTGGAAGATGTTTTGAATGGAAGAGGGTGGATAGAGAGTTAAATGGAGAAAAGGATTAAAAAATGAAATCATCACCCCCTTCCTCCCCTGGGTGGCGTGCATATAGAATTAACCTCCTCCCTTACTTCTTTCTCTTTGACAAACCAAGGTGCTATTGAGAGTCGTTTTGGATGCATATCATCACTGAATCGAGAACCAGTGCATCCCGGGTGTCACTCTACACCCTAAGCTTTGGTGTTTCACCTGTGAGGTATGAGTTTTGTGTTTTAATAATATACCCAACTTTTTTTCTTGTAATTGTCTTTAAAACTATTATTTGATCTCGTAGTAGTGTAGATTGGGATCTGAGGATCACAGATCTAGTTTCAGATTTGAATTTAAAGCATCGGGGTGTCCTTAGTGGTCCGCATAAGTTTTCTAGAAAGGGTAGATCTAGAGAAGTGGTCTGGAAGAGTATAGGAAGTTTTCTGGTAGGTATTCTGGCTGAACTCTGGTAGTGGTCTGGTAGTCGGGTGTGGCGGTCCAGCGGGGTCAGGGGTCTAGTAGCGGCGATGGGTCCAGGGGTTCCTTAAACCCCCGTAAATTGTAAATCAGTCATCCGATTCGCATTTAGTCTATGGATACATGTCCCTTGAAATGAGGAAAACCCTTTAAGAATGGTTTGGGAATTTATATATATTTTGTTCATGTCTTGGGGCCATGAAACATTGAAATAATAATAATATTTCATTATTATTCAACTTTAACCCGTAATAACTTCTGCACAGAGCATCTGATTGATGCACCATCAGTGGATTTGTGACCGTGATGGTAAGGTAGACATTTTAAGATAAATTTCAGGTTCTTAAACTGAAATTGGGGTATGGTCCCAATGAGGGTCATTTTGGTGTGTTTATAGTGAAACGTGACTTCTTTACTGGGTGTCTGTTTTGGAAAAATGAATAGTGGGTTCCATGTGTTTTTTTGAGAGGATCGCAACGGTGTGACCCATTTGATGTGTTTCGGGATTGAGTTGTGGGCCTCATGTGACCCGTTCAGGATTGTTGTGGTTAATAGTAACCTTTTCACAATTTTCTCGTTTATAGAGAGTAAATAGCATATCAATAAGGTTTTTTCTTATATAACATGATGGTGGACTCTGTTATGGATTTCGAGAGATGAGGTGGCTTGAATCTAGAAATATGATTGTAGAGTGGTGGTAGGATGGTGTTGGATATTGTTGGTTCATGTAGACAGACGTTGGGTCTAGTAATCCACTATGGTACCAGGTTGTGGGTTTCCCTTATATTTATGCTTATGTAGAGGCAGGATTCCCCACATCACGGTTGTAGGCTTGTTACATTTGGTCGGTATTCTCCAGGGTTGTTACTCCCCTGATGGACTAGGTTGTGGGTTCAATAGGACATTCATATAGTTGGACTACTCCCCTGTCGTGATAGGGAACGGGATCTCTAATCTCATTTGGAGGTTAGAGTCAGTCCTCCCCTACAGTATCAGGGTGCGGGTCCTCTATCCTTAGTGTGGTGCTCCCCTACTGAGGGTGTGGGCCCACGTCTTTCACAGTTCTTCTCCCCTACCGTGGGTGTGGGATCACGTCTTTTTTAGTGTTTCTCCCCTACTGTGGGTGCGGGCTCATGTTTTTCGTAGTGGTGCTCCCCTATCGTGGGTGTGGGCTCACATTTTACGAAGTGGTTCTCCCCAACCATGTTAGGGAGCAGGATCATGTTTCACAGGGTGGTACTCCCCTGACGTACCAAGGTGTGGATTCACACCTATGGAGTTATAATTCCCTTTTTGTGAGTTACAATGGTTAGAGGGACCCTTCACTTGTTACACATGATTCCAATTTTGGAGTTAGTGATCCCTCGATGTACTGAGGTGTGGGGCCCTCCAAAAAGGAGCGATAGAGGTTTCGGGGGTTGGTTTAAGTGCTAGTACTCCCTCGACTAATGGGAAATGGTGAGGATAGGGACTCTCTGCAGTACCTTCAACCCTATACTAGGCGTAGGTCAGCGTTGGTGGAATCACTCTATTGGGTACCATCTGGGATGGTGTGGTTGGTTCATCGACTTCAAGCTGTCAATGTTTTCCCCCTTTTGTTATTTGGGATATCGGGGATGGATTAGCTCTTGTTTTTGTCTATGAGGTTGGTACATCATGATATCATTGTTAGTGTTAAATTGGAACCTTGAGTTATTCACCATGGATAGTCTATGGTCAGGAATATGAGACTTGGTGATGGTGTGGAATATATCTTGGTATATTTTCGGATTCACCTTGGCATGTATCATTTTCATGACATTTCAAGGATGTAGAGCTGACTAGTTGGGTTTATCTGATTATGGTCTCAAGATGGAGTTTCTCTATAATTTGGGTTCCCTATGGCTGGGATGAGTGGACTGATACCTATTAGTTTCTCCTTTTATTTGGTTTTTTAGGGTTCCAACTATATATCTTTATACTCACACCTTCATGGGTTTTGTCCACAAATGTTTTGTGTCTTGTGTAGACTAAATGCTTTTTAACAGAGTCCCAAAGGGACCTAGAGCAGGTGGATCTTAGTGAGCTTGACTTACTAGGAGTTTACTAAAGTTGGGATGAGGAACTTATCAGTGGGTGCATTTGGAAATGATCCCCTTCTTCTGAGTACTTTGGTAGCTTTTATAGTTTTTGTTTGGTTGGCCTTGTATTTTCCCTTTTTGTAGTGTTGTTATACTCTGGTTGTGGCGTAGATATATGCGTGCAATTTTTTTAGTTTTTATATATCTCTACACTGTTTCATGGAGGTGATGTGGGTGCGTGCATACAGGTATGATAGTTTAAGGCCTCTCATCTGTGTGATAGCCTACTTAGTGCTAGTCTTCAACCCCTAGCATATTGGAGACAGGCTTGCAGAGTCTCGGGTCAAGCCCCGTTGGGTCGGGTTGTGATATATTGGTATCATAGCAGGGTTAAACTTTGGGACTGTAGTCCTAAGTTTGGTCTAGGTTTCATAGCATCAGTGTTAGGATGTTTTGAATTTGTATTTCTGTCCATCAACTCTATTTTTGGAGCAGCTGCTAACGTATCCATTAACCAAGACTCTAATAACTTTCCTTTCGACTCAAGACATTAGTACACTGGTCACAGCGGAAATAATGGTGCATTCATCATATAAGATTGGGTTTTGGTTTTTCCTTTTCCTTCTTGAGTCAGATCCACAGATATACTCTTTACTATGGTGCGGCTTGAATCTGTTCTAGATGTTTCCAAAACAACAGACTATGAGGGTATGGGTGGTTGGAGCCATTCTGACCGAGCCATGGATGGATCTGTTGGTGTTGGTGTTGTTTGATGTAGCTTCAAATGCATGAGTAAGATTCATACTTCACCCACCGAGATGAGTTTTTTGGATGCGATGAAAATCGTGCGGGTGAGCCAGTGCCGGCCAAATAGGACGGTATCGAGGTGTGGTGGTAGAGTCCCTTTGACTTGTGTACATGAGGTTTGGTAGTGTTTTTGTAGTCAAGGTCCTGGTATGACCTAGTGTGAGTGTATGAGGAGGCCTTTGTTCTGCATTGGTTCCCTCATATTCTAGGTGTCAGCTTGTACGTGGGACACACGAGGAGGTTGTCGTGTGGTTCTTTGTGACATCGAATTTATAGGAAGGATGGACACTTTACCCACTAATACACACCCTTCAGGCATGATCCAAAACCATGTGGTCGATTCAGTACTGCCCAAAGTAGATATTTTCAAGATGCAGAGGATGAGTTCCTTCAACCTATGAGTTCAACGACAGATCTGTGCATTGGCGGTGGTTTTGTAAGGGCTTGTAAGACATATTGAGCACACTAGGGAAACCCTGTTTGTTCTACTTATGTCGAAGACATTTCTCATGAGGTGTTGAGGTTTTTTTGAGATCTCACAATATGGGATATCCATTGGGTGTGTTCAAGATGTATTTTCTATAATGTGTGTGTGCATCAACCTTCCGAGGTTTGGTGTTGGAACTAGTCACGAGGTGAGATATGGTACTGAGGTGGTATTATTTTCAGTATCGTGTTAGTGTTGGAATAGACCATTTGGATCCAGTTGAGGTCCATTAGGACCCATTTGGGGTGGTTGAAGACTGACGATGGTGGCTGTAGGTTTTTGGTGATGAGGTCATGTGTTATGTTGGATCTCGTCAAGGGTTCAGAGTGTTAGCAGGGGCATCATGCTACCAATGAGGATTGTAAAGCCTCTCTTTCATTGTTGGTGTTGGGGATATTCTTGGTGCATGTTTGTTATAGCATGAGAACCTTTGTTAAGAACACTGGCAGGGGAGTCTCAGTGGAGAGATCCACTTTTTTCTGTAAACCTAGACATTTTCTTTTAGGGTAAAAAATCTTTAATGTGGAGAGGATGTAGAGACTAGGTTTTTTCCCTATCAGTATTTGGAATATTCCTATGTATAATTCCAGGATTAGACTCTAAGACGGTGTGTGATTCCATTTCTTGGTGTGCCCAGATTAAAATTTATAAAAATACTAATTATTTTTATACTATGCATATATCAAAAATGGAGTATCTCTCAAATGGTAGCTCAGATCAAAAATATGGGGGCATGGTTGCATCTGGAGCATGTTGTTTATCCTAGGTGGGGTATATGTTTTGTAGACATAGGACTTCTGAAGAGAAATTTATCAAGTGTGTGTTCATAAATAAATAAAATTAATTTATTTTTAGACTTCGGAATGAATAATATTTGAACGAAGTCTCAAATCGAAATTCTAAGACCACAGTTGGGTTTAGCACATTGTGTTTACCAAAAACGTGACATAAAGTTATCTACATTGGGTGTTTTAGATGGAGGCATGTTTTCAGATATTTAAATGGATAAAATGATTTTTTTTCTTAAAATAAATCTACCCTTATCCCGTTATTCCCCTTGGTGGCCCTGAGGCAGGAGGAACCTCCCCCCTTCCTCCTTACTCTTCGACGAACCAGGGTGTCGCCAAGGGTCATTTTTGATGTTGATCATCACTGAATCAAGAGATAACACATCTCAGGAATCGCTATTCACCTGACTCTTCGACGTTTTTCATGCGAGGTATGTGGTTTGATTTTTAATCCCATACCCCCCATTTTTTTTATTGTAATCGTATTTGAAACTATAATTTCATCCTATAGTAGTGTATATTGAGATACGATGATCCTAGTTCTCATTTTGGATTTTAATTTGGAGCACTAGGGTGTCCTCGGTGGTCCATGGAAATTTTCCGGTGAGGTGAGGTCTGGTGTGGCAGTCTGACAAAGCTCTAGTGGCAGTCTGGTAGGCGGGGTGGCGGTCCAACGGCGGTGGCTAGTCTAGCCAGATCGGTCCATGGGTCCTTTAAACCCCCATAACTTGCAAACCAAGCATCTGATTTGTGTTACATATATGGTGAAGTGACCCTTTCATTGAGTCAGACCCTTTGATCGTGGTTTTAGAATTTTTATGAGTTGGGTTCATGGCCCGATGACATGAAACATTGAAATAACAATAATATTTTATTGCTATTCAACTTTGACCCACCATAACTTCGGTACAAAGTGTCCAATTGATGTGTCATCTATGGTGTTGTGAATTTTATGGTAAGGAAGACATTTCAAGTTAAATTTTGTGTTCTTAAACCAAAATTGGTGTGTGGGCCCCACGATGGCCGTTTTGGGGCTTTTTACTATGAAACGTGTCTTTCCACCATTTTTCCATTTTGGATTAATAGATAGTGAATTCAATGTGTTTTTTAAGAGGTTCGCAATGGTGTAACCCATTTGATGTGTTTCAAGATCGAGGCATCGGCCCCACGTGACTCGTTCAGGCTTGTTATGGTGAATAGTACCATTTTCATTAGTTGCATGTTTTTGGCGAGTAAATAGCCTATCTTGTATGTTTTTTCACGTATAACATGATGGTGTCCTTTGTTATGTCATTTGGGATATGAGGTGTCTTGAATCTAGTAAGATTATTGTAATGCGATGTTAGGCCAATGTTGCATATCGGTGGCTCAGGAAGAGGGACGTTGGGTCAGGTACTCCCATATGGTACTAGGGTGCAGGTTTCCCTTATATCTCTTCATAGAAAGAGATGGGACTCTCCAAATCATGGGCATGGATGAGTTACCTTTTGGTGGTCCTCTATAAAGTTGTCACCCCCTGATGGACTAGGTTACGGGTTCTCCAGGATCTTCATATAGTTGGACTGATCCCCTACCGTGGTAGGGCGTGGGCTCTCCAATCTTGTTTGGATGGTGGAGTCGGTACTCCCCTACAATATCAGGGTGAGGGTCCTCTAGTCTTAGTGTAGTGATCCCTACCAGGGGTTTGGGATCACATATTTCATAGTGGTTCTCCCTTGCCATGGGTACATGCTCACATCTCTCGTAGTGGTGCTCCCCTACCGTGGGTGTAGGCTCACGTCTTTCGTCGCAGTGCTCCCCTACCATGGGTGTGGGATCACATTTTATGATGTCGTGATCCCCTATCTTATAGGTTGGTACTACCCTGATGTACCAGGGCATAGGTTCACACCTATGGAGTAGTTCTCCCCCATTAGTGAGTTGCAACGGGAAGCAGGCCCCTCCACTTGTTATGTGTGATGCCTAGTTAAGATTAAGGGCTCCCTCGATGTACTAAGGTGAGGGACCTCTAGAAAAGAGTAATAGAGGTTTTGTGGGTCGGTTTAGGAGCTAGTAATCCCTATACTATAGGGTAGTGGTGAGGAGTTCGACTCTCCACAATTTTTTTGACCCTGCACAGGGAGCAGGCCAGCTTTGGTGGCATCACTTGGTTGAGTGACATCTGGGATGGTGTTGTTGGCTCATCAAATTCAAGCAGTCGATGTTTTCTCACTTTTGTTATTCGGGATATTAGGGAGGTTTAACTCTTTCTTTTGTCTATGAGGTTGGTACCTCATGAGACTATTGTTAGTGTTTCATTGTAACCTCAAATTATTCACTGTGGATAGTTTATGGTCTGTACCCTGAGACTTGGTGATGGAGATGAGTATGTTTGGGTATGTTCTAGGAGTCCCTGTGGCATGTGTCATTTTGTTGTCAAGCTAGGGATGTCGAGTGTACTAGAAGGTTTTAGACAAGTATGGTCTCAATATGGAGTTTCTCTCTCATTTGGGTTCCCTCAGATTGGGATGGGTGGATTGATGCCTGTCAGTTTCTCCTTCTCTTTTGGGGTTTTTGAGGTACCTACTGAGTATCTTTATACTCACCCCTATATGAGCTTTGGCCACACATTTTTTGTGTCTTGTGTAGATCACAAGCCTTTTGACGGAGTCCTAGGGGGACCCAGAGTAGGCAGAGCTTAGTGAGCTAGACCAACCAGGGTGTTTACTGGACCTGGGTAGAGGAGATTACAAGTGGGTGCATTTGATAGTGATCCACTTCTTCTGAGAAGGTCTGACACTTTTATAGTTTTTTTGTGGGCCCTATATTTTCCCTTTTTGTACTTCTCATGCACTCTGGTTGTGGGATAGATGTATTCATGCATTGTTTCAGTTTTTATATATCTCTACATTGTTTCATGTAGGTGTGTGTGGGTGTGTGCGTACAGGTACAATAGGTAAAGGCATCCCATGTGTTTGATATCCTACTCAGTGCTAGTCGCCAGCTGCTAGCCTATTGGAGGTGGCCTTGGGGAGTCGCAGCTCGAACCCCATTAGGTCTGTTCATGACATATTTAAATATTTGAAAATTTTAAAACCTTGATTTTTAATGATTCTATGCACTATGAATGGTTTTTACACAATGTTGTTCAAACTATGTTCCATATGCATGGCTCATGGATCGCATGAATTGTCCATATAGTTAGACATAACATGAACCAAACACATGATTTGGATCTATTAATAGTTTTAGGTATATCACATAGTTACCTCACAGTTAGTATTAATCATTCATTAACCACTTGACATGTAGTACATGCCCAAAAACTCTAAAATTCTAGGTACATCCACAGGAAGGATAGAAAATTCAGGGATATTCTTAAAATAATTAAAATTTAACAATATAATATATTATTTGAGGTTGGAGTGTGATTTATTTCTCCCCCATAATGAATTCTCCCCCAGAAATATCTAGATTAAAAATTTATTCAAGAATACAACTCAACATTCAACCTCCTTATATTAGAAGGATATGATGGTTCATACTTTATCTCTAAGATACCCTCTTCAAATAAATAGATAAATTACTAAAATAAAATTTACTATACCCCCATTATATTAATTTATGACATAAATATTACCAAGATGGATGAAAGAGTAACACATATAGAGGTTATTATTAATGAAGCAGTGGCTCATGAGGGGGAAAGATTAATTAACTCTCACTAGATATCCCAAAAACAAGGAGCACACTGACCCAAGCATAACCATAATAAAATAAACCACTTTCATCCCAATACTTCTCTTTATAAGTATTTTTAACACAATACATGATAAAAAACTATCTAAACAACTAAAAAATTGGTTAGTATAGATAGGGATCAAATAATCAACCCAACAACTAAAAATCAAAGCATAAGAGAATACATGGAGAAACATTCACAAGGATTGAGGATAAAATCCTCTACGGTGGTCTCTCCATTATATTAAGAGTTATCATTGTACTCTAACCTTCCAATATCAAGGGTGTTCATGAAACCTCAATAAATCTAAAAATATCAAAATGGGAGTGAAAATGAGAAAAAAACACATGATCCACCACACACCACAACCAAAATTTATAAATAACCATTAAACATTTCCATTAAGAATAGATTATTTTATGTTTATAAACACCATTATCATCCCAAAGTAACACACTAATAAAAAGGAGTAGAATATATATAAAAATGTTTAAATTTTTTTTGCATCGACATCAAGCTTGGAAGGTAAAACTTAAGGATCCTCTAAAGGGTAAGATAGGGATTCACCTCTCTTATAAGTCAAATCACAATAGAACATTTTTAGATGAACCATAAATCCAAAGTTTCAACAACTATTTGGTGCTTCTAAATAAGAGGGCTTCTTCTGCCTTGACTTTTTTTATTAGTTACATACCTAAAACATGATTCTAGAGGAATCCATAATTTAGAAACTAGATGGTCATTTGATGTCACTTACGGACTTCCTAAACATGGCTAACTTTCATTCTCCCTTATCATGGATTTTCCACCACTCTCAATGATAGTTGAGATATCAATAGCTTTTGGAATCCCCACCAATCCATATTTAATCCTTAGGGATTACATTACTATCTGTTCATGTATGACAAGGACAAGGGGAGACACTAAAAAAAGAAGATCTAGTTAAAGACCCATTTCATAATACAAATCCTTTAAAAATTAATCCATGACTAGGTCGATAAGGTATGAAACCAACTTAGAGAATCAAATTCTGCATTGAAATACAGATCTATCACTGTGGTAGAAGAAATAAATTTCCACCAAATTCAGTAAATTCACTACATTAGGGAAAACTAAAGGATGAAAAGTACTTTGAATCCTTCCCCAAGTGAGAGGATAAGTGGATTCATTTATATAGTGGAATTCCGCCACTCCAAAGATAAACCCTCCAATAAGAAAATTGTATAGATCAAGCTATGTGAAGATCTCTTCAATTCTATTAAATAATTTCATTTCTTTCTTAAAATATGGTTGTTAAAGGAAATAATGACGGTTCAAAATTCAGAATTCCAAAATAAAATCTTCATCTGGAACCATAGGGAGACGAATGCCAGGCTCTATATTTTCATCAGAATAAGTAATCAAACGAGATGACCTTGATCAACCAAAGTTTGTGCTGATGGGGAGTTACCAATAAATCCCTTTCAAGATTCCATTAGGACTTCATGGGAAAATCCTTTAAAAATAATAAACAAAAAAACATAATCAAAACATGCCCAAAATTTAAAATCCATGTGTCTAGATTCAATTGATGCTTCAATATCAAAATTACATCTAAAAAAACTCTCGAATCCCATAAAACTTCAAAACCATACACAATAAGGGGGTAAATCTAAAAAAACCAAATTAAATATCAAACCAAATACAAACCATGAAAACATAAAGGCATATTAAAACTTTTATAATATTCCTAGAAAATTAGTCAGGAAATTAATTTCAAAATAAATATTTAGTTTAAAAAAGAAATTACATTTGAACCCTTTTTAACAAACTCTATACTAACCAGGTTTTTAAACGTTTTTTTTTCAATACCATTCAAACCATGAAATAAATTTCTCTTATAAAGTCCCAAAAATTCATTATAAAAATCATCTTAACCGAACCAAAACCATATATGAAAAAATTAAATAACCCCATTTGTAAACCACATTTCTTTTTAATTCCAAAAATTTAAACAACATATTATATTTTATATAAATTTAAACTCATTTTATAAATAACCCAAGGTTTTATTTCAGGAATAAAATTTAAAAAATCATAATATAATTTATAATTCATAAAAAACATCTAAAATCATCCCAAAATATTAGAAATAATTAATTAAGATAACTTAACACATAAATAATCAATTTGTTTTAAAAAACACGTAATAGTTCTAGAAGATTTGGACACACGGTTTGGCAAACTGTGGTCCAACTATGTGAATCTCTGTTGACGCCCCTTTCCGTCACAGAGTCTAAAGGAATGAAAAGGGGAATATCTTAACCCAAAGTAATTCATCCTTTTAAGAAACATCGAAAAAAGATAAAGGGGTGAATAAGGAGAACATTGCCCATAGGTCGCGCAGGTTCTAGCATGGTCGCGCAAGTATACTTGCGCGCCGCACAAATGGTCATGCAGGTGACTTGCATGCCCTAAGTGATAACCGCCCGGGGTCTTCTCCAGCCTATAAATAGCCCTAGTGGACCCCCCCAATTGGAAGATGATTTTTTCCAGAATTCACATATAGAGCTCTGAATTCCCAAGTCTCTTCTTCAGGTCTTCCGAACACTTCTAAGGTAATTCGTTACCTAGAATGGAAGGTCTAAACAAGAGGAGTAAGGTCTAAGTGTAAGAATTCACTAAAACTTGCATGCCTAAGGTGTTTTTACCCTTAACAGAAATGGACACACTTGTGTGTCTCCCTAATTCTTCACAAGAACTTGTGCGCCCTCTTCTGGAAAGCCTCTAGGGATAATACGAAGGGTTTGAGCCAAGTCTCTCCCAAGTATTACCCTAAGGACTGAGAACCGCGCAAGTACCCATGTGTTGCGCAGGTGTACCTGCGCAACCAGGACTTGTGTGCCCACGTAGTACCTGCGCGCCTTCCAGGACTTGCGTGCCCCTGCATTTTTGGGTCCCCTTCTTGACCATTTAACCCTTCTGATGTCATTCCACCTCTCCTATTCAAGATTCAGTCTTCAAGACACTCTTCAAAGCCATTTAGGGCACGATTTCTTGATTTGACTTCCTTATCTGAAAGGAAATCCATGGAATATCTCTCAAAACCAATTGATTTACAAATATTTATATCACTAAAGATTGAAATTTCATTCATTCAACCTCATACTTAAAGATGAGAGAACCCCTTAAACTGGGCCTCCTTTTCAAGAATAAGCCCCAGTCATAATTCTCAAATCTGGGCATCCTCCTTAGGATTAATCCCTAAAGTCCCCTAATCTGGGCCTCCTTTTTTGGAGTAAGACACAACCAAAGTCCTAATTAACTTGGGCCTCCTTTTTAGGAGTAATCCCCAGTCTCAAATATGGGCATCCTCCTTAGGAGTAATCCTTAAGTCCCTTAACCAGTCCTAATCTACTTTTGATCTGGACTTCCTTCTCAGGAATAAAACCCAATCATAAGTCCCCTCCTAACTTGGGCATCTTCCTTAGGAGTAAGCCCCAAGATTAGATTATTCAAATCTCCATGAAGCACATATACCTTTATGGACCATGTTCTTGGATTTCTTCCCTGAAGTAAATATTAATCCTCATTTCTTATGATTGCATCTTTCATGGCACAATTTTTTGGCTTTAACAATACCTCTTGTTTCTCACACCGAGCATGACTCATGTGAGCTTAGAGTGTAAAAGTAATTATGACATCTTTCTTTAAGCCATAAATCATAAACATCATAATCCCTTAATTGAACTACATGAGTTCTGATTCCTTTTCCAAAATAAAGGATACGTAGGCAGCCCATATGCGGGTACGATCCCAACGTTGAAATAATTCATGTCCTTATAAATGAAAATAAACTTCAAGTGCCCCACTGAGTGGCTTTAAAACCAGTATGGTCATCATAATGACCAAGATACTTTTATGTATCAAAGGATACCATTGACTAAGAATCTCTAACAAATACAGATGATTCTCTATCAATGAAGAACCTTGAATAGATATAAAAGATTCTCTAAATTTCCTACATATTAATCATTGATTGTCAGATCTAAAGGAAAAGTAATTTTATACTTGGTAATGTAATAAGGATTCACAAAAATAACTTAAATCTATAAAGAGAGTCCCGGAGTAGACAATAATTCCCCTCAAAAAGGTTTGATGAGTCCGACCTCCCATCCTCTCGACCAATAAAAATTTATAAGCCTCATCAGTCTACAACTAATGAGCGCCTACCTTTGGAAAGTAGGTTCAAATGGATATGGAATAATTGGATGTTTCCGGTTCTATGAACAAACCCGTTAAAAACCTCTTGGAATGTTTGAATCTTAAATCAATGAGTTCATCCCCAATTCCAGAGGAAAAAAAATGGTGAATCCGACGTGAATCCTTAACCAAGTCAAAATGATGGTTTGATTATTTGTTAGGACCTTATTAAAAACTCAATGAGAGGGCCAACAGAAAAATCATTGACATATATGCCCATCCAAAAGATGTAGTGGCTGAATTTATCTTGATTACGACTGTTATATCAAACATGCACTCTTTTCCAAGATCTTCTGCATTTCCAAAATGGCTTCCCTTAAGTTCAAATCTGTGAATACGTCTGCTGTGAAAACTTCTGTTGTAAATGCCACTGCTGCTACTCCTTCTAGATCATCGTCCGCTCTGAGGATGATATCACCTACTCAGCATCTTCAACGCTGGGTATCAAACGCGTTGGTTAAAGAGTACCATCAACACGGTACCATTCCAACTCTGGAGGCTGCCCGACAGGCCCTCCAAGTGAACAACTCACACCGTTAGTTCGGACAACGAAGACCAGTGATCAAGAATCAGGCAGTTCTAACCAACATCTCCAACTGTTTCGGGTCATTATCCCCAGAATGAAATCACCATTCACTCTCATATTCTGAGGAGGTGAATGAGAAAGTCCCTCAGGGCCTTAATTCAAGGAGACAGGAGTCCTTCCTGAGGGCTCCCACCAATAATTGTCGCCAGACTCATGTGGCAGTGCACCCTCAACATGATGAGGGTACCGACTCCAGGCGTTCGGCTCAGGTTCCTCAAACCCGAGCAGGTAAGACGAATCGCCAGAGGTAAAGTCTGGTTAATAGTGAGAAGGTTCTCATCTCTTCCATCTCCGTAGAAGTCCACCAACCTAACTTGGTGGAAATAAATGAGCGGGCACACACACCTGCCCGTTTTAATTCTGCTGTCCAACAGACTCGTTTGGCAGCATCACGCCAATCCCGCCAGGCAATTCCAGCGGAGTATTATAGGCGGGAACATATATCTGTTTATATGTCATCAGCTAGTCAGTAGGCTTGTCTGACTACATATGATGGATCTCATCAACCACGTTCGGTGAAGTGCAATCAGCAGTCACATACACCTGCTAGTATTAATCAAGTCTACAAACAGTCTCACTTGGTAGCACACGGAGAAGTCAGTCGGAAATCTCTAGCGACAAACAGAAGCCACACTCAATTCTCTTCCCCCACACTTGAGTACTGTCAGGATTCACTGACAGGAAAATGAGGACAGGAGCAGGCACATACACCTACTCCAAGCACGGAATGGATGCATATACCCATTCCAGTGGCTGAAGTCACCAAGCATATTCTATCAATGGTGAAATAGTAGAAGAAAATCCCTGCTCATATTCTAGATGCTTGTCAGGTTATTATAACTGCTTCAGCAACATCTCAGGGAAAGACACATAAATTTATCCCAACCAGTGGAGTGACACATCAATAATTCACTCCGGAATAGACACACACATATATTCTAGTTGAAGAGGGTTGTGGGGCGTACTCCCCCATATCATACGGAAAACCAATTCAGGCACATGCACCTTATTTGAGCGGAGATAATCTGCCTAACCTGATCATTTCTCCTAAGTAGGCACACACACCTACTAAATTGAGTAAGAAGGCATCTAAGAAAAAGACTCGTTCAGTATAGTCAAGAAATCAAGAGCCAATCTGTAATAAGGCCTTGCTCGATGCTGGAGTTCTTGAAGCCCTCAGACAGTTATCTGTTGGAATGCAAGATTCTACTCCCTCATTTCCCAATAGTGGGAACATTAATTCCGAAGGTCTTCAATAGACAATTCCTCATGAAGTCTTGCTTCATGACAATTCGGTCGATCTCGAAGTTTCATCTTCAGATGAGAGCCACAGGAACTCTCTGTGTGGTCAGAAGAACAAGGAGCAAGAGATCGCATCTTTTGTTTTTAACCCACCATGGTGGTCCTCCCCATGATGATGAATTTCTCTATGAAAGTCCTCTCCACAGTAGTGATGCACATTGCCCAGAAAATGCTCCAATGGAAAATGTAGTGCTGAGAAATCCCTCTTATCTTGAGGCACTTGCAAATGCAAAACCAGTCATCTTTGATGCTTTATCGCTAGTAGGTGAAATACTTTCCCAATCGGAAGATAGCCCAGGGTGTAGGTTATTATCTAAACCACCCCTAAGTCATGCATCTTCTAGTTTGATCAGTGATTTCTCTACAAATCTTGTTGAATTCGATGAAGCAACAAGGAAGAACCAACTTTTGTCAAATCAGGTAGAAGAATCTTCATTGAATGATAAAGAGGAAATGCTGAACATGAGAAAACAACTGGAAAAAGGTGAAATTCCAATCATGTTTTGGCCTCTGGCTGACTCTCAGTATGACATTCCAGAGATGTTGACGGAAGATGGAATTCATGATATTCATCTCAACATATGGAAAACTCTTTTTCAGTTGAAAAAGAAAGTATTATCTTATGATGAACATGAAAATCATGTTAAGATAATAGAAGGGTTACAACGTCAAATTGACTTGGCATCTCTATCAGTCTCTCAATATCTGAAGGCTGAAAAGCAGTAGAGAGCCCTTCAGCATTCATGCCTTAGCGCACTAAGAAGATTGCGCTAGTTAATTGCTAACGACCCATCTGGTATTCATGTTATAGGATGGGGTGTTCATGGAGTACTAAATTTCACTGTTGTAACACCCCGATCTTCCACAATATGCTTCTCATTCAATAATGCAATAGCTTGCATTGTACGCAACTTCGAGTTCTAAAACACCGCGACTAATCAAAGTAGCTGTTATGAGTAGTAATAACCACTTTTTAAAAATATAGAAATTTTATATTTCAAAATGGACTTCATTTTTGGATTCGGAATATCGAAATTATCCTATGTTGAATTTTTTGTATTTTTCTGAGAACTTCTAATTTTTTATGAATAGTGAAAAATACTTAAAAACAACTTTTTTAATCAAAATAATTTATAGTGATAAATTATACTATTTAGTGGTTTTAAAGTATAATTAGAATATATTTTTACCATTTTATCCAATGGTGGTCATTAGAATTAATTTAACATTGAAATTGGACATAAACAATTGCCAATCTTTTGATATAAATTGTTTCTTAAAAACACGATATTTGTTGTGACAGCGGGAATTAATTATAAAATTAATTAATGCAACTTATATGTTTGGAATTTTTTAAAATATACATCATTTTTTTATTCGGAATATCAATTATAGCTTAGGGTGAAATTTTGGCATTGTTCTGAAAAACTTCAATTTTTGATGAATAGTGAAACCACTAAGTGGAAGTTAAATAACTGATTTTTCGTTTAAATGAAATATTACCACTTCTGTGATTTGATTTTCAAAAATCCAACATAAATGGTTGTAATTAAGAAGTAAAATGTGGTTCAATGAGATTAAAATAATTTTTGGTGAATAGTAACTTTTAAGTTCTTAATCGCGATTAGAGGTAATTAGTGTAGTTTAAGGTAAAAATAATGTTTTAATAATATGAGATGAGCTTGACACATGTCCTACCCTCATTGGATGTTCCATTCCCGACCAAGACAATCCATGGGTCAACTTGGGGACCCCATGGAGCCACTTTAGTTAGAAAATGACATAAATACCTTTTATTTAATGTTAAAGTAAAAAATGACACAAACATGAAATGTTTTACTAAAACATTTTTTACATGGGGTTATACAAGTCATATTTTTGACTATAAATAGTCATTGGAAAGATAAAAAGATTTACTATATCATAGTATTTTTTTATAATTTTTATACATTAAATAAATTAAATTATTTATGACATCATTATGATGCAGCGATGACCTCATTATTTAACGGTTTTAATAAAATGAAAAGATAATGTACAATCCAAGGCTTACACTTGTCAAAAACCTATTGGATGAGTAGATTTAGAACCCATATCACCTTAGCCTAGAATTATATAAGTTTGGGACCTCTAAAATCCGAAACTCATTTTATAATAAAGTGACTTTTCTTTACTTTCCAAGAGTGCCCCTCCTCTCCACTTATAAAAGGCCCCCACCTCTACCACCTCATTCACACTTTAAAGCCATTTGACTCAGCCAAACTCTGCCCAAATACTCTCCCAACTTCCCCCTATTACTCCTAGAAGCCTCATGTTGTGCAGAACTCTTCTCAAGGAAGCCTTTGGCTCAAATCAAAAAGAGTTACCCGATTTTGAGGTAATGTCTTCTCTAATGTTGTTTTGTTTTATTTTTCTTCTCCAACCCCCCTAAACTCTTTTTTTGATTTATTTTGTAACAAAACCAGTATCATCAATATACTAGGATGTTTTTATAATAAGGATTAGATCTACACTTACACACACCTACATCTAATGGTTAAAGAACATACGGTTTCTGTGGATGGCGAATTTCTGCCTCACGAAACGATGATTGTTCAACACTCATATAACACCTTCAATGGTGGACATTAAGATGTAACTATATTTATATAGGATATATAATATGTTTATGTTTTACTTATGCTTCTGTATTTCTAATTTATGGCATACTTTATGATTTCCATTATGGGTAAACGCGATAATTTCATTTTAGGAAGTGCGGACTACCGCCACCTCAAAGTGATGTGAATCGTTAATGCCATATGTGGGATGTATAAAGGATGGAGTAAATGATATTATATATGATATTATACTGGAACTATATTATACCTTTATATAATTATGATTTCATTCCATTAAATATGAAATAGAAATGAAAGTAGCGTTCATGCGTACGTACGGCTTACCGTCTCCATGAACGGTGCATTTCATTTTTACCTCTAAATGTTATGTAATAATATAAATGCATGTATATACTGGATATATATGAGATATATGATATCTATATCATGAATATAATTCTGTATATAATGGATATATCACCACATGAACAACTTGTAATTATAAGAATTTTATTTTTGACTTAAGTACGAAAGATCGACAAAATGACCGTTATAAACTTAAATATTTACATAATGTTTATAACATGGTAATAAGGGATATAAAAGGAATAATTAACATGAAAAAGTTTCTTAATTAAATATGAATTAACTCTAGTTTATTATTCAGGAGGTTAAAGAACGGTCGAGTCAGGACAGGACGCAAGGTAAGGGAACTTCTTAACCCAACTTCCATTCTTTGGGTTAATCTCCTACTTTAAAATTATGTCATGATATTATTATGTATTATTTTGTATTTTTACTTTCTTTATGTGTACCTATAGTGAATACACATAATAGATCTATTTTATTTTAAAAATTATCTTTTTAGGGACTTCGTCTCAATCTCCTTTCATTGAGGCATATTTGGTTTTATACACAAATTTCTTTTATACGGTGTATAAACCCCTTTGACTTTTACATTTATTCAAAAGGAATCTTTTTTATATGAAGCGTTTACTAAATGACAAAAGAGAATGTTTTTGTCGTACGTATGCGGCGACAATGACTTCTCTGCCGCCATGACCACTATTTGAGTTCCGGCTTCCTCTATAAGCCATACTTTTTTTTAATGAAAAATATATACCATGTTTTACCTTTCTTTTATTTTGGTATTGAAAATGGTTTTCAAAGTATTTTTATTATATCAATGTGTTGTATTGATATCTTGTGATTGAAATATGGAAATGTTATGTTTCCTTTATGCATGTTTTATGTGATACGATTATGTTATGGTTTATGATATGTTTAAACCTATTCATATGAGGAATGCATTAGACTTAATAAGTGACGGGTGGAGCCCGCTATAGCTCCTCGATGCATCGGCAGGTCTAATGAGACAAACTAGTGTCTTGGCACGAGGCCTTGACAAAATTTTATTTGTGGTCTTGGCACGAGGCCTTGGCTACGTGGTTATGATAGTCTGGAATTATGAATTCCATCATTATGAAAGTGGTTATTGATATTGCATGTGATTATTCGACTAGTAGAATATCCATGTGAATAAGTAAATGACATTATCTCATTTTACTTTTGCCATATTATGTTGAAGTTCAAGTTTAAAAGGATTTTGTTTTAGTCATACATTGCCTTAAATGTTTATGTTTATTTATGAAAGCTTCTGCAATATTGTTATCCTTACTGAGCATCTGAGCTCACCCCTTTCAATGTTTTAATATTTTCCAGGATGTGAAGAAGTATTTTATTAATGACCTGCAGGGATAGTCAGAAGAGGATATGAGTGTGGACTATGAAGACTTTGTTATTAGTTTTTCACTTTATGATGTAATGTAAGACTTATGAATGTATCTAGTGTTTCCAAGGCTACTAAACTAATCGGTCTTTTGAGACTTGATCTTTTGTGATCATGCCAATGTTACGAAGTAATGCACTGACTCTGGGTAGCTGGGGTCGGGGCGTTACAGTTGGTATCAAAGGCAGTTTAGTACTAACCTTGGAAGCTAGATTTAGATAAACTCTGATTAGAGAACATAGCCCGAAGATAGACTTTAAGGATTAGTATAGAGGAACTTCCTAGAATTTTGGTATTATAGAGATTTTGTGAGTTTTCCAAGCAATACATCCCTGTCTGGATACGAGCAGGTAGAGGCGGCTCTGGCACAGATGTACCTAGGGGTAAAACCCGAAAACACCGCTTTGAGCTAGACTCTAACGGGAACTGGTGCACGACAACGGGCCTTGCTGCACTCTTGGTTACGACACTCCCGGGGGATATGCTTAGGATAATTCTAATTTTCTTTACAAACCACTATGAAGGGTTATGATTATATACTTCCTCAAAGAAAACATTCCTTTTTATGATTATGGATTATATCCATAAATAGTTCAATTTATGTAAAGTGTTTTACAAATATGGAATTGTGTATTTTAATTCATAAACTAATCTATTTTATGCCAATGTTTAGAAATGGCGCCTAGTGGAAGGAATGGAAACTGTATCAATGCACGCACTCCGTGTAGGGATTGTCCTCCTGCTCAAGATAATTATTGTGGATCTGGAGATACAACTGGTGCTGATCAACTTATTACCATACTAGGACAACTCACTCAGGTTATGAATAATAACCTTACTCGTATGGAGCACCCTGATCCGCAACGTGGAGGATTAATGTTAGAACACTTCATGAGGCAACAACCACAAAAATTTAATGGGGGTACAAATCCGTTAGTAGCTGAGCAATGGATAAGAACCTTAGAGAAAATATTCCACGCCTTGGGGAGTAGTGAAAGGGAGAAGGTTATCATGGCAGTTTACCGCCTCACTGGAGATGCCAATCAATGGTGGTCATTGATTCAAAATACAAAGGAAGATGATGAAGTATCGAATATGTAATGGAGGGAGTTCAAAGATATTTTCTTAGAAAAATACTTTCCTCATGACCATCGAGCAGATATGGAAAGGCAATTTCTGAGTCTGAGAAAAAAGGAGGATGAGAATGTCGCAAAGTATGAGGCCAACTTTACAAGGTTGGCGAGGTATGCTGCAGATTATAAATGTAACCCAAGAGGTAATATTGATCGTTTCTTTGATGGGTTAAAACCATTTCTCCATAGAGCTTTACTATCACAATCTTTCTCAACATATGAAGATATTGTCTCATGTGTTATCAAGACAGAAAAGGAATTCTCTAAGTCTTATGACAACAAAGTAAAGAAAGAGAAGAAGAGAACTGTGGAACAAGGGACAGATAAAGGGAAAAAGAGAAATAAGGATTTTCCATTATGTGATAATTGTGGGAAGAATCACCCTGGTATTTGCCTAAAAGGAATGGGAGTTTGTTATAAATGTGGAGAAAAAGGTCACCAGGCGTGTGATTGGAAGGGAAAGAAAGAGGCTATCAATGTTGAATGCTACAATTGTAGGGAAATGGGTCATTATGCAAATGAATGTCCTAAGCGTCAGGGAAAATTACCTCAAAAAAGGCCAAGGGATCAAGGACAATCTTATGTTGTGACTACAGTTGAAGTGGAATAATTAATGTATTGGTGCTTTTGGACTCAAGGATTATATTCTGGTTATAATAATAATGTGATATATATAAGGATTGTACTGCTGTACTTGTTTTTTTCATTAAGGTTTTAATATGATGAAGGTAATCATATTTTTAGTTTGTGACAATAAGAGAAACTTTACATTGTTTGGGGAATCTGAAGTTACAATTGATTTTGGAATTAAGAGACCTTTTAGAGAAAGTCTGGACAGAGGTATTTTAGATGACTATAAAGGTTGGAGTGGATTAAGTTTATCTTTGGATAGTATTGTTAAAGGTTAAAAAATTTATGAAGATTATTTTTGGAATATTATAATACTATAGTTTTAGGAAAAGGACAACCTGCAGGGTTGGGCATGACCGTCGCGTCGGACAAAGCTGCAGGAATCGAACCCACAACCATAGTGCGACAGGCCTTTATTACATACCACTAGCCTACAGGAAGTCCCTGGTTATTACAAAATAATTTTACTAATCTAAATGGTATGTGTTAACATTTGGAACCTTATATAATTAGGATAAGTATAATATTTTTGAGTTCTAATATCTTTTTGAGTGAAATATGAGTTGAAGGTTGAAACTCTAATTGTCAAGCATAAATATATATATACATATCTCTTATTCAATGAATAAATTAATTCTTAAACTTTAGTAAAGGGATATTAAAACAAAAAAAAATGTGTTATCCTAATACCTTATGTCTTGTTGAACTGATGATATTTTAAATCAACATAGATTAAAGGCTTTGAGGCCCTCAATTTGACAGTTGATTGTGATTGATGACCTCAATCACTCCCTACAAATATTTACGTTTTTCCTCTAATTATATGTCTCTAATTGCCACCAATTTTCTCCTAATAGAGATCATAATTGGGTGGTGACTTTTTCATTTCCCTTTCCCTCTTATTAAGGCTAAATTTTATTAATCTTATTTCTGATGTGGGTTTTCCACAAAGGTATTTTCTATTTTCAACCTTTTATTTTCCAAGAAAAATTTCAAATTTCGAGGAAGAAATTTATTGAAGGAGGGGAGAATGTAACACCCCGAGCTTCCACAATAAGCTTCTCATTCAATAATGCAATAGCTTGCATTGTACGCAACTTCGAGTTCTAAAACACCGCGACTAATCAAAGTAGCCGTTATGAATAGTAATAACCACTTTTTAAAATTATAGAAATTTTATATTTCAAAATGGACTTCATTTTTGGATTCGGAATATCGAAATTAGCCTATGTTGAATTTTTGGAATTTTTCTGAGAACTTCTAATTTTTTATGAATAGTGAAAAATACTTAAAAACAGCTTTTTTAATCAAAATAATTTATAGTGATAAATTATACCATTTAGTGGTTTTAAATTATAATTATAATATATTTTTACCATTTTATCCAATGGTGGTCATTAGAATTAATTTAACATTGAAATTGGACATAAACAATTGCCAATCTTTTGATATAAATTGTTTCTTAAAAACACGCTATTTGTTGTGACAGCGGGAATTAATTATAAAATTAATTAATGGAACTTATATGTTTGGAATTTTGTAAAATAGTCATCATTTTTGAATTCGGAATATCAATTATAGCTTAGGGTGAAATTTTGGCATTGTTCTGAAAAACTTCAATTTTTGATGAATAGTGAAACTACTAAGTGGTAGTTAAATAACTGATTTTTCCTTTAAATAAAATATTACCACTTATGTGATTTTATTTTAAAAAATACAACATACATGGTTTTCATTAAGAAGTAAAATGTGGTTCAATGAGATTAAAATAATTTTTGGTGAATAGTAACTTTTAAGTTCTTAATCGCGATTAGAGGTAATTAGTGTAGTTTAAGGTAAAAATAATGTTTTAATAATATGAGATGATCTTGACACATGTCCTACCCTCATTGTATGTGCCATGGCCGACCAAGACAATCCATGGGTCAACTTGGGGACCCCATGGAGCCACTTTAGTTAGAAAATGACATAAATACCTTTTATTTAATTTTAAAGTAAAAAATGACACAAACATGAAATGTTTTACAAAAACAATTTTTACATGGGGTAATACAAGTCATATTTTTGACTATAAATAGTCATTGGAAATCTAAAAATATTTCCTATATCATAGTATTTTTTTTCAAATTTTATACATTAAATAAATTAAATTATTTATGACATCATTATGATGCAGCGATGACCTCATTATTTAACGATTTTAATAAAATGAAAAGATAATGTACAATCCAAGGCTTACACTTGTCAAAAACCTATTTTATGAGTATATTTCGAACCCTTATCACCTTATCCTCGAATTATATAAGTGTGGGACCTCTAAAATCCGAAACTCATTTTATAATAAAGTGACTTTTCTTTACTTTCCAAGAGTGCCCCTCCTCTCCACTTATAAAAGGCCCCCACCTCTACCACCTCAGTCACACTTTCAAGCCATTTGGCTCGGCCAACCTCTACCCAAATACTCTCCCAACTTCCCCCTCTTACTCCTAGAAGCCTCATGTTGGGCAGAACTCTTCCCAAGTAAGCCTTTGGCTCAAATAAAAAAGAGTTACCCGATTTTGAGGTAATGTCTTCTCTAATGTTGTTTTGTTTTATTTTTCTTCTCCAACACCCCTAAACTCTTTTTTTGATTTCTTTTGTAACAACACCAGTATCCTCAATATACTAGGATGTTTTTATAATAAGTATTAGAGCTAAACTTACACACACATACATCTAATGGTTAAAGAACATACGGTTTCTGTGGATGGCTAATTTCTGCCTCACGAAACGATGATTGTTCAACACTCATATAACACCTTCAAAGGTGGACATTAAGATGTCACTATATTTATATAGGATATATAATATGTTTATGTTTTACTTATGCTTCTGTATTTCTCATTTATGGCATACTTTATGATTTCCATTATGGGTAAACGCGATAATTTCATTTTAGGAACTACGGACTACCGCCCCCTCAAAGTGATGTGAATTGTTAATGCCATATGTGGGATGTATAAAGGATGGAGTAAATGATATTATATATGATATTATACTGGAACTATATTATACCTTTATATAATTATGATTTCATTCCATTAAATATGAAATAGAAATGAAAGTAGCGTTCATGCGTACGTACGGCTTACCGTCTCCATGAACGGTGCATTTCATTTTTACCTTTAACTGTTATGTAATAATATAAATGCATGTATATACTGGATATATATGAGATATATGATATCTATATCATGAATATAATTCTGGATATAATGGATATATCACCACATGAACAACTTGTAATTATAAGAATGTTATTTTTGACTCAAATACCTAAGATCGACAAAATGACTGTTATAAACTTAAATAATTACATAATGTTTATAACATGGTAATAATGGATATAAAAGGAATAATGAACATGAAAAAGGTTCTTAAGTAAATAGAAATTAACTCTAGTTTATTATTCCGGAGGTTAAAGAACGGTCGAGTCAGGACAGGACGCAAGGTAAGGGAACTTCTTAACCCAACTTCCATTCTTTGGGTTAATCACCTACTTTCAAATTATGTCATGATATTATTATGTCTTATTTTGTATTTTTACTTTATTTATGTGTACCTATAGTGAATACACATAATAGAACTATTTTATTTTAAAAATGATCTTTTTAGGGACTTCGTCTCAATCTCCTTTCATCGAGGCATATTTGGTTTTATACACAAATTTCTTTTATACGGTGTATAAACCCCTTTGACTTTTACGTTTATTCAAAAGTAATCTTTTTTATACGAATCATTTACTAAACGATAAAAGGGAATGTTTTTGTCGTACGTATGCGGCGACAATGACTTCTTCGCCACCGTGACCACTATTTGAGTTTCGACTTCCTCTACAAGCCATACTTTTTTTTAATGAAAAATAAATACCATGTTTTACCTTTCTTTTATTTTGGTATTGAAAATGGTTTTGAAAGTGTTTTTATTACATCAATGTGTTGTATTGATATCTTGTGATTGAAATGTGGAAATGTTATGTTTCCTTTATGCATGTTTTATGTGATACGATTATGTTATGGTTTATGATATGTTTAAACCTATTCATATGAGGAATGAATTGGACTTAATAAGTGACGGGTGGAGCCCTCTATAGCTCCTCGATGCATCGGCAGGTCTCATGAGACAAACTAGTGTCTTGGCACAAGGCCTTGACAAAATCTTATTTGTGGTCTTGGCACGAGGCCTTGGCTACGTGGTTATGATAGTCTGGCATTATGAATTCCATCATTATGAAAGTGGTTATTGATATTGCATGTGATTATTCGACTAGTAGAATATCCAAGTGAATAAGTAAATGGAATTATCTCATTTTACTTTTTCCATATTATGTTGAAGTTCAAGTTTAAAAGGCTTTTGTTTTATTCATACATTGCCTTAAATGTTTATGTTTATTTATGAAATCTTCCGCAATATTGTTATCCTTACTGAGCATCTGAGCTCACCCCTTTCAATGTTTTAATATTTTCCAGGATGTAAAGAAGTATTTTATGAATGACCTGCAGGGATAGTCAGAAGAGGATATGAGTGTGGACTATGAAGACTTTGTTATTAGTTTTTCACTTTATGATGTAATGTAAGACTTATGAATGTATCTAGTGTTTCCAAGGCTACTAAACTAATCGGTCTTTCGAGACTTGATCTTTTGTGATCATGACAATGTTACGAAGTAATGCACTGACTCTGGGTTGCTGGGGTCGGGGCGTTACAATTGTGCTCTCCAGTCAGAAAAGCCCTCTGAAAATGGTATCATGAAAAGTTATTGCCCATGGCCGACCACAAATACCTGGCTTTATTTGTAATCAAAATTTTGCCCAAGAACGGGCTTAAACCAGTTCTTCTCAAAATTAAGAATACAGAGAACAAGTTATTGAATTACTCCTGCTTCAAGCAATAGAGAATATTGAACAGGCCTTTTGTTTGGAGCAAGCACATCACCAAGTGATAGAAGTGTCAGAAATAATCAAACGGTCTTTTGAACCGGGTGATAAAAGTGGATGCAGATTGATGCATCCAGCTAATTTCTGGACCAAGTTCCGCAAGATCAGGAGAGCTTTTAAGAAAGTCTCAGACATAGCATGTCAAGATCCACCCCAGCTCGCCATACTAGGGACTCTTTTTAACCAACCCTCAGAATCAACAAATAGGATTCGAGGAGTTGAGCAAAGACAGCATGAAAAGCCCCAGTCCAGCAGACTGGGGATTTTTTCCAATCATCAATCCCCTCCTTAGTGAAATTCGGTCTTCTCTCAATTGGGGAAGAAGCCATAGAAGAAATGAAGATCCAAATTATCAGGAGATTCACTCCAAATTATGGTTCGTCAAGAAGTTCCTGAGGGACCGAATCAACAAAAGGCAATGTCTCATCAAAGACATGGAAGAAGAAAATATCACAGAAATGCTGATAGAAGGGATGTGATGTGTTATTCATAAATCAATTTTATCAATGTCGTTGTTTCTGATCCACCAGATGAGGCTCACTCTGGGGATTCACATGAAGAGGTTCCTGATCAAGAAGATGTATGCACATATACAAATGAATAAGGTGTGCATACATGAAATCAATGGATTACTTAGAACCTAGGTAATCCTTCAAGTAACCCACTTACCCCTCTATGAAAGGGATAAAACAAGGGGAAGGGAAAGAATAAGGTTACATATCCTTCCTCCGGAGAAGGCCAATCGATATCACTAGAGCAAAGTATTGCACAACAGGAGGAAGAGATGAAGGAATTGAGAAGGTTGAATGCAGAACTACTTTAGGGAAGTCTTCTTCCTAAACGTGCTGGAGTCAGTCAGCCAAGGGAATTTGTTGCACCTACTGAGATGGATCAAGAATATCCTCCTCTATCAGTATACTCTCACAGGTCTAATCCTACGGGTCAAGTGCAACAACAGTTGGCAGTGCTGACATTAGTTGTATTACTAGCTTCTATACCTGTTCAAACTCTAGTCATTGCACCTGCCCAGGTCCAAGTTCAACTAGATGTTTCTCAAAAGTTAAAAACTACCATTGAGTCATTAACAGCTCTTTTAGAGACTATGGAAGGGAATCGTGTGCAGGTTCAACCAGAAAAGAGATCTTACCCTGAATGGGTAGATTCAGTCTCTCCCCCATCAAGTTTTGGGAACCCTGTATTCCCTATTTTCAATGGATCAGGTGACCCTAAACAGCATTTGACGCATTATGTGTCTTGTTTCTATCCTATGATGGGAACTCCGGAGCAGCAAGAAGTAGTGAAACTCAGATGCTTCGTGCGAACCTTACAAGGACCAGCCTTTGTCTGGTACAAAAGCTTGAAATCCCGGTCAATTACTGGATGGGAATATCTACGTCAACGATTTCTTCTTCAATTCAGCTCAACTTTGCCAAAGACAATAGTTTTTGATCTTACAAACTGTAATAAAAGGTAGAATGAAAGGGTCTCATATTTAATTTCTCACTGGAAGGGATTAACATATTCCTAAGCTTAGCACTCCCTCACGAAGAATTATTGCCAATCTGTGTGGAAAATTTGCATGATGAGTTGCGCACACCACTGATCCCTGTGAAATACACAGGAGGGTTTCGAGACCTCACTTCAATCGCTCAACAGATTAAAGATTCTCTTACACAGACTAAGGCTAAATCTCTTCTAAATCCATTAGCTCGAGGAAGAAGAATGGGAAAAGCAGAGACTGCCATAGTTTTGCTTAACCAAGCACCTGTACCTACTTCTACTTCAAAACCTTCATCTTCCAGAAGGGCTCCACCTCCAGAGCACCAACAACAGAGGTCATTTCATCAAGATAATCAAAGTGATCAAAGACGAAAACAATTTAAGGATTTGAAAAGAAAAGTTTACTCTTTTCGAAATGAACAAGTTCCTGGTTATTTCATTTCGGCTCTGGAAAATAATTTGGTTCAATTTCCAATGCCCAAGAGGCCAAACAAGGAAGGAGATGAAGACCGTCCCAACTATTTCTCATTTCATCAAATGTTGGGACATCCCATATAGGAGTGTTTTGTCTTCAAGGACCTCCTACAAAAGATGGTCGACTCAGGACAAGTCAAACTGAAAGGTTCTTCAGCTCAGGTAGAATGTGTTAATACTACAGTTCCAGAGGAGTAAGGTGAGTGGAAATAAGTCAAAAGAAAAAATGCACAAAAATATGATGATTGGATGGTCAGAAAGATGATCAACCAAACTCATTCTATTTTTCAAACACAATTGAAAAAACCAATTGTGCCTTCTGCCATGAATGCTGCAGAAAAAACCTCTTCATCGGAGGGAAAATTCTCAAAAAAATGACACAATTCCAAGGAGGAACAATCAGAAGAAGATGAGTATGTGTCAAAGCCTAAGCTTTCTTTGACTCTGGTAGATTTTATGTCATCTACTTCGAAGCAACGGGCACCGTCCCACCAAACGGAACAGCCTAAACAGGCTAATCAGGCAGAGTCTTCATCGGATGAAGAGTTAATTTTTATTTTTGTTAATATGATTCAATTAACCTATCCATATGTCAGTCGCAATTTCGATTTCGATGAGCCTGAATTCCCTGTATCAAACAGAGGAATTAGAGGAAGTTCAAGAGGCTCAGGGTACAGGGGAAGACATGAATCTTTCAGAAGCCACTATTCCAATTCTACCCCTGCTAGAACTATGTACGCAGTAGAAACTCATGGTCGAGCCCTTTAGCGAGCTCAGCAAGAACAAGAAAGTTCTTCTACCAATAGCAAATTCAGTCCTGGAACAGTTATTTTGGAAGATAATTTGAAACTTCCATATTCTTCCTCTTAGAAAATAAAGAGATCTAATTGTTCTAGTCTTCCAAAACCAGGAATATTGCCAACTCCTATCCTGATACAAGATGCACCAACTTCCAAAGCATTTGCTTCCAAGGCACCTGCTAAACCACATGTTCCTGTTGGGAAACGCAGACCTCTGGATCAAAATTATGATGTATTGAAACACCTGGCCCAATTACCGGATAAGTTATCAATTCTGGATGCTTTGAATTTATCAAAGGCTCTTTAGGAAGCACTCATTGAGGCTTTGTCAAGTCCTCAGGAGTTTGAAATTGAAATTGTTGCAGCTGAAGTCTATCACGTAGAGAATAATCCTGCATAATTCAATGCAGTGATATCTTTCACTGATAAAGATAAAGATGATGTTGTGCATGGACATATTAGACCTTTGTACTTATCTGGTAAGGTCAATGGCGTAGACATCTGAAGAGATTTCATTGATAATGGTTCAGGAGTCAACCTCATGTACATTCGTACACTTTGTCGATTGGGCCTCAAGGAATCTGATTTATCTCCTTCTACCATGATGTTACAAGGATATGATAAAAATGAACAAGAACTATTGGGAGAAGTTACACTCAGAACTCAGTTTGGAGATCTTGTATCCAATTCAGATTTCATGGTTGTTGATCAAGATTCAGCCTTCAACATCTTGCTTGGAAGACCCTGGCCACATCAACATGTGGCTATCCCTTCATCATACCATCAATGTCTCAAATATTGTTTTGATGGTCAAGTTGGGACATTGTATGGTGATAAGGCCCCGTTTAAGACATGTGAGTCTCAATACATTGAGGCGGAATTCTGTCACATGAAGGGAAAGGATAAATCCAAAATAAGGGAGCCTACCAAATTTAATGCTCCGTATGGTTTAGAAAAGATTCCAGTAAATCCATTTGCGCATGTGAGTACAGATTATGTGTTTCCTATCAGTCAAATTGACAGGATAGACCCAAATCAAAATACTCTTATGGAAAGATCCGTAATTTCAATTACGGCAATCGAGCCATACAACATGAGAGAAATTGGGATCCTCCAGGCAATAATGAAAGCTAAAATGGATATGTCTTCATTTCATCTACTGAAATCTAGAAAGTCTATACTTCTCCAATCGTTCCAGAAGAAGTTATAGCAACATCGGATGTAACGACCCAAAGTTTTTCAATAGAAAATTCCCTTCTTATATCTATGTCATAAAAACACAAAATAATGAACTACTAAGTAATAAGTCACCTTTAAACATAATTTTGTCAACCCTATGTTTGGAATTTTAAAAATCCGGCATACACGGTTGTTCTCAAGATAGTTTTTGGAGTCTAATGAAACAAAAATAATTTTTGGTGAATAGTAACCTACCCTTATGAATAGTAACCTACCCTTATGAATAGTAATATTAACCTTATGAATAGTAAATAAGAGTAACATTACCTATGAATAATAAAATAAAATTTAGACATCATAGAAAGTGATAATTTGACCTTAGTAAACATTTTTGATATTTTATAAATCATAAATGATTAATTATAATTAATTAATTAATTTAAAAGAATATTTATTTTCATGAAATATATTCATAAATTATTGAATCAATGTCTAATAGTTTTTAGATAATTTTATAAGACCCTTCGTAATTTTTGAAAGAACTATAAAATCAGTTTTAATCTTAAAAACTGTTTATTCTAAGTAAATTATGATTTTATTTAAATATTAAATTAATAATACTTAGAAAATTATTTTTGAAAAATGGACTTCATTTTTGGATTCTACACGTCGAAAAATGGTTGGGGTAAAATTTTGGGATTTTTCTAAGATACTTGAATTTTTGATGAATAGTATAATACATTAATTTATCATATAAATGCATTTTAATTAAAACCCACTATTCCTGACATCACAAGTGATGTAAGCACCCAAATCCCGAATTCACAAGTCAAATTTACTATTCTTGGTCATCCAAGACTCACTATTCCTTGTCCTTGGTGGAATTAATAAACTAATCAATTTAATATTAAGAAAACCCCTCTCCCCTCCACTATAAAAGTCACCCTTCACTCCCTCTTTTCCTCACACCTCTCAAGCTCCAAGACTTCTCTAAATTCTGCCCAAACACCTTCCCTAGCTCATCCCCCACGTCCAAAATCTGCTGGTATCATCAAAAGACCAATCCTAGCTTCCTTAAAGAGGAACTCAAGAGGAGGATTCTAAAGGTAATTTCTCTCCCTCTTCTCCTTTAATTTCCTTTCAAGTCCAAGTTCCTTTCTTGATCTCCCTCTATCTATCTTCATCCAAATTGTTCTGTAAATCCGGTATTATATATATACTGTAATATTATGATTCTAATGTTATATTATATCACCCCTCACCCTTTCCCCCTTCCTTTTATTTTATTAAAGAGAACGTTGTTCATGTGGTGATAATTTATCACCTTCAAAAACAACATGCTCTCTTCTTCCATTTATACCTTCAATCTGGTCATGAAACCATTTTTATGGTTGAAACAGAATGTTTTATATGTATTATTTTCTATTTTATGCTCTGGAAATAACCTATGGCCATATTACTAAGATAAATGTTAAAACAAAATCGTTGTGATCCAAAAACCGCTCAAATTAACCCAAATAACCATCATTAAATTTTTATCTAATGATTCATCCAATTAGATCTAATATAACTCATTATAAAATCATTCAATATTCTGTAATATCATTAATTACATGTAATATCAGTTCTGGATGTTTAACCATGATCTACCCAAACATAAAATTAAGAATACAAGTGGACCGCTCAAGAAAACCATAAAAACGAACATCCCCGATCAATGTTTTTAAACTCTATAAGTCATCCAAAGGAACATAATATGAAATAATAAAACCAGAATGAACCCTATTAATGTATAAAAGGTTCTGGAATTTCTAATTAATGAATATAATGTCATTATACAGGACATTAAAGAGAAGGAGGCATTCGAGTACAAGGTAAAGAGAAATCTCAAACCCAATTTTCTTCCTTCGGGTTCTCCCTCTTTCACTCCATTTTTGATGTGGTTACTCCTCAAAGGTCTTTTGTTCATCATTTCCTTTACTTTTCTGGGATATACATGTTTTTCACTAGTTTTTATGTCCATCAAAATGTTTTCCAAAAGAACTCTTCTTTCAAGATCTCACATTTTGCCTCTCATTCAAGGTTGATGGTTCTTATATCAAGTATGTTGTTCCCTCTTTCTTTTGGGAACCCAAAGCTTATGAATGTGTTATTATGAGATGAAACCCATTCCTTTCCATGGGTTATTTATATACATGTTTGATATGTGTTCTATGTGGCAAGCATGATAATGATAATGTTATGATGTGACGGGTGCGCCCGGAATTATATAGCGCTCCAATGCATTGGGTAAAGTGATGAATCTCATGAGTAAATGTGAAATTATGCGTGAACATGATGCTAGCTTTGTTCACAATTATGTGTGGTAGTTAACCACTAAGACATGATGTTTCATTTTTATGCTTTGCCACATTTCAAGTTTATTGTTTATGCTCCTCTCATGTTCAAGATCTTCTTCCTATGTCATGATTATGCTCACCTCATGCTATATTGTTCTTATCTATCCTCTTACTGGGCTTTTAGCTCACCCCTTTTGATGTATATCCTCAGGTGGCTACATGTACTAAGGAGAGGACAAGTTCTACTAAGAAGCTATACAAGAAGAAATTAAATGAATTTTTTTTTATGCTTGATGTTGTACTTGTTATGTGTAGTCCTAGTTTGCCCAAGACACTAAACCTATGTATCCTCCATATGTAATACTATTATGTTTTTTTATCTCTGAAATGATGTAATAGTAATGTAAGAAAAGGCTGGGTCACTATAGTTGGTATCAGAGGAAAGGTTTAGTTAATTTGGGAATTAGGATTAGTGAACCCTAAAGAAAACCTCTAGCATGAGACTAAGTACAAATATGCACACAAGGATATTTACCTAGGGATCCCATATGTTATGTTTTTGGTATAATTGTTTAAAAGGATAAGTTATTCATGACTTGTTTACTTATGTTTTGTTCTAACCTTTTCTATTTTAGAAAATGGTGGGAACCAGGAGAAATCATGCCAACAACTCTTATGAAGGCCAATGAAACGATTGCCCGAATGACATCCCCAATGATTTTGGATGTGGAGTTCAAAACTTCATGACGATGATTACCCAATTATCCCGGGTTATGAATAATAACCATAATAATGGGGAACATCCTCCTTCACCAAAGAGGGAGCAGCTAGCTATCGAAATTTTTATGCGGCAACGACCACCGACGTTTTGTGGATCTTCCGATCCACTAGTTACGGAACAGTGGGTCAACTCCATGGAGAAGATCTTTTCTGTTCTTCACTGTTCCGAGACAGAGAAGGTGACTCTAGCCGTTTATCGTCTAGATGGAGAAGCTGATCAATGGTGGGCTTTGATTAAGAACACCAAGCCAAGGGATGAAATTGAAGAGATGGAATGGGAAGACTTTAAGATAATGTTTCTTAATAAGTACTTCTCACGAACTCTTTGCACGAATATAGAGAGAGAATTCATAGAGCTCAAGCAAAAAGAAGGAGAATCTGTCACAACCTATGAAGCAAATTTCACAAGGCTCGCAAGGTATGCTTCGGGTTTTTTTATCAACAATGATAGCAAAATTGATAGATTCTTTAGTGGATTAAAACCACATCTTCGAAAAGCTCTTGCAATTCGAGACTTTGGGAGTTATGAAGAAGTTGTTCGGTGTGCTCTCAAAGTGGAGATGGAGTTTGGAGAATGGTCCCATGGCTATGGTGATAGGAAAAGAAAGATGGAGTTTCAAGTTGGTGGATCTAGTGATAAAGATGGGAAGAAAACACAACGACCCACTTGCCAAAAATGTGGGAAGTTGCATAGTGGGAACTGCCTCAAAGGGACGGGGAAATGCTTCAAGTGTGGGAAAGAAGGACACCTAGCTCACGAGTGTCGAAGAGACATGAAAAAGAAGGATAATGTAGCCGATGAAAGGAGATAACCACTCGTGGTTCAATGCTACAATTGTAAGGAGCTAGGGCACTACTCAAACCAGTGCACTAAACCTCGAGCTTTCGAGGGTAATCAGCGCCAACAACCACCAAAGCCAAAGGAACAAGGGAAGGCTTATGCCATCACTACTGCGGAGGTGGAACATGATAATGAAGTCGTACAAGGTACACTTCCTATTCACTCAAGAATGGCAAAAGTCTTATTTGATTCTGGTTCTACGCATTCCTTTATATCTTTCAAGTTTGCTAGAACTATAGAATCGAAGCCCCGAAACCTTGAAGTAGAGATATCTGTAAAAACACCAAGTGGTGCAATCATTGCAACCCAAGTGTTTGATTCTTCTCCTATTGACGTATGTGGGAAGATTCTTCCGGAAAATCTCATAATACTTCCCTTGGTGGAATTCGACGCTATAATGGGAATGGATTGGCTCTCGTTATATAGAGCACATATCAACTGTCGGGAAAAGGAAATATATTTTCGTATTCCGAACCATCCCATGCTCCTCTACAAATTCAAGGAAGATCATGAATCTCCTTTGAGAAATCCTTCAATGGTGTGGGTGATGATTCCCTATGAAGAAGCATACCTCTCCCAAATGATTGAGTCAAAGGAAAGTTCCAACCTTGAGGAAATGCCCATCGTAAGGGAATACAGCGATGTATTTCCCGAAGAGTTACCCGGAATTCCTCCGGATCGTGAGGTAGAGTTCTCAATTGAACTCATACCCGGAGCTACTCCTATCTCAAAGTGCCCCTATAGGATGGCTCCTATCGAACTGGAGGAGTTAAAGAAGTAGCTGCAAGAGCATCTGGACAAAGGGTTCATACGCCCTAGTGCATCATCTTGGGGTGCGCCAGTGCTCTTTGTGAAGAAGAAGGATGGTACCATGCGGCTGTGTATCGATTATCGGGAACTCAACAAGATCACCATAAAGAATAAGTATCCTCTCCCAAGGATTGATGAATTGTTCGATCAGTTATGAGGAGCTCAATACTTCTCAAAGGTGGATCTTCATTCTGGATATCATCAAGTAAAGGTGAAGAAGGAAGATATTCAGAAGACTGCCTTCCGTACAAGGTATGGGCACTATGAGTTTTTGGTGATGCCCTTTGGACTTACTAATTCCCCTGAAATCTTCATGGATTTGATGAATAGAGTCTTTAGACATTACCTCGACAAATTTGTGGTAGTGTTTATTGATGATATTCTCATTTACTCCAAGAGTAAGGAGGAACATGAAGAATATCTAGGACTTGTGTTGGCGACATTGAGAAAGGAGAAGTTGTACGCCAAGTTCAGAAAGTGTGACTTTTGGATGAATCAAGTCACATTCTTGGGACATGTGATCACAAGCAAGGGAATTTCTGTGGACCCTTCAAAGACAAAGGCGATTGAAGAATGGCCCAGGCCCTCTAGTGTCACAGAAATCCGTAGTTTTATTGAATTAGCTGGGTACTACCGACGTTTTGTGAGAAACTTCTCACGATTGTCAATCCCGCTAACTAAGTTAACAAGGAAAGGGGTAAAGTATGTATGGACGGAAGAATGTGAGGGAAGCTTCAAGGAGCTAAAGAGAAGGCTGATCACTGCACCTGTACTCACACTACCGAAAAGTGGAGAAAGTTTTGTGATATACAGTGATGCTTCAAAGAAAGGCTTGGGTTGTGTACTCATGCAAAATGATAATGTGATAGCCTACGCCTCACGACAGTTGAAGATCCATGAGCAGAACTACCCGACGCATGATCTAGAGCTGGCAGCCGTGATTTTTGCGTTGAAAATCTGGCGGCACTACCTTTATGGTGAGAAGTGTGACATATACACCGACCACAAGAGCCTAAAGTATATATTCACACAAAAGGAGCTCAACATGCGTCAAAGGAGATGGTTAGAGCTAATCAAGGATTACGATTGCTCTATTCACTATCATCCTGGAAAGGCAAACAAGGTAGCTGATGCTCTAAGCAGGAAAGAACCTGCTACTCTATCCATGTTGAGGATTGAGAAAGACCATATCTTCTTGGATATGCAAAGGATGGATTTGGGAATCGTAAGGGCAGGGGATACATCTTACCTTGCCCAAATGATTGCGCAATCATCCATCCAATAGAAGATCAAGGAAGCACAAAGGGATGATGTGGAGATACAAAAGAGGGTGAATGCAGTAAAGGAAGGAAAGCTGCAAGAGTTCCATATCGACGATGATGGTGTGATTCGGTTTGGAAAGCGGCTTTGTGTGCCTTCATCACCTGGAATAAATAAGGAGATATTGGATAATGCACATAGATCAACTTTCTCTATTCATCCTGGAAGTACCAAGATGTATCGTGATCTCCGAGAACACTTATGGTGGGATAACATGAAGAAGGAGATTGCAGAATATATATCAAGGTGCTTGGTGTGTCAGCAAGTTAAAGCTGAGCGGCAAAAGTCCAAAGGTATGATGCAGCCATTGCCTATACCCATGTGGAAATGGGAAAATGTCACTATGGACTTTGTCATGGGCCTCCCGAAAACGTCAAGAGGAAATAATGCGATATGGGTTGTGGTTGACCGACTCACCAAGACTGCCCATTTTGTCGCTATTCGGGAAGACCTCTCACTTGAACAACTTGCAAGGATATATGTGAAGGAAGTAGTGAGGTTGCACGGTGTTCCACTCTCGATTGTCTCTGACCATGATCCAAGGTTCACTTCTAAATTTTGGAGGATCCTTCAACATGCTTTGAATACTGAATTAAACTTCAGCACGGCCTATCACCCCCAAACTGATGGCCAGTCTGAAAGGACTATTCAGACACTTGAAGATATGCTAAGATAATGATCTCTTGAATTCAAAGGTGGATGGGATCAGCACCTTCCATTGGTTGAGTTCTCATACAACAATAGCTTCCACTCGAGTATTCAGATGGCTCCGTATGAAGCTCTTTATGGGAAGCGCTGTAGAACTCCAACCTGTTGGGATGAAGTTGGAGAACGAAAACTACTTGGTCCTGATCTTGTTCAAGAGATGACAGAGAAGGTTCAAGTCATCCAGAAACATATCAAAGCGGCTCAAAGTCGGCAAAAGAGCTATGCTGACAATCGTCGAAGGGACTTGGAGTTTGACGTTGGAGATAAAGTCTTCCTTCGAATATCTCCAAGGAAGAGAGTCATGCGATTCGGGAAGAAAGGGAAGCTAATCCCAAGGTACATTGGCCCCTTTGAGATCCTTGATCGTATAGGAGTCGTGGCCTATCGTCTGGCACTTCCACCGAATATGGCTCAAGTTCATGACGTGTTTCACGTATCACTACTGAGGAAGTACATTCCAGACCCCTCACATGTACTAAACTCAGAGGTGGTACAGTTGGAAGATGATCTCTCATATGAGGAGCAGCCGGTAAAAATTCTGGACCGAAGTGATAAGGTTCTACGCAACAAGACAACCCGCCTTGTCAAAGTGTTGTGGAGGAACCAAAAGTTTGAGGAAGCAACTTGGGAACCGGAAGAGGCAATGAAGGAGAAGTACCCTCACCTATTTGTGTAAAGTGAAATTTCGGGGGCGAAATTTCTTAAGGGGGGAAGAATGTAACGACCCAAAGTTTTTCAATAGAAAATTCCCTTCTTATATCTATGTCATAAAAACACAAAATAATGAACTACTAAGTAATAAGTGACCTTTAAACATAATTTTTTCAACCCTATGTTTGGAATTTTAAAAATCCGGCATACACGGTTGTTCTCAAGATAGTTTTTGGAGTCTAATGAAACAAAAATAATTTTTGGTGAATAGTAACCTACCCTTATGAATAGTAACCTACCCTTATGAATAGTAATATGAACCTTATGAATAGAAAATAAGAGTAACATTACCTATGAATAATAAAATAAAATTTAGACATCATAGAAAGTGATAATTTGACCTTAGTAAACATTTTTGATATTTTATAAATCATAAATGATTAATTATAATTAATTAATTAATTTAAAAGAATATTTATTTTCCTGAAATATATTCATAAATTATTGAATCAATGTCTAATAGTTTTTAGATAATTTTATAAGACCCTTCGTAATTTTTGAAAGAACTATAAAATCAGTTTTAATCTTAAAAACTGTTTATTCTAAGTAAATTATGATTTTATTTAAATATTAAATTAATAATACTTAGAAAATTATTTTTGAAAAATGGACTTCATTTTTGGATTCTACACGTCGAAAAATGGTTGGGGTAAAATTTTGGGATTTTTCTAAGATACTTGAATTTTTGATGAATAGTATAATACATTAATTTATCATATAAATGCATTTTAATTAAAACCCACTATTCCTGACATCACAAGTGATGTAAGCACCCAAATCCCGAATTCACAAGTCAAATTTACTATTCTTGGTCATCCAAGACTCACTATTCCTTGTCCTTGGTGGAATTAATAAACTAATCAATTTAATATTAAGAAAACCCCTCTCCCCTCCACTATAAAAGCCACCCTTCACTCCCTCTTTTCCTCACACCTCTCAAGCTCCAAGACTTATCCAAATTCTGCCCAAACACCTTCCCTAGCTCATCCCCCACGTCCGAAATCTGCTGGTCTCATCAAAAGACCAAGCCTAGCTTCCTTAAAGAGGAACTCAAGAGGAGGATTCTAAAGGTAATTTCTCTCCCTCTTCTCCTTTAATTTCCTTTCCAGACCAAGTTCCTTTCTTGATCTCCCTCTATCTATATTCATCCAAATTGTTCTGTAAATCCAGTATTATATATATACTGTAATATTATGATTCTAATGTTATATTATATCACCCCTCACCCTTTCCCCCTTCCTTTTATTTTATTAAAGAGAACGTTGTTCATGTGGTGATAATTTATCACCTTCAAAAACAACATGCTCTCTTCTTCCATTTATACCTTCAATCTGGTCATGAAACCATTTTTATGGTTGAACCAGAATGTTTTATATGTATTATTTTCTATTTTATGTTCTGTAAATAACCTATGGCCATATTACTAAGATAAATGTTAAAACAAGATCGTTGTGATCCAAAAACCGCTCAAATTAACCCAAATAACCATCATTAAATTTTTATCTAATGATTCATCCAATTAGATCTAATATAACTCATTATAAAATCATTCAAGCTTCTATAATATCATTAATTACATGTAATATCAGTTCTGGATGTTTAACCATGATCTACCCAAACATAAAATTAAGAATACAAGTGGACCGCTCAAGAAAACCATAAAAACGAACATCCCCGATCAATGTTTTTAAACTCTATAAGTCATCCAAAGGAACATAATATGAAATAATAAAACCAGAATGAACCCTATTAATGTATAAAAGGTTCTGGAATTTCTAATTAATGAATATAATGTCATTATACAGGACATTAAAGAGAAGGAGGCATTCGAGTACAAGGTAAGGGGAAATCTCGAACCCAATTTTCTTCCTTCGGGTTCTCCCTCTTTCACTCCATTTTTGATGTGGTTACTCCTCAAAGGTCTTTTGTTCATCATTTCCTTTACTTTTCTGGGATATACATGTTTGTCACTAGTTTTTATGTCCATCAAAATGTTTTCCAAAAGAACTCTTCTTTCAAGATCTCACATTTTGCCTCTCATTCAAGGTTGATGGTTCTTATATCAAGTATGTTGTTCCCTCTTTCTTTTGGGAACCCAAAGATTATGAATGTGTTATTATGAGATAAAACCCATTCCTTTCCATGGGTTATTTATGTACATGTTTGATATGTGTTCTATGTGGCAAGCATGATAATGATAATGTTATGATGTGACGGGTGCGCCCGGAATTATATAGCGCAATATGAATGTTATGATGTGACGGGTGCGCACGGAATTATATAGCGCTCCAATGCATTGGGTAAAGTGATGAATCTCATGAGTAAATGTGAAATTATGCGTGAACATGATTCTAGCTTTGTTCACAATTATGTGTGGTAGTTAACCACTAAGACGTGATGTTTCATTTTTATGCTTTGCCACATTTCAAGTTTATTGTTTATGCTCCTCTCATGTTCAAGATCTTCTTCCTATGTCATGATTATGCTCACCTCATGCTATATTGTTCTTATCTATCCTCTTAATGGGCTTTTAGCTCACCCCTTTTGATGTATATCCTCAGGTGGCTACATGTACTAAGGAGAGGACAAGTGCTACTAAGAAGCTATACAAGAAGAAATTAAATGAATTTTTTTTATGCTTGATGTTGTACTTGTTATGTGTAGTCCTAGTTTGCCCAAGACACTAAACCTATGTATCCTCCATATGTAATACTATTATGTTTTTTTATCTCTGAAATGATGTAATAGTAATGTAAGAAAAGGCTGGGTCACTATATCGGAGGTGAACAATGATGTCGATTATCAATCCATGATCTCCTCTTTATTTCCCAAGGAATACCCTTCATCATCAATTGGGTCAAAAATGGAAGCTTCTTCTTCAAAATGTTCAAATTTTAACATCTCTTATGATCATGGAAATTCTGCTTCATCATCTACTATGAAAGTAGAAATGGAAGAAATAACAAATGATGAAGAAGAAGATGAAGATCTTAGAGATTCTCCCCCATCATTTGAAGAGGGTATCGCTACCACCGTGGATGAACTCAGAGAAATAAATTTGGGACAAAAGAAGATCCACGCCCCACATTAATCAGTGCAGCAATGACTCTTGAAGAACAAGAGATGTATATTTACTTTTTAAAGAAAAATAGAGACATATTTTCTTGGAATTATATAGAGATGTCCGGGAATGATCCTGATGTTGCTACTCATCATTTGGGTTTACCAGAATAACATCGAGGATTTAATCAAGCCGCGAGAAGAACACACCCAACTTATGCTTCCAAAATTTAAGCTGAAGTGGATAATCTTATCAAATATAACTTCTTTAGAGAATTTCAATATCCCAAGTGGTTGGATAATATTTTCCCCGTAAAGAAGAAGAACAGACAAATTAGAGTTTGCATCGATTTCAGAGATCTTAATCGGCATTGTCCTAAGGATGATTTCCCAGTTCTGATTACAGAACTTTTAATTGATGCAACAGCTGGCTATGAAGCACTTTCCTTCATGGATGGATATTCTGGATATAATCAAATCTGAATGGATCCAGAAGATGAGGAATCCACATCCTTCAGAGCCCCTCAAGGTGTGGTTTGCTACCGGGTAATGCCCTTTGGCTTAAAGAATGCAGGCGCAACATATCAGCGTGCCATGGATCGTATCTTCAAACCCTTTTTAGGGAAGTTTGTTGAATGCTATGTGGATGATTTGGTGGTCAAATCCAAACAATGTTCTTATCACTTGGCTGATTTAGAAGTCATATTCCGCAAACTTCAGCAACATAATTTGAAGATGAACCCCTTAAAATGTGCTTTTGGGGTAACCTCAAGAAAATTTCTCGGCTTTTTTGTATGCCATCGTGGTATTGAAGTAGATCCTGAGAAGAAAAATTCAATCCTTGGTATGTCACCTCCTCAAAATTTTAAATAATTAAGAGGACTTCAAGGACACTTAGCCTATATTCGGCGTTTCATCACCAATTTGGCTGGAAAAAGTTTACCCTTCACCAAATTGATGAAAAAGGGAGTCACTTACCAGTGGACAGAAGAATGTCAAGAAGAATTCGATATTCTCAGGAAATTCCTCTTGAGTCCACCGGTACTCATGCCACCTATTGAAGGAAGACCACTTATCCTCTATGTGACATCTTTAGAGTGATCATTGGGTGCCTTTCTTTCTCAGAAAAATGACGCTGGGAATGAAAAAAGCCTCTACTACCTCAGTCGGACTATTCTTGAATCAGAAACCCGGTATTCAAGTATTGAGAAGTGCTACCTGGCATTAATCTTTGTAGTTCAGAAATTGAGACACTACCTGCAACATCACGAGGTCCAATTTGTATCTCAGAATAACCCGCTCAAATTCATCCTTAGTCTTCCAATGCTTATAGGACGTCTGGAAAGGTGTGCAGTAATTTTGCAACAATTTGACATTCAGTATGTGTCTCAAAGGCAATAAAGGGACAATCTCTGGATGATTTCCTGGATGAACACCCTTCAGTGGAAGACACATCTTCATATATTGAACTCCCTGATGAGGAAGTCTTCTCTATTCAAGAAAGTCCTCAGGCATGGGAAATGTATTTTGATGGTGCTTCCAGAAGTCCAACAAAGAGGAAAATGGAAAATCCTAAATTCAACAAAGTTGTCTTAGGAATTGTGCTCATTTCTCCAGAAAAGTCATTGTTACCTTATTCTTTATTATTATGGGAATGTAGTAACAATAATGAAGCAGAATACCAAGTTCTCATCGCAGGCTTGGAATTGGTGCTTCAAGCACAAGTGAATCACTTAAAGGTAAAAGGTGATTCAGACCTGGTAATCAAACAAGTCAATGGGGATTATACCATCAGAAAAGAAGAACTCATCCCTTTTTATGATTACGTCAGATATTTAATGGCAGAATTCCCTTCGGAACCGACATTTTCTTAGGTCACGCGATCACAAAATGCTCAAGCTGATGCACTGGCTAATATAGCCATAGCTCTAGAAGATCCAAATTGGGATGAGACAACCATCAGTATTTCCCACTGTCATGCAATTTCACCTAATTTTTGAATCAGAATAGAGGAAATTAATGAAATTAGTCCCATTCCTGAACCGTATGGTCATACTACGGGATGGATGTCACCTGTCAGGGAATACCTTTAAAATGGAACACTTCCACCTGATAGAGCCGAGAAAGAACAAATCCGACGATGTGTGGTCAATTTTACTCTTTATGATAGCCCAGATCTCTTAGAGAAAATTCTCTACAAACTTGGTTTTGATGGAGTTCTCTTCAGATGCATTGGAGGTGAAGAGACAGTGGCTGTCATGAAAGAAGTGCATGCAGGAATCTGTGGTGCCCACCGGTCTGTACATAGACTGTCTGATCAAATTCGAAGGCTTGGATACTTTTGGCCTTCAATGATACAAGATTGTGTTGATTTCACAAAGAAGTTTCATTCATTCCAAGTACATGCCAACTTCATTCATCAACCTCTAGAGTTTCTTCATACAGCTAAATACTCGTGGCCATTTTCCACATGGGGAATGGATGTGGTGGGACCTTACCCTTCATCTACGGCCAAGCAGTTTAAGTGTATTCTTACTACTACTGATTTCTTTTCCAAATGGGCAGAGGCAATACCTCTCAAAGAAGTTAGTTCTAAATTCATTGTTAGCTTCATCAAGTCTAACATCATTACCAGATTTGGTGTCCCTCGTACCATATTGACGGACAATGCCACCAACTTCTGTTCATCTGAGGTGAAGAATTTGTATCAAGAATACAATATCAAATCCAATAATTCATATTGGTATCATGCAGTGGCCAATGTCCAGATAGAAGACTTTAACATGACTCTTTCAAATAAACTGAAAAAGATGGTGGATAAAGATAAGAAGTCATGGCGTGATAAACTCTTTCATGCTTTATGGGCTTATTGGACTACCACCCGCACTGCAACGCAGTCAACTCCATATTCATTGGTATATGGAATGGAAGAGGTCTTGCCCATTTAAGTTCAACAACCCTCGCTCAGAGTAGCCATTTGTGATCAGTCATCTACAAATGAACAATCTCAAAATTGATTGAATGAATTGGAATGGTTAGATGAGAAAATATTGTGCACTTTGCACCACCTGGAAGTCTATCAGAATCGAATAGCATGAGCTTTTAACAAAAAAGTTCATCTTCGTTCATTCACTCAAGGAGAATTGGTATTAGTTCTTAGAACTCCAATGATACCAAGAAAGAAACCTCCCAAGCTTGATCTAAAATGAGAAGGACCTTACTCAATACATAAGGTCTACTCCAATGGAGCTTATTCATTAATCTAGATGGATGGAGAACTAATCACTACTCCAACCCATGCTAGATTTTTGAAGAAGTATTTTGTATAAACACAAAATGCATCACTATGGTCAAGTATGACCTTAAATTGCACTATGGTCCAGTATGACCTTAAACTGCACCATGGTCCGGTATGACTTTAAACTACACCACCGTCCTGTATGACATTAAAACTGCTCATCATGTATAGACAACATGACATTAAACTGTATCCCCTTCATCGTCCTTTCTATATGTCGTTAAACTATATAGAAGTCCCTTACGTCCAGTAAGATGTTAAACTGCATAACCAACGGTCCATGAATACGACCTTAAACTATTGGTACTTACATCCAACATGACGCTAAACTGTATTGTCCCTTTTTCGTCCAACATGACGTTAAACTGTGAAAAAGTCCCTAATACGTCCAACATGACGTTAAACTATATTTTGTCCCTGCTACATGACACTAAACTGTGCAGCACCAATAGTCCTAACTACAAGACTTTAAACTGCATAGTCCCTTAATATTTTCTACATGACATTAAACTATGCATTGTTAAGGTTTTTTCTACCTCTTGTTTCTCACACCGAGTATGACTCACGTGAGCTTAGAGCAAACTTCAACCATAACACTCTCTCTGGGCCGCTAATCACATGTAAGTCCCAACACTATTTTTTAGATCATCATCCCCAAGAACAACTTGATCACTAATTCATTATTTAATTGAACTACGTGGACTTTGATCCTTGCCTTCTAGGCTGGGTACGTAGGAAAACTTCCAAGGTTCAAGCCCAAAACCAATCTCTTCACATCGGTTCACCTCCATCTCATACGATGTTGATTCGTGAAACCGCCCCTAGAATCAATATTTTTTACATTGGTTCACTTTCGTCCTTGCTATACGACGTTAAACTATACAAAACTTTTGTCCAATATGACAATAAACTACAATTTTCTTTGATACCCTCACCTGAGAGGGAATCATTATTTACATTAATTTTCAATCATGATTCATTTCAAAGACTATGTGCATACATGTAAACGCCTGAATATTTTATCTTGGGTCAAACCATCATTGAACTAAGGTCCCCTTTCACCCTTCACATGTACGAAACAAATTTGTACAGAGGGTAGTTCTAGATCAACATGGTATTGATTCCCATCCTTATGGGATACGTAGGAACGTTCGAGTGTCCCTCGAATCCAGCCCCAAGTCTTTTGGGGCTAACCCCAAATTCCAATTTCAGTCCCTTGACGAAAAAGTCCCCACAAAAACACCCACTGTGTATTTATTATGATGGTCTGAGCTTTATGACCCTAAACTAAGATCTCCAATCCTTTTGTCCCACACGACGTTAAACTATAGTTCAAGAACTACGTATATATTGATTCCCATCCTTATGGGATACGTAGTGAAGTCCAACATTTCCATTCAGGACCCAGCCACAACATGATTATGGTTAGTATTGATTTGTGTATCTCTACATACATTGGAAAATACCCATCTTTATGTGTCATAATCCTAACCTTAAATATTTTCAGATCTTCATAACCCTTTTCTTGAATTCTAGTCACAAAAATGTCAAACTTATGAGAATTCTTTTGCTTGAATATGTTGTACGTGCCCTTGGGCGGCCTTGCATAAACAGTCTCCATAACAGATTTGTCAGCCAAAAGATGCTATTATTTGACTATATAACCAATGCCCTTAGGTGGCCCTACATAATTCAACCCCCTAACAAGTTTTTCGGATACTGGTAACTTCATTCTTGTTAAGAAAGCATCTTTTGTCCTTATTTGTCTTAAATGACAATATGTAGGGATCCACAAAAATACCCATCCTTAACATATTTGTCTCATATCCTTTTTCATGATCTGAAAGTATTCAAGTCTATGGTTTATATTCTCCTTCTTTATGTTTGGGTCATACCTTCGTAGGAGTGATATCCATCCAGTTCTTTGATAATCTTGATTAGAAATATCTTCTCCATATTCAAGTACCTATTTCCATACAATAAACTCTATACTTCGGAAAATTTGAATCTCCATAAACTTTTACAGGATTTTAGCACTAGGAAAGTAAATTTATGAGAGTTCTTTTGCCTGACTATGCAGCACGTGCCCTTAGGTAGCCTTGAATAAGTAGTCTACATAACGGACCTTCCAGCCAAAAGATTCTATTTATTTGACTATACAGCCAATTCCCTTAGGTGTCCCTGCATAATTCAACCCCCTAACGGGTTTGTTAAATAATGGTAACTTCATTCTTGGACACTAATTCTTCTAATGCCTTTTAGCTCTTTTTCATATCATTCCTCAGATTCAAATATTCTTAAGTTATAGTTTACATATTTTCCCTCATACTTGAGTATGGTACTATGTTTTTAGATGAATTTTCAATGAATTGAGTCAATTTTAATCCATTCGGTCAAAGCTATTTCGACCTTAAATATTAGCCTTTTTATGTCCGACATGCATGACTTTAAACTGCCAGATTTCTTGTTCCTTCTCACCTCAGAGTTAAATCCTCTTTTCTCTCTGGATCCAACTCTGAGGGGGGACTTTTTTCGATGCCCCTTTCTATCACATAGTCTAAAGGAATGAAAAGGGTAATATCTTAACCCAAAGTAATTCATCCTTTGAAGAAACATCAAAAAACAGAGAAAGGGATGAATAAGGAGAATATTGCCCATAGGTCGTGCAGGTTCCAGCATGGTCACGCAAGTATACTTGCACCCCGCCCAAATGGTCATGCAGGTGACTTGCGCGCCCTAAGTGATAACCGCCCGGGGTCTTTTCTAGCCTATAAATAGCCCCAGTGGGCCCCCGGTTGGAGGAGGACTTTTTCCAGAATTCACATATAGAGCTCTGAACACCCAAGTCTCTTCTTTAGGTCTTCCGAACACTTCTAAGGTAATTCATTACCTATAATGGAAAGTCTAAACAAGAGGAGTAAGGTCTAAGTGTCAGAATTCACTAACACTTGCGCGCCTAAGGTGTTTTTACCCTTAAGGGGAACAGACACACTTGTGTGTCGCCCTACTTCTTCACTGGAACTTGCGCGCCCTCTTATTGAAAGCCTATAGGGATAATACCAAGGGTTTGAGCCAAGTCTTTCCCAAGTATTACCCTAAGGACTAACAACAGCGCAAGTACCCATGTGTCGCGCAGGTGTACTTGTGCGACCAGGACTTGCGCGCCTACGCAGTACCTGCGCACCTTCCAGGACTTGCGTGCCCCTGCCTTTTTGGGTGCCCTTCTTGCCCATTTAACCCTTCTTATTCCATTCCACCTCTCCTATTCAAGATTCAGTCTCCAAGACACTCTTCAAAGCCATTTATGGCATGATTTCTTGATTTGAGGTCCTTATCTGAATGGAACTCCGTGGAATATCTATCAAAACCTAGTGATTTACACATCTTTATATCACTTAAGATTGAAATTTCATTCATTCAACCTAATCCTTTAAGATGAGAGAACCCCCTAATCTGGGCCTCCTTTTCAGGAATAAGCCCTAGTCATAATTCTCAAATCTGGGCATCCTCCTTAGGAGTAAGCCCCAAAGTCCCCTAATCTGGGCCTCTTTTTTATGAGTAATCCCCAACCAAAGTCCTCATTAACCTAGGCCTCCTTTTTAGGAGTAAGACCCAATCTCAAATATGGGCATCCTCCTTAGGAGTAAGCCCCAAGTCCCTTAACTAGTCCTAATTTTCTTTCGATCTGGACTTCCTTCTCAAGAATAAAACCCAATCATAAGTCCCCTTCTAACTTGGGCATCTTTCTTAGGAGTAAGCCCCAAGATTAGAGTATCCAAATCTCCATGAAGCACATATACCTTTATGGACCCTGTTCCTGGATTTCTTCCCTGATGTAAATCTTAATCCTCATTTCTTATTACTGCATCTTTAATGGCACAATTGTCTGGATTTACCAATACCTCTTGTTTCTCACACCGAGCATGACTCGCGTGAGCTTAGAGTGTAAAAGTAATTATGAAATCTTTCTTTGAGCCATCAATCATAAAAATCATACTCTCTTAATTGAACTATGTGGTTTTTGATTCCTTTTCCAAAATAAAGGATACGTAGGCAGCCCATCTGCGGGTACGATCCAAACGTTGATATAATTCATGTACTTCTGAATGAAAATAAACTTCAAGTGCCCCCACTGAGTGGCTTTAAAACCAGTATGGTCATCAATAATGACCAAGAGACTTTTATGTATCAAAGGATACCATTGACTAAGAATCTCTAACAAATACAGATGATTCTTTATCAATGAATAACCTCGAATAAATATAAAAGATTCTCTAAATTTCCTACATATCAATCATTGATTGTCAGATCTAAAGGAAAACTCATTTTATACTTGTTAATGTAATAAGGATTCACGAACATAACTTAAATCTATAAAGAGAGTCCCAGAGTAGACAATAATTCCCCTCAAAAAGGTGTGATGAGTCTGACCTCCCATCCTCTCGACCAATGAAAATTCTTAAACCTCATCAATCTACAACTAATGAGCGCCTACCTTTGGAAAGTATGTTCAAATGGATAAGGAATAATTGGATGTTTCCATTTCTACGAAAAAACCCGTTAGAACCCGCTTGGAATATTTGAATCTTAGCTCAATGAGATCATCCCCAATTCCAGAGGGAAACAATCTCATTAGAATCCAAAAAGTGGGATCTGAATACTCTATGTATAGTTTTCTAAATCATTAATAATAATCATGAACCCCCTGAATTTATACCAAATCTTAATACAATGTTTGGAGCTTATCAAAATAACCCAAAAATTCTCAACACTGAAAAATAAATACCAAAATAATAACAAAAAGACATGAAAACATCCATGAACTGATCATGGATTCAGAACATAAACATCCCAGAATACCTTAGTGACTGATAATTCATCCTGAATAGGTGATGATCATGAACCCTATCATTCTTGAACCATCCATTCTCTTGATGATTTCTAAGTTCATTAAAGAGTGTAAATGGGAATAATATCTCCTGAATAATAAAGACTAATAAAAAAAGTGTATGCACTAAGAAACCCAATGTGACCATTCCATATGTGGGAGCCCCACACTAAAAAAATAACCAAGGTAAAAATATAAAAAAACCAAATAAAGAATCATAATAGTCAAGACTAATAAATAAAACAACTATAATAGAATCCAATATCAATAGAAACCCAAATGGAAAGACTAAGATAAAATAATGTATAGAGTGAAGAGAAGAAGGACTAAATGCAAAATATTTCAGGGATACTAAAATAAAATAAAATAAATAATGCCTCAACCATAATCCCCATGTGTCAAATGAATCATGTTCACCAGATACCCTCCCACCAGAACTAGAACTCAATACCAATATTCCACATTCATCCATAACCATCTATACTTGTTATGATGATAGGAATGAGTTGAAAACCCTAGTAGACAACCACCCTCAATCCATGCATAACCTTAAATGATATCTTTTTTTCATGATATTTTAAAAATAAAAATAAAAATTAACTTTTCCCACTTATTTATAAAAAAAAGTAATTTTCCAATATATTTTAAAATAATTTTACTTATTAACATGAAAAAAAATATTTTAAAGAGAAAATCAATATAAAACATTATTAAGAAAAGTTTTATGTGGTAAAATAAGAACCATTTAAATAGGTAAGAAGGGGGTCATTTTATAAGAAACCATTTTAAAAATAGAGTTACAATGTATTATAAAATAAAACACATGAAAAATAGTTATCATCAGAACCAAGTAGCTTCTTGAAGAACTAAGGAAAAAAGCTATAGAAATACTAAACAATAAGATGTTGGATAAGATTGTTCTTTCCTTATATTATCTGTTTCCCTCACATTACTAACCATGGGGTATATCCCATCAATAGAATAAAATGTAGATTAGGTTCACTAGCTAGAACATGATGGTAACAAGTACAACATGTGTAATTAGACTTCCCACCTAGAAACCCATGGTAAAACATAATTTTAAAATGGAATTGATTCATTAAATCATTTGAAAACAATTTATATATAATTCCATTTATAAAAAATAAACATGCTACCATCTGAATCTCTTATAGTAAATAACCCCAATTACCTCCAAGATCACACATAAAAGTACATAATCCCATTCATTAGGAACCATCCAATATATAAAATCACTAAACATTTAATTTCAGAATATACAGGTCATGTTTCAGGGTTTTTTATTAGTTATAAAGTCATTTTTAGAGTTCCAGTCCTTCCTTAAGATTTATTATTATGAAAACAAGTCATAAATAAGGTTTATAAAACCAAAAATTATTTCAAAATTCAAATACCAATTATAAAGATACAACTCGGAATTTATACAAACTCTTAGTGATAATAGATTAAAAAAGTAGACATTATACTTTGAAAAAAAAAGAAATCCAATGAACATTTGGTGAATCCTAAATAGGAACAACCTTCACTTAACAAAATCCCCTAGTTATAGTTACTATGATTTTTTAAAACATAAAAAATATACATTTAAATAACAGAAAATCATAGTTCTATATTTAAATAGTTGTGTGATGGAACAACTACCTTGAATAATTTTTCTTTTTTAAATGGTGTTACAACTACACCTCAACAAAACCAAAAGATTCTAAAAAGACCAAAATGAATCTAAAATACAAATAACCCCTGATTAAAATTTGTTCTCGTGATAACCCTTGGTTGTCAAACTAATATAGAGTTAGAGTGAGAAGAGAAAAAGGGATAATAATGAAGGTTTAAGATATTATGATTGATTATAATAAATAATCAAGACCATAGCATGAGTAAACTCCAAGAATCCACAAAGTTGTAATGAGGAAACAAGAGGGAGGATCTTTTGGGGTTTTTTCCCTAAATTGGTGAGTGGAGAACGATGAAAGGGAATGATGAAGAGCCCAAGGAATGATATACCTTGTAGATTCCAACATAAATCTAGAATTATCCATCATAAATAGCTATAGAATAATGTGGGAACCAATGCTGAGAGCTCAACGAGTTGAAGTGACTGAATCTGGGTAAAAGGAAGCCCCAAATAAAATTATTTCAATAAAGGTAAAATTAAAAATACCAATTTTTAATTATTCGGGGAACTATGAATCATTTTTACACATGGTTGTCAAAACTATGCACTAACCATGTTCCATATACTAGGATCTAATAGAAACATGCATTGGCTTGACACATGGTTAGAAATACTGTGTAAAAACCATGTTATTTGGGTCTATTAAAAATTATATTCATGTCATACCGTTTCTAGAAAAATTTTACTAACCAAGCGCTAATCGTGTGACACGGGCAGCATGCACAAAAAACAAAAATTCTAGCTAAAACCACCCAGTAAGAGAGATAAAATAAGAATAATCCAAAAATAAATAAAATAAAATAAAATAATAGACTATATGAGTTTGGGGAGTGATGATTACAATACCTATTGGTGGATAAAATATGTGCATCTTCTCATATTTTAATGGTATATTTATCATTGCAAAATTTCATATAGTAACCTTTATTTCATAGTATACTAATGCTAATTATTTTTTATTGAGTCCTAAAACATAAAGTAAATTATAAATTAAAGACATCCCATGGAATATAGCAAGCCCAATACCAATAATCTAACATTGTGCATTGTCTCCAAAAGTGACTCATCCACCCTTTACTTTTGGTGAGTTCTAAAAATTGTAATTGTGTTCTGTAATATGTCTAGAATAACAAGTATCCATGAAAAATATATTATGACTAAAGTTACTCAGCCAACTTTTCTAAAAAATTCAATGCTAAAAGATTAGTACCCATATATTCATGGGACTGTTAATATTAGAAAAAAACACATCTAGAACCCACATCTACCTTACACTTCAAGGTTTTACAACTACATTATCATTAGAAATATAATCCTCACAATGTCCAAGAGACTCAAATTTGTTTAATGAATAATGTTTTATTCAATGTCCCCCACTCTAAAATTTTATATAAAAATTTAAATTTGTAGGTATAAAATAATTTTACTAAAATTGTGACTTCTAAAAAGTATAATCTAATCTAAAATATGTATGATTGGGATTGAATTTTCATTTGATATTTTGAAAATTTTACCCACTTGAAGTAAAATTAGATCGAGTATTTTTTCAAAATATTTATTTTATTCTTTATTTTTTTACTAGCTTACAATCATTATGAGTTGAAACTTGTTTGTACATAGTATCTAACCTGCACATAAGCTTATAAATTTTAAATGTAAGTCTATAAATATTTTCTTACATTTTATCAAATATTTCTTTTACCAATTTAATGTATTTCTTTAAATTTTTATTTTTTATTAGAAAATAATATATTTGTCCATTTATTCTAGTAATGGAATATCATCTCTATCTTCCAAAAAATTAGAATTTTTCTCATCTTCCAAAGTAAAAAAAATTACTATCTATAGATAATTATGAAAGTGATTCATGAGTTTCAATCCATATAAATAAAAGATCATTCTAAGGATAATTTGAATAAAAGAAAATTTTCTTCCAACTACAATCACTTTCTGAATCACTAATACTTTTGGATTAGAGATCTTCATTGGAACTCCATATATTTTTTATTTCTCTAAAAAAATTATTTCCTATTTCTACAAATATTTATCATCCTCATAATTACTCTTCATCCTAGTACAATACGATTTGATATAACCTAGTTTCTTACAATCATAATAATTAATGTCTAAAAATTTTGTCTCCTCACATATATCTTTTATTCCCTTCTAATAATAATACCAAAAGTTATGTTTTTAGATAATCATGTTCATACACAAAAAAAATAAAAGGGTTCTCTCCTTCACTATATTCTAAATTATTAACATTAGATTTATGTTTTAATTGATTCCTCATAGTAGTAGTGTAAATTGATGTCCGAGCACTAGAATCTAGATTACTAGATGTTAGATAACTAGAAGAAGAAGAAAAAGAAAATGTGACTCCTTTATTTATCTTCCCCTTATCAGTATCTCTCTTCAATATATTCTCATATTTCATTATATTTATAATAATATCATTATGACTAAGCACTGTAAGATTATTAGTGTTCTCTACTTTCATTATCTTGTATTATCATTCCTTTGGAATAATATAAATCATCATATCTAATTTTTATTCATCGTTAATTTTATTCTCACCTAATGATTGATTTTCATTAATAACTATCATCAAATATTGATACATCTGTGCCACATATTCACTAGGTTGAAAATAGAATGTCGGATAATCATCACACAACATGGATCTTTGAGTCTCAAGAACTTTCAAAGTTCCAAAGTGAGTAATTTCTAAGTTTATTCATGTTTCATTCATAGATTCTCATAAAGAAATCTAACTATATATATTAATAGTAATAAATAAAAGAAAAATATTTTTCACTTTATGGTTCACCTAATATAGTAGCTTTTCCTCATCAGTAAACATAGATAATTTTTTCTCTATAATTCGATAATTTATGGTCATTATAATAAAGTGATACATCCCCATTTTGATAACAAACATCTTAATTATATAATTCCAATATTAATAGTTCACACCATCAAAGATAAATTTATAACTTGGATTCAAGTTATCAATTGTCCCAACTGGAACACATACCACGTGAAAACAAAAAGAGAAACTCTCTTTTACATGGTTATTATAATGTAAATAGAAAATAACTCTTAACAAAAGGAAAAAAAGTAATCTCGATTAAAAGAAAATAAATAAGAGTTGGCTCTGACACCACATGTTTTTCTAGAAGATAAACACTATGGAAACTATAATATTGGGTGGATTAGATAAAAACAATTATTGTAATTTTCATCCCACTCAAAGTGTAAGTTGTTTAGAACTTATTAAATCAAAAAAATAAGAATAATAAGTATAAATAAATTATAGAATCTAAAATATCATAAGTTAAAAACATAACTGATATAATTAATATACAAAGATGAAAATAAAGCTATATAACCAAAAAAATGCTCCATTGTATCAAAAAATAAGAAAGATATAAAAAATTATGCATGAATGAAAAAAAATCATCAACTCATAAAAAGATATTATCATAAATTAGTTTCCAATCAATGGAACCCTTCAATTTTATCTAATGTGCCTTAAGGATATGTAGTCCTGATCCTAGGTAACCAATTTAGACACCTATAAATTACACAATAGTAGAAATATCAAAAGGTATTGAGTTCCAAACCCAAAACTTCTTATACTACAACCTCATTGGAAACACCAGGTAGTTCTATCCACGAGAACCACTTGGATCGGATGATCCAGTAAGTCTACATCAGGACTTCGTTGAAGATAATATTATCCAAAGCTAAACCACCTTCCTATCCCTAAAGCACATCGATCTCCATGATCAATAAAATCACATGCTCTATGTCTAGAACCTCATCGATCATACAAGTTCTAAAAATTAAAAATTACATGAAAAATATTATGATATTTATAAAGATAAATCACATAATGGGAGCTCTTTACCAAAAATCATTAAAACAGTGACACATATATAAGTGATCAATGAATTGTGATAATTAAAACTTCAAAAAAAATGAAATCTTAATGAAATTAAACACATTTCATTCTTTGAATCCCTCAGTCCAATTTATAGGTGAATTTGTAACAAAATCTAAATAGATTGGACAAAAACTCTATCTTCTAATATATATATCTTCAATTTTTATTATGTGATTAGAATATCATCATGACTCTATAATTTATGAAGAAAGTAATTTAGTGAAACTTTAAAAGGTACAAAAACAGGAATGTGTATTTAAGTCACTAGACATTAAATATTTATAAATTAAATCCGTATATTAAAACCCCAAAAAACAAATTCCATGTTAAATCAGAACATTAATGGAGTATATTGTGACTTCTCAAAACCAAATAAAAAGAGAAGGTCAATTGACCCACCAATATATCTAACATAACTATGATATAATTGGAATTTCTACATTCAAATAGCATTACATAATGATTTTTATTTATTTTACAAAAATAATTATTTTATTTAGAAAAAAGAATCAATATAAACTATACCCAATAAACAACAACATTCAATGGATTTGAAAAAGACAAAATAGTATAGTCATGTTAAATCTGATGTTTTTTATGTGTCACTCAGAGCATAATCTAATAAATAAATAAAAATAGGGGTATATAAATAAGAAAATGAAATACATTCAAATACATACATATTTTCAAATATAAAAATTAAGTTGGATGAGTAGTGTGATAAATAAATTTATTTGAAGGGTTAAATGAGAGGAAACATCACAAAAACAACCCCAACATCAATATCCACACCCTACCTATATATTTGAGGATATCTATTCCCCTCAAAGTCTTATTTTACCTAAAATAATCAATTTTTTCATTATAAATTTTCCTTAATTTGAATAAAAAACTACAGACACCTTTCTTGTGCTAAAAGATTGTATGGTAAAATAGTCTATGATTTATATCTATTAGAACCCACTCATAATATTATTCTAAGAGGTACTGTGTAAAATATACAAGGATATAATCAACATAATAAGAAGCTCCAAAAGTTCTTATGAGAGTAGGGATTCACATCACTCATGAGTGGAGTGTTGAGCTACATTATCCCCTTGATAACATTGATGTTCACATGAATCAACGTGATTTTGGAACCTTTATAGAACAACTATTTATTCTTATAAATATATATAATCAAAACAAGGTTTATCCTGTACAATTAATTTTATAATGAAGTTATTTTAATGTTAATGAGAAAAAAATTTAAATTGAGTAATGTTATTATAAAAGGGGATATATAGGGTGGAATTATATTATGACTCAAGAAAATATATGGGTCAAATAATATAAGTAAAAGAACATCCAAGAGAAAATTTACCCCACCAATTCCACAGTTTCATTTATTATCATTATAAGTTCTTAAATATATAATATTTCAAGATAAAAATATGCCTCATATTAAATTTAAAGAGAAATGTGTAGAGAGTCCATTACCAACATGATTGGTCTTGGGAATGTTAATGAAATTATTGAGCATGGATTAGACCCATAAATTTTAATGTATACGTGAGGTATATTTTAATGATTTTTTTAAATAATTGATCTACAACATTAATTAAATGTTAATACTATTTATATTTTTTACAATAATATATATCACAATAATGTAAATGGAAACCCCAGTGAACAAAACATTTAATACATTAGTCCCAATGTAACGTTTACAAAAGAACTATCAATAGAGGAAGATGAAATTTTAGTAAAAGAAAACTAATTATCCACATTGTTTGAAAATAAAATAACATGCAGAATGCTCTACTAAATACCTAAAATTAAAGGGTAAAAATTTATAATATAATCATATAAATTATATTTTCATTTTTTTAATTCTTATTCCTTTTTATTTATCAAAGACTCATAGGATGCCCATTTTTGCCAATTTAGACACTAAAAATATATTTTTTGGATCCAAAGCCCAAATATTTTATCATATCAACAATAGGTGGAGTCCCAAATAAATTTTTAACATACTAAATTTAATATTTTAAAAATAAAAAATATATATATATATATATATTATATATTATATTTCAACAAGAATTTTTTTTATCCTATGTGGTATTTATTTATTTACTCAACCATAGTATGGGGATTCCCAATGCACATAAAAAAATTTATATTACATTAACGGGATAAGTTTTGGGGCATATATAATAATAATTCCCTATCAAAATTTTTAAAACAATACTTATTTTTTCAATGTTTCTGTTGAATCTAAAATAATTTAATACAGATAATTATTATTATTACATTTGAAAATTTAGGAAAAATATTTTTTCCATCTATAAACTGACATCCTTGGAGAAGTATTTATAGAGGTAAATAAAATTTAATATAAAATATTTATTTACTTTTTTTTATATTTTTCTAGCATAACTAGGACTTTCTAAAGTTTAAATATTAAATAAGAGGGAGTGGATTTATTTAGGAATGATTGAACATATTATATGGTGTTAGAATGTTTATCTACATCATAAATAGGGGATTTCATATCATGTTTTTATTTATTGTATTTTCTAAAAAAATTAAGAGTTGTTTTATTTTCTACTTATTTAGAAATTATTATTATCAATTTAAGTGAGAGTTATAGAGAGAGACTTTATAATTGAAAGTCCTCTATCTGAGAAATAATACGATATATCATATGGCGTAATGTTTTAGAAAATGAATATACATTTGAAATTTCATATCAGACACATAAACCCTAAAAATATCAAATTTTCTTCCAATGTTAATAAAAATATTCTTCATTCATTTTTGACGTGTAGGAATCAACTTCATGTTAATTTGATACATTTTGTGACCAGTAGGACACAAAGTGCATGTTTTCGTTATATGGAAAACATTTTAGTTTAAAACAATTTTCACATTGTCAAAACTAAGAAAATAAACTCATATTATCGTTATAGTTTAGAAAAATGTATTATGATTCATTTTCAATTTATTGGAATTGACTACACACTAATCTGTCACATAGTGTGGCTAGTATGACTCAATGAAAAAAAACTCAATATAAAGGTAACATTTTAGTTAAAAACGCACATCACATAGTCAAAATAAATCATAGATGCTCGTATTGTTTTCATAATTTTTGAAAATGAATTATAATTCATATTTATGTGTAATAATTAACCTCACATAAATTTGACATGCAATGTGTTCATATTGACAAAAAGTGAATTTTTTAGTTTAAAAATGAAATTTCAGATCAAAACATTTTTTAAATAATCAAAACCATAAAAATTAACTCGTATTATCTCGATACATAAGGAAAATGTTCGATTATTCACTTTTTATAATTAGGAATTATACTCAAAACAATCTAGCACACAGTGTGTCCAGAATAATTGAAAGTGCATGTTTTAATTTAAAAGTGACATTTTATTAAAAACACATGTGTTGAAAACTCAAAAAATAGATAAAAAAACTATTATTTTATTATTATTTTAGGAAAACATTCTATAATTAATTTCTTACATATTAAAATTTGATATAAAAAACCAACACATGGTGTGGATTGATGAACAAAAAATGTAAATTTTTTCTTTAAAATTAACATTTTAGTCCAAAATGTGTGCCCCATAATTAAAATAGAGAAAAATACCTTGACTATCGTCATAAATTAATAAAAATACATATGATTTTTCTATGTTTAGGAATTAAATTCATATCAATCTGAAACATAGTGTGGTCAGTAACACTGAAAATGTGTGTTTCCATTTAAAAGTGACAATTTTGTTCAAAAAAATTACCATATACTCAAAACTATGAAAAATTTCTTTTATTGTATTGATACTTAAACAAAAATATATGTGATTCATTTTTTATTTTTTTGAATTAACCTAAAATAAATCTGATAGACAATTTGACTTTTATGAATGAAAGTGTGTGTTTTCATTTTAAAGTGACATTTAAGTTCAAAACACAAATCACATGCTAAAAACTGAGAAATAATTTTCATATTCTCCTGAAAATTTTAAAAAAATGATTAATGAATTATTTTTTAGATGTAGGAATCAACATCATGCCAATAAGACACATGGTTTGGTCAGTACAACTCAAAGTGTGAGTTTTCAGTATTAAAAATATTTTAGAACACAATGCTCATCACATAGTCAAAACTGAGAAAACATTCATTGATTATCTTAATACTATATTAAAATGATCCATGACTCGTTTATAAAATTTAATAATTGACCAAACTTCATTCCAATAGATGATGTTCCAGATTAACTGAAAGTACATGTTTTTCATTTTAAAGTGACATTTTAGTCTAAAATTCACATCAAATACTCAGACCCAAGAAAATTCACTTGTATTGTATTTACACTTTAATATAATGATGTTTCCATTATGACTGAAGTGTTTGTTCTTATTTAAAAGTAACATTTTACATCAAAACATGCACAACATATTCAAAACCAAGAAAACATTCATTGATTTAAATGATATTTTAAAATTTATTCATGGTTTTTTTCTATATATCTTAATCGCACATTAATTTTAAACACAGTGTGATAGTTATGAAGAAAAGTACCTATATTTCTTTAAAAGTGAAATTAAAGTTCAAAACAAACATCACATACTCAAATCTTAGAAAAAATTATTGTATTATCTTAATAAATTAGGAAAGTGTTTTTTTAATCATTTTTGATGTATATTAATAGAACTCACATCAATTCAATAAATGGTGTGGTCGATATGACTCAAAGCATGCATTTTATGGTATAAAAGCAACATTTTAGCACACAATACATGTCACAAAGTCAAATCTAATAAAACATTCTCAAATTTTTTTGATCCCTTAGGAAAAAAAATTTGATTTACTTGCATTGTTTACTAATAAACCTCATATCAATCTGATACATGATTTGACCAAATTCACTAAATTTACATGTTATCAGTTTAAAAGTGAAATTTAGGTCTAAAATAAAAGTTACATGATGAAAATTGGGTAAAAAACACAAATTGCACTGATAATTTAGTAAAAATATCTAAAAATAATTATTGATATGTATAAATTATCCTCAGATAAATCTGACATAAGATATGGTTGATGTAACAAAAAGTGTGTGTTTTCATTTAAAACTGAAATTTTCATTCCAATTTTTCATCACATTGTAACACTCCAAGATTCCACGGTACGCTTCTCTTTGAATAATACAGTAGCGTGTGTTATACGCAACTTTGAGTTCTAACACACACCACAACCAATCGAAGTAGCTGTTATCAATATTAATACGTAATTTTTTAAATTTATACATTTTACCTTTGAAAATGGACTTCATTTTTGGATTCCGAATATCGAAATTATCCTAGGATGAAATTTTGGTACTTTTCAGATAACTTTTATATTTGGATGAATAGTGAAAATTACTAAATTTTAATTAAAAACAACTTTTTTAATCAAAATAATTAATAGTGATAAATTATGAATCTGAGTGGTTTAAAGTATATTTAGAATATATTTTTATCATTTAATACAATTTTGGTCATTGGACATAATTTCACATTTAAACCGGACATAAACAAGTGTCAATCTTTTGATAGTTATTATCTCTAAAAAACATGCTTTTTGTTTTGACAGCGGGAATTAATTTTAAATTAATTTCTGCCACTTCTGTGTTTTGAATTTGGAAAAATGGGTTCATTATTTGGAATCAGGATGTCCAAATTGTTTAAATAGGTAACTTTTATTTTTAGACATTTTGAATAATTACTTCGGTAAATATTTTATTTATCATGGTTAAAGGGTAAATCCGGTAAATAAGGGTTAAAAAATAATATTATAATTATAATAAATTACCCTAAAACGTTTTTTAACCTTATTGGTTGATACATGTCTAACCATGGGCATCTTTGGGTCGATTTTGAGACCCCATGGATCCACTTGTTGGTGATCAAATCAAAAGGAAGAACCCGAAGAAGAGGTAATGTTTTCACCACCCTTTTTCAAGTTCATTTCATCTTCAACTTCTTCTTTCTTTGTTATTCCCATTATAAAATGATAAATATAGAATCTCCTATATACTTTTATATTATTATAAACATGGTACAACCATATTTAGTATTCTATTCATCCTTTTAATGACATGTCACCATACGTGCGTACGTACGGCTTACCGTCTCCACATCGTGGTGTAATTGTTATTCAATATATTATTATTTAGATGGGTATAATAATGATTTATAATTCAGGTAAATAATAATTATAACATCATAATTATTCTGTCTATATTATATACCATCCAATTATATAATATTTTAATATCAAAAGAATTATATTGTCGCTCGTGCGTACGTACGGACTACCGTCTCCACGAACGCGATGAGATTCATTCCCCATCGTATCCATTCAAGAATAATTTTCATTTGATGGTTAGAAATAATGCTTAAAGACTTAATATCATTCTGGATATGAATATTATAGAACCTATCCATAACAAATAGTGCTTATGTAACAAAACATATAAAAGAAACTGAGTAAGTTAACACCCGAAACGATGATAATACTAGGATTTTATTAACAAATCAATGTTAAAAAATCATATATGATATCATATTAATATATATGATTCTTGTATAATTTAATAACAATTATTTCACCATTATAAAGTAGGTTAACCAACCATCAACCAAGGAAAAGTACAAGGTAAGGGTTTATTTCACAATCTCTTCATTATCCAAGGTTGTTTATACGTAATTATCTACTGGGACCAATTTATCATCAACATCCTTGTTTCTTAGAAATGTATTTCAAAATATTCTTACTATTTTATATAATATGGTTTAAAGTCATTTATACCCTTGTTTGACTTTTTATAAGAATATTATAAGGGAATCTTTCCGTCATTTTCCAAACAAGGTCTTTTTTAACCTTTTCAACAGAATTAAGATAAGAATGTCTTTTTTTAACTAATACGGCATATGCGGCTATTTTACGCCATTATAAAATCGTCGAAGCTTCCCTTACAATCTTATAAGAATATTTTCAAAGTAAATTTTTTATTTTATAATTATGTGACTTTTAAATGATTTAAAAAAAATAGATATTTCTCTCAAATAGTTTTGATTTCATCTATGTCAACATCCTTTGATGGATTTTAAACTTATTTGATGTTTATTTATTATGATACAAAACTTTCTTATATTATTGAAGGTTTTGTGATATGTTTGACTATGGATATGTTATTTTTATACCATTCATGGTTTATGCTGAAATTATTGACATTTCGCATGCTATTTTTAATACAAATGTTTATGTTATGTTTAAACCTATTCATAGGAGGAATGCATTGGACTTAATAAGTGATGGGTGGAGCCCTCTATAGCTCCTCGATGCATCGTCAGGTCTTATTAGACAAACTAGTGTCTTGGAACAAGGCCTTGATAAAATCTTATTTGTAGTCTTGGCACGAGGCCTTGGCTATGTGGTTATGATAGTCTGGAATTATGCATTCCATCATTATGAAAGTGGTTATTGATATTGCATGTGATTATTCAACTAGTAGAATATCCATTTGAATAAGTAAATGACATTATTTCATTTTATCTTTTCCATATTTTACTGAAGTTCAAGTTTAAAAGGCTTTTGTTTTAGTTATACATTGCCTTAAATGTTTATGTTTATTTATGAAAGTTTCCTCCATATTGTAATCCTTACTGAGCATATGAGCTCACCCCTTTCAATGTTTTATTTTTCCGAGGATGTGAAGAAGAAATTTATGAATGACTTTCAGGGATAGTATGTGGGGATATGAGAGTGTACTATAGAGACAATGTTGTTGTATTTTTCATTTTTATGATGTAATGTAAGACTTATGAATATATCTAGTATTTCCAAGGCTACTGAACAAATCGATATTTCAAGATTTGATCTTTCTTGTGATCGTGCCAATGTTATGTAATAATGCACCAACTATGGGTAACTGGGGTCAGGGAGTTACAGTTGGTATTAGAGAAAGTTTAGTACAAACCTTGGAAGCTAGATTTAGATAAACTCTGATTAGAGCACATAGACCTAAGATGGACTTTGAGGATTAGTATAGAAGAACTTCCAAGAATTTTGGTATTGTAGAGATTTTTAGAGTTTTCTGAGCAATACATCCTTGTCTGGATACGAGAGGGTAGAGGCGGCTCTGGAACAGATGTACCTAGGGGTAAAACCCGAAAACACCGCTTTGAGCTAGACTCAAACGGGAACTGGTGCACGACAACGGGCCTTGCTGCACTCTTGGTTACGACACACCCGGGGGATATACTTAGGATAACTCTCATTTTCTTTACAAATCATTACGAAGGGTTTATGAGTATATACTTCCTCAAAGAAAACATTTTTTTGATTATGGATTATATCCACAAATAGTTAAATTTATGTTAAGTGTTTTATAAGTATGATATTATGTATTTTGATTCATAAACTGGTCTAGTTTATGCCATTGTTTAGAAATGGCGCCTAGTGGAAGAAATGGAAACCATATCAATGCACGCACTCCATGTAGGGATTGCCCGCCTGCTCAAGATAATTATTGTGGAGCTGGTGATACAACTGCTTTTGATCAGTTTATCACCATACTGGGACAACACACTCAGGTTATGAATAATAACCTTACCCGTATAGAGCACCCTAATACACAGTGTGGAGGATCAATGTTAGATCGTTTCATGAGGCAGCAACCACCAACATTCAATGGGAGTAAAAATACATTAGTATCTGAGCAATGGATAAGTTCCCTAGAGAAAATATTTCAGGATTTGGGGAGTAGTGAAAGGGAAAAAGTTGTCATGGTAGTTTATCGCCTCACTAGAGATGCTGATCAATGGTGGTCATTGATTCAAAACACGAAGGAAGATGATGAAGTATCAAATATAGAATGGAGGGAGTTCAAAGATCTTTTTTTAGAAAAATACATTCCTCGCGACCATAGATCAGATATGGAAAGGCAATTTTTGAGTCTGAGAAAAAAAGGAGGATGATAATGTCACAAAGTATGAGGCTAACTTGACAAGGTTAGCAAGGTATGCTGGAGATTATATACGTAACACAAGATGTAAGATTGATCATTTATTTGATGGGTTAAAACCGTTTCTCCGTCGAGAATTAGTCTCACAATCCTTCTCATCATACGAAGACATTTTCTCATGTGCTATCAAGACAGAAAAGAAATTATCTAGGGTTTATGACTTTAAAGAAAAGAAAGAGAAGAAGAGATCTATCGATCAATCTGGGAATGGAAATAAGGGGAAGAAGGGAAAATTTGAATATCTATCATGCAGAAAATGTGGGAAGAAACACCATGGTACTTGCCTGAAAGTAATGGGAGTCTGTTATAAGTGTGGTGAAAAAGTCCACCAAGCTCGTGATTGCAAGGGGAATAAAGAAGATACATATTTTCAATGCTACAACTGCAGAGAAATGGGAAATTATGCCAATTAATTCCCTAAGCGTCAGTGGAACTTACCTCAGAAAAGACCAAGGGGTCAAGGCCAAGCTTATGCTATCACTACTGCTGAGGTAGAAGCTCTGAAAGGCATGGTGGAAAGTAATTTAATGGTTTCCTAAAGTTTAGAAAATCCATTATTTGATTCTGGATCATCACATTATTTCATATCTTCCCAGTTTGCTAAGAAAATTAGATATTTCCAATTTGATTTAACAAGAGAGCTGTCAGTCAAAACCCCTAAGGGAAGTATCATTTCAACAAAGTTTTGTAAATCAGTCCCTATTAGAGCACATAAATGTTCTTTTTCCACTGATTTCATTGTGATACCTATGATTGAGTTTGATATAATCGTCGGTATGGATTGGATTTAGGACCACGATGCGAAGATTTATTGTAAGAAGAAGGAGGTTAGTATTTTTGATGATGATGATAAGGAACACCTTATCTTTAGAGAAGAATCGTTAACACCTAATTCTTATCTAGATCCACCCCCAGTAGCTCAACTAAATTCAATTATTGGGGAGGAAGAGAATGAAATGACTGTTGGTGAGGAAATGAATATTCAAATAGAGTATGTACCTGTTGTGAAAGAATATGTAGATGTGTTTCCAGAAGATTTACCTGGACATCCTCCAGAATGAGAAGTTGAGTTTTCCATTGATTTAATTCATGGATCAAGGCCTATATCAAAGACCCCTTATATAATGGCCACTATAGAATTAGTCAAACTAAATAAAACACTATAGGAATTGAGTAATAAGGGATTTGTTCGGCCAATTTTTTCTCCATGGGGAGCCCCTGTCCTTTTTGTTAAGAAGAAAGATGGATCTATGAGATTATGTATCGACTACAGGGAAATCAATTCTATAACAATAAAGAACAAGTATCCCCTACCTCACATTGATGATTTATTTGACCAACTGCATGGAGCTCAATACTTTTCAAAGATTTACCTTCGGTCTAGATACCATCAGTTGTGTGTAAAGAAGGAAGACATTCTGAAGACAGTATTTCAAACCAGGTACGGGCATTACGAGTTTAAGGTAATACCTTTTGGATTGACTAATGCACCCTCTGTATTCATGGATCTAATGAATAGAGTTTTCAAGTAATATCTCGATTAATTTGTGGTGGTATTTATTGATGATATCTTGGTATACTCCAAAATCTACTAAGATTATGAAAATCACTTTCACATTAACCTGAAGACTCTGAGAAGACATGAATTATATGGGAAGTTTAGCAAGTGTGAATTATAGATTCAGGAGATTTCTTTTCTTGGCCATATTGTCTCTAAAGATGGAATATCTATTGATCCTTCTAAGACCAAGGCAATCCAAAAATGGCTAGCACCGACGCGTATAACGGAGGTACGCAATTTTATTGGTTTAGTAGGTTATTATCAATGTTTCATCCAGAATTTTTTCCGATTGGATAACCCATTAACGAATCTCACATGTAAAGGGGTTAAATTTGTTTGGAAAAAAGAGTGTGAAGAATGTTTTGAAGAACTGAGGAGAATATTGGTCAATTGTCCTATATTGACTCTACTATCGGTGAATGATGGGTTCCTTATTTATAGTGATACATCAATGAAAGGACTTGGTTGTGTCCTTATGCAGAATGATAGTGTTATTGCCTATGCATCACGACAGTTGAAAATTTATGAGCAAAACTATCCTACTCATGATCTCGAGTTAGCAGTTGTGATATTTTCTTTGAAGATATGGAGACACTACCTCTATGGTGAAAAATGTGAGATTTATACTGATCACAAGACTTTGAAGTATATTTTCTCACAAAAAGGACCCAACATGAGGCAAAGGAGATGGCTTGAATTACTCAAGGATTATGATTGCATGATACACTACCACCCAGGGAAGGCAAATAAGGTGGCAGATGCTTTGAACAGAAAATATCATGGAGTTTTGAACGTGATGAGAATTGAAAGGGGTCCTATTTTCATGTATCTAGTGTAGATGGATATGGGAATCACCATGGAAGGTCAAATATCAATGCTTTTTCAAATGGTTTCCAAACCATCTTTACTAGAAAGGATAAAGACTTCTCAGACCGGTGATGAAGAGTTACAAAGGAAGATTAAAGTCGTGAATGATGGGAGATTGATTGACTTTGGGAATGAAGATGGAATTTTGAAATTTGGGAAGAGACTTTGTGTTCCCAATATAACTGATCTAAAAAGGGAATTTTTGGATGATGTTCATAGTTCCAATTTCTCTATACACCCTGGGAGCACCAAAATGAATAGAGATTTGAAGGAACATTTTTTGTGGGACAACATGAAGAGGGGGATTGCCGATTTTGTGTCAAGATGTATGGTTTGTCAACAAGTGAAAGCTGGAAGGCAACATCCTGGCAGAGTCATGAAACCTCTTCCCATGCCTGAGTGGAAATGGGATAATATCACGCTGGACTTTGTCATGGGACTACCAAAGACTCCTAGAAGGAACGATGCAATATGGGTCATTTTTGATCGTCTTACCAAGTCAGAATACTTCCTTGCTATAAGGGAGGATTTACCACTTGAACTTCTAGCAAGGCTATATGATAATGAAGTTGTGAGACTTCATGGTGTACCCCTATCGATTTTTTCTGATCGTGATCCCCATTTTACTTCAAGATTCTGGAAAGTCTTCAAAAATCCTTTGATACTGAACTTTGTTTAAGCACTGCTTACCACCCTCAAACAGATGTACAATCAGAACGGACTATTAAAACCTTAGAATACATGTTGAGATCTTTCTCACTTGACTTTCAGGGTATGTGGGATCAATATTTACCTCTGGTAGAATTTTCCAATAACAATAGCTTCCATTCAAGCATTCGGATGACACCATATGAAGCGTTATACGGAAAGAGATGTCGCACACCAACCTGTTGGGATGACATTGGTGAAAGAAAACTAGAAGGCCCAGAACTGGTGGAGGAAATGATGGAAAAGGTGAAGGTAATCCAAAACCATATCAAAGAAGCTCAAAGTAGGCAGAAGAGCTATGCTAACAACCGAAGAAAGGATTTAGAATTTGAGGCAGGAGATAATGTTTTCTTGAAGGTATCTCCATGGAAGGGAGTTATACTTTTTGGAAAGAAAGGTAAATTGAGTCCCAGGTACATCGGACCTTTTGAAATTCTTGAACGAATTGGGACTGTATTTTACCATTTGGAAATGCCTCCAAATCTCTCCAAAGTTCACGATGTGTTCCACGTATCACTGTTGAGAAAATACATGCCTGACCCAACGCATATACTCACCTATGAGAAATTAGAACTGGAACCCGATCTCTCTTATTGCGAATAGCCCATCAGGATTCTTGATACGAGAGAACAAGTGCTAAGAAACCTGAGGACTCGTCTGGTAAAAGTTCTCTGGAGAAACCATAAGATGGAAGAGGAAACGTGGGAACCCGAGCAACTTATGATGAAGAACCACCTGAGTATTTTTATGCAGTAATATTCTAGAAATTTTGAGGAAGAAATTATTTGAAGGAGGGAAAAATTTAACACCCCAAGCTTCCACGGTACACTTCTCTTTGAATAATAAAGTAGCGTGTGTTATACGCAACTTCGAGTTCTAACACACACCACAACCAATCGAAGTAGCCGTTATGAATAGTAATACCTACTTTTTGAAATTTTATACATTTTATCTTTCAAAATGGACTTCATTTTTGGATTCTTAATATTGAAATTATCCTACTATAAAATTTTGGTACTTTTCGGATAACTTTTATATTTTGATGAATAGTGAAAATTACTAAATTTTAATTAAAAACAACTTTTTTAATCAAAATAATTAACAGTGATAAATTATGAATTTGAGTGGTTTTAAAGTATATTTAGAATAAATTTTTACCATTTAATACAATTTTGTTCATTGGACATAATTTCACATTTAAACCGGACATAAACAAGTGTCAATCTTTGGAAAATTATTATCTCTAAAAAACACGCTTTTTGTTTTGACAGCGAGAATTATTTTTAAATTAATTTCTACCACTTATGTGTTTTGAATTTGGAAAAATGGGTTCCATATTTGGAATCAGAATGTCCCAATTGTTTAACTAGGTAACTTTTATTTTTAGACATTTTGAATAATTACTTAGGTAAATATTTTATTTACCATGGTTAAAGGGTAAATCCGGTAAATAAGGGTTAAACAAATAATATTATAATAATAATAAATTACCCTAAAATGTTTCCTAACATTATTGGTTGATACATTTCCAACCATGGTCATATTTGGGTCGATTCTGAGACCCCATGGAGCCACTTGTTTGGGATAAGGACACTTTATATTAATTAAGTTAAAATAAATACAAAAAGACATAAGCATATATATTTTAGAAAAACAATTGATACATAGGGTTATATATGATGAAATTTCTACTATAGATATTAATTAGAAAGATAAAAAGGTTTCCTACATAATTAAATTTTATTTATAATTTTTAGACATTAAATAATGTAATTTATTTATGACACAATGATGATGCAGTAATTACCTTATTAATGAAAGATTAAGATAATTGATATTATAAACATCCAAATAAATGTAATTTGAGAATATTTATAAATTAAAATGATTTTATAGGTTAATATTACATATTAGTATTATTTATATAAATTGTTTTCAAAGTAACAATGCTGTTATGAATTAATAAAAAACAAAATACCCAATAGTGTCAAAATTGACATAAAAGAGTTTTTAAAACAAATATTATATTATTAATTGATATTAAATTCCTAAAAATATAAGGTTCGGCCAAGAGACCTATATCATGATATTTGTATCATTAATGGGCCACTTGTGGGTCTCTTGGAGTTATATAGTAATTTTATTAACTATATAATATAAAAATACAAAGTGACATGGTAAGTGTCAAACTAATTAACTAAGAGTTAAAACTAAAAAATAAGGTTAATATAATGACCCAAACCTATCTAAATTATATTGGTTGAGTGTTTTTTTGACCCATCCCCACCTTAACCTTATAAAAATACACTTTGGAGCCATTATAAACCAAATATGAATTTATTATAAAATCATATTTCTAGATTTTCCTAAGGTGCCCCTCCTCCCCCTTATAAAACGACACCACTTCTAACCAATTCTTCACACCTTCAAAGCCTTTTGGAACAGCCAACCCCTACCCAAATACTCTCTCAACTTCCCTCACTACAACCTAGAGGCATTAGTTTGATCATAAATCCAACCTAAAGAGTCGTTTTGATCAAAACAAAAGGAAGAACCCGAAGAAGAGGTAATGTTTTCACCACCCTTTTTCAAGTTCATTTCTTCTTCAACTTCTTCTTTATTTGTTATTCCCATTATAAAATAATAAATATAGTATCTCATATATATTATGATATTATTATATACATGGTACAACCATATTCAGTATTCTATCCATCATTTTAATGACATGTCACCATACGTGCGTACGTACGGCTTACAGTCTCCACGTCGTGGTGTGATTGTTATTCAATATATTATTATTTAGATAGGTATAATAATGATGTATAATTAATGTAAATAATAAATATAACATGATAATTATTCTGTCTATATGATATACTATCCAATTATATATTATTTTAATATCAAAAGAATGATATTGTCGCTCGTGCGTATGTACGGACTACCGTCTCCACGAACGCGATGAGATTCATTCTCCATCATATCCATTCAAGAATAATTTTCATTTTATGGTTAAAAATAATGCTTAAAGACTTAATATCATTATGGATATGAATATTATACAACCTATCTATAACAAACATAGCTTATGTAACAAAACATATAAAAGAAAATGAGTAAGTTAACACCTGAAACGACGATAATACTAGGATTTTATTAACAAAGCAATGTTAAAAGATCATATATGATATCATATTAATATATATGATTATTTTATAATTTAATAACAATTATTTCACCATTATATAAGATTTTAATCAACCATCAACCAAGGAAAAGTACAAGGTAAGGGTTTATTTCACAATCTCTTCATTATCTGAGGTTGTTTATACGTAATTATCTACTGGGACCAATTTATCATCCACATCCTTGTTTCTTAGAAATGTATTTCAAAACATTCTTACTATTTCACAGAATATGGGTTAAATTCATTTATACCCTTTTTTCACTTTTTATAAGATGTTTAAAAAGGAATCTTTCCGTCATTTTCCAAACAAGGTCTTTTTTAACCTTTTCGACAGAATTAAGGTAAGAATATATTTTTTAACTTATATGGCATATGCGGCTATTTTACGCCATTATAAAATCGTCGAATCTTCCCTTAAAATATTATAAGAATATTTTCAAATTAAATGTTTTATTTTATAATTATGTGACTTTTAAATGATTTCAAAAAAATAGATATTTCTCCCAAATAGTTTTGATTTCATCTATGTCAACATCCTTTGGTGGATTTTAAGATTATTTGAAGTTTATTTATTATGATACAAAACTTCCATATATTATTGAAGGTTTTGAAATATGTTTAACTGTGGATATGTTATTTTTATACCATTCATGGTTTATGGTGAAAGTATTGACATTTCGTATGCTAGTTTTAATACGAATGTTTATGTTATGTTTAAACATGTTCATATGAGGAATGAATTGGACTTAATAAGTGACTGGTGGAGCCCGCTATAGCTCCTCGATGCATCAGTAGGTCTCATGAGGCAAACTAGTGTCTTGGCACAAGGCCTTGACAAAATCATATTTGTAGTCTGGGCACGAGGCCTTGGCTATATGGTTATGATAGTATGGAATTATGCATTCCATCATTATGAAAGTGGTTATTGATATTGTATGTGATTATTTGACTAGTATAATATCCATGTCAATAAGTAAATGGAATTATTTCATTTTATCTTTGCCATATTATACTAAAGTTCAAGTTTAAAAGGCTTTTGTTTTAGTTATACATTGCCTTAAATGTTTAGGTTCATTTATGAATGTTTCTGCTATATTGTTATCCTTACTGAGCATCTGAGCTCACCCCTTTCAATGTTTTATTTTTCCCAGGATGTGAAGAAGTAATTTATGAATGACCTGAAGGGATAGTATGTGAGGATATGAGAGTGCACTATAGAGACAATGTTTTTGTATTTTTCATTTTTATGATGTAATGTAAGACTTATGAATATATCTAGTGTTTCCAAGGCTACTAAACTAATCGGTCTTTCAAGATTTGATCTTTCTTGTGATCATGACAATGTTATATAATAATGCACCGACTCTGGGTAACTGGGTTCTAGGCGTTACACCCATATTCAAAACTAATAAAACACAAATATATTATCTTTATATTATAGGAAAAATATTGATAATTTATTTGTGATTTATATGAATTAACCACATGTAAATTTGAAATAGTTTGTGTCTGTTATGACTGAAGTGTGTGTTTTGATTTAAAGTGACAATTTAGTTCAAAACAAATGTCACAAACTCAAAACTGAGAAAACATGCTCATATTGAATTTAAACTTTATAAAAATAGTACATAATTAATTCATGACATATAGAAAATAATATCATGTCAATCTGATAAGGGATGTGGTCATATTGACTGGGAGAGCGTGTTTTTAGTTTAAAACTGATATTTTAGTCTAAAATGATCATCACCTACTCAAAACTGAGAAAATTCCATCTGATTATCATGATAATTTAGTAAACTAATCTGGGTTTCATTTTTTATGTGTAAGAACCAGCTTTATTCAAACATGATACATGGTGTAACTGGTATAACTGGAAGTTCCTGTTTTAATTTAAAAATGAAATTTTAGTTTCAAATGTGCATAACATACTCAAAATCAAGAAACCACACTCTCATTATCTTTATAACCTTGGAAAAATATTGATTTTTCATTTGAATATTTTATAAATTAACCACACATCAATCTAACACACAATGTGGTTGGTATGAAAAATAATTATGTTTTCATTTAAATGTGAAATTTTAGTTCAAAATGTGTTTTATATACTCAAAACAAGGAAAACATGCTTATATTTTCTTTATACTTCATAAAAATGATTCATAATTCATTTTTGATGTATAGGAATTAATCTCACATTAATATAACATGTGGTGTGGCTATCTTGGATAAAAGTACATTTTTTATATTTAAAAGTGACATTTTTGTTAAAAACATGTGTCAATAACTCAAAATAAAGCTAACACACTTAGATTAGAAGGATAATTTTAAACAATAACTGGTTATTAATTTCATAATTTAAAAATGTAGCCTCATATCATTCCAATTAAAATTTATAAGGAATTATATAACATTTAAATTATATTTTTTTCATGTACTACAACTAAAATAAACATTGATTTTATTACAAGTCTATGCTTCTTTTTTATGAGTTTTGGTTGATCATTGGAGAATTCCGGTTACAAGTAATTTTTTTCGTAATGGATATAATATTTTTTGTTGGAAAATGAATTTTAAATAAATGTGATTTTATTGTAATGGAATTCTTTAATTTAAAATTTGTATTGAAATTATGATGCCATGGAAGTAAACATTATTTTTTATGTTTAATTAAATATATGTATAAAAATTTAAATTGTTTTTTATGTGTTTATTTTCCACTGAAGAGTGTGATCTTTATAACTTTGGAATCTACAGCTAGTGGGTAATGGATCCTACCATTGATTTGTGTATAGAAATTAAATAACCTTTTTAATAGTGCTAACTTTAGTGTTGATAAAATGGTCCTTTATCAACATAAAAAATCCACAAATAAAGGGCCTCTTTATTATAATTAAAAAACACTGATAAATTCCCCATTTATCAATGATTTTTTATCACTAATAAAGGTGGTATTTATCAGTGCATATATAGTTCAAATAAATACAACTAAATTTTATAGGCACTTGAAACATACATTTTTATATATAACTGATAAAAAAATATTTCTAGCACCGATAAAGGCCTTACATATACTAGTTTTAATTACTGATAAAATGTGTTTTCAATTGAAAAATTTAATCAAAAAAATTCATAGGCATATAATATTTGTTAATAATGTTAACTAATAATTATAGATTCATTTATTCTTGAAACAAGTGTTAGTATTAATTTCTTATAAAAACTCATTTAACTATTGATTATTGGTATGTAGTTATAGAAAAGTTAACTTCAACATATATATTTATTATTACAAATAATTAGTAGTACCTATTATTAATAACAACAAAACATAATATTTTTTTATAATTTCTCATTTTTTACCAATAAATATATTATCTATCATTATATTTCTATTGGTATAAGTCACTTTTTGACTGTTTGTTTTTATCAAGGACTATTTTCATAAAGAATAATTTTTTGTGCATAATTGTAAAGATAAGCAAGAGATTATTAGAGAATAATGAAAACCCCATTAGTTGTTTTGTATCATTTAGCTTTCAATTTACTTGTAAGAGAGACCTATATGCTATATTTTTTTATCATTTTTATCCCTCTTATAATAGAGCAAGTGGAATAGAAAAATAGGTTATGGACCATGGATGAGTAGTGAGATTATCCTAAAGACTGTAATAACTAACTAGTGAAGTGGTGAATATTAAACATATTATCACATCATTGATATATGCTCCTGGGATATAGTTGAGTGGTAGTAAACCAAGTAAAATAAAATTTTCTGTAATTATTTTTTTTTCTACCTTTTAGTTATGTGGTATCAAATCCATAGGTTAAATATCTATTAATTTCTCAGTGGTAGTTTATTAATAATAAATATTTTTTTAATTCCAAGGGAATAACTTTTTTAATGGATACAATTATTATATTTGGAAAAATAGAATGAGATTGAATTTTCAGTATCTTAGACTTTAGGTTTTTCTGGAAATAATATATGTAACGCAATTCAAGAATACTAAAAAAATTCAATTCTAAAAGAAAATAGGAAATTATTGAATAATAATGAAAAGTCCCAAAATTCCGTTTCTTGTTCATTTAAAAATTAAATATAGATAAAGGTGTTGAAAAATAATTCAGTGAAATAAATTTGTGAGTAACATGCTAAAATTTATCAGATAAATCTCAAGGTGAATGAGGAGAAGCTACAATCTCTTTATAATCTTTTTTATGATTTGAAAACAAGATATAGTTAAAACATTGATGGTTTATTTAATTATTATGTCACACTTTTAGTATATATCGGTAGACTTGATAATATATTAATGAATTTTGATATTTTGGAGAAGATCACACAAATATTTAAACCATTATATAATCCAAATGCATCGACACATAAAGAATAATATCCCATAAGACTATCTCTTGATGATATAGACATCATGTTAGTGGAATATAAAACGCATATAAATTCATAAGTAAGGTAAATTCATCAATTTAAAGAAAATGAATTTAAAGTCATATTGAAACTAGAGATACATGATCCTAGAAAAATAGAATAATATATAAGTGATAAAGTATTATAATCTTTGGTGAACAAGTTCAAGAAAGGTAAATTAATATTAAAATTCAGGATATCATTGGATTATTTTAATTGTGGAAAAAATTTCTAGTTTTTTTAAATGTAAAAGGTGGTTTTATGTGGATGTTCAAGGTGAGCACATTCAAATTAAAAAAAATAAAACTACCCCTTAGAATTAATTTCAATTCTGTAAATCCTTATGTAAATAAGTTTTGTGGAAAAGTATTGGCTAAGTTAAGAGGAAGATAATATATAAGAATATCTATTGAATGGTGTTGAAACTAAATTTATATCAAACCTAGAAGATTGTGTTTTCTATTTGATGGAGAAATCAGGATATGAAGAAAAATAAAATGATCAAAAATACTGATTAGTTGATCTTTTGGTCTATTTTTAAGTTGATCCTTAAGATATTGACTTAAAAATAAATAAGAACTGAAATATTGTGGGTTTACTAAAATAATTCTCATGTTATATTGATAATCTTTAAGTATAAATTGATCGATTGGAGAAAATTTTGGAGGAACATGAAAATGATCAAGTGAAACAAGGAGGTTAGGTTAGTTATAAGTTAAAGATTGAGGAGCAGTCCAAGTTCTCTGATTATAACACCCATAAAATTTAGTTTAAAAGAATAATAATTGCAATAACCTTCACAACATGCAACACCAATTATTAAGCAAATTTTAATATACTATGAAAATATTATTATTTAGGTATTATTGTTATAGTCTAGTGATAGAAATGGTGATTATTAATTAGAGTAAACAAATTATGAAATAAATATATAATGGCCCTACTCAATATAAATGTATTGACTAATGCTTAATAAATAAGAACTTATTTTTTAGTAATGTCATTTTATGATTTGAAAATATGTTTTCTTCAAAAATAGTGGTTATAGATTTTTGGGAATGAATATTAAAATTAATTTCTCCCAATTTTAGAAATTTTATAATATAAAATTTTTTTAATTTTTGAAATCGTCATATTAAAATTATCTTATGGTGAAATTTTATATTTTTCTGAAAAGATTGATTTTCCAGTGAATAGTGAAAAATACCAATTTTATAGAAAATTTTCTTTAATTTTCATTATTGATATAGTCTCAAATTTTTTATTTGGTTTTAAGTTTTTATCAGTCTATTTTTATTAAAATTAATCCAATTAATTTTATTATAATCTATATTATGCTTTATTTTTTATAAAAACATTTGTTTACTAACAATGCACTTTTCTGGAAAATCGAATTTCATCGCGTTTTGGGGGATTATTTTAAAAATAATTTCTAATAATTATAGGTATTGGATTTCAAAAAATGGATTCCCTATTTGAAATAAAAATTTCAAAATTTTGTAAATATATCAACTTTATTTTTTGTCATAATGAATAGTGACCGTATAAAATATTCATCACCTCGGTAAAGGTAAATCAGGAAATTAAGGTTAAAAATAATGTGGTTAGGAATTAAAAATATATCTAAAACCAAAATTATTTCCATTGAATGATTTTTTAACCATAATCATCCAATATTAAAATAAATGAAAACTTGGTGCCAATTTTCTTTTAAGATGACCATAATATTTTTTTAAAGTCAATAATAAATACAAAATATCACTCTCTTTGTTTGAATAACTATAATATTTTTCATAGGGATAAAAAGAGTTTATTTTTTTTTTCTAAATGGTTCATTTAAATATAAATGAATTTTTCTATCATGGCCATTAATTTTTAATTTTAATTTATGTAATAATTTCCTTAAATTCTTTTACAATTCTCACATAGAGCTTGTGAAAGCCATAGAAAAATCTAGTAAACGATTTTAAAACATAAAAAGTAATATTTTTTGGATTATTTATGGTTTTCCCTGAATTTTTAGGATAAATGTAATTTATTATGGATGTTTCAAAATTTTATGTTTAAATTACATTACTTTATTTATTTTTCTAAAAATTCAATTATGTGAATACCCTTGAAAATAACTTTAATGGTATCATATGTTAAATAAAATTTTATTAAATGAATTAAAGTTAATAAAAATATTAAAATTATAAAATTGAATTAGTTATGGTCTGAAATATCTTACAATGTCTACTTAGGGGTCAATTTTTGTAACATACCAAGAATTATGATTTATTTATTTATATTTTTATATTTTTAAATTTAATTTCTTTAAAATCATGCAATACATGCAACCTCAAGTCTAAATGAACAGTAATATAGTATACCATTATAATCTGGAAATTAAATTGTAGATATGAATATGAATAAATATATTTTAAAAAATATGTATAACAGTTTTACATAAACAAAATATATTTTTAATAAAGTCTTCATAAGCTTCAAAAAATAATTTTTCCTCAAAAATTGTTTTTATTTATTTTTGTGATAAAATAATATATTTAATTTTTTACAACATATAGAAAGTTTATTTTAAAAAAATTACTTAATTTATTAAATCATCATTTCAAAATTATCTTGGTGTGAATTTTTGAGTATTTTCTGAAAAAGATTTATCCTTCATTGAAGAGTGAAAAATGCTAATTTATATTGAAAATTTTATTTTTTAAAAGAATTTGAAAAGTATCATTTTGTTTTAAAATGTATTTAAAATTAAAATTATTTAATTTATATTATATATAATCCATTTATGGTCATTTTTATTAATTTTATATGTATTTTTTTATAAAAACTTCATATACTTAAGAAAACATTTTTTCTTCAAAACTGTTTTTCATCATGCTATGTATATTAATTTTAAAAGTAATTTCTTTCTATTTCACATCACTAGTGGAAAAAACATTTAACACGTCGACATTTTTCACGTAGGTTCTATATAACCGACGTGTGAAGCTTTAATAATCGAGATATCACATTGGTTATTTTATAACTGACGTGATATATACGAGGATTAGATTTTTCATGTCGGTTATTATATAACTGACATGAAAATCGAATCTGGTGCACTTTACCACATCGGTTATTTTATAACCGAGTTGAAAAATCTAATCTCAGCAATTCAACATGTCGGTATCAAGCGACATATATCATGTCCTTTATTTTACAAACGATGTGATAAATTGTTTTCTATGTCATTTATTAAATAAATGACATTATAAACATTAAAAAAATAGTTTAATATGTCGGTTATTAAATAACTAATGTGCTAAATATTTTAAATGATTTATCACACCATGTATTCAGTCATTCTATTTTCTTCGATCGGGCGACATGTGACTCATCTCTCTCGCGCGGAAAACCTAGAAATGATTCGTCTAAGTCGTGCCCTCTAACCTCGTTTTTTCAATATCATTCTTCATATTTATTATCATCAGATCTATCAGGTCGACTAACAACACCCAAGTAAGCCTCACACAACTCCTTTTCAGTTTTTATTTTCCACGATGCCCTAAACCAATTTTTTGAGATGTTATTTTTCTTAGTTCTTACAATCATGGTAAGTTTAATAGTGTTCATCTATACCATGATAAATTTTTTTCTGGTAAAATAAACATATGAAAGTGATATCATGAAATTTTACGATTTGTGTGTGTTCTATCATGTGTGTGTGTGCGTACAGGGGGTTTCCAAGTGGGTGGGGGCTGTGCAAGTGGGTGGGTGTGTCCAGGGGGGGTGGGTGGGCTGTCTAGTTGGGTGAGGGTGTCCAGGGTGTGTCAACAGGTGTGGGGATGGTGTCCAGGGGGTGTGGGGGCTGTCCAAGGGGGATGGGAGGCTGTCTAGAGGGTTCATGGGGCAGTCCAGAGGGTTCGGGGTGTCCAGGGTGTCCATGGAGGTGGGGGCAGTCCAGGGGTGTGGGGGGTCCATGGGGGTGGGGGTGTCGAAGGGGGTGGGGTCTGTCCAAGGGGGTTGGTGGGGGGCTATCTAAGGGGTTGGGGGCCTATCTAGAGCGTTTGGGGGGTTGTCCGGTGGGGGTCTATCCAGGGGGGTGTCCAAGGGGGTAGGGGGTGGGGGTGGTGTCCAGGAGGGGTGGGGGTGTCCAAGGGAGTGGGGGCTGTCTAGAGGGGTGGGGACTGTCGAGGGGGTGGGGGACTGTCCAGAAGTGTGGGGGGAAATCCAAAGGGGTGGTGGTGTCCAGGGGTGTCCAAGGGGGTGGGGGTAGTGTCCAAGGGGTGGGGGGCTATCCAAGGGGGTGGTGGTGTCTAGGGGGTGTCCAAGCAGGTGGGGGTGGTGTCCAAGGGGGTGAGGATAAGTGTCGGTTGGGATTGACTATTGTATCGTGGTTTTTGAGATTATGACACGATGATTGTATTATTTCATGGATATTAGGCTATAATTTATAAGTGTTGTTTAATTTATAGTTGTTCCATCATGGTGGTCAGTGTTTTTCTATGATGTAGCTAGGATTTCTTTCAAATTGAATAGGGGTTACATTTGTTGATATTTAAGGAGCTTGAGGTTTCCACCATGATTTTCAGGGATTCAAGCATTATGAAAAGATGAGGTGTGTGGAAATATGATTCTATTTGGTTATATATATTTTGGACAGTCACTGACTATGAGAAAATTATGGGTTATGGGGGAGACCATGTCGTGGTTTTCAAAGATGCAGTTATCCTGACCCCATTGTGCCATGATGAGAGGCTTTACACTGTGATTTTCTCCATCCGAGTTTTTATTTTAAATTTTATTTGATTCTCAGGTTTACTCCATTTTCTAAAATTTTCAATCAATCATTCGAGGCCCTATTTTTTTCCTGTATTCCTTGGAATTCCCTCTGCTATGGTGTTTGATTATTTCCTTCTATTGAAATCTAATTTCCTAAAATAAGTTACTTATTCCATGTTCTTCTTCCTTTCTTCTTTGTTTCTTTTTTTCTTCTTCATCCACTTTTTCTTCCCCTTCATTCCTTCTATTATTAGGGATGTTTGGTCATTTTAAATTGATGGTTTAATAGTAATAGATGTGTTCTAGGTTTATTAGGAGGGGTGGGGTGTCCAAGGGGGTGGTCAGGCTGTCTAGAGGGGTGGGGGCTGTCAAGGGGGTGGGGGCTGTCCAGAGGGGTGGGGGCTATCCAAGGGGGTGGTGGTGTCCAAGTGGTGTCCAAGGGGGTGGGGGTGGTTTCCAAGGGGATGGGGGTGTCCATGGGTGTTAGGGGTGTCCAGGGGGTGTCCATGGGGGTAGGGGGTGGGGTGGTGTCCAGGAGGGGTGGGGCTGTCCAAGGGGGTGGGGGATGTCTACAGGGGTGGGGGTTGTCCAGGGGGTGGGGGGCTATCCAGAGGAGTGGGGGCTGTCCAAGGGGGTGGTGGTGTCCAGGGGTTGTCCAAGGGGGTGGGGGTGGTGTCTAGGGGGTGGGGGCTGTCCAAGGGGGTAGTGGTGTCTAGGGGGTGTCCAAGTGGGTGGGGGTGGTGTCCAAGGGGGTGGGGATGGTGTCCAAGGCGGTGGGGGTGTTTTCCAAGGGATTATGGGTGTCTAGGGGTGGGGGTGGTGTCCAAGGGGGTGGGGGTGGTGTCCAGGGGGGGATATCCAGAGGGGTGGGGGGTTGTCCAGAGGTTTCAAATCGTCAGGATCTATGTAATTTTCAGTAGTGAATGTATACATATTTTAATATTTATAATTCATATTTCTTTTTTACAGAAGGGTGAATTTGGTATCTAGTTGCACCAAGATGTATTATTTGTGAACCTTAAGAATAAAGGATCCAAGATGAATTTAAAACTGTTATATATAACTATATTTTATTTTTAAAATCATTTTCAAGAATATATTTTTAAATACGCATAGATTTGTTTTATATTTCAAAATTGTTTTACATTCAAGTTATGATATTTTTCATATAAAAATATATTTGTATTATCTTAAAAAGATGTATAATTTTGATATTTTTTATAGGTAATAATGAGTCGAAGTAGGATTACAGCACATCGAATTAGTAATGAATATGAAAAAGGTGTTGATGCCTTTTTTAAATTTGCAAAACAAAATGTTCTAAGTAGTGAAATTTTTTCTGTCCATGCATGAAATGTTGGAATATGAAGAAGTTGAAAAGTATAGGGGTAAAAGATCATCATATTTTTCATGGTTTTAATCCAAGTTACATCCATTGGATCTGGCATGGTGAAACTGGATAGAATGTCAGATCTACTGATGCTGATGATTTTCAAGATGGTAACTCTGATGGAATTCAATAAATGATTCGCGATATTGCAGTATAACAAATTGAGATAAAAGTGACAGTTGCACGTCTATATGGTGATGCTGAAAAACCATTGTATCCTGGTTGTACAGATTTTACAGTTTTTTCGGCAGTGTTAAGATTGATTAACCTGAAGGTGAAAAATGGATAGAGTGATAGAAGATTTACAGAGCTGCTACAATTGATGAAATACATTCTTCCAAAAGATAACGATATTCCATATTCATATTATAAGGCCAAGAAAATTTTATGCCCGATGAGATTGGGATACAATAAAATACATGTCTGTCCGAATGATTGTATGATATATAGGAAGGAATATGAATTTTTTTTAGAGTCTCTTAAATGTGGGACATCACGATATAAGGTGAAAGAAAATTCATGGGCTAATGTAGAGATTACAAAGATCCATTCAAAGGTATTTTGGTATATTCCTATAATTCATCATTACAAATATTTATTTTCTAATTCACATGATTAAAAAAGGTTAAGATGGCATGCTGATGAGCGTATATGTTATGGAATAATACATCATCCAGCTAATTTTCCACAATAGAAGAAAATTGATGAGGAGTATCCTACATTTGGAAATGAAATTAGAAATATCAGACTAGGGTTGTGCACAGATGGAATGAATCCATACCGAACCCTCAGTAGAACACATAGTTCATGGCCTATTTTATTGGTAATTTACAACCTCTCTCTTGAAGTTTGTATCAAGCACAAATATGTCATGTTGGGTATAATGATCTCTAGTCTGAAGCAACTCAGCAATGATATTGATGTTTTCTTGTCACCATTGATTGATGATTTGAAACTTTTATGGGAGGATGGTATTAGGGAGTATGATTTTTATAAAATGGAATATTTTCAACTACATAAAGTTCTTATGTTCACTATAAATGAATTCCCAGCATATGAAAATTTTTCTGGATATAGTGTTAAAGGGCATAAACCATGTCCAATTTTCGAACAAAAGACTTCATATTATCAATTGCATCATGGGAGGAAGACAGTGTACATGGTTCATCGAAAGTATTTTTCTTATGGATCACTCTTATAGAAGACTAAAAAAGGCATTCAATGGCTCACAAGAATTTGATATTGTTCCAAAACCTTTATCCCCATAACTGTATTTTTAGAGGGTGGAAAACCTTGATGTGACATTGGGAAAGACACCAAAATCTGGAAATGATAGACCTATTTTGAAGAAAAGGTCAATATTTTTTGAGCTACCATATTGGAGATATCATGAATTTAAACATAATATTGATGTCATGCACATGGAGAAGAATATCTGTGATAGTTTTATTGGAACATTGATAGATATTAAAGGAAAGACAAAATATGGGTTGAATGCAAGATTAGACTTACTATCAACGGGAATACGTTTGGAGTTAGCTCCCACTCTTATTGAAAGATGAATATTTATTCACCCATCTTGTCATACATTATCCAAGAGGGAGAAAATTATCTTTTTCAGTGTCTTCATGATATCAAAGTGCCTCGAGGTTATTCTTCAAATGTAAAAAATATTGTCTCATTGAAGGACCTAAAGTTGTTAGGTATGAAATCTCATGATTTTCATGTCATGATGCAATAACTTCTACCAATTGCATTGTGTGAAATATTTCCCATCTGTGTCAGAAATACTATAATGAAGTTTTGTTATTTTTTCAATTCAATTTGTAATAAGGTGATTGATGTGAATGATTTGAACATTTTGAAAAAGGATGCAATTTTTATACTTTGTAAATTGGAAATGTATTTTCCTCCATCTTTTTTTGATATAATGATGCATTTAAGGATTCATATGGTTCGAGAAATAAATCTTTGTGGACTTGTATATCTTTGTTGGATATATCTTTTTGAAAGGTATATAAAAATATTAAAGGGGTGTGTTAAGAATCCATATCGACCTGAAGCCTCCATTATTGAAAAGTATAATTCCTGAGGAGGTTGCAGAGTTTTGTACGAGCTACATGGCAGAGGTGCAACACATAGGTTTGCCTCCATTTCACCATGAATGAGTTGATAATGAGGGAAAGGGGATTCATGGATTGAAAGTCAAAACATTGTCAGATGAATATATGAAGAAGTTATAATTATACATCTTGAATAACATAGATGATGCTCAGCTGTATATCACATTTCATATTAATGAGTTGAAACAATGTCATCCAAAGAAGAAAGAAATGTGGATTTTGAATGATCACAACAAAACATTTTTTTTATGGTTTAAAAAGACCTTGCTTGGTAGATCATATGTATCAGAGACATTAAAATGGGTAGTGGGTGGTCTATGTTTAAATGTGATAACATGGTCCAGTTAGGACAATAATGGCTATAAATTTCAAACGAAATCTCAAAACAATAGAAGTGAAGTTTAGAATCGTGGTGTAATGCTGTTTGCAGAAGAAATGCATTTTTTAAGTGCTAAAGAAAAAAACCCAATTTATGCATCAAGTGCATATTATGGAGTGATTCAAGAAATATGGGAGGTTGATTACATTAAAATTAAAGTTCTTGTTCTTAACTGTAAATGGTTTATTAGTAACAACAGTGTCAGACACAATGAATTTGGAATGATAGTTGTTAATATGAATAGATTGGAAGACACAACTGATTATTTTATAATGGAAACACATGAAAAATAAATTTTCTATGTAGTAGATCAATCAGATATGTAGTGTTCTGTTGTTTTAAAAGGGAAAAAATAATATTTTAGTGAGGATGAACTTGATGAAGATGCTGATTTATGTGAGATTACAACTTCCATGGAAATATTAATAGAACATAATGATGAGCATGTTGAAGACATGGTTTGTTCCATAAACAATGATCACAATGAAGGAATTTGGGAAAACAATCCATTTGTACATTTCTAAAATTATAGGTAACATTTTTTTATTTATTGTTTACATTTATTATTTTCATAAAATGTTAGATATTGAAAGTTTTTTCTTTATTAATACATGTATTTAAAGAAATAAGTATAAGTTTTTTTTGTTTTAATTTTGTTTAGTTTACTTTATCTTGTTTACCATTACATAAATTATATATCAATTATTTTTTTTCAATGACAATTACTTTACCATGTTTACCATGTTTACCATGTTTTCCATGTTTACCAAGTTTACCATGTTTACCATGTTTACCATCTCTACCATCTTTACCATCTTTACCATTATTTAACATTCTTACCATATTAACCATGTTTACTATTATGTAACTTAGAAAAAATTTCTATTTTCTGTTTACATTAGTATTGTAATATTTGAATTTGTATATTTGTGAACTAATGTTTTTTTTTTGATTTTAAGGATAATGAAAGATCAATCAGTTGATCAACCACATGAATCTGGAGATGAGAATATTGGTCATACCACTGGGGAGGAACATTCACAAGCTCCTCTTGATGTTCCCCAATCTTCCTCATCTGCTCCCATTATGACAAAGAGTTCAAGAGTTGGTAAACGTGGGTGCAGATGTTTACCGAAATTATCACTTTACCATACGCGGGATCACAGGATACTCATTGAGTTTGATGAGGAAGATATTCCTAGAGGTCCAAATGCTAATGATTTTAAGATTTTTGTATAAAATCATGGTAAGAGACAAGTAATCATTTTGTATGATGACTTGAGAAGCGTAGACAAATCGAAAATATCTCAGTTGTGGGAGATGCTTTTGGTAAGATCTTTTTCTATTGTTTTCTTATTCTTTAAATGTTTCTAGTATATATAATATGTTTAACCTCTTCTTTATAAAATGAAATTTTATATTCTTGACACTGGAGGAGTCAAGAAGAAATTCTTATTGATGGCTGCCAGGAGATGGAGGGATTTCAAATCAACCCACTCATCTGATTTCATTTTTGGTCATAGGAGTCATGACAATCCATGTCATATATATCCTTTCATAGATGAAGACACATGGATACAGTTTGTTGAAAGTAGAAGAAAAGATTCATTTTTGGTAAGGGAAATGTAAAATTTTATAAGTTTTCTTATATAAATGATCTTATTAATGTTTTGTTAATGATTTATTATTCTTAATTTAGAGAAAATAAGGAAATATCATCATGAGATCCAATCTAAAAATGTATACAATCATAGTTTATCTCAGGGAGGGTATACATTATTGGAAGAACAAATTATGGTGAAAAATTTACAAAAACTAAGATTTGAGTCTTCAAGATCTAGAGAGGTGGCCCCTCAATCCCCTCCTTATAGACATAAAAATTGAAGAGAGCTCGGATGGGGAAAAATGGGAAATATCTTTCAGAATATTCAAGAATAGTAGCTGATAGGATTGTAAGATATCTATTTTAATTATTTAAGTTAAATATTTTCTTCATATAATTTCAATCATTAAAAAAATGTTCAATTAATTAATAAAAGATTCTCTTGAGGAGCAAAGCTCACATGGGGTATTTACATCTTCTGGGAGGCAATATATTTTATCTGCAGCATTGGGAAATCCTGAACATCCTGGTCATGTACGAAGATATTTGGAAGGTGTATCGATAGAAAAAGTGTTTTCACATTCTTCAACTTCTTACGTTGAGGGTGTTTATAAAAAAAATAGAATCCTTGGAGGCTGAAGTTCATAATATTAATGCGACTATGGAGGAAAAGATTAGAGCATCGGTATAGTCTATGTTTCCAGACATGCAAAGACAATTTCAGACTGCAGCTCCCACTCCTCCACCTCCCCCTACAGACCCCATTATTTTTCCTCCACCTACGCCAGTAGCTCTCACTCCCCCACCTAGTGCTACAGACACTATTTTTTATCCTACTCCTCTACTTCAGCTTCCTACTTATTGCGAGTTGTATGTTGATGATCCTCAACATCATATAGTTGCATATGGGTTGGTATATTGTATAGTAGATACAGTTCATCATCAGCAATTAGAGGTAGATAATCATAGGGTCACTATATAGGATATTATAGATAGATCAGCTCGCGTACCATTACCAACAGATGAGCTGACGACAGTTGGACATAGTATCAGACATTTTTTAATTTGGCCATCCAGACTTCTGCGACTCATTACCATAGAGGTATGTATGTTATATATTCTATTTTATTTTTTATTAAATTTGTTTTATCATTTGAAAATTAATATATTTTTCTATTTATTTTTACTGGAATACTTCAAAGGTAAAGAAATACTATGTAGATAACAACAAAGAGAAATGGATATGACATCATATGCAGATTCTAGTAGTCTTGACAGATTGTCAAGATATTCAAATTTTTTTGCGGATCATTATGAGTTTCTAATGGAAGATCATGTTTGTGGATGTGCAATAACTGTGGGGATTGTGAAAACTGATATCATGGAGCTTATTATGGGAGATAAGTTGGGCATCAACGTGGTGAAAATTTTTTCCATGTAAGTCTTAACACCTTTTCCATAAGTTATATTTATTAAAAATTTATACTTATGTCTGTTTTGTATTTGGGATCTTTATAACATTTGTGAGAAGAATGAGTGGACATATATATATGGATTCATGGACCTGCATTTGATTTCCCCTGATGCACATGCATTGGATGAGGAACAAAGAATGCTTTATATTACTGAAAGACTTGAACAGAATATAGTCACACAATGTTGGATGATGCCTTCTTGTAAGGGGTATGAAACACATCTCTCTCAAAGATTTCATTATCTTTTAACATAAAAAACCACTAACCTAGAATTTTATTTTATCAGTGATCATTAGATGTTAGGGGTTTTTTCCCAAGGGAGAAAAAACTTTATTGGATATGCTCTGTCCATGTTGAAGTGCAGGAAATTTTTAAGAAAATTTTGGAAAAGTAAGTTTAAATTTCTCAATAGTTTTATATATTATAATGAATTTTAAATTTATTCCATTTGTATTATTTTTTAACAGGGGGTGGGTCTACTTTCGAAAAAACACAACGAAAAGGTGTGCAAAGATCAAATATGTAAATGTAAAGGTAAATATACATTTATAATTTGTACTTTTTGATTTATTGCATAAAAATAATATATAAATTTTCACTCATTCAAACAAAATTTTCATTAACAACAAGGCGTCATCAAATGCAGATCTTATATGTTAAGATTTATGTATGAAACGATAACAACTGGAACAGTTGTGAACTTTGACCTAGTAAGATTTCTTTTTAAACATTGCCATAAAATTTCATTTGATTTCTTCATTATAAACGTTAACTACTATCTTTTTAATTTGTATCTATTTGATGACCCTCATACCTATAGTGCTCAAGATTTCAAACACTTGCAAGTGGAATGGTCAAATTATTTTATAGGTTTGATTGAATTTTAGTTGTTTGTAGTGTAAAATGTAATTTTGAATATGGGCATTGTAATTGGGTATTTGGTAGTCATTTAGTTTGGATTTAGTTTTTTTTAAGTTGACATTGTAAGTTCTTAATGTTATATATGTGAATGTTTAATTTTGCTCTACTTCTTGTCTTGGTCTACTTATGATGGTTTTTCGGGTATGGATTCTGGTCTGGGGGGGAGGGGTTTCAAGGGTGAGGGGGGTGTCTAGTGGGGTGGGGGGTATCCAGGGGTGTGGGAGGGATATCCGGTGGGGGGGTTCTTGGGTTTCAATGAGAGTGGGGGGCAGTCCAGGGGGGTGGGAGCATTTCCAAGAGGGTGGGAGGGTTGTCCCGGGGAGTGAACCTAGTTCAATAAGGGACTCTATATACTACAATAGTCTTGGGAGTAAACCATGAATAAGGATATGATGGAATTGGGATTGAACCCAATACATTATGATAGTATTGGAAGTTATCCATGACTAATTAAATTATTTTCATTCCTATTTTTATTCCACAAACTTATATCTTATACCAATATTATATTTCATGGCTCACGTTCCATGATTGTTTTATAAATTAATATCTTATAAAATACCAAAAATTATAAAACAAATCAATATTATGATCTATGATATGAAGGGTATGGTTCTCAAATATTGATGAATTTTTTCATACCCTTATTCTCAGGTTATATTTAAGTGATCATTGAAATCTCCATTTTTACCCATCAATCTCGAGATTTTTATAAAAAAAGAAGGATAATATTCAAAACAAATTACAAAACCCATGAAGAGAAGAGGATATACTTTCCTTTATGCTCAATGTTTGGAAGGAAACATTGATGAAATTTTCATAAGGGGACTAGTAAATGTCTTAAGTTTGGAAAAGGAGTTCATTGTGAAATTGAATTTTGAAGTGATACGAAGGAGAATAAAGTTAATGATGGAGAAAAGGATATATAGAATTTACTACCCACACTCTAGTTTTTAGCATGAAAGGAGTATGGTTATTATTATTACCAGTACTCAAATCCAAAAGTTAATGAAAATTATTAATTTCAGAAACCTCTTAAGCCTAGATACAAAGGGAAATATCATGTGATCGTTATTATAGATGAGGGGTAAAATAATGATGTTCTGAAAGGTACACTTATCATCCCCTCTATAGCTGAAAATATCTTATTTGATTCTAGTTCTACCCACTCTTTAATATCCAAATAATTTTCTATGTGAATCACAATACCACCTCAATGATTAAATATAGAGTTAGTAGTGAAAATCCTTAATGGTTTGAGGATCAAATCTCAATTCTATGATTCTTTTTCAATAAAACTTTATATGAATCCACTTCCAACAAGTATTGTTATTATCCCACTATTGAAATTTGGTGTTAACTAAGGCATGGATTTCTTTCATTGTACAAATCCAAAATAAATTTTCGATGAAGGTAAGTCACATTTGGAATTATGAATCAACCTATGATCATTTATTTGTATGAAAATAACTATGATGTTACAATATAAATCACATCCATTATATGGAACTTAATTCCTATTAAAAAGGGGTATTTATCATAAATGGTTGAGGAGAAACTCAACATTTAAGATATGTATATTATTTGGGAGTTTGTTGATGTATTTCTAGAAGAGTTTCCTAGTTTTCCACTAAATCATGAATTTTAGTTTTCTATAGAACTCTTACTTGGTGCAACACATGCTTCAAAGACTCTATATCAAATAGCCTCGATTGAGTTTCAAGAATAAAATAAAAAATGTCAGTAGATTATAAATAAGGGGTTTATTTGGCCAAGTGTATCACCTTGTGGAACACCTGTTCTTTTTTAAGAAGAAGTTTGGATCAATACGAATATAAATTGATTATCAAGAACAAAAAAAATGATCTCTATCAAGAACAAGTATCATCTAACCTGTATTGATGACTTTTTGGACTAATTGTGTAGATATTAAAACTTTTAAATGATTGAACTTTATTCTAGATATCATCAATTGAGGGTCAAGAAGGAGGATAGACCCGAGAAAACATTTTGTACAAGGTATGGACACTGTGAATTTATAGTGATTATATTTGGTATTAATAATTTCCATGTTATCTTTAATTATTTAATGAATATAGTCTTTATGGTTTAACTTTATCAGTTTACGGTAGTCTTTATAGATGATATTATTATATATTAAAATAGAAAGTAATATTATGAAGAACACTTAAGGATTATACTAAAGACACTAAGGATACAAAATTTGATTTAAAATTTCACCAAGTGTGAATTTATTCTATAAAAAATTTTACTTTTGGGTTATTCAATCTCACATAAGGGTATATTTTTGGATCTGTCGAGGATAGAAGTTATTGAACATGGTCCCATACCAACCATGGTGACTGAGATCAGTAGTCTTCTTAGTTTTTCTAGGTATTATCAACACTTTATAGAAACATTTCTCATGTTCTTCCAATCTAATCAACAAGTTAACTCAAAAGGGAGACAAGTTCCTTAAGATAGATAAATGTGAGGAAAATCTCAATGAAGCCATGATAAAGTTAGTCGGCACACATATATGTACACTAGACTATTATGGATAAGGGTTTGTGATCAATAGTGGTTCATAGAAGAAGGTACTCGGATACATCCTCATACATAACGATATGGTGATATTTGATGCCTCACAATAATTGATTTTTCATGATAAGATTACCCAAATCATGATTTGTGGTTAGTTACAGTAATTTTTTCATTAAATATATAGATAAATTATATTTTTATATAAAGGTGTGATATGTATATATATATATATACATAATTATCTTCAAATTTGGAATAATATATTCACTCATAAAGAGTTAAATATATTCCAAGGAATATGGTTCGAGTTTATTATGGCTTATGAATACTAAATACATTACTACCCTATGACAGTGAACAATGTAGCCAATTTTTTGACTCAAAAGGATTGTGATTTTTTATCTATGATGAGGATCATAAAATATCTAATATTTCATGATTTTTAAAGGATGTATTTGGAAATATTAAAGGTAATTGGAAATATTATCTTTCTCAACTGAGTGTTCAACAATCTATCTAGGTAAAAATTAAATAGGTGTAAAAGAAATATGTCGAATAGTAAAAGAATTTGAGAAATGTTCCTGATTTAAACCTTGATTGTGATGAAATAATAAGGTTTTGGAATCATTTTCTTGTCCCATTAGTACCAAACTTGAAGAAGGAGTTATTGGCTGTTTCTCATAGTTCATCATTATTTTTTCATCCATGAAGTATGAAGATTTACAGATATCTGAATGATTATTTCTAGTGTTACAATATTAAGAGGGATTTTGTATATTATTTATCTCAATTCTTGTTATGTTATAAAGTTAAGGTTGAGAGAAATAATTATAAGGGGATGTTATAACCATTACCCATACTAAAAGTAAAATGGAAAATATCACCATGAATATTTTCATGGAAGTACGAAAATGTCTAAGGGATATAATAATATTTGGGTTATAATTGATCTCCTTAAAAAATCATCACACTTACTTTATATTAGATAATATTTCTTTATTGATCAAGTTTTCATAATCTACATTAACAATGTTCCAAGGTTTTATGGATTACCACATTCTATTACATATGATCAGAATCTGAGGTTTACATTGAAGTTTAAGTGAAGTATTCTGTAAGATCTTAATTCAAAGTAGTGCTTTATGAATTCATATCATCCTCATAAAAATATTAACTATAAGTGAACCATTGAATCCTTGAAGGATATTATAAGGTCCAATTTTATCAATTTTAAAGGTTGTTGGTATAAGCACCATTCTATGGTCAAGTTTTATTACAATAATATCTTTCAATCAATAATTCAAATGGGTCTTTGTGAAGAACTATTTTGAAAGAAGTGTAGAAAAAAATGTGTTGGGATGATTTTGTGTTAATAATATATAGGGACTTGAGTTAGATGAAGAAATGTTAGGTAAAGTCAGATCATTTCAAAAACACATTAATTCAGCTTAGAAATAACCAAAAAAATATGCTAACAATCATCGGTGGAATGTAGAATTCAAAGTTGTTGGAAATGAATTCCTACAAATTTCTACCTGGAAGATTTTTATTAGATTTGTAAGGAAGGTAAATCTAATACCTAGGTATATTTTACACTTCTATATTCTTGAACAAGTAGAGACGATATCTTATCGCTTGGCGCTTCCACTGAACCTCTCTCATGTCCATGATGTGTTCCATGAATCTATGCTAAGGAATTGCATACCTAATCTAACACATGTACTGAAATTAGAGGTCATACAGTGTGAAAAATATCATTCCTATGAAAAACAACCCATATAAATCATGGATTACAAAGTTCTATAGAACAAGACTACTCACTTGGTTAATGTTATCTAGATGAATCATAGATTTAAAAAAGCTATATAGGAACACAAGGATTTGATGAAATAGAGATATCCTTATTTTTTTGTATCATAGTAATTAAATCTCATGTTCAAATTTCTTTTTAATGGGGGTATGATGTAACACCTAGAGATTTTATGTTATGTATATATATATATATATTAAGATTTAATTTATTTGATAGTTTGCGATACACGCAACCCTGCCTCAAAATGAACAATAATATAGTATATTGTTATAAAATTGTAGTTAAATTGGAGGTATGACTAGTAATAACCATATTTTAAAAATATGTATAAAGGTTTTATAAAAAGAAAATATATTTTTAGTTAAGTCTTTATATGCTTCAAAAAGAACTTTTCACTCAAAAATGCCTTTTTTGTGAGAAAATAATAGAATTTATTTTTAAAAATTTTAGAAACTTTATTTACAAAAATAAACTTCATTTATAAAATAAAAATGAAAAGATTATACAAGAGTGGATTTTTTAGAATATCCTAAAAAGATTAATTTTTCAATGAAAAGTGAAAAATTATGATTCTAATTGAAAAACAATTTTGGTTAAAGAATCTAAAAGATTCATTTTTATTTTAAATGGATTTAAAATTAAAATTATATATTATATATTATTATTAATCAATTTATGTTCATTGGGATTAATTTTATGTGTATTTTAATATAAAAATATTATATACTTAAGAATACATTTTTTCATTAAAACCAATTTTCATCACGTTTTTTTGGTTTACTATAAAATTAATTTCTGAAAATTTTAGAGACTGGTTATGAAATAAATGATTAAATATTAGAAAACATAATTTCCAAATTTTCTAATGAGACCACTTTTATTTTTTATTATAATACATAGTAAAAACCATAAAAATTATCACCAGAGTAAAGGTTAAAATGGGATTATCGGGGGTTAAGCTAAGATATAAGGGTAAATGTAATGACCTAGAAATTTCAAGGAATATTTTTTTCTTAAATTATTTGGAATTTTACAGGTCCACAATTTCTGACGACACCTGATTTCGAGGCCCGGTGTACCTGGAATCATTTTCTCAAGTTTTGTTCAGGTACATTCAATAAACATACATGTGGGTTTTTATATCTTTTAAACAGGTGCTTGGAATTGAAATCTGAGGACACCGATGAACTTGTAGTGTCGGTATTCACTTAAGGGGACCTCTCCTACAATTGTGTTTTGTACAGGATGGAAGTTATAATTTGGGTTTACTACTTAAAATTAAAAATTAAATAAAAATGTGTGAGTACACATTTTTATTTAGTTGGTGGTTATTATCTAAAAAGGGAGGTTGGTGGTGGGGCCTACCCCCCACATAACCTCTCATGAGAGGATGAAGTGTGGTGCATCCCACATGAACTCAAACTCTTCACCTTCCCTTTAAACTCCCATGAACCCCCTTTAACTCTTAAACCTTTCACCTCCTTCCATTACCAAGGAAGGCGCCGGACTAGGCTGAGTGCCCAGTCCCCCAGAAATATATTAATAAAAAAAATAGAGAAAGTACAAATTACAGAGGAGAGAGAGAGAAAGTAAAACAACATACCTCACAACATCATATATCAGAAAGCATCAAAGTCGTCACCATCACCACCTTCTGAGAACTCATCTGGATCCACCGACTCCCATTCAGAATGCGGAGCGTATTGACTTATCATTTGGATGTATTGCTCCCTCAGACATAACTGCACTAGGGACATGGGTTAAATGGTCCTACTTCATCCCCTCTATTGACCTGTGTTTTTCAATTTTCCATTTTTTGTAGAAGACCTGGGGGATACGGTCCTCAGCAAGTTGGAGTAATCTTTTATGGGTTTCCTCTTTGGTGGAGCGATGGAAGCTCCATTACATTTGTTCCTTTTCACCCTATTCCTGAGAATATCACTATATGATTCCTTCATATGACCCTTTGAATGGAATCCTTGGTTCTCCTTCCCCTCATATAACATTTGAGAGCCCTCATGCACCAAGGGGGTTGTATCCCAGGATGGTTCCTTGTTAACATATATAGGTGTCAAACACAGAGAATACTCCCCATTGTTCTGATTATTCCCGATTGCCTCTAAGCATTCCTGCCTATCCAAGGATATATCCTCGACATCCTGCTGCTCCAGAGTAGCATTTTCATTCAACACCTCCTCAGAAATTTTTCCAACTTCTGTTTTAGGAACCACTTTCACCAGGTTTATAAGTTCACTCTTCTGTGGCCCACTACATTCTTCATTTGGTTCCTCCAATATTAGGATAGTAGGGTCCCCAGCAGCCTCCCCCATTTCCATATTATCACCATGACCAGACTTATCATAGCCAACACTCACTAAATTAATTAGAAATTAATTAATTGGCTCACAAAATTTGAATTATTTTTAAAATCATGTCAAGAATAAAAATAATATCCAAGATATTATTTTTTGTTTGGAACTTTTTGTTTTGGTGGAGCTTTGAAGAATAGGGAGAACATTATTCCCACGAAGAATGATGTACTCTCTCGATGAAGAACACAAGGCCCTCAAACGTCTTATTCTTTCTTCTTCCCCCGCGTCAAGGGAGAAGACACATCCCGTGAAGAACGTCGCCAGCAACAATGACTCTCCCTCTGATGTTGATGGAACTACACCATCTTCCGCGACACATTCTTCTACGACGCTGTTTCCAACGACTACGACAACGTACCTTGAATCGAGGTAGGGAGGATTATGGATTATTTGTTTTTAAACATGTGATTTATACCCTCGTACTTGGGAGATTGTATGTTGGATAATTGTTTGAGCCTCTAATGCAGAGGGCACGGGCAAACAAACAAGTTCGGACCCTCCACCATTTTGTTCTTGATGCGTGGTATGTTTGGAGACAGATGAACAGAAGGTAAACCATGTTTTGAGGTCGTCACAGTGAAGACCAGGACCTAAGGAGTCCGTAGGCACAAGCGGGAGGCAAAACGGACCACCGGAATTGCTCCGGTGGCCCGCGGAGAAGGGTGGTGGCGCGGGTCGTCAGCGGCCCGCACTGGTCGGCTGCCTGGGGGTAGTGGTTCCCCTCGCGCGCCGCTAGAGGAAGGCTGATGCGGCATCAGCCGCAGCGGTGTAGCGAAACCCACCTCGTGGGTTCCGGGTGGCACAGGCGGCGCCAGCTGGCGCCGCCATTACAACCCCCCCCCCCCCTTCCCCCGCTCCGCACTTGGCCAGCTGGCCGATCTGCTGCCGGCCACCGGGCGGGGCGGCCTGATGTGCGGGTCGGGCCACCTGCCACGCGGGCCAAGCCGCCTGCCGCGTGGCCCAGGACGCCTGTCGCGCGGGCAGGGCAGCCGCGCGCGGGCCGGGCCACAGCCGTCGGGTCGGGCCTCTCCCTACCGGGCTGGACCTGGACCCGGGTCGGGTCGCCCCGGTTCGGGCCGACCTAGGGCGGGTTGGGCTGGGTTGAACCGGACTCAGACCCCCCTCTTCGGGCTACTTTTGGTTTTTTGTCCATAACATGAGCTACAGACCTCCGATCGACTCACCGTCAGTTGTGTAGGATTTCTTGGATCGATAAGGTTGTTTCGGTATATCACACTCAAGGTTTTGGAGAAGTTTTGTATGGTCGGGTTGGTTAAAATCCGAAACTAACTGAGCCCTCGGAGCGGAAACGCTTATAACTCTCAAACTGGGCATCTGATTGACACGCCGTCTGTCGCGTTGCATTTCTTTTGATGAGACATAACTTCAAGATACATCAACTCGGGACTTCTTGATAGTTGATGTACTGATCCCTTTACTCGAGGAGCGATCCCTCCTGGAATCGAGTGTGCTGTGTGTGGGAACCCTAGAGCTGGCTGCAACTGTGACAATGACTAATGTACCGGAATCCTCCGTGGGTTTGACGACGATGAAAACTGTACCAAAATCCTATGTGGGTTCGACAGTTATGACAGAGTAGCTGGTCTAGTATCCTGTGTGGGTCCAACAGCTTAGATGAATTATTAACTACATCTGATCATCTCTATTACTCTAGAATAGATGGATTGTATCCTATGTGGGTCTGATAGCTTAGTTGGACTGTATCCTATGTGGGTCTGACAGCTTAGATGATCCAGTGGATGCATCTGATCATCTATATCTCTCTAAAATTGTGGCATACCTATGTGAGCTGAGTCATTTCATTCAACCATTATCATCATGGTGATTGACTTTACTTCCCGTGTGTACTAGGTTGTGATTGGGCTTGAGAGTTGGAGTTGGGCTGAGATTGGTAACTTAGTTATATGTATGGGCATATACCTAAGTTGGGTTGGTTGTTACTTAGTGGTTGTATCTTTCTTCTTTTGTTTTTCCTTAGTGGATATTGTGAGACCACGTGGGTCTCAGGGTTCCTACTGAGTATCATTATACCCACCCTTGCATGGGTTATGCCTGCACCTCGTTGTGTTGGATGTAGATGACGGACAGCGCTGACAGAGGCTGAGAGCACCACGACTGTATGGTACCCAGAGGTGGACCTTGCGACTAGACGGAACACGGTGGAGGCTGATGGATGTGGGTGCAGAGGTGGCCATATGAACCTATCCTTCTGGTAGGAATCCCCAGAGGATGATCCAGGATATTCTCTTTACTTTCAGTTGTTTATCCCTTTACTTGTACTTGTTGTTCAGTTGGGTTTGTATACTGGCCCATTTACTTTCCAGCACACTCTTTTGTATTCAGTTTTACTTAGTGTTTACTTCCTATTATGTACTCTGTTGTGTTTGTTTACTTTCATAAAGGCAATTCCTTCCCAGCTTAGGGAATTACGCCTTCGGTTCTAGTCACCATCCCCTGGCCTATGGAAGGCAGGCTTGGGGTAGTCACGGCACGGGCCCTGAGGACGGGGCGTGACAAATTGGTATCAGAGGGAGGTTCTACCGTAGAACTTAGGACTCGGATCATTCTTTTCTATGAAGAAATAGTTTTAAGAGTAATTAGTGTGGTTTTCAGTCAAGGGATTCTAGTTTTGGTGTGGCGGTCGATGTATCTATACACCAGGACCTTGACCTCTGAATTCTAACTTAGTGCACGAAAACACTGATCGCGTGTGTGTTTCCTTTGAAATGTTTTCTTTGTGATTACTTTGTGTCAGCTCACCAGTTATATTGTTTAAACCTTGGATCACCTGTTTCTTTTCAGGACGGCCCCACGAAGGCATCCATTTAGGGTTCCGAGTTACGTACGAGATGGTATCCCACCGAGCGACGAGGCCTCGGTGCATGGACCCATCACAGTGGAGGCACCACTGATACCACCAGCTCTAGCAACAGAGATTGCATGCCGCCTGAGTGTATTGAACGAGTTCCAGCGATAGAGGCCGCATAGGTTCTAGGTAGATATGGACCCCCAGGCAGCTGAGGATTGGCTGGAGGCTATCGTGAGATTTTTTAGATTGGTAGGGACACCAGCCGACCTTATGGTGATCCTTATCGTGAGTCTCCTGCATGCAGCAGCAGGTAGATGGTGGAGCCTGATGCTCTAGGTGCATGATGAGGCATCACTACTCTGGGCAGACTTCGAGATCCAATTCTGGGCAGAGTTTGTTGCAGCCACCCTTCGTGTGGTGCAGATTCAGGAGTTACTACATCTGCAGCATGGAATCATGACAGTATCTCGGTACTCAGCGAGGTTTACCGACCTCTCACGCTACTCCACGGATATGGTACGGGACCCGTTATTCAGGTCCCAGACCTTTGATTAGGGACTCAGGCATTAGATCAGGGCTTCGATGATTCTCCTCAGCATCCCAACGCAGGCGGGGGTGCTGGAGCGAGCCCTTCTAGTGGAGAGTTTTCTCGCTGAGCAGTCACCAGCGGCAAGACCCACCGTAGGGCGACACATAGCGGAGTCTTCTACATCTGGAAGTAGACAGTTGATACAGAGGTCCAAGTGGACCAGGCCATCAGGTTGGTGACCCCAGGATACGGGTTCAGTTGTGTGTGGCACACGAGACAGAGTTATCTATACGAGGAGCAGGCAGTGCTTTGAATACGGCGGGTAGGGCCACATGGCTCGTGACTGCCCGACCCACCATGCAGATCAGTAGCAGATAGTAGAGGGACCTCCCAGGCATAAGTATAGGTTCGACTGTGGTGGTCCACTGGGATCAGGCAGGCGAGGCAGAAGATCTAGCTGAGCAGCGGGTGGTGGCCAACATTTCGAGGCTCTGCCACCACCACCACCAGGAGGTCCACCATGACCATAGGGAGATAGCGGACAGAGGCAGGCTCAGCTCCAGTAATTTAAGTCATACGACCACGGTACACCTGAGATGATTCAAGGTACTATCTATGTCTACTCCAACCTTTCTTTAGTACTCATATACACAAGTGCGATTCATTCTTTTATTTCTACTTCCCTTGTTCGGAGCGCGGAGATTCCGAAAAAGTCATTGGCTCGGTCTTTATGGATAGAGACTCATACGGGAGTAGACTCGATGATTACGCACTAGTTAAGGAAGTGTGAGCTTACTCTAGGAGGCAAGAGCTTCGGCTAGGATCTTCTTGTAGTGGCATCGAGGCCTTACGACGTCATCTTGGGTATGGACTGGTTACCTACAGTCCATGATCAGATTGATTGTATTAGGTGCAAAGTGTGGTGTATCCGCACGGATGGGACCAGGTTCACCTTCACCAATGAGAAGGGAGCCTTTGAAGTGCAGGATGGACTTACGTAGAGGAGGGGCAGCTGATCACACATCATTTGGCTAGTCTCATCCTCAGAGTGGTTGATGTGCGAAGTCCGAGTTTTCCTATTGTGGTGGATCAGTATGCGGATGTTTTTCCTGACGATGTTCCAGGTCTACCTCCTCACAGAGAGGTAGACTTCTACACTGACCTATACCCTGGGACAGCACTGATATCTACTCCAGCATATCAGACGGATCCCGCCAAGCTTTATGAGCTGTGGGTACAGCTGGAGGACTTGTAGGGTAAGGGATTTATCCAACCCAATGTTTCACCCAGGGCATCTCCGATTTTGTTCACCAAGAGTCGGATGTGAGCTTTCAACTTTGTGTCGACTACTGTCACCTAAATCAGGTGACCGTGAAGAACAAGTACCCACTTCTGAGGATTGAAAACCTCTTTGATCAGCTCAAGGGAGCACGATGGTTCTCAAAGATAGACATCAGGATAGGCTATCATCATCTCAGAGTTCGAGACTAGTATGTGTAGAAGACGGCCTTCAAGTGTCGATATGGCCACTATGAGTTCATGTTTATTCCCTTCAGCTTAACCAATGCTCCAGCAGTGTTCATGAGTCTCATGAACAGGATCTTCCAGCCTTACCTTGATCTCTTTGTCGTTGTCTTCATCGATGACATACTGATTTACTCGACTACTGAGGAGGAGCACGCATACCATTTTCTGGTAGTACTGGACACACTCTAAGAGAACCATCTTTATGGTAAGCTCTCGAAGTTCCAGTTCTGGATTCGATAGGTTCACTTCTTGGGTCACGTCATCTCAGAGGCTGGATTTGCACTGGATCCAGTGAAGATCGAGGCAGTACTTGCTTAGGATCCACCTAGGAGTGTGACGGAGGTGAGGAGTTTCCTGGGTCTAGCTGGGTACTATCGGAGATTTTTGAAAGACTTCTCTAGAGTTTCAACCCTGCTTTAAATACTGAAGAAGAAGGGAAAACCCTTCGTGTGGTCAGAGATATCCCAACAGAGCTTTTAGGTTCGGATACAGAGGTTGACCAGTGTGCCCATCTTGAGGCTACCAGAGGAGGGCGTTGGGTACGTAGTTTACTACGACGCATCAGGGACCGGACTCGGGTGTGTCCGGATGCAGGAGGTAGCAGTGATCGCGTATGGTTCATGGCATTTGAGACAACACGAGAAGAACTATGCTACCCATGATCGAGAGTTAGCAGCAGTGGTCTTCACCTTGAAGATGTGGAAACACTATCTGATGGGTGAACATTTTACAGTCTACTTTGACCACTAGAGTCTCAGGTATATATTCTCAAATAAGGACCTGAACCTGAGATAGCAGTGATGGCTTGAGTTCCTCCAGGACTATGACTTCGAGATAGTCTATACTCCTAGGAAGTGGAACGTTGTAGCAGATGCTCTCAGCAATAGATCAGGCATTCAGCTGCTAGGTGAGGCGACATAGAAGTTGTCCGTGTTGCAAATATCCTTTGTGGATATAGATGGAGCATCCTTTCTGCAGTCTCTCACAGTCACACCTACACTTCTTCAGCAAGTCAGAGAGGCGCAGCGTGGGGACGTCGACTGTGAGGCGCGACGTGCTTAGATATCCTTAGGACAGGTACCTGATGGGTTTTCTAAATGTGGAGAGCACGTCATCCTATTCAGAGGACGTACCATGGTACCATTTGAACTATGGGAGGAGGTATTGAGGTAGTTCCACACTTCCCTTCTAGCGGTACATCCAGGAGTGGCGAAGATGTATCAGGACCTCAGACGACAGCACTGGTGGCTAGGTATAAATAAAGTAGTAGTAGAGTTTGTCTCATGATACCTCACTTGTCAACAAGTGAAGGCAAGGCACCAGGTTTCACCAAGCTTGGTACAGCCCTTGGAGGTCCCAAAGTGGAAGTTGGATGGGATATCCATGGATTTCGTGATGGTGCTTCCACGTACATCCAGAGGACACGACTCTATCTGGGTGATCGTAGACTAACTCACCATGTCGGCCCACTTCCTACCGATCAGAGAGTAGGGCTTAGTGGAGATCTTGGGATGCCTCTACGTTCAGGAGATCATACAGCTTCTTGGTGTGCCATCGAAAATCATCTCCGATTGAGATGCGCATTTCACTTCCCATCTTTGGAAGGGGTTACATGAGGCTTTTGGGATGCAGCTTCGCTTGAGCACCACCTTCCATCCTCAAAAGGATGGTCAGACTGAGAGGACCATTCAGACTCTCGAGGACATGCTTCGTACTTGTGTCCTTGACTTTAGTCGTAGGTGGGAGGATCACTTATCCTTAGTGGGGTTTTCGTATAACAATAGTTACCACTCCACCATTGGGATGGCCCCTTACGAGTCACTGTACGACCGACCTTGCAGATCACCTCTGTGATGGACTGACCCAAGGGAGTCAGCACTTGTAGGACCAGAGATGGTGCAGGCTATGACGGAGAAGGTGCAGATCATCTTGGAGTCGATGAAGACTGCACAGAGTAGACATAAGTCCTATGCTGATAGGAGACGGAGACCACTGGATTTTGAGGATGGCGACCACGTCTTCCTAAGGGTCTCACCTCAACGAGGTCTACGAATATTTGGCTGAGGTGGCAAGTTATCTCTGCATTTTATCGGGCCATTCCAGGTCCTCAGCAGAGTATGCGAGGTTGCTTATCGCCTGGCCCTTCCACCTCAGTTGCACTGAGTGCACGACGTCTTCCACGTATCTCATCTGAGGAGATACGTGCACGACCCATCCCACATCATCAACCATGAGGATATGGACATCGATGACGGGGCGACCTTCATAGAGGTTCCAGTGGAGATTGAGGATCGATAGTAGCGGGTCCTGTGTGGATGGTCGATTCCTCTAGTGTGCATTCACTGGTAGCACGGGAACCTCTAGGAGAGCACATGGGAGCGGTAAGCTCAGATGCATGCTCAGTACCCTCATTTGTTTCCCTAGTGTGTGTTGTAGCTTTACGGGGACGTAAAGACTTGAGGTGGGGGTAATTTAAAGACCCCTAAATTTCAAGTAATTTTTTTATTAAATTATTTGGAATTTTACAAGTCCGCGGTTTCTGACGGAACCTGATTCCGATGCCCGGTGTGCCCGGAATCATTTTCTAAACTTTTGTTTGGGTACGTTCAGTAAACGTACGTGTGGGTTGTTCTATCTTTTTAAATGGTGCTCAGGATTCAAATTTGAGTACACCGATGAACTCGCAGCATCGTTATTCCCTTAAGGGGACCTCTACTGCAATTGATTTTTTTACAGGATGGAGGTTAAAATTTGGGGTTACTACTTAAAATTAAAAATTAAATAAAAATGTGTGAGTACTCATTTTTATTTAGTTAGTGGTTATTATCTCCAAAGGGAGGTTGGTGTTGGGGCCTACCCCCCACATAACCTCTCGTGAGAGGATTAATTGTGGTGTAGCCCACACGAACTCAAACTCTTCACCTCCCCTTTAAACTCCCATAAACCCCCTCTAACTCTTAAAACTTTCACCTCCTTCCATTAAAGATGCCAACACTCACTAAATTAATTAGAAATTAATTAATTGGATCACCAAATTTGAATTATTTTGAAATTCATGTCAAGAATAAAAATAATAGCAAAGATATTATTTTTGGGTTGGGACTTTTTGTTTTTGTGGAGCTTTGGAGAATAGGGAAAACATTCTTACCATAAAGAACGACGTACTCTCTCGACAAAGAAAACAAGGCCCTCGAATGTCTTCTTCTTTCTTCTTCCTCCACGTCAAGGGAGAAGACACCAGTCGTGAAGAACATTGACAATGACAACGAATCTCCATCCAACGTTGACAGAACGACACCGTCTTCCGCGATGCCATTTTCTGCGACTACGACAACATACCATGAATCGAGGTAGGGAAGATTATGGATTATTTGTTTTTAAACATGTGATTTATACACTCGTACTTGGGAGATTGTATGTTGGATAATTGTTTGATCCTCTAACGTGGAGGGCACGGGCTAACGAACAAGTCCGGACCCTCCGCCATTTCATTCTTCATGCGCGGTTTGTTGGTCAAAGGATGAACGGAAGGGAAACTAGGTTTTGAGGTCGTCGTAGTGAAGAGAAGGACCTGAGTAGTCTGTAGGGGCAAGCGGGAGGAAAAACGGACCACCGGAATGACTTTGGTGGCCCGCGGAGAAGCACGGCAGCGCCGGCGACCAAAGGCGGCAACCGGCACCGGCAGGCCGCCTGGGGGCAGCGGCGCCCCTTGCGCTCCGTCGGTGGAAGGCCGCCTCGGTGGGGGAGCGGAACCCACCTCGCAGGTTCTGGAAGGCAGGGGTGGCTCCAGTTGGCACCGCCATTACAACCCCCCCCCCCCCCACACACACACACACACACACATGCTCCGTGCTCGGCCAACTGGACGAGCTGCAGCCCACCACCGAGTCGGGCCGCCCACCGCGCGGGTTGGGCCACCTGTCGCGCAGATTGGGATGCCTTCTGGACGAGTCTGGCTGCCGCGCGCAGGCTGGGCCTTAGCCGCTGGGTTGGGCCGCACCCTACCAGATCGGGTCACCCGGTTCGGGCCAACCCAGGGTGGGTTGGGCTGGGTTGAACCGGACCTAGACCCCCCTCTTCGGGCTACTTTTGGTTTTTCCCTCGTAACTTGAGCTACGGACCTCCGATTGACGCCCCATTTTTTGCGTAGGATTCCTTGGATCGAGAAGGTCGTTTAGGTATATCACACTCAAGGTTTTGGCGAAGTTTGGGTATGGTCGGTTTGGTTCAATTCTGAAACCAACCGGTCCCTCGGAGCAGAAACACTTATAACTCTCAAATCGGGCATCTGATTGACGCGCTATCTATCGCGTTGGGTTTTTTTATGAGACAGAACTTCAGGATACATCAACTCAGGACTTTGTGATAGTTGTTGTATCGACCCCTTTTCTCGAGGAGTGGACCCTCCCAGAATCGAGCGTGCTGTGTGAGGGAACCCTAGAGCTGGCTGCAACTATGACAATGACTACTGTACTGGAATCCTCCGTGGGTTCGACGATGATGAAAACTGAACCAGAATCCTATGTGGGTTCGACAGTTCTGACAGAGTAACTCGTCATGTATCCTATGTGGATCTGATAGATTAGATGAAATAGTAACTACATCTGATCATCTCTATCACTCTATAATAGCTAGACTGTATCCTATGTGGGTTCGACAGCTTAGATGAGATAGCTGGACTGTATCCTGTGTGGGTATGAAAGCTTAGACGAGATAGCTAGATTGTATCCTATGTGGGTCTGACAGCTTAGCTGGACTGTATCTTGTGTAGGTCTGACAGCTTAGATGACCCAGCGGCTATATCTAATCATTTATATCTCTCTACAATTGTGACATACCTGTGTGAGCTGAGTCATGTCATTCAACCATTATCATCATGGTGATTGAATTTACTTCTGGTGTGGACTGGGTTTCGATTGGGCTTGAGAGTTGGAGTCGGTATGAGACTATTAACTTAGGTATATGTATGGGCATATACCTAAGTTGGGTTTGTTGTTACTTTGTGGTTGTATCTTTCTTCTTTTGTTTTTCCTCAGTGGATATTTTGAGACCACGCAGGTCACGGGGTTCCTACTAAGTATCATTATACTCACCCATGCATAGGCTATGCTCGAACCTCGTTGTGTTGGATGCAGACGATGGACAGCGCTGACGGAGGCCGAGAGCTCCACAATTGGACGGTACCCGGAGGGTGACCTTGCGACGAGTTGGCACATGGTGGATACTGATGGACGTGGGTGCAGAGGTGGCCATTTTTACATATCCTTCAGGTAGGAATCCTCGTAGGACGATCCAGGAGCTGCTCTTTACTTTTAGTTATTTGTCCCGTTACTTGTACTTGTTGTTCAGTTGGGTTTGTATACAGGTCCATTTACTATCCAACAAACTCTTTTGTATTCAGTTTTACTTGGTGTTTACTTCCTGTTGCATACTCTGTTGTGTTTTTTTACTTTCATAAATTCAATGCCTTCCCAGCAAAGGGATTTACGCCTTTGGTGCTAGTCGCCAGCCCCTGGCCTATGGAAGGCGGGCTTGGGGTAGTCATGGCACGGGCCCCGAGGACGGGTCATGACAGTAAATTTGAAAATTAAACTAGTATAAATATTATTTTTGGCCATATTTAAAACCCATACAATCTCACCTTCAAAACTCTATCCATTTGGAAGAATTTGGCGAAAAATCACCTAATTATATTTTAATCTTTTAATAAATTCCAAGCATGTCTTCTCCCCTAATTATAAAATGACACAGATCCTTTCTATTTTTTATACCACTTTGATCCTTCTAGATTTAAAAAACCCTTACCAAATCTCTTCTAAAATTCCCTATAAAATAATCATATAATATATTCTTCTTAAAATTTCATTCCAATAGTCCTTAATAAATGATCTAAAAGAGGCTGGCCGAAGGAGAGGTAATCGTCTTTCCTGACCACTTTTAATTTTGTTATTATTATAAATCTCCTAAATCTATGATATTCATCCTAAAATAATAAAAAGATTGTATCTGGTATACTAAAATATTATTATGATTATTTAACTACTAATATACACCCTTTATTCCATTAAAAGGGATGTTAAAGTATCGCTTGTTCGTACTTGTACATTACAACCTCCACATAGCGATAAAATTTATTTACCATCATTTTCCATAAAGGATGGTTATTATGATGAGTTTAAAGTTAATATATATTATTTTTGACATAATTATTATTTTTTAATTATAATATTATATCTACATTCTTACCTTCCAATCTGATGGAAAATGACTATGTCACTTGTGCATAAGTATGGACACCACCTTCACAAAGCGATGTGATTCTATTTTCTTTATTTCATAACATGGATGGTGTTAAGGATATATTCAAATAATATATAGGATATATTTTATACCTCAAATATTCTGAAAATTTGAATTATTAATAACCTTTATTTCATTCCATATGTCAAAATGTGAAAACGGTTTTCATGAGTATGTATGGTTTACCATCTCCATTAATGATGTATTAATAAGTTTATATATGTAATTTATAGATGACCCTATATATATATAATGAATATATATTATATTTATATCATGATTAAAAATATTTATGTTTTGGAACAACGATCAAAGGAAAAGGAATAAGATTAGCAAACTGAAAGTTTCATGAAAAGTGGACCAGTTAACACCCAGAAATGAAGATTTTATTAATGAATTATTAATAAATAAGTGTGTAAATATTATAAATAGATAAAATATGATTTTATAAGTCTTTTAATGACTATAATATACAATATAATAAATTTAAATTTATGATAAATGATTTTAAATCCCTTTTGAATCTAGTCAAACTCAAGGTAAAGGATTTATGTTACAATCTCTTTGTTTTTCAAGATTATTTATGATCAAGTTTTTTATGATAATATTTTATGAAATTTATCTATATAATCTCTTATATTTTATTCTCATATATTTATTTCAATATATTACATTTTTTCCTTTCACTTTCGTCTATTTACCAACTCCAAATACTAAAAGAATGTTTTTAAAGAAAATAGACTTTATTTTTCTCTTCAGTCGAGAACCATTTTTCTTCCATGTCCATGTTCTCTCGAAAATCTATTGAATAAAATTTTAATATTTTTATATAATAGTTTAAATTATATTTATAACCATGTTTTACTTTTTATTAAAATATCTCTAAGGAATGTTCTTATCTTTTTTTAACAAGGTACATTTGACATTTTACCAAAAATGTGAATAGAATATTTACTTTAACATACTAGGAACAAATAGAATTTATAGAATTTATGGGAACTTAATTATTTGAAGCTTACTTTAAAATTTTATGAGGTTATTTTCTAATAAAAAAATCCTTAATATTTGGAAAAAATAGATTTAAATTTTTGATTTAAAAATGAAAAGTGTATTCTACTGAAGAAATATTCTAGTGATATTTTAAAAACAATTTTCATATAAGTTGAAATATTTTATATTAATTAATATTTATTGGTATATGATCCAATTATACCATAATTTTTATTTATCTAGATTCTTTATGGTTATTATGGAAATATTTTTATGAAACCAGTTTATTTTCAACAGGTTATGCTATGATGAAATGTTAAAATGTATATGAAACCCATTTCTTTTCCATGGGTTATGATATGAAGAAAATGTTATGACATTATGTTGAAAATATATATGATTTTAATTATTTTATGTGTGGGATATAAATCATATACCCCTCTAATGAATTGGGTAAAGATGGATATCTCATGAGATGATAAGGACCAGAATGAGGAGTGAGATCAATTTGGAAAGGGACTATGTCCACTATGATAATATTGAGAGTGAACCTTGAATAAGAATGTGGTGGAATGGTGAATGAACCTATTCCACTATGATTTTCTTATATATGATCCACAACTAAAGAAAGAATTTTCTTTTACTATGTAAATATCGCAATCATATTACTTATTTCAATTTTATGCTCTCATGGATCATGTTATTTGATTCATTTATGATTCATGTCTTATGAACTGCCATACTTTATTCCATGACTCAACATTATGATCTATGATATTTACGGTATATTCTTCAAATGTTATGTTCATTTTCTCATACCCTAATGCTCATATTATGTTTCATTGATAATTGAAGTCTCCCTGATTTACCCTTATTGAGAATCAAATCTCACCCTTTCATATGTTTCCATTCCATATGTCATAAATAATGGATTTAATTATGGTATGTCTAAAACTGGTTCTAGTTATGAAGATAATATTATAAGATAATTTATATCTCTTATGAATAAGTTTTTTATGTATCTAAGTTTCCAAAGACACTAGACCTATATGATTCCGACATGGATCTTATAGTTATGCATTGAATATTCATCTAATAAGATGTGATATTTATATATTAAAATTATGGTCACTATAATTTTCTTCTTATTGAAATATTCTTGACCCCTAAAGAATAAAAAACTTTGATATGACAGTAATCATCAAAATGGTTAACTGCGGTTAAAACTAAGAGATTAAGGTTAAAATGTCACCTAAACTTGTATATATATATATATATTTATGGGACTATTTCAACTTATATTCATTATACATTCAAAATTTATAAATTTTTATCCAAATTATCAAATATTAATTTATATTAATTTAATACTTTAAGTAGTTTAAAGGGTTCCACACTCCTCTCTTATCATGGACAACACCTCTCTTATCTTCCCCACACTCATTGAGCCACTTATCTTTGAAAAACCCCAAAATCAATATTATTAACTTCCTTAGATGCATTATAGAGGTTATGGTATCCTTAAAATATTGTACCCATGGTCCTTATGTAGATATCCACGGGAGGTTCCTAAAAGAGGAGGCAATTGTCTTAATGGATCATTTCCATTTTACTTCTTCTTATACCCCCTTAAATTGTTTCATAATCATTACAATATAACAAAAAAATAATATAACATAAAAATATATGTTGTTACGTTAATTGCATAACCTTGTTCATCTCTATTTTCTATCTAATGAGAAATTAAAGTATCCCTCATGTATATGTGTGGACTTCCACTCCATGAAGTGATACGATTTATTTTCCATAATCACCTCACAAGTTTATTTATAAATATGGATTTAATAATTATTATATTTGGGATATTATTTTGTTTATTGAAAGTTTAATTATTATAAACTTTTCTCTCATTCCATCTACCAAAAATTGAAATGGCACTCGTGTGTGTGTGTGGAATACCATCTCCACAAAGTGATGTGTTTAATTTTTCATCACCACTTAATATTAAAATTTATAAAAGTGTATATAATGAGTAAGTATTATAATTATTAAATGACTAAAATTATAGATATTATCGAACCATGATCATAGTACAAGGACCATAAATTCAGAACCAAAACATACATGAAAAAAGAAACAATTAACTCCTATAATAGATGATTTTAATAAATAATTATTAATAAATTGGTGTTGAAATGTTATAATTTGATCATATATGATACTATATGTATGTTGTGTTGTTACTTAGGTGTAATAAATTTAAATGTATTATAAAATATATTATTGCGCTTATGAAGCAAGTCTGGTGTAAAGTAAGGGTTTTCCATCTCACTTTTATTTCTATGATACATATGTCATATTCCCAACTTGTATTCCTTGTGTAGTGTATATAGTACACATGAATTTATTTTATAATTATTTTCATTAAAGTTATGTGTATTTACATATACATGTATGTTTCAATATTTCATGATGTTTTGATTCAGAGATTATGAATGTTGTAAGGGTTATATGTTACAATCTCATTTCTTTACATGATTGTCTATACTAAATTTTCATTAAGGGAAAATATATAGATTTTGTCCTTTAAATCCAATAAAACTAATTATCCTATATTTATTCATATTATTTTTATGTATTATTAAAACTTTCCTATCTTTTTTACTCAAATTCATTGATAAAATGTTTTTAATGAAAATACATCCTAATTTCTATAATGATCAATGAACATTTTCTTATATGTTCATACTCTTCAAAATTGTTTTATGAAAATTATTAACAATAATTGAAATATTATAAAAAGAAATTTTTCACTAACTTTTACTTTATTTATAAGGTTTTAAAATGATATATTTCTAAAAAAGTTCAATTAAGTTGTTTTTTACTTTTTACAAAGTGTGAATAAAATGATTTCTTTAACATATATAACATGAACAAATTATTTTACTATCTTGGCCATTATTTTCTTTGAATATTACTTTAAAATTTTCTTATCTAATTATAAATAAATGGATTTTATCAATATTATAGTAATTTTTATTTCAAATTTTACCAAAATAATAGTACATTTTATCTTGTTTTTTAGAAATATTTGAATGATATTTTAAATGAAATTTTCATATATGTCAATATATCGTATGGATTGTTATGATTCACTATAGATATGATCTTATGATACCAACTAATTTTCTTCTCTATAATTAATAGGATTATGATTACTTAAGGATGATTATATTAAACCTCATTTTTTCCCATGAGTTTATTAAATTTTAATGAAATCATTATGAAAAACATTTCTTTTCTATTTGTTATGCTATAATGTAATGATGAAATTCTTATGAAACACATTTAATTTCTATGTGATATGATATGGTGATGTTATTTTTTTTTTGAACTTGGCTCACACATACTTATGGTTTTCATTATATGTTGGGGCGACATAGAATTCAATAGCTCTCCAATGATTTGGGAAATGATTGTGGACTTAACTAGGTGGAAGTTACTCGTAATAGAAATTTAAAATTCGCTGGTCATGATTTTCCCAAATAATTTTATGTCCACTAAGAAATGAAGGACATTAAAGTGAGCCTTGACATATGATTTCTATGATTGTGATTATTCCGCACTTAATGTTTGTCTTCGCACCAAAAATGAGATCCCTGGATTAAAATTTACATTCAAAACACTCTGAAAATGTTTCTCAAAGTTCACAACCAATCCTCACTATGGGTCCCACTCCAATGCCAACCTAAGGATGAACCAATCTAATACAAATTGGTCATGACCCGACCCATTGGGGATCACATGTCTAGTGATAAGTTGAGTGTGGCACCTAAATCCCAACTCCAATTGGCTAAAGGCTAGCAATAATCACTGATAATTCATAGAATAAAATGGGAGGAATTATCCTCAAGCACGTGTATGCATGCACACAACCATCTCTATGAAATAGTGCATGGTAAAGTTCAAATCTGAATATATAGAGTGTAAAATATGAATTTACAACCTTTAGGTATAAAATAAGAGTATAAAAAATGTGTAAAGATGTATAAAATTAAAAATACATGCCTAACTAGAAATTTTTTCCCAACCAGTCAATAACTGGTATATAGGAAACACTAGAGAGAGCACGGGTCAGATCTTTAACTTGACCATTGTACATGATAAGTTCTAGGAACCAATGTGAAACATTGAAACATGACTTTCCAATATCACTAATTATTTTTATGTTGACTACATAATACATAACATGTGTGTTTAATGTTTATGTAGGGGTGTGTATGACAATTCTAAGGTGGAACCCCAAAAACCTAGAAAGAAAGGGAAAATGAAAGGCATCAGTCCACTCAATCCATAACCAAGAGGATATAAAAAACCCAAGGGACTAAGAAAAGGGAAAATACATCTCCAAAACTCTATAATGAATGTGGATTCAACCCAAAATCAGCAAGTTATGTCAATCATGATATGAGATATATCAACTACAACACCTAGATATGCTCAAGAAGAATCCCAAATGAGAGATAAAGGGGATATCCATCTCTATAGATGGTCTAAGAATAATTAGACCCCCACTAGTTTCAAGGTCCAACAACTAAAGATTAGTTCCATGCACAAACTCACAATATTTTGAGTTGACATTACCACTCCTAACTACTACACTCCAACACTGAGGGAGAACTATCTTCAGGAAAGTATCTCAAGTAATCTATAGAAAGAGTGTAGAGGGCCCTCACCTTACTACTATGCACTACAAATGACAGAGCATGATCTCAAACTATGAATCACATGGAATCTCTGCAGAATCATAGCGTAGGGGCTTAATCCTCCCTAGTATTACCTATAGTCAGGGGAGCACTAACTCTAGTAGAGGTCTCACTCCCCACCGAAGCTCTAAGACGAGGGTGTACAACTCCATAGATAGACAACTTTCACCCTATAATAATTGGGGAATACTGAATCTACCTATGAAAAGAGTATGGTGGATCCACTACCTAGCACGATAGGGGAGTAATGACCCTGATATAACTCTAGTGATATAACCTGATAACTTCCATCAGCCAGGAAGAACTCAAGAAAGTATCTTGTTAGTATCACCTAACATCGTATCTATAATTCCAAAACAAAGTATGCCATTATGTTCTATTCATAAGACCACTCAGGATATGCAACTCAAAGGAAAAAATATAAGTCCTATTGAAAGAGATATGTGGGGAATAATTCTCTAAGGGGAGAAATTTAAATGTCTTTAAAGGGTACACGGTGCATCTCTCAAGGCCAAACATTGGTCGTGTCCCCTCAAGGCACTCATCATGTAAAAGAATAGTGTATAATTTTTATAATAGTCTAAATAGAGTGTGACTTCACCAAGACACATGGGTGTGTTCTTGACCGTGCATGGCTTGGTTGGCCGTGTTGCACTATAGAACATGTATTTAGTGTACACAAAGTGTTTTATCAACCCGGGTGTATGGTCATGTCCTCCAACAAATGCTCATGTACATTGACCTGTTCCTATGTATGTCAACTCATTCTTGTGTACCTGGACCTACCCAGGTACCCTGTATATGTTTTAATACATGGTTATTCCTATGTAATTGGGTTTTTTACTACTAAACGATCATATCCTATTTATATGGAATGTATTCCCATGATCTCAAACACAAGTCCAAGTCTCACTACATGATTTGCAAGCATAGTACACTATGTGTAGTCCCCAAAATTACATATTCCTTAAAAATTAAGAACACGTGGTGTGATTTCCAATGATACATGTTGGGTAATCTAGATTTATAAATGGAAAATCACTATGAACCACTTCAACCCACGTGTTCCCTTGATCACTCACATATCGACAGTCTTGGGATCCTTAGTAGTCATAAAAAGGGATTTAATACCATTAAACCACACATATACTTAGAATGGGATATAAAACTCATAAAACCACCTACCTTGTGTTGAAATGATAAAGCTTCAAGTCTATATCCACACCCAAATGTAGATGCTACTCAATTCTGCCTCTATCCCCACCTAGAACAGAGTTTCGTGGCACCTTATTCTCTCAATACAGTTGTCGCACCAGGGAGAAGACCATACCTTTCTCCCATTCATAGGAATCAAAAGGGGAGGGGAGGGATATATTAATTAATAAATTAATTAAATAAATATCCACCCTCATTTAACAACTATGCTTTCCAAAGGTCATCTTCCACTAGACTCCCAACGCCACTCAACTTTATGTCATGACTTTAGTAAAACCCACATTCTTGACTAAATGATGGTCTCAAATTTTTATTATGTTACCTTTTTTAGTTTTTATTCCATTATTTCCAAATAAATTGTGCACATGTGATAAAATATATCTAATATTTTTAATATCACCACATCAAGGCTCTCTGGGACTCATAACTTCATGTCATTTCTATGCCAAACTACAAAAATTTTAAAATAAATACCCAAAGTCTTACATGGATAAAATGGACATTAAAAACACATCCATGTATCTTATAAATATGATAATTCACATTTTATTTATAATTAATTTAAATTTATAATTAACTCAACTGTGTTATTATTCATTATCAACTTTATATCACTCCTCTTGTTGCGTTGTCATTATGATCAAGAATCTAATAATATATCCCTCTAAATGTATCTACACATGATCCATGAATCTATGAATAATTTTCTTGATGTATTAGGTGTTGTATATACACTAAAATAATGGATAGTGTATCTTATGATATCCCATTGCTTATAAAAAGTGATATTCATGATATTCATATTATAGATTATTATATACCTAAAAATAAAGGTATTTGGATTCCTTAATAAGCCTATATCTTAGTATATAATAGGATTTACAATATTGAATTAATATGATATGACTGCATGCATCACTTCCATAACATCAAGTGGTTCTGTTGGATATGAATCAATAATATGGATACATTAAATTAAAAAATATACATGATATTAATCTTTTAAGTATTCTGTAATTAATATCTCTAGTAGGTGGTAACGTGTAATGACTACCATGAGATGGAAGATGAAAATTTTGTTCTTTAAAAATATTTATTAAATGAATAAGGTTAATAAAAGGAATTAAATCCCTATTATTTAAGGTATCATTGTTTCATTATATCCGTACCAAATTTCTCTTTAATTTTCTAGTACTCTCTTTGTCTTCATGAAGAATGTGATTACATATTGATGTGGCTGTATTCTGATACAATTTTTCTACAAAATATCTTTCAATTAATTATATTTTAGTTTTTAAAATAATTTTTTAATTAGTTAATTTACTTTGGTGTTAATTTCATTTTAAAATAATAAAAACCTTTAAATAATGATTTTTAGTTTAATTAATGGATCTTTTTATTTTAATTATAATTTTTTTAACATTTAGTTTATTTTTTAATTTTTTAATTTTTTTAAAATAATTATTTTAAGGTTATTGTTTAATTATATGTTCTGATAATTAACTTTATAATTTTTATTTTTTTATAGATAATAAATTAAATAAAGAGTAATATTTAATTTATTTTATTAATTTACTAATTATAATAATTGAATTTTAATTTTACTTCTTAATTTTTATAATTTATTTATTTTAATAATTTATTTATCAATAAATAATCTTATACAATTCAAATTTATTTTAATAATTAGATTTTAGTTTATTTAAATTATTATTATATTTAGTTAATATTTATTTAATAAAAGAAATTTTATATTAATTTAATTAAAAAACATTTCTAAATTGTAAGATGATCTTTACTTATAGAATAAAATATTTTTGTAAATTATATTTTTACTTTCATTAATTATTTTTAAATTTATTTTATTTAACGGTAGTGCAAGAGTGTTTTTAATTTGAGTAGTTGTGTAACACTGGGGTCAGATAAATCTATGCACACACATAAGATAAATGGAGTCATTATTTATATTTTGTTATGTTTGAGAATTATCTCTCAATGTATGAAAAAAAAATCTTATGAGGAATATAATTTTCGATGTTTTGGAGTCAATCAACGTAATATAAAATGTCTTTTCTCAACACCACATAAGATAATTTTTAGGATGCAGGTATAATCACATAATATAAACTAGCTTAGTCCATGTAACGTTAATCCTATATAAGATAATTCATCCTATACGATGACCAAACCTGGAACGCTGCCACCACTGATTCACTCAAGAGTCATACTAGTCTTCCATCGATGTTTCGAGATGCCCATCATTGCAAGGAAGAATGAGGAACCATATATGCGGTCATATGTCCTTACAAAGAAGGCAAAGAAACCCCGAGCCCCATATGGATGTTGTAGACTGAGCGTTAAGAAAAATCCAAAAACTTATTCTCATAGATGTGCCAAGCCTCCACAAATTGTCTAAAGACCACCACCACCACTGATTTAGTTTGTTATCATCATTGGAAGGAAATGGAACCCAAAGATTTTTTGAGATGAATGACGACCTCAAATTTCTTTACAAAGTATTTGATACTGATAAAACTCTATCTTACAACATTGTTGGTATTTGAGGTATATCGAGTAGCTGTCAATGGTTGATGAAGCCACTATAACAACTGTGTCTCGGTGACAGGATAGACACTCCTCCTTAACATGGTCAATGGGTCCCAGCCCTCCAAGTACCCCAGTTACCCTGCAGACATGTGTTCCACACCCTGGGTCCCACCCACGTTCCCGAACGGGTCATCTCACTAATGATTGTCCCCACAGGCCAACACATGTCCTTTCCAGGGTGTTTTTTCCTCACTCAAACACACCCTGGAAAACTTCCCGAAAGGTCACCCATCCTGATTAAAGGATATGATACTGATAAAACTCTATCTTACATCATTTTTTCCATTTGAGGTAGATCGAGTAGCTGTCAAAGGTTGATGAAGTCACTATAACAACTGTGTCTTGGTGATAGGATAGACAGCCCGCCCTAACATGGTCGTCAGGTCCCGGCCCGCCAGGTACCCCAGTTGCCCTGCAGACACGTGGTCTATACCCAGGATCCCACCCACATGCCTGAACGGGTCATCTAACTAATGATTGTCCCCACAGGCCAACACATGTCCTTTCGAGTGTGTTTTTTCCTCATTCACACACATCATTGTTTCCATTTGAGGTAGATCGAGTATCTATAAAAGGTTGACGCAGCCACTTTAACAATTGTGTCTCAGTGACAGGACAAACACCCCGCCTTAACATGGTCGTCGGGTCCTGCCCCGCCTGGTACCCCTGTTGCCCCGCAGACACATAGTCCACACCCTGGGGCCCACCCATGTTCTTGAACAGGTCATCTGACTAATGATTGTCTCCACATGCCAACACATGTCCTTTCCAGTGTGTTTTGTCCACAGTCACACAAACCCTATGAAATTTTCTAGAAGGTCACCCATCCTGATCACTACTCCAGACCAAGCACGCTTAACTGTGGAGTTCTAATCAGGTAGGCTCCCGAAAATAAAGGTTCACCTTATTGATATGAGTCATATCATTTAGTCATTTAACCCTTTATAATTCTGGCCTGTTACAATCACCCCCCCCCCCTTAGATCACAACGTCCTCGTTGTGGTCCCTATATCTCAACCCATGCAGTGCACCGCACATAAGACTGGGTACCACCTCTAATACCAAATGTAACAGCTATGTCCTGGTGACAGGACAGACACCCCGACTTAACATGGTCGTTGAGTCCCGGCCCTCCAGGTACTCCATTTCCCCGCAGACATGTGGTCCCCACCCTAGGGCACACCCACGTGCCTGAACGGATCATCTGACTAATGATTGTCCCCACAAGCCAACACATGTCCTTTCCAATGTGTTTTTTCCTCACTCACACACACCCTAGGAAACTTCCCAGAAGATCACGCATCCTGATCACTACACCAAACCAAGCACGCTTAACTGTGGAGTTCTAATTAGGTAGGTTCCCGAAAAAGAAGGTGAACCTTGTTGACATGAGTCATATCATTTAGTTATTTAACCCTTTATCATTATGGGGTGTCACAGCCACCTGATGACCGTGGATGGTTATTGAAGTTAGATTTTATCCTCCACCATGAATCCAAATGTGAGACATCCACTGACAAGCCTATTGAAAATATTCTTGAAGAAGCAATCATAACTAAAACCTAATATGTAAAAAATATGAGTTGAGGTCTCTAGTGATGGGGGGTCAAAGATCAGTGGTTACAAATGATGGTGTTACGGAAATTTATGAGTTGTGTATGAACAAGTGTGTTCGATTGATGATCACCTAAGGACTTTGATGATGTTCTTCCCATGAGTTGATGACCAAATATGGTGATTGGAGGATAATGAAATTTCTGAGTATTTGTATGATATGAGTGAGAAGATAGGATCATCAGTCAATCTAATAAAATCTAGATATGAGGATGATATCTCTGGTGAAGAAAACTTCCCAATGTGAGGCCCGAGAATGAAAATGACCATCAATGGATTTTTGTATTCGAAAGAATCTATATAGAGAAAAAAATATGTCATTTTCTCTGTTATGAACTCCCCAAAACCATGATTTTTTTATAATAGATCATAGAATTTGATTCTATTGAAGGGGTTTTTTTATTTTCATGGTAAGTTAAATCGGGTCAACTTTGTGTCGCCTTATGATATTGAAGCCTGATTTGTGCTGAGGAAGATGATTTTTATTGGACCGACAAAACTAATTTTCAGAAATTTCAAATTGATGACGATCAACCAAACAAAGAAACCATGTTTATAGATGAAATTATGAGACCATTAAAATTTTTGGTTTGTTTTTAGTGAATAAGGTATCTCGATTTAGTTTACAAGTATTCATATGTTTGTGTAAATGGTGATATGCCAACCTTGTTGAAGGATGAGCTCGATTTACCTGATCGATTTGAGGTGCGCCACTTGAAGTTAATTTATATTATTTGGATGAAAATTTATTGGTAGTGTTGATCTGATTTATTTATTGGATTTAAGTGGGTCAATTTTTTTCCTTTAGAAATTTATAAGTGCTACATAGTATTTGTTGGATGGTTTTTCAATTTGAAATTTGAGTGTAGGTGAAGTGATGTTAGCTTTGGATAACTAGAGTTTTATATATTTTTGAACACATCAAAAGTCTATGGGAAGAGATGATGATGTAAATAGTATTCATGGTGGAAGATGAAATGATTAATTGATAGTGTAGTTTTCATAATCTGATGAAGATACTTATTATAGTAACTAGACAGTGACAGAATATAAGAAGATAATAACACCTTCAGTGATGACTGACATGTAAAAATATAAAATTAAGTAAGTTTCTTCAATGGAAATTAAAACATAGAATCCATGAATCCAATTCATAGTCTACTCTATATTAGTTTCAGACAATAGTGTATAGAAAGTAGAACACAATTTCATGACACCGGAGCAGTGCAACAATGTGCGCAATTGGGATATCTTCCAGTGAGCTTGAAGAAGATCTATTTCCAAGCATGGATACAAATATTTAAGGCTGATCATGTTTTGTGAACAAGATCGATTAATTGTTTAGTCATTGATCATTGTGTTTTCATAAAGTAATTTCTTTCTGAGCTTTTATATTTTCCATAAAACTATAATTTTCTCTAGATATTCAATTATTAGATAATTTATTGATATTTGATAACAGTGTATCCATCATTTTGTCTGATTTTCTCTTCCATTATTTGTCTAAAACATAATTGATTGATGTGTGTGTTTTTTTCCCAAGTGTAAAATGCTAAGTCTGTGTGACTTAAAGTTTGTAATTTAATTCTTGTTTTTGAAGGTTCTCTATTGTCGATCAAGAATTGTGAGCACAGTACTTCCACTCTGTCAAATTTTTTGGCGTTCATTGAATAATTTGACCAGATATTAACAAAAGAAATTTAAAATTGATATCTTAGTTGACAACCTTGAATTACCAAACTTCATGAGACACATAGTTTAGAGATTTTGGATGATGTGTCAAGATAATTATAGAATAAATATAGAAAATAATAGGTTGTCTTCCCAAGTTACTCAATTCTTCCATCCATTCTTCATTTATTTGAAATAATTCATTCAATAATTCTATCGAAACATAGTCTAAAATATCTAAAATACGTGTCTCGTTATGCTTGAGAAGTCAATGTCATCAACTTAGTTCTCATTTTTAACCATCTTTCATTAAGATCTGGTCAAGGTATTCAATGATTACCAAACACTTTAAAAAATTCTAAGCATTGTGCTCACAATTCTTAATCGATAATTGAGAATCTTCACCAATAAGATCTGAACAAAAAACTCTTAACTAGACTAACCTAATGTTCTACACCTAATAAAAAAACACATGTTGATCATATATATTCCAGAAAAATAATGGAAGAGAAAATGAAATGAAATGAATAATTTCAATTATAAAACATCAATCGATTATATAAAAATTATAAAATATGAGAAAATTATAGTTTGAAAGAAAATATAAAATCTCATAATGAAATTACCAGAAGAAACCCCAAGGATTACCCACTAAATAATTAGCTGATCATGTCCCTGAAATTTGATTCTTCTTTGACCTTCTTTTCCATGTTCGAAAATAGTTATTCATCAATCTTGCAAGAAGATCTCCTAGTTTCACTCTTCGTCTCTCTGATCTTGTCTAATGAAAATGTGTTATCTTTAATATCCATTGAGACATTAGTTTGAGAAGTCAAGTTCATCAACTAAGATCCCAGTTTTAACCTAACTTCTTTAATAGATGATGAAACTATTCAATGATCACCAAACACTATAACATATTTGAAGTGTTGTCTACCAGATGAGAAAATCCAAAGGCCGCATAGACTACTCATACCTCCCAAAGCCTATAGAGATAAGATCAGATAAAAAGGGAGGGAACAACATGATGGAAGTTAAGTCAACTAAAAAATCACAAGTGAAGGAGGTTGTCTTGAACTTGGGGATTGGACTTGTAATGGATGAACCTAAGTCTAAGGAGAAGGTTATGGAAAAGAAGGTTGATAATGATGATTGGTCTTGGATCCAAAATGATGGCCCTATCAATGATCCTCTAGGGCTACTGGGTAAGGAGTCTAAAAAGTGTGGACCAATGGGCATCACAGAGGGCCTGCTGAGGGTAGCTACAGGATCCATGGAGGAGTAAGGTGACCTTCTTATGCACTCTGAGGAAGAAATAATATAGAAGTTCCTAATCTTTAAAGCTTCTAAAGCAGATTCATAAAGGTTGAATGGTGAACCATTTCAAGTGGACCTCAACAGAGAGCAGGAAGAATGGATCATCAAGAAAAATATCATTATAATAATAGGATTCATCACTAAGAAAATAATGGTGGAAGAGTTCATAAATATGTGGGAAAAACTGGCCTATCAATTTGAAGAAAGCATCAGAGATCATCCCAATAAAAACATTACTGAACACTCCTAGAAATTATATAGGTAGGACACATCTAAGAAGTTGAACTCTAACCTATATTTTTTTCACCTACAATATGGTGTGATGTTTTGGTTGTTCTGGATTGTATCACTCTTTCTCCCTAAAAGAGTACTCTATAATAAAAATGTTAATTTGGATGTATGGATGTAAATATGGAGAAAATTATAGTTTGATATAAAATATAAATGCTCAGAATGAAATAACTAGAAGAAAACATAATGATCAGCCATTGGAAAATTACCTGATCATGTTCATGAAATGTGACTGGCCTTTGATCATTTTCTCTATGATCATAAATAGAACTTCTTTGAGCTCTCTTGAAGATATCTCAGTTGTTCGCTCCATCACTCTTATCCAGACAAAAAGAAATTGATAACATATTGATGAGGTTATATTTTGATACAATTTTTCTGTATAATTTCTTTAATTTAATTTTTTTTTGTTAAAATAATGTTTCAATTAGTTAATTTAATTTTTTGTTAATTTTATGATAATATTGAAAATATCATTTTCTCCAACTCTAACTCATGGGTATTAGATATCGGGTGTACATCAAAAAATTTTGTTGTTAAACATAGACTCATAGATATGAGGGAATTCATGAATGTACAAGTGGATATTTTTGTCAAAAATTGATCAAGATCGTCTCAATTATAAATTAGTACTTATGATCTATGATAACCTAGTGTATTAGTTCAAAAATTTGACTACTATTATTAATTCCCTTCCATAAATAGAAAAAAAATTATATTATTTGAACAATATGGGATTTTCATTCAATATTAATAACAAGAGTTTTTCTATATATGAGTATGAAATTTTTTTGGGATTAGGAATATGGTTAATAGTTTATACTTTCTAGATAACGATAATATTATCTACAAAATTAATAATAATAGATATGGGGTTCCTATCATTATAAATAAATATCCAAATTCTGGTGTAATTCCATCATAGGTACATTTTATCTTATCCAAAAGGCCAAAAAATGTATTTTATCAAGAAATTTAGATATAGGTTACACTATTATATGAATTATTTTGTTATGTTATTCATTTTTTCATGTTGATTCTATTGAAGAGAGATCAGGAATTCTATTATTTTATTCAACTTCCAATTTGAATATATGTACAACCTACATCACATAAATAATATTAGAGCTATTATCTTTAATAAATAAACATGTTTTTCATCCAGTTTTTTGAAGAACATTCATATCGTAATGTGTTTGACTCCATATCATTGCATACGATATATTGGTTTTTCTTCTGTCTGAATTAATCATAGCATATGATTAATATATATCAAGTTTTGTGATAGAGAAAAATATTGTGGAACTTAACTTTGTTGTAAGATATGATATCTGATATCATAACCTATGATTCAATATTGGATTTTTAAAAAATAGAGCATTGGGTTATATTAACGATACAGTTTATATCATCAAATATAAATAGGGAATTAAAATATCCCCTATAATACTAAATTATATCAATCATTTTTTATGATTCATAATCCCCTATAAATACAATATATGAAAAAACATTAAATATTTTTGATATTTTTTCTTATAGTTTATAAAATTCATATGAAAGATAATAATTTTTTAAAAATTGAGTTTTTCTATTACTAAATTAAATATTAAAAGTTCATATTTCTATCCAATGTTTTGGAAAAAAAATATAAGGAGTTTATTTATATTTTTAATTCTTTTAGAATATTCATGTTTACAAATTTTTTATAAAATATGAATATTGTGTATGAATTAATTTATAAGATAAATTTCTTCTTATAAAATTTTGTATCCATGAATTATATGCTAGTAACAACGACATGGAATTTTCTTTTAATCTACCATGACTTAAGTTTGAAATTAAAGTTAAAATTTTGAATTTATTTATTTAATATAGTTTATACTTATTAGTTTTTAAAGTTATTATTAACTATACTATCCATTCACTAAATTATCCTTAGGTAGAGTAACTCTGGGTCATATTTCCTACTGGACTGGAAGCATTTCCCTTGTTCGAGAAAGGTCAGTTATCTAAGGCTTTAGGCTTACTCATGAATAAATTTTCAATATCATTTATTTCTTAACCTTTACATAAATAGTTGATATTCCTTATACATAGGATGTATTTGCATATATATATATATATATATATATATATATGATTGGATTCTATTTTTGGGTGAGTAACACAAAATATGGGTTGTGTAAAGAATTAAACATTAATATAGTGTGAAAATATTAATTTGATTAATGGAATAGAAATTCCAAACTAAATCATTAGAATCATGCATATACAAAAAATTAAAACATGATATAAAAAATATTTTCTAATATATATTAGTTATGAATTTAATATCCATGTGGAATTTATTAATTTGGTGAGACATTTGATAGAAAACCCCTAATATAATAAGCATGAGATTTCTTAAAATGTGGAACTTGTTAATAAATCCATCATTCAGTATGGGTGACCCTAACTGTTAGGTGACCATAGATTATATTGTATAAGAAAATAAAATAATGAGGTGTCCCTGATCATTATATTCCTTGTTATTTGTGTTTTATTTGGGATGCATTTAGCTATGAAACCTAAATTATTACGATACCAGTGGAATAGAGTTGAGTTAATTCATATGATGGATTTAGATAATGTGGTATATGGTCACCTATCCAAGAGCCAAATATGATATGATTGGAAATTGTTTTCTATCAAATATAGTCATGGATAATTTATGTGATACCCAGTGTAATTCATAATCAAATATGTATCATGACTCACTAAATAGATATGATGTATAGGGTAATCAATTTTAGTGTGATTACATTCATTAAAATTCATTGATTAAATGATATAAAACAAGATATTCACCAATAGATATGTCTTTGTTATATATTATGAAAAACATAATATTAATCATTTTGACTTATCTTATTGGTATAGAAAATAAAATAATTCTAGAATGATATCTAAGGTTGATATTTAATCTCGAAGAGAATAATTCTAAGAATATGAATGTGAGTTTTATAAATAATATTTTCTCCAACTCTAACTCATAGGTATTACATATTTAATGTGCATCACAAAATTGTGTTGGTAAACACAAACTCAGAGACAAGATATAATTCAATAAGGGAGAAGTGAATCTTTTTTTCAAAAATGGACCAAGAGATTCTAAATAATAAATTAGAACTTATGATCTAAGTTTACCTGGTGGATTTTTTCTTAAATTAGAGAACAATTATTCTCTTCCTTCCATAAATTAAAATTTTATTTTTCTATCTTGTTTGAACAAGATGTGATTTTAATTCATTATTAATAACAAGAGTTGTTAAATATATAAGAATGAAATGTTTTTTAGGATTAGGAATATGGTTAATAGTTAACACATTCTGGATATGGATAATATTACCAATAACATTAAGAATAAGATGGTCAGTGTTGATTCTATTGTCACCTACCTTTGGAATCATTTCCTGGGAGATATAAATGATAAAAAATAAAATATTAAACAAAAAATGGATTATTTTAAACATTTGATTATAAATCACTCAGTAATGTTAGTTTTATTTATTAGAAAAATTGATCAAATAATATTTTAGTGGAAAGGTAGAAAGGTATATTGGACAACTAGACCTCATACACAGTGATGTTTGTGGAAACATTAGTACTCAAGAAAGTGGTAGCGTTAAGTACTTTGTTACTTTTAACATTGACTTTAGTTGGTTTTTTGCATTTTTATACTGATCTCAAGTATTTAACTTTTTAAAATTTTATATAGTTTCAAAAATAAGTACAGAATCTATTGGGTAAAATTATTAAGATTCCCCAATAAAATCACAGTGTTGAAAATTTGAGTTGTTAATTAGCTTATCATCTGAGATATTGTAGAATTATTGTACAACTATACCCACATTGATCACCAAGATGGAATGGTGTTTCTTACAGGAGTAATTATACCATGCCAGACATGGTTTAATCAATGATGAGTCAGTGTGAATTCTTATTTAATTTTGATGATATGATCAAGAGGCTTCTGCATTCCTACTTAAATTCATTCTATCTGGAGAAGTCAAAAAAGAAACCATATAACATATAGAGTGGTAATCATCCCAATATGTATTTTATAAGGATTTATGTTTTAAATGATATTTATAGTATTTATCATTTGATAAAATTAACCCAAACTCATAAAAATGATTATTTTTCATCATCCTAAAGATATTCTTGGGGAATTACCTTTTTAATCTTATTGAACACAAAGTGTTTGGGTCCTGATGTGGTGTTTTCATTGAGAAGTAGAATATATGTTGTGGTATAAGTGGGAGTAAAGTTTAACTTAGATATTTTCTAGGATATAAAAACTATAAGTGTTCCTGAGATCAAAGTTGATCTTGTTCTACAATGATTTGTCGAAGAAGAACCAACTGAGGTTTTATAAAAACCTTAATGTTCAAGTAGGATTCATCAAGAGATAGGAATATTTTGATTTCTTGTGGAAATTATGATGAATGAATGTTCATAAAATATGAACTTACTTATTACCATGAGTCTATTAAAAGTTTTTATTATAATAAATGGTAAAAGTTTATGAGATATAATATGGACTCCAAGTGCACTAACCACGATTGGGACTAGGTGGATCCACATGGATGGGTGAGACCCATTTGATGCAAGTTTTTTTTTTAAAATAAAACTGAAATGGATAGTGGTATTCTTGCTGGTAAGAAGTTATAAACAAATTCATGAAATTGATTATAAAGAAAAGTTTTCATAAATTGTGATGATAAAGTCCATTTGGATATTTCTCCACATAAAAACTCATTTTAATTATGATATATATCAAATGGATGTCAAAAAAAGTTAACTGATGTGAATTTATTTAAGGATATGTATATAATACATTAAAAAGGTTTTGAGGTATCAAATGATTTTTGTAATGATTTTTGTAAGGTATAAATTTTTAAATGGATCATTTATAGAATGAATAAAGAATCTTAATGTTGGGATATCTCATTTGATGATGTGATAAATTATTTGGTTTCTTAAAAAATGAGGATGGTTCTAGAGTATATAACAGATTTTTGGGAGTGTAGTACTATTTCCAATACTGTATATAGATAAGACACTTATTATAGAAAATTATGTCACAAATTTACACTCTGTAAGGATGTCATTGGAAAAATTCTTCTCTATAAAATACATGGGTGAAGTAGTATCTATAATGAGAATAAATATTTGTAGATATAGATCCAAGAGGTTTCTTGGACGGATTCAAGACATATACATTAGAAAATTGTTCAAGCATTTTAACAAAGAAAACTCCAAAATAATGGGTCTTTACTAATATTTCATGGCACAAATATTTGGGTGACTCAAGATCCTTCAAATGATTTTTAGAGGATGGACATAATTATTTATGTGTATGACATATGATCTATCATGTATTCCATATTTTGTAGGTACCTCGATGTCACATATGCGCTTAGCATAACTACAAGATACCAATCTAATCCTAGTTGGAGCCACTGTATTTTTTAAATAATATCCTTAAATACATAAGAAAAACAAAAGATATATTCTTAGTATTTATAGGGGAGGATGAGATCTGTGTAAATTGTTACAATGAATCTAGTTTTCAATCTAAACAATATGACCTGAGATTTCAATCTATATTAATATTTTAACACAACGGTAGAGATATTGGTTAGAAGAGTTCTAAACAATACACTATAGAAAATTCGACAACATAAGAGCAGTACATCTCTACCTCATATACTTCAAGGGACACTATTTCTATCAAGAATTTTGTCACTAAACTTGGGGTAGTTCCTCGAAACTTAAGAGAAATCAATCATTACTATGACAACAATGGAGAAATTACTTAGTCCAATAAACCCCAGTCTCATCAAAGGACCAAAAACATCATTTACAAATACCACATCATATGAAAGACCATTGAGTGGGATAATGTTAGGATATTTTGGGTGGATATATATTAAAATTTATTAGATCTATTTATGAAACCATTATCATCGTAAAATAATCAGGTTCATGTTGAATCCCTTGAAATATGATACATAGAAGATTGATTGTAATGGTTGGAAATATATCATGGTTTTACAAAAAAATAATACCTTTGTTTATATTTTATTCAACTAAGTTGTAGTTTATTTCACATGAAAATTATAATGATAATATCGCCTCAAAGTAAAACAAGTAGTAATCCCTACTAGATTATCATCATAGAGTATTATGGGTTGTGATTATATTTTATGGTTATCATAAGTAAAATAATTTACTTGATACAGGAGTTTTATATGATATATGAGGAATATAATACTAAGGTAATAATCTGCGAATTATTACCTATATTAACCTGAAAAAGTATATCTCATGGAATTTAATATAGTCATAAACATGTTTTTTTATTATGAATCCTATTTACTTAGGGGTAGAAATATTCCTATCAACATAACCTTCAAAATTTTATACATTTATTTAAAATTCCATGATTATTAGATAATTATTGGGTGGTGTGTACTTTTTGATCATTTCAACCTTTGTAACTTGTTCAAAATGGGATTTATCCACTCCTATAATGAGAAAATAATTCTGGACCACGATTGAATTATACAAAAGAAAGGAATATCCATGCTTAGTCGAGTCACATGTATGCACCCAACTACATTAATGAAGTAAATGTGATGTGATCATCTTTTATATGAATGACATGTGATGTATTCACTATCATGATTGGTCTTTACAAAGAATCAAGAAAGCATGAGACGACTTATAAAAGATTGAAATTGTTCTACATCTAGTGGTTACTAGATGTTATAGGAAGTGGGGTTATATGGGTATACATAAAATTTTTAGGATACATCTAGTTGTGGAAATTTTCATATGAATATGTGTGTATGTTTAATCAAGATCACATCATACCCCTTTACTTTCTTGAGTAATACTAATTTTTAGCTAGAGGTAACTCTTTGATTACATTTATAAAATCAGGATTTTCTTTTTTTCAACACTACAAAGGCCCATAGGGTTACACAGATAGGCCTTTGGATAAAGATTAAGTTTTGGATAAAGTGTTTGTTCCAAAATTAATATAGTTTCATAAACCATATTCAAAGGAGTTTTGGATGGATTCATAAAGAGTTTTGAAGTTTTAGATAAATTCTTTATGGGACATCAGTGAAAGTAGGAGATTATTGGATATTCCCAAAAATAAGGGAAATTATATCTTATGATGCCTATTAGATATTAAGATATTGTATGTATGAGATGCATATCACAACTTATGATATGCCTATATCGTAAAGTAATTAGGATGCCTAAGTTAGCTTATATTGTAGTGTACAATAGGATTTAAAAAATATGATACATGGAATCTTAGTGCATTGATAACTTATATGTCTTCCCAGAGGTTTTTTCATCATGAATCAATAAGAATGGTTAATTAAAAGTATAAAAACACATTATAAAAATCAGTTAAGTGTTTATATATCTCATTATATGGTGATCATAGAGTATCAAATTTATTCTCAATAGATTTTAGAAAACCTAATAAGCAAGTTAAAGGTGAAGTTGCATATGGGTTTTCAAGAAGTAATGCCACTTGAAGTTCATATACAAGAATTCAAAACTATTGGAACTAAGAACACCATAGATTAGTGTTCAAATACTATAACATGACATTGAAGTACACCAGATAATCTGAATGAATGATAGGAGGAACTTGTGTCTCCAAAGTAATGCAGAGTAGTGAATAAATTACTTTTGATGGGTGAAGAAAGAATCCATAGAGAAATTTTATCCATAAGTATAATAAAAATCAGTTAATTTTGGAATTTATATTAATTTTATTCATAACTAGTGATAAAGAATTAAGAATCATAGTCAACTACATATTGAGTTGAAGAAGTAAATCACCCAGATGTGGAGACCTAAATGATAGAAACAATATGATGATTGTTGAACTATTCTTCAGGTGAACAACAAGTGTTGTAAATGTTGTAAATTACTAATTACAACATGTATTTTGATTAAATTATAAAATGGGGGTTTTAAAAAATCCTATAGGATGGTAAATTTGAAAGATGGAAAAATTTAAAACTTGGTTCATTGCTTGCAAAAATGTGTTGATAGAAAGTTACACAATATACTTCTGACGAAATCCAAGATGATTGGAAGGGTTAATCATTCTAAAAATTTGAAAAATTCCCCATTATGGATCCTTCATGTATACAAGGTTAACTTTACCTTATGAATAAATGTCTTCCATTACTTAGAAAGTCATGAAGTGAAGTGTAGTCTAATCTACACATGTGGAAGAAAATTTACCATAAGATTGACTATAAATGAAAAATTATAAAGAAATCAGAAAATAAAGCTATAAATTCTGTTGAGAATACTGAGATACATTAAATTATCAAATGTAAATTAAGAAGATGCATACGATGTGTGATCAGTGGAAGAACATCAATTTTTCATATAACGAAAAGTGATTAGTGCTGATTTTATAAAATATTAATTTAACTCAAAGAAATATGTTGAATTCTCCAAAAAAAATTGAAAAAGATAAAGTGGAGATATATGATTACAATAGATGTAACATAAAAAAAATAATATAAGTTATATCATCAAAAGTTCAGGTTCTTGATAATAATAAAGGATAATTCAAACAAAAGATTGAAAAAAGATAGTGTGTTACATAACTAGAAGTTTAGAGAGTCTAACATACTAATGAATTTGGATAAGGACAAGGGAAAAGTATCAGAATTTTGAATGATTATTCTAAGTTTTGAGCAATGTTGGAATATAGAAGATTGAATCTCAGTAAGACTAAAGTTGGAAGCATTATAAGTGGTCACTAATGCAGATGGTCTTGGATGGTGATAAACTAATGTGTGAAAATCAATGTCAGAATAAAGTAATTAAAATGTTCCTTACAAAGTATAACCAATAATATGATGTATATAATTAAAATATGAGAGGCCCAGATGTGAGAAAGTAGAAACCATCAGAATCTTGAAGCTAAGGTAGATCAAAATATATGATGATCATAAATTTAGTAACAAAGATAAAAATATATAAGACAGAATTTTAATAACATGTTAGTACAAAATATGGAGACCACTAGAATAAAAATAAAAAGTCCAATGTTTGTTTGAATAAAAAGAAGCTATAATAAGATTCATAAATGTAGATAAAAATTCATATATTTAATATGTTTAGTAAAGTCTATGAAAATTAGACCACTAAAATAAGTTGGGAGGATTCACATATACAATTTTAAATCATTAACATTGTGTTAATACTGAGATCAATGTTCAGTCTTCGAATTTCATAGTTGTAAAATTCTTGTATCAAAAAATTATTTTTGAACAAGTTTAAGTGATTCATCGTCAGATTTTATGGAATATTTGAAAAATTGACCCTGATGTTTATATTATTTTTAAAGGAAGACTAATTCTAAATAAAAATTAGTAGAAATGTCAAAGTTTGTAGATTTCAAATCACTGAACTTAGTAGGAAATTTTTATCCTAAAAAATAATTCTAATTCTATCAATGAATGGTTTGAATATAATAATTGGGAGAGATGTTGAGGCTAATAATAAGAGAAGAAAAAATAGGGATTTTTTGAAAAATGATTACAGAAATTTTAGTTGGGTCATGGTTTTTAGAATACTATAAATTATCATCCTATGAAAGAAGAGTAAGGTCACTAAATTTAGGAGACCATAATTTGAGAGTTAAATAGGAGTAAAGAACTAACTTGAAGAAGTTACTACCATTGAATATTATTGTAGTGAGAGCCCCATATTCAGTTTACCAGAATCACAGGATATGTTGACTTTATGGTTAATCTAGAAAAAGTTTCGAAGGAAGTTGAAGATATATTCATGAGGATTTCTATAGAGGATATTTAAAGACTAGTGGTTCCAGTATATACAGTGACTCCCTTCCAACCAATATATAAAAGAGGATTTTTTGGGAGATATCCTGACCACATTTATAAAATTGTTTAATCAAATATAAGGATAATAACTATCCTCAAGGGTTATGTAAAATAACTTACCTAATTAGAACACTTAAGGGAATATTCAAAATCTATAACTTGGGACAAGAAACTAATATTGTAAATAGTAGCTTTCCCACACTGTGTCTGAACATTGTAAAAAACCATATGTGATGTTTCTTTTATATTAACTGCATTTCATGTGGGAGTAATCATTGAGGGTTCATATCTTACATCCAAAATGATGGTAGAGTTTCAATCATCTTAATGGAAGAAAAAATTTAATTTGAACTTAATCGATAAAATTGGGTCATCCTTGATTCACCCCCACCCCCCACCTAATGACATCATTTTTATCTAAAACTAATAATTGATATCAATGGTAACAATGTTTCCTCAATTTGGATGCATAATTTTGCCACATTTATTTTCAATTACTTACATGGTGTGTGTTTTTTTATAAGTTGTAAAGGTTTCTCTTTCAAAAGAAAAAAAAGATGGGATAGAATTAATGTTAATAGAAGATAATACTATTTGAAAAAAAAATGGAAGTGGTGGACAAAACATTGAAAAACTATATGAAAAAGGAAACTCATAAGAAAATAAGAAACAAAACTCTCAATACCAGTGTAAGGAGTATCTTATGCTTCCTAATAGTAAGAACAATCATAGTTACATTGGAAAATATATTAGATTTAATCATCTGAAAGAATTATTTTCAACCAATGAGTATGAATCTATTAAATATATTGAATAATTTTACTCAAATGTTAAGGATTATATGAAAAAATTCCCCATTAAATTTATCAAATACATTGTCTCATTTTCCAAGGGACTGTAGGAAGAAATATTATAGCTATAAACAAAGTTTTATGAAATAAAAAAATCATTGGATAAGAAAATAATTGTGTGTGATACTTTCAAAAAATTAATTGAGTAAAATTATCAATCCATTTAACTTATAATAAAATACTATTATTTTAATAATAAGGTTTTAAAAATATTTTTTTTGAAATAGTTTTATTTAAGAAAGTTTTGTACAATTTTTCCATGCATTGAAATTTATGGGAGACGTTAAGAACTCACAAAAGGAGGTTAAGGAAAAAAATGTAAAATATCTTGACTATATTTAACTTAAAGAAAGTATGATGCATGAATAAAAGGTTTGGAATACGGTTTTTTAATGTGAATATTGATTTTAATTATTTAAATATCAGAAAAAATGCTTTTTGTTTAAGGTGTCTTGAGTTGGAGATAAAGTTAAAAAAATTATAAGTTACTCAATTTCAATCTTCACATAACATCAAGATAAGAGAAAATACATTAATTTATAAGGATAATTTTCTTTTATATAAGTATCAATATAAAAATAGAAAAATATTACAAATAGATAAAGATTCATCTCATGTGATAATGAATAGAAAGGTAACCCTAGGTTCTGGTAAAACAGTTTCCATTAATTCTAAATCCGTGAATAGTGTAGGATAAAATTCCAGTACTGGGAAAATATGGTTATATAAGAGTATGGGGGAACCCATCACATTTATGAATGTGGAATAAATCATGAATAAAATGAGATTCCCAAAAGTTATTTAGAGTAATAATATTAATATTTTGAAAAATTAAATATCCCTCCACCATCCATAGTTTCACTCAATGGAAGAAGCTAAGATTTATTGATTATTTCTATTGCTATTAAAAATCCTGACACTAGATAATTGACTAAAGGAATAACTTATAAACTATCATAAAACGGAAAATAAATATAAAAAGGGTTCCCAATACCAAAGTTAATAGAAATTTAGTTGAATAAAACCAATGCACTTGGAAGAAGGAAAGTTAATCCACCAAAAAAAGATTTCCATATCCTAAAAGCAGTCATGTAAGTACAGGAGTAATTTTTCATTATAATGATAATTGTCTGTATACAAGTAAAATGAATTAATTAGTTCTATATAATATAATAAGGTCACAAAATATGAAGAAAAATGAAAGGTATATGGACAGTAATTTTACCTTGGGGTGTAAAGAAAATGAAGTTACAAAGAATATTTCATCCAAGAATAAAGTAAAAGATGATTTCATTCCAAAGAGAACATTATTTTATTATGTAATAATATGAAACTTCATGGATAGTTGTAAATATCCTGTGAACATTCAATATAATGAGGGAAACAATAAGAAACAAGAAAAATAAATCTTCATAATATACAAGAACATTTTATTTTATTTCAATACATCTCTAATGAAGAAGTTGAGATTCACTAGATATCACCATAGATGGGTATCTTATCAAAAGTTATAAATTTTTGTGGAAGGTATAAAAATTCAGGCCTCATACCTAAGAATTTAATGAAAAGTTTTCTTTGTTATGATATGTTTTTAAATAAAAGTATGTGTGCATCAGAAGATATAAAGATTATATAGAATTTTTAATCTCAAAGGAAAAAAAATAAAGATAAATATGTTCCAAAGGTTTTCATAACCATTTTGACAGATATTTTCAAGTAGTAAGGAATGTGAAAGAAAAGGAAAATCATAAAAATTATTATTCCTTTCAAGGGAAATTTAAAAATAATGATCCAAGAAATTAATAGAGTGAATATAAATATAATAATCCCTTTTCGGCCAAGAAGTTTAATCATTTAAGAACTAAGGGTGATCACATGAAGAAAATGAAGCTCAAGTGAAGGGATTTTCCAATGTGAAAATTAAATTATTCGATTTAATAAAAATAGTAAATTAATATCCACTATATTACCTTATATTTTCTAAAAATAATCATTAAGGTCTAATAGATAGTGATGTGATCCAAGGGGAGACCCGGAGAAAAGTGTTCTTTGTAAGTCTTACAACACATTAGAAATTATCCATCCTGAAGCACTAAAATTCTATAATAAAACCATGATGATGAAGATTAATGGATATCACCTATTTAAGGAGAGTGAAGAAGGATGGGAGGGTTTCAGTGAATTTATAAGATGAATATTGAAGATCAAAATTCTAGATAACCAAAGATCAAATACCCCAAATATTGAAAATCCATTGGATTCAATATTGATATACCGGGGTGTAAAACCTCCAGATGATGTCAATGAAGTTATTAATAATAAAAATACAGAGAATTAATTTTATTCCATTTTTAAGTATACTGGTATTTTCTATTATCATTTCATAAAAAATAATTCTATGATTAAGGGGGGAGTTTTTACTTATGATAGAAAAGGAAACAATTTCTTACAAAGGGGGATAAACCTAAATAATTGGATTAAATGTTTTTTTATATATTTATTGATATGGATTCAAGAAATAAGTTAAATAAAAAATTCTTTTGAATAACCCTTGATTATAAATCTGTATTTTGGTATCACTTAGAGAATAGTTTTTGGAAATATTTAATTTTTGAGTTACTCACCCTTGTTTTATAAACCAATCATGGCTCACATAGAATTATATTTTTTTGATTCATGTCTTATTTCTTTAAGAAATTTGATTTTATCCTTCACTCATAGAATTCAATGTTTACTTTCAATTTGATAGAGGTTAATGATATAATAAGAATAGAGGAAGCTTGGTCCCTCACTCAAAATTCTCAAAATAATGAAAATGAAGGTACTTTGAATTTTTTATCAATAAAAAGGATAAGAGATGTCATTGAGTTTTTTTTAAATGGGTATTTAAAAAATAAAAATTTGAATAATAAAGATCCCATCATATGGTGTTGATGAAGCATTAAATATTTTTGTTAAGAGATTACAAAAATTCAATGAGTAGGTTAAAACTGAAATTTCATATGGGTGTTATGAAATTAATACCAACATAAGTTCACACTCTACAAGTTGGAATCATCAAAAGAGGTAACACCATAGATATAAGTTCTACTACAGTAATATGTTGTTAAAGAAGACTGAATAATCTTATCGGGTGATAAAAGGAACGCATGTCACCATATTCAATGAATATTGGTGAAGAAAGTGCTACTGAATAATAAAGAAAGCAGTCATGGAGACTATTTTATATATAAGTATCTTAAAAAAGACAATTTAGTAATTGATATTCATTGTATTCAAAACTATTGTCAAAAAATGGAGAAGCATTGTCAATTACATATTGAGTTAAAGAAGAAAGTTTCCTAGATATGGAGATCTAAATTATATAATGCATATATTGATATTTAAACTATTTAAAAAGTTAAAGACAAGTACTAAAGATGTTAAAAATTACCATCCATAACAATTATTCTAAATGGATTGTCAAATTAAAGAATAAGTAACTCTCATTGGATGGTAAAATTGGAAGAATGAGAGATTTAAGATCTGGGTTATAGTCACCTAAAATGAGTTGATAGTAAGTTACATAATGTACTTTTAAAGAAGTCCAGGGTGATCAAAATAATGAACCACAATAAGGAATTAAAAAATCACACAAGATATATACCTAAGTAAATTAAGTTGATCTTAACTATATGAATAAAGTATTACCATGATTTAGAAAATTCATGAGGTGAAGTGTAGTCCATGATACACCTCTAGAAGAAACATTACTGGAAGATAGATTTTAAATGATAAGTTGGAAGAACTCTAGAAGATGATGCTTCAAATTATTTTGAGAATATTGAAGTAACATAAATCCCCATATGTCAAGTCATATTATTCATAATATGTTCATTCAATAAAACATCACCAATTTGGAATAATCCTAAAAGAGATTCAAGTTGTGTTGGTCAAATAGTAATCCAACCAGAAGAAATATATTGAAGTATTTCTTAAAATTTGAAAAATATAAGACAAAGATATATGATTAAAACGGATGTTAGATCACTAGAATAAGATAATTTAGAGCACTGGAAGGTTTGGTGCATAAGAGAAATGAAGCATTGGTCGATCGAAAGTTCGAAGACTGGTCGTGAGATAAAGCACTGAAAGTTAAAAGAGTCACACATGCTGATGAATTTGTTTGTTGATGAGGGAAAATTATCAAAATGTTTAACGACTATTCCAAGTGCCAAAAAAATTCATATGATAGAAGACCAAATCTGAGTAAGAATAAAGGAAGAATCACCATAATCAGTCTAAATATATGATGATCATAGTTGATGGTAAACCAAAGTTTCAAACTATATTAAATACATATGTAGTTTATGAGTTTGTTCCAACGTATAATTGATAGGATGATTAACACAATTAAAAGATAATAATTATATATATTTTAATGTAAAAACCATCAAAATATTGACGCTAAAGTTTATTAGAAGATATGGTGATTGTAAATTGAGTGTCAAAAACATGGGGATGTGAGCTAGAGTTTAAAAAATTTGTTAGTGAAATAGTTGGAGACCACTATAAGAATAGAAATTATGTTTCATTTGGTTCAAAGTTCAAAGAGTTTGTAAGAATCTTAGTTAAGTAGAGACAATATAAATATGGAATATGATGAGTGAAGTATACAAAAACAAGACCACCAAATGATGTCGGGTGACTTTATATAAACATTGGGAAGTCATAAACATTAAGATGATGTTGTGATGGATATTTAAAGTTTTAAATTCATGGATAGTAAGTTCATGATTCAAGAATATATTTTTGAAACAGTTTAAGTGATTCATCACCAGATTTTTTGGAATATTTGAAAGAAGTGTTAACCCTAATGTTTTCATAATCATAGAAGTGTGATTGTTTAAAAATAGAAATATAAATAAATAATAAATTTTATAGATTTAAAATCACCAAATTTATTCATAAAGTTTGAGATTACAAAATAAGATGATCTCATTCAGATTAAGGTGTTCATTAAAGAATAGAGAGAGCTATTGAGGCTGAGAATAAGATAACAGCTGAGTGATAGTTATCGACGAGTACATATCTAAAGTCCAGTTGGGTCAATGTTTTGAGAATAATAGAACTTGTAGTTCTAAGGGTATGACAACCCATATTTTAATACACATTAATTCAATATTAATTACATAAATTTTCACTTAATACAACCCTAGAAAATCTTGAGGCCTGGTGTCTTTTAGAAATTTGGTACATGGCATAATAACTTAAAACATGGGTGCAACATCATTATTTAAAAACATAGAAACATTCCCTTATATTCCTTGGATCTTCTAAAAATACATAGGATAACCTAGGGATTTACATAAGAAAGCAGTGATCCACAAATTCTATTATGATAAGAATAATGAATAACATGATGAATGTTATACATGTGAGTCAATCGAAATATCAACAGCAGATAAAATATGTGAGAATAATAAACATGAACATCAAATCATGACATACAATGATAACATGAAGGTAACATAGGATTGTGGAAACACAATAAAACATCAAATCATAAACATAAGTCAATTATAACCACCAATAAATCATAACATTGTGTGATTTGGATAACCTCTCATGCACTATACATGGAATCTCAAGAGATAAAAACATTACCCAATGCATTGGATGTCTATATAATTTCTGACCCACCCATCATATTCATATCATGTACATTCATAAGTGTGCCACATAGATCATAAAAAATAATAACATATTTAATAAATTTTAAACCCATGATTAAGATATTTGGTTTACATATATGGAAGTATCCCAATCAATTAAGGATAATTAAATCTATTTGAATACCCTTGAGTGTAAATTGGAATGGGTATTCACTACACAAATGTTAGACATGTAAAATCATAAGATTATTCTGGTAGCATAACAGGTGTTCATATAGATTCATGGAAGGGTTTAATGATAATGAAAAAATTTCTATTGTCACTTGTAAATAATTAGGATATTTATACGAATGTCTAAAAACATATTCAAACATGAAAATTTGGAAATAAAAAGGCATAGTACGAAGTAAGTGCATAAATATAGGATAAGAGGATCACATACCTTGAGATGGTGATTCTAAATGATTGGGAGAAGATTATTAAGATATTGTGGACCTATATGAGAGATATAAAGAGGTAATGGAAGATTATATTTTTAATCCAAAGGTTTTGGGTGAAGAGGAATGGGATGTTTTGTGTGTCTTTATAGAAAAATATATGGGAATTCTTTATTAATTTTAAAACCTAGGTTTTGGACTCTATATGATAAAGTAATCAAAACCAAAAATATTCCCATGGTTTTTGCCACTATTAATACCAAAGAGGAGAAATTTTCATTATTTTATAAATCTAAGATCTGAACTCCTTAAAACATTACCCTTGGTGAAGTGTAAGTGTGTCATATTTATAAATAATAGATTTTAGAACCTTGATATATAATATAGGTTTTAGAGGATTCAATAAAGGTTTATAAAATTAACCAAAGAACTTAAAAACACATTGTTTTAATGGGGAAGAAATTTTTTATCATGGATACTATTTCTAGTATTTATTACATCTCTTTTATAATTTTAAGATGTCATAATACATACTGTATAAAATATACTATATTTAAATTTTAATCAAAATTTCATCTACCTCAGAAAATTATGAAAAAATCACCATTGGATAATTTCAACATGATGATTCCAAAAATAATATTTTTTTATCAAAATAACTCACTAAATATGATAATTTAAACTTTAAAATTAAAATTCCTCATTTATCGAGAAATAATGGTTTTTTACAATAATAGTTTTCTAGCCCTTATAAAATTTATATCTTACTATGTAAAATTATATTGTCATTTATATTTAATAAATATTATTTAATAATAGTATTTTATTAAAATATAATTTATTTCAAAAATACTTGAATTCATCAAAATGAGTGTCTTCATTGAAACTATATATATCCCAATAACATAATTTGTGTTTCATCATATCAAAATCAAATTTTTATGACACTTATAATATAATCATTAAAAATTAATAATAAAAGATAAATATTGAAAATATTTTATTAAAAGATAGAAATATACCAATTCATACTACTATGGTCCAGATACATAGCCCTTTATTACATCATTGAATGCCTTAACGGTAAAGTGTGCGATGGTGAGATTTTATTGGGGTGGTGTAAAGATAATTGTTTTGGTCATGATATCAATGAGATTTAACTTTACCCATAAATTTATTTTATCAAGCTTTAGTTTCTGGACCTCGTCTTGGTATTGGTTAAGGGAAAATAACATTGATTTCACCTCCTTCTAAAGCTCTAATAAATGGGCTTCAAATGGTATAATCCTACTAGTTGAGGTCATCACTTATTTTATTTGTGTCAATTCTAATTATCATAACCCTTAATATATAATAATAATAATAATATAATTTTATAATGTATATAATATCAGTGGTAATGATTCCTAATGGTATTTTAAACCCAACAAGATATAACTTATAATGGTCCCAAATAACCAAAGTAGTGAATGTGTTTTCTATAATTACATTAATTAATGTTGAATTTATTTATTCAAAATAAGATATTCATTTATAAAAGTTCAGGCCATTATAGAGGGAGAATATTATGGTCACAAGATTTATTTGACTAAAATTTGAGAGATAGAAGAACAAAAATTACCAACAAGAAAAAGATCAATAAGTGGAATAAAAAATTAGTGAAAACTCAGGATTCTATTAACTGGAAGCATAGGGTAGTCCTAATTTTTGGTTATTATATAATAATTTTAGAAGTAAATAAAATATCAATCCATGAGGATGTTTTTGGAGGACCACTAAAGATTAGTGGTTCCAATATAAACAACACCACCATTCCTATTGAGAGGTAGAAAAGGATTTCCAGGATATAGTCTAACTATATGCATAATATTGGGATAATTGATGTTCAAGATAATAATTTTTCTTTTAGGTTAAGGATAATGACTTTACCCACTATAATGGTTATAATAATTGTAAAAATATATGTCTCGGAATAATAACCAGATGTATAATGGTGTAGGTTTCTAACAATGGGGCTAAACCTTTTAAAAATCTTTGTGTGTTATTTCCTTTACATTATCTGCATTTTATTTGGCAGTAAATAGTAAGGGAACATATCAATGATTCATACATCTTAATCAATTTAATAGGATCGGTTAACTTAAAGTAAGAAAATTTTTAAGTTAAACTTAATCTGAACAAATTATTCATCCCTAATTCACCCACCTAACATCTCATGGTGAGTGCAAGGTCCACTTGGATTAATAATGTTAAAATATTAATATCTCCCATGGGAAATAATTTTTTATGACTGTCATGATATGGAATCCAAATATCTATCTCTTTTAAACTATTCATTTAATTAATAGAGTCTAAAAAATGGATTTATTCCCTTCTATTGATGGTACCCTAATTTCATTCTAGCTTTGTTGAGGCCTTCTTCCAGTTCATGGTTCACTCTTTGACATCACAAATAAGGTTATAGTATAAGGTGATAGCTCATGGGATCCTCTTTATATGAATAAGGATCAAAGTCTGTTGTAATCCCCTTAGAGGTAAGAGTCATTTGGATATCACCAAAGTGGATCTCATCAAGTGCTCTGTATCAATAAATCAAGATAGAAGCTGCAACATTACAGGTAAGTTTGTTTTATGTTTTTTATTTTCAGTTTATATGAATGTTGATACTATTGAAGAAAGATTATGCATTTTATGGGTTTCTTCCACTAGAAATTTTATTAGATAAACTCCCAAAATACCATCACCGAGTTCTAATATAGAAGAATCATGTTCTTTACATCATTTTTTCGATCATAATGAGGATCTATAATTTTCTCCCATGATTATTGAGAGGGTATAATCGGATAATTATCTCTATAGATTGAAACAATTTTTCTAATGGTGTCAAAATCTCTTTTTAAAATTGATTTATTTTATATTATATAATTAGGTTTAAAAAAAGATAATTTCATAAAGGCCTATCATTTTATTTAATCTCGGTGATACCCCACATAAAATATTATAATATTCTTATTATTTTATTCCATAACATGCATTTAGAAAAGTAATATTAATTAAATAAATTAAATAATATTTATTTAAATGATATTAAATTAATCATCACCATTATATCATAAAAATAAATCCATATTCTCCTAAAAATTTATCAAAACTTGATTAATAATAAAATTATTTATTTCATAAAATAAGTAATATATTCACTCAACTTGGGAAAAATTATTTATTTTAATTTTCAAATTCATTAATAAAATATTTATTTTACCATATTTAGTCAACTTGTGAAAAAATAAATATTTTATTCTTTATCATGTCGATAATTAATCAACAGCTAAAATTCAAATCACATATTTTAAACTCAAATGCCTTGTGGCAGAATTTTTAAGATCAAAATTGCTTAAATAACTATTATTCCACAAGTAAATAATTAATTAACTCCTCAACATAAATTTAATATGATTTATTAAGAATTTAGATATACTTAGTGTATGGGCCTCTAGGATTATTTATCAATAAAAAAGGGTGGAACATACCTAAAGTTAAATATCAGGGTATAACAACACATCATGTCCCCCATAGAGAAAAACTTTAATGTAGAAACTATTATAACCTTCTTATGAATACTATTTTGTAATATAATCACTTTATAAACATATATCTCATCAAAAAAAATATAATTTTTCATCACCCTATATTTTAAATTTATCTTTCCTTTTTATTATAAAATGAACTAGTATATAAACTACCATGGATATTGATTTTGTCATATGCTTCTATTTCAGTAAAATATCTAAAGGTATATTATTTTAATAACTTGGTAGGGGAAAATCCTTTCTTGAACATTTAACTAATTCCATATCACTTATGATGCTCCAAATATGTAATACCTCACCATAAGAATATATTATCACGATTTAATTACATGCATCAAAGTACTTAATTCATGATACACACCAATAAAGATCTCAAGTATAAGGACCTATAAGAAATTCTATATATAAAATATCAAACGACACATAAATGATTTGGAATTTTGAATAGATAATTTTTCCTCGTGACCTCCCTTCTTGAAGATGAACATGTGTGAACTTTATAAGAAGAAGTCCCTATACTTATGAGCCTCATACATTTAATATCTATATATAAATTGTATCCTTCCAAATTGATATATCTAGAGCAAAAAACATATTGATTTAAAAATATTATCATAGTATCTATAGTTTCTCAATATAGAAGGGAGCCACTATAACCCATTGAAATGATAAATATTTTTTATACCCACATGCACAAAATAGCCTAAGAGGGTAGTGAATTAGGGTGATCAATTTTTTTTCTTTGTATCTTTTTCTTATTTTAGAATGAACATATTGAAACTCCCATCCTTCAAAAACACACACTATACAAATGATAAAATAATATGTAGGGAAACAAATATTTTACTCAGTTCATCATAAAGGTATAATCCAAGAAGCATATGTCTATTTTTTTGACATACCAGGTGATGAAAATACTCAATGTATGTGTTAAACAAGTATAGTGAGGATGAATTATTGATTCTAAGAACACTCTCTCTTCTTATCTCTCAATTCACTATTTTGAGATAAGCAACACAAGAAGATGATATATGAAAATTGCTTACAATATTTATTTACAACAGAAAAACACGACTCTGATGAGTGTATTTTCATTGAACTAGTGTTCCTCCTTAAAATTCAAATCTTCAATGATATTCTTATTATAGAAGCCTCCCCACACCCTATCACTATTTTTTATTCCATATATGTAGATATATTCAACATCAATACCTATCTATTATTTTTCTTCTCTCCATGTAAATAATAACATAACTATATGAATATTTATTCCATAATATTTGGAACTATGATTTTGACCATATTAACTTCTCAACCAAATCATAGAAATATATCCCCTATGATTTATGACTCCTATAATTATAAAAAATTCTTCATAATTCTCAATCATTTTTCATTGTGATCATACTTAATTATCAAAGTGTGATCCTCCTTTAATTATGACATAATTTATCTGTCATTACATGATACTAATATATATTTGGATGGCACTATCAATCATATTTTATGATAGATAATGTATATCATAATTGGAGGATGGAATATTTATTTCAAAATATAAAATAAATGAACCTTATATACAATCGCTTTATCATATAAATAACCCTTATTTATTTTATTTATTACGTTTATTATTCATGATTTAGTCTAATTCTTTTCCATTTTTCTATCTATACACTATCATTATGTATCAAGTTGGTTACCCTAACAAATCATAGTAAGGATTCTTGAGGAATTTTCAAAAAAAATTACTTAGAATTCTTAGTATTAAATCCCTCTTATGTGTCATAGTAAATGAATATTATGTATGCAAATTTACTAATTTATTACAAAACCTTAACTATATATATTAAATTATTGACCCTTATGTTTTTTCCTAATGACCTTTATGTTTTTGAATTTACCATTTTTATACCCTTACATATTGGACTAATTAGATTTACATATACAAGGATATTTACATCATTTACAAATTTCAAGATAACATCATTTTATGATATAAATCTGGATATTCCATGGTGGATCAAGAAATATATATTATAAATAATTTGTGGGTATTTTAGAATCCATTTTAATCTTGAAGAATTTTGGTATGAAATCACCATGTTGGACACGTCGTAGTATATTATATTTTATAGAATTTTAAACATAAATTAATGTATAATAACTTGAGATTTTGAAATAACATACAATATATTTCACTGGGAATTGGGAAGGTTGTGGGGTATGAAGACTAAAATGAAATATAGATAGGATGAGGTCCACACTATGGTGACATTTTATTAATTTAATAATAATTTTTGAAGGTATTTAATGAATGTGATTATTTATTAAGAATCATGTTTTGAAAGAATGGAATATCATCATGATCAATCTAGAGAAATCAAGAATCATTTCATTTTGAAACATATAACATCGTGAATAAACGAGCATCAGGGCTATTTGGAATTTAGAATGAGTATATTTCTTGAGGTTTTAAGAGGTTTCCTCGGTTTTAAATTCATATATTTTATCACATTCACTTTATTGGTACACTTTGAATGTTCAAATAAATTATGAGAATAAGAATTAATCCTAACCATGATATCAAAAAGTTAGGTAAAAGGGAGTCTATAAAAACTAATTGTATAAACATTGGGAGGAAATCGGAAAAGAATTGAATATTATTTTTAAAATATAATTTTTCCCCTTTTGGATTTTGTAGTCAATAAAATTATAAATAAATTCATATTATATAGAAATCATTCTTTACTCTATCTATTACATTCCTCCTAATTATGAATAAAAAAATATTTCATAGAAATATTTCCATGATCCCCCAACAACATGAATCTCACCTACAAATAAATTCATATAATATAAATATATCTCCATGCTACCCTTGAAGAATAACTCTCACCTATTAATAAACTCGTATGTCATATCAAGATATTCATATCCCCCTTGAAGCATGACTATCCACTATCATTCATTCTCCCACTTTCACACTAAAATTAAATTGGTTTCACCTATTCTAGTTATGATCACATCTGAAACATCAATTAAACTTCAACTTCTCCAAAACTAATAAAATAGATAATAAATAAATTTTTTAAGAATATGTGAGTCATGAATTATTTTTACAAAAAATAGAAAAATATAACTTCTATAGTGTTGTCTATATTTAATGATAAAACCATCATTCTTCTTCTAATTCCTCGTGGATTATATCTCTTTCTATCATATTGTACCCAAAAAAATATTGAAAACTATAAAAACACATGACATCCACATAAATAATTACATATATTTGGTATAGGGGAGTTTACAAACCTCATCAAAGTGAGGGTTTTTGTCACAAACCAAGATAGCATGCCATCCAACCCAACATCTAACCCAGCCTGATACATGGCTCGAATGGAATTCCTGATGCCTAGGGGCTGCTAACTAGTGCTGGGAATCAAGGAAATAAATAAGGGAATGATTTTTTCTAATATAATAGGATCGAATAAAAATAAGCTGAACAAACAAAAGAACTAAAAAAACTAAATTTTAAAAAATAAATAAGAAAATTCATATACAAGTACAACTGAACAAGACTAAAACTAATAAAACTAAATTTCTACCAACAATATCTCCATGTGAAGTCAATGTCACCACCATAAACAACACAAAACTGCTACAAGAGCCATCTCAAACCAAAAAACATTAACAAGAAGATGATCCTGCAAAACAGCTTGGGTAGACCGACATCGAATGGTACAAGTAAGGTGTTAGGTTCACATCTCAGTAGTAAATCACTAAAGAATCCATATGTTTCCTTACATGAAAATAGTCCATTAATACTAAATTGAAATACTTAAAAAAATAGGTTTCTCACAAACTGGTCATAAGTTCCAATCGAGCCATCACATCACATAATCTTTCAAACCACTTTACAAAATACCTAGAGTTTCCCATTGGTAATTTACATTTTCAAAAGCACATTCATTTACCAACATTACAAAGTGCAAACTGGGCCTAAAAATCATTTCCATTTCAAATACACTTTCAAAATATTTCTCAACCATTTTTTAAATCAATATAAACAGCCACTTCCAAGATCTCAATGCCAAACAGGCCTCTATTCCAAAACTAACTTCATTTCCAGCCTTATTTCAAGACCAAGATGAAAACACAAAACACACTAAAAGATTTCAAACGTGATTCCACCCTACTTGAAAAAACAATCATCTTCTAAAGTACTAAATGGGTCACATTCTTCAAACACCCATTTAAAATCACACTAAATTCATTTAGTAATACAAAGAGTTTAGTTAAACATTAAGACTTCAAAAGAGACATACAAGTGTTTTTAAAACCCTATTTTATGTTAAACAAGGCCATCATTATTTGTGTGCCCATCCATATGTGCACTCTGGGCACACATGGATGTTTCTGCATCTAATGGCATGCCACAAGTATCATTTCCCCTAAACCATTTTCAATGAAACATCACATGACTTCCAACTAACATAACAAACCACACTATAAAAATCAACATGTTCCACATATAAATCCCAAATCACAATCCAATCAATTTAATAAAATATATCTAAGGTAAAACACCACTCAAATCAATAAATTTTAATCTAAAATTTCAATTAACATGTTATCAAAAACATTAGGTGCACATATACATAGGAAATTTAAATAATCACTTTAAAAAAATATTTTTAACAAATTTTACCAACACCAAAAACCATAAAAAACCAAAATAACACCTCAAAACCATGAGAAACATGTTTATAAAATATTTAAAACACACAAAAAAATATTTATTATTTCAAAAAATAAACTAATGGAAACACCTACCTAAATGGTGTGAAAATGCAATGAAACTTCGTAAGGATGAAGAATAGTCTCCAAAGATCACTTTTCACACCTTAATCATCAAAAAACTCAAACCACACAAAAACCCTAATATCTAGGGTTAGGCCAAACAAGAACCCCATCAATAGAGAACACTAATCCATGTGAGGAAGAGAGTGAGATGTGGAAATATACCAAAAATCAAAGGATCTTACCTTAGATTCGAAGGAGAAGCATCCATGGGTGATCGGAAGAAAGGGGGGTATCCAAGTCCCCTGGGTGAACCAAGGTCAGAGGAGGGACGAGAAACCTGATTTTGGGTTTAAACTCTATAGGGGAAAAGAGGCAAATTCAAAATATTAATGATTGGGATGCTCGCACTATTTGTCCACACGGTTTACCAAATTTTGCGCCAACCATGTGGTAGTTACTATCCAAGTGTATATTGACCATAAGGCCAACCCGCATGGTTTACCTTACCATGATCAAACCGTGTGGTAGCATATGTCCAACTCCATGGAATGTCGCAAGGTTACCTAAATTGGGTTTCACGGTTTCTACTAACCATATTTCCAAACCATGTGTATAAAAAAAAGCCACCCAAAACTTCCAAAAAATTAAAAATTTAATCCGGGACTTAACCTGATCCTCAAAACAAGGATAAAAGATCAAGAAAATAATAAAATAAAAGTCTTTTAAAGGTTTTTATGTGATAATTCTCCCCACTACAAACGCTTTCTTCCCCCAGAAAGTCACCTAGCCAAAAGGTAACCAAAAACCTATTTCATGGATGATCAAAAAAAATGAACCCTGAGGTGACCTTTCACTCCAAAAGTCACACCCGACCAATCAATAATCAATCACAACACAACAATGAGGGGAGAACACAAGAGGGTTATCCCCACAGCAAGAACCCAACTAGCACTTCCAAGAAAAATGGGAACTCAAAATGCGGGCTAACCAAAACTTCTCTACATTAATGAAGAAATAACCCACCTAGATAATGAGATCCCAATATGAACTTATCCACATTCTTCGTTCAATCTACACAACACCGCTACTAGACTAAAAACTTCCTACACAAACTGAACCCCGACTCTAGGGGAAATCCATAGAAGGGACTCAATTCAAATAGACAACTGGACCCACAACCCATCAATTCCACCAACTCAAGCATCTATAAATGAGAAAAACTAGAATTGAGACCATCCCACATGAGGGATAAGAACACTAAATGAAGAAAAACTGATTCAAATATCAAAATTCAGATTAACACTATAACTCTTATTATGATAGAATGATTCCATTACACTTTGACAATGAAAGATGAACATACAACAATAGAGAGAATGAAGATGAGGAAACTACAAATGTGTCTACCCCAGAATGGGAGACAAATCTTGGTCAAGGTTCTTCTCACCCCTAGAAATTCCAAACTGTGTGCAAGATTCACTCGAAGTCCTATGGCTAGAGCCCTTATTACTGAAGCATCCACTGCCTCATAGTCAGGCACTAGAATCCTATGATCATAACATCTTATTCAAGTTATTCCTCCAGTAAAACTTCTCCAGATGACCCCAATAGCCGTAATGATTGTATGTTTACAGATTATTGTGACTAGACGGCTTCAAATTCTCAGACCGGCCACACTAGTGTCATAAAACCAAAAAGTTTAAATAACTAGAGATCATACCCAATGAAGGAGACTTTTCATAAATAAGTTCCTTTGGAACTCACCTCTTTCTAGATGGGGAACCTTCACGAGTGGCAAGAGATACCAAATTTCCAACTTCTTATGCTTTGGAAACCAAATCAGCAAAAAACACTTCATCCACCAACTTCCCAAAAACTGGATTCTTTAATAATAGGACTCCCTCATTGATCTCTAGAAGAATACCCTAAATAAAAAGAGAATTCTTCATAAGATCCTATGACACCATTGTTGGAGTTTTTTTCCTAGATCCAACTACTTTGTACATTATCTATTAAATAAACCCCTTATCACATCTTGATTGTTCTTCTGCATGACAATGCATGTGATAATGTCCCAAGGATAGTTGTTGTGTTAAAGGTTCATAGAGGATCCCTATTATGATGAGAACCTGGAAGTTCCATAACACTATTCTTGAATATATGTTCTATGTCCGGATGATGTTATTTGAGGGACACAAATAATGCAGGACATTAGGGGTGAGGACTCATAAAACTTTGAGGCACCTTATCATGGTATGTGACCTTGGTAATATCCTGAAGGATATTATGAGAACAAGACCCGCCAGTAGGAAATCCACATTTCATTGTGTCAATGGATGTTCCTATCTGCAGACGTGTGTATTGGTCCTTGGACTTTAAGATCATTATTAATGGGTATTACAAATCATTCACTTAGATGTATTGATGAAAACTATGAAGACACACTTTTCGCAGTGAGTTAGGATATGTTGGGTGTATCATGAGTAATACTGTATTAATAGATAATACAAGAAAGGATTTTTCCCTTATGTTCCATAACGGAAGTAGATATCTCATTCCCTTTAATGGAATTGATATAGCCTAAATAAATCCATGGCCATGGTAAGGAATGGGCGAGTTCAATTCTGGAAATTCAAAGAAAGAATAATCGAGCACATGGGTTGATGGAACTAGCATGAAACCCACTTGATTCAAGATATCATGACAAAGGGATTATATTACATGGTAAGTGTCCGTATGAGGTGACACATAATTTTGGTGTTAACTTCTTTCTCTATGGGTGCCTTGGCATGTTGCTAGATGATAACCTTGGACTTTAGGAAATCTCCACCTCATGCAACTGAGAAAGAGGCCTAGAGGGTCACACACTAAGTGAGTCCATGTATCTTAGTTAAATATTAATTTGAAAAGTTAAATAAATATTATTCCCAACTATAGTTTAATAATTATTTAAGTATGCCTAATTGCATTTATTTCAACACTAGTTATTCGAGAGAATATATTGTGGGCGAAATAATATATATTTATTAGCGAGTAATGCAGTTACATTTATTTAAGAAATAAATATCCATTACCCAAGGTCTAATAAATGTGGTGGAGGAAATAAATAAAAATGAAAATAAGATAAACGTGTTGTGTACATTGAATGTACAAGTCGTGTAGTTTTCATGGAAAAACGATCACATGTCATGTATTAATGATTACACGCCGTGTAGTTTTTCCAGTCAGGATTTTGAGGAAATAATATAATTTTATTAAATGATATTTATTATAATTAGTGTGGGAGCATGTTAAGGAATTAATAATTCTACATGGGGGTTTTCAATAAGAGTTAATGAAATAAATAAAATGTGTAATGTGTTTATTTATTGTCATAACTCTATAACCTCAAACTCGATTATAAATATCCTCACAACCCCAACACTTTTCCAGAGAGAATCGTTGTGCACAACAATTCTGGAGAATTCTCTCAAGGATGAAAGAACTCCTTCCTCCAAGAACGGTCTCAAGACCGAGAGAGATCCTCCTCCATCGGATCAAGCCGATATATGGTAGAAAACGCAAGCAAACGTTTATCCATTCTAGTACTCGGAGATTCCTTTGGCGATGTCCAGACATATGTGGTGCACGTGTGGATCACCTCTAGAGGAATTCTACACTTGGATTCTGTGATGCAATAATGAATCACATAGGATCGTGACCAGAGACATCAACAAAGAAAGAATTCCATCAAGGTAATTCTTTTTAATTAATTAAATTAATTATAACCAACATATGGTGATCTTGCCTTTATGGTTCCGATACTCCCCCTTTCTTTTTCTTTCTTCATTATATTCTGAAGATCCGGTGTTTTATTATCATGACATATCTTGGATTGATCGTTGTTAATGCTAAAATTAAATTTGGGCAAACCCACCAATGCACTTCCTCTACGCCCGGAACCTACAAGTGGTATCAGAGGGTTCATATCGTTGATTATAATTATTTAGCTTTTCGTTGGTGATTTACTCATTTAATAATTTATTTGCTTCAATTTAAGTTAATAGTTCTTTAAAATATGAATCTCGAGATCTGTTCCTCCCCTCTCATTTCTCATTAACCTTACAGAAACAAATTTTTCTTTTAATTTTGATAAAAAAATAAAATAGACGAACTCATCTATAGGTGCCAAATACCCCTGGCCATACAACACCAGAATACACGGTGTGTATTCATAAGTACACGTTATGTAGTCTAGGTTAGATTCATTGACTGATCTTCCAAATAAAGCCTTGTATTGGATCCTATCTAAGTCATTTATGACACTGTTTATTGACCAGGAACAGGTGGCACACAGTTTCCAGATTACACATCGTGTGGTCCAACTGAACACGGTGTGTAGTCCCTTCAGGTTAGGGTTGGACCACGTACCCCGTACATGGCTTGCCAGGATGGAAACCGTGTAACACGGATACTACATGGCATGTGTCCAATTGAACATGCCCTGTACTCCGAAAATTTCCGAAGTACATCTACACGCCATGTCCCCGGGCATATACTTCGGATGGATGGTGAACAAAAGTACACATCGTGTAATCGGAATTACACATTGTCTACTCATCCAAATTAGAAAGATTTATTAAATTTTATTATTATATTATACAAACCCTTGAGACGTGTACCATTGTGCAGGCATAAAGTTGAGGCACAACACGTGATATGTGTTTTATATATATGTGCTTAATTTAACATCTGCGTAATGAACGGGAATTCACCGGGTTTCCTCTAAGGTACAAGTTACGTACAAAGATACTTTTAAATGAATTTATTTGTTTAAAATTATGATGGATGAGAATCTCAAGGAAATTCAAAAAAGAGTTTAATATAAAATGATTAATTAATTAAAGATAATTAATTGATTCGAGCGTGATTTATCTTAAGCAAGAACAATTAAATAATTGAATGAAAGTTTTATTTATGCGTAAATATTGTTTTATGTATGGATGATCATTATCCAGACTAATACCTTTGTATGTGAATGGTTTATTTTAATTTATTTATTTAAATTAAATTTGTTGGCATGTGAGCCTTCTCCTCATTAATATGTAGGGCATGCATGCTCAATGTTTCTTTTATGTAAAAACCCCTTTGACCCCTCACCAGCATGTGAGATAAATGCATATGAAATGGATGGAGCTCCCAAGCTAGTGGAGGCAGCTCAAGTCAGGATCTAAGGTGAAACCAATCCAAGGAGATACAAAGGTGGACAGGTGGAAAGCTGTAAACGCGAACCAAAAAGGTTCAAGGTGTTTCTCCCCTAGGTCTTGGGTAAGTTTATCAACCGCTAGATAAACTAACCAACAAAACAAGATCATGATCATACCATTTATTTTATTTCTATAATTTGAATGGTTTATTTATTGTGGGTTAGTTGTCACGATCACAAAGTTAATGAAATAAACAAGCATGCAAGATGGAACTAAAATAAGATTGGATTATGTGTAAATATTATCTTAGACATGGTTAATCCCATAAGTATATCCCACTTAATATTAACAATCATGTAATAAAAGATAATAAAATATAAATTTACGTATAAGGATAAAATCCCTCGAAGAAATAATAAGTCGGTATAGCCTTCCATAATCTTGGTTAAAATCGAACCATAGTTCAAAGTGCTTGACCAACCCTAGTTGGGGTGCTTTCAATTATCGGGGAATTCTAATTCAAGGTTTTGGGTCGACTTGACTTGGTTCGCATCAAGGGTTTACTGAAACAGGAGGACTTGTTGTGACCAAGAGGCAAAGGTTGAGGAAATACAAAATAAAAGGATTTCAATATTGGGGATCCCACTCAGCGGATCAAGGATCTATGAGTTAATGAAGTTGGAATTTGGAATGCCTATCTAAAACCCTTGAAGTTGCTTGACCAACTCTAGTTGGGGTAATGAAAAGGTAAATATGGATCCTTGCCACTAGAATATCCAGGCAACAAAATATTCCGAAGTCAATGGTGAGGGCTATTATATTTCGATAAAATAGTGGGAGATTAATAAGTATTAATTTATTTATTTGTCTCAGTTTTATAAAGTACTAAAACCTTTTCTTTTCTTAATTTGTAGAAATGGAAAGAAAATTGACTTTAAACATATCATTGTGAACAATACTCGAGAAGGAAAACCATATCACTAGCACCAATTTCCAAGAGTGTCAATGGTGTTTACACATCATCCTTCACCACAAAAGGAAATTGTATGTGCTGGAAGAGCTTGTTCTAGTTGCACCTGAAAAGAGGCTAGGGATGAGGAAATATCTCTCTATGAAGAACATATGGATGATTCCACAGATGTCCAATGTTTCATGCTATCATCCATGTCTAATGAGCTCTTGAAGAAACATGAAAACATGGATGCGTATAGCATGATGTCTCACCTTAAGGATCTCTAACAAGAGAAGGCGAGACAAGAGAGATATAAGATATACAATGCTTTATTTTTAACTAAGCTTGGAGATTCTACGCCAGTTGTGCCTCATGTAGTCAAGATTATGGGCTACATCGAATGCTTGGGCATCTCAAGGATTAAATTTATGGATGAGTTGCGTACAGATATCATTTTATCATCACTTCCCAAGACATTATCAAGCTTTATTTTCAACTACAACATGATCAATAATGAGAAGAGTCTATTGGAACTTCTGACCTTGATTCTATGGGTAGATAAGAACATGGGGTGTGACAAACCCAGTGTCCTTATGGTGAATAAGAAAAAGAAGGATAGGTCAAAGGGGACAAAGACTTATAAACGGTCTGAATCCCCCAAGCCTCATCCTTCTAGGAAGGGGAAGATCTAGAGGTAGGGCAAGGAACAGGAGGCCGTATTTTTTTCATGTGGAAAGCATGGCCACTGGAAGAGGAACTTCACCCAGAAGCGTGGGGATGCTAAAGGTGCGTTCTTTATCGAGTTTAATCTTTCCATTTCTACAAATTGGGTATTAGATATAGCTTGTAGGGATCACATTTGTATTCCAATGCAGAAAACAAGTATATTTAGAAAGATTTCCATAGGAGAGGTGGATCTTCGAGATGACAATGGCACGAGGCTGGCTGCGTTGTCCATTGGCGATTACCACCTCTCATTGTCGACTTGAATGATTTTGGTTTTACATAACAGTTATTATGTTCCTAGTGTTACCAAGAACATAATTTATGTATCTTGTTTGGATATAAATGTATTTATTTTCATGTTTGGAAATAAGGGTTGTCTCTTTTATAAGAACAATGTATGTTATGGTATGGCTCATTTAAATAATGGTTTGTATGTATTAAATTACAAAAACCAAGTGTTGAAAATCGATAACGAAACAAACTCACATGACCCATACATCACCCAGTTGTGGCATCACCGTCTCGGTCATGTAAACAAGAAAATCTTGACAAAGCTCTGGCAAGATGGCTATTTAGACTATACTAAGCTAAAACCACTTGATAGATGTCACGCTTGTTTACAAGGTAAAATGACCAAGCTTCCTTTTGGTGGATAAGGTGAAAGGGCCATAGAGCTTCTAGGATTGGTTCACACGGATGTGTGTGGACCATCTCTTGTAGAAGCTAGAGGTGGATGTTCTTACTTCATTACTTTTATTGATGATTTGATTAGATATGGATATGTCTACTTAATGAGGTATAAGTCAGAATCCTTAGATAAATTTAAGGAATTCAATAATGAAGTATAGAATCATCTTGTTAATAAGATAAAGAAACTTAGATCAGATCGTGGTGGAGAATATCTGAACCAAGAGTTCATCGATCTTCTATGGGAGTATGGTATTCTATCTCAGCTCACTCCTCCTTATACACCACAGTGGAATGGTGTTAGTGAAAGGAGGAACCGCACCTTATTGGACATGGTGAGGTCAATGATGTGTCATGCAGATCTTCTATTATCCTTTTGGTCATATGCATTACAAACTCCAGCATACACATTAAACCGAGTACCAACTAAGGCGGAACATGGAATTCCATCCGAGTTATCGAATGGAGAGAAACCCATTTTTTCGTAAACACGTGTATGGGAATCTGAGGCATTTGTAAAGGCCTTCTCGGGCAACAAACTAGCACCCCAGGGCACAAGGTGTATCTTGATAGGATATCCCAAGGAAACGAAAGGATATTACCTATATAACCCTTTATACAAGAAAGTGACTGTCACTAGACAAGCCATCTTTCTTGAGAGGGAGCACATACTCAAAAAGGATAGTGGGAGCAATATTGACTTCGATGAAGTTGATGCTCAAGATACACATGAGTTGGTACAGGAACAAGTTCCACAGGTCCCTGTGGAAGAGGTTCCAGAAACTCAAGTACTACGTAGGATCTCAAGAGAGGTAAGGGAACCAGAGAGATTTGGTTTCCTAGTCACCGAGGATGGTGAATAATTATTGTTGGACAATGATGAACTTATCTCCTACAATGAAGCAGTAGAAAGCTCAGAAGATGCAAGATGGCTAGATTCTATGAATTTTGAGATGTATTCCATGTATCAGAACCAAGTCTGGGTTCTGGTTGATGAGCTAGATGATGTAAAGCCTATTGGATGAAAATGGGTATTCAAGAGAAAATTGGACATGGAAGGTCAAGTTAGCACCTATAAAGAAAGGCTAGTGGCTAAAGGATTTAGATATCATCAAGGAATTTACTATGATGAAGCCTTCTTACCAGTTTCCATGTTTAAATCCATAAGAATCTTACTTTCCATAGTATCTTACCATGACTATGAGATTTAGAAAATGGATGTCAAAACAGCATTCCTTAATGGGAACCTTCAGGAAGATGTCTATATGACACAACCAGAAGGGTTTGTGACACCAGGTGAATCCAAACGGGTTTGCAAGTTGCAGAAATCCATTTATGGATTAAAGCAAGCATCCAAGTCATGGAATATTTGATTTGATGAATCCATAAAGTAATTTGGTTTCATTAAGAACAAATTTGAGCCATGTGTTTATAAGAGGATTAATGGGAATGTGATCGTTATCCTATTAGTATATGTTATTGACATATTGCTTATTCGAAACGATGTACCGGCCTTACAGTCAGTTAAGGACTGGTTGAAAAACTATTTCTCCATTAAGGACTTGGGTGAAGTAGCCTACATTCTAGGGACCAAGATCATTCATGATAGATCCAAGAGGATGCTTGGACTAAGTCAGTGTACATACATTGACCATATACTAAAGAGATTTATTATGGAAAATCCAAGAGGGGATCAGTTCTAGTGTCACATGGCCTATATCTTTCTAAGAAAATGTGTCCATTGACACAACAGAAGAAAGATATAATGAGTAAGATCCCATACGCTTCGGTAATAGGATCCAACATGTATGCCATGTTATGTACCAGGATTGATGTTGCCTATGCATTGAGCATGGTATGAAGATATCAAGAAGATCTAGAAGAACAGCATTGGACTACTATTAAGACTATCCTTAGGTATCTGGGAAGAACTAAGGATATGTTCCTGGTGTATGGAGGAGACGAGGAGCTTGTCATTAGAGGGTATGCTGGTGCTGGTTTTCAGACTGATTAGAATGATCTGAAGTCGCAATCTGTATATGTTTTCTGTCTCAATGGAGGAGCTGTGAGCTGGAAGAGTTCAAAGCAGCCAGTTGCCACCGATTCTACAATGGAGTCCAAATATATAGCGGCTTCTAATGCATCCAAGGAAGCAGTCTAGATTCATAACTTTTTCCAAGAGCTTGATGTGGTTCCTAGCAGTAAAGATCCTATCGCTTTGTATTATGATAATACTGCAACGGTGGATCTTACAAAGAACCAAGGTCACATCAATGGACAAATCACATACTCCTAAAGTATCACCTCTTGAGGGATATCTATCAAAGGGGTGAATTTGTTGTGAGTAGAGTATCCAGAGAAGAGAACTTGGTGGAACCCATGACTAATGGCCTATCTCAGTAGAATCATGAATATCATGTGAGAGCTGGCGGGTTAAAAGTTGTTAGCAGTTGGCTCTAGTCCAAGTGGGAGTCTGTTGGAGTTAGTGTCCTAGAACCAATTACTTTGTACATTATTCATTAAATAAACACCTTATCGCATCTTGATTGTTCCTCTACATAATAATACATGTGATAATGTCCCAAGTATAACTATTGAATTAAAGGGTCATAGCGGATCCCTACTATAATGAGAACCTGGAAGTTCCATAACACTGTTCTTGAATATATGTTCTATGGTCGGATGATGTTATTTAAGGGAAAAAAACAATACAGTCCATTAGTGGTGAGGACTCATATAACATTGAGTCACCTTATCATACTATACGCCCTTGGTAATATCCAGGAGGATATTATGAGAACAAGACCCGCCAGTTGGAAATCCACATTTCATAGTGTCATCGGATGTTCCTATCTGCGGACCTTCCAGTAGGAAATCCAAATAATATCGTTTTATTAAATGATATTTATTATAATCAGTGTGGGAACATGTCAAGGAATTAATCATTCGACATGGGGGTTTTCAATAAGAGTTAATGAAATAAATAAAATGTGTAACATGTTTATTTATTGTCATAAATCTATAACCTCAAACCTGATTATAAATATTCTCACAACCCCAACACTTTTTCAGAGAGAATGGTTGTGCACAACAATTCTGGAGAATTCTCTCAAGGCCGAAAGAACTCCTTCCTCCAAGAATTCTTTCAAGACCGAGATAGATCCTCCTCCATCGGATCATGGTGATCTAAGGCGGACAACGCAAGAAAAGGCTTCTCCATGCTGGCACCCGGAGATTCCTTTGTTGAAGTCCAGAGATACGTGGTGCATGTTTGGATCACCACTAGAGGAAGTATACACATGGCCTCTGCGATGCAACAATGAATCACATCAGATTGTGACCGGAGACATAAACGAATAAATAATTCCATCAAGGTAATTCTTGTCAATTAATTAGATTTCTTATAACCAACATAGGATGATCATGCCTTTATGGTTTCGGGACACCCCCTTTCTTTTTCTTTATTTGTTCTATTCCAAAGATCCAGATTTTTATTATCGTGACGGATCTCAGATTGATTTATGTTAATGCTAAAATTAAAGTTGGGCAAACCCACCAACGCGCTTCCCCTGGGCCAAGAACCTACAATCACCTCCAGAGAAAAGTGGACCAACTCCATGAAGTTGTCAACATAGGCCTTCATCGACCACTGTCCTTGTCGAACGTTCATTATCTCTTCCTTTTTCTTCATCTTCACCTCCTCGATTATAAACCATCGGACAAAGGAACACTTAAACACTTACCATGTCATCCTAACTAGAATAAATTTTGGGGAAAACATCTCGCATTCATCCAAGGATGGACCCCCAAACAAACCCAAAATAGAACACACGCTAACACCTTCAAGAATTCACAATGATATGAAGTCATCCTCAACTTCATCAAGCAAGTACACTACCTCTAATTAACCTCGATCGCCAGGAAAAACAAGAAACAATTGGAAAGAACTAGACATGAGGAAATAATGAATAGAGAATTTGGGGACCTTTCTGTTTGGCATATTTTGAACAACATAAAGAGCGTGAAATGGAAACCGACATCAAACCAAAGTAAAACCAAAAATGAAATCTCAATCCAAAACAACAGGCTCATGAGCCAAACAAATAAAAGAACAATCAAAAATCCACTTTTCAAAAATTACCACATCTACTTACATCATACACTCACATGTGTTGACATGTACTTTCCATACATACCCACATACATGTGAACATTCATAAGAAACACCGAGGTTTACACACACCTCTTTATCATTAAACTCAAGAATTTATCTAATTCTTAACTAAAATTTATTTACCATTTAAAATCCATTTTTTCCAAGTCCAAAAACATTAAAAGAAAAAAAAATCATTTTCAAAAATCATTTTCATTTTTAAATCTTACTCACATAAACCGAGATGGAAATAAGACATAACTCATGTCAAACTACTGAAATGAGGAACTAGTGTTTATGCCAAACTTGGATACATGGTAGTGGGCCTTACCCCAAGTAAAAATAAACAACTAGGAGGAGCTTTAACTGTGCACTTAGACTTCACATGGGTCCCTACTCCATGTGATAATACGAAATAACACCATCTCACCTCCATTCTCATCCCTCAATCCAAAACAATCCAAAATCCAAAAAAAGGACTCAAAACCTGGACTACCCCTGTAAACTCAGTTCTTATCATGAGTGGTGGTGATTAGAAACCAACCCATAACCTATCTCCTGAGCCCCAAAAATCCTATTCTCCAATATATGTAACACCCCAAAAAACAAATATACCCCTTTGATACCAATTTTTCATGAACCAAGTTGGGATTCCATCCAACCCAACTTCTGACCCAGTCCAATACATGGCCCAAAGGGCGTTCTCGATCCCCACGGGCTAGAAACTAGTGTTGGGAATCAAGGAAATAATTTTGCGAATGATTTTTTCCAATAAAAGAAGATAAAATAAAAATAAAATGAATGAACTGAAGATCTAGAAACAACTAATTATCAATAAATACATAAGAAAATCCAAATACATGTACAACTGAACAAGACTGAAACTCAAATAAAAAAATTGAACCAATACCAACGTGATATCCATGTGACCTCAATGTCACCACCATCCACAATACCAAACTTCTCCAAGATCCAAATCGAACCAGAAAACCTGAGCAAGAATCTGAACCTGTAAAGGAGCTTTGGTATATCGACACTGAATGGTAAAAGTTGGGTGTGAGCTTAAAATCTCAGTAGGAAACCAACAAAGAATCCATGTGTTTACTTTCCTAAAAACATTACATTAACAATAGTTTGAAAATACATATATAAAATTGGTTTCTCAATTTTTAATAAACAACACATCTTATCCTTTTTAAAACATTACACACCATGACACTAGTTTGAAAACAGTTTATTATTTTATAATGAAAACACAAAACAAAACCCAAAAAATGATACCAATCTATGCAGAAAACAAATAGGAAGAATAAACAAGAATCCAAGTGTAGAAAATGTATACATGAAAATACAATTAGTAATAATGGGAATTTCAAAAACATCCCTAGAGTGATCCCAAGACGTACTCAAGTAGGATCCACCTATTATCATATGGTGTACCTCTATAACATATAACCAATTGTCTACTATAAACTATCCAATCTAGTGGCACTACCCACCTAGACTCTAATCTATCTAAGGGGTGTCAACCCGTCTAATCAGGGTTGATAAGAAACTATCACTCAACCCTCTAAATACACCCTGGAAACCCAAGTTAATTAGTATACTGTGTATGTTGGAGGTTATTGTATGTGTGACTCACCTTACCCCCCATCACCACACTTGCCTACCTCAAACAATGACACCACCTATATGATAACCCATAAGAATAAATACTTAATAGGGGTTCAATTCATATAATAAACCAATCATAAGTGGAAATAGGGTGGTCAGATCACAAAAATTGTTCAAACCATTTCACAAAATACCTTGAGTTTCCAACCAGGCATTTACATTTTCAAAATCACATTCATTTCCCAACATTACAAAGTGCCAACCATGACTTACATCATGTCCATTTCAAATACACTTTCAAAACATTTCTCAACCATTTTCAAAATCAATATAAATAGCCACTTTCAAAAGCACAATACCAAATGGGACTCGATAAAAAATACAACTTCATTTCCAACTTTATTTTCATATAAAAATGAAAACACACAATGCATTTAAATATACCAAATGATATTCTACACAACTTAAAAAATCAACCATATTCCAAAGTACAAAATGGGTCACATTCTTCAAACACCCATTTAATGTCACAAAAAGTTAATTTCGAAATAAAAGGATTTTATTAAAACACTAATAGTTTAAAAGAGACATACAAGTTTTTTGAAAACCTGGTTATATGTTAAACAAGGGCATCATCATTTGTTTTCCCATCCATTAGTGAACTCCAATCATACGTGGATATGGTCGTATCCAGTGGAATACCACAAGTATCTTTTCCCCCAAACCATTCTCAATGAAATATCACATGCCTTCCAACTAACACAACAAACTACACTATAAAAATCACTACATTCTGAATCTAAGTCCCAAATCATAATCCAATAAATTTAATAAAACATATCTAAGGTAAAGTACCACTAAAATTATTCAATTTTTCTCTAAAAGCTCAATTGACATGATATCAAACACATTAGGTGCACCTATAGAAATTCGTATTTAAATAATCACTTTAAAAACTATTTTTAACAAATTCTATCAACAACGAAACACAACAAAAACACAAAAAACACCAAAAAACATGCGAAAAATGTTTATAAATTATCTAAAAACACAAAATCATAGATGGATTGTGCCAAAGAGGAAAATAATGGAAACACCTACCTCAATGGTGTGAAAATGTGATGAAACTTATAGAATAATAAAAGACCCCAAAAATCAATACTCACATCCTAAAAATTAAGAAAATAAAACTACACATCAACCCTGATATCTACGGATCATGAAAATAAGAACCCCACTAAGAGAGAACCCAAAAATAAGAGAAAAAGGGAGAGATATGAGGAAATTGACCAAAAATCAAAGGATCTTGCCTTAGAATCGAACGAGAAGCATCCATGGGTGATTTGAAGCAATTTAGGATGGTCTTAAAGGTCCCCTAAATGTATTTAGGTCAGAGGAGGGAGGAGAAACCTAGTTTTTGGTTAAAACACTAGAAGGGAAAAGAGGTAAATTCAAAATTTTAAGTACTGGGAAGGTTGCACAGTTTGGCTGCATGGTTCACCAAACTTTGTGCCAACTGTTTAGTAGCTAATTTCCAAGTAGAGATCGACTGCATGGCCAACCCACACGGTTTCACTTACCTTGATTAAACTGTGTGGTACCTTCTCTCTTACTCCAGCACCTGACACATGGTTACCTGGGTTGGGCCGCATGGTTTCTATTAACTATGTTCCCAAACATTTTCTTAGCCAAAAATCCACCCAAAATTCCAAAAACATAAAAATTTAATCCTATAATCAACCTGTAGCTCAAAACAAGGATCAAATATCAAGAAAAGAATAAAATAAATAGATCTTCAAGTTCATGGTGTGAGAGTTGTTGTTGAACATAATGTTTTAACTGAACCTTCTCTGAATATTTTGTAGCCAATGTTTTTTGTGAATATACATGCCACATATTGATCGGTGACCACATGTTTTAGCATGAAATTCTTTTCTAAACCTTTTATTAAATTAAATGGTATAATATTTAAAAATAATTATTTCATGAATGATGTAACATATTTTTTGTCTTCTCAATCACACTTTGGTTTTCACGTTGAACTACCATGGGAAGCTTCAATTATTCTCTAGGATCCTCTATTTTTTCAACCATACTAGTTATGTATAGGATTTTATTGCTAAAATTTACACCACTTTAGAAATACTAATAGAAATTATCTCTTGGTTCATGAAGATTCATCTAATGCATTTTATCCCAATATAAAAGGCTCCTCCACCCATGAATTTTCTATCCAAAATGTCACTATACCCTTCTAAATCTATGTATGCATACAAATATATATCATTATCTTCATAATAAACCATAAGATAATCAAGAAAACCATGAATGTACCACATGATTTCTTTCACAACCAAGAGGTGTGAATCCTTTGGATAGATTTGAAATCAAGAAGCCAAATATATAACAAATACTATATTAGGTCTTATCTATTTGAGATAAAACAAGATTATAATCATATTTTGATAATGTTTTGGATCAACTATTCTACCTTGATTATATTTATCAAGCTTGGTTACAACCATAATTAGTGTTGAAGCTAGTTTTCTATCATGAATCCCAAACTTTTTTAGTGTAACTTTCACATATTTCTCCTTGGAAACAAATATGTATCCCCCTTTTTGATAAACTCACATACTGATAAAATATGTGTGTTCTCTAATCATAAAAATTTAAAATAGTGAGATCATCAATCATGAATATTTCTCTACCAAATTCATTTTGTTTACTCTAAAAATAATCTCACCAATATAGTTTTTCACCAAGATATACTGTTCCATACTCAATTTTATATAAATATTGTGATTTAATCCACCTCTTTTGAATTCCAACATATTCAAGAAAGTATACAACTGTTCATAGAAGACTTTAGGTGATTGTTTCAAGCCATACAGGCCCTTATTCAACCTTTATAACTTTAATTCATCAAAACCAACAATAAATCCCACTATTAATTTGGTTTTGATTTCTTCTTTAAGTGTTATAAACAAAAATATAATATTTACATATATTTGGTTGGTTCTGAACTTTCTCTATATAGACATAACAAGAAAGACTCTTTTCAACCCAAGTCTCGGCACTGGTGCAATGGATTCTTAGATATCAATTTTTTATACTTGTGCATATCCCATGATCACCAACATGGATTTATTACATATCACCTTTCCTTGATCATTATATTTATTTTTGAACATTTACTTGGTTTTTATGAAATTGTTATCCATTGGCCTCTTCACAATCTCCCCATTCATATTTTTCTCAATTTTTTTTAAGTTCCCAGTTCACTTCCAAGACACGTGACTCATTTTCACTTATTATTCAAAGGAGTATGGATCCAATTGAGATAATAGAGTATTATTCCCTATAATTATCATCCTAAATGTTTTTATTGAATTATATTTATCACTATTAATATTTGACGCATCAATCTCAACTCATCTTCTTCTTTTTAGAGTCAATTTTTTACCCCCTTTTGTAGCTTCAACATCTTTAGATTCAGTATCAGGGTCTTCTTCACATGTTGGACTATATAGGACACAAGAATATCAATCTATTTCTTATCCTTTATCATTTTCCTCACAAAAATATATAATTCAATATATGTTTAAAATTTTCTCTTTAATAATAATTTCATCACTTATTTCCATTATCTTATTCAACCACTTTTTGAGCGGTTTATAGGCTTTTCTCTTGAAATAGAATCATAAAAATATCCCTTAATTTTATATATCTTTGTATTTACCATGATAAAATTCCTCATTATGAATATGAAACTTTCTATTTAACACTTTAAAGTGATTTATCATTCACTTTATTCCATGCCACATATAGTATTGATTCTTCTTCTCTCTAGGAATAAAATAAACCATATTTTTTATGTATTCTACTGTTTTTATTCCTTTCTTCCCATAGTGGTAAGAGATACCAATTTTTATGAGAAATTTATTTTACACATTATTTAGAATTTGATTCTTCATTTCCACCATACTGTTTTATTGTGGTGTTTTCTTTAATGACACTTTGTGTGTAATTCCAGAATTTTCTAAGTAATTTTCTATCAAATGTAAGGTGTGATCTATGTAATTATTAGATGAAAAAGTATTCATAATTCTCCCAGTTTAATTCTCAACATTACTTCAAAACATCCAGATACACTCATTCACTTCTACCTATTACTATAGAAAACTGATAGAGAAAATTCTATTATAATAATTAATAAAGAAGATCCAATATTTCTCACCATATGTTTTGGGAACCATTATGGATCCACACACATTTGTGTGAATGGGATCTAGTATATTTGTGGCCCTTTTCTTTTTTTGGTTGGTAGGTATTTCTCAATAACTTCTATCTCACAAAGGCATCATAAGTTTTCTTATGATTGTGCCTTAAATTTGGTATTTCTATATCAATTTTAAATTTTCAAAAAAATTAAATGATTTGTTGATTATTATGTATGAGTATTTGATGAAAAAGGAAATTTTATTCTTCTATAATAATGAAACAATTTTAATAATTGTGATTTACTAGTTATAGATTTCCGTTGGATCTATATGAATTTATGATCAATATCTTTTTATGTGTGCATGGATGTGTTTTCTTGTTTCACGTGCATTTAATAATCCACCAACTTACTATAAATATCATAAAGAATAAATTATATGATATCTTATTATTCAATATCTAATACCTTATAATTATATAAAGGTGGTAATATTCTAATAATTTTATTCATAATTTCAACATCATTAATTTCATCAATAATTCCATGGGTGGATACCATGAATTCAATGAGATGATTAAAGAAACCACTAATATTATTGTTTAGGGTCGTTCTTAAATCATCAAATTTTTTATGTAGTACTTGTAATTTTTCCTCATTTACCTTGTTTAATCCTTCATAAATATAAGTAAATTATCCCAAAATAGAATTTTTTAAGGTTAATCTCATCACCAACAAATATATTTGGTTTTTCAAGACTCTGTAAAAGTCATTTTGTGCCTTCTCAGTAGAATCAAGTAGCTTCTTGTCATCTCCAGTTATTAGAATTTATACAACATTAATGTCTTCTATGGAATTAGATTCAATAGTAAATTCATCAATTCTAAGTAATCTCAAGTAATCTTTATTCTCGTTATTCCGAATATATAAATTATAACAACTAAAAGGGGAAACACCTTTTATATTAATTACATTCTCCATAATTTTAATGTTTTAATGAAAAATTATTCATGAAAAAACCTTGTGACTGTAATCCCACAAGATATTTCATATAATTATTTGACAACAATATAATTATAGATCAAGATCTATATAATTTGATATTATTCATAACATCATAAAATTCAATATTTAATCTTGAAATCCAAATTGGTTGCTTGAAACCATATATTGAGAAATATTTGACATTGATGCCATTTGAACTTTTTGTTAAGTCCAGATAATAATTAAGAATCGAAATTGGTATAACTCCACTTATGGAATTTATTTTCTTTAAAGAAAATCAAATGCACATAATCTAATTAAAGCCTATTTTAAGACTAGGGTTTTACATCACTCCTTGAGATTTGTGACTCGGGACTCAATGTTACAGTGTGACCTATTAGGGTCATGACGTGAAAAAAGGAAGCCACACAGAAGGGTGGTTACTCCCATTTAAATAACCTTAGGTACTGTTATAAAAAACCTATATCTAATAATCTCCCCCTTAGTATTACATTATTGATTCAATACCTACTCTCTATACTCTTACTCAAGCTACAGGTCTGGAGAGTTTTCCTTTTGTTGAACTTTCGAAGAGACAACACTTATATATAATCTACGACCTCTACATATTCGAGTAACTTTATACCTTTTCCATTTTCAGTACAAGGGTAACACTTATATATTACATATATAACCTTTACATATATAAGGATACTCACCCGGATTTTTTCATTTCTTTGAGAACTCCGTTCATGGTACGATGCTTCTTCTTGCACCATGGTTCTAAAAAATATCAGAATTTATCCCATTTTCTCAACTTGTTTCAAAAATGATATTAAATAATCAATTTCAAAATTAACTTCTAGAGTTTCACTTCACACCTTACAATATTCTCACAATTACTTGGTTTTTTACTTCTAAAACATACAACATTCAGACTTCCATTTAAAACAAATACAAAATAACATGTGATTCCAATATATTAAAATAACATAGTCAAGATATCATTATGTATAAAAATAATTATTATGTGATAATATAATTATATTCTAATAATCAAAAGTATAAATTTAGTTGGTTTTAGGTCACCAAATCCAAAAAAACCCACCTTCACTTGATCTAATTACTAATAACTCTTAACTCAATAGATCTCATATTAAGTTTATGGATTTACTAAAGTACAGCTTTAGTCAATGGGTCTTTAACATTTTTCTCTCTAGCTACTCGATCCCTATGAATTTTCACATTAAAGTAAAATATCTCAAGAGGGGATATTCCCAGGTATATACAATTTGACCTCAATCATAAACTTGTAATTTTATCATGTATTATATCTATAATCTTATGATAATATATATTTTTATCATATTTAACTTTCTTGAAACAGTTTAAAGATCTGGAATAAATCATTACATTTTTATGCTACTTCTTTAGCAACATTAAAATCCACAACATACATATTATATGTATATATGGATACCACAAGCATCATTAAGCTTTTATTTCTTATTTATGTAGATTAATTAAAATATTAGATCAAATTAATTTATATAAATAATAGTTTTGTTCCCCCTTTGATAACTATTTTTCCCTCTTCTCATGAACCAGGAACATAATCCATGTACTTCTTCCAGTACTATTGGATTGTTCTAAATAAATCCTTTTGAAATTATCATGGTTTTAATTGATATATAACCACCATAATTTATGAATAATCAATGTTATATCTAAATATATATCATAACATATGTGATAATCATAATCAAATAAGCTTATGTAGTTTTACTCATTATTTCAATTTCCTCCTATGTGAAATTCAGGTCATCTTGGAGAGATTTTTGTCTTGTGTCATTAGTAAAAATTCACTCTTAAATTATACCATATTGTATTTTCAACACCTTAACAATATATGTAATATGATTTGGTCTAAGAAACCCCATAGAATAATCACAGTAGATATTGCTCCATTTAACTTGGATAACTAATTTAATTCTTTCATTTTATAAATATGGTTAAATTTAGTCTAATCTAAGTATACAATTAATATACGTTGTCCATGTTTTATCAATATATTTCACTTGGAAAACAAAGGAACTCCTACTAACCACTTATAAATAGATGGAAAAATAATCATATTATGATTTAATGTCTTCTTTAATCCATAAATAGATACTTATATAATTTATATAATAATCATAATAGATACTACTACCACTCAAATTTAAATGGATTTTTGCATCACTACTGGTAAACGGGTTTCCACATAATCAACACCTTATCTGATCTTAAAACTTTAACAACCAATATTGATTTATATGTATTAAAATTTCTATCCATGTATATATCTCTCAAAATATTACACTTAGAACCAGTGGGATTTACATAAAATGGGCATTCTACCAAAATACAGAATTGATTTTGGTACATGGGATGTATTTTCTAAATTCATATTTACTTAAAAAATTATCTTATTTCAATTTAATAAATGCTTATAGGATAATTACTCATTATTCTAAATGAATAATATATCACCTAACTTAATGATTATAAAACTATATCTCTTTGGTTTTATTTTCCTATGAAACATGTTCCTTTGGAACTTTAAATTCTAAAATCTCTTATAAGGCATGCTCCTAGGCTAACTTATGTAAATATTGAGCCTTAAATTCATAAATGTGATCCCTTATTTTATCATTATAGTAATTCAATTAAATAATAATTTTCTATATTAGGGATAGAAATATAATTAGTTGATTTGGATAATTAATTGTGATTAATTTTTTCCTTGATTCGAGCTTGCTGCAAAAATAATCCATAACAAATGATTTTCATCAAAAACAAATGTATTGGTGAAATATTGGGTTTATTTAATATTATAACTTAAATGATGTCAATTTTTCAATATATTTGGGTTATGGTTAATTGTTAACACTTCTTTTTAAGAACAATTTATTGAAAGGAACCATGAATATTTTTAATTCTTATTAGACTCCACGTAGATCCTCCTTTTATTAACACCATGACTCTAATTTATATAGTTAAAAGTAAGTTTAATAATTACTCTACTCTAGATTTTAGTTATAGAATAATTATTTGGTAAATATATTCTTTGTATTACCCACTAGAATCATATCTTATATTTTTCAAGAATATTCTATTCTTTACCATTTATTCCTTAAATCTCTAAAAAGAATACCATGAAATAAATGAATTTACCACTATCTTCTACTTTAAATTGTTCACAAATATAGTTTTAAAATAATTATTGAATCTTCTTGTCTTTTGTCACCCTCAAATTTTTAAAATATTCTACATTTTCAAAACATAATGTAAGAGTGTCAAATACCCAAGAGTTTTAGCTATAGTGGATCTAAACACCATTCTTGGTATATCCATGATATTACCCTTTATATTTACTTGACAAATAATTTTCCTAACACAAATAAGTATTATTTGTGTCTTATATATTATATTTATTAATAATTACTAATACTTAATATCAATGATTCAAGTGTAATAATATTATTAATTAATTATTGTATACCACAATAACATTATTTTAAAACATGAAATGAAGTCTCACTATGTATAAACTCAACAATGAGATAATGTTTTGCGAGTACCCAGTACAAAAAAAAGTTTTCAAATAGAAGATTATTTCCACTTGTAAATGTGAAATCATCATCTTATCTAGTTAATTTATGAGACAAGCTCCATAAGAAACTTAAATAACTCCTTCATTTTTATAATCTTCATAAACTACCTCGATTACTAAATTTGGATACAAATATATTAGGCACATATTATATTTAACACCCAATAATAGAAAAAAATATTACATATGATGATGAATGAACCTAAATTTGAATCTTTTAATTACTTCACCTTCAATTCATTCCAATTTCTCTTCTAGTCACTTTTCATTCCACATGTAAAGAAAATTGTAGCGGGGATATACCCTAAATCCCACAAATCATAATGTATGATATGTGCATGTAATAAAGTATGACATACATGAATATCAAGATATATTGTGTGCCTAGTTTTAGGGATATCACAAACAAAGGGTATGCTTATATCATGATATTGCCTTATCATATTACTCGCTAAAGAGTTTAGTGGGAGGGTTTTAATATATTGTCACACATTGATGTGGAGGGCATTAAATAGAGATGTAATGAGTTTAAAAAACCCCATGAAAGTATAGAAAACATAATTCATACCTGCAAGTCTATCATATATTATATCTTAAATAAGAACTTATGTATGGTTTTGTTAAAATTATTAAAGAAGTTTAAGAAAATAAAATGCATCATGTTATACTAAAATGAAATCTCCACATTATCATTCTTTCATACTGTTATCATATATATATATTCACAAAAATATATAGCATCAAGTGAAATGATAATTGACCTCTAAAATTATGAATTTCATTTGTCAATAAATCATGTTATCTATAGAGTATTATAGGTTGTAATCAAGTATTAATGTTCGAATTAGTAGGATTCTTATATCGAGAAATGAAAATTTTCATAAGGCACAAAATGTATTTTCTTTAAAGGAAGACATCAAGTATACCACATGGAGTGTCATGAACTGTGTATTTTCTATACTAGGAGTGCAAGGTTTATATTTAGAGTCATTAATACCTGATGTTGGTGAGATACCTAATATGAAAACATTAATACTTTGATACCTTGCAAAATATTTGAGGATTGGATAATCAATAGTGGTTGGGTACGTTTATAGAAATACCATGGACTATATTATGGTGTGAACTGGTTAATTTTTTTCCTGTCTTGAGTGAATTTTTAATAAAATAGAATGATTTAATGTTTTTTGTTTATTATGCAATGTTTAAGTGTTAGGGAATAGTGGTTCAGGATGAGGTTTTGATTAGTTATGTGCATTATAACCCCTTGGTGGTGGTTAGAGTTTTAGGGTAGGTTAGGGATTAGTTTTTAGGAATTGAGATGAGTTCAAGGATTGAGTTCTCTTATATTTTACATTTTAGACAATATTGGGGAAGTTATATCAGTGATGTAGGTGGGGGAGTAATTTTTGGATGAAATACAGGCATATTTTTATAATTGTAGGGGGTTCAAGGAAAATTAACTAACTCTATAATGACCCTTGAAGTTTCTAAGGATTGTTGAATCATTGATACAGAGGGTTTAACTTGTGATAGTATTTTTAAAAAATTATTATTTAAGAAACTTAAACCCAACAACTTGTTAGATTTTATTCTTTATCAACATTTAGTAAACCAAAATGCATGAAAATGTGGAAAATTAAATAAGGCATGAAAGATTTATAAGGTTCGTCCATAGTGTGAGAATCTACATCCTTTCTATAGCCACACCCATGGGTATATGTAAATTCACTATAATGAATAAGTGAATATGAAAATTATGTCAACTCCTATTATACATCATCTATCTACTGAGAAGAATGATTATACTAAATCCTACTAGTTTTGATGTTTTTATTACAAAATTTTACCCTCAAAATAAAATTTAAGTTTTAACAATTATAATTCACAAAGTTCCATCCAGAATAATATTTTGGTATGCCTCTATACGATCTTCTGTGTTTGGAAATACAACATCCAAATTGCTTTCATCTGGAGGACTCCATCCATTGAAACTCTTCTTAATTTATGCCTACTCTAGACTATAAATCATGACCATTTAATAAAACTTATTCTTCTAAAAATATCTTCATAGAATCTTTATCCATTATCTATGGATGGTTTACTATCCATTAAAACTAAATCCAGTGATCTAAATTTTTCTCAAACTAATATTCAGACCGAAGCCTCTGTCAAGAAACTCTCCTTCAACACAAAAATCTACTTCGGTTGGAAACTCATTTCTAACACACAAAAATATAGTGTTTTATATTTCATTCACATTTCAACATTCACCCAATTTTCTTACCAATTTAATCTTCGCCTATATTTATTGGTTCTCCAGTAGTAGCAGAGGTGGTAAACCTAAAATGTTATCCTGCTCACCCAAATTCATAAATATGGATTTATTATATATTTAAACTTCATTTGATAACTTAAAAAACCTAATCAACTCTTCTATAGTCTTCTTGAATCTTCTTATATTCTTCATAAATTCATAATTTAAAAATTTAAAAAAATCATAACTTTATAAAGTTCTGTGAAGAGTTCTATCTGGAAATTGACTGTTCAGAACTTATCTCTTCTGAACTCTCTTCATCTATCAAGTTCTCTTGACCCACTTTTAAATAAAAAAACCATTGAATCGGTATGATCAATTTTTATCAAATAAAAAAATGAAAAAAAATGTTTTTCAATGGACTTACTTATAAAAATATAATATGTGGGGATTTTTTACTTTGAGCTTCAACACTTCACACATTCAACCTCAATATTCCTTTTCCATATGTTCTTGACACACTGGAGTAAAACATATTTCAAAAGAAACCATGAGAACTTAGTTATTTTTTTTCTTCAATACAACTAAATTTGGTTGACCACATTGTTACAAATTCTAAATATTTTGAACACCTACAACATTATTCTTAGTTGAAATTCAACACATCTGACTTTTTCTCTATTCGAAGACTCTTTCCACTCAATTTTATCTACTCACTCAGTAATACTACATCTAATCCTGTTTTTCTGGATAAGGGTGATTGGTTACAAACTCGGTTTCCCCCTTTTTCTTTTCATAGATATTCAAATATGATTTCTTAAGACATTTTTCATTTCTTACACATTTTACAAACATTCAAAAACTCAGTATCAACCACTTTAGATATTCTAAAAAAGTATTGTTTCGATGAATTAAATCATGTGCTTATTCTTTGTTTCATCTGATAGCCATTGTCTGGTTAGGTCGGTCAGAAGATCTGCAACTGAGTCTGTTGCATTAAAAGTTCTGTCATAACAAATCAGACATTCATATAGAATTTTTTTTATCTAATGGATCATACAATGCCAAACATTTCAATTATTCATTCTTAAAAAAAACTTTTAGTTTTTCGGAAACTTTTCTATCCAAAAACCCATGTTCGGAAAATTTAACATTGTAAGACCATATTCTATTGTGGATTTGTATGGTTACTACATGAGGAGTTGTATCTGAATCTCTATGTATGGAATGCTCTGTCCAAACCTATTTTTCTGAATCTATCTATCCAAAAATCTACAATATCTTCCAATATTCTTTACAAACCATAAAAATTTAGCAAGAACATACTTCTTCTTCTCTAGAAACTTCTTTGTATGGTGATTCTCTATCTGATAAGATGCATTCAAAAAACATCAACTTCATTATTTTATAAAAATATTGTATAATGAGGTTTTCCATGATATTAAGAATATTTAGATCAAAAAATAACCATAAAACTAAGGGAGTAATAAAGTTGTAACATTATGAAATATTAATTTTCTTCTTTTCTCAAGAAAATTTGTTACACTGTCTACATCTGAACTTTATAACTATCTTAACATGATTTTAAAAAACTCATTTTATCAATTTTTACAAAAAAAAATTTAAAAAAATATAGTTTTCAAAAAAAATATTTTTTATCAAAAAATAATAAATTATTTTCATTATCCCACTTTGTATTTGTTTACAACATTTGATAACAACTTTTTACACTCATCATTTTTCATCACTCGAACGTTTTCCCAACTCATTTTTGTAATAACTCAAATTTTTTCAACTTTTACGAAAACACAACCTTACTCAAAAGAGAATTTCCTAAAATCGCATTAATGGATAAAGTTATGTTTTTAAAGGAATTATATCCCTTAGTGATTAGAAAATTTGTAGCCATGTTAAGATAAACTAACCCTCACTTTTATCATCCCCACTTTTTTACAAAATCTCAACACACAAATTTAGACTCCCTCATTTTTGTAAATACCCTCAACTTTCAGATTCATTATAGAAATAATTATAAAAACTTTTGTTAAGAAATCTCAAATCAAGAATTTACACTCTCTCATTTTTGTTTACTTACCCATTTTATGATAACCATAACTTTAGATTCATTATATAAATAAAAGTAAAAACTTCATAGAAAGTTGTTACTTTATCTCCCCCTTTTTTAAAATAATCTAAAGCATGGTGGGGGTCTTTATTACAAATTTTAAGAAGTAATAGGTGGAGGATGAACACGAATTATTAGCCTCAATTCCATAAATATCTATTATAGCATTACTATCATGAAAAAATTAGTAATATGATATTTTGAAGAAATATATTCTAGTAAAACTTATCCACTAACAAATTTATCTATTGGGAAGAGAAACTTGATATTAAGGTGATTTGATCTTGAGTTTTGGACATAATTTTTAGAAACGTAAATTGCACTCTGATTATCACAAATTATCTTCAATGCTGTAGAAACTATAACTTTTAAATATTTCATATGAACTTTCATCCCAGACATTGGAGTACAATCTTGGATCACTATAAAATATTTGGATTCTGATGTTCTCAAAGTCACTAAACTTTTTTTACTTTTCTAAATCATATAAAATTATCCTAAGAAAAAATTTCCTTCAAAAATTGATTTCTATCATTAAAATATCTATCCCAATCTGCATCAGTATAACCATAAAATTTTATATCACAACTTTTTTGTATAATAGACCATGTGAAGTAGTTTATTGAATATATATTATAATTATCTTTATTGAAAAAAAATGAGATTAATTTAGATCACTCTAATATCTTGTACATAAATTAATAGCAAGAATAATATTATTCCTTGAGGCTTTAAGTTAAATAAAACTTCATATAATATTTCAAAAATATTTTTGATTCACACTTTTTCCAGTTTTATCTTTATACATCTTCATCACAACTAAAATAGGAGAAAAAACTTATTTATATTCTTACATACCAAATTTTTTTTAAAACTCCCTAGAATAATTTTATTGAGATAGGAAAATTTATTTTTTATTTAGTTAAACTTTGAAATCTTTGAATAAAGTTAGTTCTCCTAACATTAACATCTCAAAATTCTTCTTCATTTCCACAAAAAATTCATTACAAAATTTTTATTCATCCCCAGAAAAAATTATATTATCTACGTTAAAAATTACAATAAATATTAATAAATATACTCATTTCACATACAAGTTTCTATAAAATTTGTTTTATAAAAATTTAAATTTTTAAAATAATTATCCAGTTGGGAATAATAACCACATGGGGCTTGTTTAAACCCATTAAAGGATTTCTTCAATTTACAAAAAATTTCTTCAATATTTATAAACTAGAAATCCACAAGGTTTCCCAATGTAAATTTCTTCTTCAATATCACCATTAGGGAAATATGACTTTACATATATATAATAAACTTTGTAACTTCGATTTGAATTCGCCTCTATAAAATTCTAATAGTTTCTAACCATGTAATAAGGGAAAATGTTTCTTCAAAATACACACATCCCAACTATGCATAGACTTTAAAAACAAGTCTTACTTTGTTTCATGAAACTTATTCATTTTCATTAAACTTTTCTATCTACACTGATTTTGTTCTAATAACATTTTTATCTAACAGTACTGAAACAAGTTCCCACATTTCATTTTTATCAATTTGATCTAATTCTTCATACATTAAATTCACCCATTAATTTTTTTAATACTTCTCAAATTAATTCTAGTTAAATCTACAAAATGAGTGGTGTCTAAATCTTGAATCTCATCCTTATTCTATTCTGAATCAGAGATTTCTAATTTCTACATATATTTTCTATTTCAGCCTATTTCTATAAGGTAGAAAATTTCAATGTTATTCCACATCCTTTATTAATGAATTTGTATTTTTAATAAATCTCACATCATATCAATCCAATAACTTTTATCAATGTTTTTTCCAATATTTATAACCTCTATCACTAGGTGAATATCCCATGGAATTTCCTGCTTCACCTTTCTCATCAAATTTAACAATATTTGAATTATTTTTTTTAGTAAATAGTGACTTCCAAAAAACTTAAAATATTTTACCGAAGTTTTTTTGTTATACCACATATCATAAGGAGTCACATTGTAATATAACTTTAAAAAACATCAATTTTGTACATGTACAGCAGTACTAATAGCTTGTGTCTATTATAATTTTGAATTTTTTTATGCTAACATGCTTCTTCCCATTTTCACCAAACTTCAAATTTTCCTTTCAGTCAAAACATTTTTTTTGGGTGTATGGAGCACTATATTAATGTTTCATTCCATTATTTTAATATAAGATCCAAAATAATTAAATGTGAATTTTTTACCATTATCTATTCTCAATTTCTTTATATAAATCCCCATTTCTCTCTCAACATCTCTTGTGAAAATTATAAAAAATTCTACAGCCTCTGAATTGTGTTTCATAAACATAATGTTGGACATCTGAATGAAATAATAAATAAAATTAATAAGGTAAAAAAATATTCTTTTTTGATGGATGTATCATTAGTCAACAAATATCTAAATGAATAAGTTCAAGAGGTCTAGTAGACTGAATCTTAACTTTGTTATGGCTTTTACTAGACATTTTCCCATTCTGAAAAGTAATAAAAACATCATATTCTCTTCTTTTAAAAGTAAGAAACTTTCATATATCATTAAATTTATAATGTTTGTTCATAATTTTCTTCCCAATATTACCAAATCTACAATGGTATAATTTATTTTCATCTTCATCACTTAAATAATAGGAGTCATAATGCTCTTCTATCTGGAAAAGATTTATGCTGGTTCATTCTCCTTTATTTACTACCTTTCCACCTTTCACACTTTTGATGATACAATAATATTTTCTAAAGATAAATTATTTCTCATCGTTATAAAGTTTAATTATGCTACACAAGTTTTGTTTTAGTTCATCTAAAAATAGAATTTAATTAGATTTCAACTTTTTACTTCAATTTTAGTCATTCTAATTACAATAATTTTTAAGAAAATATAATTCCTGAAGGTAACTATGCCTCTATCTTGATTTTTAACATATTTTAACATTTTGGAATCTCCCATCATATGTGGATAAAAACCACTATCAATAATCCATGGTTACTTCCTTTTATTTTAAGTTTGTCACAACAATAAATTCTATTTTCTCAACTTTCTTTTTTTTAGCTGTATTTTTTTCTACTAGAAGAATTTTTATTGGAAGAGTTTTCATACATTCTTCTTCATTGTGACTAACCTGGTCACATATTCTATATAATTATTCCAGACATTCAAATTTTTTTCTATTGGATGTTTTCTAACATCTTGATATTTCACTTTTCTAACTTTCTATGTTTTACAAAACATAGTTATTCTGTTTTCACCATTGCTTCTCTTTTGTTCATACATTATTCTAGGAAGTTAAACATTAAGCTAACAGTTATATGGAATGTTCCCATAGATTCAATAATAAAATAAAAACCATTAAATCTTGGTTTTTGTAGAATTATGATCTTTCTATAAAGATTTTTTTTTTAGGTTAATAACTTCTTTATTCTATAACATTCTCTAGGATTTTTCCATGTTTCTTATGAAAGTAATTTTAAACTTTTTTAAATGTGATACATTTTTCACAAGACTTCTCAACCAACATTTTCCCAAAACTTTTCATAACACCTAAAACATTTTAAAAATCAGATGAACTTTATCATTTAATGGGTGAATATTTCACCTGATTCTTGGAGTGAGTTTTTTCTATAGCTTTAGATGATACACCTTTTACTTTCAAAGCTTTAATGAAATTAACATTCAAATTTGTAGAGCTAATTTCCTCCATAATGATTTTTTCTTTAGTTTTTTAACTTCACCCTCCTTTTCTTCCAACATCTTAATGAGTTTTTCAACCATATTTCCTTATTTAGTACATTTTAGATTGTATACTAATATATCTTGGATATATTCTTCTTCCTACTTAGATACATATTTTCTTCCTTTAACCACTTTTCCACTATATTTCTTTATCATTTTGATTTCTTTCTTTAGATTTCCATTTTTCTCAATCCGTGCAACAATTTTTTATCTGATTTGATACCCTTTTTAATATTTTTTACCTTATTCTTCTTCATTGTTTGATAAATCTTCATTTTAATTAAAATTTACAAAAAAAGGTTCTAACTCTTTTTGAACTTTCCTATTCTGATGAACTGTTTCTTGAGGAGTTGGATTCTATTTTCTTACTCAGTAAACTACTTATATTTCTAGTGAACTTTTTTCCCACTAGTGTACTTAATTTATTTCTTAAAGGTATTATCAAAATTATTCCATTAAGTTTTTTCTTCAAAACTGTCTTTAACTTCACAAAATTTCTTTTTGGGGAAATTAATAGAAAAATGTCTCATTCCACCACACTGAAAACATTTGAGATGAATTTTTTCTCTTTACTTTCCTCTTCCCCATAGATAATTCTTGGAGATAAAAGACATGATGGTTTCATTCAACAAGTTATCTTATTTATCTTTATAATCACAAGGATAAACATATTGTATTTTAAACTTTCTCATAGCATTAAAATGTATTTCATCTTTGATATTATTTTTGAATTATAGAGATTTTATCGTTTCATTGGTAATAATAAATGAATTCAATTCATAAAGTAATAAATATTCTTTATTTAATAAAGTAATTATTTTAGAATCAAGCTTTTCTATAAAGCTTCTCATGAGTTTATTAACATTTTTATAATCATACATGACATCTTTGAAACATTTGATGTTGCAAACAAATTCATTTACTCTATTGAAGTGCTCATCGATAGTTTCTTAAAATCTCATTTTAATTTCTTCAAACTTGATACACCAGATTTACAGCTTCTCTTTATTTACTTTATTATTTCCCTTAAAAAATATCTCAAGATTTTCCAACATTATCATGGTTATTTTAATACCCATCACCTTCATATAAATATTTTCTGAAATAAGAATAAGAATAGAATATCTATATTTTCCATCAACTTTATTGTTTCTTTAATCAGAAAAAAAATACATAGGGGGTCACTCTCAATGGATTGAAACCCAACTTTAGTAGTACAAAAAACTTCTTGAATCAGTGACAAAAGCTAGGGAATCATTCTGTTTTTCTATCCATGATAATTTTTTTCATTGAAAGTAGGAATTCCTCTACTTTCAAAGTAATTAAGATTATACATGATAATAATTTGACAGGCAAACCTCCTTTGATACAACTTTATGTTCTTAAGGATTGTTGAATCACCAATAAGGGGGGATGGAATAAGTGAACGTCTTTTTACATATTTTGACTTTAAGAAACATAACCCCTCCAACTTATTATTGTTTCTTCCTTATCAAATTTTAGTAAACTCAAATACTAGAAAATGAAGAAAAGTAAATAAGTCACATAAGATTTACAAGGATAGGACTCAATGTGAGAACCTATATCCTTTCTATATCCACTCATATGGGTTTATATAAATTCACTATAATGAAGAAGTGAATAAAAATATTGTATCCAATCCCCTTATACACCCTTTATCTCCTGATAAGAATGATTTTAATTAATATTGTATGTTTTAAAAATTTCATGAAAAATTTGAGCCACAAAATAAAACGTAACATTTAAACTTTCTTCTTCTTAAAGTTTCATCCATTATCACTATCTCATTTTCCTTTATCTGATATTCTATGTTAAAAAATACTCAATCTGATGTGCCTTCATCTGGTGGAATCTGCATGTTTTCCATCTTCTTAATTTATTCCAATTTCAAACTTTTTATCCATCCCATTTAAAAAACCTATGCTCCTTAACCTCCCTATATTAAATATTTGTAAATTGCCTATATCTGGTCCACTTCCCAGTAAACCTCATTATGGTTCTCTGAATTTTTTATGTCTTATATTCTAACTGAATCTTCTATCTAGAAATAATTCTTAAATAAGAAATTATACTTCGGTTGGAAACTAATTTATGACACTAAATCTATAGCATTTCAACTTTTAGGAACAGATGAATAGTATCTCACTTTTTTGTACCGTTGTAATTTGAACCTAAATTTATAAGTGCTCCAGAAATAGAAAAGATGTGAAACTAAAAATGTTTTCCAGATCACCCAAGTTTATAAATCCAAATTTATTAGATATTTGAACTTAATTTAAGTGATTATTATATATTATCTACTCTTCTAGACTCTTCTTGAATATTATTGAAATATTTATATCTTCATAATTCTCAACTTTAATCAAATTAGAAATTTAAAAAGTCTTTACAAAATTTCTATTCAAGAATTAATTTTATGGAACTCTATATTGGGAAATATATTCATATGTATAGTTCTTTTGACCTACTTTCAATAGAAAACATTGATTCAATCCCGTCAATGTTTCTTAATTCAAACTTTGGAAATAAATTTCATCTGATATAATTTCTTAACCAGATCTTCAATACTCCATAACTATTAACTTTATTCCTCCCATTTCAGATGTTCTTCACCCAATAAAGGAAACCCTCTCTCAAAAAAATGAGAACATAGCTCTATCCATTACTCTTATTCGACTAAAGATGGTTAACTAAATTGTTGCTAAATCAAAATATTTTAGACACCTGTAATTTTTTCCCCATAGAACATTAGTACATCTAAATTTTTCTCTGTGGAGAGTCTATGTCTACTCAATTGCGTCCAATAACTCAGTAATATTGTGTCTAATATTTTTTTCTGAAGAATGATGTTCTCTTAAAAACATGATCTCCATCTTTTTGTTTGAAAAATTATTATAATGTGATTTATTTTTCAGTTTTCATTTCTTCCATATTTTAAAAAATAGTGAAAACTCAACAACAAAAAATTTAGAGATTCTTATAAATTCTCTGTCCAATAAACTATTCCATATACGTATTATTTGTCCCATATAATAGCCATCATCCAAACAGGTCTATATGATTATCTGAACCTGAGTCTATTACATCAAAAGTTCCTTCTTACCAACTCATACTTTCTTATAGATGCTTAATTTCTATGGTTCGTCTAATAGATCATCTGATTTTCAAATTTTTTATTCTTTGATATTCATCAAAAAAATGTTTGAATTTTATGGAAACTTTTCTGTCCTAATAACCAATTTTGAAAAATTCAAAAAATTTATAGATGATCTTTTATTAAAGCCTTATTTGATAACTATATCAAGAGATTCGTCTAAATCTATAGGTCTAGAGTTCTATCACCAAACATCAATGTATAAATTTCTTTGTTTGAAAAACATATACATATTCAATTATTCTTTTCAAACCATCAAAATTTAGAAGAATCATACTTCCATTATTCTAGTAACTTCTTTATACAGTGATTTTTGGTATGATAAGATACATCCAAAAAACTTCAACTTACTTATTTTATAAAAATATTGTATCATGAGGTTTTCCAAGATGTTAAGATCTTTGAGACTAGAAAATCATAATCTGAATGGGGGAGTTAGAAATTTTGTACTTTCAAACTTACTGATTTTCTCCTTTTCTCTAGAAACTATGTTAAACTATCTATATCTAAAAAATTTAACTTCCTTAAAAATATTTTCAAAAACAAAAATTTTCTTATTTTCTAAAAAAACAAACTTTAACAAAATAATAATAATTTCAAACAAAAACAAAACTCTATTATCAAAACATCACAAAGGATCTCCATTCCTTGCAAATAGAGAGAGATAAGTGTGATGTATGACTTCTCAAAAAATTTAGAAAAGTCTTAAAATTTAACGTATTTTTTGGGATGGCTCTTATGTATGTAAATTTCTAAGATTTAAAAAAGTTTGTACCTTTACCTATGGGGAGAGATGGCCCTTAGGTATGGTGGAGATTACACTAATGAATTCCCATTCCAAAAATTCAGCTTAGTTTTGACCCAAACATATTAGGTGGTGACCCTGACATACCAACCCTTACATATACAATTTTATAGAATTTGGAAATTTTCAGACCTGGTAACCCTTACGCATTGGGTGGTGACTCTAACGTATAGGGTATAGTGATCTTTACATATAGACTTTTCTAAAATTTATAAAATCCCTTACCCTTATATATAGGGTGTGACTCTTATATATTGAGCATAGTGACCATTATATATGCCTATAGGAACTCATCTATGTTTATTGACATTTATGTATTGTATCTTTTAACTCTTAATTAACGACTTCCCAAGAATTTGGAAAAGTTTTAACCATTACCAAAAGTGACCCCTACATATTAGAATATGAACACTATCGAGAGGATTATAAAAATAAATAGGAGAAGATGAAATATAATAAAGATTATTATTATAATACATTAGATAATTGGGGGATATTAAGACTGAAAAATGAGGGTTTCTCAATTATAGTGGGAACATACATTCTTCTCCATTTCACCCCCTTTTGATCATCCTTATTATAAATTTGGATCTCTTCAATCATTTAACTAGTTTGAGAGTTATTTATTTTAATTTATGGATAAAGGTAAATATATCACTCAGTTTTGATTCACTCTTATATTCTCTCATAGTTCGGTGTTTTTATGTCAGCTATGTCCATTTATTCCCAATTTTAATGTTTTTTTTATTCTTAAATTTCTATTATTTGGTCTTATATTAGTGGCTGATATTCAATGAGTAACATTCTATGAGAAAACTTTTAGTGTCCATTAAGTTATCCTTAAATCCTTATCTCAATTTCTATGTGTGTATGATGTGTGGACACACCAACCTATTGTGTGTTTGATCTAAAACTTAATTAAGTAGTTTATATTTTCTTATATTCTAGAAAACCCATTGTTTAGGTCATTTTTGGTTAGTTTATAAACATAAATCCTAAAACATTGGTATCCAGGTGAGACATTCCCTAGGCTAGTGGAATGGGAAACATGGGAGGTAAGTCGATGTGTTCCCTTAATGGAATTTTGACCTGATAAGATAAATGTTGATGACCTAAAATGATCCTAAAGGATATATGTAATGAACCAAACTTTATAAATGATATTTTTTCCTTAAAAAATGTGTGTTATATTATATTATATATTATTATACATATACAATACATAGATAAACCAACAGCACTTTACTTCATTAATGTAGGTCATTACATTAGTCCAAAACTAATTCCATGAATATAAAAAATATTATAATGGAACAAATAATATAAAATATAAAAACTAGAATGGGAAGATTTGGATTATACCTATTATCTAAAATTTTCACTCCCACGAACAACACAGTGAAAAAGAAACAACATATCAATAAAAAAATCTAAATTTTAGAAATGAAAAATAAACAACGCATAGAGAAATTGAGGTGAATAATGAATTAAGTAATGAATAGTAATTTATAGTAGGTAATAAAATTTTTGGGAATGTAATTTGAAAGTTTTAATAGTAACATGACCATTAGGAATCATAACCGGACTACTAGGAAAAGTAACCAGACCATTGGAAATAGTATTGTCACTATTGGAATAGTAATTTGACCTCAAAATAATAAAATATAATACAAATAATATTTATAATGAATAATTAAATAAATTTTAAATATTATAATTCCATAAAACAAATACCAATATTAAAAACACAAAACAAAATTATAATATTTTTTTAGTAAATTATATTTTAATTAATTTTGTAAAAATTATTTTTTTATATTAAGAATTAAAATTTACCTATGTTAGAAAATTATGTATATAAAATAAATTTTATTTTTACAGTAATCAAATTGAAATTATTGAAGAGTTATTTTTTACTAATTTTCTTATATAGTTTAATTTTTATGTGAAAAGTAAAAATATAGTTTTTTCATAACAGGTGTTTTTTAAATAACATCATTCCTGATAAATAATGATCTAATAAATTCTATTAAGTTAGGATCAACCAAAAACATGTTTAATAAGTTAATTAATCCATGAAATTTACTTTCCAAACCGAAAAATTATTTTCCAAATACAAAAATTCTAAAGTGTCCGTTTAAATAATTATTTTTATATTTTTATTATTTACTTTTATTTAAATTATTAAATTCAAATTATAAAGTTTTATAAATTCCTAAATTCATTTTATTTTATTATAATGTATTTAATTATTTAAAAAAATAGTATTATATGGTTTACCTAGGAAATTATATTTTATTCAATATTTTATCCTAAAAATACCCTTCTCCCCAAGTATAAATGTCCCATTTACCTCCCATTGGAAAACCATTCAACTTCCACTTAACATAACAAAATATTAGATCAATTACTACTTTATAATCCCCTTATAATCTTTAAGGACATTTGGGTGTAATTAAACTCTAAAATTTCAATAATTTTAGGGTTTTAGAAAAGGAACAACTTCAAGAAGGAGGTTAGTCCTTTCGCCTTTTTATATAATTTCCCTTTTCAAATTCCATATCCCAAATTAATTTTCTAATCCAAACCTTATTAAATAAATTAAACTGTGCGTTAAAATTTTCTTGATAATTTTAATATCTTATAAAAATGATATTTATAATATAATCACATATTATATATCCCATACCTCCTCTCTAGAAAATGCCTTGTTAATGCGGAGTTAACCACCCACGGGGAAGTTTCTGACTCATTAATTATCAAAAATGTTGTGGGTGATTATAATAAATTATTTATAATATATAAATATATTTATAACTATGATTCTATATTTAATATTAATTATTTAAAAAAATAAATAAATAAATATCATTAAATCGAAGCAAGGTGGGGTATTTTATGGAAAACATGATATCAAATTGTTTCACCTTTAACAACAGGAATCGAGAAATATAATCTAATTATTATGATTTATAAAGAGTGGTAAAAGTAACATAATTAAATTATGCTTCCTTGTATTAATAAACCTAATTTTATTATACAATATGTAGGAAAACAATGAAATAAATCAGGATTTAAGGTAAGGGGATTCTCAAACCCAACTCCATATCTTTTGTGTTATCACCTCTTTCACATTATTTTTTGTATGGGTATTTTTCTAGTATCCTTAAAATGACCATTAAATATTTTTTTCCCTATCATTCTTATGATATACATGTTTCTACCTTTTCAAAATGATTTCAATTCCATATAAAAATATTTTACAAAGAGACTTTATCTTCTAAAATATTACGTTGATTCATCTTTATTTATTTATTTTTAATTAAACAGTGATGATTTTTTATGCGAAAATATGATTAATCTTATTCATTTTCAAACCCCAAAGTTTATTTAGGAATATATGCCTTAAAATACTTTAAGAAACGCAATCCATTCCATGGGCTTATTTCAGGACTGTGATTGTTATATAATCTATTTTCATGTGGAATTAATGATTATAAGCATCTTATGATGTGAAAAGAGGACTTAAATTATATATCCCTCTAATGAATAGTGTAATGTGATATATTTCATGATTTTATGTGTATTATTCATGAACATAATGAAATATTTTTTCATAATTATTATGTTACAAATTATACACATATGTTATGAGTGAACATGTTACTACCTTTGTTCACAATTATGTGTGGTATTTGACCACTATGTTATGATGTTTCATTATTATGCATATTTCACATTCCATTCCTTTTTTCAAATGTTTCCCTCATTATTATGAGTATCTCATGATTATGTTATGATGATGATTATTATGTTCACCCTTGTACTATTGTTTCATGTCTCTTATTCCTCCCATGTTATTCTTTACCTTACTAGGATTTTATCTCACCCCTTTTATTGACGTATATATTATGGTAAATATATATACTAAGGATAACATGAGAGATTTTGGAAGATAAAGAATAAGGATTAAAAAAATAATTTTTTTTTTGTTTAATTGATGTATAAACAGTATTTTCCCAAGAATATAAACCTTTGTATCCCAGAATGTATTACTATTATGTTATTTATTTTAAAAATGATTTAATCATCATGAAAGATATGTTGGGTTTCTATAGTTGGTATCATATCACATTTTAGTTAATTTGGGAACAAAATTTTGAAAACATTAGTGAAAACTCTAGGGATATGTCTAAGTTTTAAGTGAATCATCAAGAAGTTTTCATAAAGTCAAATAGAATGTGGTTTCTGAGAAATGAAATCCATATGTAGATGCTATAATTAGATGTGGATCTGGCATAATTGTGCCTAGTGGTAATAACACCGAAAAGTAAGGGTTGTAAATTAACTCAATCATCACCTGGTGTATGATAAAGTGGTCATTATAAACACCTGGTATGATACTCCTAGGGGATTTGTTTTGGTTATCTTATGCTCTACACAAACCATTATGAAAGATATATATCTAAATAAATTATTTATTTTAAGTTCAGAAAATATTAAAGTTCATGATCCTAGAAGCATTATTTTATAAAATGGAAAAAAAGGTATCCCATGAGATATTAATTTAGCATCAATTTTTAGATGAGAATATAATATTTATTTATTATTTATTGAATTGTATTTTTTAACTCTTTCTATCCTAGAAAAAGGTGGGAACCTAGAGATATTAAACCAACAACCTCTGTTTCAGACAATGTAATGATTTTCCTAATGGAATTTGAAATAAAATAAAATGTGAAGTTAAAAACTTCAAGGTGATACTGATCAAGTTGTCATGGGATACGAACAATAAACTAAACCATGTGGAACATCATCCTTTAACCAGGAAGGAGAAACTATCCAACTAGTACTTTATGAAGGAATGATCATCGATGTTTAGTGGGTCTTTCAATCCACTTGTTGTGGAATAATGGGTGAACCAAATGGGAAAGATATTTTTTATGCACCAATGTTCGGAGAAGGATAAGTTTATTCTGTAATTTTATCATTTAGATGGAGTGTCCAGTCAATGGTAGGAATTGATAAGTAATATGAAGCAGAAATATAAAATAGAAGAAATAGAGTTATAAGACTTTAAGAATTTATTTCTTCATAAGTATTTCCCTAAACTTTTATAAAACAACACATATAAAAGGATCTAGTTATCTAATACTTTGGTAATTTTGAATAATTAGTTTAATGATCTCTCAAATTATATATGGAGTTTATAGAATTGTCTTATAGAAATGTAGATAAGAAGACAAAAATGGGGTTTCAAGATGTAGGATCAAATGATAAAGGTGGAAAAAAGTTCTAACTACCCATATGTTAAAGATATATGAATAAAAATCATGGTAATTGCCTCAAAAGGTTGAGGAAATGAATTAAGTGTGGGAGAGAAGGTAACTAAGCTCATGAATACTGAAGAGACATAAAGAATCCATTCGATGTGATTGAGGAAAGGAGGGCACCTCTAATTACACCACCCATGGTTCAATGCTTCAATTGTAAGGATAATGGAATCTATATAAGTCATTGTACTAAACTATAGATCATCTTGTGTAATAAACATCAAAGACCAAAAAATACAAAGGGGAAAGGGAAATCCTATTTCTTCACTACCACTAAGGAGGAATATGAAAATAAATTCACAAAAGGTAAACTTTCTGTTTAGTAAATAATAGAAAAAAATATTTTATTCTGGTACTACTTATTCTTTTATATCCTGAATATTTTCCAGAACTATTGAATCACAACCTCGATACTCTGAAGTAGAGATATCCATAAAAACACCTAGTAGTGTGATAAATGCAACCAAAGTGTTGGAATCTTCTCCTATTAATAAGTGTGGTAGGATTCTCCCATGAAATATCATAATCCTTCACTCAATATCATTTTATCCTATATTATACATGTATTGGATCTTATTATATAGATCTCATATCACCTGTTAGGAAAAGTAAATATCTTTCTATTTTAAAAACCATCCAAGACTCTTATAAAAATTCAAGAAATATCATGAATCTACTTTGTAGAGTCTCTCAATGGTGTGGGTGATTATACCATTTGAAGAATTGTATCTTTCCCAAATTGTTTTATAAAAGGAAAGAACCATTTTTGAGGAAATTTCAATTATAAAGGAATGTAATGATGTATTTCCAAAAGAATTTCCACATCCCCCAAATCATGAGGTATAATTATCAATATATATTATACATTTAGCCACTCTTATCTCCAAAATCCCCTATAGGATGGCCCTAATAGAATTGGATTATTTCATAAATAAATTATGAGATAATTTGTAAAAATGATTCATATACCCTAGTGAAACACCTTGGATGCACCTATACTATTTTTTAAGAAACAAATATGGATCAATGTGGGTTTTCATCAATTATCAGAATCTCAATAAGACCACCATAAAGAAAAAGTACCCATTCCAAGGATTGATGACTTATTTGATTAACTTTTAGGATCTCATTACTTCTAAAATTTGGATCTTCATTCTGGTTATCATTAACTATTGTTCAAGAAGGAAGATATTTATAATACATCCTTATGTATGAGGTATAGACACTATGAGTTCCTAGTGATACCCTTTAATATAACTAATTCCCCTGAAATCTCCATGGATTTGATAAATAGAGTCTTTAGATACAACCTTTAAAAATTTTTGGTTGTATTTATTAAATATATCCTCAATTAATCCAATGTAAAGGATGAAGATTAATATTATCTAAGGATTTTTATAGACACAATATGAATGTAGAAGCAGCATGTTGAGTTTAGAAAATATGACTTCTAGATAAATATAGTCACATTCTTGGGGAATGTGATCATAAAAGAGGGAATTTTTGTGCACGCTTTATAAAAAAGAGGAAATTGATGAATAGACTAGACTCTTAAGTTTCAGGGAAGTCTTCAGTTTTCTAAGATTAGTTGGGTGCTACTGATGATTTGTGATGAATTTCTCTTGATTTTATAACCCAGTAACTAAGTTAATATAAAACGGGGTAAAGTATATCTGAATAGAAGAATGTGAGGAAATATTTAAGGATCTCAATAAGAGGATAATTATTATGAATTTACTCATAAAACCCTCAAGTGGATAATGGTTGTGATATACATAAATTCTTCTAAGAAAGTCTTGGGTTATGTACTCATACTGAATGATAAATTGATAGCCTGTGTCTCATGATAGTATATGATTCATGGGAAAAAACTACTTGATGCATTATCTAGAGTTAGAAGTAGTGATATTTTATTTGAAGATTTGGTGGAACACCTCTATGGTGATAGGTGTGACATATATATCTATCAAGACATTTTAATGTATAAGTTCACATAGAAGGATCCCAACATACATCAGCGAAGATGATTAGAGATGATCAAGGGCTATGATTTATTTATTCACTATTATCTTAGAAAGGTTTAAAAAGTAGTTGTTGCTCCTGCAATAAAAGAACATGTTACTCTATCAATGATTTGTATTGAGAAATGCACTATCTTTACAAATATATAAAGGATATATCTAGATATCATAACTGTATGGAATAAATCCTACCATACCCAAATGACTTCCTAGACACCTATCTAACAAAACAACAAGGAGGCGTAAAGGGACGGTTTTGAGCTTTAAAAGAAGGTTAAAGAAATAAAGTAAAGTAATATTCATGAATTAAACATCAATGAAGATGGTTTAATTCTATTTAGAACTAGAATTTATGTTCATTGTTCACTATAGATAAATAAATATATATTGGATAATGCACATAGATCATCTTTCTACATCCATATTGAATATACAAAGATGTACTACGATGTTTGAGAGCACTTCTGGTGGGAAAACATGAAGAATAATATTTTTAAGTACACCTCAAAGTGTTTAGTATGTCATAAGGTTAAAGCAGATTGATAGAAGTACTAATGAATGATGCAATCGTTTTCCATACCCACATGGAAATGGTAGAACATAACCATGGAAATTTTCAGTGGTATCCCAAATACATCAAAATGAATTAATGTGATAGGGGTTGTGGTTGATTAAATCACCAATAATTCCTACTTTATAGCTATTTTGGAAGGTTTATCTTTTGAATAACTTTCCAAGACAGACATAAAGGAAGTGGTGAGGTTATATGGGGCACCATTTTCAATTGTATCTAATCATGATCTAAGGTTCACCTCTAAATTCTAGAGAAGTGTTTAACATGTTATAAACACTAAATTGAATTTTTATTATGTATTATCAACAATAAACCAATGGATAGTCTAAAAGAACCATTTATAAACTCAAGGACATGCTTAGATCTTACAAAATAGAATTTATAGGAAGATGGGATCATCACCATGAAGGTTCTGGTCATAGGGGAATCATTGGATCAGGGATTCCAAACTCAGATTTTGGTCATAATCGATGATTAATGATAGAATTAAATTAAATTAAGAATCATGGTAAATAGAATTAAATAAAATAATGTTAATGAGATAAAACACTGGATTAAATTATTAAATAATATTTATAATTAATTTAAGCAATAAAAGAATTACCTTGAATTGAATTCTTTCTCCACTGAGGGAGCTTACAACACCTAAATGTTTTACCATTATTTTTCTATAGGAATCAAGAGTATATTTCCTCCATTGATGATACACACACTCTCTACAAACCTCTAAACATTATCATAGGAATCGTGGGGTGCTAGTGCAACAAATATGAACGCTTATGATGTTCACCATTGATCGCACCAAAAATATCTTCAATGAAGGGTTCTATTCGATCTCTCTAAACTTGAGAGTGGTGTAGGAGGATTATTTCTCTTTATTATTGAGGGAGTTCTTGGAGAGGGATCCCTCTAGGTATTCGATAGGATTCTCTCTAGATTTCATGTAACACTCAAGACTTTTATGAGAAATATTTTGTTTTTATGTTATATAAATCATCAAAGTAATCTTTCACTACACACAACACTAGCTTGGCTTGCTTTACACGCAACCACGGCCTTCCTCGATAGCTTGCGTCGTACGCAATACCGAGTTTCACTAAACAACGATATGCTATTAAAATATTATTAAAACTAGTCGTTATGAATAGTAGTAACCAATTTTTGAAATTTTGTAAATTTCATCTTTCAAAATGGACTTCATTTTTAGATTCGGAATATCAAAATTAGCCAAGGGTGAAATTTTGTTATTTTTCTGAAAACTTTAAATTTTTGATGAATAGTGAAAACACTCGGTTACTATTTAAAAACCAAATTTTTATTTAAATAATTATTTATTTTATTTAAATTTATTTTAGGTCAAAATTGATACATAATACCTATATAAGTTCAATGCAATTCATTGGAGTTATTTTATAATAATTTTAGATATATAAAAATTTTATTGAACTTTTCACCGTCTTTTACCCACCTCCTAGGAGAATTTGCAAATTTACATAAAACTTAATTTTACCATTTCTGTGAGTGGAATTTCTAAAATCTGAGAGACACGGTTAATATCAAGGACTAAAATGTGGTTCAATGAGATGAAAATAATTTTTGGTGAATAGTAACTTTTTACTTTTTTTACCACGGTTGAAAGTAAATAGAGAAAATAAGGGTAAAAATGTTATTATAATCACCCTAACACATGTCCTAATTCTATTGGATAAGTGTATTTCGACCAAAAACAACCTTAGGAATAAAATATGACCATTTAGGCCCACATGGATTAGATTAGGACATTTATTATTAATTTATTTAAAGAAGGATTAAAATAGTTAAAATCAAAGTTTAATAACTAAAGAATTTTTAATATAGGGTTATACATAAGATAAATTCGACTATAAATATTCATTAGAAAGATAAAAAGATTTCCTACATAATTGTGTTTTATTTTTAATTTTTATACATTAAATAATTTAATTTATTGATGACACAATGATGATGCAGTAATTATCTTATTAATGAAATATTGACATAATTGATGTTATAAATACCCAAATAAATGTAATTTGAGACTTTTTATAAATTACAATAATTTTATAGGTTACTATTACATATTATTACTGATTTAATTAACTTTTTTTGAACTAATATTTCTGTTATGATTTTCACAAAAATCAATTACCAAATAGTGTCAAAATTGACATAAAATTGTTTTTAAAACAAATATTATATTATTAACTATTTTTTTATTCCTAAAAATCTAAGGTTCAGCCAAATGAATTAGATACGGTTATATATATTAACAATAAACAACTTGGGGTTCGTTTGTCTTGTTATAGTAAGTTTATTAACCTTATAGTGTAAGAAAACAAGAAGACATGGTAAAAGTTAAATTATCTAACTTAAAGTTAAATCTAAATGATAAGGTTAAAATAGATACCTAAACTTGTCTAAATTCTATTTTATGACATGATTTAGACCCATCCCCACCTTATCTTATAAATAAATTAATTTTGAGTTATTAAAAACTGAATATGACTTTATAATAAAATAATATTTTTAGTTTTTTCAAAGGTGCCCCTCTCCTCCCTTATAAAAGGGCACCTCCTCCCTCTCTTCCTCACACCACTTTGAGCCTTCCAGATCGGCCAACCCCTACCAAATTCTCTTCTCCACTTCCCTAGAAATATACTAGAGGTCCTGGTCTTCTTCAAAGACCAATTTTAGTGCCCTAAGAGGAGGTCTCAAAGAGGCGCTTCAAAGAAGAGGTAATGTCCGTTACTGATTCTTTCAACTTTATTTCTTCTTCCACTTCTTCTTATTTAGTTGTTTAATTATGAAGTAATAACATCAGTAGCAGTCATATACTGATATGTTATTATAAGTATGAAACAACCCTATTTCACCATCTATCCATCCTACGGAAAATGAAAATCACCGTGCGTGCGTACGTACGGAATACCGTCTCTACGCCATGGTGTAATCTATTTTCCACCACCACCTTACTTGGATGGGTATAATGGTGAAAATAAATAACTATATATAATTATTGTAAAGTGGTATTGATTCTGAAATATTATACATACACTCCAATACAATTCCATGATCATGGGAATGATATCATCGCTCGTGCGTATGTATGGAATACCGTCTCCACGATGTGATGTGACTCGTTCTACATGATCTTCATTGCATAATGATTATATAAATAAATTGAATGAATAAATATGATATATATTACACTAATACCATTCTGTAAATGAGGTATCTATAACCTAAATAGAATAATATGAATTTATTTGACAAAACACGCATAAAAACAAAAAGTAATAAACACCCGAATAACAAGTAGCAATGAAATATTACTAATAAGAAGCTAAAAATATGACCATATATGATATCATAACAATTATTATGATTCTGAAATAAGTCAATGACATTATTTAAATAATTATACAGGAGTTTTGGACACTTACGAAGCAAATCGGACCTAAGGTAAGGGAAAATAACACAATCTCATTTTTATCCGAGATTGTTTATACTTTGGTATTTACTGGGGTGTATTTTATCATCCACAGACATGTTTCCTCAATATGTAATATTATTTCCATCCACCTATAACTTTTTAAATCCAATTTTACCCTTCGGTGAGTTTTTAGTAAAAGATATTAAAGGAATCTTTTTTCGTTTTTCGTACGAGGTACTTTTTGACTTTTCCGACAAAAGTACGAGAAGAATGTTTTTTTAACTTATACGGCATGAATGGATTTTTAAAACATTATTTCCAAGAAGATTACTTTACAAGTTTTCAAGTTTATTTTTAAAAAACTTTTTTTAGTTTAAAATTGTATGACATGTTAAGAAAGGAAAATGTTTTTGAAGTAGAAAGGATATTTTCCTCAAGAATGGAGTTCAAGTGTTTTATCAAAATTATTTTCCATCTAAGATAATATAGGGTTCTGTTTCTATCCCTATTATTACATTGATTTGATTATGTTGTGATGGAATTGTTTTTATGAATTCCTTTATCTTATATGAATTGTTTTATGATGTCACGATGTTTAAGAATCCCATTTTTATAACATGGGTTATGCAATGATGTATGATTTATGATTTTTTGCCACACATAAGAATGGTATCATTATAAGATGGGTGGGACCTACATCTGAGTTGGATACTTCCCAATATGTTCTTTCACTATACCTATATCCTTCAAGTGGTATCATAGTGGTCACATATCAATATATAATTATTTATTTATCATTTATTGATTTATACATTTATAGTTAGTTTTAATTTTTTTATTTAATCGTTCTTCAAATATCAATGTCAATATATTCTCTTCTTTTTCTTCGTAATCACTCATATAACAAAAATGGAATAATTTTTTATGCATAACATTCGAAGAACCCATCCAAATGTATTAAGGTCTCTGGTCAAATAACATAAGACTACATAGTGTGTATCTTGAAGGTACACATTGTGTATCCATGTTCACTACACTAGGATGAGACGTGATAAATTTGGGTCATCATTTAGTTAGTAACATGCGTTTTGAATTAATATGCATTGCGTGTTTAGCAGACCATCCTAGAACCTGGTATGTTGGACCTCATTCCATATAACTTTCTTATACAATATTCAATCCACATATTTTCAAAGAGGAAAACACAAAGTTAAAAACACATCATGTATTTATTACATAATGAATGTGACTAAAGATCCTGTAACTCATAGGTTACATGACATGTAACTAATTTACAAGTTATATAACTCATAATTGTATGTGTTCTACTCACACTATGATTCTCCAGATAAAACTGTCCATTAATTACATAGCATAAAGAAAATATTTCATTATATACGTTCCCATGACCTTATAGGTTTATAGCTTTAGAGAATTAGAAAAAAAATTAACTAATAAATCTTAAGTCTTTCTCAACTAACAGAAAAAAATTCCACTATAAAAGAAACTACTTAATCTATAATAAGTCTTCAACTTCTCCCTTGAATTCTCCAAACATGCTATTTTCTATTATACATATCATGTGTAATACTTTTCTTTGCAACTAGGGTAAATGGAAACATAATAAGGGTGATATAAAATACTTATTAAGAAAAGAGTATACCAGAATCTATCAGGGAATACACAGGGAAAGAATAATATGCTAGGAAATAAGTTATAATCAAATAATGTCACATAACTGATCATAAGGGATTAAAACCAATCAATGGATAACATAACAATATAAATAATCACATAGATATCAATAAATAGTTCTATAGTGATAGAATGCATAATCTTGGACTTGTTAAGGCATTATTCCAAGACACCACGTATTGTGAAAACCTTATTCCATGAAATCTACTTGTTTTCAAGACCACATCTAATACATCTAAATAAATGGGTATACATACACTAAATACTCAAGTTAGTTTCTCTCGTGAGACCTGCCAATGAATTGAGGGGATATTAGGAGCCCCACCCATCATTAATTAATCCCAATGAATTAATCATATGAAAGAATGGATAAAATATACATTACATAACCAACACACCTTTATAATGAATAAGTATCCATATTGAAATAATAATTATATGGATTTTTAAATTTTAATTAATGAATAAATTGAATAGTTTTTAATGTAAGAATCCATCAAACTAACACCATATACAGTAATGGGTATTTGGTTAAGTAAATAATTTCTCAAAATAAATAAATGTATGGGTATCTAGGTTATTTACCTTCAATAAAAGAAATGAAAATGGGTTATTCACATAGGAAATGAATTAGAATAAAAATCATACATATACATAATAGATGATTAAGAAATAAAAATGAAATAATAGATTTTCCATGATCTTGATCCCTATAAGAAATTATTATAAGAGGATTTAGAAGGTAGTACAAGAAAAATAACTATAAAGGAGTTAAATACCTTTTCACATAAAGAGGAAAATGGAAGTGAAATTATAAAAATGTTTTAAAAAACATTATTAACAACACTATAAAAATAGGAAATTATGAGTCACTTTCAAAATTCAATTTGAAAATGGTGAAGTAAAAAAATTTGAAAATATTTACTTTTATAAATAATATTAAATAATGTATTCTTTAAAAGTCATAAATGTTATCAAAAAGTAATATGGAGTGGAAGAAAAAACATTTGATTTTGAAAATATGGAAACCCCTTTTAATACTTTAAAATGCCTTTATTGAAAAATTATTTGGTAAAATGGATGAAAAAACTTCCTTTTAAATTATTCAAAGGTAAATATAAAGTTAACATGAGATAACACATAATTAGGCTTCCAAATAATAAGTATAAAATTTTTGGGAAGGTAAAATATGGATAAGGAGGGTAAATCATCACTAAAGGGGATTGGAATTATTCTCATCAATGATATACTTTTGAAGAATAAATTGATCAAGGTAAAATCATATAATTAAGAATTAATTCTCCATATAAGGGAATAGAAATTTTGAAGAAACAAAATATTAGTTTGGAACCAACCAGTCTTGGAAGAAATAAGTTCAATGATAAGCATTATAACTCACTGAAGGGAGTTGAGTTAACAAAAACTCTTACAACTTAGGTACCTTTTAAATAGAAATCCTATGAAAGATATAATGTGAGATAGATTTTTAAATATTTTATATTGAATTAAAATTTGGATAAAAAGAAATAAATAGGAAATATATAAACCATAAAAAAGAAATTAGTGGTTAATACACATCATATATCAATGAATCCAAATTAAGACGCAAAAATCCTTATGCCATTAGAAATTTTTGAATAAAAATACATTAAAGGATATAATTTCAAATAAAAAAATACCATGAATAATGAGATTATCATGATAAAAAAAATATATTAAAGGGTCATTAGATACACTATAAAAATAAAACATATTTTATAATAAGAAACAAGTCTCAAGGGTTGAAAATTGAGACAAGAAACCCTTACCTCAAGTGTTCATTTGTTTTGTGTGTGCACCTAACATCCTAAATAATCAAATTAAGTTTATTAAAAAACTTATAAATAAAATTTTACATCAATATTTTATTTTATAATATATATTTATTATCATCTGTTATTTATTTATTTATTATTTTTCACTTATAGTAGTTACTTGAGGTGGTTCAGTCGATTTCTCTAAATTTTCCTTAGTATATTAACCCTTTATTGTTAATATCACTAATATAATGTCAATATGATATTTAAATAATATTAATTGTGTTATAAATATCATTTTTAAACATAAAATACATTTTCAAAGTCATCCAAGTTTGGAATTAATGGGAAAATAGAACACTTTGTACATGGAGATGGTAGTCCCCACATATGCGTGACGACATCATCCTTTTTTAAATGATTTTTAACGTGGGTAAAAAATTGATATTATTTAAGTATAATAACATTTAATTAAATTAATAATTTTGATTTTAACATAATTTCATGGATTATAAAATATTTTAGGATGTATAATAAGAAAATAACAAAGAGAGTCTAGTTGAGAACATTACCTCTTCCTTTAGATTTTCTCCTTTAGGAAACACCTTAAGGTCACATAGCTTGGTATTTTAGAAATAAAAATATTTCTAAGACATTTTTATAAGGTTTATTAATTACCAAGGAAGATTTTTGGTAGAGATAAGGCTTTGTAATGGGTGGATAAATGTGGTGGAAGTGATCTCCTTTTATAAAATGACACTTTTGAAAATACCCAATACTTTTTCAATGATGTAATAAAACTATTTAAGATTCAATGGATACAAAAATGGTAAATAATGAATTTTGGGTTGATATAGGGTATATAAATCCTCTTCCACTCATTTTTACACATGTTTCAGTCTCTTGTAACTAGATTTTTACATTTTACCCTTTTTTTACCTTGGTAACTAGATTTTACCCAAGTAATTTATATTTTATTAAAAATCTAAGGTAAACTTTCTTAAAAAATATTGATATCATGAAATTAAATTTAAAATCTATATAATATAATTCAATATATAAATAATAGAAATTTAACTTTTATATTAAAACTTTTAATTTATAAATAAAATTATTTTCACCATTAAGTGTTCTTAAACTTATTTAAAATTAATTACCAATTAAATGAGTGATAATATACATTTATACTTGTGTAAGAATCATATAAAAGTAATTATTTAATATATATCAAATTATTTTATTAGATAAAAAAATATACAAAATGAAAAAAAAAATTGAAAATAATCCATTCATTGTTATCATGGTCATTGACTTTAATCTTAAAACTCATAATTTAATGCCTAGAAATGAAATTGACCTTATTAAATAATTTTAACATGTTCATAAAAAACATGAAATTAATTTTTTTTTAGACTTAATTTTTATAGGTAATGAAAACTAATTTTTAATATATGCGAATAAAAAAGTTTTTAGAGTAAACTTTTACAAAATATTAAACATGGGTTTTATAAATTTAACATTATATTTTTAAAATGTATAATTTTACTTCTTAAATAAATATTTGATCAATTAAAACAATTTATAAACTTATAGGTCTTTATTAAAAAAATATAAAGTTATAAAATTTATAGTTTTATTAGAAATAGTACATTTCACTTTTCACTTAAAATTCAAATATTTCTAAAATTCTAAAAAAAATTGTATAAGATAATATTGTTAATATAAATTAAATAATGAAGTTAATTTTGTACAATTAAATTTCAAAATTTTGAGATTTTAAATTTTAAATAAAAATATAATGAAATATGGATTCATAGGAAAATAACTTTTAAAAAATATTAAGTATTATCATTTTTATTTCCTATCAAATAATAATTAAATTGGGGTTAATAGATTATTCATATCAATAATATATTTAGTACCTTAAAATAAAACACATAAAATCCAATTTTAGAAGAAAAAAATACTTTTTTATAATAGATTAGTCTTATTATATATTTAGCTACACAAATTGAATTTTATCAATATATTTGAATTAAAATAAAACTTCATTTGTATTTAAAAGTAAAAAATTTAAATATATAAAATAAATTTGATATATAAATAATTTATTAAAATTATTATTAAATTATTATTTTATCTTTATTTTTATTTACATAACACATCAATATCTCTACGTAAGACCTAATCATAAGACAATCTTTGATGGTAGTCATGAGTGGTGACTATACTAGTACAGATCTTGTGAAACTTTCCTCAAGGTTGAAATTCAATCATAATCAATTTTGATCATACCATAATTATTGAATTTTGTCTTGGGCCCGATCTAAGAAAAACCCTAGTGACACTACTTCCTTTCCAAGCTTAGATAAATAAGCTTTATAAAGAAGACTCCCACTACTTGATTCTATTTCTTATACTTTCTTTATTGATTTTCTAATATGGTCAATTATATTTATATCATCTTACTCAATAGTTATTTTATAATATTTATATTAATCAAATTATATCACAGTTTTTTTTGTTTGGTATTGTGTGTGAAGTAATCTACTGAACATATTAGGTTTTAGAGGAAATATAATTTTAAATCTTAGAATGTTTAATCCCCCCTAAATAAATTACTTCCTTTTAATTTTAATTATCACTTACTAATAAATTTAGTTAAGGGTGTCTAATACATATATGTAACTCAGTATATATTTTTAAATTACATGTCTACCTTGATGTCATTGGTATGACTAGGGAACACATATTTTCAACTCATTTTGTTTACTAATTGCTTTATCATCCCTTTGAAACTTGTTGCCTTATCCCCTCATTTTCCACATGCAGAGCATATTCCAATTCCTTAAAGATATTACCCTAGGTGTTTCTTCCCACATTTTTTACATGTATTAAATTAAATCACTTTTCCTTCATCATATTTATCACCTAAACTTCCATGAGACTTCATCCTTCTCTTCTTTGGTATGTTTATAAGTTTAACATTATTCAAGTTGTTATTCATAATTTGTGATATCTGGTTAGGAATTATCACAATATTTCTCACTCCAAATCATATCCCATTTGTTTTCTCATTAGGACCATCACCGAATTTTCCATCATATACATTGTTAACTTGGTTCATCCTAGCTTCATCCACTACTAAAACCAAAAGAGTCCACATTAGTGGTGAACAATTAGTATCATAAGAGTATTATGAAAAATTCAACCTCAAAATGTCTTTCTCTATAATACCATCATGTTAGCTTCAATTTCTTTTCAGTTCAAGTTATATCACTCTTAGTTCAACCAATATTACTTTTAGTTTTAGTTATTTAATCCTCTTAATCCTAAAAAAATGACAATCCCAAATTAACATAGACTTTCTTACAGTATTCTAAACTTAAAAATCATTGAAATCTATGCTCCAAAAATTCAACTCACCCATTATCCATAAAATCACATATCAATTAATATATGATTTAACGTATGAATATCTATATTTTAATCTATTTTATCCATGGTCTTTTCCTTATTAAATTATTTAACTAGTATATTTAAATCCATCATAATGGTTTATAAAGAGGATACGAATAACCAAAGAATATCCCATGGTAATTTCCGCCCAAGTCAGTAGTATTAGGTCTACTTATCATGTAATGAGTGAATATGGAGTTTCTTAATAACTATAATTTTTTTAGGTGATTACCCCAAGATGATTTTGTGCTATAGTGGCATCCACTTACCATTATCTAAACAAGGACGTAATTTCTAGGAGACCATAAACTCCATACTTTTCTAAAATTTAGGATGTTTTTTGATACTTAGACTCATCCCTAGGGTTTTCTATAAATTTATCTTATCCAATTCCTTAAACAACATAAATTATTAAAAATTTCTTAAATAAATATATATTTTTATCTATACCTTTGAAATTATGATCTTCCTTAACTTATCAACCCATTATAACATTGATATCTCCTAAATTGTTCTCAATTAATAACATCCTAACCTATCAGGTTTTCTAAACTCTATTGTGATACCAATTGTATCAGTCCATATTAAATTATTCCATAATTACATGACATAAAGAAAATATTATATTACATATATTCCCACAACCTTTTAGGTTTAATGTTTTATAGAATTGGGGAAAAATTAAATAGTAAAGCCCAAGTGTTTCTCTAAAATTGAAAAAAAAATCATCTATATAAGAAACTACTTAATCCATAATAAGTCTTCAATATCTCCCATTAAGTATCTTCACATTCTATTTTATTCTCATAATATAATGTGTAATGATTTTCTTCATAACCAGAAGAAATGGAAACATGGGAAGGGTTATCTCAAATGCTCAGTAAGGTAAATCATATCCCAAAATCAATCATATAATAAACAAGGCATGAATAATATGGTAGGAAATAAGTGATAACCAAATAATTCCATTCAACTACTCATTGGGTCTTAAAATAAATACATGGATAACATAATAATATAAATAAACACATTGATAGAAATAAATGGTTTTATAGTGATAGAATGCTTAATGTAACACTTTTCAAGGACTTGTACCAAGGAATCTAATTTTTTTCAATCCCATAGCCAATACATCTGAATAAATGTGAAAACATACACCAAATACACAAGCTAGTTTACATTATGATATCAACTGATGCACTGAGAAGCTATTATGGACCCCACCAATAACAAATTAATTCCAATGTATTCATAATATTAATGAATGAATAAAATATACATTACATAACCAAAATTTGTTAGTAATTAATAATAATTCTTATTTAAATAACAAGTATAAGTATTTTTAATATTTACCCAATCAATAAATATAATAGATTTCTATATAATAATCTTTAAAACTAACACCATATAAAGTAATTATTATGTGGTTAATTCAATAATTTATCTAAATAAATCAATGTATGGGTGTCTAACTTTATTCCCTTCAATTAAAGGAATGAAAAATAAATTACCCATAGAGGAAAGGAATTAGAAGAAAAATCATTCCTAGACATAGTGGAATATTTGGAAAGAAAAAACGAATTAATGGATTTTACATGATCTTGATCCCTAAGAGAAAATAGTATGAGATGACTTAGAAGGTAATCCATGAAACATAACTCAAAATGATTTAAAATACTTTTAATATAAAGAGGCAAATTTTATTGAAATAATAAAATTGTTTTAATAAAAAAAATAACAATGCAATAAAAAAAGATAGTTATGGGTTACATTAAAATTTTATTTTGAAAAAAGTGAAGTAAAATTTTATAAAATAATTAGATTTATAAATAATATCAAATAATTGATCCTTTAAAATAAATAAATTTTATCAAAAAGGAATGTGGAGTGGAAGAAAAAAAATTGATTTTGATAGAATGGAAAAATATTTTTAATACTTTAAATTACCTTTTTTGAAAACCCAAATCATAAAAAGTATGAAAAGGATATATTTTAAAATGGGGAAAGGGGAAATGTAAAGGTCTTATGAGATAAAACATAATTAGGTTCCCAAAAAATAAGGATAAAATTTTTTGGAAGGAAAAATATTGACAAGGAGGGGAAAACATCACTAAAGAGGATGGGAATTATTCTCAATAATGATATACTTTTTGAGAAAGAAATTCATCATGGTGAAATATTTAAATTAAAAATTAATTTTTATTATAGGGTAAGATAAAGTACCATGAAATAAAATATTAGGTTGGAAAAAACCAATATTGGAATAAATAATTTTACAAAGAACCATTATAACTCAATGAAAGGAGTTGAGTTAACAAGGACCCTTACAACTTCGTTATCTTTTGAATCAAAATCCCATGAAAGATAGAATGTGAGATGGGTTTTTAAATACCTTAAATTGAATGAAATTTATTGAAAAAAGTAAATCTATATCCAATATATAAACCATAAAAATGAAACAAGTAGTGAATACACATCATATCTTAATGAAGTAAAATTGAGATGCAAAAACCCTTACGACATTAGAAAATTTTTAATCAAAACCCTTTAAAGGTTTTAATTTAAAATGAAACATAAATTACCATGAATAATGATAGGATTTAGATAAAAATATTAAAGTTTTATTAGATGTTATTAGGTCAGATAGGGTGATGGCAGGTGGTCTGGAGGGGAGTGAATAAACCATATTAAAATTTTAAAGAGATGGATTAATTGTCTAAATTAATTATAAAAGTTAATTTAAAAGGTTCATTAACAAAGTTAATTAATAGAGAAAAAATAAAAGAATGAATTTTAGGAATTTTTATAGTAGTTCGGTCCAAAGTGGACCAACTCTACCCTTATACCTCTCTACTCAGTGAGAGATGTATTGTGCACTATACTAATTTTTGAAGGGGAACCATAACCTAATTAAAAACAACATTTTTTAGTGGATGAATAACCAAGATACCTGAATTTTGTGTGGGGGGTCACAACCCAATTACAATAATAACTTTAGACTATTGGATTCACAACCCAAATTGTTCTAACTTTAGAATCTTGGAGTCACAACCCAAAAAAAGAAAAATATTTTTCACAAAAAATCATAAACCAATATTGAAAGCACGTGTGAGAGATAGGAAGTATTTTTACAATCATAAGAAACTAAAATGAAACAAATAGAAGATAAAAAAGAGAGGAATAGTTACTAATTATGGATTATCAAATGAACTCATCTCATCAAGGAAATAGAAGTTGAAGTAATTTAGGTATAAACTTTGAGAGATCATCCTATAGACGAGAGAATTTTTTGCATAGGAATAATTACACAACACTTAAAAGTATCACACCACAACACTTTTTTCACAGTATCACTTGAAAATATATAACCCCTCATTGAAGAAGCATTGTTTTACTATTTCTATATATCAGAGTCTTTTTTGAAGTAATGCATGAACTCCTTAAATAATATAGAAAATCAATACATCTAAGCCAATAGTTAGGAAATTCGAATTAAAAATAAGAGATAATGAATTATCAAAGAGAGATGGAGAGATATATATTATCATTACAAAATTATCACTCGTAATTAAAAAACTAAATAATAATTCAAACTAATTTAAAATCATCATTATAATAGTACAAATAATCTCTAAAATAATAGGTCAATGAGAATAACACAAATTTCTTATAACATTTTCCTAAAAATTTAAAATTCAAAAACTTTAAAAATTAATGCATGTAGATATGTATAAAATCAAAAATTAATAACACTGAATTAAAAACTATAAAACATGTTCGAATGAGTTTTTTGAAGGAACTTGGAACACACTAAGAGGGGAGGGGTGAATTAGGGTGTAAAAGTTTTCTTCTAAAGTTATGGATCTTCCACTTTGATAGGAACTAGTTAAACCTATCTTATGGAAACCTATAGAAAAAAACAATCATAAGCAAAGATACAATGCAGCAATTTTACTTGGTTTGTCATTAAGGGATAGTCCAAGGAGCATACACCGACAGTTCTTCGATCATACCCAAATCCACTAATCTTTACTAGTTGATGAATATAAATGTTTAGATATAGTCACTATGTGTTAGGAATACTACCTTTGTAAGATTTTAGAGATGGAACACTATCTCCCTCAGAACACTTCTATTGACTCCCCTTAACTCACTTCTTTGAGAGAAGACTTTCTTGGTTTAAAGACTTAAAGGTCACTTTAATAGATTGGAATTGAAGACTTTATCGATTTCTATCATAATAATATACTTGGACCGAAGTACTAAATTGATTCACTTGAAATAAATGATCAAATAAACTAGATATCCAAAACTTGAAAGTAGCGCAACTCTATAGCTGCGTGTAACACCTATTATTTCACACAAGTTCCAATATTTCCATGAAATATGTCTTTCTCACAACCCTTATCTTTCACACAACACCAGCATAAAATTCACTTGGTCTAGATATACTCAAAGAACATTCTACGCATAATATTTATAGTGCATAAGTCTTTTGTGTGCAATTATTTCACATGGAAGAGACATTGAATCTTCATTGTAAATAGTTTTGAGTCTTCAAAGGGGGTAGCTGTATATTTATAGACCTAGATGACCCTGCACGCAAGTTCCTTGAATACCAAAACCCATGCACATATTCCTGAATTTGACATCATATCTGGTGTATAAGATCCTTTCACACATCCCATGACTTTTCCATATTTTGAAGCAATTAACCCAAAACTCCTCTTGTGCGCAACTCACATTTGATGTATTATTTGGAGCGTAATATTTTTTCAAGAAAAAACTAATCTTGAATGCGATTATTTGTTTCCATATTTTTATGAGATGATCCTGAAACACACATTGTGCCCAATGTTCAAATGCTTCTTTGACCTTGCGTGTAATTTCCTTTTCCAAACATACCTTTCTCCATTCTCAAAATTTTAGACTCAAAAATTTAGAAAACACTAGGAAACAATGCCACCATCAACACTGAAATCCTTCATACTATAAAAAAACTTGTCTTCCAAAATCCTTGATCAACCCAGTGTGGATTTAAAACAAACACAAACCAGTCTCCATTTCTAGCACTGTAAATCCTTGGTTCCAAAAATCTCCTCCTTTGGGTTTGTTGGAAATATTTAAATAAATTCAATAAGGTGATAGATGTTATCAAAACCTAAAACACAAGAGACAAGTCATCCAACACTCTAAGTCCATGTGAGAAAATCTCAATGTACAAAAAATAGGGGAAGCATGAATTTGGTTCTCAAGTTTTTGAATAATTAAAGATGTCTAAGCTAAGTTCTGATAGTGACAGTTTCCTCATAACACAAAATTCTCATCATTTCATAGAATCACTGTATGGTTTTTTAAAAATAAGCAACCAAAAAACTGTAAAAGAGAACCAAAAAATCATAAAAGCATTGAATTTCCCATTATAACCCTTTGCAAAGTCGAATTTCTCTATTCTCCCCCTTTTAAAATAAAACCAATGGATCTATATTTGTACTTGTAGATCTCAAAATCCACTCCCCATGAATCATATTTCCCCCATAAACCTATATCACATCCATAAAAGGATTAAAACATTTAACACAACTAGGGAGAGGGGAACAACTATAACCTTCTCATGCACTGGGAGGTGGTTGAACACCGAGGTTCAATCAATGTTTCTCGAGCACATTTTCTACAAATGGATTGGTCATAATGTCATCCACAAGGTCATTAATTCCAACATGCTCCATTTTAATCACACCTTTTTCAACTTGTTCCTTGATGAAATGATATCTGATCTCAATATGTTTTGTATTAGAGTTTTAAACCTAATTCTTTGTAAGATAAATTGTGATATTATTGTCATAGTGAATCACCATCGGTTGTTTAACCTCATCAATAATATCAGTCAGTTCTTTTTCATTCATAATAGTTGAGTGAATGCCTTTGTAGTAAATATATACTCTACTTCAGTGGTATTAAGAGAAGTGATTTCATGTTTCTTACTCAACCAGACCATACATTTGTTTTCCAATAAATAATTATCAACCACTTATAGACTTTATATCCACCACATCTCCAACTGAGTCGGCCTCATAAAATGCTGATATTTCATTATCTCTTCCTACAATAAAGAATAAGCCATAATTGTGAGTACCTTGAATGTACATCATGATTATTTTAACTGTTGTCAAATGTTCTTACTTCATATTACTTTAAAAGAGGTATGATAAGCATATTTCAAAGACAATATATGGTGGTGTTTAATTAAAGTATAATAATCTTCCAATGATTCTCCTTTACATAATGGGATCCACAGAAGTATCATCCTTATGCTTTCTAAGTTTTTTCCCAACCACAATGAGAACTGACATTTCTTTGGAGTCTTGCATGTTGAATTTCTTCAGAAGATCTCTTGCATATTTAGCCTATATAATGAAAGTGTAATCTCTATTATGAATAACCTGCAACCCCAAGAAGTATGTGAGTTCACCAATCATAGACATTTCAAATTCTGATTTCATGTGGTTAGAAAATTCTTCCACTGATCCTTGCCTGTTTTTGCCAAATATAATATCATCCACATACACAAGCACAATAAATTGATCTTCCTTTTAATTCTTCAAAATAGAGATTATGATCAACACCTCCTATTTTGAATTAGATCTTCTTCAAATAAGCATCCAGTTGAGAATACCATGAACGTGGTTCCATATTTAGACCATAGAGGTCCTTCTTTAATATGTAAACCTTTTCTTCATTATTTATAATCATAAATCCCACTAGTTGTTCTATGTAGACCTATTATTCAAGAAAACCATTTAATAAATTAGTTTTTACATCCATATGATAAAATTTGTATTCTCTTTGAATTTTTATAGTATGGAAAATCCTGATAGATTTCAGTCTCTCTACTAGAGAAAATGTTTCTTCAACATAAACACCTTCAATATATGCATATATTCTATAGATTAAGTGTAACTTTTTCATGATCACATCTCTATGATAATTGAATTTCTTTTAAAGATCCACTTTGTTCCAATAAAATTTTTATTTTCTAGTCTATTAACAAGATCCCATGTCTGGTTTTTTCAATCTGATCCAGTTCTTAATTCATGGCCTTAACCCATGATTCAACCTTTGCAGCTTCTTCAAATGATGTTGGTTCCACAATTTATAGGAAAAAAATTACTTATTTCCTCATTATTCATGTCTGTGTGGGGTTAGTCCAACCCCCAATGATGTTGGATTGATCAATTTCTACTCTTCTATTTTCTCTATGAGTATCTGATGAATTTTCTTCATCCATGGTTTCGTCTTTTGATTCTTCTTCAAAATCATCATCATTTATTGGCCCTTGAATGTTTTTTACACATCCCTCTACTTCTTCATCAGAATATATTACATGTTCATCATCTTCTTTATCTTATATCATAATAGTATAAGATATCCTTGAGGTATTTTTGGTCTTATCTTCAATGAAATTAACGTCACTACTTTCCAAAATTCTTCCAAGATTATTATTAAAACATTTTTAGGCTTTACTATTCATTGAATAGACAAGGAATATTTCCTCATATATAGCATCACCATACTTCCCCTAATTTCCTTATTTGTTTTGGATGAAACATTTACTTCCAAAGACATGAAAACCCTTCAAAGAGGGCTTCCTTATTTGCAAAAAATCATATGGTTTCTTGGTTTCTCCCATAAAAATCCCTATTTTATTTTGAGTATACACTGCTCCTTGAACATCCTCTTTCTAGTAATGATGATATATACAACTCTCAATCATCATAGTTATATCCATATTGCTCACCTATTGATTTCTATGCTAATCAAAAACATTTTGTTGTGGGGTTTTCTCTTTTTCCACCACATGATTTATTCCATGATTCTCCAGGTAATTTTAAAACTCAATGGATGTGTATTTCACTCTATTTTCAGCTCTAAAAACTTTCGTTGTATGGACTATATCATTCTCAGCTATTCGATGATAAATTTTAATTCAATCAAGCACTTGTTTTTTCCTATGTATAACCATTATGCAATCTATTCTATTATAATCATCAATAAAAATAATGAAGTGACTCTCTCCATATGTTCCAACCATATTTATTGGACCACATACATCTATGTGGATGATATCAAGAATATTTGATGCCCTTTTCTTCGTTGTCTGATATGAACTACAGACTAACTTTCCTCATATGAAATCATCACAAGTCTTTTATTTTTCAATCTTATGATTGGGGATATTCATGACTATATTCATCTTAAATATCATTTCCATGTATTTTTTATTAATGTAACCCAACCTATGATGTCACAAGTTAATTTATTCTTTAATTTTTAAGTAACAAATGTTCTCTTTATTGTCCACCTGGTACAAATTGTCATCTGGTCTGTATACTTTCATGGGAGAATTCTCTGTCTTTAATTTGATAGTGCACCCCATTTGATTGAATTTTAGTATCATTCCTGAGTCGTAGAGTTTAATAACACGTTAGAGATTGTGTGTCAAACCATCCACATAAGGAACATCAGTTTTCCTCAGCTCATTGTTTTCCAATTCTGTACTTTTACTTCCATTGATATTCAAAGAACCATTATTGTTGAACCTTACTTTTATATCAACACTTTTCTTAACATTATTTAAAAAGTACACATTTTCCATTACATGGGATGAGCACTCGCTCTCAAGAATCCATATTCTACTGTTCTTTGTGGCTTTGAGAGTGATTTCTATAAGGTTTGATTTTTCAATTTTCTTCTTTTACTTCCACAAAATATTTGATTAAGTGGAAGATAATTATGGAATTTCCCATATATTTTCCATGTTCATTGGTTCATCATACTCATATTGTTCTTATAGAGGATAAAACATGTTTGCAATAGTGACTCCTTCTGGTGGGCGGGTATTGAATTTTCTCAGAGTTGTGTAGGTAATACTCCTGCATTTCTTCTACTTGATATCAATAGCTTTATGACCATATTTAGATCAATGAAAACAATATACATAAAATCTATTTCTTCTATAAGATGTAGGATATGAATTTGTTCTCATTTTTTGACTTTTTATCTCTTCCCTATTCAAGTAGCTTCTTGCCTCTTCACAGTATGACATGGTATGACCTAGATAGCCAAAGAATGAAAATTTCATAAGATCAAATGTCTTATCACTTCTATTTCTCCTCATATCTCCTTAAGAAAATAGTTTTACTTACAATCATTTCTACATACATGTATATATATTTTAGTTATCCTTTCAGTTTGATTTAAGCCTTTATTTGTTAGGACTTCAGGTAACATTGTGATATGTCCAAATTTCTATTTCCCATTATTTAGGCTTACCTATTTTCCATCTTTTGATGTTTCAAAATCATAACCAATTCCACTTTTTCTTATGATTGTGGATCTTTGATCATTAAAATCCTTCTCTACTCCTTGAGAACCATTATTAGCTCTCTATAATAGCTCTACATCTGAGAATATTCCAAACTTTATTTTCTTCTTTGTTTCCTTTGAATTTGATTTACTTTTTATTTTAATCCTTGGAGTAACAACTTCTTCTTTAAGACCCTCAACAGTCTTGGACTTCTACTCTAGTCTGGTTGTATGTTAATTGATGACATTTTATTCTTCTTAAATTATGATCTTTAGTTATACTTGATCTTTGTAGCTTTAAAAAGTTTTTTAATGTTCTTCTACTACTTTTTCCAGTCGATCAATTTCAGCTGCAAGATGACCAACATATTCAGATGACTCTTTTAGAACTCCTCCCCTCTTTTTGTTTCTGTTTATTTGATTCTCAAGATTAATAAGAGAATCCTCAAGTTCCAACTTAAGATTAGATTCACCAATCAATTGATTATCTATACCTTTATCTTTTTATGGTTCTAACATTTCAATTGTAGCCATAAAATATTATTGGGTTCCAGATTTAAACTCTTGTTCTTCTTCCAAAAAAATTCACTATCATTATCTTATTATTTAAAGATAAAACTGTTTCGCTGTAATTTATTCCCAGATTTGAATTCTCCCTTTTGAGAAAACCTTTTTTGAGGCTTCTTTATGTTTCCAGTTTCACTTTCTTCATCATCAAACTTCTATGAGCATTGAGAGTCAATGTTCCCAACTCTACCCCAACAAAAATAGGATAGTGGTAGATTTCCTTCAAGTCTCCATTATCCTCTCTTGAATTTATTGGAAAATAGAGAAAGAAATCTATATTACTCATTAACTTTATCAATTATATCTCCATATCAAGCTTTTACATAGCCTTGAATTCCATTTCTTTCCCAAATCTAGTTTTTTCATCATCTGGTTTGACTCTCATTTTATAATCCATCAGACTACTTAGTAGATCATCCAAAGAAAGTTTAGAGAGATCCATTTCCTCAAGGGATGACCATTTTGGATTTTAGAGAGGTGGAATCCTTCTCAAAATTTTATTCACAATGTCAATGTCTTTTATTTCTTCACCAATTCCTCATATTGTTTCAAAAACTTCAGTGAGTTGATTAGAAAAGGTATCTGCATTTTTTTCATGATATATTTTCATATCATCAAACTTATTAGGAAAAAATTGTAGATTTTCCTCCTTCACTTTGTTTTCATATTAATATATATTCTCTAGATTTTCCCACATATACTTGGATGAAGTGAAACTCATCACCTACAGATAGATTTGATCAGAAAGAGCTGTAGTAAGGGCATTCTCTTCTTTGGAATCCGCATTAAGCATTTTCTTATTTGTATCTTTCATAGACCATCTTGTTACATAAGTGACCTGAATACCCTATGAAGTGGGAAAAAACTTCCATTACAAGATATCTTAGATGAGATCTAATCCTATTCTTCCAAATATGGAAGTTTATTCCATAAAATAGGTTAAATACCCTAAGATTTATTGAATTATCTATGACAACAAAGGCTGACATATTTAACACCAGCAACCTATTGGATCTGATACCACTTGAAGGGCCTCATAACTCTCTGAGAAGGAAGGGGTGAATCAGAGTGTAAATTTTTTTTTCTAAAGTGATAGATCTTATTCCCATTTTGGTAGGAACTAGTTAAACTTATCTTATAAAAACCTTCAAAAAACAAACAATCATAAGAAAAGAGAAAACATTGTGATTTTACTTGGTTCAACACTAAGATCTGGTCCAAGGAGCACACACCTATAGTGTTTCAGTTACACCTAAATCCACTAATCTTCACTATTTGTGGAATACATAAGTTCAAGCATAGTCACTCTGTGTCATGCATACTACCTTTACAATATTTTAGAGATGGCATGTTGCCTCCCTCGAAACATTTATATCAACTCCCCCTATCTCACTACTTTGAGATAAGTCTTTCTCAGTTTAAAGACTTGAAGGTCACCTCGGTAGATTGGAATTGAAGACTTTTTAACTATCTAACATGAGACTATTCTTTCACAGATGTCCTGAATTTATACACATGAAAAAAATGATCAAAAAAACTGGATATCCAAAACTTAAAAGTAGCTAAACTCTTTACTTGCACATAATACTTATTCTTGCATGAAAGTTTTGGAATTATAATGAAATATATATATTTCACAACCCTTATATTTCACACAATACTACTATGAAATCCACTTGGTCAAGATAGACTTAAGGACCATTCTGTGTATAAGATTTACAGCACAAAATTATTCTCCACGTAAGTATTTCATGTAGTAGAGACACCAAATCTTCATTGGAAAAGGTTCTAAGTCTTAAAAGGGTGTATTCGAATATTTATAGACCTGGATGAACCTGTTCACAAGTTCCTTACACACCAACCCCCATACACATGATCCTAAATTTGATATCGTATCTGGTGTATAATATACTTTCACGTATCCAATTCCTTTACTATATTTTGAAGTGATTAACCTAAAACTCCTCTTTCATACAACTCAATTTTAACGTTGCATTTGGCACATAAGATTATTCTGTGCAAAAACTAATCTTATATGTGATCCTTTACTTTGTTGTATTTTGATGAGAAGATCCCAAAACACACCTTGCGTGAAACATTCAAATGATTATTTAACCTTGTGTGCAACTTCTTTTTCCAAAAACAACTTTTTCCATTATTTAAATTTTGGGGCCAAACATTTGGCAAACACTGGGAAACAACGCCACCTTCAACCCTGAAATAATCCATATTATAAAAACACTTGTCTTCCAAACTCCTTAATTAACCCAGTGTGGATTGACAACAAACACAAACCAATCTCCATTTCCAGGATTGTATAGCCTTGGTTCCAACATTTTTGGACATCCAATATGAATTAAGAAACATTAAAAACAAACAAATCAACTCAAAATAATAAAGTAAATTTTTTTAGTTTCAAACTATAAGCTCATGCATAAAATGACGAACAGCATTGATCATAATATAAATATTTATATAACACTATAAAAACACTTCAAATAGGTTCTATATAATTATTATGAATTTATATATCAATTAGTACAATTTAAACTTTTGAAACAAACATGAATCAAATCATAATGCCATAAAAATTTCAAAAATAGAGTAATCTGGAAAACCAATTTTCCTTAAAGGTAAAATAAAATATTTTATAAAGGTGACGAGACGATATTGTACATTGTGTAAGGGTAAAAAAAACTTTTCATATTGAGTGTAAGGGTTCCAAGAATTTTTTATACCTTGTGTAAATGTATAAATGAGTTGCGTAAAGGTAAAAAAATAGTTTTATGCACTGAATAAGGGTAAGTTAGTATGCTATGTAAGGGTAATATGTATTTTCTATATACAACATAAAGGTAAAAAAAGTTTCATAAAGGTAATATTCAAGTTATATAGATTATATAAGGGTAATAAGAAAAAACTTAAGCATATGTAAGGGTAGAAATCATTTTACATATATTGTGTAAAGTTAAGTTGAATAGCTGCATAAGGGTAGCTCACATTTTATATACGTTGTGAAAGGGTACATGAAAAGTGTTATTTAAGGGTGGGTTATAAATTATATAGGTTGTGTAAAGGTAATATGAACGTTACATGAGGGTAAAGAAAAAATTATAAAGCTCTCATAATGATATAAATGAAACTTATATAATGGTAAATAGAAATTACCAAAGGATACGTAAGGGTAAAAAAAAGTTTAAAAAATCAAGTAAGGGTATAAAAAAATAAAAAACATGCATAAGGGTAAGTAAAATACTTAAAAATAATATAAAAAGTTGAAATTTATTTTATACAAAATAATAAAATAATTAAATAATGAATACTAATAATTAATTAATTATGGAAAAAAATTATTAATAACTAAATAATAAATAAAAATAATAATTATATAAAAAATAAAATATTATGAGTCATTTTTAATATGAAAAAATTAAATATAAATACTCTAAGATCATATAAACAAACTCTCAACTCTAAAAATATCCCCCTTTTGAAATTAAAAAATTGAATAACATTTTTCAAAAGTTCACCCTCTTTTTAGAATTTCTCAAAAATAAGTATAGGAAATAATTTAATTAAAAAGAAAATCTCCCCATAAATAAATGAAAAATAAAATAAAATTTTCAAACTGAATTTAAATCATTCCAAGTTAAAATTTGATTTTCTCAAATATATCAAAATACAATGGTTTAGTAAAAATATCAACAAGTTGATTTTCAATTGGAAAATATTCTAAAATAATATCTCAAATATTAAAATAATATCAAATAAAATGAAATTTAATTTAAATATAATTAGTTCAATAATATTTTAAAGGGTTTTTTAATAGAAATAGTAAAATAATTATTACAATAAATAGGTATATTTTCAAAATTAAAACCAAAATTAGATAAAGTTTTTTTAATCTAAAATGATTGAGAAAAACATAAATCAGTAGAAATATATTCACTCTCAAAAATAAATAAATTAATAGTATTTTTTTTTATTGAACTCCAAGTAACTAAATTTTTACCAAGAAAATGACACATACCTGAGGTGCTTTTTCTATCAAGCCTCCATCCTTTAAAATCAGAGTCAGAGTAACTAATTAAATAAAAACATTTTTTTTAGAATAAAATAATCAATTATTAATAGTTACTTTAACATGTACAATAATATGTTTAACATCCTTTAAGTGGGATTACTTAGGATGATATTGTAATCTAGCACATAAACAAACACTAAACATTATATTGGGTCTAGAAGCAGTTAAATACAATAAAGTTCCAATAATGCTTCTATAAACTTTAACATCAACATATTTACTATAAGAATCAATATTTAATTTACAAATAGTACCCATGGGAGTTTTCAATGATTTACAATAATTGAGACCAAACCTTTGAATAAAAACTTTAGCATACTTGGATTGATTAAGAATGATCCCATCTTTAATTTGGGTAAATATAGAACATGTCCATTCTTAGCTAATTTTTGTATCATTTAGATTTGAACATGTCTAGACCTTCTATTCCACAGAACATCATATATTTCTATAGAATTTAGGCACATATAATTTTGATTATATAGATCATATAAATTAATATAATAAATATAATCCTTTCAATATGCATAAAACAAAATAGATTCATCTTTAAAAAGTAAGCATATATCATCTATAAAATTAACATGCATAATATCATCACAAATTTGTGAGATACTAATTAGATTATGTTTAATACTTTAAACAAAAAGAAAAATAGAAATTAAAACAACATTATAAATATTACTTCACGAAGATCTTTAACCTTTCCTTTAAATTTATCACTGAATTTCACAGAGCCTCTATCACATTGATTGTATGATAAAAACTTTGATGGATATCCATCCATATGTCTAGAGAAACTTTTTTCCACGTACCATGTATCCTTGTCACTCTTAAGGGATAATTCCTAAAAAAATTAATTAAGTAGAAAAAACTTTTGGTACCTATGATATCTTGAGTCCAATCAGGTTAGCATAAGAATTATTTGGTACCTATACATATTTTAAACAAGTATTCATAGGTAATCTAGAAGATAAATTATTTGAAATAAATGTCTTATTATAACCAAAAGATTATGGAAACCTTAATCAACAATCATTATCATAATTAACTTACATAAAACATCTAAATCACGTAGCATTTGATATAAATCCTCTATAACTTTTAAGAAAAGAAGTTTTGAAAAAATTTGGAATCAGAAGATTATAACCAAAACCAATTTTATCTTTATTTAATTTCATTATTAACATCAACTTATCATATTTTTATTTACATTGAAAAAAATAGATAAAGTTTATTTCTACCTAGAAACTTATATTTAGATACTATAATTATCCTTTTGAATAGAATGAAATCATGATAAATCTTACTTTTTGAATATGAAGTAGAATTTCTCAATTTTTCAATTTATTCATCAAATTTTTCATTTTATTTTTAAACAATTACCACTTAATTAGATCGATATACATTTAAATAATAAATTAAGTTTCTTAAAATATCATTTTCTTTATCAACTTTCTTACTTTCCTTGATAAGATTTTTATTTTCTTATTTTAATTTTTTATATAATTTAGTAAACCTTAAAACATACTTTTGAAGTTTTCCATTCTCTTTATATATATCATCAAATATATAACCATCAATATCTGAATCATAACAAAAAATTTAATCTGAATCATTATTAACTTAATTTATATTTTTCACCATCAAACATATGTTATCTAACACTTTTCACTTTTAGATTCATCATTGGAATCTGATTCATCTATACACCTCCATCCAATATATTCATGTAACTAATTTTTGTCATTTTTATCCTTTTCAACATGTTTTAATTTTTGATAATTTGATTTAATGTGTCTCTCTTCCCTATATTCTTAAAATTTTATTTCTAAAATACTATTATACTTACTTTAGGTTCCTTTCATTCCTTTTTGGTTATCCTTATAATCTTTTCTTCATCGCTTCTTGAAATTTATCTTTTTCTTCATCAATTTATATTACCTTTACTTATATTTTCAATTTATCCTTTGTTACATTATTGTGCCTTATATTCAAAAGGGTTATAAGTAATATTTATATGTGATTAAAAATCAATATCTCTCTTCTTTAAAGTCTCATATTCCAAAATATTATTTAATTAAACACACATATTAAATAAGTCATCTAATGAGTTCATCTAATGTGTAATCTTTGAAATTTTTTCTTTCATTGATCACAACTCCCTTTGTATTTAATTTCTTGGGTAGAGCTCTTAGGACTCTTTCAACAAGTATAGGGTTCTCCAAAATTTATCTAGAAGAATTCATTCCATTCACAATGCACGTAAATTAGTGGAACATTTGATTGACACTTTCATATTCACCCATATTAAAATCTTGATACTCCACATAAAGCAGCCCAAGTTTGGTTATTATTAGCTTGTCAGGTCTAAGATGTGGTACTTGTAAAATCATCTAGATTTATTATATTTTCTTACAAGTATATACATGAATAAAAACACTTTTCTTAATATCACAATATAAAATATTAATAATCCTTTAATTAAAAACATATTTATATGTAGTGTTTCCTATAAGAGTATCAGGATCAAAATCAGTCAATTTGTAAGTTTTTACCATTTTTTCTAATGATAAATGCTCAATTTATTCAAATAATCCTCCATTATAGTTTTCCAAAAACTATAATCAATACCATCAAATTGAGGAGGTTTGAGGAATATTCCCATTGTTTAGATTTATTCCTACAATCTTAAAGAATCTATATCCTTAAAATGTGAGGTTTAGGAATAGGTTAGCAAAAAAAATATTAAAAATGATGATAAGATGATACTTTAGAAGGATTGGATAAATTAAAAAAGTAACTTGCTATGAAACCAAGGCTTAGAAATCAAGAATATAATATATAAGTTATCAATTCCTAAAAGGTTCAACCCATGATACCAAATATTGGTATTAGTAAATAGATAATATATCTAAAAAAATCCTTAAGCTGGTCAAACTTCTAATTCCAATTATTTGGTCAAATAGGATGATGGTGGATGGTTTAAAGTGGGGTGAATAGACCATATAAAAATTTTAAAGAGTTGAATTAATTATCCTAATTAATTATCAAAGTTAATTAATAGAGTTACTTAGCAGTAGAAAAATAAAAGAAGGAACACAGGTAATTTTTATAGTAGTTCTATCTAAAGTGAACCTACTCTACTCTTATACCTCTTTACTCAGTGATAGATAAATTGGAAACTATGCTTATTTTTTAAGGGGGATCATAATTCAATTACAACCTATTTTTTCTAGTGGAAGTAAAAACAAGACACTTGACTTTTGTATAGGGATTCACAACCTAATTACTATAATGACTTTAGAATATGGGAGTCACAACCCAAACAGTCCTAACACTAGAATCTAGAAGTTTCAACCTGAATAAAGAAAATGATTTTTTATATAAAATCATAAATAAAAAGTGAAAACATGTGTGAGATATAAAAAATAATGTTACAGATATAAGAAACTAGGAAAAAACATATGGAATATAAACAATAGAAGAAAAGAGCCTGTTCCTGAGTATTAGATCAGCTCATCTCATTAAGGTGGAAGAAGTTGAATCATATTAGGTACATCCATTGAGATATCATCCTGCGAATGAGAGAATTTTGTTCACAAGTATAATTGTATAAAACTTCCCAATATCACACCATAACACTTTTTTCACAATGTCACTTGAAAAATATGTAATATCACATCGAATAAGTATTATTTTAGTATTTCAGTATATTTAAATATCCTTTGAAACTATTCTTAAGCTATTTAAAAAAGATAGAATCTCAATACAGCCAAGCCAATGGTTAAACAATTCAAATTCAAAATAATAGATACAAAATTATCAGGGAAAAATGGAGAGAGATATATTATCATTAAAAAATTATCACACACAATTCAAATAATGAATAAAAATTCAAACTAATTTTAAATCATAGTTATAATATTAAAAATAATATCCAAAATAATAGTCCAAAAAAATCACCCAAATCTCATATAACATTTTCCTTAAAATTCAAAATTCAAAAACATGTATAATAAATTCATGTAGATATGTAGAAATTAAAAAATGAATAATACTATATTAAAAACTATAAAACAAGTTTTAATTAGTTTTTTAACATCTTTTATGAATTTCGAAACATTAAAAACAAACAAATCGACTCAAAATAATAAATTTGAATTTTTTTTGTTTCATACTAAAAGTTCATGTGTAGAAAGAAGAACATATTTTATATTCATATAAATATATTTAAAGAACTCTAAAAATACTTCTCAAAGGTTTTATAAAATTATTATGAATTTATAGATAGATTATAATAATTTATATATTTGAAACAAACATGCAGCAAATCATAATAACGTAAAAAATATAAAAACATAGTAACCTAGAAAACCAGTTTTGTGTAAAGGTAAAATACCATTATATGTAAAGATAAAAAGGAGATATTATACATTTCATAAGGTTAAAACACGCTTTTTATATTGTGCATAAGGGTTCTAATAATTTTATGTGCCTTTCATAAAGGTATAAATGAGTTGTGTAAGGGTAAACAAATAGTTTCATGTGCTACGTAAGGGTATATTGGTGTTCTACATAAGAGTAAGCCATATTTTCTATATACTGTGAAAAGGTAAAACAAAAGTTAAATAATGGTAAGATTCAATTTATATAGTTTACATAATAGTAATAATAAAAACTTTAATCTTTCATAAGTGTAGAAAAAATTACATATATTGTGTAAAGTTAAGTTGAATAGTTGCGTATGGGTATCTCACATTTTTTATACACTGTATAAGGGTACATGCAAATAGTAACATAAAGGTAAGTTATAAATTATTTCATAAAGGTAATATGAAATTTATATTAGGTTAAGGGAAAAATATTATAAAGCTCATGTAAGGGTATAAAGGAAACTTACGTAAAGGTAAAGATAAATTACCAATGGATGTGTACAGTAAAATAAAGTTTACAAAACTCACACAAGGGTAGGGAAAAAAATAAAAGACATGTGTAAGGGTAATAAAAATAATTATAAATAATATAATATTTTAAATCTATTTTATACAAAATAAAAAAATAATTAATAAATAATTAATAATAATTAATAAATGAATGAAAAAGGATTAATAACTAAATAATAAATAAAAATAACTATTATATAAAAAATAAAAAATTATGAGGCATTTTTAATGTGAAAAACATAAAATATAAATACTCCAAAATTATACAAACAAACTCTCATATCTAACATGGTGTATAATAAGAAAGCATGGTGTCTAATAATACATATGTCTCAAGGGGTAAAAATTGAGATAAGAAGCCCTTACCTCATATCTTGATTCATTATGTGTGTGCACCTAACATCTTGAATAATTAGATTATGTTTGTTAAAAAATATTTAAGATCATTTTCCTTCTGTATTTAATTTTTTAAAGTCAATTATTATCATATGTTATTTATTTATTAAATAGTTTTTTCTTATGACAGTTACTTGAGATGGTTCGACCAATTTCTTTGAAACTTTCTTGGTATGTTAACTTTTTATTGTTAATATCACTTATATAATGTCAATATTATATTTAAAAAATATTAATAGGGTTATAAAAATCATTTTTATACATTAAATACATTTTTAAATTCATCCATTTTGGGTGGAAATGGAAAAATTGAACACGTCATTCATGGAGGCAGTAGTCTACACGTACGCATAACGTCGTCATGGTAGAAAAGTGAAATTAAATTAGTATAATAAAATTCCATAATATTAATAATACTTATTTTATCATGATTTCATGTGTTATAATGTATTTTAGTGGGTATAAGAATAAAATAACTAAGATATTATAGTTGTTAACATTACCTCTTCCTTTGGATGTTCTCCCTTAGGTTACACTGTAAGGCTCCTTAGCTTGGTCTTTAGCAATGAAATAGGATTTTAGGACATGGGGAGATGTTTGAGGAAATTATAGGGTAGATTTTTTTGTAAAGATGTGGATTTTGAATGGGTGAATAAATGTGGTGGAAGTGATCAACTTTTATAAGTGATGAAAATAAAACTTTTGTAAATACTCATTACTTTTTCAATGATAGCATGACACTATTCAAGGGTCAATGACTCAAAAAGAGATAAATAATGAATTTTTAGGTGAGATAAGGTTTATAAATCCTCTATCACTCATTTTTATATATGTTTTAAATATGTTACAAGTCTTTTACAAATAGTTTTGTATATTTTACCATTTTTGTTTTTACCTTGGTAACTAGTTTTTACCAATATAATTTATATTTTTTTAAAAATATAAGGTTAACTTTATTAAAAAAATTGATATACTGAACCTAAATTTAAGTAAAACAAAATATAATTATATTTCTAAATATTATAAAATTAACTTTTAATTTAAAACATTTAATTTATAGAAAAAATGTTTTGTAGAATTAATGTTGTTTTCTCCATTAAGTGTTATTAATCTTATAAAAAAATTAATTACCAATTAAATCGGTGATAGTATATATGTATACATGTGTAAACATAATATTAAAGGCATTATATAAGATAAAAAATTTAATTTTTTAGGTAAAAATTACACAATATTGATAAAACAATTCATTGAAAATAATCTTTTCACTATTATCATGGTCATTAACTTTAATCTTAGTAATCATAATTTTATGCCTATAAATGAAATTGAACTTATAAAATAATGTGAAAATGTTGATCTAAAATATGAAATCTATTTTTTAGATTTAATTTCTATATGTGATTAAATCTAATTTTTAATATAAGCGAATAAAAACAATTTTTAGAGTTAAATATTAAAAAAAGTTAAACATGAGTTTTATAAATTCATCATAGTAAAGGTTTTATAAACTTCTTGTTCTTTATTATATAATTATAAAGCCCTAAAATTTATAGTTCTTGTAAGAACTATATTTTTTACTATTCATCCAAAAATCAATTATTTCTTAAAAGTCCCAAAAATCCATCCTAAGATAATATTGTTATTCTAAATTCAAAAATAAAGTTACTTTGTTAAAATTAAATTTCTAAAATTTTATAATTTTACTTTCAAATAAAAATATAATAAAAGTTGTTTCCATAGGAAAATAACTTTTTTAAAATATTAACTGTTCTCATTCTTATTTTCTACAAATTAATAATTAAATTCATATTGATATATTATTCATAAGAAAAATATATTGTATCCATAATATATTTAGTACCTTAAAATAAATCACATAAAAGATGATTTTAGAAAGAAAAATATTCTAAGCATAAATCACTCTTATTAGTTATTTAGCTACATTAATTGAATTCTATCAACACATTTGAATTAAAAATAAACTTTTTATTTAAAATTCAAAATAATAAATTGATAAAATAAATGTGATATATAAATAATTGATCACATTGATAATTACATGGTTATTTTATCTTAATTTAAACTTACACAACCCCTCAAGATCTCCACATAAGACCTAAGCATAAGAAAATATCTAGTGTCAGTTGCAGATGGTGATTATACTGGCATAGATCTCATGAAAATTACCATAATCTTGAACTTCTCTCATAATCGATTTATCTCATACTATAAGTGTTAAATTTTGCGTAGGTCCTAGTCTAGGACAAACCCTAGTGATGTTAATTCCATTCTAAGCTCAAATAAATGAGTTTTGTGAGGAAGACTCCTACCACCTGATGCTATTTATTCTACTTTATTCATTGATTTTATTATATAGTTACTTCTATTTATGCTAGATTACTCAATGTATATGTTATAACAATAATATTAAACAAATTATATCACGGTTTATTTTGGTTTGGTGTTTCATGTCAAGCATTTTATTGAACATATTAGGTTTTAGAGGAAAAATATAATTTAAAATTTGAGGTTTTTACACACATGCTCAGTCCATAGGCATGTTTTGAAGATAAATAGTTAAGAGATATAAACGATGTGTAGGTTTCCTATACATGCCACTTATTTTACCTATTTTCATAAAAAGTAAAATTAATTAATTATTCCATTTTTAATCTTATCAACATATGTATGTGTTTCATTTGTTGGAAATATACACTATGTTATAGGTTTTATATATTATAAATTCTTAATTAATTTCTCTGTAACATTCATATCTACATACCACATATAGTCGTAATACACCGACTACTCCATACGTATTAAAAGAATTACACACTATGTTAATTAACTTGTATCCAATTGTCATTTATTGATAGTACATTCTATGTAATTACATGAAATTACATGTATTCTATATGTCATATGAGTAGACAGTATACAAAAAAAATGAACACCAATTAATTCAAACCTGTACACATCATGTTAACTCCAAGCACATGCTTTATGATGAGTTCATTATAAATAAAATTAATTTATTTAATCTGTTTAAAATTATAATGAATAGGAATATCAAGGATAATTTGGATGTAAAATAAGACAAATGAATTGATTAATTAATAAATATAATTAATTAATTTGATTGTGTTTTATTTTAATTAAGAATGATTGAAATGAATTCTATTTTACTTAAATACATGATCATTGATTGCATGGATGATCGTGATCTTAGACTGACCTGTGTATTGTAGAACCCCGGGACACCCTGAGAGGGGAGAGGTGAATCAAGGTGTCAACTTTTTCTTTTAAAACAATAGATCTTATTCCCCCCATTAGTTGGAACTCATTAAAATTGTACGATAGATAAGAAAGCAATCAAAAATCCACAAAACACTTTTACTTGGTTCACCACTAAGGGCTACGTCCAAGGACCATATGCCGACAGTGTTTCTGTCATACAAAAATCTACCTATCTTCACTAGTTGTGGAATATAGAGGTTCGGTCATAGTCATTACGTTCCAATCTCACTGCCTTTACAATATTCTAGGGATAGCTCACTACATCCCTCAGAACACTTCCGTCGACTCGCCCTAGCTCACTTCCTTGGGAGAAGTCTTACTTAGTTTATTGAATTAAAGGTCTCTTCAATTGATTTGCATTGAAGTATTTATCTCTATATAGCACGAGACTCTTCCTGCATCAAAATCCTAAGTTGATGCACTCTGAAAAACCTTATCTACAAAAATATGATATTCAAAAGTAACTTTTCACAAATATTCTTCATGAAGCTCACTCCTTCGTAGATCTCACTCCTTCACGATGATAACTAATTCACAAAGAAAACTATTTGTAAAACATCCTACTCCTTTTCAAAACAACCTATCATCATGAAGCACACTTCTTTCATAGATTAACCTGCCTTCGCGAAGCAAACTGCCTTCGCAGAATAACCTTCCTTAGTGAATCTCATTGAGACAATGTAGAAAATCTCATCTTTTTGAATCACTCAATACTTAGAAGCATTGAATTTAGTCAAGACTAGAATAGTATTTTTTTTTAAGCTCAATATCGCATAGAATTATAGTTTCATGGAGTACCCCTTTGCGAAATCAGAGCGATTCCAGATTTTCTCTGAACATTTTCATGAAAAATGAAGAGGGGTATCCTCTTATTTATAGGAATAGCTAATTGCGAAGCTCCACTGCCTATAGTTAATTTTTCATATCGGTCAAAAACATCTTCTTGGCACTCATATCTTCACAAAGCTCCACTGAAATTCATTGTTTTCGAAGCCTGTTGTAGTCGCAGAGGCTTCTATCAAAATATCACGCAGTCATGATGCTCACCCACAATCACAGAGCACGTTGTCACAATTATTTAATCCTTTTTGAAACAAAAATCATGAAGATCATCTCTACAAAACTCATGCCTTTTCATATTTTCATGAGGCCTTCAAGAAAACCAACTTTTTGAAATGCTTTCTATTCTCCAAATTTTGAGCCCCAAAAATTTGGCAAACACTGGGAAACAACATCACCTTTAATACTACTTCTAGATTGAACTATATGATCCCACTCCTTACAATATCCTTGATCATCCATGAGAGGATTGACAACAAACACAAACTATACTCCATTTCTATCAAAGAATGGTCTTGGTTCCAACAATATCTCCCTTTGTGTTTGTGGGAAATCTGCAGATAAATTCAACAAAGCACCGGCCACTATCAAAACCTAATATGCAAGAATCAAATCATCCAAAACTCTAAGTCTACATGAGAAATATTTGGTGTAGAGAATAACAGGGAATACATGAATTGTGTTCTCATGTGTTTGAAAGAAATCTTTGATCGTTTCTTCATAACACCAGATAGTTTTCTCCCTTCGTATTCTCTCCTTTCACTACCACAAAACTGGGCAAGGTAAGTGCTGCTTTTTATCAGTGCTAAGCCGAAAGCGCTGATAAAGTGGTGGCCCTTTATCAGTGCTAGCTAAAATATCTGATCAATGTGACCTTTATCAGCGCTAACAAAATGCTGATAAAGGTCCACCCTTTATGAGTGCTTTTCTTAGCGCTGATAAAGGGTACATTTATCGGTGCTAAAAATAGCATTGATAAATGTTTTTAATAAAAAATATTATGAATTTATATAAAATTATTATATTTATATTCAAAAATAATGTTTATTTGTATAAATTAAATAAAAAACAAATGTTTATAATTAATATATTTTTTTAATAATTCAAAAATATATATAATGTTTTGATTGAAAAAGTATTTCTAAGATTATAATTAACTATATATATATATATAATTAAATAATTATAAGATTATAATAAATTATGTTAAATAATAAATATATTTATTATATTTATTATATTTATTATATTTATTATATTTATTATATTTATTATATTTATTATATTTATTATATTTATTATATTTATTATATTTATTATATTTATTATATTTATTATATTTATTATAATTATTATATTTTTTATATTTTTTATATTTTTTATATTTTTTATATTTTTTATATTTTTTATATTTTTTATATTTTTTATATTTATTATATTTATTATATTTATTAGATATTTATTAGATTAATTTATTAGATTTATTAGATTTATTGGATTAATTCATTATATTTATTATATTTGTTATATTTAATATATTTATTTATTTTATTTTATTTATTTTATTTATAAATATATAATACTTTTTAATATATATATTTATAATTAAAATTATTAAATATATATGTTTTTTCCAATGAATTTGGTCGATGAATATATTGATCATGTGTATATATATGTTATGTATCATCCATAAATTTTTATTTATACATTACATCACGTTTTCCATTGATGTGGTATATTGATTAATTCATAATTTTACCCATATAAACCACATATTTTTTTAAAAATGTACTTATAAAATTACATTAAATATATTTAAATAATAAATATATTTTATTATATTTTTAATGATATATATAAATAATTTTCAAATACATTTGTGATTATAATTATAACTATATATATAAATAATTATAAAATTATACATATAATATTATAATTTTATTAATATATATATATATTAACAATTATATACAAATATTTATAAATATATACTATTTATAGTTATAATTTTAACTATAAATAAATAAATGTGTGTGTGTGTAAATAATTATAAAATTATAATAAATATATTTATTATACTACTTATAAATTTTTAAATATATAATTAAATAGATATATTTATAAATATATAAAAAAAATTATAAATAAATAAAAATAAATTTATATTTATTTAAATAATTATTTAATTGGTTGTGAAATTGTTCTGATAAGGATTCCCTTTATCAGTACTAAAAAATCGATGATAAATAGGTCTTTTATCAATGCATTTTTAGCGCTGATAAAGTCCTATCTTTATCATCACTAACAAAGCACTGATAAAGGTATGTTTTATCAGCGCTTTTAATTTTAGCACTAATAAAACATACCTTTATTAGCGCTTTTAACTAGCACTGATAAAGGTTCTAGCATGCTTTATAAAACAATCCTAACAGGCTTCTCCTCCCCCGCACCCTTTCAAGCCTTCATGGAAGCTGACCCCTGTGCCATCGAACACTCCTCCACCGCGACCCCTCCTTCGTCGCGACCCCTCCTCTGCTGCGACCCCTCCTCCTCCTCCTCCGTCATTGTTGCCTCCTCCTCCTCCACTGTGAACCCTCCTCCGTCACGTCCCCTCCTCATTCTCCTCCTCCGTCATTGCTACCTCCTCCATTGTCGCCTCCTCCTCCTCCTCCTCCTCCGCCTCCTTCTCCTCCTCCTCCTTGCGCAGCCCCCTTATCCACCTGACCTGCTCTGGCGTGCCCTCCTCATCTGATGATTTCCCCAGCAGCCACCTCTACAGTGCACAGATTCCTCCTAATGAGTCTCTACTGCGGTTTCCCTAGTTTCTATAGGGTGTGTAGGGTTTGGATAAGTTTTTCATCTAATTGTTCGTATATCATTGAGTTTTGGGGGAGTTTTTCATCTAATTATTGGTATATCATTGAGTTTTGGGGGAGTTTTTCATCTAATTGTTGGTATATCTATTGATTATGCCTATTCACCCTTTGAATATTATTGTTTACTATTATTTATTATTTAACATAGGTGGAGATTCTTATTATATATATTTCATTCCCTTTATTTTTTATTGCATGTGTTTATTTTTATTTTCAATGTACTGCTATTAATTTTCTTATCTTTTTTATCATACAAAAATGGGGAGAGATATTCAAATTTTGGGAGAGTTTATTGGATTTTTTAATTATCAAATGGGTTGAATGGTTCATTTCCACTCTGTCAATGTTTTGATAAATTCATGTCCCCTCTCAATTTGATTATTTTTATTTTGATAATTACTTATTCCTCTCTTATTTTATAGTTTATTATTCTTTATTATGGTGGAGATGCTTATTAGATAAATTCATATCCCCTATAAATTCATATGGTTGTTCTATCACTTATGCTTCCACAAGCTCTTTCTACCTACATATACCTATTATAACTATTTATACCCTCATACATGATACTTTTGGATAGATCCTACCTTTATGCTCGGTCGGCAGCCTCTATGATGGATAGCATCTCTAGTAGTGTCTATATTTTAGAGTTGGTCAATATTTTAGATTTATATTATTTTATTAAATTCTAGAGTCTTGATTAATATAATAGAAACAAACTTTAAAGAAAAACAAGTAGGACTCATCTCTCTAATTTTTAAAATTCCCTTAGTAATATCCAAATATATTATATACTCCTCAAGGAATTTATTTTTCCTTTCCATCTAAATTGAATTGGAATTAATCGGCATTTCTTCCATGGAAAAGGGTATATCTTCAATCCTCTTTTAATATTCACAATTCATTGTATATAATAATGAATTTATTAGTAACTCATATAATTATGTTGACAAGATTGGGCTCTCCAACCTACTTCCAAATTGTCCTTCTCTATTATATATTGAAATCAAGCTTATTAGCACTTCATTTTCTTTGAAAAAAAAAATACCAAAAAAAGGAATTTGGTCCCAATGACCACCTATTGGGATTATTGCATATAAAAACTAAATAGAAGAATAAATTATATAAGGTCTCTATTCCATCCCCAAACCTCACTAAGGTTATACCAGCACCTATCAATCTGCCCAACCCGATTCTCACACTAGTCGAAAATTAGGCAATAGTCATAGGTTATGATAGTGGTTATAGACCAATTGAAAATGGATATAGTTAATATGCACTATCAGGACACCCATGGGTGTTATCCTGGTTTCCATAGCCCACCAGCAATAGCCATAGTCGGATGGTCTAGTACCATACACAATGCTTGTGGATGTAGTCCCAATTATGGGGAACCTATAGACATGGTTTGTAATCTTTTCCATAGGGAATCAAATTTCATGGGTGGACCATAAACATAGGTATATCCAACTATGGTTTATGAATGTGGTCATATAATTCGAAATATTAAACAAAATGATGATATTTGATCTCAGGACCACTTCTATAATTTATCTAAGACTTTAACAATAAGCTACAGTGAACTATATTTATAAATATATACATATATATATATATCTAAATATATAAATATATGTTTGTGTGTGTGTATAATTTTTTATAACTATAATAAATATACTTTTAGAAAAGAAAAAATGGTCATGGATTCTGAAACCTTTGGCCATAGTCTATATCAACTATGGTCATAGGTGTTATAGGAAAGTCCTACCACCACTATATATATGGACCATGGCCTTAATAATTTCCCATTCCCTTCCCATGAAAAATATTCCTTTGTCCATAGTCCATATCAACTCACCCTCTGGTTATACCTCCATTAAAAGTTATGTGACTTTGTTATGCTAACCTAACCAAAAACCATATCACAGGTTGTGCCTTGTCGTTGGAAAAAGGAATATGTCTGGGTTATGCCTCTAGGTGATTAAAAGGAAATGGGTTTTTATTCAAGCCTATTTATGGTGAAAGATGGATATTAAATATTTACACTCTCCTTCAAAATTGAGGTATGTCTAGTGCATATTCATGTGAAACCCTTGTATTTTAAAGAATAACCTAGGGTTGGTTTCAAATGTGAAAGAGGGAAGTTGAACTGATTTTTCAAATGGAACCAGATTCCATGACATGGTGAATATTTTACATCGTGGAGGTTTTGTTTTGTCATGGTTGGGGAACAACAGTGTGGAAGATAGTTTTTATGGTTCTAGTTATTTTGTAATAGTTGTGTCATGGATTGTTGGTTGTGGTGTGAAGTTTTATAATGTGGAGTTCACAGAGTTCTTCCAATTTTGGTATCATTTCATTGTTGAGGGTGTGAGGTCTTAGAGGTTATAGTGTAGTGATGACCAATGCATCACATTACCTTTCCCCTAGATTATATGATCTCATTTTTGACCATGCACGTGGATTCTAGATGTGTTTTTACCAAGAACCATTGTGGTGTGTCCATCTTCTTTGTGTCGTAGTTCTTTCTCATTTGGGATACATTGTGGCATGGCCCTATGTGTTGTGTTGTGATGCATGTTTTCCTAGATTGCCTATGTGTTGTGTTGTAATTAATTTCTTGTTCTCTCTTATATTTAGGTCCTTTCTGATTAAGTCCATTTGATACTTGGATGCTTGATTCACCTCTTCTCATTAAACCTCATGATGGAATAATACAACCGACCTAAATATAATTACATAAACCAACCTCATTTTAATTGAAAATATACAATGAATATTTAAACACACTACCACATCATCATTTCCATCAACATATCCACATCATTCATCCCCTCCCCCAAGCTTATTTTTTACACATTCCACATCACTTGTAACTATATGATGAATAAAACCAAACCTATTAAGATTCAATGAGGTTTGTAAGATATTTCCTATTAGTTTTTTATGTATACTTCACACACTAGGTTCAACAAACATTACTACCATAAAAATGAGTAAATCCTTAGCAGTGACTACTAGGAAATATGGACCTGTCCCATTTCAATGGCACCACCACTTTGTTACTAGTGAAATTTCACTAAATCTTAGAAACCACTTCACTAAAAGAATCTATGGGACACTTTATGGACACCCTAGTCAAATAACCATAACAACACATGTAATGAATCCTTACACTCACAATCACTCTATGGAAAATCATACCATCAATTAGTTTAGTACCATATTTCTTGACTCGAGACATTATGTTTCTAGAGAAATACTAAAAAATTGATTTACAACAATGCATATAGATCACTTTTGGGATACTAAAACATTATAGTGCAAGGGATTCTCATATCTAGTTCCATTTATTAGGTGGTTGGGAAGATGGGCGTGATCTAATTTGGTCCTAATTAATGCATGGAGAGGTAAGGGTTTTGTTTACCATAGCTAGTTCCATTGATTATAGTAGGATGATGACCCTAGTTGAACATCTTTTGTGTAATTATTTTTTTCAATATTAACATTACTGAATCAAATAGGATGAATATGAATGAACAATCAATGAATTCCAATTGGTTTAAAAAAGAGTATAAATATGGCATGAAAGAGTTTATCAAGTTTGAAAATATCATGAATATGACCCTTCTCAAATCCTTTGTTCATGTTTACATTGTTGTTATTCAAGACAAATTAGTCCATAGGAGTTGGAATAACAATTTACCTGTCATGGAATAGATTTAAGTTATACATGTTGGAATAAAAATAGAGAAAAATGAATGTAGGTAGTGGGTGGGATAGCACTGCATTTTATGGACCATCTGATATGATTACAAGCATAAACAATGAAGACGAACGTATGGAGGATGTTATTAAATATGTGAATGATAATAAAGATCGTATTGAGTAAATGACAAGGACATATGAAGATAAACGTCATGATTTCCCAAAATTGTATGAGAAGTTAAAGATTTGTGAAAAGATGTCATTGTATATTGGTTGCACTAAATATACAGTATTGTCAGCCATACTGAAGCTATATAATTTGAAAGCAGGAAATGGGTGGATTGATTCTAGTTTTATAGAATTAATTGGTCTCCTGAATGACATGATTCTAAAAGATAATGAGCTCCTGATCTGAACATACAATGCCAAAAAAATGTTATTCTTGATTGGTATGATCTCTAAAAGAATACACACCTGCCCGAATAACTATATACTATTTCACAAGGACCACAAATCACATAAAGAATGCCAAAAGTGTGGTGCTTCTTAATACAAGAAAGATGAATCCAATCCTATGAAATTTTTATGGTACTTTCCAATCATTCCAAGGTTTAGGAACCTATATGAAAGTGATGAGACTGTGGGAAAATTGACATGGCATGCAGATACAAGAATTAAAGATAGGAAACTGCGTCACCTGACAGACTCTCCTCAGTGGAAAATAATTGATCATGAGTATCCTAAACTTGGAAATGAGCTGAGAAACCTTTGTCTTGCATTATCTATAGATAGAGGGATCCTTTTGGTTTTCAAAACATCACTCATTGTACATGGCAGGTTATGTTGGTAAATTATAACTTACCACTGTGGTTATGCATAAAACAAAAATAAATCATGTTCTCTATGATTATATCAGGACCAAAACAACTTGGTAATGATATTGATGTTTATTTGGCTCCATTGATTAAGGATTTGAAATTATTTTTGGATTTAGGTGTTACGTTGTATGATGCTTACAAAAATGAAGATTTCACTTTAAAATCCATTTTTTATGGGAAAATAAATGACTTTTCTGCTTATGGAAATTTTTCAGGATATATAATTAAAGGAACTCAAGGTTGTCCTATTTGTGAACAAGGTACACCGTCAATTAGGTTGAAACATTCATCTAAAACTGTGTTTCAAGAACATCACAGATTTCTTCCCTGACAGCATAAGTACCGATCTTGAAAAACATCATTTGATGGATGTTTAGAAGAATGTGCAGTACCGTATCCACTAATAGTTAATTAATTATTTGATAAAGTAAAAGATGTGGACATTAATTTTGGTAAACCATTTTTGAAAAACCATATGAAAACCAATTAGAAAAAGTGATCATTTTTTTTTAATTACCATACTAGATTTGTCTGTATGTCAGACATTTTATTGATGTTATGCATATTGAAAAAAAAATGTATGTGATAGTGTCATTGGAACATTGCTAAATGCACCCAGAAAAATAAAGGACGAAATTAAGGCTAGGTTGTACATGGTTAAGATGGGAATACAAGATGAGTTGACACCTGTAAAGGGTGAAAAATTAACATTTCTTCCTCCTGATGCTTACACTCTTTCCAGGTAGGAGAGATGTCTGTTTTACAACTTCTTTAATGTTATAAAGGTTCTAGAGGGGTATTCATCAAATATCAAGAACATCGTTCCAATGAACGATTTAAAGTTAAACTGTCTGAAATCACATGACTGTCATGTTTTGATGAAATATCTAGTTCCTATAGCTTTACATTGAATTTTTTCCAAGAATGTCGGCCATACATTAATGAATCTCTATTTCTTCTTCAAAGCTATATGCAGCAAAGTTATATACCTGGATAATTTTCCAACTATGGAAAGAGAAATTACTGTCATATTATGTGAATTAGAAATTTTATTCTCACTGACATTATTTAATATGATGGTTCATTTTATGGTTTACTTGGTGAAAGAGATTCGACTATGGGGTCCTAAACATTATAGATGGATGTACCCCATTGAACGGTATATGAATATTTTGAAAGGGTATATCAAAAATTGAAGTCGGACATAGGGTTGTATTGCGAAGTGATATATTTTTGTGGAAACCATTGAATTATATACTGAATACCTTTCTGGTGTGGAAAGAATTGGCCTACCAAAATCTCTTCACACTAAGCGGCTTGAGGTTGAAGGAATTTCTGGAAGAGAGGTTGTCGCAATCAATATTACAGATCGGGAGTAGGCCCACCTTTATGTTTTTCATAACAGTTTCAACATTGACCCGTATGTTCAAACCCACAAAGAAATTATTAGGAATTTGAATCCATCTAGGGATGAAAAATAGATATCAGATACACATAATTGATAGTTTATAGGATGGTTTTGGGACCATATTTTTAAGAAGTTAGATGAAAATATGGATTCAATTTTAGAATGACTTCGATGGCTAGCCAGAGGACCAAGTGTGTAAGTATTATCTTATAATGATTATGTAGTTAATGGTTATACATTCTATACTAATGAACATGATAAAGACAGTACCATGCAGAATAGTCGGGTTAAACTTGTGGCTAAAGCGATGTATGTTTTCGGTGCTAAGGACAAAAATCCAATTTATGAGAATATGTCATACTTTGGCATCATCAAACAAATATGGGAGTTGGATTATATTAAATTCCAAGTGCTGATTTTTCAATGAAAGTGGGTTGATAGCAGGAGTGTTGTTAAAATAAATTAATTGGTATTCGTGAAAGTTGGTTTCAGTAAGGAAGGGGAGAAATAAAAATTGTTTATAATAGAATCATAGGCAGTAAAAGTATTTTATGTTCCATATCCCACAAACTGAAACTAGTCAATTGTTCTATTATTGACCAAAACAACTGAAGGTTCAGATGAAAATTCAATGGAGTATGACCTTTTCTTTGGGACTTATCAATAATTTTGTAGTGGTACCAATGTAGACAGCATTTTGTACATCAGAGGAGACCACAATGAATGGATTTACATAGTCGATAGAGGGGTCAAATATCTTCATCCTTTAAAAAAATAGTTCAATAATCACGTTATTTTTTTATTATAATATACATTGTGTTACCTTGTGTTATTATCTGTTCTCTACTGCCTTTATGTAATCTAAATTAAATTTTCAACCGCTTCTACAGATAATGAATTTTTAACCTGTAGATGCGCCCAATCCTGAGGCACAACATGTCTTTCAACCTGCTATTGCTGGTCCCAGTGCAGAGGAACAACAAGTTTCTCAACCTGTTGTTACTGGTCCTAGCGCTGAGGTACAACAAGTTTCTAAACTTGTTGCTGCTGGACCCAGTGTCAATGCTAGCACTCTATAGGAACATAATGATGATGTTGAAACTGAGGAAATGGTGGGCAATGAAACCCTGGAAGTGGAACAAAACAAGAAATTTGTAGTCTGATATTTTTAGACAAAATCCTTAAGGTAAAAGAAAAAAAATAAAATTTGAGGTGGGGTGGAATAAGCGAGGCTAGCATGTTAACCCCAACAAAGCCATCGTTAGTAGCTACATTGGAATCACCACTCGACAATGTGTGCCGATTTATGTACAGTCGTGGCACCATTTTGTCAATGGGCTTAAGACACTAATGTGGAAAGAGATTATGATAACATTATGATATCATTTCTTTAATTTATTAAAATAAAATAAAATACTAAAACATTGACTTACTCTACATCATCCATTGCAGAGTGCATTTATAATAGATACCTCACTGAAAGAATATGTATTAAGAGTTGTAGTAATGATTCATAGAGGCTTCTGCACAATTTTAACAAAATATTATCTTAAAGATACTGAAGGGAAAATCAAGCCACACCCACCTCCTCTTTATACACACTTGATATCCCGAGGAGCGTGGGATGCATTTAGTAGCCATCGTGTAGAGCATACTTTTTAGGTACATTGTGTATGGTAATACATTGTTTGACATTTCTTGTATTCATCACTTTAATTAACAGTTTTTTATTTATGAAATAGAAACTGAGTGCTAAAAATAAGGAAAGTGCATGAAAACCAGTGTACCCCTACCATAAAGCAAAGATGGGGTATGCTTCACTTGAGAAAAAATTGGTACGTACTTTAAATCTACCCTAATACTTTTATGTGAAATAAAACAACACCATAACCATGTTTTTATATTTATATACATATTGATGAATCGAAATTTAAATCCACTTCCATCCCACACCATGTTCTATGGAAGGAGGATCGTGTAAATAAAGAGGGGATACTAATAGATGAAAACACACAAAAAGTGTGGGAAACATGTGTAAGTATGACATAATATAATTTTTTTTCTTTAAATACCTATTACATAACAATGATTACATATTTTTCTATATTTTATATTTGATATAGTCATAGGAATCAACAACACCTGCACCATATGCAGACATACTTTTAGCGACCTTGAAGCAACTAGAATAGTATGGCTGCGTCAGAGGTGTGGGTTTTGGGGTGACACCCCGAACATATTTTCCTAAAGAAAAACAAGTGGAGGATCAAAATAAGAAAATGAAAAATATGAGAGAAACATTATCTATGTTTCAAAAATAATTACAATACCATAGAGAGCTGATAGAAAGTTTCATGGGGGAGGAAAAGAGAAGAAACAACTCAAGAACAACCGGTGTGGGAAGATCCTGCCCCACCCCCCACTAGTTTTGAGGTGAGACATTCCCCTAAAAACCTGAATTAGCTAAGGTAATAAATGTTCTAATAATTATTTCTATAAAATTTAAATCACATAAAAACTTATACCTTTCTTGTACTGATATTATATATGGTTAAAATGACTATGATTTATATTTATCAACTCCCACATATCACCTTATAGTGACGGATACGGTGTTCAATATGCATAATGACGTGCTAGACAACAAACCAACTACAACAGATCATGTCATAGTGTCTATTAACGTAGCTCATGATCCAATTGTTGAGCTACCTATTCCAAATGATGATTATGACATTCATATGGTCGAACAAGCTTTTAGAACATTCATCGCATGGATTTCAATTATTCTAAAAAACATGTCGACAAGGATGTATTAATTTCCAATTTATTTTTCAAGATGAACCATTAACATTTAATAAAAAAAGGTCTGAACTGATGAATGTTATTACAGAACAATAAAGATAAGGGGGTGAAATGAAACATCATCTCAAAACTATCTCAAGGATCAACCAACTGGTTGAAATGATCTACCGGGAGCACCTTCACCCCTCCTGTTATATATCCACATTTAATATCATTGCAAGATCATGTGGACACAAAGTTGATAGATGTTAATACTCACACAATTGATTTTGAAAAAAACATGTATATAGAGGAAAAATAAGATTACATTAGTGCTAAAAATTTAAATTAAATCCTCAAGTATGAATGGCTAGGTGTCTCAATTGTAAATGTATACATGAGGTATGTTTTCATAATTTGATTTTAAAAAAGCTGATATACTATAATAATTATGACTAAATACATTTCATATTTTTTACAGATGTATATATGAAAAACAATTGAAGTTATTTCCCCATGAACAAAAATTTGGACTCATTAGTCCTCACATCACCTCTTAAAAAGAAGAAATAAATTTTGATGAAGAGGGTGAAATAATGTCACCCCTGCTCAAATAATTTGGAAAAAAAATATGGATGACAGACTCTTTTTAATACCAACAATGCAGGGGTAAAAATATAAAATTTAATCATATCAGCTATATTTTTATTTCTTTTATTACTTATTCCTTTTTTTGTTTTTAGGCAGCATTGGATGCTCATTGTAGTCAATTTGGATACTCCAAAGATTTATTTTCTAGATTCAATGCATGGATATCCAACAAAATGACCACGCAGGATGGTGTTTGTCAATTTTTAATGCACTAGATCCAACATTTTATAACTAATCATCTAGTTATATAATTTATATTATCTTTTAATGAGGATTATGTTATGATAGGGAGGTGCGTCAATATTGTCTACTTCATGGAATGAATCTAGGGCCTAAGGAAAAGAACGCCCATGAAATCTACAACTGGACAAGTATCCTAGTATATATAATAATATTTCACTATCTAAACACATACCAAAACAAATAACTTATTTTTTTGATGTTTCTATAGTTTCCAAAACAAACAAATAGAAAGGATTTTGGTTATTATGTTTGTAAATTTATGAAAGGGGTTGTATTTCATCAACAAACTAGAATCCCTAAAGAGGTATTTTCGAAAATAATTACTAGTTAATTTAAAATATATATTAATCCTTTATGTATTTATATTTTTTCAGTACTTCCATGACTGTCACAAAAACTCATATTCACAAGATGATATAGATGTGTTTAGAAACGAATGGACAGCATTCCTGATGGAAGATTGTACACAAATAGGATGAAGCTGAATTATTACTACTTATGTTATCCTTATATGATCATTGATATATCCCTTTTTTACACTTATTGAGTATATATTATCAACCTTTATTATGTTTTATATCCTTAGGTTATGAAGAATTGTTTTAGAAATGATTTGTATTTCTAGTAACGCATAACTTAATGAGGGACTCTTATGAACTAGTTCTTTATGTTTCCATGTTTCCAAAATCACTAGACCTAAAATATTATGGAATGGATCATTTATATTCTGTATTTTGTTCATCTATACTTCAATTCTATATTTTGGTCATTTATGTTGCAATTCACTATTTTGGTCATTTATGTTGCAATTCATTATTCTGTATTTTGGTCATTTGTGCTGCAATTCACTATTAATTATGACATGGATCATTTATCTCTAATTAACTATTCACATGCAATGTTGGGGAGTTATCATTGGATAGTTTTCATGTAGTCAAGTTGATTGGCAGCATACAGCACTTGGATATCATCGAATTTAATATCTCTAATGAGTTTTACATGAATCTCATTTTATCCAAACTACCTAAGAGATTCTCTATTTTCGTTTTTAATTACAATATAATCAATAGTTATAAGTATCACTCATAAATTCATACATTGATTCTATAAGTTTATAAGTACATGGGACATGAAAAACTAATGGTGGAAAAAAAGAACAAGGAAAAGGTCCCAAGTCTCACTCAAATTCTAAGGCTCCTGGTCATTTCCCGTTTAAAAAGAGGAAGATCCAAATATGGGCAAAGGAAAAAATAAGAATTATGTGTTTCATGTGGAAATCTAGGCTACTAGAAAAATAACTACACCCAGCTAAAGAACCAATGGTAATATTTAGGTGTGTTTGTTGTTGAGTGAAATATTTTCATATCTACTGATTAGGTATTAGATACAGCTTGTGGTACTCACATTTTTATTCAAATACAGGAACTAGGTATATTATAGAATATTTCTAGAGGAGAGGTGGATCTTCAAGTGGATAATAGATCACGACTTACTACCTTGGATATAGGAGTCCACCACCTTATGTTACCAACAGTGGTGATGTTGGTTTTGATAGATTGTTATTATTTACCCATAGTTATCAGAAAAAAAATTTATGTATCCTACCTAAATATAGATGGTTTTATTTTCAAATTTGGAAATAAAAGTTTTTTATTTTATAAAGACAACATATGTTATGGTATGGAACATTTAAATAAAGTTCTATATGTATTATATTATGAAAACTAAGTATTGAAAATTGATAATGAATTGGGTTCACGTGACTCATTTTACACCTATTTGTGGAATCACCAACTTTGTCATGTAAACAATAAGTGGTTGGAAAAAATTTATCAAGATGGAAATTTATATTATTTTGAACTAAATCCACTTGATAGATGTATCGCTTGTTTACAAGGTAATATGACTAAGAAACATTTTGGTGTACATGGTGAAAGGGCCACAAAGAACCTAGAATTGGTACACACGGATGTATGTGGACCTTTTCCAATAGAATCTAGAGGTGGATATTCTTACTTAATTACTTTTACTAATGAATTGAGTATATATGAATGTATTAACTTAAGGACGTATAAGTCCAAATAATTTTAGAAATTCAAAGAATTCAAGAATTAACTAGAGAATCAACTTGGAAAGAAGATAAAGAAGGTTTTATTTGATTAAGATGGTGATTATATTAACCAAGAGTTTATAAATTATTTATGGTAGTTTGGGATTCTATCTCAACTCACTCCTCATAAACCATAGTGCAATTATTTCATTATAAGAAGGAACCATTGCTTACATGATATGGTAAGGTCAATAATGAGTCACGTAGATCTTCTATTATAATTTTGGGGATATATATTACATACTACTTTATACACACTAAACTAGGTACCAACTAAAGTGGAAAAATATAATGCCATAAAAATGATATATATATATAAGGAAATTTGTGTTGTAGAACATAAGTGTATGGGGATGAAAGTAATTTGTTGAGGCCAACTTAGGAAAAAAACTGGCACCTTGGGGAATAAAGTGTATCTTTATAGGATATCCCAAGGAAACAAGGGGATATTATTTATACAACCCCTTAGATAAGAGGGTAACCATCGCAAGACATGTAGATTTTCTTGATAGGGATAATACCCTCAAAAAGGATAGTGGGAGCAAGATTAACTCCAATGAAATTGATGCTAAAGATACACAAGAGTTGATGCATGAACATTTTCCACAGTTACCCATAAAAGGTATTATTCCTGAGACACAAGTATTTTGTAGGAGAACCAAAGAGGTTTTAGAACTAGAAATATATGGTTTTCAAGTTACTAAGGATTGAAAATCATTATTATATGAAAATAATGATCCTATTTCCTACAAGGAAGTAGTAAAAAGTTCAAAAACTGCAACATAGAAAGAATTCATGAATTATTAGATAGATTCCATGTATTAGAATTAAGTATGGGTTTCAGTATATTTTTTGGTTGATGTAAATCTTGTTGGTTGAAAATGGTTATTCAAGAGAAAATCAGGAATGGAAGGTAAAGTGAGTACTTATAAAAAATAGTGGCTCAAGGATTTTAACATTATCAAGGAATTGACCACAATGAAACCTTTTATCTAGTTTACATGTTTAAATCCATCCAAATTCTACTTGTTATAAAATATTTCACTATTGAAATCTTTACCTAAACCCATGGTTCAGAACTATGGGTATAGCCTAGAAAACTATGGGTATAGGCTATACCCATGGTTATATGAACTGTGGGTTCTTAAGCCTTTAGGGTATACCTATACCCATGGTCCTTAAATTTTTAGTATAGGAAATTTCAATGGAAATACCTATACCCACGGTTTGACCAAACCATGGGTATAAGTCCTTATTAAAAAAACCTCCATTGGGATTTGATCCTAGCACCTTTCACCTACACTAAAACAACTTTAACATTGTCCTATAACACATCTTCTATTATTATATAAAAATATATATATTTGTATATATAAAAAAATTATTTTTATTAAATTATTTATTTTTATTATCATTATTATGAAAAAAATAGTGTACCAACCTATACCCATGATTTAGTTAAATGGTGGGTATAAGTTCCCAACTAAAAAAAATCCACCGTTGGGAATTGATCCTAGAACCTCCCACTTATAGTACAATGAATTTACCTCTATCCTACAATATGATTTTTGTTTTATATTGAAATATATGTGTGTGTGTGTGTGTGTCTATAAAAAAAATTATTTATATTAGATTATTTATTATTATTACTATTATTATTATCATGGAAAAATAAAGTGCCAACCTATACCCACAGTTTGGTCAAACCATGGGTATAGGTGCCCAAAAAATCCCCTATACCCACAGTTTGGTCAAACTATGGGTATAGTTATTCTTGCGGCCTTCCCGTGATTTTTTTCCACACAACCTATTACCACATCTTACAAAAACCATGGGTATAGGTCACCCTTATACCCACGTTTTTTGAATAACTATGGGTATAGGTCATTCCTATGTAATTTGTTTCCCACAAAACCTATTCCCATGGTTTACAAAAACTGTGGGTATAGGGGTGACCTATACCCATGGTTTTTAGAGAATCATGGGTATAGGTCATTATCAAGAAAAAATCCCTAGTGAAACCAATTCCCATGGTTCTGAAAAAACTATGGGTATAGGGGTACCTATACCCATAGTTGTTTGAGAACCATGGGTATAGGTCCTTCCTATGAAATTTTTTTCCCACTTGGATATAATGGGGAACTATAGCCACAGTTTTTTTTAAAACTGTGGGTATAGCCTTGTTTTCCAATACTGTTTCCATGAATATGAGATTTGTCAAATGGATATCAAAAAAGTTTTCCTTAACAAAAACTTTTATGAATACATTTATATGACACAACCAAAATATTTTGTAATTATAGGTAATTTCAACCATGTTTGAGAGTCACAGAGATCCATTTTAGATTGAAGTAATAATCCAGGTCATGGAATATTCGGTTTGATGAAGGAATAAAATAATTTGGTTTTATAAAGAATGAATGTAATCCATGTATTTACAAGCAGTATATTAGAAGTGTGGTCATTTTTATAGTAGTATATATCAATGATATATTACTTATTAGAAATGACATACCAGTCATACAATTAGTTGAGGACTGGTTAAACAAGTGTTTCTCCATGAAGGACTTAGGTGAATTGGGATACATTCTTGGGATCATGATCATTAATGATATATCTAATAGGTTGTTTGGACTATGTCAAGGTATATACATTGATCAGATACTGAAGAGATTCAGTGTGGATAAATCCAAGAGGGGATTGGTTCCAATGTCACATGGTATAAATCTTTCTAATAAAATGTGTCCTTAGTCACAATGGGAAAGAGAAATAATGAGTAGGATCTCATACACTTCTACGATAGGATTAATCATGTATTTAATGTTATGTACTAGGTTTGATATTGACTATTCCTTGATAATGGTAGGCGGATATCAAGTTGGTTAAGTTGAATATCATTGAATTGATTTTAAGTTTATCCTCAAGTATATGAGTTTTAAAAAGTATATTCTCCAAGTATATAAAGGAGATGAGGTTCTAGTCATCAAGGGATTAAATAATTATAGTTTCAAAACAAATCATAATGATTAGAAGTCGCGGTTAGGATATTTCTTTAGTCTCAATGGAGGATTCGTGAGCTGGAAGAGTTCAAATAAGTTAGTTATTACTAATTATATATTGTAATTCAAGTATATAGTAGATATTTATAATCCAAGTAATTAGTGTGGATATTGAATTTCATCTAAAATTTTTATTTTGTATCCAATAGTAAGGATTTTATTACATTGTATTGTAATAATACTGTCGGGGTGGTTCTTGTAAAGGAGGCATGGTCACATCAACAAATGAAGTACATAATTCAAAAGTATTACCTCTTGGGAGATTTTTATTAGAGGGGTGAGTTCATGGTTAATGGAGTTTATATGGAGGAGAATGTGGTGGGACCCTTGACTAATGTCTCATCTTAGTAAAATCATGAATAGCATGTGAGATATATCATATTGAAGGTTGTTGGTAGTTTTCTATATTAAAAGTGGGATTTTATTGGCATTAGTGACCTATAACCAACTTTTATATACATTATGATTACTTGTATTCATATTTTTTAATATTAATAAAGTTTTTATCACATCATGATTATTTTTATGTGTGAAAATGTATGTGATAATGTTCTAAGGGTACCTATCACACTGAAAGGTCATAGTAGTTCCCTTTTATGATTAGAACATATAAGTGATATAATAGTATTCTTAAATATATGTTATATATCCAGATGATATCATTTGATGGGGCACAAATGATGAAGGCTGTTAGGAGTGGAGACTCATGGGAATTTGAGACTCTCTCATAGTGTATTCCCTTGGTAATCTCAAGAAAAGAGGTTATGAGAACATGGTCAGCCGGTAAGAAATCCACATTTATACGTGTCATTGGATGTTCCTATTTATGTCTATGTATAATGACACTTAGACTTAATATTATTATTAATTCATATCATGAGTCATGTACTATGATGTATTAATGAAAATTGGGATGGAATATGCTTATAAAGAGGTGGGATATGTTGGGTGCATCATGAGTGATATTGCATTAATAAATAATGTGATAAAGGATTTTTTCCTTCTTTTTTCTAAAAGAATTATACATATTAGGATCTTTGATGATAATTATATTGCCTAATTAAATATATGGATATTGAATTCTATTTTTTGGTTCATTTTCAAGAAGTAAAATAAAGAGACATCAACTATTTATGTAGATGTCATCAGTATAAAACCTACTTGATTATAGATATTTTGATAAAGGGTTTATATTACATAGCATACATTCATATGAGGTTGTATGTCATTTCAACATTAACTTATTTCTTTATGGTTTCTATGACATATTTCTAGTTGTTAGCCTTGGATTTTAGGTGGTTTCACCTAATTCCACTCAGAAAGGGGGCGATAGGGTCACACACTAAGTGAATCTAGAACCTTAACTAAATTATAGATGAATTTAAAATGTTTAAAAAATATTATTCTTGTACATTATTTAATAATTTTTCATGTTTTGATTGATTATAAATATTCAGTCACCAATTATTCGAGAGAATATATGTGAGTAGAATATTTAATAAATATTTATTCTCTATTTTAGTGAATATAATATTTATATATTTATCAATGAGTAATTCAATGATATTTATTTATTTAAATAAATAATTAGTATTTGAAGTTTTATAAATATTAAGGAGGATCGATGGACCAAGTTTAATGGTCTAATGAGAATTGATATATTAAATATTATTTGAATAGATATTAATTTATTTATTCAAGAAATATTATTTGTTTATCCACAAGTCTAGCATATGTCATTTAAATAATAATATTATTATTATTATTTAGATATAGGTTTCATCATAAATTAAAATAATAATAAGGGATCATGTGTAATTATTTATTCCCTAACCCTGACTCTATTTAAACCTAATTATATCATTCTCAACCCAAATCATCATTATGAACAATGAAATTATAGAGACAATTCTCTTAATCCCTAGAGAGATATTACTCTATAATAATTTCATAAATATAGATTTATTCTCCTCATTCACCCTATCGATATTATAGATAACAAGAATAATTCTTCTAACCTCAAAGTGATTCTTATGGAGGTCATCAATGAACAACAAAAGTATCAGAATATTCCATGTTTAAAACTGGGGGTTTATATGGCGATGTCTGGAGGTTCATGGTGCATGTGTGGATCACTGCTAGAGGGATTATACCCTTGAATCCTATTACCACAACTATATTACAATAATAAGTGGTCTACCAAATCTTCAATGAATAAATAGTTACAATGCAATGTAATTCTTAATTTACATAAATTAATTATAAATTATATGTGATAATCTTATATTCTTGGTTCTGATTATGTCAATTAATCTTAAATTTAATTTTTTTGTCATGAAAAATATTTATTATGTACAACTCAAATTATTCTTCAATTATGAAAAAAAAATTAAAGTTTTATACTTCCCAATAGGTGCTTCCACCACTCCCTGGACCTTCAAATAAAGCATTTCCAAATAACACATAATTTTTCTTCATCATTAGATCAACCCGGAAAATATTTTTAATTTTTTTAGTCAAATAAAATTTCATAGTGTATACAAATTATTTATTTTCAGAAAATTGTCTTTATAAGTACTCTAACATACAGTTTTCTTCCCCATGAACCAATTCTATTTGTCATTTTAACCTTAAAAAATCAAAACTACTATAGATCATGATTTTATTAGTACTAGAAATGGATTTTACCAATGCTAAATAAGCACTGATATTGTAAGAACCTTTAAAAGATCACTACATTTATCAGTTCTAAAAGAATAAAATTCCTCCTTTATCAGTTCTTTTTTAGTGCTGATTAAGGAGGGCTTTATCAGTGCACTTTTTTCCAATGAAAACATGTATTTTTTTAACAGTTGATTATGGGGGGTTTAATGTCTATACAATCATTCACATTAGATTCACCACTTTCATTATTAATGAAAACTCCAAAAGGTTTTCACATCCATGACTCAGTACAGACCTTCTTTCCAAAGGCATGTGGTCCTTTGGGGTTTCAGAACCAACGGTGCTTAGGAACTCATATTGGTTAAGAGGATGGGAGTTCGGGTTCATCACACCCTTTTGGGGGGATTGTTTCCTATTCCAGGACTCACTTATAGATTTAATATATGTTCAAGAATATATTCCTAGTCCTAAAATGGGACTAGTTACCCTAACAAAATGATCAAGTGTCAGATCCTTCCATGTGTAAAGGGGGTTCTATAAATGAGGCTATCAATATATATCTGAGGTTTTTCATCTATTTTCTATAATTTATTAGTAGTGGGTATTTTCTTATATTTTTAATCCATATTACCAAGAACTCTATAGTTTACTTCTATCCAGGGAAGTGATTGATATTTTAATGATGGGATTGAACCTTCATGAGGCATCATGTGTATCCTATTTCTAATTGGAATCAAAACCCACATAGTTTGTTTCAACCATGTAGTTTAATTTCATACAGAAAGGACATATATGATGGCACTTAGGCATTGGGTATGGAGCTCAAGCCTTAGAAAATTTTCCTGCATATCCTGTTTATAGAATGAATCAATGAAATCATAGTATGATTGTTCCCTCAGGACTTACCCTGAGGTGGATTCCCTTATATGGGGGCAGTCATATCATGTCACTAATCAGGGCTTATAAACTAATTTTTCCATGACTATGGAAGATTTATCATGTGAATGATATGATCATTGAAAATCTCTAATCCCACATGATTCATGATTGGTGTGAGAAACAAGGTATAGAAAGTTATTAGCCTTATTGTATATGGATTCAAGACTTACGCATTGGGGAGTCCCTAATGGGGTAGTTGATATAGAGCTTGATACTTAATAAGGAATACTAAAAATCCTATTTATAATAGGAATAATAGTTCTCATAGTTTAGTTATCTTCTCAATCCACTGATGTATGGGGTGGGGATATGAACCCATATGAGAGTTTGGGTCCCATGGGTTTAAGTTTCAGTGAAATGGAGGGACTTAAACTGAGGTAGATTCCCATTGGATCTCAGGCCTTAGGAAGGAATACCACATGTCCTATTTGGACAGGATTCAAAGTTCCCTTAGTTTAGTTAGGGGTATTCCAAAATACATCCACTAGATAAGGTTTTCATGTCCTGGGATTCCTGCTTGACATGTCTGAATTGTCTGCCTGACAAGTTTGGGGTGTATGTATGACAAGTCTGGGCATGTCCCAGTTTCCTAGAGGACATGTCTAGGGGCAATCGCATAATCCAGTTAACTTGTCTGGAGGACGTCGCATGATCTGGATAGAGTGTACGGAGGATGTCGCATGACCTGGATGACATGTCTGGAGGATATCGCATGTCTTGGATGGAATTTTTGGGGGAAACTGCATAACCTAGGTGACATGTAGAGAGTACTTCACAATAATTGTTTAACATGTACGGAGGGTGTCGCGTAACTTGGTTGACATGTCGATAGGACTTTGCAGGACTTTGATGACGTGTTTGGAGGACTTTTCAAGACTTGGTTGACATGTCCATAGGGCGCCCCATGACCTAGTTGACATGTCGAGAGGACTTCACAAGACTTGGTTGACATGTCTAGAGGGCGTCCCATGGCCTAGTTGACATGTCGAGAGGACTTCACAAGACTTGGTTGACATTTCTAGAGGACTTCTCTAGGCTTGGTTGAAATGACCAGAGGACATCACATGATCCAAATTCCATGTCTGAAGGTGTCATATGACTTGGGTGGCATTCCCTGGTGTTGTTGAATGATCTGGGTCGGTCATGTGAAGCGCATAAAGATTAGCTTATTTTTCTTTTCATAAGTATTCCATATTTTTTAGTCTTTCTCAATCTTTCTTGCATATATACCTCAATTTTTTTCAATAATTATCTTATGTAGGTTTTTCATGACCCATTAGACATGTAGAAACTCCTTCTTATGATTTGGATGACCTATTAGAAGTCCTTCGCATGATCTATAGGGTGACCACATGAATAACATATTCATTTTATGTGATCCCTTAGGTTTTACCCCATATTTTACCTTATGGAATACCCTTGTGGTCATGTGAATTTTTTCTCTGAGAAGTCCGCTCCTATGCTCCCATGTATAAATTGACGTAATTTTTTTTATTTACTGATAGGGAGGAATTTTTAGGCCACTCCACCCTAGTTATATGCCTCCTTGCACAAAATGTATCTCAAAAATATGAACTAGAGTCGGTGGAGGGATTTATGAATCACACACTTCATATGATCCTATCATGGGTCATCTATGGAATCGCATGATAACAGCGAGTGTGAGAATATTCTGTCATCACCATGTTTATTGGACCCTATCCAATCAAAGGAATTTTGTATAATTGTGTTGAATTTTCAAATGGAATTTTCACCATTGATATGACATGTCTGATAAACTTAGTGAGATCAGGATGCCCACATAAAGGCTCTCGTGTGATTGAAGAAGACTCGTATGGGGTCCTTCACAAGACTAAGATGGCCTATCTAAGGCCATTTTCAAGATCACATTTCCTTATCAAGGGGTATTCATGAGACCAATTTAGATTGTCAAAGGGACTTTGTGTGATAAATAGTGATCGCATGAGGTGCATAACCCCTTTCACATGAAGATTAGTGCATCCTCACTTCTCAAGTGGCTTCCACCTTTTCCCATTTTATTTCCCTCCTTATTTAACAAGGGTAGGGGATCTCGTGACATCATGTGAGAATTTTCATGGATAGTCACTCTACTTGTCTATGATACATTAAATGATCCATTCTAAACCTCACGATGGGGCATGAGCATTGTCATGAAAAATACCTCCACTTATCTATGGAATCAAATGGGCACCATATGATTAAATAGACATGTACAAGGTCCTTAACATGATAAAGTTGACACACCAACATTCTCTCACATGACAAGGTGGACATGTCACTAGGGTATTCATGGGGTCTTGTAAATTTCATAAGCACATCACATAAAGTTCCACGTACCTCTCCATCTCATGTGGATTCCACCTATTTCATAATTTATTTTATAATGGCCTTTGGGGTTATTTTTAGGCATCTATCAATTTACAAGCCACATGATTGGAGGAACATGTCTGATAGCCTTTGTATGACCATCAGTGCTTGTCTAGAAACCTTTGCAAGAATAGGATAGTTCATCAAAGGGGATCCACATGACTATATGCAGATCATGTACAACACATGATCCATTATCACGACCTTCTGGGGTCATGTAATTTCATTTCCTTCTAGAGGTTATGAGATCTGAATTATTAAACATCCTAGATGTCATGATACTTCTTCCTTTATTTTTTGGAGAAAATAATACTCATGATTTAGGTATTTATTCCATTGTATATTTTTTTATTCTCATTTAGAGGGCAAAAAAAATGCCCCCATTAGAAGAGAAGTCTATAAGGGTAAGGACTCAGTTCTGGGGAAAGTAAATTCCAGCCTATATCCTTGGAGCTTTCACGAATCAGTGTCTTTGGAGATGTTTGTACTTCCAGGTAACCTTTGGTATTCCTTAGGATGTCCAATAAATAGATAGGTGAAGGGTGTTTCATTTAAATGGCGACTTCAAATCTCATATATCTTGTGATTAATTCCATCGTGTGACTTCTTTGTAAGACCTTATTGCAAGATCCATTTCTTAAGACCTCTTCAAAAGAATCGATCACAAGACTTATTCACGGGATTATTTCATGATACCTGTTTCATGAGATTTGATCACATGTTTTCACTACATGATTGATTTATCTCATCACTTGTTCAAATGAATCAAAAACTAATTTTTGGTAAATCCTTGAACCTTGACCCAGGTCCTTAGCAATATGGTTGTCTTGCAGGCTTCACATGATCTACTGACTCAGTCGTATGATCACTTGATCATCGTACAGTTTGAGTGACCATCCTAGGATCACGTGATCACAAGTCTTATGTGGTTGTTAGATACTATGTGGTTCATGTTATTCATAATACCTCTATGGGTCATGATATTTGTGAGACCTGTATTAGGTCATGCGATCATGAATCTCTTCATGGTTTATGTAATTCACATGATGTTGTCGGAGTCATGCACCTATTTTGATAGGATTTTTCTCTCATCTGACATATTATTTTTATTTTTATAAATATTTATTCTAGTTATCGTAAGTATTAAAATAATTAAATATCCATAGTGGGGGCTCGTCAAAACTCCATTGTTTCAAGTGTGGATGCTAACTGGTGTGTCCTTTTCGAGTCATCACAAATAAGCCTAATAGATTTGATGGGGATAAATCTTATGGAATATCTTCTATCATAATTCATACCTCTTATGGGTTTGGAATTATAAATGATGCTCATATCCTTCCACCATAATCATCAATTATGCCTCCCTCTTGGATTCTAGAGACCCATAATATCTTTTGGGCTAACATATCCCATATAGGTCATTTAATTATCAAGGAGAAATGTTCAAATGGGTATATTTTAAAAAAATTTACCACATACTTTAGAAATAAACATCATAAAACTAATTTGGACATCCATGTGTATCTCTGGATAATGCGAAAATATGTCACAAACCATAATTTTGGGTGGTTTTTTTACTAGGACCTTTGATCTGGGGGAGCTTTGGAATGGATTTGGATTGTCCTTCTTGGGTGCATTATATAACCTCTTAATTTTCCACAAATATGAAATAGATCAGGATTTATGGGGTCTTATGGATCTCTCAAACATTTTTCTACTATAATAAGGGATTTATAGCAGACTTGGCCAGTCATTGGAGTCCAAATACAAACTCATTCCACCTGAAGCATGGAGATGTGGGTATCAGTCTCTGGGACATCAAGAAGATTTATGGAACACCCATTTTAAGAGATATGTATAATGAATTTTTACCCCATTTTCCACATTGTATAACATGGAGAGGACCCCTCCTCTTACTAGGGAGTTGGTCAGGTTAGCTGAAAAACCCCTTAAGAAGGCCCTGCTTCTTGGGGAAGATATCCCGTTCAAGTAATAGGTGGAATATTTCATTAAGAAAGTTTATTCTAAGACAAAATATAAGAGTCAAAAGGCTTTCCCCATGAAGGACTCCCATGGTGCTGGGGGTGCCTATTGTCCCACAATTTAAGAAGGTTCATTCACCAGTTAGGGATGGGAAGTAATTTATAAAGTTAACCAGACCATTCAATTGGACAATTTTCTTTCCCTATACCAAAGAAAGTACCTTCTTTTGATGAAGTAAATGGGTAGAGTTAGATTCTCCACCATTATAATGGTGGTATCTATGGCAGGAGGGCAGCACATTAGGTTATTCATTCCTATGTTGTCTAAACTATATCACCTCATATGCCATATTTATAGGGGAATATCCCCACATAGAATTTTTGGACCCTTTCATGTATTATGGGGTTGGATGGGGGATTATCTAAGTGGTTACAAGTACCTGAGCATCCATAGAATCTCCTATGTTCATTTTAAACCTTTCTTGCAATGAATCAATGGGTTAAGGAATGTCACACTAAAATATTTGGAGATCATGTCTTTCCTAAGCTATTATTATTTCTTGTCCTTCAAAACCTATGGGATAATTTCCACTGGTAATATTATTTACAATGGTGGGGGAATACTTGAGGCTTGGGCCGATATGGGGTCAATTCGTGAGGGTTTTCTTTCTTCTCGTGTTGATGGGATAATTCTATGTGAATAGTATGCACCTTATTGGTATAGTTTTTAGTTTCAGTGTATTTAGACAGAATACCCTCCCCCTATTTAGGTTTGATCTGAGAATCATCCAATGGTGGTTTTCCAGTTCTGTTTGATGTTCACTAGTGAGGAGACTCGGGTCTAGATAGACTTCCCTAAAAGAAATACCAAGATCGGTTTGTCTCGATATTATGTTGATATCTATATCTGTAGAGACCCGAAGCCTGACGTACATGGACTTTACATTACTTTTGCGGAATACTTAGTACATTACAAAAACACACACACAAGGACCGTAATAGTTTAGTGTCTTTGGAAACTCGGACTATAATCTTCTAATCGTGGTGAAAGATCTTCAACATCTCCCATAAAGATCTTCCTTTTTTTTTACCTAAAACCTTTCTTTATATCCTGGGGAAAAGAAAACATAAAAGGGTGAGCTCAAATGCTCAGTAAGGGTAAACAAAAGAAATATCAATCACATCATATTCATAAGAACATAACATTTTGTAAATCATAACCTGCAAAAGAGAGCATAATTTCATAACATGGGATAAATCATGGCAGTGAAATGTAATCACAATAATCATAACATAAAACATGGAACTTTGTGGCATACACACATAATCATAGAGAATCATTTCTTGTTAGTCAAGACTCATTGTCAAGACTATCTTAGTGGACAAAGTCCCTTTCTGAATCGAGTAATCCTCGTTTCAGTCCTGTTTCACTGAACCGGTATAACCTACCATTCCAGCCATGTCTATCTCATGAGATATAAAATCTTTACCCAATGCATTGGAGGGAGATATAGGTCCCACCCATCTCTTAATGAATCCTTTCTTATGTGTGCCACAAAATCATAAATCATACATCATCGCATAACCCATGTAATAAAAATGGGATTCTTAAACAACATGACATCATAAAACCATTCATATAAGATAAAGGAATTCATAAAAATAATTCCATCACAACATAGTCAAATCAATGTAAAAATATGGATAAAAACAGAACCCTTTATTATCTTATATGGAAAATAATTTTGATAAAACACTTGAATTGAATTCTTGATGAAAATATCCTTTCTTCTTCAAAATCAATTTCTTTTCACAAAACGTCATGAAATTTTAAAAGAAAGAGATTTTATTGAAAATAGTCATGAAATCTTTTGAAGGAAGCTTCATGAAAATAAGGCTTTATAAAACCGTAAAAATCCGTTCGTGCCGTATAAGTTAAAAAAAACATTCTTCGTACTTTTTTCGGAAAAGTCAAAAAGTACCTCGTACGGAAAAACGACAAAAGATTCCTTTCATATTCTTTACTAAAAACTCACCTAAGGGTAAAATTGGATTTAAACTATTGCAAGTGGATGGAAACAATATTACATATTGAGGGAACATGGATGTGGATGATAAAATACACCCCAGTAAATACTTACGAATAAACAATCTCGAATAAAAATGAGATTGTGATATTTTCCCTTACCTTAGGTCCGACTTGCTTTGTAAGTGTCCGAACCTCCTGTATAATGATTTAAATCATGTTATTGACTTATTACAGAATCATATTCATTGTTATGATATCATATATGGTTCACTTATGACATTATATTACCCGTTCTTTTGTAAATTCCATGTTAAAGAAGTGTTTTGGGTAAAATCGTTTCATTTATCGTAGGTGTTTTGACTTGTTGTTCTTGACATAATTATTAATTATATCATGATTTACTTACTTCCAGAATATAAAATATGATTTATATATCATATATATTCAGTATATATATATATATAATAGGTAGATAAATAAAATGAAAAACACCGTTCATGGGGACGGTAGTCCGTACGTACGCATGAACGCTGTTTTCCTTTCCTTATTGTCTTGAAATGGAAGTAAGTAGATGAAATACATATGTATATATATATACATAAATCCAGTAGCTTTATAATGTCATATATTTCATTATTATTTCTTATATATACATTATAATCATTCTTAAATGGTTAACATGGAGAATGAATCTCATCGCGTCGTGGAGACGGTATTCCGTACGTACGCACGAGCGATGATATCATTTCTATAAATATTGAATTGAATTGGAGTGTATTATACAATATATCAGAATCAATATGATGTTGTAATAACTATGTATAGTTATTCTTTTCACCATTATACCAATCCATGTAAGGTGGTGGTGGAAAATAGATTACACCACGGCGTGGAGACGGTATTCCGTACGTACGCACGCGCGGTGATTTCTTTTTCCGTAGGATGGATAGATGGTGAAATAGGGTTGTTTCATACTTATAATAACATATCAGTATATGAGTGATACTGATGTTATTACTTCATAATGAAACAACCTAAGAAGAAGAAGTGGAAGAAGAAATAAAGATGAAAGAATTGGTAACGGTAATTACCTCTTCTTTGAAGTGCCTCTTTGAGACCTCCTCTTAGGGCACTAAAATTGGTCTTTGAGGAAGACCAGAACCTCTAGGATGTTGCTAGGGAAGTGGAGAGGAGAAATTGGCAGGGGTTGGCCGAGCTTGAGTGCTCAAATTGGTGTGAGGAGGAGGGGGAGGAGGTGTCCTTTTATAGGGGAGGAGAGGGGCACCTTAGGAATATCTCAAAATATTATTTTATATTAAAGTCAAAATCGGTTTATAATGGTTCCAAAGGGTCTTATTTCGAAGCTAAAGTAAGGATGGGTCGAAATCCTATCAACCAATAGAATTTAGACAAGTTTAAGATATTATTTTAACCTTATCAATTAGATTTAACTCTAAGTTAATTAATTTAACTTTTACCGTGTCTTTTTGTTTTCTTTCACTATATGGTTAATACACTTACTATAACATGCCAAACGAACCCCAAATTGTTTATTATTAATATATATATCCTTATCTAAGTCATTTGGCCGAACCTTAGATTTTTAGGAATAAAATAACAATTAATAATATAATATTTGATTTAAAAACTATTTTGTGTCAATTTTGACACTATTTGATATATGATTTTTGTGAAAGTCATAACAGAATTACATGTTCGAACCAAGTTGATTAAATCAACACTAATATATCATAGTAACCTAGAAAATTAGTGTAATTCATAAAAAGTCTTAAATTACATTTATTTTGGTATTTATATTATCAATTATGTCAATATTTCATTAATAAGATAATTACTGCATCATTTTTGTGTCATAAATAAATTATATTATTTGATGTCTAAAAATTACAAATAAAATACCATCATGTAGGAAATCTTTTTAGCTTTCTAATGAATATTTATAGTCGAATTTATCTTATGTATAACCCCATATTAAAAATGATTTACTTATTAAACTTTGATTTTAACTATTTTAACCCTTCTTTAAATAAATTAATAATAAATGTCCTAATCTAATCCAAGTGGGCCTAAATGGTCATAGTTTATTCCTAAGTTTGTTTTTGGTCGAATTACACTTGTCCAATAGAATTAGGACATGTGTTAGGGTAATATTAATATCATATTTACCCTTAGTTACCTTATTTACTATTAACTGTGGTAAAAAAAGTAAAAAGTTACTATTCACCAAAAAATTATTTTCATCTCATTGAACCACATTTTAGTCCTTGATATTAACCGTGTCTCTCGGATTTTCGAAATTCCATTCACAGAAGCGGTAAAATTAAGTTTTATGCAAAATTCAGTTTTTAACCTACCACTTAGTAGTTTCACTATTCATCAAAAATTGATGTTTTTCAGAACAATGCCAAAATTTCATCCCAAGCTATATTTCATATTCCGAATTCAAAAATGAAGTCTATTTTACCAAATTCATAACATAAAAGTTGCATTAATTAATTTTATAATTAAATCCCGCTGTTAAAACAAATAGCGTGTTTTTAAGAAACAATATCTATCAAAAGATTGACACTTGTTTATGTCTAGTTTAAATGTGAAACTACATCCAATGACCAACATTGTATTAAATTGTAAAAATATATTCTAAATATACTTTAAAACCACTCAAATTAATGATTTATCACTATTAATTATTTCGATTAAAAAAGTTGTTTTTAATTATAATTTAGTAATTTTCACTATTCATCAGAATATGAAAGTTATCCGAAAAGTACCAAAATTTCACCTTAGGCTAAATTCGATACTCCGAATCCAAAAATGAAGTCCATTTTGAGAGTTAAAATTTCTAAAATTTAAAAAGTGGTTATTACTATTCATAACGGCTAGTTTTAATAATATTTTAATAGCATATCATTGTTTCGTGAAACTCAGGATTACGTACCACACACGCTATCGAGGGAGGTTGCGATTGCGTGTAATGCAAGGCAAGTCAAGGATGCGTGTTGTGCAAGCTCCTTTTGGTGTAGCGTATAACACAAGATATTAGTAAAATAAGAAAGAATATTTTTCATAAAATCTCGGGCTGTTACATTCTACCCCCCTTAAAATGAATTTCGCCCTCGAAATTCGTCGGGGTTATAAATGGTTTACTATTCGAAAGTTTCTTTAATAGAAACCCACATCGTAAAAGAGAATACCAAAACTTGGCTTTAAAAACTAAAGTATGAAATGTAACGATTACCCAAATAAACTAATCACTGGGTTTCCACATAGGTGAAAATATGGATATGGAAGAGAAATCTAATCATCATGTTCTGATGGAGAGTGGTAGAGAACATGGCTATGGAAAAGCCAGTAATCACAAATCCATAAATTTGTGACGATCTAAGGTACCATCTGATTCATCAGGTATAAGATCACTAGGACAACATTTTTGGTTTTCAAGATCATTAGAATAAATACTTACTTTATTTTGATACAATATCACTGTTGTTCGTGCCTTGAACAATTTCCACTTCATCTCTTAAATAAATGAAGTTGAATTTGTTATTCGTGAAGTGTTAGCAGATCATGTGATAGAATGACGGGTCATTCCATCTGTCTCAAACAAAAGGTAAGCAAAAGTTATTAAATATACATAAGTCATTCTATAGTCAGATTAATCATATATAGTTCCTAAAATGGACTTATACTTCATATATCATACTGCTTAATATAATAAAACTAGCTTCTACTAAACAGGGACTTCCTGTAGGTCAGTGGTAGGCGATAAAGGCCAGTCGCACTTCGGTTGTGGGTTCGATTCCTACAGCCTTGTCCGAAGCGATGGGTTGTCGCCCGTCCTGTAGGTTGTCCCTTTTTCTAAAACTACGTTACTATAACATCCCATCAATAATATCAAAAATCTTCTATCCTTAAACAATACTAACTTATGTCCAACATAATCCAGTCTAATCTTTAGGCTTATACATAATACTGCAGTCCACTCTCATAATATAGTGACAACGATTACCAGAGATTTAATACTGTCGTTGATCCCCACATATCATAAGGTACGTCTTGTTGGTCACATTCCAAACATTCAAAGTCCTTAATCGTGTATTCTCTTGAATACCTTAGTGAAAACATGAGTGCAGTTAAAAGTTAACACTTTCCACATACCAAAATCCTCAAAATTCTATATACTCAAACCATGATATCACTTAGTCCTTATATCAATCATGAGCTCATGAATACTATTAAACATTTCATTTTCTCGTCTTCATTATGCGCATATCATCTTATTTCCAAAAAATATCTCAATCACTTTGAATACCACATCAATAAATATTGCAATACTCAATGATACAACATTATTTTGGAATCCCATTACATAAACACTTAATCATTCCACCACATCGTTGTCATATTCAACATTGTCAATAGTGATCGCATGTGATTTCCCTTTGTCCTTTGCCTTCAGTGGTTGCTCATGTTGATCATCACTAACCCTTGGATTAGGGCAATTATTAGCATAATGCCCCATTTCCTTGCACTTGAAGCATTGAAGTGTTGGCGGTGCGTTCTCTGCAGTGTTTGCTTTATTCACATCATTAGAAACCCTTTTTCCATTACTTCGACACTCAGCTGCTCGATGACCTTCTTTTCCACACTTAAAACATTTTCTAGTCCCTTTAAGACAATCTCCACCATGCTTCTTTCCACACTTTGTGCATAAGGAAACATTCATCTTCTTTTCACCATTATTCTGAGATTTCTCCTTGAACTCCATCTTTCGTTTCTTGTCAAAACCATGAGATGGATATGTAACACCAACTTCCATTTCTACCTTGATAGCACAACGCACAATTTCTTCATAGCTACTGAAGTCTCTTATAGCTAATGCCCTTCGAAGACTTGGTTTTAAGCCACTGAAAAATCGATCAACTTTACTTTCAGGTTGGATGATAATTCCAGAAGCATACCTTGCAAGTCTTGTAAAATTTGCTTCATAGGTACCAACAGATTCATCGTCCCTTTGCTTCAGTTCAAGAAACTCTTTCTCTATCTTTGTTCGAAGAATACGAGAAAAGTACTTACTGAAAAACAAGTTCTTGAACTCGTCCCATTCCATGGACTCAATTTCATCTCTTGGCCTCGTATTCTTGATAAGATTCCACCATTGATCAGCTTCACCTTCCAAACGATATACTGCTAAGATGACTTTATCATGTTCAGAACATTGAAGAACTGAAAATATCTTTTCAGTAGTACTAATCCATTGTTCAGCAACTAATGGATCAGTAGACCCACTGAAAGAAGGTGGGCGTTGCCTCATGAAGGACTCAATAGAATATTGTTCCCTTCTCTGCTCATTTGGAAGTCCAGAATGATTCATAGCTTGTGTAAGTATAGCAATAAGATTTTGCACTCCATCTCCCATAACATTTGTTTGTTCAGGAGGGCAATCATTGCATTGTCCATTGCATTGATCAACACGGTTCCTTCGGGTTCCAGCCATCGTCTAAAACCCATAAAGAATAGTGTGAGAGGCAAAAATCATGCTAGGGAAAACAACATAATAAAGGGGGAGTACCTTCAATATCCAACATCTTAGGTTTAATTCTATGATCGTTAGCGTAATTCTATTACTATAACCTATACGTATACTTAACCTTAGAGACATCCCTAGACATACCTTAGAAATATCTCTAGGGATCTCACTAACGTTTTCGCATCCTAGTTTCCAAAGGTTGACTAAACCTTTCCTCTGATACCAACTGTAGAGACCCGAAGCCTGACGTACATGGACTTTACATTACTTTTGCGGAATACTTAGTACATTACAAAAACACACACACAAGGACCGTAATAGTTTAGTGTCTTTGGAAACTCGGACTATAATCTTCTAATCGTGGTGAAAGATCTTCAACATCTCCCATAAAGATCTTCCTTTTTTTTTACCTAAAACCTTTCTTTATATCCTGGGGAAAAGAAAACATAAAAGGGTGAGCTCAAATGCTCAGTAAGGGTAAACAAAAGAAATATCAATCACATCATATTCATAAGAACATAACATTTTGGAAATCATAACCTGCAAAAGAGAGCATAATTTCATAACATGGGATAAATCATGGCAGTGAAATGTAATCACAATAATCATAACATAAAACATGGAACTTTGTGGCATACACACATAATCATAGAGAATCATTTCTTGTTAGTCAAGACTCATTGCCAAGACTATCTTAGTGGACAAAGTCCCTTTCTGAATCGAGTAATCCTCGTTTCAGTCCTGTTTCACTGAACCGGTATAACCTACCATTCCAGCCATGTCTATCTCATGAGATATAAAATCTTTACCCAATGCATTGGAGGGAGATATAGGTCCCACCCATCTCTTAATGAATCCTTTCTTATGTGTGCCACAAAATCATAAATCATACATCATCGCATAACCCATGTAATAAAAATGGGATTCTTAAACAACATGACATCATAAAACCATTCATATAAGATAAAGGAATTCATAAAAATAATTCCATCACAACATAGTCAAATCAATGTAAAAATATGGATAAAAACAGAACCCTTTATTATCTTATATGGAAAATAATTTTGATAAAACACTTGAATTGAATTCTTGATGAAAATATCCTTTCTTCTTCAAAATCAATTTCTTTTCACAAAACGTCATGAAATTTTAAAAGAAAGAGATTTTATTGAAAATAGTCATGAAATCTTTTGAAGGAAGCTTCATGAAAATAAGGCTTTATAAAACCGTAAAAATCCGTTCGTGCCGTATAAGTTAAAAAAAACATTCTTCGTACTTTTTTCGGAAAAGTCAAAAAGTACCTCGTACGGAAAAACGACAAAAGATTCCTTTCATATTCTTTACTAAAAACTCACCTAAGGGTAAAATTGGATTTAAACTATTGCAAGTGGATGGAAACAATATTACATATTGAGGGAACATGGATGTGGATGATAAAATACACCCCAGTAAATACTTACGAATAAACAATCTCGAATAAAAATGAGATTGTGATATTTTCCCTTACCTTAGGTCCGACTTGCTTTGTAAGTGTCCGAACCTCCTGTATAATGATTTAAATCATGTTATTGACTTATTACAGAATCATATTCATTGTTATGATATCATATATGGTTCACTTATGACATTATATTACCCGTTCTTTTGTAAATTCCATGTTAAAGAAGCGTTTTGGGTAAAATCGTTTCATTTATCGTAGGTGTTTTGACTTGTTGTTCTTGACATAATTATTACTTATATCATGATTTACTTACTTCCAGAATATAAAATATGATTTATATATCATATATATTCAGTATATATATATATATATAATAGGTAGATAAATAAAATGAAAAACACCGTTCATGGGGACGGTAGTCCGTACGTACGCATGAACGCTGTTTTCCTTTCCTTATTGTCTTGAAATGGAAGTAAGTAGATGAAATACATATGTATATATATATACATAAATCCAGTAGCTTTATAATGTCATATATTTCATTATTATTTCTTATATATACATTATAATCATTCTTAAATGGTTAACATGGAGAATGAATCTCATCGCGTCGTGGAGACGGTATTCCGTACGTACGCACGAGCGATGATATCATTTCTATAAATATTGAATTGAATTGGAGTGTATTATACAATATATCAGAATCAATATGATGTTGTAATAACTATGTATAGTTATTCTTTTCACCATTATACCAATCCATGTAAGGTGGTGGTGGAAAATAGATTACACCACGGCGTGGAGACGGTATTCCGTACGTACGCACGCGCGGTGATTTCTTTTTCCGTAGGATGGATAGATGGTGAAATAGGGTTGTTTCATACTTATAATAACATATCAGTATATGAGTGATACTGATGTTATTACTTCATAATGAAACAACCTAAGAAGAAGAAGTGGAAGAAGAAATAAAGATGAAAGAATTGGTAACGGTAATTACCTCTTCTTTGAAGTGCCTCTTTGAGACCTCCTCTTAGGGCACTAAAATTGGTCTTTGAGGAAGACCAGAACCTCTAGGATGTTGCTAGGGAAGTGGAGAGGAGAAATTGGCAGGGGTTGGCCGAGCTTGAGTGCTCAAATTGGTGTGAGGAGGAGGGGGAGGAGGTGTCCTTTTATAGGGGAGGAGAGGGGCACCTTAGGAATATCTCAAAATATTATTTTATATTAAAGTCAAAATCGGTTTATAATGGTTCCAAAGGGTCTTATTTCGAAGCTAAAGTAAGGATGGGTCGAAATCCTATCAACCAATAGAATTTAGACAAGTTTAAGATATTATTTTAACCTTATCAATTAGATTTAACTCTAAGTTAATTAATTTAACTTTTACCGTGTCTTTTTGTTTTCTTTCACTATATGGTTAATACACTTACTATAACATGCCAAACGAACCCCAAATTGTTTATTATTAATATATATATCCTTATCTAAGTCATTTGGCCGAACCTTAGATTTTTAGGAATAAAATAACAATTAATAATATAATATTTGATTTAAAAACTATTTTGTGTCAATTTTGACACTATTTGATATATGATTTTTGTGAAAGTCATAACAGAATTACATGTTCGAACCAAGTTGATTAAATCAACACTAATATATCATAGTAACATAGAAAATTAGTTTAATTCATAAAAAGTCTTAAATTACATTTATTTTGGTATTTATATTATCAATTATGTCAATATTTCATTAATAAGATAATTACTGCATCATTTTTGTGTCATAAATAAATTATATTATTTGATGTCTAAAAATTACAAATAAAATACCATCATGTAGGAAATCTTTTTAGCTTTCTAATGAATATTTATAGTCGAATTTATCTTATGTATAACCCCATATTAAAAATGATTTACTTATTAAACTTTGATTTTAACTATTTTAACCCTTCTTTAAATAAATTAATAATAAATGTCCTAATCTAATCCAAGTGGGCCTAAATGGTCATAGTTTATTCCTAAGTTTGTTTTTGGTCGAATTACACTTGTCCAATAGAATTAGGACATGTGTTAGGGTAATATTAATATCATATTTACCCTTAGTTACCTTATTTACTATTAACTGTGGTAAAAAAAGTAAAAAGTTATTATTCACCAAAAAATTATTTTCATCTCATTGAACCACATTTTAGTCCTTGATATTAACCGTGTCTCTCGGATTTTCGAAATTCCATTCACAGAAGCGGTAAAATTAAGTTTTATGCAAAATTCAGTTTTTAACCTACCACTTAGTAGTTTCACTATTCATCAAAAATTGATGTTTTTCAGAACAATGCCAAAATTTCATCCCAAGCTATATTTCATATTCCGAATTCAAAAATGAAGTCTATTTTACCAAATTCATAACATAAAAGTTGCATTAATTAATTTTATAATTAAATCCCGCTGTTAAAACAAATAGCGTGTTTTTAAGAAACAATATCTATCAAAAGATTGACACTTGTTTATGTCTAGTTTAAATGTGAAACTACATCCAATGACCAACATTGTATTAAATTGTAAAAATATATTCTAAATATACTTTAAAACCACTCAAATTAATGATTTATCACTATTAATTATTTCGATTAAAAAAGTTGTTTTTAATTATAATTTAGTAATTTTCACTATTCATCAGAATATGAAAGTTATCCGAAAAGTACCAAAATTTCACCTTAGGCTAAATTCGATACTCCGAATCCAAAAATGAAGTCCATTTTGAGAGTTAAAATTTCTAAAATTTAAAAAGTGGTTATTACTATTCATAACGGCTAGTTTTAATAATATTTTAATAGCATATCATTGTTTCGTGAAACTCAGGATTACGTACCACACACGCTATCGAGGGAGGTTGCGATTGCGTGTAATGCAAGGCAAGTCAAGGATGCGTGTTGTGCAAGCTCCTTTTGGTGTAGCGTATAACACAAGATATTAGTAAAATAAGAAAGAATATTTTTCATAAAATCTCGGGCTGTTACATTCTACCCCCCTTAAAATGAATTTCGCCCTCGAAATTCGTCGGGGTTATAAATGGTTTACTATTCGAAAGTTTCTTTAATAGAAACCCACATCGTAAAAGAGAATACCAAAACTTGGCTTTAAAAACTAAAGTATGAAATGTAACGATTACCCAAATAAACTAATCACTGGGTTTCCACATAGGTGAAAATATGGATATGGAAGAGAAATCTAATCATCATGTTCTGATGGAGAGTGGTAGAGAACATGGCTATGGAAAAGCCAGTAATCACAAATCCATAAATTTGTGACGATCTAAGGTACCATCTGATTCATCAGGTATAAGATCACTAGGACAACATTTTTGGTTTTCAAGATCATTAGAATAAATACTTACTTTATTTTGATACAATATCACTGTTGTTCGTGCCTTGAACAATTTCCACTTCATCTCTTAAATAAATGAAGTTGAATTTGTTATTCGTGAAGTGTTAGCAGATCATGTGATAGAATGACGGGTCATTCCATCTGTCTCAAACAAAAGGTAAGCAAAAGTTATTAAATATACATAAGTCATTCTATAGTCAGATTAATCATATATAGTTCCTAAAATGGACTTATACTTCATATATCATACTGCTTAATATAATAAAACTAGCTTCTACTAAACAGGGACTTCCTGTAGGTCAGTGGTAGGCGATAAAGGCCAGTCGCACTTCGGTTGTGGGTTCGATTCCTACAGCCTTGTCCGAAGCGATGGGTTGTCGCCCGTCCTGTAGGTTGTCCCTTTTTCTAAAACTACGTTACTATAACATCCCATCAATAATATCAAAAATCTTCTATCCTTAAACAATACTAACTTATGTCCAACATAATCCAGTCTAATCTTTAGGCTTATACATAATACTGCAGTCCACTCTCATAATATAGTGACAACGATTACCAGAGATTTAATACTGTCGTTGATCCCCACATATCATAAGGTACGTCTTGTTGGTCACATTCCAAACATTCAAAGTCCTTAATCGTGTATTCTCTTGAATACCTTAGTGAAAACATGAGTGCAGTTAAAAGTTAACACTTTCCACATACCAAAATCCTCAAAATTCTATATACTCAAACCATGATATCACTTAGTCCTTATATCAATCATGAGCTCATGAATACTATTAAACATTTCATTTTCTCGTCTTCATTATGCGCATATCATCTTATTTCCAAAAAATATCTCAATCACTTTGAATACCACATCAATAAATATTGCAATACTCAATGATACAACATTATTTTGGAATCCCATTACATAAACACTTAATCATTCCACCACATCGTTGTCATATTCAACATTGTCAATAGTGATCGCATGTGATTTCCCTTTGTCCTTTGCCTTCAGTGGTTGCTCATGTTGATCATCACTAACCCTTGGATTAGGGCAATTATTAGCATAATGCCCCATTTCCTTGCACTTGAAGCATTGAAGTGTTGGCGGTGCGTTCTCTGCAGTGTTTGCTTTATTCACATCATTAGAAACCCTTTTTCCATTACTTCGACACTCAGCTGCTCGATGACCTTCTTTTCCACACTTAAAACATTTTCTAGTCCCTTTAAGACAATCTCCACCATGCTTCTTTCCACACTTTGTGCATAAGGAAACATTCATCTTCTTTTCACCATTATTCTGAGATTTCTCCTTGAACTCCATCTTTCGTTTCTTGTCAAAACCATGAGATGGATATGTAACACCAACTTCCATTTCTACCTTGATAGCACAACGCACAATTTCTTCATAGCTACTGAAGTCTCTTATAGCTAATGCCCTTCGAAGACTTGGTTTTAAGCCACTGAAAAATCGATCAACTTTACTTTCAGGTTGGATGATAATTCCAGAAGCATACCTTGCAAGTCTTGTAAAATTTGCTTCATAGGTACCAACAGATTCATCGTCCCTTTGCTTCAGTTCAAGAAACTCTTTCTCTATCTTTGTTCGAAGAATACGAGAAAAGTACTTACTGAAAAACAAGTTCTTGAACTCGTCCCATTCCATGGACTCAATTTCATCTCTTGGCCTCGTATTCTTGATAAGATTCCACCATTGATCAGCTTCACCTTCCAAACGATATACTGCTAAGATGACTTTATCATGTTCAGAACATTGAAGAACTGAAAATATCTTTTCAGTAGTACTAATCCATTGTTCAGCAACTAATGGATCAGTAGACCCACTGAAAGAAGGTGGACGTTGCCTCATGAAGGACTCAATAGAATATTGTTCCCTTCTCTGCTCATTTGGAAGTCCAGAATGATTCATAGCTTGTGTAAGTATAGCAATAAGATTTTGCACTCCATCTCCCATAACATTTGTTTGTTCAGGAGGGCAATCATTGCATTGTCCATTGCATTGATCAACACGGTTCCTTCGGGTTCCAGCCATCGTCTAAAACCCATAAAGAATAGTGTGAGAGGCAAAAATCATGCTAGGGAAAACAACATAATAAAGGGGGAGTACCTTCAATATCCAACATCTTAGGTTTAATTCTATGATCGTTAGCGTAATTCTATTACTATAACCTATACGTATACTTAACCTTAGAGACATCCCTAGACATACCTTAGAAATATCTCTAGGGATCTCACTAACGTTTTCGCATCCTAGTTTCCAAAGGTTGACTAAACCTTTCCTCTGATACCAACTGTAGAGACCCGAAGCCTGACGTACATGGACTTTACATTACTTTTGCGGAATACTTAGTACATTACAAAAACACACACACAAGGACCGTAATAGTTTAGTGTCTTTGGAAACTCGGACTATAATCTTCTAATCGTGGTGAAAGATCTTCAACATCTCCCATAAAGATCTTCCTTTTTTTTTACCTAAAACCTTTCTTTATATCCTGGGGAAAAGAAAACATAAAAGGGTGAGCTCAAATGCTCAGTAAGGGTAAACAAAAGAAATATCAATCACATCATATTCATAAGAACATAACATTTTGGAAATCATAACCTGCAAAAGAGAGCATAATTTCATAACATGGGATAAATCATGGCAGTGAAATGTAATCACAATAATCATAACATAAAACATGGAACTTTGTGGCATACACACATAATCATAGAGAATCATTTCTTGTTAGTCAAGACTCATTGCCAAGACTATCTTAGTGGACAAAGTCCCTTTCTGAATCGAGTAATCCTCGTTTCAGTCCTGTTTCACTGAACCGGTATAACCTACCATTCCAGCCATGTCTATCTCATGAGATATAAAATCTTTACCCAATGCATTGGAGGGAGATATAGGTCCCACCCATCTCTTAATGAATCCTTTCTTATGTGTGCCACAAAATCATAAATCATACATCATCGCATAACCCATGTAATAAAAATGGGATTCTTAAACAACATGACATCATAAAACCATTCATATAAGATAAAGGAATTCATAAAAATAATTCCATCACAACATAGTCAAATCAATGTAAAAATATGGATAAAAACAGAACCCTTTATTATCTTATATGGAAAATAATTTTGATAAAACACTTGAATTGAATTCTTGATGAAAATATCCTTTCTTCTTCAAAATCAATTTCTTTTCACAAAACGTCATGAAATTTTAAAAGAAAGAGATTTTATTGAAAATAGTCATGAAATCTTTTGAAGGAAGCTTCATGAAAATAAGGCTTTATAAAACCGTAAAAATCCGTTCGTGCCGTATAAGTTAAAAAAAACATTCTTCGTACTTTTTTCGGAAAAGTCAAAAAGTACCTCGTACGGAAAAACGACAAAAGATTCCTTTCATATTCTTTACTAAAAACTCACCTAAGGGTAAAATTGGATTTAAACTATTGCAAGTGGATGGAAACAATATTACATATTGAGGGAACATGGATGTGGATGATAAAATACACCCCAGTAAATACTTACGAATAAACAATCTCGAATAAAAATGAGATTGTGATATTTTCCCTTACCTTAGGTCCGACTTGCTTTGTAAGTGTCCGAACCTCCTGTATAATGATTTAAATCATGTTATTGACTTATTACAGAATCATATTCATTGTTATGATATCATATATGGTTCACTTATGACATTATATTACCCGTTCTTTTGTAAATTCCATGTTAAAGAAGCGTTTTGGGTAAAATCGTTTCATTTATCGTAGGTGTTTTGACTTGTTGTTCTTGACATAATTATTACTTATATCATGATTTACTTACTTCCAGAATATAAAATATGATTTATATATCATATATATTCAGTATATATATATATATATAATAGGTAGATAAATAAAATGAAAAACACCGTTCATGGGGACGGTAGTCCGTACGTACGCATGAACGCTGTTTTCCTTTCCTTATTGTCTTGAAATGGAAGTAAGTAGATGAAATACATATGTATATATATATACATAAATCCAGTAGCTTTATAATGTCATATATTTCATTATTATTTCTTATATATACATTATAATCATTCTTAAATGGTTAACATGGAGAATGAATCTCATCGCGTCGTGGAGACGGTATTCCGTACGTACGCACGAGCGATGATATCATTTCTATAAATATTGAATTGAATTGGAGTGTATTATACAATATATCAGAATCAATATGATGTTGTAATAACTATGTATAGTTATTCTTTTCACCATTATACCAATCCATGTAAGGTGGTGGTGGAAAATAGATTACACCACGGCGTGGAGACGGTATTCCGTACGTACGCACGCGCGGTGATTTCTTTTTCCGTAGGATGGATAGATGGTGAAATAGGGTTGTTTCATACTTATAATAACATATCAGTATATGAGTGATACTGATGTTATTACTTCATAATGAAACAACCTAAGAAGAAGAAGTGGAAGAAGAAATAAAGATGAAAGAATTGGTAACGGTAATTACCTCTTCTTTGAAGTGCCTCTTTGAGACCTCCTCTTAGGGCACTAAAATTGGTCTTTGAGGAAGACCAGAACCTCTAGGATGTTGCTAGGGAAGTGGAGAGGAGAAATTGGCAGGGGTTGGCCGAGCTTGAGTGCTCAAATTGGTGTGAGGAGGAGGGGGAGGAGGTGTCCTTTTATAGGGGAGGAGAGGGGCACCTTAGGAATATCTCAAAATATTATTTTATATTAAAGTCAAAATCGGTTTATAATGGTTCCAAAGGGTCTTATTTCGAAGCTAAAGTAAGGATGGGTCGAAATCCTATCAACCAATAGAATTTAGACAAGTTTAAGATATTATTTTAACCTTATCAATTAGATTTAACTCTAAGTTAATTAATTTAACTTTTACCGTGTCTTTTTGTTTTCTTTCACTATATGGTTAATACACTTACTATAACATGCCAAACGAACCCCAAATTGTTTATTATTAATATATATATCCTTATCTAAGTCATTTGGCCGAACCTTAGATTTTTAGGAATAAAATAACAATTAATAATATAATATTTGATTTAAAAACTATTTTGTGTCAATTTTGACACTATTTGATATATGATTTTTGTGAAAGTCATAACAGAATTACATGTTCGAACCAAGTTGATTAAATCAACACTAATATATCATAGTAACCTAGAAAATTAGTGTAATTCATAAAAAGTCTTAAATTACATTTATTTTGGTATTTATATTATCAATTATGTCAATATTTCATTAATAAGATAATTACTGCATCATTTTTGTGTCATAAATAAATTATATTATTTGATGTCTAAAAATTACAAATAAAATACCATCATGTAGGAAATCTTTTTATCTTTCTAATGAATATTTATAGTCGAATTTATCTTATGTATAACCCCATATTAAAAATGATTTACTTATTAAACTTTGATTTTAACTATTTTAACCCTTCTTTAAATAAATTAATAATAAATGTCCTAATCTAATCCAAGTGGGCCTAAATGGTCATAGTTTATTCCTAAGTTTGTTTTTGGTCGAATTACACTTGTCCAATAGAATTAGGACATGTGTTAGGGTAATATTAATATCATATTTACCCTTAGTTACCTTATTTACTATTAACTGTGGTAAAAAAAGTAAAAAGTTACTATTCACCAAAAAATTATTTTCATCTCATTGAACCACATTTTAGTCCTTGATATTAACCGTGTCTCTCGGATTTTCGAAATTCCATTCACAGAAGCGGTAAAATTAAGTTTTATGCAAAATTCAGTTTTTAACCTACCACTTAGTAGTTTCACTATTCATCAAAAATTGATGTTTTTCAGAACAATGCCAAAATTTCATCCCAAGCTATATTTCATATTCCGAATTCAAAAATGAAGTCTATTTTACCAAATTCATAACATAAAAGTTGCATTAATTAATTTTATAATTAAATCCCGCTGTTAAAACAAATAGCGTGTTTTTAAGAAACAATATCTATCAAAAGATTGACACTTGTTTATGTCTAGTTTAAATGTGAAACTACATCCAATGACCAACATTGTATTAAATTGTAAAAATATATTCTAAATATACTTTAAAACCACTCAAATTAATGATTTATCACTATTAATTATTTCGATTAAAAAAGTTGTTTTTAATTATAATTTAGTAATTTTCACTATTCATCAGAATATGAAAGTTATCCGAAAAGTACCAAAATTTCACCTTAGGCTAAATTCGATACTCCGAATCCAAAAATGAAGTCCATTTTGAGAGTTAAAATTTCTAAAATTTAAAAAGTGGTTATTACTATTCATAACGGCTAGTTTTAATAATATTTTAATAGCATATCATTGTTTCGTGAAACTCAGGATTACGTACCACACACGCTATCGAGGGAGGTTGCGATTGCGTGTAATGCAAGGCAAGTCAAGGATGCGTGTTGTGCAAGCTCCTTTTGGTGTAGCGTATAACACAAGATATTAGTAAAATAAGAAAGAATATTTTTCATAAAATCTCGGGCTGTTACAATATCTACTCATATCTGAAAAGTAAATTATCTACATCAATACCCACATCTGCAAGGTTTCCATCAATTTTCAAAGCTAAACTGAGGCCTAGAAAGCACCTTTCTTTGAGCGGACCGATGGCCCTAGTAGTGCCTCATAAGGAAGTGAAACGCTTACCATCAATTTTTATTCCAGTGGAATATTCTACTAGCATGGTTGTGGTGGAAACAATGCTTTTGAGTTAATTTGTGCCTCTACTATTATTTCCCACCATATTTCAGTGATGGGTGGTCTAGAAGAGAAATAATTTTAATGAAGAGATCTGGGGACTACTATTCTAGGTAGAGATACCTTTAGAAGGCTTTGATCAAATTAATGCTCCCAAAGGTGTCACTTTTGAAGATCATCCCACTGAGGTCAAGGACTTCCTTCGATACCTTGATGAAATTATGGAAATTGTAAAGGGTCGGATCCACTATTTTCCTTTGGCATAGAGAATGATGGTCTAGGGAACATTGGAGGTTGTTGTGGATAAACAGGGTTGTCTTATCAGTGAGTAAATGGTAAGACTAATCTTGATGCCTTATTCAAAGGGCCATGGTGTTGTTATAACTATACTAATGACTTTTTTGTTTCCATTGATATAGAAGTAATACACAAAATACCGGCCACTCCATCTATCCTTAGTATATTCTATTGAGGGTAGGGATACTAGAGATGAATTGGGTAGTGACTAGGGGATCAATGATGAGAGTTCCCCAGGTCAACTAGACTGATGAGGGTGGTGATTTATTTCCTTAGGGAATCATATTCTATACTTCCATCAGTGAAATACTCAACACCTTTGGCATTGGAACCTTCTGAGCACCCTTCCTCAGAGAGGAAAGGGAAAAGAAAGCACTCTGAGCTATTAGAGCCCTCTCCCCCAGAATCCTCAAGTAAGATTTTCACTTTACCCTTTCCCTTTTTTGGACCATTCCAGAAACTCATTATAGTTTTTCAAAAATATGTAGGTTCTCGCTGATTCCTCTTAGATTAAAATGCATCTATTCTTGTGAATACAGGTGATCATTTAGTTTCTTCAGTATAACCTTCACTTCTAGGCCCATCCTGTAAATAATTATAGGCATTTTAAATTTCATCTCAATTAGACTTGGTGTTTTCTACTGATATCTCGATAGTCATGACATTTGACCCAGCACAAGCAAACACACTCCTAGAAGGAACCAATGTTAGTAGCTACTCTAATACTAATTTTTCTTTAATGGGGGGAATGTTTTGGAAAAGGTGAACTCTTATCCAAAAACTAAATGCATGGTTCACTTTGTTTCATTTCATTTGACATTTCTTTCTCTATTGTATCCCTTAAAAGAAACAACCAAAGTATGACTTCAAAGAAAGCACTAGTATTGTCACCAAGCCACTCTTCACAAGAGTGTATTGCCTCTTCACTGGAGGATTGGGTTGGGGAAATATACATTGCCAGTGATGCAACCAAGAAAGGTATTTTTCCAACATCGGTCATATCTATTGGTTACTTGATGATATAAAACCATATATCCTTAAAATGATAAACCTTTATGCCTATTTTTATAGTGCCTTTACCCTAGATCTTAGAAGTTCTGGTCCCTTCTTTCTAGGAAATTCCTATGACTGAGTCAACTAACACATAGGCCAACTCCCTACCTACTTCATTAAATACCAAGAACATGACTCCCTCGCTCAATAAATTACTCTATGAATATATTCTTGTTCCCAGGTTGGGATTGAGTTTAGAGTCTACATCACTTTATTATTTGGTGTAGTGGCAAGTGTGGAGGGTAATTTGGGCCTAAATTTTGAAGGCCCCTTTAGAGGGATGAAGGATTGGCTGGGTCATATTTGGTTCATTTTCACCACCCTTTGTTATGAGGGTTTTTATTATAGTTATCTTCATGTCTGGGTAAAGGAAGTGATATCTATAAGGTAATAAAGGAGGGCCCTTGAAATAAGGGTAGTAGCCGCTGAGGCTTCCTCTTTTATAATAAAAAAGTCGGTATAAGGCCTTAAATAAACCTCCCCAATGTGTAGTGGAGGTATCTACTCATCGGGACATGGTCAGCACTGAGAAGGTTGAAATCTTCCATTTAAATCCTGAAATTGGCCTTCTTCAGGAAGAGTTATCTTAGTTGTAGTATGCACTTCAAATATCAAATAAAACTATACTAGAGTAACAAGGGATGCTCTACAGGTTGGAGAAGGCTAGGATTGATGTTTTTGCTAGGGAAGAGTCATTGTAGTGGATTACTGAGGCAGAAATTGAATATGTTTATCTATTGTGACAATCCATTGCCTCCCTGGAGAAAAAGTATTCAAAACTTAAGGACTCTTCCAAATGAATGTTGTAATGAGATTTTAGTTTTGTGACTCTTCCCTTATTTGTATATTCATGGGAGAGATTCTGGTATTTAGAGATCACCCCTTCTGTATGTTATCAATGAAAAAATATTTTGAAGTTTACATGTCATTGTCTATATTTACTTCATTCATGATGTTCATGAAATTTCATTGATCTTAAGTCTTATGATTCATCAATGATGCCCATCCTTTATACAATACCAAATAAACCTAAACACCTGGATTTGAATGCTTAAATCACAACATGTTTTTCTTGATAAATCCTCATAAATTCCCACCAAAATGAGATTCCTTATTAATATACATGCTCCAGTTTTCTTGAGATCACTTGATTTTAAAAGTTATAATTTGGGTAAAACATATCCCCTAGAGGAAGAATGGTCTAATTTTTTTCAAAGTCAATGGAATTGGTGAGCATAGATTCATTTTTTCTAGGGAAAATCATGATCTTTATAATATTTATATATTTTTATTTTATATTTCCCTAACTTTTTTCTAAGATTCATATAGGGGAATTCTTAGTGAGTGCAGACTCATATTTTTCTAAGGCCATCCTCTTACAGGTTTTCTACCTAACAAGTTTTATGACTTTTATATTGTATGAGTTCTCAATATTTCCTAGAGCACAAAAAGTACATATCTAGTGAGCAGAGACTTGACTTTTCCCAATAAGCACATTTTGTTTTTTTAATCTAGCGAGCATTGTATTTATTTTAGTTAGCTATTTTAAGGTCTTACAAACTAGACCATTGTTGTTCTATAGTTTAGGGTCCTTCAGCTTAGACTGTCTACTGCTGGTAATATACCATTTGTGAATTAATGTTCTCCATGAGTTTTAATTTCATGCAATAATGAAATTTATCATATATTTTAACTTTATATATTAAGGACATATTCTATGTAGTTTAACGTCATGTGGTAAGGATATATTCCATGTTGTTTAACATCATATGGTAAGGACATCATCCGTCTAGTTTAACACCATCCGGTGAGAACATATTCTGTATATTTTAACATCATATGGTAAAGATGAATTCAGTTTAGTTTAAAATCATGTGGTAAGGATGTAAAAATGATATTTAGTTTAAATACTTGATTCTAGGACATTATTGATGAATACGGAATGGGGAATACATATCGAGGATGGACCAAAAAACCTGAAGGTGATGATTTCTACCGTGGTGTTTCCAGGGCTCAGGAGGATTAGAGTTCCTTTCCTGTAAGGAGGAGATATACATCGATAGAATGGTCAAACAAAGGTGTTTTCACTCTTTTACATGGGTTGTGAAAGATTTTGGAGATGTTATTAGTGGATAATGAAATATTATGGAAGATGATTCCACATGGATAGTTGGAGTATAGGTGGCATAATTCATAACCAAAAAGTTTGAATTGATGAATATGGAATGGGGAAGACATACTAGGGATGACCCAACACACCCTAAGGTGTTGAGTTCTGCCATAGTGTTACCAAGGATCATGAGGATATAAGTTCCTTACTTGGAAGGAGGAGATTCCTCTAGTTGGTATTTCAAAATCCCTTATACATTATCCCATAGGGATTACATGCATGGTTAAGTAAATGGCATACTCACTCTTTTCTAAGGGTCATGAAAAAAATTTGAAGACTCAAAAATTTAGATGATTAATTGGGAAGTGGAGCGAAAACTATCCAAAGAAGAGTTATTGCACTCTAGGTCATTTTTTCATTAGATTAGAAGGCTTGGTCCCTGTTCCATTTTGTCTTGATTCACATGGTGTGGGACATCGAAATATTCTAGAATGGAATGTCACATTCCTACTTTGATAAAGGGTATAAAACATGGTGATGTAACATCGAGGATATAAAATTCCCTTGAATAGTTTGGTTATAGAGATTTTAAATCATGCTCTAGGAATATCTGAGTTAACTAGAGGTGGTATCTAGTGGGTAAAGGTCAACCATCAAGGATGGTAGGATCCTATAATTCTCCATGTGGTCAGGAAAATAAATCTGGTATTTAAGGGGGGATTATTAGGATCCAAGGGTCCGTTTGGATGAAACAGACCCTGTTACCATTTTTTTATGGGGTAGATCCCAGAAAAAATAATCACAAGGTCCATGGGGTTCCATGATAAGGATGCCAACTCAAGGAACTGGTTATATCATCTCATACTTTAAAGGAATGAATGTGGTTTATATAAGATGTAATATTCAAGAAGGTTTAAAGTGCCCTAAATGTTGTTTCACTGCCTAGTGAACACATTATTGTAGTGAGGAGATATGAGAAACTATTACTCTAACTTTTTCCTATGATAGAGGGTCTAGTGAGCATCTCTTGTCTCTTATTGTGGCTGTAAAGAGGGCCCTATGATCTTTATTCCTTGTTCATTTATGCTCTAACTTTTTCCTTAACTTTAGAGATGAAGATTTTAGTAAGTGAAGACTTGAATTTTTCTCAAGATTGAATTTATGGGTTTTTAACCTAACAAGTTTTATGTCTCTTTTACCATCGGTTTTAGGGTCTTTCAATTTATACCATAAAAGGCTAAAGTTTAAGGTCGTATAGCTTTAACCAAGGTATTTTCCTTTCAGATAATCATCATGCGGTAAGGAATTTTTCTTTTTAGTTTAATGTCATGCAGTAGGGACATGGGAACCGATGTGAAATTGTGAAAGATATCTATGGAGAAACTTTTCACTGGTTGGGGGCATTTATATGTAGATAACATGTTTTATCTATGCATGGTATTAATGATGGGTATCCATATCTTGGATCTCTTTTTCATAAATTTATCTCATGATAAATAAATCCATATATAGATATGAATCATTCATAAATAGAGTGATCTTTTATGGCTTGACCCCCTTTAAATAGAAGGTATATACTACTTTTAATGTTGGGTTTTCCTTGGTTTCCCTATGTGTATTGTAAGGGTAAGAATTATGCCATAATTATATCCTTTAAGGAGATCCATATACTTAGAATCGATTTATATATGGGTTAGAGGTGTAACTATATCAGATTGATTGGGTATTCACAGAAGATATATACCCTAAAATGGAAGGGTATAAGGATACGATGTTATAATCCTACTTTGACAGTGGGTACAGTGCACATATGTGTAACATAGAGAGCATCCAAGCCCACATGAATATTTGGGTTTTGAAATATGTAAATCATAACCCAAGAATATCTAAGTTAATTGGAGGTGGGAACTGGTGGGTACAGTTTCACCATTCATAATGGTAGGAGACTGTAATGTTCCACACTATCAAGGCAATAACTCCTAGATTTAAGGGGGGCCTTCCTGGTATCCAAGGGTCTATTTGGATGAACCATTTCCTATTACTGGTTTTTTATGGGGAAAAACAAATAGCAAGGAAACCCAAGGTCCATGGGGTTTCGAGATAAGTGCACCAACTCTAGGAATTGGTTTTGTCAACTCAGATATCAAAGATATGAAGTTGGTTCCTAGAAATTGTAAGATTCAATAAGGGTTCAAGTACCCTAAAGGCTATGATAACATATATTGAACATATTTCAAGGATAAAGAATAAAAAACATGATTATTGGATACACAACCATCATAGTGGATGATTTGTTTAATGTGAAAACCTTTTTCATGCAGTTTAATATCATGAAATGAGGATGTGGTCATGTAGTTTAACATCATGCAACTAGTATATGGTTACTAATCTGAGGTGTGTCTCAGTTGCATTATCTAGAGAGTATTTTTGAGTTCCCTAAGCTCACATGATTCATGATCAGTGTGAGAAAAAAGGGGTGAATGGGTAGTCAACTAAGCCGCATGAGAGTAGATCTTGGATGGCTCACTACATAGGTATATCCCATGTGTAGTTAGGGGTGAATTTTTATCATTTTATATGTTACAATTGAACCCAATATTAGATATTCGGGCATCGATAAGTATCATGTTATGATATGAATCAATCTATATGTAGTTTTTCATGAAAGTTCCCTACGTAGGTCTAACCCGTACATAGGGAGGGGCATTTTTTTATATTTCGATTGGACCCAAGATCAGAGATTCAGATGTCACTACATATCTTATGATGGTATTAATCAATCAATACGTATTTCTTAAATGGGAAACTATCCATGTAGGTCTAACCCATACACATAGGGGGGTATTGTTCCCATTCATTGTTGTGGTTGGACCCAGGATTGGAGATCCAAGTGTCACTATATATCATGTGATGATAAGAATCAAGCCACACATAGTTCTTGAACTGTAAACTCTCCATGTTGGTCTAAACCATACATAGAGGGGGGAATTATTCTCATTGATTGTTGCGATTGGAATCAATATTGGAGATATAGTCATCACTAAGTATCATGTGATGATAGGAATCAAGCCACACATAGTTCTTGAATGGGAAACTCTTCACACAAGTCTAGCCTATATATAGAGGGGGGGAATTACTCCCATTGAATGTTGCACATGGAGCTAGTATTGTTCATCCAGGAATCACTATGTATCTTGTGATAATAGGAATCAAACCACACCTAGTTCTTGCCTTGGAAACTCTTCATTCGGGTCTGACCCATATGCAAAGGGGGAATTGTTACTATTTATTGTTTCAACTAGACCTAGGATTGGATATCTGGGTGTCACTATGTTTCATGGGATAACAAGAATAAATCCACATGTAGTTCTTGAATGGGAAACTCTCCACACAGGTCTGGTCTATACACAGAGGGGGGAATTGTTCCCATTGAATTTTGTGGAAGGACCTAGGATTAGATATCTAGGTGTCTCTATATATTTCATTATAACAGAAATCTATCCACACATAGTTCTTGAATGAGAAACTCTCAACGTAGGCCTGGACCACAAGTAGAGGGGAAATTTTTTTCCATTGATTGTTGTGGTTGGACCCATGATTAGAGATTTGGGAATTACTATATATCCTATGATGATGGGAACCAAGAAAAATGTATTTATTGAATGGGAAAACCTCTATATAGGTCTGACCCATACATAGATTGTTCATATTGATTGTTGGGGATAGACTAAGGATTAGATATCTCGGCTTCACTATATATCATGTGATGATAGGAATCAAGACACACATAGTTATTGAATGGGAAACTCTCTATAAAGGTTTAACCCATACATAGAGGGGGACATTATTCCCATTGATTGTTGCAGTTGGACCTAGGATTAGAGATTCAGGCATCACTATATATCTTGTGATGATATGAAGCAATCTACATGTAGTTCTTGAACAGGAAACTCCCCATGCAGTTCTGACCCATATACAGAGGGGGAATTTTTCCTATTTATTATTATGGTTGGGCCTAGTATTGGAGATATAGGTGTCACTACGTATCCTATGATGGCAGAAATTAAGACACGCATAGTTCTTAAATGGGAAACTCTCCACATAGTTCTGACCCATAGGCATTGTTCCCATTTATTGTTGTGGTTGGACCCAGGATTGGAGATCCAAGAATCACTACATATCTTATGATGATAGGAATCAAGCTACATGTAGTTCTTAAATGGTAAACTCTCCATATAGTCCTAACCCATACATAGAGGGGGATAGTGTTCCTGTTGATTGTTGAGGATGGACCTAGGATTGGAGATTTGGGAATCACTATGTATCATGTGATGATAGAAATCAAGACACGCATAATTCTTGAATAGAGGTGTGGTGGGAGACCAATACCAAGGATAGTGGTATCCTCAAGTGAGACCCATAATAATGTGTATTTTTATATCATGAATGAGACATCAACCATGCATTTTAACATCATGTGGTAAGGATGTATGGTGTTCCTTTTAAGTTCTTTCATCTAGAACCATGCTAACCTTATCATGAACTGATATGTCTCTATCATGCAGGGAAGCCTTTACCAAAATTCCTAATCCCACATGAACTATCCTTAGTGTGAGAAACAAGGAATGGAAAATGTTTCTATCACTACATGGAGGTGATTAAAGGAAACTACAGAGGAATTTTATATCATGTGGTAGTTGGGATAATATATAGTATCAGGGCATCTATGCCTATCTCATTTGAATGAGAATCAAGTTTTACATAGTTCTGGGAAAACCATGTAGTTTAACTTCATGTGGTATGAACATCATCCATGCATGTTAACATCATGCAGTAAGGATGAAGGTCACATAACATGAATAAAGAAGGCATCAGGCCTTATAAATGTTGTCCAGACATTCAAGAAATCATATTGAGATATGCATCCCATGTTAGTGATATGAGTATTTTTAAGCTAGTTTTCCAAGGTATCTTATGATTAGTACATGGTTTAAGACTACATTTTAACGTCATGTGCTAAATATGTTGTCACACAGTCTGGTGTATTGTGAATGGGATGAATATATTGTGGATGGACCCAAGATTTAGGATTTGGGAATCACTATGTATCCTATGATGGTAGGAATCAAGTCATGTATAGTTCTTGAATGGAGAGATTCCCTATGTGTATCTGACTCACACACAGAGATGGGGGCACTTAATTTCACTTTTTCACAAATTTATCTAATGTGTAGTGGGTCATTTGTAACATCACATTTTTTTCATTTAGTTTAAATTTATATAATAAGAATAAATAGTATCTTGTAGTTTTAGGTCATACGACTAGGACTGCTCATGCGGTTTAGCATCATCTGACCAGGATGACTTAGTTGTTGTTTAACATCATGTATTTTGGATGTAAGATGCCATACAGTTTAAATTATTGTTTCCAATACTTCTTTTTTGTAGTTTTAATTTCATATGGTAAGAAATTATCATGCAGTTTAAAACCATACAACTAGGATATCTTCCTTACAGTTTTAATGCCATGCGGTCAAGATGTATTGTGCAGTTTAACATCATTCGACCAGGATGATGGATACTTGATGGAATCTATACAAATTATTTCTTGAGAAACCTCACATTGGTTGGGGTCATGATATGCTCCCCATCTATTATGGATAATGAGTAGGCTTCATTGGAAAAGACCTTATGTATGATGTAAGACCCTTCCGATTTGGGTTCTAACTTTAGATTTTCCTTTTTTAATATCATTTGGATTATAAGATACAATACCAGTTCTCCTTTAAGTAATGAACAAAGGTGAACCTTTTTATTGAAGGCTCGTGTGATCTGATTCTGATAAAATTCATGGTTTTGAAGTGTATGAAACCTGTTCTCATCAATAAATTCCAACTCATCTAGCCTATTTTTCAACTAATCATCATCTAAAAGTTGTATACATATATCTATTCAATGTGAGTGAAACTAAACTTCTATGTGAAAAATTTCCTTGGTTTTATACACCAATGAATATAGATTTGTTTGGGTAGGAGTACAAGTGGTGGTACGGTGGGCCCATAAATCATGGAGGAGCTTTTCCAACCAGTAATTCTTGTCCTTATTCACCGTCTTTTGGATTATATTTTATAGGGTCTTATTAAAGGCCTATATTTTTTCATTTTCCACTGCATGATAGAAAGATTAAGGGTTGGACTCAATATTGTACTCCTGGTACAATTTCTTCAACTCTATAGAATAGGAGTTGGTTTCGTTGTCCATCAATATCATGTGAGGGACTTCAAATCTAGTGATGATATTAGACTTCACAAATTTAATGATATTCTCTATCCCTACTCCCTTGAGGGTTATTTCCTTAACCTATTTGGAAAAGAATTCATTTTTAGTATGGTTACACTTAAGTTGTTTAGCTGTGGCTAGGGGATATGGCCCCACAACATCCATTCACCATATGAAAAATGGATAGGAATATTTAGTTGTATATATAAATTATGGGGGTTTATGGATGAATTTTTCATGAATATGGAATGTATGACATTTATTGGTAAATTCCACATAGTCCTTTATCATTATTTTTTAGTAGTAACCAAGCCTCCTGATTTGGTGGGAGAGTCTGGTCTTGAACTGATGGGAACAGCAAGAGCTTGTATGGAATTCTTCCATTACTATAGGAATCTCTCTTTCTCATATGCATATGAGGAGGATTACATTAAATCTTCTTTTATAGAGTTCTTTTTTCTCATTTGTCCCATACTAAATGTTAAAGTTCACTGCTTGGTGCCAATTCTGTTCCCTTCCAACTCGATCCATTAGGAGAGTCCCATTTTATAGATAATAAATTTTGGGTTCCATCCATCTAGGGGTGTATATCAGTTAATCCTAATTAGGGTTGACTAAGACTATGGATTCATTATCCAGTATGTCATCACAATCATTTTGTAATTGAGGTACATGATAAGACATTGGTTCAAAATGGAACTCTACCATCAGTACTCTAACATAGATGATGAGAGGGGTGGAATTATTCTTTCTTGATGGAATATTCACTATTGATATACTTTATCACTAGATATGAATCCCCTTTGATGTTCAGGTAGGCTATATGTAGTTTTAATTATAGTTCTAAGCCAACAATGAGGCCTTTTTATTAATCCTCGTTATTAGTTCATCCTTCAGACAGTGAGAAAAGGTAGGAAAAAATTTTTTTATCTAGAGAAACAAACACAATCCCTCAACTAACCTGATTAAACTTTGTGTTTTCTAACCTCTTTCCAATAGGACTTCAATAGGAACCATCAAAATATATCTCCCATTTTTAGGTAGTGTCATGGGTGTACAAGAATTATTCATCTAGAAGTTTGGTATCTAATGGATACTTTATAGTGCGAGAAGTTCAACGAGGAAATAAGCTAGGGCCTACCATTTCGCTACCTTCTGTGACACAAACTTGATATCATATTGTTGAAAAATAACCACCCATTAGGCCAAAAACCTAGTCAACATAAATCATCCAAGGATGTACTTATTTAGGTTAATACAAGATATCAGGTGGACTTCATGCTACTTCAATTAATGCCTCATCTTTTTCACTACAAATATGAGTGTGAGGTAATTCTTCTCAAAATCAAAAATATAGAGTCTCGGTACCAATAATCATTCAATTGAGGTAGTAAAGACTATTCTCATTCCTCATGTCATTTTTTTGTGTGAGGAGAGCATTAAGTGATCATTCCATGGCAGCCATATATAAGATGATCATTTTTCCTTCCACTGGTGGTGTCAATACTGGTGTATGTAGAAGTTACTTCTTAAAATTCTCAAAGGCTTCTTAGAAATACTCATCCCATTGGTAGGTGGCTCCCTTACTCATCAACTTAGTGAAGTGGAGAAATTTTTTAGCCAATTTATCTATGAAATTCTGAATATAAGTGAGGTTCCCTTAGATCCCCCTCAATTATTTGAGATTATGAGGGGGTGACGATGCTAGGATTTAACTAGTATTTTCAAGGTTAACCTTGATGCCCCAGTGGCATATGAAAAATCCGAGGAATTTCCTAGGTGTTTCCCAAATATCACACATCAGCAGATTCATCTTCAAACTGTGTTGTCATAACTTGTTGAAGATTGCTTGAAGATCCATGAGGTGATCACATCACTGTCGAGACTTCACCACGGGGTCATCAACATAACACTCTATTATTAAACCCAAAGGGATTAAATATATGATGTATGGAACCTTAATAAGTAGCACCAGTATTCTTTAACCCAAAGGGTATGACCTGATAGAAAAGTATCCCTAGGGGTGCTCTGATAGTAGTGGCTTTTTCATCTTCAGGGTCCATCATTATTTGATTATACCCTGAATACACATACATAAAGGAAAGGTCTTAGAAGCCATTAGTTTCATCAATCAATATTTCTATGATTGGTAGAGGGAAATTTTTCTTTAAGCGGTGTTGATTAAGGTCCCTGAAATCAATGTAGACCCCTAATATACCCATTCTTTTTCTTTATAGGGACGTTGTTGGAAAGCCATCATGGGTATTGAAATTCCAAAACAAAGTTTCCTTTGATCAATTTTTCAAATTATGATTATAAATTAGTAGCATGGGAGGGGTGCATCCTCTTGGCTGCCTTCTTGAAATATCAATGTTCATCGGGTAAGCCCAGATGATTCATAGCTACATTAGGTATCAAACCGAGAATTTATATATAATTCAAAGTGAAAATGTATCGATGTTTCTTTAGAAATTAAATGTGAATATCTTTCTCCTTGAGAGGCATAGCGGGGTTAATCAATGTGGGTCATGGGTCTTCCTCTGTTCCAAGATTTACCTGCCTGATCTCATCGATGGTGGTAGAGACACCTTCCTAAAATACAGAAGGGGCATTCCTAAGTTCATCCTATTATTCTTCCACCTTGAGTCTATAGAATCATTTTCTAACATGGTATATATTACAGGTGTGTCACTTCCATTTTCAAGGTTAAAGAGTCCATGGGAAGATACATTATCATCCTGAACTTCTAGAGTCATTGTAGAGATATTCTAGAGCTGATTATTTTCTTTTACGTTCTCACTGCGTCTAGGAGGAGCCTAGACATCTAGGATTAATTCTATCACTTCAATCAGGTTTATGGGTAGCACATGATCACCATCGAGCATACTCTAGGGATTCGCATGGGTGGTCCCCATGCCATTGGGGGATGCAAATTACATATTATCATCCACCATTGGTTGTTTTCTTTCCCTTTTATAGAAACCTCCCACTGCATACATGGATTCACAAGACTCTAAGGGAGTGATTCCACCATGTATTATTCCGACATTACCATCGATTGGGTATTTAAAACATTGGTGAAATGTTGAAGATACCACCACATGAATATGAAGACAATGTCTTCTGAGTAAAAAATTATATGTTGTGTCTTGCTGGATAACCATGAACTTAGCATTAGATATGAGATCCCCAAACTAATATTAGAGCTTGATCTTACTAATAGGTATTTGTTCACTATTATTATACCCTTTAATGGTTATATTTGTAGGAAATAAATCTCCCTCTCTATATCCCAAATGTCAAAGGTTTAAAACTGGGATGAGGTTTATCCTAGAACTATTTTCAATCAGATCCCTTCTGATGTTGACATCATTGAGTTTTACCAAAATGAATAGGGGTCTGATATATCCCTAGATTACCTCTACTTGATCCTACTCTATGAACAATATGGAGACATTCCATTCTAATTTCATAGTATCCACTCGATAATCCTCAGCTACAGTGAATTCTATCTTGAATTCCTATGGACTCTAGAGGGATTCGATGAGTGCCTCTCTAAATTATTTTGAAAGATAAAGTGCTTCCAGAATTGATAGTTTGGTTGGTGATAAGAAGAATTTGAATATATATTTTAGATACATTTCATGAATGTTTAATCATGATTTAATTGATAATACACTAGGTTTTGATGCATTTTTTCAGGAATTGGGAATTCAAGGATCTAAGGAGGACTTCTATAAAAATGGTAGAAATCATCCTTACATGTCATGAAACTAAAGTGAACGATGTGTACACATCGATAACACCGCCTATTAGCTAAAATTACAATACACGAATCCCAAATACAATACGTGAACCAAGTACATGATGTATATCCCAATTAAACTTCATGAAATTTTCAATTTCAAAATCTAAATATTACAAGGAGTGAACTCATTACGCAATGTGAGAAGTTCAAAACCTAGTTTTTGTTGAAGATTCAAGACAAAAAATCTATGAAGATCTAAAATATTTGGAGGATTTGGAGGATCCGAAGTACATGACATAAAAACCAATTACATGTCATGTAAGTGTTGAAGAAAAATCCACTTAAATCAATACATGATGTGAAACATTTATATATCATATACATTTCAAGATCTATAAATATTCCATCTCCCTCAACGTGAAAAGGACCGCTCAAACCCAAAACTTATTTTCTTATTTTCTTTCTTTCATCTTCATTTTTGTTCCATTTTCAATTTTTTATGTCTCTATTTCTCTCTTTTATTATTCTACATATTCTGTTTTTTTCGTTTTCAATTCCAAGACACATTTGTTGATCATTGTTGTTCCAACGTTCCATTTCCAATCCCATTTTCCATGCATCTTTGATTTTCACTATGTTTGTCATTATTTCTTCATACAAGTTAGTATTTAATTTATTTTTCATGATTTCAATAATGAACTACTTAGATTTATGTTTTTTATTTGTTATTACAATCATGTTGCGGTCTATTTCCCTGCTTTCATTCAGTTATGTCATGCCCGACTAATTTTCTTAGGGTTAGGGGTTGAGATTAGGGTTAGTTGAACCTAATGAATATCTAAAGTTGATAATGGGTAACCCTATGGCTAGTAACTAGGTTTTAAAAAATTAATTTCACTCTCTTTCATTATCCCTGGCCATTGGAGGTTCAAGTTGAATGACCATGACCCAGTTAGAAAATATTAGGGTAGGTACAATAGCCTATAATTATTTCTTCCTAGTATCCAATCTTTCTATACTTAGGTTTCAATTACTCTGGAAAAAGGAGTCTTTTCTAGCTTAGGTTCATCCAATTGGTTGGACCAAGATCAATTGGTGTATTTTTCACCACTTTTCAACCTACACCATAGGTCTATCCCAAGTTATATTGAGGATTTCCCCTTGATTATAACATGAAATTGACCCCAAACCCTTCCTTTAATCTATTTTAAGACCCAAGCTGCTTATTTTTATTCAATTCAAACCAAAGAGAGTAAATGTGAGGAATCCCACAAAAGGTTTTGTCTATTGGGTTTCTTTTCTAACAAGATATATCTGTGGGTTCGACCATGGAATACTGCTTACTGTGCCTTAGTAGCTGAGTGTAGTTTGGGAAAATAAATTAATAATCTGATGAATACCTGGAGGAATTAATAATGTATTTTGGATATAACAAATTTTGGCATCGTTTCCATGGATAGTTGTGCTTAGGATCAGTGACCTACATAAAGAACCTCAAATTACCTCACCCTTTCCCCCCATTCTCTTTTTCCTTCCCCTTTCCTCTTTTTACAATTGTATGCTCACATAAAAGAACTTATGTTCGATTATTTTATGCTTAGTGAATGCAATAGGGTCCTACGAATTTCTCAAAGAGCCTGGATGCACAAGAAGTACTTATTTTTTTATCTCAAGATCACTAGATCAATTGCAACATACCGATGTTCTGTAATGGCTGAGCACAATGATCTTACACCGCCTCAGCCATGCAATGCTCAATATGCGCCACTAAAAAATTAGGGTGACCAACTAGCACTGTAGGGGAACACCATAATGGATTATGGCTTATTTTCCATTAGTGATATTGCACCCAGCATTATGTGCCTACCTATTCAGGAACATATCTTCAAAATAAAGCCTAGACTCATTCATATGATCTAGAATATGGGGAAATTCAGTGGGATTAAAAGATAAGACTTACATGAACACATTAAAAATTTCTTAGAGGTTTGTGATACCTTTCACAATGAGGTAATTTCCTATGAACTAATAAGACCAATATTTTTCCTATTCTTTTTGCATGATAGAGCTATGGATTGGCTAAAAAATCACGCTCATGATTACATTATGAATTGGGATGAACTGGACAAGAAATTTCTTGATAAATACTTCCCTCTGATCCAAACCTAGAAACTGAGAAATGAAATTCAAAATTTCAATCATAAGGATAGAGAATCAACCTAGGAATCCTAGGAAAATTTAAAATAACTTACTTATAAATGCCCACATCATAGACTTGATGTGTAGATTAAGCTGAAAACTTTCTATCATGGACTCCAACTAGTTGCGTGCACTATAGTGGATGTTTTCACTAAAGGTGATCTCATGCTAAAGACACCTGAATTTGGCAGACCCATTCTAGATGAATTTTCCCACAATTCCAGTCTTTGGAAAAGTGATAAAGGATTTCCATAATTCAGAATCCATTGGGTGGAGGAAAATACCCACCTAGGATCCCAATTAGAGGCCCTTTCTAAGAAGATGGGGTCTTTATAATTATCTATATCACCCCCTCATTCTCCTTCTATAGAGATTCAATCTTGTGAGATATACGAATGCCCGCACTAGTACCAAGACTATAGGGAAAGTGTAGAGGAACCCCAGATCTAGGATTATAATTATGTTAATTACTATCAATCAAATCAATAGTAACATCAGCCCCAACCATACCAAAAATAATACATTTAGTAATGGATGGATCAGCAGCCATAGTATCCTAATCAAGGTTATTGTTAGGAGAGGAGTGCTCAGGACCCACTAAGGAATCAGGGACCATTTAGAAACCCACCACAATGTTCATCTCCTCGACCAGAGCAACAATTTCAACAATCTTTTCATAGAACTCAACAGTTTCCACTAGCTTAGTAGTAGAATTATCAACAAGTTCTATTAAGACCACTACAAAAATCCCAACCTCTCTAGTCCAATCTTGAAAATATTCTCACTACCTTCATATAGAAAGTAGAACAAAGGATGAAAATCCAAGATAATGAAATGAAAAACCATAAGGCTTCCCTATACAACCTTAAGCATCTAGTTAAGATAAAACTATAAAAGTAGAACCAACTGAGAAATATATCATACAGGACAGTCCTAAAAATTACAATGTATATGTGGAACCTACACAATTCAATCCACCTCTCCCCTTTACTGAAAGGTTGAAACAATCTATGAAAGAGGGTCAATATAAAAACTTTTTAGAGATGTTTAAATAATTGCACATCAACATCCCCTTTATAGAGGAAATTTATCAAGTACCTGCTTATACAATAATATTTAAATAATTCCTATCAAGTAAAAGGAAAATGGAGAACTTAGGATCCATCTCCCTAAATAAATAATGCTCCACAGTTATTCAGCAGAAACTACCTCAAAAAATGTGAGACCCCGAAAGTTTCTCAATTCCTTTCACTATAGGAACATGAAATTTTAAAAGATCCTTGTGTGATCTAGGTGCAAGTATAAATATCATGCTTATGATTGTATTCAAGAATATGGGGTTTATAGAATTAAAACCAACAAGAGTGGAACTCTAACTTTCTATCCGCTCAATCAAACACTCTCAAGGATTACTCAAGGACATCTTAGTAAAAGTTGGAAAATGTATCTTCCTAGATAATTTCCTCATTTTGGATATGGAGGAAGATATAAATTTCCCCTTAATTCTATGAAGTCCATTTATTGCCACTGGAAATTTGTTGAGTGATGTTAACCAAGGGGGATTAATTTTTAGATTCATTAAAGAAGAAGTTGTGTTCTATGTGGTTAAGGCCACTAAGAAAGATGGTGGGTCAATAGATTTTCAAGACATATCTTTTATTGATAAGAAATATGATCATGTGACCAATAAGGATAGAAAAAAGATAGTACCTCTTATTAAAAAGGGATTAATTTCTCAAAATAACATGAAATACACTGCACCTATGACAAGAATGTCATCACACCTTTTGTTCCCTATGTTTTCAATAACCATTCTGCAAAGGGTGTCTCCTTATATTTGAATTCATCTGAACATGAGTGTGTTTATCACTAGATAATAAATAAAACACTGAATGGGAGGAAAACCATGTTAGGATAGAGTTATGAAGTTTTAATAACATTGGGAATGGTTTAGAGGTGTTCTCTCTAAAAGTTTTGAAATTTAAAATTTATAATTAAAACTTAAAAAAACACATCGTGTATTGAATATACATGATGTGAAAGTGTTGAGTTTGAAAAATAAAAACCCTGAGCTTTACATGTCGTGTAATAAATGCATGACATGAAATCCTTAGGATAGTTTTTTTTTTTAAACCATGAACCTAGGGTTCACGGCCGAACCCCCCACCCCCACCCCCACCCCCTCCCCCTACATGTTCCTCTCTCGAACAACCCCCACCTCCCGACCTAGGCCTCTATCTTTCTTAAAACCACAATCTTCTTATGCTTTCCTCCCATGTACATACTTTTGAAACCTCTATTACATTCCTCATCCCTAACCCTGCTTTATGTCTACAACTATACAAACCAAATGTACATCCCAAGGTGAAGATCCACCACTGCCCAAGCACTCGGCTATTGCAGAGCCTCTACCACCCGCTGAGCTATCCACCTCATCCTTTAAATCCAGTTTTTCCACCCTATAATCCCCTATCCAATCCCAGTCCTCTTCCAACTCATCCTAGGGTGTTTCCCCGCACCCGCATCTACACCCATGCCTCTAATTTTCTAACCCATGGTATCATATTCACTTGGTCTACTTGCAATCCAAGCCAATAACCTCTAACAAGACCTTGGACCTAGTTGTGATCAATCAAATTCACATGCATGAGGAGGTCCTTATGCTGCTAGACCATATGAACCTCTCCACCATCGCCTGAGTGTGGTATGAGATGTTTTGAGATCTATTTATTGAGTTCTTGTCCACTTTAGAGGTCAACGTGGCCCATGTTTCCTTTCGACAAGGTGGTTGGCCTTGGAAGCTGACCCTTGGTGACTTCGGCGTCAGACTCAGTATCTACACTGAGAATTTTGTCACCTCCCACGCATATTAATCCATGAGACTAGACCCATCCAATGAGGATGTGGCTAGGCATTGGGAACTGATCACCCAAGATCCATAGAGCTTCCACAACCCTCGTATAATGAAGAGAACCCAGATACGAGGTGTTGCCTTGTGGATTCTTTATTGGGATATGGTTTATGCTTGGATGGCTAGAGGAGATGCTCATGGAAGCATTAGACAGATAGAGGTACTCATCCTTTCCTCGGCCATGGGTATCCCAGAAATCAATATGGACCACCATTTCACGCTTCACTACCAAACCTAGGTACTGTGGTCTAGAGGCACTCTCATGGAGGGAAGTTTCATCACCCACATAGCATTCCATCTCATCTCCTTCGAGGTAGCATACCCTTTTTCCTTACTTGGGAAGATGTATCCCATTGACCACCTTATACTCCCCAAGATAGTTCTCTTAAGGAATGTTGGGGGGATCTATTAGTGGGCCCCTGAGTACTTGGATGAGCCAACCCCTTCTCCCACTTAGTACCCCCAAACCCTGTGAATCCTTCAACCCCAAATTCTACAACATCCTCCACTTTCACCTACACTCTAGTTGCCCCATTTTCCACCACCATTTCACCACCCCATGACACCATATTTTCCCCAGATACCATTGCCACCACTACCCCTTATATATCTACACCCACCCCCACCAACTCCCACTGAAAACTTTTTGTTTATCTAGGACATCCTAGAGAACCAGCAACATCTTTTTTGTTGTACCTATGTTCCATCCATCGACCCATCTCACTTCACTTCCCCTTCCCATCCACCAATACATTCATCTTCCCACCCAACCCCCACCTACTTCCCCCTCTTATACATCTTTCCCCACACCACCCCTATCAACCTCCCTCTAGAGCTCACTGACCCTACTGTACAGAAAGAGTATCTTGTGGAACATGCTTGATAGGTCAAGGGCCCCACCCGACTATCTTCATTTGAGGTACCCCTGATCGATCCATCTTCTAAACACATGGATTCTATAAGGATCAGTAGCTCATCTTCTTCATCTTTGACCGAGCCTGATGCCAACACCACAGCACTTGATATGGTGGTCAATCCTCCATCCCTAGCATCGATAGATGACATGGATAGGGCAGCCCAGCTACAAGCACCCACTATTTGGGAGTATATAACTGATGTGGATATCGATGACATTGACTTTACTGTCTAGTTATGTCCCAGACCCCTCCCATTTTGTACGCAATTTTGGGTGTCTTTTTTGTATTTCCTTGTATTCACTTTTACAAAGATGTATCATTTATTATATATATAGATGGGATATAGTTTATGGATTCACTACTTACTAACACATTTTCATTTTACCACTACATTATTTTAGCTATGTCTATCTCTTCTTCCTATATTATGATCATTATAGATCCTTTTAGGACATCCTATGGCATCCTGCTTGAGATCTATTTGTAGGTGGTTGACCTATAGAGATAGTTTAAGGAGTTTGAGCTACAAATCCATACTCAACATAAGCCACCTTTAGTAAGAGAATGGCATCTATTCCTCCCACATGAGCTTCATGCTCGGTACCTTCCTGAGGTGGTTAATCCTGTCAAGTTCCCCCATGAGCTTGATGATTCTTCCATCGGTTCCTATAGGAGGTAGTAAACCTTTGATCCAATGGACAACACTGACTGATTCCTTTTTCCATTCATCTAGATGACAATGTCATAGTTATCATTTTATGGGACAAAACCCATATTTCTTTTGTTTTCTTTATTTTTAGTTGTGCATTTAGGACATGTGTTTTTCTTTTTTCTTAAATCTTAATTCTGTTGGTCACCCAAAACTTCACCATACTCCATTACTACATTTATCTGAGTTGTCTTATCCTAATTTTAACAATGTGCACCTGATCATTTTTCTGCTTCCAAATTGGTTAATCCCTATGGACTAATGGTTTATCTAGTGAAGGTATTTTTTTCTCATGGTTCTTTTTAGTTAACATAATTTTCAATAAACATACAATAAGTTTCTCAATGGCTTGAATTTCACTATAGGGATGTCTCAATTCCCTATTTTAAATTCCTAAAATGTCATTTTAATTTTTTTCTATGCTAAACTTGCTTTATCTCCCATGATGAATTCAATAATAGTACAAAAACTATCTCATTTTAAGTGTGGGGGTATTTCCTAAGACTTATTATCAATAAAATTGGATTATTTCTTTTTTTCATTAGTCTAGGATACATTTTTCATTGAAATCATGCTTTAAACTTGAAATCGCATTACACCCATTTAAATAAATGAAGAATTTTGGCTGGAGATTTGGTAAATATTTTTTCTATTCTTGTTTAGATTTTTAGAATGATTGCATATTTGAGTACTTTAATTTTGATTTTTGACACTTAAAATTTCTTTTGATTAACTTATTAACTATATAATATGCCCTGAGTGATTTTCGGTTATTTTTTTACTCCCATTCTTGAGAGGATTCTATAATTACACTATCATATTATTTTTTGAGCATATTTCTTTGGAGATTATTTGGGCATGTAAACCTATCATAACATGCATTGAGATCTTATTGTGGGTTAATATCCACTACTGATGGACACGGGATATTGATACTAAGGATACATATGGTGGAACTTTTACTAGATTATTATGATGTGTTCTATGATTATTTTTGGAATTTTATACACTTGTCTTTTTCCTTTGAAAAATAAATAAATAAATAAATAAATAATAAAATAAAATAAAATATTGGGTTGTGTATTAGGAAGTTCAAAAATCACCATTACTAGACCGATGAATCCTATGATGGATCATATGTGGTTAGGTGATGGATGTGATATACGACCTAAGCATTATTTTTGAAAAATAAATAAAAATAAAAATAAAGGAACATGGTACATTATTGATACTTACTTAATATATTCATAGACCCACTTTGAACTATTTGGAGAATGGATAAATTTTATCTAGGAGGATACTTCATTACACTACTCACGATTATCATGCATTATACATTAGATCTCACCCTCCTTTTCAAGATTTATTTTTACTATATACTCACTTTCCCTCATCCTCATAAACAGTTGAACCTTCTTGGTTAAATCCTGATGATTAATTTTTTATTTTTCTTTACATAGTAAAGATGTTAGAAACAATGAAAGCCTATGATTAGGAATGTGTATTCAGGGTATGATCATAACTCTAGTTATATTTTACCTTGAGTGGTGAGAGAAAATTCATTATGAAGTAAATTGAAAAATAAGTATAGATTCAGAGGAACGGTTAAGAAATTGTAATTAAAGAAAGAAATAATTTGAATAAATAACTTGAATATGATTCATGACTATGATGCATGACTGATTTTCTATACAAGATTGATTCTAGAGGACTTGATTTTTTTTCCTGCACTTAGTTTTATTTTATTTGTTGTAATATATGTTTCATGTTTTCAAAAAATCATTTTGAATCCCTGTTGAGAAGTTTTTTTCTTGAGGGAAGGTAATTGTTCAAGTGTGGGGGGATTTGACAAGACAAATTTGAATATACATTTTAGATAAATTTCATTAATTTTTAATCGTGATTTACTTGATAATACAATGGGTTTTGATGTGTTTTATAGGAATTAGGAATTAAAGGCTCAAAGGAGTAATGGTAGAAAAATGGTAGAAATTATCCTTAAATGTCATGAAACTAAAGTGCATGATGTGTACACCTCGAGCACACCACCTTCCAGCTAAAATTACAAGTCATGAATCCCAAATACAAGGCATGAACTGAGTACACTATGTGTATCTTGATTACACATCATGAAATATTTAAATTCTAAATATGAATATTACAAGGCGTTAACTCATTACATGATGTGAGAAGTTCAAACCCTAGTTTCTGCTAAATATTCAAGCTGAAAAATCCAAGAAAATCCAAAATATTCATGGGATTTGGTGGATTTGAAGTACACAACTTGAAAACCAATTACACGTCATGAAAGTGTCAAAGAAAAATAAACTTAAATTATTATATGATGTAAATCATTTATAAATCATATACATTTTGGGATCTATAAATATTCCAGTGCCCTCGGCGTAAAAAGGACTACTCAAACCCATAACTTATTTTATTATTTTCATTTGTTTTTCTCTATTTTTGTTTTGTTTTTAATTTTGTATATCTATATTTCCTTATTTTGTTATTCTACACATTTTTTTGTTGTCTTTTTCATTTACAATATGATTTTATTGATCATTGTTGTTCCAATGTTCTATTTCAAATCCTTTTTGTCATGAAACTTTGATTTCTGGTGTGTTTTTTATTGTTTCTTTATCCAAGTTAGTATTTAATTACTTTTTCATGATTTCAATTATAAAATGACATGATTTTTATCATTTATGTGTTATTCCAATCATGTTGCAATATTTTTCCCTAATTTCATTCAATTCCTTCATGCGCAGATAATCCTCTTAGTGTTAGGGGTCAAGAGTAGGGGTGGTTGAACCTAATGAATATCTAAAATCAAGACTAGGTAACCAAGTTTAAAATAATTTTCAATCTCATTCTATTGCATTATCCCTTGCCATCGAAGGTGAAATTTAAATTACCATGAACTATTTGGAGAAGATCAGTGTGGGACCAATAGCCTGTAATTATTTCTTCATAGAATCCAAGATTCCTAAGATTAGGTTACTAATTACTCTGGACCAAGAAGTATTTTTTTGGTTAGGTTGATCAAATTGGTTGGACCAAGATCAATTGGTGTCTTTTTCACTTCTTTTCATCCTACTACATAGGTATATCCCAAGTTAGATTAAGTTTTACCCCTTTCCTATACCCTAAAATTGACCCTGGACCCTTTCTTTAATTAGTTTTAAGACCCAAGCTACTTAGTTTTAGACAATCCAAATCAAAGAGAGTAAACGTGAGGAATCCCCCAAAAGGTTTTCTATTGGGTTTATTGTCTAAAAAGATGTCTCTATGGATTTAACCTTGAGCTTACACTTATTATTCCTTAGTATATGAGTGTAGTTTGTGAAAATAAATTAATAATTAGATCAATTCCTGGAGTAATCAATGATGCCTTCTGGGCGCATCAACTGGGAAAACTGTCAACTGTTTCAAAATTTCATACTTTTGAGCCAGAGGTCGGTGCTTTCCAAGGTGGTTTTTCTCTATATTATGTGACTCAAGAGATGAGTAATTTGAGTTTTATGGTCTTGGTTCTTGTGTAGAGTTAAAGGGAGAATCTTTTTTTAGTGGTGTAGGTCGCACCAGCCTTCCCCATTATCTGGGATGATCAAACAATTTCACCCCTTCCAGTCGGTCATGTAAGATGACTGGGTTGGGGCGACCATTGGAGGAATATAGGATACCTCCTAGTTTTTTTTGTTCTTACTAGAGTTCTCATTCATGGTTCTTGGCTACATATATGTACTTTGTGGGGATGTGACCAAGATATTGGTTTTGACCACGCATGTTCTATCACATGTATCCTTGGATCCTATGCCTTCAGCCTCTGGCTCCCCAGTCAGGTATGGGTAAATAGTGATCAGATGCATATTCATCATCGAATAAGGGTTCTTCCAAGTGTATTACATTAATAAAAACAAACATGATATCTTCATCTGATGAGGGTCCTATTTGGTAGAGAGGTTCCCAATCTCAGGACATTTCAGGAATGAAGCCTATAAGAGTCATATCTTGCGTAGGAGCTAAATATGACTCTTCCTCTTCTGTATCTTCCTGTATCTGATGATTATGTCCACCTTCGGGTGGTGTATTCAATGTCAACTCCCTGGGTGATGGGATAATTATGGGTTTGTGCAGTTGTTCTATCAGGGTGAAATGAGCCTGTTTGACTATCTTTCTAGTCATCTAGTTATCAAACTTATGTCCATTATTGGTCATAACTTCTTGTTAGTTACCCTCTTATTCTAGTTGGGCGATAGCTACACAAGTCACATGTGTTGGGAAATTTTTTAAATATCACTTGTTCAAAATCAACCATGATTTGGAGGACATTTTGAAGATGAAATAGTCTTGGATGGTGTGACCCAGCCTCCTATGGAAAGGGTAGTGGTCAGGACGATCATGGAGGTTGTCCTCATAGGGTTTCCTAGGCTATGAAAATTTGAGTAGGTTATTTCCCAAGGTTGTATGAAAATAATTAGGGACCTGACCATTTCAGAATGAGTATGATTTATTTATATATTTCTCAAATCACAAACAACCTTGATCACCTATAACTTCTGGTAGAGGTCAATTTTGTGGTTTTTTTCTCTCAATAGTAGGCATTGGATGATTTGGGGCCTACCTAGGTGCTTGAATAGGAACTACTATTGGTTTGAGGGTAACAACAGTATTATCTACCTTAACAATTCTTTTTCTCTATTCTAATATCATGGGACAAGATTTATCATGGGTCCACTGAATAGAATCTTCTAGGTGTTGTGTCATTTCTGCAAACCCACAAAATTTTCCTAGATACTTCATTGAGATCAAAAGTGTCTGCAGCTCATCCCTAAAATTTTCAACATAGATTTCTAGTAACTATTCCTATGGGAAAGTTATGATGAGTGAATAGGTTCAACCTTTCTATATGTATATGAAGTTATAAACCCTATCATTTTCATGTTTCTTATATTTTTTGAGATCAAAAATTGTCATTTTCCTTAGTGTAGAACTAAACTGATAAAGGAATTAATGAAAAAGGTATTACCCTACCATAATGGTTCCTATTGGAAGGCTATTGTACCAAAAAAATGTTGTCCCTCTTAGATTCTATACAAATTATCTCAGATTGGTCACCTACTACTAATCTCAAGGTCACATCATTAGGTTGTATCAGGAAATGAAGTGGGTGAGATGTTATTATGGATCTTCTATGCCGTTGAAGGTCAAGAAGGTTGTACTAATAAAATTAGGTGGGGTAAAAGTGTCACCCACCCATTATAGATATGGCTTCATCTCGAGCTACATGGGTATGTGATTCCCATCCATAGATTTCATTTGAGTAACCAAAGATTCAAGGGAATTAATCCATTTTGGAGGTACCACTATTCGGGCCACCTCTCATCTATAGAGAGAGGGTAGGGCATGATGAGGTGGCCCTATTTTTATATCCCACTAATTATTGATCTGTTCTAAGATTATATGATCACCCTAGTGGGGGGTGGTTGTTTCCAAAATAGAGGAAATTAAAAATCATTTTCAACTTCCTTTTTTATGTATATCAATTTCCTAAATCCAGATCCATCCTAATGCTCAGATGTCGATCTTTTATGTGAATTGACTATTTTACAATGTGTGAGATGAGGGATATTCATATTTTTCTAAAGACGATACCCAGTGGGAATGTTTCCCCTGAGTAGCTCTTCATTGAACTATCTAAGATTTTGTATCTCATTCTTATATGGTGTCAATCATTCCTTTATGGAAGTAATTTTAGATTCTATGGGTGGAGAGTGGAATGCAACCACACCTTTACCTTTATCCTTGGTGGTGTTACACTGTAGAGGTGGTAACTCATTATTTATAAGTGTCAGGTTTTGGTTCCTCCTCCAATTCCATGTACGTGCATCTTTGTTTGGTGCATCCAGATCACCCTCCTCTCAAGGTATATTTTTAGTATTGCATCCCTCTACATTTTTGTATTGATCCACATTATATATAATGTTGATAGTGATGACATTCATTGAGGTCTGTCGAGTAATGGTAGTTTTCCCGTTACTCTCAATAAAATAGGGTGATTCTTCATTGCTTGTATCAAGGTCATTTTTCTGACCCTTGTCCATATTAGACCTTTTTGGATTAAAACCCCTAGGGGTTTGATACCTTCATCGTACGTTCCTCCCATCTTGGTCTATGACTAGTGACCTTGAGGGAGTTTATAGTCATGTTTACCAATCGTGCCCCAAATATAAAAGTTTGGTCTTGCAGTAGGAGGAAAGGGTGGGATGTTGACCATTGATATTTACCTCCCAACCTAGAGAAAACTAATACCCACTATGGTGATGATATTTATAAAAATTCCCTCATCCCTTTGGGATTGGGACTATTTAGGGTCATCATTGACACTTGTTGATCCTTTTGTTGAGGATTTGATGATTCTAGTTGAGGATTTGATGAATATTAGGATGGTAATTGAGATGTAAATGCCCCCAGCCCTATGGGTTGGGATTGATCTAGAATCACAATTGCTTTCTCCATGACCCTCTCAGGGTGTGATGAACCTAGTGATGGTGATTGAGATAAAAATTCCTCCAACCTTATGGGTTGGGGTTAGTTTGCAACTAACATTGATATATCCTAAATCCTCTTAGGGATTGATGGTACAAGATGTGGAGGTGGAGGTAAATATTCCCCCATCCTTGTGGACTGGTTTTACTTCTGTATGGTTGTTGTGGAAGTTATTATTATGACCCACTTGATTTGGAACAATTATGATCATGTATGAGCTAGGTGAAATGGCATTTCATGATGGGAGTCATTTACTATAGGAAATTATTGGGTTAGTAGAAACTTCGACTTCCATGTTTGAAATGTGTTCATGTTATTCTGAGGGTCCCATCTTAAGAATCTTTTGGAAATCATCTCCCTATGTTCGTGATATCATTGCATCTTCGAAGTGGAGGCATTTCATTGTATTGACCAATCGGTATGTGCATTACCCAGTCCCCTGATTTCACTAGAGGCTATGACATTAAAAGACATCATATTTGGGGATTTTTTCTATTCTAGGTGTGTGGTGAAGTGTAAAGCTCCATACTTTCCCCATCCATGGATATGGATACCATATGAGGCTTCACCGATCATTTTTTGAAGAGTTGTGGTGAAATGGAAGCAAGCGTGTTGTAGATTTATGTTGTGTTTTTACAGTTTTTGAGTCCCAGTCCATGAAGATAGAATTTAGTTCCATTTGAAAAAAAAGTATGTTTATGATCTAAATGTGACCCTCCTATCCTGGATAAGGGAGGTGTTTGGCCTTCAATAACTGACGATTTTCACACATATTTTGGCATAGTTAATGCATTTACTCCTTCTCTAGATCATCTGGGATTTCATAGTCATAAGTAGTGAGGGGACAGAACATGGTGGGGGGTTTTCTTAATAACTCTCTCTATATATCCACGTCGGCCTCCTCTTTATTAGACTTATACACCTCCACCTAGTCAGACCACAGAGGTCGCTTCTCTGGGTTTCCTACTGAATGTGGTGAAGGGTTGCAGGTGGTTGATGGGGAACTATATATGGTTGACCTCATTATTTTGAGAACCTCTCTATACGAAGGTATTTGAGTTGTCATGAACCTACCTAGGTCAACTCTGAACCAGTTATCTGAGTCATCCTGCGACAAGGCTCGAGAGGCATTCCCAATCCTCCCAGGATGGCAACTAGTGTCGGACATCAATAATACACAGTTGGAAATGATTTATCCCATGAAAAATAGATAAATAAACAAATATAAATTGAACAGTAAAATCAAACACTGGTAGGGGAAAGAAAATAAAACTACACGTGCCTCCATGTGACCCTGCGAGTCACCACTAACCACTAAATCGATGTCGCACCACGGTGACCAAAACCGAACTGGAAGCAACACCCAAACTAAAAACAGAAATAAAGTTATATGTTTGAGTATTAAAACTCAATAGGAATGCCCAAATAAACTATTCATTATTCCTTGCCTTTAAAAAGAAAACCAAGTCGTGCTAGTTTAAAAATACAACCATATAAAATAAGGTTTTCCATTTTTTTCAAATTCAAGTACCAATCTTCCATTTTCAATAAAAACTATTTTATTTCCATCACATTTCCAAAATAGTTCCTAAGAATGCATATAAATTTGAAAATGAAAGTCAAACAGTTTATATTAAATCATGGTTTTCATAAAAAAGGAAACAAACGTGAAGCAACTGAATTGAAATTCACATCACAAGCACCATGGAAAAACCCTAAGTATCTAGGGTTAGTACAGTTCTAGGATCCTCATACCACAGTGATAAGCACATCCAACCAAAACCCACATCATCCTCATGCACGATCCACTATAGGTGAACACATCCCAATGTCTAGTGGTCTCTAATCATCATCATATGTTTAGTTAGTGTTATGGCAGAAATCCTTCTTGGGGAACCAATCCTCGGTCCTTCCAATCCGTATATCATACTAGACTTAATCTATCCCCCTAGGTAGCCAGGTTTCCCATATGATATATTTCAAATGGTTATGAGTTTTTATCAAGAAAATATATATGTGCATATCATTTTCTTTACCCAAAAACTCATCCAACCTCTCACCACCAATCTCCCTCCTAGAGTGCATCCCCATTTTCAATTCACACAACAATGTACAATCTTCTTCACTAGGCACATATCAAAAATCACACATTTAGCATACACATCATATTTCTAAAATAATGCACATGCCTTCAGAGGGTTCTTTCACTTCCATAAAGCATTCTAAAGATTCCAAATGGGCCTCATTACTTTATAAGGAATACTTTAATTCTAGAAAACATAATCACCCAACACTTTTAAGTTCCTAAACTATTTATAAGCTCAATTAAACAATCAAGGTACCACACATTTTTTAAAAAAAAGCTTGAAACCATGCTTAAATTGAAGCAACCCATTTAAGAAAGTCAAAACACTATTTAACCTCTAATTCACACCAAAACTCATGCACTTTTCCATACTTACCAAAACCATAAAATATTTTCTTTTTAAAATCACACACAAACCCGTTTTCATTCAAGTAAACTTTTACAACTATTTTACACACACCAAAAATATTTAGAAATACCCATTACACACTCAAAACCATTTAGGAAACCACTTTTAAAGAAATATAATTTAGGACCAATTGATCATTATAAATACATTACATTTTCCAAAACATGGTCGATATCGTATTTCAATATGAATAACCCACATTAGAAGCTAAGAAAAACTATGTAAAATAAATGAAGAACCATTTCTAACAACCACAACCAGATCGCATAGCATATACATACTACATAAATATAAAACATATTTTTAAAACAATCAAGCAATTATGGAATTAAAATTAATGGGTTAAGCATAGATAACCTACCTCTAGAAGAAGAAGACCAATCCAAAATATCTTTCCACTCAATGACTTTGACAATGGAAACTAGAATCCAGTCTTTACACTTACACGCACATGAATTTATAAATATATATATATATACGCCTAGTTGTATTGTATATATTCCCCTCTCTGTGAGGGAATATATACAAAGAGGGTATATATATATGACTTAACCCCACACATGTGTATATGTCATCCTCACGAATGGCAGATCAAAACGCACTAAATAAAATTAACAAAACCTTAGAAACTAAAAAATACCCAATTTTAAATTGAGAAATGATGAAGAATGTAGGAAAATCTACCTTAAATTGATGGCGAGTAGACCAAAATGGTCTGAGATGATTCTCCTTTAGCATCATATGTCGAAACATGAACAAATATTACCTGAGAGAGCCTTCACACACCCTATTAATAAGATAAATGTCAAAAAAACACCCAAAACCCTAGGGTTTGGATAAAGTAGGAGTAGTGGGGATAAGAAAAACACCCGGAAATGGAAGAAGGAAGGGAGAGGAGATCCTACCTCAAAGATTCGATTGGGATTCCTAAATAAATCAGGGAAAAAAGGTAGCGAAGAGGGAGCTCGATGGAGGGAGGTGCACACGAATATAGAGGAGAGGAGGAGGGGGCTTGCGCAATGCATAGGGAGGGAAAAAAAGAAAAAAGAGTGGAGGAAAAAAAATAAAGGAAAAAAATAAAAATAAAATAAAAATCCAATTTTAAAATTCTGGGAGATCTGCACAGTTTGTGCATGGTTTACCAAATTGTGCACCAACCATGTTTTGGCCACTACCTAGTCTAGGAACCCATACATGGTTATCACTAGGTAGACACGCAATTGATAATTCCATGCTCAAACCATGCCACTCAGCACTACCATCTCACAGAGCTAACCCGCATGCTTGTAGCACAGTTTAACAGACCATGTGCAAGTCGTGCATGACACCATTTTCACACCTGGGCACCTATACAGGCACCACACGGTTACTAAAAACTGTTTGCGATAACTTTTCAATAGTTGAAAAGCTTCTAAAAAATAAAAAATTATCCTGCCAACTACCGGAACTCAAGAGTGAGAATAAAGATAATTAAAATACTTAAAATAATTAATATTACAAGGTTAGGGTGTGTCAATTATCCACACCATTAACAATTTATATCCTCAAAAAGTTACCTAGAAAAATGTGGAACAAAACCAAGACTCAAAACAAACCAAGGCCAATCAAACCATGAAACCCGGTGTGACCTTTCAACTCCACAAGTCACACCTGACCAGATCTAGAGAAACCCACAACAAGGAGAACCACTGAGAGAATAGAAATGTATTTCCACCATTTAAAACCATCTAGCACCAACCAACTCTAGAATAAACCATAATAATATCCATGGTGGGTCTCCCCACTATTAATAATCGGCCAGCTTAAACCAACTAGCATGAACCGTCACAAGAAACCTTATATGAACCAACCTAGGAACTCCCCACATAGGCCAACCTAGGAACTCCACACACAAACCAACCCCCACCACAAGGGGATTCCAATGGAAGAAACTCCAAACCAAGCGGCGAACCAAACCACAATTCATCATTTCCACAAGAAACGAGCATCTCCAAAATGAGCACGACCTAAAATAAAAATGGTCCAAAAAAGGGTTAACCTCAAATATAGAGGTTTTTGAGGATATAGGGCCAACAAGACTTTCACATCCAAAGGGGAACATTCAAGGATCAGGAATAATATAGCATAGAAACTTTCCAACAACAAAGACCACAAAGAGGAAACAAGGTCTCTATGCCTTTTACAATAAAATGGAACCTTCAAAAACAATGAAGCTACAAAAAAGAAACTTAAAATGTCCCCATTACAGTACTAGAGAAAAAATATAGACCAAGGTCCTCCACACTCCTACAATTATTGAATGTTTTCAAGCTTCTCTCTAGGGTCTGCGGCTGGTGCTCTCATGTCTAAAGTATCCACTGCCTTACAGTCGGAATCTTACATCCTACAACCAAGACTTATTAAGACGTCACTTGAAAAACTTCTTCAGGTGACCCATACATCTACATAGATGATGATCCTTTGGAGGATGACAATAAGATGGCTTAGAGTGCCCAAACTGACCACACTAGAAGCAAACAAGAGAGTGGTCCGATGAATGAAAAGTATGAACTGGCATAGGGACTTTCCTAGAACAGGTTCCTCTAATTCACACTCCTTGTTGGATGGTTAAAATCCATGAGCACTAAAATAAACTAGTCCTTGAACCCTGGAAAGAGACCCCACTCAAAAATGAGAGCTTATAACTAATCACTCAATACTGTCACTAAATAAAGGGAAACTAGCTCATTAAAATGGTCAACATTCCCCTTCATTGTTAGTTGGCCTTGTCAAACATCCATGATCTATGGAACTTTCCTCTCCTAAACTTCCTCTATAATAAACCACTAGATAAAAGTGGTCTTGAAGATTTCCCAAGACATTTCAACTCACAACAAGAATATAACAAGCACCTTTCACCATTCTAGTCTCAATAATTCAAAAATACCTAAGGAAACTCACACTCTCACAACAATTGGAGTTCTTAAAAACCCAAAGGCATCCTAAACTTACTCAAGACACTTAATATCCCCTAACAGACCTTAATAAATACATACAATAGGAAAGGATTGAGAAGAGATCAGCTCCATCACTCCTCTAGGAGTCTGAATAGGGTCAATAAGTAGATGAGAATCCTCATAAACCTTCTCGGTCTTCCTTGGTGGCATACTCTCAACAACATAGGAAAAAAACCAGATCAGTATCAAACCAAAACTTGAACAATTAATATTTTAGACCAAATTCCAAGATCATAACCAAAAAATCACAAAACTGAACCCAATTCAAATCAAATATGAACCACAAAAAACCACAAAAACCTCACAAAATAGGCCAATAACTCTCTTTTAAAAATCACTATTTTTCCAAAATCACCCATTTTCAAGTTTAGTCCCCCCTTTAAAAATAAAAAATTATTTATATTTTGAAAATCATTTCATCACATCCACTTTAAAATTTAAAACACCACCCCAATTTTCCCTTTAAAACCACAAATCCCATTAAAATAGAAGCCTCTTTTTAACAGAAACCATTTTCCCTTTCGAAAACCACTTTGGAAAAACTAATCCAAACCATTGAATTTAAATACTCACCCATGGTATCCTATAAACTATAACATATATGTTTATTCCCACTTACACGTATATAATCCACACATACATTCCAACATGCACTTTCCATACACACACACACATATGTGAACGTCCAATATGAATACCAAGGGTCATACATACCATTTTATCATTGAAACCAATCATTTATCAAATTTTCAATTCAATTTACCTCTGCATTTGACCAAAATTTTCAAAATTATGAATCAGTTTCTATTTTAAAACCCATTATTTCAATCCAAAAACCATTAATATAAATCATTTTCATTTCAAAACCCATTTTTCCGCTCCAAAGACCATATTCCTTTAAAAACCACTTATGCCAACCAAAAACACCGCTCACACTAAAGCAACTGGATGAGGAACTAGGGTCCATACCTAACCCGGTTACATGGTTTACCAAACCATTCCCCAAGATAGCACCAACCACTATGAGTGTCACGAACCATACACTTAGTCTCCACATGGGTTTCTACTCCATGTAATCTCATCGTGTAACATCGGATCACTCCCTTGGTCATCCCCCATTTTCACAAACCAAATAAAACCATTATATTCTCCTTTAAAATCATTTAGAAATCCCACATTTTCATTTTAAAACCTTTAAGACTTATAAAAAATGGTTTTGATACTTACTTTATAATTTATAAACTGCTAATTCCCACAAAAACCAATTTAAAATCACACACTTTCATTCTTAAAACACCAAACATCCACTTAAAAATAATTTAAAAACTTTACAAATTCTTTTTTAAAGCACCACATGGGTATTTAAACACAAAATTCATTTCATTTAATTCTAAATAAAACCCTAGTTAACCATTTCAAAATTCATTTTTACCATTTAGAACCAAATTCCATTTTAAAACTTCATTGAAAATCAAGCCAAAACCATGTCAACGTATCACCCCAAACAATTTCTAAAGTCATGGGAACCCAAAATAAATTTCCAAAAAGGGATAGTGGTTGTTCATGGTTGGACCACATGGTTTGACAAGTCGTAAGACAATCATGAAACTGCCATGGAGAGTCTCTTGGAACCATCTACAGTGGCTTCACATGGTTTTTCAGACCATGAGAGAAACCAGTGCCTTCTATTCCACTCCCTTTTCACCCCAAAACGAAATCTAAAAATCAAAATCAAAATCCCAACATTCCCTGGTAACTCAGGTTACGTAACAAGAAGTGGTGATCAAGTAGCGACCCATGACCTGTCTTCTGAGCCCTGATGATCCTGTCTTTGATCTACATAACATCCCAAATAATAAGGGAATTCTATGATACCATTTTTTCATAAACCAACCTGGGTCAACCCTAAACGGGTTACCTAAATCAGCCCGTGATAAGGCCCGAGAAGCGTTCCTGGTCAATTGTCACACCATGACCTTATAATATTAATTATTTTAAGTATTTTAATTATCTTTAGTCTCTCCCTTGAGTTCTGGTAGTTGGATTAGCCCACACATTTATTAGTAGTCGTGCGGTGCTCATGCAGGTGCCTAGGAGTGGCAGTGGTGTGGCGCGCATCTTGTGCATGGTCTGTTAAACCATGTAGAAAGCATGTGGTTTAACTCTGTAAGTTATTAGTGATGGGTGGCACAGTTTGAGCATAGTTGTCTCAACCATGTTTCTACCTAGGAATAACTATGCGTGGGTACCTGGGCAAGGTAGTGACCAGTGCATGGTCGGCACATGGTTTGGTAAACTGTGTGCAAACCATGCAGATCACCTAGAATTTTAAAATTGGATTTTTTTCTTTTTTTATTTTTTTCTTTTCCTATCCTCTTTTTTTTCTTTTCCTACTTGTACATCATGTGATCCCCATCTTCCTCTCTTCCATAGTCGCACGCCCCTACCTCTGTCGAGCTCCCTCTCTGCCACCGTTTTGCCCTGATTTTTTCAGGAATCTCGGTCGAATATTCAAGGTAGGATATCCTCTCCCTTCTTCCATTTCTGGGTGTTTTTCTTCTCCCTATCTCTCCTCCTAGTTCAGTCGAACCCTAGGGTTTTGGGTGGGGAGATTTTTGAGTTTCTCTTCTTAATAGGGTGTGCAAAGGCTTTCTTGGGTCATCTTTGTTCATGTTTTGGCAATTTCCACTGAAGGCGCATCTCAGACTATTTCGGTCCATCCGCAATCAATTTTGGGTAGGTTTTCCTCCATTTATCATTATTTCTCAATTTATAATTGGGGATTTTGCAGTTTCTGAGTTTCTTGTAATTTTCTTTAGTGCGTTTTTGATCCTCCATTTATGAGGATGACATACACGCATGTGTAGGGGTAAGGCATATATATAAGCCCTATTTGTATATATTCCCTCATAATAAGGGGAATATGTACAATGAAGCTAGTAGTATTTTTATATATATGTATAAATTCATGTACGTGTAAGTGTAAAGACTGGATTCGAGTTGTCATTGTCAAAGTCATTGAGTGCCAAGATGTTTCTGATTTGTCTTCTTCTTCTTGAGGTAGGTTCACTATGCCTAAACCTTTAATTTGAAGTCTATAATTACTTGATTACTTTAAAAAAAAAATTTTATATTTATGTAGTATGTATATGCTATATGATATGGTTGTGATTGTTAGAAATGGTTCTTAATTTGTTTTACATAATTTTTCTAAGCTTCCAATGTGATTTATTCATGTTGAAATATGCTATCGACCTTGTTTTAGAAAACATAATGTATTTATAATGCTCAATTTTTCCTAAATGATATTTCTTTAAAATTGGTTTCCTAAATGGTTTTGAGTGTGTGATGGGTATTTCTAAAGATTTTTGGTGTGTATAAAATATTTTTAAAAGTTGACTTAAATGAAAATGGGTTTGTGTGTGATTTTAAAAGGGAAAATTTTCATGGTTTTGGTAATTTTGGAAAATTACATGGGTTTTAGTGTGAATTGGAGGTTAAATAGTGATTTTCCTTTCTTAAATGGGTTGGTTTGATTTAAGAATGGTTTCAAACTTTTTTTTAAATGTGTGGTTCTTTGGTTGTTTAATTGAGCTTATAAATGGTTTTAGAACTTAAAAGTGTTGGGTGATTGTGTTTTATAAAATGGAAGTATTCCTTGTAAAGTGATTAGGCATGTTTGGAACCTTGATAATGCTTTATGTAAGTGAAACCCCCCTCTTGAGTCATACCCCCCTTATTTTAAAAATATGATGTGTATGTTAAATGTGTTATTTGTGATATGTTCCTAGTGAAGTGGCTTGTGCATTGTTGCGTAACTTGAAAAGGGGGATGCTCTCAAGGAGGGATATTAGTGGTGAGAAGTTGTATGAGTTTTTGGGTAAAGAAAATGATATGTAAATATATATTTTCTTGATAAAAAATCACCACCATTTGAAATAAAGTACATTGGGAACCTAGGTACCTAGGTGGACAGACTAAATCTAGTATGCTAGGTATATTGGCAAGGTCGAGGCTTGGTTCCTCCAAGTAGGATTGATGCCACAACACTAACTAAACATATAATGATGATCAGAGACCACTATACCATGGGATTTTTTCCCCTCTGGTGTATTGTTCATGGGAACACTTTGGGTTTTAGCATATGATTGGAGAGCACTAAACCTTGGGATGCATTTCCCTCTAGTGTCTCGTGTATGAGGACACTGTGGTTTTTGGTTGGATGTTCTTATCACTGAGGTATGATGATCTTAGTAATGTACTAACCCTATATACATAGGGTTTGTCCATGGTGCTTGTGATATAAATTTTAATTCAGTTTTTTCATGTTTTTTCCCTCCTTTATAAGAACCATATTTTAATATAAACTATTTTACTTACATTTTGAAATTTCTATGCATTCTTGGGAACTATTTTGGAAATGTGATGGAAATAAAATTGGTTTTCATGAAAATGGAAGCTTGTTACATGAATTTGAAAATAATAGAAAACCCTATTTTATATGGTTATATTTTCGAACTAGCATGACTTGGTTTTCTTTTTAAAGGTAAGGTATAGGGAATATTTTATTCAAGCATTCCTACTAAGTTTTAATACTCATAAATATAGATTTATTTCTATTTTTATTTTGGGTACTACTTCTAATTCGGTTTTGGTCACCATGGTGTGGCGTCGATTTAGTGGTTGGTGGTGACTAGTAGGTTCACATAGAGGTATGTGTAGTTTTATTTTCTTTCTACTTCTAGTGTTCACTTTTATTATTCAATTTATATTTATTTATTTATCTATTGTTCATGGGATAAATCATTCCCAATTATGAATTTTTTATGCCCAACACTAGTTTCCAGCCCAGGAGGATCGGGAATGCCTCTCGGGCCTTGTTGCTAGTCAAATTGGGTAACTGATATATGGTTGACCTGGTTTAGTTCATGACATGAGTTTTGAGAACCTCTCTATATGGAGGTGTCTGGGCAAGAGGAGTATTTCCTTGTCCAAGGTAGATATCATTATGGGGAGGTTGACCACGGCAGATGTTTGGAGTAGAGTCCATGTGATCCATATCCACACTACCATAAGGAAAAATATTGTGGTAATGATTGACTTTTTCTTCATTTGAAGGGTCGAAGGACCCTTGAGGTGTTGTGGATATGCGTCGAACAGCCTCAAGGATGCTGGCATTGAGAAGACTAGGGATATAAGCCTCATTCTGCATCGTGGTCGGAATATGTCAACCTACCTTTTGAGGTTGTGTGGGGGTATGAGTCTATTGTATGATGGCTGACAGAATATATTGATAATTTTATGGTTCTATGGGAATATGATCCCACTATTGAGAATCTACTAGAGTATATCAGTGATCTTCTATATTATCGGTAGGAATATGAACATGCCTATTTGTGGTTTTCGGAATATGTCGGTCAACACTGGATGAAACAGGGATATGATCCCGGTTCAAATATGCATTCCCCATTAGAATATATTGACGGGCCTTCATAATGGGATAAGGGATATGAGCCTCCTCTTTTATGGCCTCTAAACTATGTTGGTGCAGTCGTTCTTCAATGGAAGTAGGGATATGATCCAAGCTTCTGTGAGCTACTAGAATATTCCATGTGGCTTTACTGATAGGAATATGAGCCTGTCCCAAGTCATGTGTCTCACTCACTCAGTGAGACCCTATTGGAATAGGAATATGATCCTAGTCTTGTTCCTTTGAAGTATGTTGTTGGTCTTTTTCAATAGGAATATGAGTCTGTCCCAAGGCATGTTCTGCTCTCACTTGGTGAGCCCTGATTGGAATGGAAATATGATCTTGATCTAGTGCCTTTGGAGTATTCCTCCAGTATTTTTTGATAGGAATGTGCACATGTCCCAAGGAATGTTCCACTCTCACTTGGTGATGCCTGGTTGGAATGGGAATATGATCTTGGTTCAGTGCCTTTTCCATTACTAAAATATGTCTATAATCCTTCTAGATGAGAGAAAGAATATGCACTTGCTCTAAAGTAGACACTTATTCATACTGATCAGAGTGTTGTGATGCTCTGGGTGTTGGGATAGAAAAATGTGTCTGTCCCTATATTTGTACTAGTTCTAGAATATATCGGAAGAGTTTTTAAATCATTTCTAGAATATAGTGATATTTTATCAAAGTGTGTGTGGGAATGTCGACCTGCACATTTTTTATCTTCAATATGTTCTAGCATATATCTTCAATTTAAGTGGGGATATAATCCCACTATTATCCTCCTTTTCCCATCATAATATGCCGATGTGTTTCATGCACATTGTAAGGAATATGTGCCTCCCCCATTCTTGCTACAGGAATATATGTGTAGACTTGATCCAAGTGAGTAGCGATATGAGCATGCTTTCTAGATACCATCAGAATATTCCAACTAGGATCGTTAGTAGAAGTGGGGATATGATCCCACTCCCATTTTTTCATATATTTCCATGCTCGACATGACTTTCTTGGTACCCATGCATGAGTATCCAAGGTGGAAATGTGTTGAGTGGTTCCTTCAGTAGGTGATTGAGGGGAATCGGCAGGATAGCACTGGTGACAGAATTTTATAGGAGCCCTCCTCAGTGGATCCAGAACTGGAATGGATCCATAGTCGAATCCTTGATCCACCTTCCTCATATAAAGAAGGAGTTTATTTTCGTGCTCCAGGGATAAGCTTCTGAAGCGATTGGTTCTGGAAACAAGCACCACTAGTTTCACAGAAAATTTATTTGGGCAAGGCAAACTCATTGAATTCAGTGTCTAGAGACCCTTTCATGTATCCTCAAGGTTCAGGATCATACCATGTCAATGGTATTCCAGAACCATTATATTCACCACCTGAATTTGAAGGTGTCATGTGGGTGAGGTCATTCTATGACCTGCGGGGGTTATAGTTGTGGATGATGCTCTAGAATAGTTGCTAGATGAAGACATGATCTCAGGTTGGGTGTTGTTTTTGAGAGAAGTATCTGGTCATAAAGTCAATAAGGAAAAAGGTCACTGATTAGTGCATCATCACATGCATTATACATTCTCAATCAGATATGTATAGGTAACAAAATTTTCCTTTCTTATTCCTAGTTTGGTTTTTTACTCGCATGTACTTGTCACAGCAATAATGGGATTGTCTCATGGGAACCCCGGTTACGTAGTATTTTACATCCGGCATGCCATTTTCATTTGCGTGGGAGGCCCAAAACGAAATGTACTAATGCATGGTAAAATGATCATTTTTTTATTTGAGTTATTCATGTTGGGTTCATCATTTTTGTTTCTGATGAAAACACATATGGTTTCACTTGATGGTTGATTGGGGGGTTTAATGTCTATAAAATCATTCACGTTGAATTCACCACTTTCTTCCTTAATGGAAACTCTCAATAGTTCCCACATCCATAACTGAGTATGAACCTTCTTTTTAAAGGCAGGTGATCCTATAGGGTTTCAGAACCAATGGTTCTTAGGAACTCACATTGGTTGAGAGGATAAGTGGTTAGGCTCATCACACCCTTTTAGGAAGAATTTTTTCCTATTATGGGATTCTCTTATAGAATTAAGATATGTTTGAGAATCTCTTCCTGATCCCAATATGGGATCGGTTACCCTAACAAAATGATCAAGTGTTGAATCCTTCCATATGAAAAGGGGGTTCTATTAATGAAACCATATGTATGTATCTGGTGTTCTTTATCCATTTTCCAACATTTCTTAGTAATGGGTAGTTGCTTATATTTTGAAGCCAAATAACCAAGCACTCTGGTGTTTACTGCCATCTAGGGATGGCGATTTATATTTTGAGGATGGGATTGAACCTTTATGAGGAATCCTACATATCCTATTTATAATATGAATCAAAACTCACAAGTTTCGTTTTAGTTGTGTAATTTAACATCATGTGTAAAGGACATATATAAGGTCACTTGGGAACCGGTTATGGAGATTGATCCTTAGGAAGGCATCCTATGTATCATGTTTATAGTAGGAATCAAAGTCATTGTAGTTTGATTGCACCCTCAAGACTTTCCCCGAGGTGGATGCCCCTGTATAGGGGCATTCATGTCATGCCGCTGATTGGGGATTATACACCAAAGTTTCCCTGGTTGTGTAAGATTTATGTTGTGGATGATGTGATCATTAAAAATCCTTAATCCCACATGAGCCATGCTCGGTGTAAGAAATAAGGGATAACAAGTGATCAGTCTCATTGTGTGTGGATTTGGGACTTATGCACTAGGGTGTCCCTAATGGGGTGTTTGATATGGATCTTGAGTCTTAGGAAAGCATCCTACGTATCCTATTTATAGTAGTAATTATAGTTCTCATAGTTTAATAGACTTCTCAATCTGTTGGTGGATGAGGTAGGGAGATAAACCCATATGAGAGTTTGGATCCCATGGGTTTGAGTGTAGGAGACATGGAGGGACTTGCACTGAGGTAGATGCCCATTGGAGATTGAGACTTATGAAGTCATCATACATATCATGTTTGGAAAATAATTGGAGTTCTCATATTTCAATTGGGGGTATACCCAAATACGTCCACTAGACAAGGTAATCATGTCCCGAGGTGTCCGTCTGACATGTCCTGATTGTCTTTCTGACATGTCTGGGATGTCTGTATGACATGTTTGGGGATGTTTGGACATTTCCCAGTTGCATAGAAGACATGTCTAGAGATAATTGCATGATCCAGTTTACTTTTTTGGAGGACGTCACATGATCTGGATAGCATATTGGGAGGATGTTGCATGACCTGGCTGATATGTCTGGAGGACGTCGCATGTCTTGGATGGCATGTCTGGGGGATGCCACATAACTTGGGTGACATGTACAGAGGAATTATCAAGACTTTTTTGAGATGTCCAGAGTGTATCTCATGACCTTAGAAACATGTCGATATGACTTCTTGATACTTGGTTGACATGTCTGGAGGATTTTTCAAGACTTGGTTGACATGTCTGGAGGTTGTCGCATGACTTGGGTGACATATTGAGAGAACATCACAATACTTGGTTGACATGTCCATTGGATTCCACAAGACTTTGTTGGCATTTCCAAAGTACATCGCATGATTCAAATGGCATTTTCGGAGGGTGTCGCATGACTTGGGCGACATTCCTTGGTGTTGTCATGTGATTTGGGTAGGTCATGTGAAGCGTGTGAAGATTAGTGTATTTGTCTTCGCATAAGCCTCCCATGTTTTTAGTCTTTTCCAGTATTTTTCAATCTTTATCCCACATATGCCTGAAGATTTTTCAAGCATTAGCTTATACAGGTTTCATGTGACCCAATCGACATGCAGAAACTCCTTTTCATAATCTAGCTGACCCGCCAGAAGTCCTTTGTATGATCTATATGGAGATCACGAAAAGAACATATTCATGTCGCGTGATCCCTTAGGTTGTACCCTGGATTTTACCTAGTGGAATACCCTTACGATCACATGAATTTTCTCTCCAAGAAGTCTTCTCATGCACTCCTGTATAGTAGTCTTCATCGTGTGTGTTTTTTATGAAGGGGAGAAATTTATAGGCCTCTCCACCCCGATTATACACCGCCTCACATGGTGCATATCATGAAAATATGATCTGGAGTTGGTGAAGGGATTTTTTCATCACGCGCTTTGCATGATCCTGTCATGGGTCATCCATGGCGTTGCATGGTAACAATGACTGTGTGAACGTTCCATCATCCCCATGTGTAATATCCCGTTACCTTGATCTATTAATTTTTCCCCTTTCTCTAAGTTACCTTTTTGTTCAAAGTCCTTAGAATCTGTTTTCTGGATTTTCTGCAGGTTGTAGAGCAGTTACATGTCATGTAACTGAGGTACATGTCGTGTGCTAGATGTTGTGTACAAGTCATGATGGGGGAGAACACGTTGTGAACTGGTACACATCATGAATGGTGGGTACATGTCATGTAGGGTTTAAATGGCATATTTTTAATCCGAAGCGATGGGTTTTTCGGTGTAATTATCTAGTGTGACCTTCACGACATGACCAAGGGTTACACGTTGTGACCCATCCCGTGCCCAGGTTTAAGTCATGAGTTCAGTTTTTTTTCTCAGTCCTTTCTTTCCAGACTCTATTTCTCTCAACCCTAGTCTCTTCCTAGGAAATTTCTAGAGGCGCCTCTCCTTCTGGATTTATCTAATCGGATTTGGACCTTTATTGTGTTCGCGGTGCCTCTCTCTGGGTAAGTGTTCCTTCCGGTTCTCCATTGCAGTTGATCTTGATAGAGCCCTAGCTTTATGTTATTGGATACATTGATTTATGTTGGATGATCCTTGTTGTCTTCTTATAGATCTATTATGAGATCTCATTCCAGAGGCCTTTTCCTTCATTGGTCATGGTGTGGCGGGCGTCCATCTTTGAGGTGTGTGGGTTTCCTCTCTTTCTTCGACCTCTTGTGTTTAGATTTGAATCAATCCTAATATGTCTGGGATCGATTCTAGGTCCTTCATTGTCATCATTGGATTTCATCATTAGTGGATTCTATTTAAGGCATGTGTGAACCGAGCTTTGAGGTAGGTGGTTTCGTCTCTAGCTGATGATAATAAACCTACTTGTTTTTCTTTATAAAATGATTTATTAAATAGGCATGATTATTCATGTGTGTTAAAAAATGGTTTTAAAATAGAAATGGTTTTCCTTATTTTTTGATAAATGGATTCTAAAATGGTTTTGAATGGTTTTCAAAGCATTGAAATTGGTTTGTAAAATTGAGCACATGGGTTACCTTGGGTACTTAGGTGGAAGGTTTAGCTTGAGACCATCATCCATTGTTTTGTGATTATCAAGGAGGATTTTCTTGGGGATTTCCTCTATTTCCTAGGATTTTTGTTCTAGGGACCGATATTGACATTTTGGGGAGTTTACTCATGGGGTATTTCTCTGCTTCCTAGACCTGTGTTCTAGGATCAGTTTTTTTGCACTTGATTATTGTGGTACAAGTAGTCTGTAGTCGAGACCTGTAGTATTCCTTGGTGTTGTGATACCTGTTATTCTGTTTTTCACTGATTGGATTTCTATGTTATCCTTGATATTCATGTTTATTCTTGTAAAAAATGATCTAGAAAAATATGTTTTAAAACTGATATACCTGATTTTTCTTAGAATTGTGTAAAAGGTAAATGCTTACCATGTTTTCTATAAAACTACTTTGCTACTTATCATTCCATGTTTTATTTTAAAATGAGAATACAAGATTTTTTTATAGAGATACTTGTTATAGAACACCTGGGTAGGATCCTACTGAGCTTGTTAGTTCACACCTTGCACACTTCTTTGGTGGTTCATAGACCTCTGTTTGTCTTATAGTGCAGGGAAAGGCAAGGTGTTGTAGTGATACAGTGAGATTCATGTTAGCTGGGATGGGTGGTTGGTGATGAGATGGTGGGGGTTTGTCCATGTCATCGCTTGGAGTAGTTGTTGGTTTTAGTCCTTTGCAATTGGACTTGTCTTTTGGAGTTTTTGCTACTGTTACAGTTGTTCTATTTCCTCTATTTTTTCTATAGTTATAGCATATATATTTTTTTAGTCTTATTTTGTTTCTTTATTTATATATATATATATATATGTATGTATTCCATATGATTGTTCAGGTTGGTAAAATCATTCCCACGGTTTTGTCATTTGATGCTTGGGTGATTGTCGCCAGCCTGTGGGGATCGGGAATGCCCCTTGGGTATGTAACGAATCGGGTCAGGTGCTGAGTTTGAGGGAAACTCGAGTTAGTTCATTACAGTTTGGTATCAAATGAGGTCTTTCCTCAAGAATCCTTTTCTTGGGACGTCTATTAGATAGGAGATAGGATTTTTGGGACTTGAGAGGTATGTTGCGATAAGTGTTTGGTCAGATATTGTCATAACAAGACTCAAGTTTTCATGGGATGTTGGGATGTGTATCTCTAGTATTGTTTTTTCTTTTAAAAATATTAGTTTTTTCTTATGGGTTTTCTAGTTTGGACTGAGATTTGTTCTATTGTCTGATCGTTCTTATGTTTCGGTGGGCAACAATATTCCTCTAAGACATCTTCCATGAGTTCCTCAAGAGGGTGCAGTTGATTATCCTCAAGGGAACCCACTTATAGATCGGAACCTCATTGAGACGATTGTACGGGCAGTCCATGTTGTTGATCAGGATGTACCACGAGTTCAGAATGTAGTGGTTGAAGTATAACCAAGAGCTATAGGAGAGATAGATTGGTCATGGGAGTTCTTATGCAAGAATCCATTGTCCTTTAAAGGGACGATAGAAACTCAAGAGGTGGAGTATTTGTTGGATAGGATCAATCAAATATTTTTCTTCCTGGAGACACCTAAGAATATCAGGTTGAAGTGTGCAGCGTTCAGACTCGAGGTTTTTGGTAAGCATTAGTGGGATTCTATGGTCCAGGAAGACAGACATGTGGGCTTGGATTGGAAGGGTTTAAAATCCTATTCTTTAAATAGTTTTTTCCAGAGTCTCTGATGTTGGCAAAGTATCTGGAGTTCCTATCTTTGTAGCGGGGAGAGCATTCGGTGTTGGCATACACCAACCCGTTTTTCGAGCTTGTCTATTTTTCTCCAAATGTGGTAAAGAATGACCAGCTAAAGGCTCAGAAATACTTGCAGGGTTTGCGACCAGATATTAGATCACAGGTGTTCATGTTGAAGCTTCCTACCTATACAGAGACAGTAGACAGAGAAATTATGGCAGAGATGGACATGGCAGGCAAGGTAAGTTTTTCCACTTCTTCTATTCCAACTGGTGACAACTTCAGTGGCATGCATTAGAAGAAGAGTTAGTGTAAGGACCATCATAGAAGTGGTGGAGTTAGGTCTCATCAATGAGCCTCCTCTACACCTTATGTTTCATCCGGTAGTGTGCCTCTGACTTGCTATCACTACGGAAAGGGAGGGAACACCAGATGTTCTTGTTCTATGCCCATGAAGACGTGAAATATTTGTGGACGTGTTGGTCATCTACAGTGTTTCTGTTAGGCTATTAATACACCTCTTTATGGTCAGGATTCGTCAGCTCCAAAGGCTACTACAGTGCAGTCAAAATCTTTAAAGAATATAGGGATCTAGCCACAGGCCTCAGGAGTGAAGTATTTTTACGCAGTAGATGAGTGTCCAATAGAAGTTGATGCAGGTCCAACAACAGTGATAGGTATGCTTCTTATTGCATCTTCAGTAGAAATTTCTTTGTTTAATATTAGTTCCTCCCATTTGTTTTTATATGCATGCTTTTTTTACATGCTTAAACTTCCAACAAAACTTATTCCCTTTACAATAGAGTTAGCGACACCTCTTGGCAAGATGAAAGAGCAGGGGTTTCAATGTTCTTGTTCGTTAACGATAGTCGATACGGAGTCATTCTAGGATTTTATCGTTCTTGATCTGGATCTATTTGACGTCATCATTAGTATGGATTTTCTTGTCGCTCATCGAGATGAGGTTGATTGTTATCATTGGGGTGTTTTGTTTCTTGCTGCTGACAGGAGCTGTCGTGTGTTTCAGGGGGAGTGGAACCCGAGGTCAGGTTATGCAGGACCTTCCCGCCTAGAGATCATGAGTTTTTTGGTTGCTGTTTTTTCTGATCCCGATGAATCTTCTTCTATTGATGACCTTCTTATTATTTTTTGAGATTTCCATGATGTTTTCCCAAATGATTTCTCTAATCTTCCTCCAAAGAGAGAGTTAGAGTTTACAATTGACTCGGTGTCAAGTACGTAGACAATATCTATGTATTCTTATCACATGGAACCAATAGAGTTGAAAGAAATCAAGATTCAATTGGATGTCCTGTCAGAGAAAGGTTTCATTCTCCCTAGTGTTTCTCCTTTGGCAGCCCTTGTGCTCTTCTCCAAGAAAGCATATGGTTCACTTTAGTTGTGTGTAGACTATCATATGTTGAACCGGGTAATGGTTAAGAACAAATATCATTTGCCTTGTGTGGATGAATTGTTTGTTCAATTGAAGGCGGAAAAGTGGTTCTCGAAGATTGATCTTTGGTCAGGTTATCATCATCTCAGATTTTGGGAGTCTGATATACCGAAGACAGCCTTTAGGAGTAGGTATGGACATTATGAATATATTGTGATGTATTTTGGTCTAACTAATGCTCCTGTAGTTTTTATGGCCTTGATTAATCGGATATTCAACCAACATCTCGACACCTTTGTGGTACTATTTGTGGATGATATTCTAGTTTATTCAAAATTTGAGTGTGAGCGTGATCACCATCTGAGTTTGGTTTTGAAAATTCTGAGAAATCACCATCTGTATAGAAAGATTTTGAAATGTAGTTTTTAGATTCGAGAATTGAAGTTCTTGGGGCACATAATTTCTGAGCATGGATTATCAGTTGATCCTTAAATACAGTTATGTATTAGAAGGAACTATAGAACATCTTTGAAATTCAAAGATTATGTGGTCTTGTTGGGTACTATCGATGGTTCGTTAAGGATTTCTCTAATCTGACATTACCTTTGACTGCTCTTACTAGAAAAGCGGTGAAATTTACATGGGATACGAAGTTTCGGTCTTCTTTCAATGAACTGAAATGACTTCTGACATCAGTGCCTATTTTGATCTTACCTGAGTCCAGTAACGGGTATGTGGTGTTTTTTGATGCATCTAGTTCTAGTTTGGGATGCATGCTGATGCGGGATGATTATGTGGTAGCTTACGGTTCTCTTCATCTCTGAACGCATGAGAAGAACTACCCCACTCATAATTTAGAGCTTTTTGCAGTTATGCATGCACTTAAATGTTGTCGGCACTATCTCTTTGGGGAGAAGTTCATAGTCTTTTATGATCATAAGAGTCTAAGATATATCTTCTCTCATAAAGACTTGAATCTCAGATAGAGATGATAGATAAAATACCTCCAGAAATTTGACTTTGACATCACCTACACCTCAGGGAAAGGGAATGTTGTTGTAGCCGCTCTTAGCAGGAAGGTACCGTCACAGTCTATTTTGGAGTCAAAGGAGTGGAATCTTATGGGTATTTTTGATCAGTTTCACTTGGATGCTCAGGAGGATGTTTCAGGTATGGTTCTGACCAGTTCTCAGTTATCATCATCTCTCCTAGAGTCTATTTTGCAAATTCAATAGCATGATGGTGAGTTTTAGAAGACTTGGGAAATCCTTTATGGTGGGGAGACCATTTCTGGTTGGTCTCTTTCTTTAGATGGCATACTTCACTTTGGGAACCGAGTTGTCATCCCAACACCTATGATAATTTCAGTCTTGTTTAACTGTCATAACTCTTCATGGTTCATTCATCTTGGTGCTAAGAAGATGTATTATGACATGAGAAGAAGATTATAGTGGTCGGGTATGAAGCGTGACATTGCAGATTATGTGTCCCAATGTTACACCTATCAATAGATAAAGGTAGGGCATTTGAAACCATATGGTATGCTTCAGCCTCTTATGGTTTTGGTTTGGAAATAGGATGAGGTATCTATGGATTTTGTTGTTGGGTTTCCATGGACACCCCGAGGGAAAAATTCCATCTGGTTGGTTGTTGATCGGTTGATGAAGTCTGCTCATTTCATTCTGATCAAAGACACCATTAAAGTCGAAGATCTAGGTAAGTTTTATGTGCAGGATATCGTGAGGTTACATGGGAGTCCTTCTATTGTTGTTTCAAATAAGGATCCTAAGTTTACCTATATATTCTGGAGAAGTTTTCAAAAGGAAATGGGAACTCAGATCAAGTTGAGCATAGCTTACCATCTACAGACAAACGGTCAGACGGAGCATGTAATTCAAAACCTAGAGGATATGCTTCATGCCTGTTTCTTGGATTTCGGTGGATCATGGGATATCTATCTAGGACTGTTTGATTTTGTTTACAATAAAAATTATTAGTATTCGATGAGAATGGATCCCTTCTATGCGTTGTATGGTCACCCATGAAGATCACCTCTTTGTTGGGAAGAGGTGGGTGAAGTAACTTTGGTTGGACCAAGTTTGGTTCAGGAGATGTATGTGAAGATTCAGGATGTGCGACGACATCTGGTTATAGCCCAGAGTTGACATAAATTGTATGCAGATTGGCAGCACCGTCCTTTGGAGTTTTCTGTAGGTGATTGAGTTTTCTTGAAAGTTTCTCCTCGTTTGGGTCACCGTCATCTTGGAAAATAGGGGAAGTTGGCTCCGAGATATATTGGACTGTTTGAGATCATTGAACGTCTTGGAAAGGTTGATTATTGGTTAGATTTTCTAATTCAATTGATGGGCATCCATGATGTTTTCCACATATCTTAGCTCATAAAGTATCACCCCGATCCTACTCACGTTCTTAGTTGGAAAGAAATTGAGTTAGAGCCAGATGCTTCTGTTTTGGAGAAACCAGATGAGATTGTTGAATCTCAGATGAAAGTATTGCATGGGAAATTGATTCTGTTGGTCAAAGTTATATGGAAATAAGGATCAGATTCTCATGAGACTTTGGAACGTGATTCGTTGATGAGAGAGCAGTGCCCTCATCTTTTTCTAGGAGTTACATCTTCCACATGACTTACTAGGGATGGAAATTCTTTATGGAAGGGAGTTTGTAACAACATATTACCTTGATCGGGTAATTTTTTACCTTTCTCTAAGTTACCTTTTCGTTCAAAGTCCTTAGAATCCGTTTTCTGGGTTTTTTGCAGGTTGCAGAGCAGGTACACGTCGTGACCCGACCCATGCCCAGGTTTAAGTCACACGTTCGGCAGTTTTTCTCGGTCCTTTCTTTCCAGACTTCATTTCTCTTAACCCTAGAATCTTTCTAGGTGATTTTTAGAGGTGCCTCTCCTTTCATATTGATCCGATCATATTTGGATCTTCATTCCATCTGCGATGCGTCTCGTTGGGAAAGTGTTCTTTCTAGTTCTTCATTGCGGTTGATTGTGATAGTACCCTAGCTTTGCGTTATCAGATCCGTTGATTTATGTTGGATGATCCTTGTTGTCTTCTTCTAGATCCATTGTGAGATATCATTCCAGAGGCCTTTTTCTTTCTTGGTCGTGGTGCGTCGGGCATTCATCTTCGAGGTATGTGGGTTTCCTCTCTTCCATCAACCTCTTGTGTTTAGATTTAAATTAATCCTAAGATGTTTGGGTACGATTCTAGGGCCTTCATTGTCATCATTGGATTTTTTTGTTGGTGGATTTTGTTCCGGGCGTGTGCGACCTAAGATTTGAGGTAGGTGGTTTCGTCTCTAGCCTATGATAATAAACCTACTTTTTTTCTTTATAAACTGGTTTATTAAATCAGCATGATTTTATGTGTGTGTTAAAAAAGGGTTTTAAAAGAGAAATGGTTTTCCCCTGGTTTTTGATAAATGGATTGTGAAATGGTTTTGAATGATTTTCAAAGCATTGAAATTGGTTTGTGAAATTGATCATATGGGTTACTTTGGGTACTTAAGTGAAAGGTTTAGCTTGAGTCCATCGTCCATTGTTTTGTGATTATCAAAGAGGTTTTTTATGGGGTTTTCCTCTATTTTCTAGGCCTATTGTTCTAGGGGACTGATATTGACATTTTGGGGGGTTTACTCGTGGGGTATTATTCTGCTTCCTAGGCCTGTGTTCTAGGATCAGTTTTTGTGCACTTGATTATTGTGGTATGAGTAGTCTGCGACCGAGACCTATAGTATTCCTTGGTGTTGTGATATATGTGCTTTTGTTTTTTACTGCTTGGATTTCAGAGTTAGCTTTGATATGCATGTTTATGCTTGTGAAAATGATATGGAAAATATGTTGTGAAACTGGTATACCTTCTTTTGTTTAGAACTATGGAAAAGGGAAATTTTTACCATGTTTTCTGTAAAACTATTTTACTGCTTATCATGCCATGTTTTATTTTAAAATGAGAATACAGGATTTTGTATACAGAGACTTGTTATGAAACACCTGGGTCAGATCCTACTAAGCCTGATAGCTCACACTCTGTGCACTTCTTTGGTGGTGTGTAGACCTTCTTTTGTCTTCTAGTTCAAGGAAAGGTAATGCGTCGTAGTGAGGCGGTGAGGTTCATGTCATCTGGGATGGGTAGTTGGTGGTGAGATAGTGGGGGTTTGTCCACGTCATTACTTGGAGTAGCCGTTGGTTGTATTCCTTTATAGTTAGACTTGTCTTTTGGAGTTTTTTTTTATTGTTACAGTTGTTCTGTTTCCACTGTTTTCCCTACAGTTATGGAATATATATTTGTTAGTCTTATGTTGTTTCTTTCTTTCTATATATATGTATGTCATGTGGTTGTTCAGGTTGGACGAAATTGTTCCCTCGGTTTTGTCGTTCGATGCCCGAGTGCTTGTCATCGGCCCGTGGGGATCGGGAACGCCCTTCGGGTATGTGACGGATCGGGTTGGGTGTCAGGTTTAAGGGTAACTTGGGTCGGTTCGTTACACCATGTTTATTAGACCCTTTCAGATCAAAGAATGTAACGACCCAATGTTTTATCAATGGAAATTCCTTTCTTATAATTATGTCATATAATCACATGAAATCATAACACAATGAACTACTAAGTACTATGTGACCTTTAAACATAATTTTGACACTTCTGTGATTTGAATTTCGAAAATCTGACATACATGGTTGTAATCAATAAGATGTTTTGAGTCTGATAATACAAACTTAATTTTTGGTGAATAGTAACATACCCTTATGAATAGTAATGTTACCCTTATGAATAGTAATATGACCCTTATGAATAGTAAATCGACCAAAATAATAGTAATCTCACCCTTGAATGTATAAAAAAAATTAGGCATCTTATAAGTGATAATATGACCATAGTAAAATTATTGGTATTTTTGTAAGTCATAAATAATTAATTACAGTTAATTAATTAATTTAAAAGAAAATGTATTTTCTTAAAAGTTTTTCATAAATTAAAGATTTTATGTCTTCTGATTTTAAGATAATTTTATAAGACCTTAAGTAATTTTTTAAAGTATTATAAAATCAGTTATAGTTTTAAAATCCGTATTTTTCAAGTAAATTGTGATTTTAATTAAAATTTAAATTAATCATATTTAGAAAATTATTTTTGAAAAATTGAGTTCATTTTTGGTTTCTACACATCGATAAATGGTTAGGGTGAATTTTCAGGTTTTTTCTAAAATACTTGATTTTTTTGTGAATAGTAAAATACATTAATTTACCGTATAAATACATTATAATTTAAATCCACTATTCCTAACATCATAAGTGATGTAAGCACCCAAATCTCAAACTCACATTCACTTATTACTATTTTTGGTCATGGAATCATCACTAGTGCTTGTCTTGTGAAGAAATAATAAATTGATGAATATAATGTTGAGAAAACTCTTCTCCCCTCCACTATAAATACCACCCCTCCTTACCTCTTCTCTTTACTCCTCTCAAGCCTTGTGTCTTGCCTAAATTTTTTCCAAATCTCTCCCCAAGATCTTCCCCCACGTCCAACATCCCTTAGTCTCTTCAAAAGACCAAATCCTCTCCCATTAAGAGGCTCTTAAGGAAGATTGATTCAAGAGGTAAATTCATATTTTCAATTCTTTTACTTTTCTTTCAAGTTCATTTGTTTTCTTTTCTATCCTTACCTATCCTCATCCAAATGTTATGAAAACTTCAGTACCTTACATGTACTGGAATGTTGTTATGATAATTTTATAAGTTTTTATCATCTCTCCTTTACCCTTCTTCTATTTTATTAGTAAAGACACCATCTGAGATGTGTTATTTTACCACATTCAAGGACGGTGAGTTTTAAATTTCTGTTACCGTCTTCAACTCTGGTCATGAAACCATTTTCATGGTTTAACCAGACCATATTATATGTATTATGTATCATATATGGTTCTGGAATCCTTTTTTACACATGGTTTTGATTTATAAAACAAAATGTGGTCATTGTGGTCAAAAACCGCCAATAAACCCAAAAGGTTATCACTAAAGATTTACATAATGATTAATCTTCACTCCAAGTAACCAAGTAAAATTTAAAACCATGTAACTTTATAGATGTTCAATAATAAAATATAACTCCAATTCTGGACGACATCTCATCATACATGGGTCCGAACATGAATATAAGTAAACCAGTCATTAAATCCAAGGAACAAACGGACCCGAACAATGAAATTAAACCTTATAACCAATCAAAAAGGTCATGAATGAACTTAAAAGGGTTATAATAAATATTTTACATATATAAGAGGTTCTATAATTATTAATTAAGGAACCTAATTTGATTATTCAGGTCATTAATATCAAGGGAATAACACCTTTGGATTTAAGGTAAGGGATCCTCTCTATTTCACTTTTATTCAAGAATGTCCTCTATGTTATGTCCTTTTATGTGTAATCCCTAATAACGGGGTATGATTTTGAACCTCCTCCATATTTTCCTTATGATGTATAAGTGATGAGAAACCCCTTTCTCTCTTATTAATCCATCTTAAGTACATCTGATACCATGTCGATAATCCATAAGAGATTCTACTCGAACCTCCTTTGTTCCTTCGGGTTGCCTTATCTTTCTTTTACCAAAATGAAGTTATCTTGTCTTTTTATGTGCATATCTTAAATGTTGTTTACATGTACCAAATTCATTTATTAAGACCCTTTCGTCATTATTTTTCAGGGATACACATGTTTTTAAGTGATTCTCTCCTCAATACTTTCCGATAAGCAAACCTATTTTAAAGGAACTTTCCAAATTCTTACCCAATTTCAAGTACGCTCTATCTTCTGTTTTACGCCACCATTGTCTTTATAAAATTAGTTTTTTTATTATGAAAACATTCTTGGTTCACTTCTGGTTTTATATAAAGGATTGTTTCATTTTCTATTTTAAAGGCTCTATAGTATTTTCCTTAAATCCGCACAAGAATGTTTTAATGCTAAAATTTATTAAATACTTTTCTTACATGTTGTCACTTCTACTTGAAATCACTTAACATGATACATGTCTATTCTCCCTTATGAATATCCATGTATATTTTAGTTTCTTTCTTTTATGGACATTTTTATGATATGCTCATTTGTTATGTTTTATGTCATGATCGTGGTACCCAATTCTTTCCATGGGTAACCCTTATGTTTATGTACGATTGATTATGTATGATTCTTTATGTGGAAAACATATTCCTGATAAGTTAAGATTGGCGCACTCAGATAGTGCTCCAATGCATTGGGTAAAGTTGAGTCTCGTGAGACGTTATATGTGACGTTCTTGGCGGTTAGCCTTGGCTTGTGCTACCATGTGCGACGGTCTTAGCGGTTAGATTTGACTTGTGCTTCCATATGCAACGGTCTTGGTGGTTAGTCTTGAATCGTGCTAAAGTCATGTTTTATGTTGCTATCACATTATTATGACTCCATGTTTATATGATTTCTTGTTTATATGTTATGATTCCATATGTTAAATGTCTTTTTATATCATCATGTCATGTCTTCTATCTCATATGTTAATGCTTTGTTCTTATGGTTGTTCCCTTACTCGGTTTTTAGCTCATCCCTTTGTTCGTGTTATCCTCAGGTTATCCTATGCGGATGTATGAGCACAATGGAAGATAGAAGCTCATTATGGAGATTAAATAAAAAGTTGTTTTTATAATGTTTGATTATGTACCTAGTCTTCCAATACACTAAACTTTACGATCCTTGACTTGTACTCTCATGTATAATTATGCTTGAAATCATGTAATGTTATATGTAAAAGGTTAGGGTCACTATGAAAAGATTCCGCATAAATATGCTGACATGTCAAATGGTCTTTTCACCATTGAGCATACAAGTCCAATAGCCTTCGCGAGATCAGGACGCCTGCGGAAAGGCTCTCGCTTGATGGAAGAAGACTTGTCTAGGGTCCTTTATGGGGACTAAGACAACCTATCAAAGGCCGTTTGCAAGATCATGTTGGCTTGTCGAGGGGTACTCGTGAGACCGAGTAGGCTTGTCAAAGGGTCTTCGCGTGATCAATAGTGACCATTTGGGGCGCATAACCCTTGTCGCATAAAGATTCGTGCATCCTCCCTTCGCGAGAGGCTTTTGTTTTCTCCCGTTTTATTTCCCTCATTTCACAAGGGTAGGGGATCTCGTGACATCGTGCGAGCGTTGTCATGGGCATTCGCTCTGCTTATCTGTGATGCGTTGCGTGATCAATGTTAGACATCACGATGGTGTGCAAGCATTGTCACAGACAATCCCTCTGCTCGTCTGTGGAAACGAAGGGGGCGTCATATGATTAAATAGACGTGTCAGAGGTCCTTCGCATGATGAAGGTGACACGCCAACATGTTGTTGCATGTCACAGTGGACATGTCACCAGGGGGCTTCACAAGGTCTTGCGAATCACATAACCACATCGCATGAAGGTCCATGTACCTCTCCATCGCATGAGGCTTCCGCCTCTTTCCACCTTTATTTTGTAAGAAATGGATGATTTCACCTCTTGTCTGGACACCTTCGCAAGAACCGAATGATTCGTCAAAGGGGCTCCGCATGATCATAAACAGATCATGCACACCACACGATCTGTTCTCATGACCTTCCAGGGTCATGTGATTGCATGTCCTTCTGGAGGTTACGTGATCCGTGTGATTCGGTTGTCTAAACTTCATGCTACTCCTTTGTTTTGCAGAGAAAATAATACTCATGCTTCTGGTATTTCTTCTATTTTAGATTTGTTGATGCTTATTTGTCGGGCATCAACAACACTCTTTATCAGCGCTAAAATGTTTTTTAAAATTATTTGAGTTGCCCACCTTCCCCTTTTAAGGGCTCCCCCTCCTCACGACAATCAACCCAGCCCACGACCCTGCTCTTTATCAGCGCTCACCCCTGCCACCACTCCAACCCACGACCCTACCCTGTATCAGTGCTCAACCCCCATACACCATTGCTAATCCACCCGCACATGCCTAAACCGATGGGGATTCAAACATGTGACCTTCTTCTGCATAAGGAACACCATTACCACTACACCATTCAGATTTCTTCAATATTTTATGAATAATCTATATATTTATATATATTCATGATTCTATTTAATTTATATGTTTATTCATATAATTATATATACTTATATAATTAGTTTTAAATACATTTATAAAATGTTTTTATATTTACATATATATTTATATATTTATATATTTATGTATAATTGTATACCTACATATATATTTATATATGTAAATATTTAAATGTTTACATATATATATTTATATATTCACGTATAATTATATATTTATATATACACACACATATTGTTAGAATATATAAATAAATATATATTTGTTGGTTAATACACACATGGGCGTATATATTTATATATAAACATTATATATACATTTGTATAGGTATATATATATTTATGGGTTTTTATAAGGCAAGTAAAATGGTTAGATTTTTAGTTTAAATAAAATGGATAATAAATATTTATTTCCATATGTTTTATATATTTAAAATATATATTTTATATATAAATATGTTTAAATATTTATTTATACAACTAAATATTTATATATAAATATAAATAAATATATATAAATATGTGTGTATATATATACATATATTTAATTGTAAACACTACAATATGAAAAAGGGTAAAATTTCAACACCATAGTATTCATATGAGTATAACCCTTACGAATAAATTCAATCTTCACCGAAAAAAATAAGAAGTCTCTCTTAAATGAAGTTGAAATCTCATCAAAAATTAAAAATCAGCATATCCCAACTAAAAACACAGTTTTGAAGTCATTCTAGCCCTTTTTGACCATGAAAAAATAGTGATTGAAATTTCTCAATCAACACAACATGAATCTCTTCACATGCTTCGATTCGATATACCGTAGAGCTAAAACAAACATTCGGATCAAAAGTTATAGTTGTTTCGAGAGCAAGTCATGTTTTGAACTTATCTTAATATATTAATTATTTTTTAAAAATTTTCTACCACCATATTGTTATTAAATGTCTATTATTCAATACTAATTAGAAATTTATTAATTAAAGTTATTTTTAAAAAAAAAATCACTATATATATTTTATGTTAATTGTAAACACATATTTAGTATATAAATCATATTAATTTATGCAAATATTATATATATATATATATATCAATATAAATATATTTACATACTAAAATATGATTTTTTTAATTATATATATATATATATTTGAAAGGCACGTTTTTTTCACTACGAAGAAAATTGATGATAAATGCTCATTTTATTAGCGCTAAAAAATGATGATCAAGAAATCTTTTAAGAAAAAACATTGATAAAGGGGTTTTTTCAGCGGTTTTTTAGTGATAATAAATGAGTCTTTTATTATCGCTTTTAGGTATCATTGATAAAAGCACATTCTTTATCAACACTTTTTTTTTAGTTCGCTTGTAGTAGTGAAACTAAACAACACGTGTACCCAACAACATTTTAGTTATCGTCAATAAGAAAAAATCATTTGGCTTAATACCTCATGAGACGTTCACATCTAACTCACCTGTTTGTGTTTGGTTTTTTTTTTTTTACAATCTCATCATACGAGTCCATTCAATATTGTGCAGAGGATGATTATGCCATTCCACAAGTATATTACATGCATATTTCCCATTTGAGCCAAGCAACTTTTACATGTCACGATAAGAAAATTTCACCATGTAGTTAAATTTCCTATGAACTTCTTTACGACATATAAACGCATGATGTGACAACTAATTTATCCTTTCTTCTTTTGATCTTGAACCCATTTAGTTTTCCATAAAAACAATGTGCATCCTCAAGCTTCATCCCTACAAATAATTTAATACTAGATGATGCAACATCAACACCATTTGAAACATTGGGATAACTTGCAACATAGAAACTAAAATTCAAGGGTTTCAGTGAAAGGGTTCACTTAGTGAAAGTTTTACTGAAATATTCAATGAAATCACTAAGTTTCACCGAAAGTAAGTTTTTGGCTGAAAGCCATTAAGCACGTGGAAATCATCATCCATTCAAATAATATTACAGTCATTCACTAAAAGATATTTAAATAAATGGGATAAAGCTACCTAAAATTATCACAAGTGATAAAGTGATTAGGCCTACCAGATAAAACATTAAAATAAATTAATCATTTGGCTTCAGTTATTTTTAAATTAAAATAAAATAAATAATAATAATATTTCTAAAATCGGAGGCACGGATTACGTAGGGCCTCGACGAGGTAAAGTATGGTCGAGGTTCCCATGATCGGTCAAACCCTCAATTTAATCAGGGCAAACACACAGCTGACACGTGGGGCCTTCCCTCGTGAAAGGAAAACGATCGCATCCGTTCGGCTTGGGCCCGGGGCCCGAACACATATGATGAACGCTCGGATGCGTGCCGCGTGTGTCCCACCAATCGGATGACTGACAGACCCCTCTGCTCCCGGCGAGGCTCCCATTATTCCCTCCGCCAGCGCTCCGTCGTCAGCGTGAACTGCACAATACGAGAAGGACGCGTGGCACCCGCTCGTCCTCTCCGGCGACACCAGACCGGGGATGAACTGCGTTTTTTTAATAATAACTCAGAGATTTAAAACCTAGAACGTCGAAGATTTCTTTGGCTATAATTTGCTGGGTGTTTGATCTTTATTATCTCTCTCACGGATCATCGATCCGTTGCTTCTTACAGGGGAGTGAGCAGACACGAAAACTGGTCGCAGGCCATATGGAGGGGATCCAAAATTAGTTAGGGTTTCTCGTTGAGAAGGAAGGCAAACCCGGTGACGACCTTCACGCCTTTCTCGCAGCTTCTCGGTTTCACCGCCGGCGGCTGCCATGGAGAAACCGCAGGCGTCGCCGGCTTCCCGTCTCTTGACGGCGGAGACGGCGGTGATTCCAGGGGAATCGTCTTGCGAGGCGGCGAGTGGTCCCGGAAAGTAAGCTCCAGCTCGTCGCCGTCGCTCTCGGGATCGGGATTTTCGGCGTCGGCCGAATCGGAACGATCGACGACGTCGTTTCGATTTGTAGTGGTTCGCGTGGACGGAGAGAGCCATTTGGCCTGCATGTACTCGGTCTTCCTCCACGGCGGCACATACATCCGTTTCTTCCGCAGACTCTGCATCGCAGCCTCTGAGACGATACGGACGATCTGCTTGAGGCGATCTGCTTTTCCGACGAAGATGGACGGAAGTGTTTGAAGGATCAATCTGTAAATCCAGGTCGGGCGAGCTATCTCGAATTCGGATCTAAAATCGATGTCGATCAGCAGAATTTCTCCCTCCACTTCCACTTCTATGAATTCGTATTCACCTGTTTATGGAATCGATCGTTGATTTGTTACAAAGGAGATGCGCAGTCGAGAGCGATGAGCAGAAAGAGAGAGAGAGACAGGCAAACGGTTTAAGTACCGGCGGGATGAGATGGAGATTTCTCCCAACGCGATTTACTTATGTATGCATCATAATTGAGAGATGATAAGCCATCCCTGACGATTCTTCTCAAATCGTCCTTCCTCTTACAGATTTTGTTCGTTTCAACAATCTTCGAAGTGTCTTCCAAAAGATTCCTCTCGGCAGCAGCGACACAAACGATCAAACACTGTAAATCAGGGAAAATGTAACTTAATTTCCGAATCAATTCAAATTGGAAGAGGCGTCTCTGTGTGTGCAAGAAATAGAGAGATCAGAGAGAGAGAGAGCAGTACTGATACCTACCTTCAACATTTCAAAGGCATCGGAAGAGGAGACCGTCTGGATTGACTCGCCGAAGCCATTAAGCACGTCAAAATCATCATCGGAGCTGTTGCTGTTTCCGTTGAAGCAGTTGTAGCGATGACGGCCACATTTTTGCGCGGACGGCTTCTCGCTGGTATCCTCGATGTAATTCTGCACCATTTTATCTAAGCACACCGAGTTCAGTTCGAAATCAGTTCCTCCACCTCCACCGCCTCCGTCTTTGATGACCTGCGTCTCGGTAGCGCCCGGCTTCTCCGCCGTTGAAATCTTCAAAACGCTGGGGAACTGCCGATCGAAAAGCCTCCTCAGCCGCGATTTCAACACTGGCTTGCCTGGTTCATCCCGCACCGAGTCCGTATACGAATCGACGGGTTGAATCTTCATCGGAAAAGGCATACCTTCGTTTTGTCCTCGATAAACCCTAACGCTCTGCCTTCACTATAGCGACACTGTGAGACCACCGAAGCTCGCGGTCGCCATTTTCAGAGCTCAAACCAGGGCATGTTTTATAGCGACGGGCCCCTCTGGAAGCATCATAGATGGAGGAACGAAAAAAACAAAAACAAAAAAGTGAACAGCAAAAAAAAAAAAAAAAAAGGCATAGCACACATCTATATAATGAGGATCGCCCAAGGGTCGTTTTGAACGGACACTTCTGTAAATGTGACCATGTTTTTAATCTATGTTATTGTTATTATTTTTCTATCAATTATTTGGAAATACTTATCAAAAATATTACTTTTCATTTTTAATGTCGAATCTCTGGAAAACTGACGTTACAAATTTAAGTTTTTAGATCGGTTATGTATGTATTTTTTTTAAGTGGTTTTTAGATCAGTTATTATTATAATAGACGTTAAAAAAAACTATCACTCTAGCTCACTGTTTTTTTCATTTTTCCTTTGGAAAATTTCATTTTCCCTTCCTATACTATAGTTTAACAATTTTTGTGATGTTCTAAATATTTTATTTGTAATTTTTTACATTGATTATCTAATAAACATACATTAATTTTTTTTTTAAATATTTTTAACATTGATCGACATGAAAAGTATTTCATTTTTAAATTTGTTACTACTATACCATCACACTTATTTAGCGTTACATCTTTATCATCACTAAAAAAAATATTATAAAAAACATTTTTTATCACCGTTTTTTTAATGGCGATCAAATATATTCTTTATCAACGATTTTAGTTAGTGTTGATAAAGAAAAACATTTATCAGCGCTTTTATTTGCACTGATAAAATAAAATAAAATAATATATTCTTAAAAATTATATTTTAATATAAAAATATATTTTATATTGATATATATATATATAATTTTGTTTAAATATGATTTATATAATACTAGATATCCATTAATATTACATATTATATATTTAATGAAAATGGTTTATAAAATAATTAATAATTAATATTAATTAATAATTTACTAATTAGTGTTGAGTAATAAACATTTAATTAGAATTTCATGATAGAAAAAATTAATAAATAAATTAAGATCTTAGGAAAAGTGGAAGAAATGGGTTGAACTTCATACAACATAACTTTTGATCTGAGTATCCGTTTGAGCTCCACAAGATGTCGAATTGAAACTTATGAATAAATTTATGTCATTTTGATAGAATTTCCTGTCAAAAAGGTTTGAAAAGCCTCTAAAACTAAGTTTTTAGTTTGGATACCCTAATTTTTTAACATTCGATGGAATTTCAGCTTTATTTAAGTCTTATCTTTTTTCGATGAAGACTGAATTTATTATCCGAACTTACATTCATATGGATATTATGATGTTAAAATTTAAACGATTTTCATATTTTGGTGTTATTTATAAATTAAAATATAAATATGTTGAGTCGAAAGTATACAATCTACTTACCCTTTCCTTAGTTTTGAAAATAACACACATTCTTAAAACCTTATTTTACCAACTTCATATATACGAATCGTTTTAGAACGTTTTTATAGAAAACATTCTTTTCTACTGAATGTAGAAAGAGTTCTAATATAAACGAATATAAACTTTATTCTTCAATCCAATTCATCGGACTGACCTAGAGTCTGGTCCATCAAACTGACTAATGTATTGTCCATTGGATAGACTAGTGTTATGTCTATCAGACTGACCGAAGTCATATCCAGCGGACTGACAATAATTCAGATCCATCGGGCTGACTATAGTTCAGTTCATCGGATTAACAAATAGTATAGTCCATCGAACTGTCCAAAGTTTATAATCGGAGTAATTGAAATTATTTCTATCGGGCAGAATTCATTACTGTATTGCAATGATGTGAATAAAAACGACATTAGATAATAACATTTTGTTGAGCTGTCAAGTGAAGATCATCTGAGGCTATATTACAACAAACTCCTAGATTCATGGAAAATATGACCGTTAGAGGATGCACTACTACAAAACAGACCTTTATCAGTGCTAGAGAAGTGTTGACTACTAGAGCGAGATTAAAAGCCTGAGTCTTTTATCAACGATGATAAAAGACTCCTTTATCAGCGCTGATAAAATACTCATTTATCAGCGCTTTTAAAAGCACTAACAAAGGAGCATATTGCAGTGTGCCGCTACAACACACTATCCCACCAGTGCAGTGTACTGTAACAGCACACCGCAACACCAAAAACACCACGAAATCAACAAAATAAAGTATGAATACAAAATTTAAATGAAGATAAAACAATCTAGTCTCGTTTGCTCAGTTTTGGCGATGTGATGCGTGTTTTAAACTAAAATGATACTTATATATTGAAAAAACGCACTTGGAGTCATACTGGTCACACCGTGCGTCGATTTGAGGTGCGACTAATTCTTATACATCTCAAATGACTTATGTATCGTTTTCCTAAAGTATCAAAACAATCCGAATGTATTTACTCGGTTTTGAGTACATCGTTTGTCTTTTTTACTAAAATGTCATTTTAAACTGAAAACACGCACTTTGACTCATACCGGTCATATCTTGTATCAGTTTGACTTGATACCGATTCCTACACAACACAAATGACTTATGAATCACTGTCTTAAATTATAAAGATAATTCAAGTGTGTTTGTTCGATTTTTAATGAGTAATACTTTTCGAACTAAAATGTTGATTTTAAACTAATAACGAACACATTGAGTCATACCAGACACATCGTGTATCGGATTGAGGTGTGGATGATTCCTAAATGTCGTAAATAACTTATGGATCGTTATTCTAAAGTATCAAAACAATCCAAATGCATTTGCTCGGTTTTGAGTAGGCAAGTTTTCATTTTTACTAAAATTGATGTCAATTTTAAATAAAAAGACGCATTTTGAGTCATATCGGTCATACCATGCATCGGATTGAGGTGCAGTTAATTCTTACACGTCCCAAATGGCTTATGGATCATTGTCATAAAGTATCAAAACAATCTGAATGCATTTACTCGTTTTTGAGTACGTCACTTGTCTTTTTTACTAAAATGTCATTTTAAACTGAAAACACACACTCTGACTCACACCGATCACATTGTGTATCAGTTTGACGTGAGACCAATTCCTACACGTCAAAAAATGACTTATGAATCAATGTCATAAATTATCAAGAAAATCCTAGTGCGTTTGCTCGGTTTTCAGTGAGTGACATTTTTTGAACCAAATTGTCAATTTTAAACTGATAACGGACACATTGAGTCATACCGGGCACACCGTGTGTCAAATTGAGGTGTGACTAATTCATACACATCACAAATAACTTATGGATCATTTCCCTAAAGTATCAAAACAATATGAATGCGTTTGCTCGATTTTGAGCAGGCCAATTGTCCTTTTTATTAAAATCGATGTCATTTTTAAATAAAGACGCACTTGGAGTCATACCGGTCACACCGTGCGTCGGATTGAGGTACAGTTGATTTCTACACGTCTCAAATGACTTCTGAATCATCTTACTAAAGTATAAAACAATCCAAATGCGTTTTCTTAGTTTTGAGTACGTCACTTGTTTTTTTTACTAAAATGTCATTTTAAACTAGAAACACGCACTTTGACCTATACCGATCACATCGTGTATCAGTTTGATGTAAGATTGATTCCTACATGTCAAAAAGGACTTATGAATCGATATCCTAAATTATCAAGTAAATCCGAGTGTGTTTTCTTTATTTTTAGTGAGTAACATTTTTTAAACTAATCTGTCAATTTTAAACTAATAACATACACATTGAGTAATAGCGGTCACACCGTACGTCAAATTGAGGTGTTGCTGATTCTTACACATCTCAAATGACTTATTGATCGTTTCCCTAAAGTATTAAAACAATAAGAATATATTTGAGTATGTTAGTTGTGCTTTTTACTAAATTAATGTCAATTTTAAATAAAAAGCACTTAGAGTCATACTTGTCACGTCGTGTGTCAGATTGAGGTGTGGTGGAATCCTACACGTCTCAAAGGCTCAAAAAAATCCTAACTGCTAATGTTACCATGCTTTCATTGTCTTTCTATGTCGAACTTCCAACACTGCACATTGACTCGATGTTCTTTATAGAAAAACATTTCTCATTGTTGAAAATCATACGAGCAGAGGCTTTCAACAATGAGAAATGTTTTCCGGCTAAGAACATCTAACTCAACATGCAGTGTTGGCAGTTTGACAAAAAAACTTAATGAAAATAGAAAGCATGACAACATTGGCAGAAAGAATCATTTTATATCTTTTTGTGGCTTGTTGTAGATAGTTGAAAGCAAAATATGACTTTCCAAAAGATCTTTGAAAAAAACTAAATAAGTATTAGATAAGAATGATAAGGAAATTAACTTACAAATTCTAGATAAAATGATGTCAAAATTAATTAAATAAGTAGCACTAATTCACCTTTTCTTGATAATTGTATACATTCTTGACACATTTTCTTATTGTTATTATCTTAATTGCAGACTCGAACAAAAGAATCCACTTGTACAAAAAAAAACTATTATATGAGTAATACTGAAAAGAAATACAATAAACATAAATATGAAACAATACATTAATTCTATGGATAATGATTTTACTGTGCAAACATTGTTGACCACAGGGATATGCTGACGGTAAAACAAGAATGATGATAAAAAACACAAATAGATCTTTCCAAACAATCAATCAACGAGTGAGGAGGATGAGGAGAATTTCTCCACTACAGTCGATGCTATCCTCTAAATTTATTCAAAGGTAAAAGTTATAGACAACAATCATCCTCATCAGCTTATCTCCCAGACATTTATCATTGCATTTTGTTGTTTGACACACATCCTCCATCTCTTATGGACATGCACCTATGTTGCTTGAAATACACTAAGCAGTAGTCATCCATGGGATGACTAATGCGCAAAGTAGTACAAGTAACATAAAAGAGATGGGGGATGAGTCTCAAGGCAAAAAAATACAATAATAACTATGCAAGAGATGAAGCTGATGAGGATGGAAATTGTACTTCATTGTGTTATCTAAAAGGAGCAATGCCCCCCATTTGTGAGAATTATACCATTGACACTAGTTATTAACTCGAAGCCTCCATTACCACTAACTCCTTCCAAAGAAAAGCTCAACACAACTAGATAAACAGTAGAGTGAAGGGTAGGAAATAAATGGAGAGGGTGAAGACGAAAGAATCAGAATATGCAATTGCAGTGCTGTGTAGCCCGGGGGTCTTGGCTTGCTACAATGTAATTTCAGCTAACGAGTGTATGTTAGTAAAATTAATTTATTTGATTTGACCTGGAGGCAGAGTTAATGATGAATTACTTTCATTTTTATCCTCGAATTTATCCACAAGGATCCGAATAAAACTTTAATAAAATAATTGGTTGTAGATTTTTTTATAATGTTTTTTTTGATAAAACTTGGTTTTTTAATAGGTTTTATTTTATTAAAATTAATGATAGGGTTTTATATGATTAGAAAAAGAGGTCGACATAGACATATACTTCGTTCACACTTACCTCGATAAGCAATAAACCTGAACGTGGTTCACACCTTCCACCGTCAAAAACTATAAAATGGAGGTCACTCCCCATTCGATACATATATAAATAAAGTGAAACTACCTAAATATTATATATATATATATATATGTTATATATATATGTATTATATTAGTAACTTTATTTGAATATAATTATATATATATGTATATGAATATTATTTATCATATTTAAATTTACTTAAATATACAATATATTATTCGATATATATATAATACAAATTTTTCTAATGAAACTAAAAAAATACCATTAATAATAATTTTTAAATTATATTAATTATAAATAATTATTATTCTGGGTAATTGTGTATAAAATATAATTATTTAAATTTTGGAAAGCTTAATTATTTCAAAAAAATGTATATATAGTTACCTAATTTTATTATTTTGAAAGTAACATGAGTTTACAATATTTTATTGGTTATTTAAGTATAAATTATATTAATGTTAACTAAATGTATATATAGACCTAAAATGTATATATAGACCTAAAAGAATGAATACATAAAAACAATTTCTAATATATAGAATTTGATAACTTCCATTTTATTTTTTTGGAACAAATGATGTAGCAATCTAAATCTAATACGCATTGACCCATCCTTGAGATTTTAGGGAGGTCTATATAGAGGTTGACACAAAGCAATAAAACAACACAATTCAGAGCAATATATGTAACCCTTACAACAAAGTATCACAACATAGTAAAATAAATACAACCCCATACTAATTTTGAAAATAGAGAGCCATTGAAAATAAATAAATATGGTATCACCCTTACTAATATTTCTCTTAAAATAAAACAACACAATTCTGAGAAAATAAATTTTTAAGGAAAAACCCTTATACCAAAATATTAAAACAGAATTTAAATAAATAAATTCCCTTACATGAATTGCATAAAATCAGCTCCTGTTGCTGCTTTGCGCCATCATCATACTGAGAATTGGTTTTCTAAATCAATTTTCTCGTTCGTTTTAAGGTTTTTATATCCAAAACCTCCACTGTTTATACAGTGGCATAAATAATTATTTAATTGGTTTATCTGCGGACTAGAGGCGATTCACTAAGATTTCAAAACAGTGAAAAAATAAAGCTTGCAGAGCAAGCTAGGGTATAGACATAGACAATGAAGCAAATTGATTTAAAACAACAATTTAAAAAGACCAAAACAGGATATCCAAAATAGTAGTCAAGAAAACAATGAATAATAAACAAAAGCAAAAAAATATAGAACAATCGGAGCACAAATACAAATATAGAAAGAAAATAGGAACCAACAAAGAAAAATCGGAAACCCTCTGATCTAGATCTCAAAATGACAAATATAGAAAAAATCAGAAACTACAAAGGAAAAAACAGGTCTACCTCACTAGGTTAAAGAAAATCCGAGACCCTCAGATCTAGATCTTGATGTTTTCTTTAGAAACCCTAACTGCAACTAAACACCATATTCCAGGAGATGTTCAAGCAACTGGAGGCAACGAGTTTGTGTGATTTGAGTGGGTTTCTGTGATTCGAGCTTTGATTCACCGAGGAGGAGCACTGAAAATGGGTGGCTTCCGTAGAAAGCTTCTGATTTCGTGACGGGTTTACAAAAGTTTATGTTTTTTAATTATATTGGGAAACTTTTATCAGTACTTTTAAAAAAACATTGATAAATATTCCTTTTATTAGTGTTTTTTTCTAGCACTGATAAATACCAGCACTGTTAAACGCCAGTTTTGTAGTAGCGATGCTTATAAATAAGAGTGCATTCGAGGAGCTGTAAGCCGTTTCATGTTGAACTCCTTGTTTTATTGATCACAAAATCATAATTCTAATGATATTAATTCATTTCATGGTTTTTGTAAGTATTTTACAATTTGAGATAGGTGATAATATTTTCTAGGTATAAGACACCATTGAAGTTGAGACATCACTGAAGATGAGTCACCATTAGGATTGACTCATCGCTGAGCTGACACACCGCCATACATATCTCCCTGGCCTATCGTGCGTTCTGTCTAGTGGCACTGGTGGTAAGGTAAGTAGTTTTTTTAATCATGTTCTTCAAATTATCTTCCTTAGGTAATTTATTTATGCACCTATGTGAGTCGGATCAGAGTGCATGTGTGCACATTTCAAGCAGGCAGGGAAAGTTTCTAATTTCAATTGTATGAACAATAGGTATACTTGGGTGATTTTGTTTGATTTCCATTTCCCCTACAAATGATTTGTAACTCTAGTTAATGTGTAATCCTCCTAGTTTTTAGTTATCAACTCTAGGAAGGATATGTTCTTTTCTTCTTTCTTTTCCACCTATATTCTATTTTCACATAGCCATTTCTGTATACTGATTTTGTTAAACATTTAACCAAGAATACTAGTAATCCAAACTTATCCCTGTGGGTTGACCTGGTTACTCACCAAATTATTTGTTGTGGTGACTCTGTCCACTTATAGGGGAATGCTTTTTTTTCACTACAACATGTTTACACAATGAAATTTAATACCGTTGCCAAGGACATTTTTAGGAATGTGGGCTAACTGGGGTTGTGTAAGAGGGTATTTACTGTTAGGGGGCAGTATAATAATTCTGTAGTTGGTCTATTCTAGCCAGCTATAGTAGATAGTGGCTAGGCAGGCCAAGTAGGGCAATAAATAGGGGTTGGCTGGTGTAGTGGTGCAGGCTGGTGCAGTAGGGGGGAGGGGGAGGGGCTGGTGCAGTGCAGGGAAGGGGGTAGGGGGAGGGGATGGTGCAAGGGAAAGTATGGGGAGGGGTTGGTGCAAGGGAAGGGGGTGGGGGAGGGGTTGTTTGGTGTAGGGAAGGGGGGTAGGGGGAGGGGGAGGGGCTGGTGTAGTGCGGGGGGGGGGGGGGGGGGAGGGAGAGGGGTTGGTGCAAGGGAAGGTGGGAGGGGGAGGGGCTGACGCAGTAGGGCAAGTGGGAGGGGGAGGGGATGGTGGTGGGGCTGGGGCAACATAGGGTAGGGGGCTGGTGGGGGTGCAGTGTGTGGGGGAGGGGAAGGAGCTGGTGCAAGGGAAGGGGGGAGGGGGAGGGGATGGCTGGTGTAGTGTAGGGCATGGGATAGGGGGAGGGGCTGGTATAGTGCAAGGGGGAGGGGGATGGGCTGATGCAACACAGGGGATGGGGAGGGGCTGGTGCAACAGGTGGGTATGGGTTGGTGCAGTAGGGGGGTAGGGAGCTGGTGGGGGGAGGGGGATGGGCTGGTGCAGGGAGGGGGATGGGCTGATGCAGGGAAGGGGGAGGGGGAGGGGCTGGTGCAACAGGGGGTAGGGGCTGGTGGGGGGGGGGAGGGGCTGGTACAACAGGGGGAGGGGGAGGGGCTAGTCAGAAGGGGGTTGGGGGAGGGGATGGTGCATTAGGGGGGAGGGGGAGGGGTTGTGCAGGGCAGTGGGGCTGGTGCAGCAGGGCAGAGGTGTGTGTGTGTGGGGGGGGGGGGGGGGGGCTGGTGGGGGTGTAGTATAGGGGGGAGGGGGAGGGGCTAGTGGTGGGGCTGGTGTAGTAGGGGGGATAGGGGGCTGGTGGGGGTGCAGTGCAGGGGGGAGGGGGCTGGTGGTGGGGCTAGTGCAGTAGGGGGTGGGGGGCTGGTGGGGGTGCAGTGTAGGGGGAGGGGTGGGGTTGGGTGCAGCAGGGGGGATAGGGGGCTGGTGGGGGTGAAATGTAGGAGGGAGGGGGAGGGCCTGGTGTAGGGGGGTGGGGGGGGGGGGGGGGCTGGTGCAGAGGGTAGGGGGGATTGTGGGGGGGGGGGAGCCTAGTCCAGGGGGCAGGGGGCTGGTGTAGTGGGGAGGGGGAGGGGGTGGTTTGGGGTGGGTGGGGGGCTAGGTCTGGGGGGTTGGGTCCGAGTCTATCGGGTTAGGTTGGGTTGGGTTGAGGTCGGGGTCAGGGTTGGGTCAGGTCGGGTCGGGTTTACACATAGAACCCGACCTGAACAGACCCAACCCACAGCAGGTTGGGTTGGGTTGGGTCCTTCGGCCATGCGTCGGGTAACCTGACCCCAACAGGTTGGGTTGGGTCGGGTTAGCTGCTCATGAAGCATATGACCTGACCCAACTCGACCCGAGATTTTTTGGTTGGTTCGGTCCCGAAACATCCTCGACCTGGCCCAACCCGACCCATGGACACCCTTAGTTTGAAGCAGGATGTAACATCCCGGTTCCGGGTGCCGCCCAAAGGTGCCCCGAACCCAGTGGGTCACATAATCTCGAGCGCATTTCTCCAAATTCCAGAGGCTGCCGACTAGTAGTGAGGGTCAAGGTAAGACATTGAGGAAACTATGCCCTCATTACACAACGGAATAAAAAATGGTAAACAATAGTAGAAGCAGAAATACCATACAAAAGAAGTAAATAATGGAAGACTGATATTAATATAACAACTGAATCATATATATGACGCATGTCACATGTATCTAGGAAAGCATCCAAACAAGTCACAATGTTTGAAATACAATACAAAAACCAAAGTACTAAAAAGTAAGTAAAATCCAACAGCATCGCAAGCCTCATCTTGGTCCCATGCTCTCTAGCTCCAACAACAATCAAGCACCCGATGAAGAAGGGCGTTTTCCCTTATCGATACCTACAACCATATAATCTATTTGAGTCCAAAATCATAACCCAGACAGGGTGTGATATGAATCCCAATAGGCAACCACCAAAATATATGTGCTTAACAGTTAGTAAATATATATATAGCAAGAAATATGCGGAAATAAAGTAATAAACTAGGAAGTACTCAAAAGTAAACAATCCTACAGTTTTCAATTACATTAATTTTAATTTATTAATTATTCAAACCATTGAATAATGAATCCCAGGATCTAGCCTAAGCTTTGTATCCCACTTTGTAATAGTAACAACAAACGTCTCAAAAGACCATCTAAACAATCAAGTAAGACCGAGTCCAAGCTTGCGCTTTGGCTTGGCAGACTCATCACCATCATTCAAACATTAATAAACAACCCTTTGGGAAAGATCTCATGACATAAACCCTTTGGTTTAACATAGCACTAATCATTTACAAATGACTACCTGAGCAGCTCTCATGGTCAATACCCTTGGGTCAGCATAGCATGACAAATTTATAAACGGCCTCTGGGAAGCTCTCACGGTCAATACCCCCTGGGTCAACATATAAAAAAAAAATCATAAATGACCTATAGGTAGCTCTCATAGTCAATACCCCCTAGGTAAAAGTCTACACCAAGGCTCTCATGGTCCTGTGTAAATAAACATGGAAACCCCCATAGTTTTCCGGGTCCAAGTCTCTCACAGTCTGTTGGAAAAACAACGTGCATATCATAACAAGGAATCACATATAATCAATAGCTACTACATGACTAACATTCTCAACTATAATACATGCAATTCATATAATCAATCAACTCCATCCTAAAAAATTCAAGGCATGGAAACAAGGTATGCCTCATAGGCAACCTAGGCCAAACAACCATAAATAGTCAAACAAGGGAACGCGCCCATGGGGTGTCCCATAAACAAGGGTATACAATCTTATGCCTAGGAAAAAACCCTTAATCAATCAACCAAACAATTGTAGGTATTAAACAAGGTAAAAATCAAAAAATAAACAATACACCAAACATGGGTATTCAGTACTTTAGGCATATATAATCCAAAGACAATCAAAGAAAGACACAAACCACCTACCTTGATATTGTATGATGAAAACTCTTGAACATCATCCCCTGAATCGGCCTAGAACAACGTAGATCTACAAAAAGGTAAATACATTCAACCTTGAAATACCCTCGAGGGAGGAGGAACCATGAAGAAATGCTCTAGGGAAAGAGATAAATCACCGATGGGAATCCAACGCACCCGACGACATCTCAATCAAAGCTTGGATGGAGAATTGGCAGGGGTTTAAAGTTTGCGGCCGTCTCGTCACTCTCTTGAAAAAAACACGGGGAGAAGAAGAGTGTTCTGGAGATGAGATGCGACCCCACTATGAATCATCAATTAAAAAGAAAAGTACATGACATGTTCATTTAATGTACACGCTGTGTACTAGCCTCAACCGGCTCCCACTTTAGGCGGTCTGCCAGGTCACCTACACGGCCATGTACTCGGCCATTACATAGCCAGTACACAACTACACGTGGAAACTGGGTACACAACATGTACTCAAAAGTATACGGCATGTACTTCGAAAATTTCCCATTTCTTCCTTTTTCCTAAAAAACGACCCAAAATAAAGATCCAAACCTAAAATGAAGATCCAGATTCTTACAAACTTCCCCCCTTAAAGCAATTCATCCCCTAATTTCCCTTCCAAGGGTGGTGAAGAAGAAGCTTCAAATAACTCTGGCCACTGTGATCGTACATCGGCCTCCCTCTCCCAAGTCTCGTCCTATACTTACTCGTGCTGCCATAACACCCATACTAGAGGAACATACCAACCACATAGAACCTTCATGCTGCAATCCACAATCCGAATAGGGTTCTCCTTGAAGGATACATCCACCTCTAACTCAACCTCCTCAGGTTGAAAAACATGAGGCGAGTCTAAAAAGTAACGCCACAGTTGAGAAACATGGAAGACATCGTGCATAGCTCAGTACCTCTGAGGTAACTGCAACCGATAGGCAACCGGACCAACTATCTCTAAAACCTCAAACAACCTGATGTATCTTAGTGAAAGCTTTCCATGTCTCATATTACTCATGTGTCCTAACCTCAGTGTGACACATAAGAAAACCTGATCTCCAACCTCGAACTCTAGAGGTCATCTCCATCGATCAACATAGGATTTCTGGTGAGATTGTGTAGTATCCGTCCTCTTCCAAATCAACCCCACTTGTTCATTGATCTCCTGGACAAGACGAGGTCCCAACATAGCTGCCTCTCTTGCCTCCAACCAACATAGGGGTGATCGGCATAGCCTACCATACAAAGCCTCATAAGGTTCCATATGAATTGTTTCCTGAAAACTATTGTTGTAGGAAGACTCCACTAGGGGTATGTGTCTCTCCCAAGAGCCCCCAAAATCCATGACGCATGATCAAATCATGTACTCCAAAACCTGAATCATGCACTTGGACTGGCCATCTGTCTGGGGATGGTAAGATGTACTTAGAAGTACCTGTGTACCCAAAGCCCTCTGTAGTCCCTTCCAGACACGAGAAGTAAAACAGGCATCCCTGTCTGAAACGATAGAGTAATGAACTCCATGCAAATGTATAATCTCTCAGATGTACAAACTTCTAAGCTCATCGCCACTGATGGTTTCCTTGATTAGTAGGAAATGTGCAACCTTCGTGAGTCTATCAATAACAACCAAACCACATCATTACCTCAAGACGACATCAGTAAAACCATCATGAAATCCATCGTGAAATCATTCCACTTACACCTGAGAATGGGTAACTACTAAAAAATCCCTAATGGTAGCTGATGCTCCTCCTTCACCTACCGACAGGTGGAACATCTCATAACAAAACCATCTACATCCTTCTTCATACCTGACCACCAATACTGATGGTGTAGATCTTGATACATCTTGGTGACACCAAAATGAACTAACCAAACTGAGGAATGGAAATATCACATTAAATCCTCACATATGTGTGATGAAACCCATACCCTCCCATGAAAACACAAGACCTCATCCTCTCCTACGGTCCACCCCGGAGTAGGGTCCTCTCCTGACACACTCTCTCATAGGACCAGGCCTTCATAATATGATAGCTGCCTCATTCACACTCGATCAAGTAGAGTAGAGGTAAAAAATATAGAAGAAAGAAACATCTTCCCCCCGTCTATCATGCACCTCCAAATACATCTCAGAGAATAGAGCCATAAGCTGCCACTCACTGTCGAACTCCTGAACTGTCTGTATCTGAGTCCTCCTACTCAACGCATCAGCCACTGTGTTGCCTTTCCCAGGCATTTAGGCAAGCTCAAAGTCAAAAGACTGAAGGTACTCAACCCACCTTTGATGTCTCAAATTCAGATCACTCTGAGTAAACATATACTTGAAGATTTTGTGGTTAGTGTATACCACAAAATGCTCTCCCAAAATATAATTTCTCCAACAGCGTAAAACATGAACAAATGCAGCTAACTCAAGATCATGCGTCGAGTAATTCTGCTCATGTCACCTTAACTACTAAGACCCATACGCAATGACTCCTTCCCCCTACACAAGTACTTCTCCCAACCCGATACCTTATGCATCACAATAAATGATGTAACTCTTGCCCGACTCTAGAAAAATCTGTATCAGTGCTGAAGTCAATCTCCCTTTCAACTCCTGAAAGGTAGAATCACATGAATTTGTTCACAAGTACTTTACACCCTTCTTAGTTAGGCCTGTCAGTGGTGCTTCTAAGCATGAAAAGTCCTGTATAAAGTGCCTGTAGTAACCATCCAGCTGGAGAAAACTCCGTACCTCAAAGATGTTCTTCGGCTGCTCCCAGGAAACTACTGTTCTTAGTTTCTCTGGGTCTATTTATACTCCTGTATCTGAGATGACATGAACCAAGAAGTGAATCTGGTCCATCCAAAAGTGGCATTTTGAGAGATTAACATATAACTGATTCTCTCTTAGTGTACTCAATACGATCTCAAGATGGATATAATGGTCATGTCGAGTGTGAGAGTACAACAATATATCATCCAAGAATACTACTACAAAAGAATTCAAGTAAGGATGGAACACTCGGTTCATTAGTTCCATGAAAACTGCTGGCGTATTTGTGAGACCGAATGACATAACCAAATACTCATATAGACCATACCTGCTTTGAAAGGCTGTAAAAGTTATATCTGATGGTCTAACATGCAACTGATGATAACCACATCTCAATTAAATCTTTGAGAACACTTAGGATCCTCAAAGATGATCAAAGAGATCATAAATACTTGGAAAGGGATATCAATTCTTAACCATCAACTAGTTCAACTTCTGATAATCCACACAATGTTTGAGGGTACCATCCACATTCTTCACAAAAAGGACAGGCAACACCCAAGGAGAAGTACTGGGTCAGATGAAAACCTTTTCCTGCAACTCCTCTAACTATTTCTTGAGCTCCTATAACTCTGGTGTAGCCATCCTATAAAAAGGAATGGATACTGTGGTTCCACTCCTGGTACAAGCTCAATAAAAAAAATATACTTCATTCTCTAGAGGGAAACCTAAAAAGTTGTATGGAAAGATACATCTAAAATGATACACCACTAGAGGAAAGTCTATATGCGAAGTACCTTGGTCATCTAGATATAAACTAGAAATATGGGCTATAATTCCTCCCAAACCATGATGCTCAGGTCTAGCTCTACTTGCCTGGACATCCCATTCTCCCTTGTGTAGAAAATACCCTCCCTCTGGTGACGTGAAACTCACCCTGTGATGATAGTAGTCAACAAAGGCTTGGAAAGAGACCAATCGGTCCATTTTGATAATGAAATTGAAGCCTGTAATCACTAAGACATAGAGGTCTCATAAGAAGTGATACCCACTAACCTCAAGAGGTCACTCCTTGCACTGACGTACACTAGCCGTCCTATTACCCAACAAAGTATCTAGCATCATAACATCCTCAGAAGTAAATATACAGAGCCCAAGGATCTCCATAATAGAAATAGATATAAAACTATGGGAATAACCTATATTAAAAAGAGAAGAATCTAAAACTGAGGTAACTAGAATTGTACCTCTAACTGTAGAGGGTTAGGGATCCTACTCCTGCTGGGTCTGCTCCACTGCAAAAGTTTGACCTGTACCGTGGCCCTGAGACCCTAACTGACTACCCTGAGCTGATCCACCCTGCTGTTGCTAAAAACCTATTGCCAGGCCACCATAGCCATGACCACCTCCTCAGCCTGAATAGCCTAAAAAACTCTAGTTCCCCGACCGAGGAGAAACTGGTGGTCCTACTCCTGAACGTGGAGTCATAAACGATCCCCTCTCACCAGCTGCTGGTGATAAAAACAAGAATAAATGCTAAAGATAACCCATATTTACACAATATCAGCACTCAACTAGGTCTCTCGGGCGTTGAGGTATCATGTGCCTACTCTTCTCACACTGGTAACACCTCACCCAACTACCTACAGATACATCCCTGCCACTGGAATCACCGTGTGAAGGCTCCCTGTGGTGTTTCCTTCTATCTGTCAAAGGAGTACTAACCCTGAATGCTAAACCATCCTGGATCAAAGCTCTCAACTCCCTCATATCGCGCTTAGTAATTATTTCCTGGTTCACTATAGCCATCACCAATGTCAGCCTGAAGACATTCACCTGCGATCAGATGTCATACCTGAGACCGCCCTCAAATTTCCCAGCCAAAGATAACTCATCACCTCCCAAAATAGGTGCGAAGCACTGAAGCTCTATGAAATGAGATGAGTAATCCATCACTGAAAGAGCGACCTGCTCCAAATGCATGAACTCTTGGGCTCGATCGACCCTCAACATATTGGGGTAGAAGTGGTCATAGAAGGTCCTCTAAAACTCTTCCCAATCCATATCTAGATGACGTCCCACCTATGAGACAACATCCCACCATCTCTTGGCGGAATCACGTAGCATGTATGTCATGAGATTTACCATCCTCTTCAAAGGCATATCAATATGATCAAATATAGAAAGCATGACCTCCAACCATGACTCTATAACCTGTGGTCCTCTATCCACTAAAAAAGTGGGAGGATGATGCTACTGGAACACCCGCGTAAACTCTTCCATATTCGGGGCAGGATGTGGTGCTCCCTGGAAAGTATGCATATTCCTCATAAAGCCTTCATAGAACTATGCATCAGCACCTGTCTCTGATATAACAGTTGGTGCCAAGACGGGCACGACAAGAGGATCTGCTGGTAGTCTCTGATCTACTATTTCTGGTGTCTGATCATCACCTTGTACCTGGCGTAAAACTGGAGGACGTCTTGGTGGCTTGACTCTTCAAGGTCAAGGCTACACCTTAGTTCAATATTATCAAGGAAAGTATATTAGAAGTGCAATAACGAGACAAAAGAAGAAAAAAAATTCAAGTTTTACAAAACAGGGTTACATGACGTCTATAACTTCTATACAACGTGTTCCCTTAATATTTTAACATGGTGTGTACCTCTGCTAAACCTGGTCATGAAACTCCCATACACACGAAGTGTTCCTCCTGAGACATGATGTGTACTTGAATTTTTCCTCCTACCCAAGTTCTTCTACACGGTGTGTTCACCCTACACACGGAGTGTACCGGTTAAGTTCCCTCTAACTGTGTCGTTAGTCACATAGCCAGATACACGATTGACTATAAACAGTGTGCATAAACGATACATGACATGTACAACCTATGTTTCATCCACCTGTGTCATTGGTCACACAGACGGATACATGGTTCTTTACGGCATGACATGTACTCCCCGTACATGGCGTGTTCTACCAAAAATTTCTCAACCTTGTGTCTCTACCCACATAGTCAGTCACACAGACAATCACTACACGGTGTGTACTTAAGAAAAGTTGTTTCTTACAAAATAAAAGAACACATGGCATATGTTTATAACACCACAGGCCGTGTTGTTTGGGTTTTTAGACAGTAATCTTCTGAAAATTCTTTAGAACCCTTAAAAACTCAAAATTTTGTCCAAGGAATGAAAAATTACGACCCGTGGGAGCCCATACTCCGCACGAATCAAAGTTTGGCATCCCTTTTCACATCATAACTTAACAAAATTGAACTAAAGTTCAAACATGATCCACAAAATTCCAATCTAAGAGAGCCCATAACACCTCAGGGACCAAAGTTTGGCGTCTATCCAAATGAAACTTTACATATACCAATAACCTATCAATATATAAGGTATTCTATTTTGGCATATATCACAAAAACATGCATATCTAGCACAACATCTATCACAACAACATGAAATCAGTAATGCACCCTAAATGGCATGATAAGAATGCATGACATGTGATCTCTAGAAAGTGTCTATATAATGCATTAGATGACATACCCTCATCTCACTAGGTTACAAAAAAATAGAACCACAATGATATAAATAATAATAGCACAATACAAGTGCATCATCCAATAGTGAAATCAAATCAACTGTAACAATTGCAAAACCAGAAAAATTGCAATATTCAAGGTAATTTGGATTTTCCCTATACACGGGTTATATAATCCCAGAAACAACTTATTACCAAATACATATTACTTCCTATACCTGTCTATTGGATCCAAATAGTAAGAAAAAGTAGAAAGGAAACTCATCTGATACCACTTTGTAACATCCCAGTTTTGGGTGCCACACAAAGGTGCCCCAAACCTGGTGGGTCACATAACCTCAAGCAAATTTCCCCAAACGCCAGAGGCTGCCGACTAGAAGCGAGGGACAAAGTAAGACATTGGGGAAACTATGACTCATTGACAGAGTATACACAGTGGAATAACAAATAGTAAACAATAGTAAAAGTAGTAATACCATACAAAAGAAGTAAACAATGGAAGACTGATAGTAATATAACAACTGGAGCATATATATGATGCATGTCACATGTATCTAGGAAAGTATCCAAACAATTCACAATGCTGTAAATACAATATAGAAACAAAAGTACTAAAAATTAAGTAAAATCCAACAACATCATAAGCCTCAGCTTGGTCCCATGCTCTCCAGCTCCAACAAAAATCAAGTACCTGATGAATAAGGGCACTTGCCCTTATCTATAACTGCAACCATATAATTTGTTTGGGTCCAAAATCATGACCCAAACAGGGTGTGATATTAATCCTAGTAGGAAACCACTAAAAGATCTATGCCTAACAGTTAGTGAATATATATATAGCAGGAAATATGAAAAAATGAAGAAATAAACTAGGAAGTACTCAAAAGTAAAAAATCCTACAGTTTTCAATTAAATTCATTTTCATTTATTAATTATTCAAACCGTTGAATAATGAATCTTGGGACCTAGCCTAAGCTCTATATCCCTTCGTGCAATAGTAACGATAGACATCTCAAAAGACCATCTAAAAAATCAAGTAAGACCAAGTCCAAGCTTGTGCTTTGTCTTGGCATACTCGTCACCATCATTCAAACATTAATAAACAAACCTTTGAAAAAGATCTCACGATCTAACCCCTTTGGTTTAACATAGAACTAATTATTTACAAACGAACACCTGGAAAGCTCTCAGGGTCAATACCTTTGGGTCAAAACAGTATGAAAAATTTATAAGTGACCTCTGGGTAGCTCTCATAGTCAATACACCGTCAACATATCAAAAAAAATCATAAACGACCTCCGGGTTGCTCTCACGATCAATACCCCCTGGGTCAAAGTCTATACCAAGGCTCTCAAAGTCCTGTATAAATAAACACGAAAACCCCCACAGTTTTCTTGGTCCAAGGATCTCACGGTCCATTGAAAAAACAACGTGCATATCATAATAAGGCAGCACATGTAATCTATAGATACTATATGGATAACATTCTCAAGCATAATACATGAAATTCATATAATCAATAAACTCCATCCTAAACAATTCAAGACATGGAAATAAGGTATGCCTCATAGGAAACCTAGGCCAAACAACCACAAATAGTCAAACAAGGGAACGCACCCATGGGGTGTCCCATAAACAATGGTATACAATCTTACGCGTAGGAAATAACCCTTAATCAATCAACCAAACCATAGTAGGTATTAAACAGGGTCAAAATCCAAAAATACGCAATAACCCAAACATGGTTATTCAACACTTTAGGCATATATAATCCAAATACAATCAAAGAAAGGAACAAACCACCTACCTTGATATTGTACGATGAACACTCTTGAAAGTTGGCCCCTGAATCGGCCTAGAACGACGTAGATCTATAAAAAGGTGAAAAATTTTCAACCTTGAAATACCCATGAGGGAGGAGGAATTAGGAAGAAATGATCCAGGGAAAGAGATAACTCACCGGTGGGAATCCAATGCACCCGGAGGTGTCTCAATCAGAGCTCAGATAGAGAATCAGTAGGGGGTCGAAGTTCACAACCATCTCGTCGCTCTCCTGTATGAAACACGGGGAGAAGAAGAGCGTTCTAGAGATGAGACATGACCCCAATCCAACTCATAAATTAAAAATAAAAGTACATGGTGTGTTAATTTAATGTACATGCCATGTACTGGACTCAACCAGCTCCCTCTTTAGGCAGTCTACTTGGTCACCTACACGGCCATGTACTCGGCCATTACATAGCTAGTACATGGCTACACATGCCAACCTGGTATACGAAGTGTACTAAAAAGTACATGATGTGTACTTAGAAAATTTATCATTTCTTACTTTTCCCTAAAAAAAAACCCAAAATAAAGATCCATACCTAAAATGAAGATCCAGGTTCTTACACAAGAGACAGTGTGTTGTGAAATAAATAGAGAAAAACACACACACTGATTGAAATGTAAAAAGAAAAAAAACTGATAAAACTAAAAGTATGAAGGGATAGAGATGCTCAGTTTATTATGAAATGAAACTCTTGACTCTTGATTTTGATTTTCAGTGAATCTTGAGTTGGGTTCTCATGAAAACTTCAGTAGAATAGAGTGTCTTAGACACTTTTTTTCTTGACTGTAGGAAGGAAATAGATATGTATTGAGATTTTTCTTCCTCAGTTGAGTAGAGAAAGATGTAAAAGGTAATATATTCTTGGTCTTGCAATGTGGTTTGGCTCTATGATGTATGTATAAAGACTTTTAGTGCATCTGTTTCATCTTCTTTTTCTACACGCATTGCATGAGGGACTTTGCTTCACTTTTTATCAGCATTAGCAATAGGAATATTCGGATCCTCTCTGCTTCCTCGTACTGCATGTCTGACACATTATTCAATGCGTTCTATAGAACATTTAAGAGTAAAACATTAAAATATGTTTGGAATTAAAATCAACAATATAGCTATTAGAATAATTTAATTCAAAATTGGTAAGTTAGAAATATTGGAAATGTCTTATACTTAGCCAAAATTTCATGTTGGTGATGAATCCTCTGGTGATGAGTCATCTGACAGTGTGATATTTTTGTTGGTTTCATATGTGATGATGAATCATTTCGGGACTTTTTCCATTTTTCCATGTTGACGGTGAGATATGTCCAGCGGTGTGTCAGCTCCGCGGTGAGTCAGTCTTAATGGTGACTCATCTTCAGTGGTGTCTTAACCTCAACAACGACTTATACTTAGAAAATTTTATCATCTATCCTAGATTTTAAAATACTTATAGAAAACATGAAACACATTAATATCATCAGAATCATGATTTTGTGATCATTAAAACAAGGAGGTCAATAATCTCCCTCTTTTTGATGATCACAAATCATGACATCAAAGGTAACATAAATTCAGATATCTAAGGTAAAATCAAAACAAATCAAGACATATCATTCATATGGTATCAAAGAAAAATAAGGACAATATGTGAATATGGGTTAAATGAAAAGCAACATGTTCTCCAAAATAAATAGGCCATAACAATTCTACCCCTTTTGGGATCATCAAAAAGGTAAATATTAGCATAATAAAATAGTAAAATCAGGAGAAATAAATATGAATATCAGAAGAATAAAGCATGAATAAATATAGTCAAAGCTCATCTAAAAAGGTTCAATAAAAAAGTTACTACAAAAAGTTTCCCATAAAAACAGAATGTCTACTCCAACAACATTCTCAAGGTTGGGCAGAAGGGTCCATGATTATTTGACCACCTCTCTCCATGGAACTATAGAAATCAACTTTTTCTTCAATAAACCAATTTATCACTGGGTTCATCTCTTTCAACTATCTGACTTGCTTCTTGAAATCTTGGGTAACTGGTGGCATCCTCAAATTCTCAACCAAAAACTTGAAGTTGGCATTCATAACATGTTTGGTATAAATTATTAAGAGATAAAATTTGATGGATTTGGTGATTGTTTCTATGTCAGTATTCATATCCTTGGAATATGATCTGATCATCATATGATCATGCTTTGTACTCTGCTCAAACTTCCTGAGAATATCTAATGGTATGATAGGTTCTCCACTAGAAGGTGCGCTATACATAGTTGCAATTTCTTATCTAACCACAGTTTTGATATAATAAACATCTACTATAGGTGAAACAATAAGTTATTCTCTAATTACTTATCGAAGAGACTTAATATAAAATAGAGGAAAAGTAAATTTAGAAGTTTCTAAAGATTCATCTTCAAGACTCTTAATAATTCTACCCAAAGAAGCTGTAAAAGAAGTCCTTAAATCTTTATACAAAGACTTTACAGATTCTATCTCATCAATAATAATATTATTCTATATATATTGTTAGGTCCACAAGGCTGAATACCCTAAGAGGGGGGGGGGGGTGAATCAGGGTATGACTAATTTAAAATTAAATCCCGTTCTGATCTTGTTTTACTGTTAAGAAAAACACTCTTGTCTCTCTTTCCTCTTGGACAATATAAACATAAAGTAAAGAAAGCACATGACACAAAATTTTTTACTTGGTTCACCATAAGGGCTATGTCCAAGGGGTATATGCCGACAGGTTGTCGGTCGTACCAAATTCCACTAAACTTCACTAGCTGTGGATTACAAGGTTCGGACACAATCACTCTGTCCCAAGATCACTGCCTTTACAAGGTTTAGGGTCAGCTCACTGCTTTCCCAAGGGTCACTCCCTATTTCTCTCTCTCTAGCTCACTGCCGGTGGAGAGGATCACCTTCTTCCTCTTCCTTTGATCACTACTATGGAAAGGATCCACTCACAGTTTATTGAGCTGTAGGTATCTTCATTATCTCTAATGAATGCATCCTCTGTTGTATGTAGATGCTCTGTTGAAGTCCAACTTTCACCCGTAGATGAATTTCTCTTTGCATCGAAGGTATCGGGCAATCCTCCAGCCTTCACACAGCCCTGAATAACCACCATGAATCAACCTTACTTAGCGCACCGGTCTAACCCAGCGTGCAAGTATCGGCGCATAGGTCACAACTGGTGCGCAAGTCACTTCAAACACTTGCGCGACACAATCTTCTGCAACTCCAAACCTGCGCGACTCAACCCCTTTTACGCCCAAACCAATATTGGCGCGCAACAACCAACCGGCGTGCAACTTCAAACACTGGCGTGCAAGTCCACCTACGCGACCACACACTACTTGTGCGACCACCACACCAGCACGATGGGAGCTCTGATTTTTCAAAGTGTTGAACTCCGTTAAAAAATGAGGAGGGGTGGTCCTGTATTTATAGGCATTTGGTCAACCTATGCGGTGGCGCGCAAGTTTCTCCTCGGCGCGCAAGCCCCGACGCACAAGTTTCTTCCCCTAAAAGACACTTGCGCAACCCTATTTCCTTTTCCATATTTTGAAGATATGATCTTGAAAAACATATGGCGCGCAACTTTACAACCCTCCTAGGCATCGGCGCGCAGGTCCTTTCACGACGCGTAAGTCACCTACGTGACCACACCAATACCTGTGCAAGCCTCTTTCCTTTTCCATATTTTGACTCTCTGATCTTGAAAAACATTAGGCGCGCATGTTTCCTCTCCTTCAAGTACATGGCACACAAGTCCCTTTTCCAAAAACCACTTTTCTTCATTTGTCGATTTTCAGGCCCAAAAATTTGGCAAACACTGGAAAACAGCGCCATCTTGTATCTCTTCTTTTTGTACTGCCTCCAGATCATCCATTCCTTTGTCGATGTTCTTGAATCAAACATAGATCATTGACCACAGCCCTTGAACTCGACATTCCACCATGAAATCCCCTTTGTCAACAAATTTTTATGTCATGGTTTTCTTTGTCAACAATCACAACACAATTGTACACTTTTTCAACAAACACAATCACCTCAAAAATGCTTCAATGATACCATGAGGTATTTTTTCCAAAAATCTATTGATTCCTCAAAACCTTATCAAACTCAGACAACATATTCTCTTTGAAAGCATCAAAATCACCCTTGGTGACTAAATCCACTAAAAAAACTGGAGGAACAACATGAGGAGAAGGTGATGGTTCTCTAACAGAGGAAAACTTTTCCAACAGGCCAATAACATCAATTTTATGGACCATAGATCCCTCAGGAACTCCTTTATCCCAATGATCAAGTCCACCATCCTTTGGTGGACACACAACTTCACTTTAGAACTTACCCCATTCTTCTATTATTGGGTTGGTCCATCTCTATGAAATATCAGAAAAAACATGTACAACAACAGGAGGTATCATAATAGTAGGTACAACAGATAGCTCAACACTTCTATGACCATCTGGTATCTATCCAGCTACAGTCCACACAATGGCAGTATTGATATTATATGATTTTTGAGCATATGAGCTCTGTGCAACAATAACATGTTCACCAGCAGTAGTTTCTACTTCTATATGAGCATCATATTTATCAACATTAGATGATTCAACTTCCAAATTCCTATCAATAGGAGAAAAACCAAGTTGTTCATTTCAATATTATTACTCAACAAGTTCCTCCCTTGCCTGTTCAGCTACACGCTATTCAACAAAAGCAATGAAAACCATCTATTCAACCATAATAGAGTCATAAACAGTCTAATCATCACCAAAAACAATAGAACTATATTCAACACTTGGGGTTTACTCCCCCTCAACAAAAAAATATTTTTCTTTAAAATCTAGATCCACTTATTCATGCAGGTCTGGTCTCTCTGTAGATAAACTTGGAGAAGCATTATCTAAAGGCATCTCCACGCCCCTCCTTCTAAATCGGCCAATCGAGTCATCCGAGTCAGAATTATCATCATCATAATCATCATTTCCAGCATCTCCATTCCCACTACCATTTTCTTTATTTTCTTCTTCCTCTTATTAATCACCATTGTCTTCTTCATCATTAGTCTTTAAACTACTTTTAAATTGTTTCTCTCCAGAGACTTCAGTTTCTTCTTCATTACTCTTCACAAAATTTTCTCTTTTGGGAAGTCTCCTAGGAGTGATAGGAGCTCCATATGTTTTTCTCACTTTAGAAAAGGGAATTCCCATGTGTGGCCTTTTCAAACCCTTCACACATGGAAACCCCCTCCCATACGAAGAGGTCACTGCCCTGAGGTAGATCCCCAGTCGGGGAAGGATCCGTTTCCATCCAAGATGGTAGAGCGTCTCAGAGGGTAATGGATCGATTAGTGATGGTTAGTCAAAGCAATCCGTCAGCACAATGGGCCATGCCTCATTTTTCTAGCCTATTCGAGACTGGGTGACCTGAAAAGATGGGTGGATCCTGGGGGAGAGGCTCGTCTTGAAAGTGGAATCCCAGAATTTGAACCTCGAACCTCCCAAATAATGGTATGTTTGTACCTCTCACCTTCAACACTGTTCCACCACTGAAGTGTCAAGGAGACCCATATGTGATAGGTGGAGATTTGGGAGAAAAATATGGATCACTCCCTTCATCAACAAGATATTCCTCTTTTTCTTCTTATAAGGCAACAACCTCTTCTTCATTATCACCTGAATAATCAAAAATCTCATACGGATCCAATCCAAGATTCACAAGGTCTTTTGGTATAGTCGGTTGATCAATAGGATTGAACTCAATATACAAATTCTCATTATGATCTTCCCACTACTTCTTCCAGAGGTTCCAAAGAATCATCATTCTTAAGAAAATTGATTTTGAAATGAAAAAAACAACACAATCGACAATTTTTTCTTCACCATCTAAAACATGTCCTTTTACCTTTAACATGGATGAAATAAGCTTTGGTTAGATCAAGGAGTTAGATCTTGAAGTAGGATTTATCATCTCAGACATATGTACTACAAGATACCTACACAATTTTATCCTATGTCCTCATTTCATAAGACAAAGTTTACACACATCTTGGTATCTTAAGGTGGAAAAGTCACCATTCCTTGTACATAACATGTGATTAATAAGCTTTAATATCAATATAAACTCTATATCTAAATCAGATGCAATTTGTATTCTATTTATCCCATATCCAGTTACTTCCACAAGAGCATTTTCATATTAAAAAAAATCACTATTTTCAAGAATGGTGCCTTGGTAGTCATTATAAACTCCTTCATGTGGTACACCTAGACATTCAGACCATTTATTTGAGGTGAAAACAATTTTATGACCATTTATTCTTGTTCTCATCCAGTATTCTTAATCATTATTAAATCCAAACTCAACATTATGATAAAATTGATGCACCAACCTAGGGTAGAAAGGTATCTCATTTGAGGAAAACCACTCTATCCATCCTTGGCTATGTATGAATTTCATCACCAAATACTTACTTGACAACAACCACTTTTATTCCACTTAATTTTTAGGTACAACAATCCTCTTTGAAAGTCTTGGGTTCACTGGTGAAACCATAGTAGGAACACTCAATTTAACTTTCTTCTTCTTAGCTGATCATGAGTTAGATGGTGAAGATTTAGAAGCACGCTTCATTCTAGGCATGCAAATCAATTCAGTAAGCTCGGTAAAAGGTGAAGTTCAAATGGTTGGAGGTTTAAAGGTTGGGAGATGAAGGGTTGGACTGGTCTCAAGATAAAGTAAGGGTGATAGAATATAGGTGTGTTGGAATTAGACAAACATCTATATCATATCATTTGGGATTTAGGTATTTCAAAAAATTGAAATTGAAATGATACTAAAAAATCGAAATTAACTATCAGGGAAAATAATCAAAATGGGTTACAAAAATAAACTATAAACATAAAAAGTAAATGGTTTAGAAAACTTAAGAAAGAAAAGAAAAATAAAAAAGGCATGAAACCAATGGTGAGACAGATCAACGGTGTGAGGTTCACAACGACGATTCAATCACAATGGTGAGACAAACATAACGGTGATTCAAACACGACGACGATACAACCAAAATGGCGTGTCATACCCAAAGGTGTGTCATACCCAATAGTGTGTAACAATAAAATTAAACTTAATCAAAATTAATCATACCTAGCTCATGTTTAATTTAATTAATTCTCTCAGAATTCAAAGTATTTGTAAAGATATCATCCAACTGATGTTATATACCAGTGCATTTGAAAATTATCACTTAAAAAGTGATTCCTTACATCAATATGTTTTGTTCTAGAATGAAAAAAATGATTCTTAGAAATATTAATAGCAATTGTATTGTCATAATTTATGGTGACATGTTAGAATTGATATCCATAATCTAGTAAAGTTTCATATATAAAATTTGTGTAAAAAAACTACCAGTAACTATGTATTCAGCTTCAGCAGTAAACATGGCAATAAAATTTTGCTTCTTAATACACCAAGAAACTAGAGACTTTCCTAAAAAGTGATATGTTCTAGAGGTTATTTTTATGTCTAACTTACATCCAAAAAAATCAGAATTAGAATAACTAACTAAATCAAATGCTTGACCTCTAGGGTAAAACAATACTAAATTGGTAGTATACTTGAGGTATTTGAAAATTCTTTTAACAACAACCAAGTGTGACTCTTTTGGATTATCTTGAAAATGAGAACACATACACACACTAAAAATTATATTAGGTTGCCTAGCTTTAAGAACCCAAATCTTTATTTCAAGTATGGATCATGATTTTGGGTTGTTTTTGAGGAAAAAGGAAGAAATGGGGATTTTCTAAGTACATATCTTGTACTTACGAGTACACGCCGTGTACTCGGTTACCGCGTACAACTGTGTACTGGCCGTGTAACAACTGAATACATGGTCGTGTGATGACCTGGATGACCCACTTAAGTTGAGGGCTGGTTGAGGCTAATACACAACATGTACACTTAATGAACACTCCATGTACTTTTCTTTTTATTTGATAAATTAGATAGGGGTCATGTCTCACTTCGGAAACACCTTCTTCTGAAATTGGTTTGTACTAGAGCATGACAGAAGGGCTGAAGAACTTAGAATCCCTCTCAATTCTCCATCCAATCTCTGATTGAGATGCTGTCAGGTTCATTGGAATCCCACCAGTGAGCTCTCAAAACCCCTAGAGCCTTTCTTCCCAATTCTTCCTCTATCGTGAGTTATTCAAGGTTGAGAGTTTTTCATCATTTTGTAGATCTATTCTGTTCCAGGCCGATTCAACGGCCGATGTTCAAGTATATCGATTGTATGACATCAAGGTAGTTGGTTTGTGCCTTTCGTTCTTCTTCTTTGAATTATATATGCTAAAAGTGTCATATACCCATGTTTGGGGTATTGTGTGTTTTGAAATTGAACCATGTTTATTACCTGCTATGATTTGATTGATTGATAAAGGGTTTTTGCTGAAGCATAAGGTCAGATACCTTGTTTACGGGACACCCTATGGGTGTGTTTTCCCTTGATTGATTGTTTATGGCTGTTTGGTCTAGAATGCCTGTTAGTAATACCTTGTTTTCCATGCCCTGAATTGATTAGGATGGAGTTGATTGATTATATGAAATGAATGTAGTATTCTTTTTGAATGTTTAGACATGTAGTAGCTATATTTTACACGTGCTACTTTGATATGATATGCATGTGGTTTTTCCAATGGACTGTGAGAGCCTTGGACCAGGAAAACTGTGGGGGTTTACATGTTTATTTACATAGGACCATGAGAGCCTTGGTGTAGATATTGACCTAGGGGTATTGACCATGAGAGATACCCAGGTTGTCGTTTATGATTGTTTTATACTATGTTGACCCAGAGGTATTTATCGTGATAGCTACTCAAGAGGTCGTTTATAATTTATTGATGCCATGTTGACCCATGGGTATTGACCATGAGAGCTGCCTAGGTGGTCATTTGTAAATGATTAGTGCTATGTTAGACCAAAGGGGTTATACCATGAGATCTTCCTATAGGGTCCTTATTTAATGAATTGGTGATATGTTAAACCAAAGGGGTTAGACCGTGAGAGATTTTCCAAAGGGTTGTTTATGAATGATTTAATGATTGTGATGAGTTTACCAAGCCAAAGCACAAGCTTGGAATCAGTCTTACTTGATTGATTAGATGGTATTATGAGACATCTGTTTTGTCACTATTATATAGGGGGATATAGATATTAGGCTAGATCCTGAGGTTACATGATTCAAAGGATGAATAATAAAAGTAAATGAATGTAATTCAAAACTATAGGACTGTTTACTTTTGAGTACTTCCTAGTTTATTGCTTTATTTATACATATCGCCTGCTATATATATTCACTGATAATTAGGAATAGATCTTTTGATGGTTGTATACTAGGATTCATCTCACACCTGATTTGGGTCATGTTTTGGAACCAAACAGATTATTTGGTTGCAGGTATAGATAAGGGCAAGTGCCCTTCTTCATCAGGTACTTGATTAATCTGGGAGCTGGAGAGCATGGGACCGTGCTGAGGATTGCGATGCTGCTGGAGTTTATTATTTCTTTTTATTTGGTTTTTTTATTGTTTTCCATCATTGTGACTTGTTTTTATGTTTTCTTATATACATATTCCAAGTATCATATATACATATATATTGTGGCCTCTGTTGGATTTACCTTCAGTATTCTACTGTTTACTTTTTATTGGTATTACTGCTTCTGTTACTGTTTACTATTTTTTCCCACTATATATACTTTACCAATGAGGGAATAGTTTCTCCATTATTATACCTTGGACCTCTATACTAGTTGGTAGCCTTTGGCATTTGGGGAAATGCGCTTTAGGTCATGTGACCAACTGCGTTCGGGGCACTTTTGGATGGCACCTGGATCCAGGACGTTACAAAGTGGTATCATAGCAGTTTATTTTATAATTTTCCTTACTATTTAGAGCCTATAGACTGGGATATGAAATAATAAGTAGTTGGTAATAATCTATTCTTGGGAACAGCTACCCCGTGTACAGGGAAAATCCAAGTTACCTCGAATATTGCAATTTTTCTGGTTTTTCACTTGTTATAGTTGATTTAATTTCACCGTTGGATGATTCAATTATTTTGTGATATTATGATTGATATAATTGTGGTTTTATTTCTGTTTCAACCTGATGAGATGAGGGTATGTCATCTCATGCATCATATAGGCACTTTCTAGAGATCACGTGTCATGAATTATTGTCATGCCATTTAGGGTGTATTACGGATTGCATGCTGTTGTGATAGATGTTGTGCTAGATATGCATGACGTTGTGATATATTCCATGATATAAATACCTTCTATTTTGATAGGGTATTGTTATATAAATTTTTATTTGGATGGATGCCAAGATTTGGTCCCTAAGGTGTTATGGGCCCTCTTGGATCAGAATTTGATGGATCATGTTGAACTTTAATTAAATTCTGTCAAGTTATGATATGAATAAGGATGAAAAACTTTGATTATCAGTAAGTATGGGATCTCATGGATCCAAAATTGGAATGAATTGAAATAATTTTAAGTTTTTAGGGGTTATAGAGAAGTTTCAGAGGCTTACTATTCGGAAACCCAGACAACATGACGTATGAGGTTATGAACACATGCCATGTGTTATTCTGTTCTAGAAGAACTGACTTTCCTTAAGTATATGCTGTGTACCATATATACATTCTGTGTAGTTTTTTAATGTGTGAATTACTGTGTGAGAAGAGACACGGGGTTGATAAACGTTTGGTAGAACACACCATGTACTGGGAGTACACTCCGTGCTTTAAATGACTGTGTATTCATCCGTGTGACTAACAAAATGGGTGGATGAAACTTAGGTTTTACACACCGTGTCTATCTTATTCATGCCATGTAGTAATCAACCATGTATCCGACCATGTGACTAACGACACGGGTGGATGGAACTTAAGTAGTACATGCCGTGTATAGTGTGAACATATCGAGCAGTGTTACACCGACAGAACCATTTTATTCTAGCCGTGTAGGAGTACTTAGGAAGGATAAAATATTCAAGTACACACCATATCTCATGAGAAACATGCCATGTGTATGGGGTGTTACACGACTAGGTTGTCATAGGTGTATTCCCATGTTAAATCTTAAGGGAACACGCCGTGTAGTGTTTCTACACACTTTGTAATCATCTTTTGAAAAACTTGAATGATTTCTTTCTTATATTCCATTCTTTCACTTCTAAGTTGATATCCTTGATAATATTGAACTGAGGTGTGTGTTTTACCTTGAAGAGTCATGACACCAAGACGTCCTATGGTTGTACGCTAGGTATAGGGTGATGATCATACACCGAAAATGGTAGATCAGAGACTACCAGCAGATCCTCCCATCGTGCCCGTCTTGGCACCGACTGTTATACCAGATGCAGGTGATGATGCACAATTTTGTGAAGGCTTTCAGAGGATGATAAAAAATTTTCAGGGAGCACCACATCCTACCCTAACTATTAAAGAGTTGACATGGGTGTTCCAGTAGCAGCATCCTCCCACTTTTTTAGAGGATAGAGGACCACATGCTGTAGAGTCATGGTTAGAGGCCGTGCTTTCTATCTTTGAGCATCTGTATACACCTTCGGAGATTAGGGTGAAGCTCGCGATGTACATGTTATGTGATTCCTCCAAGAGATGGTGGGATGTTATCTTAGAGGTGGGATGTCATCGGGATATGTCTTGGTAAGGGTTTCATAGTACCTTCTATGATTAATTCTACCCCAATACGTTGAGGGCCGACCGAGCCCAGAAGTTCTTGCATTTGGAGGAGGGTGCTCTTTTAGTGATGGATTACTCTTCTCATTTTTCAGAGCTTCAGTTCTTCACAACTATTTTAGGAGGTGATGAGTTATAACTGTCTAGGTGGTTTGAGGATGGTATCAAGTACGACATCTGATCATAGGTGAATGTTTTCAAGCTGACTTCAATGATTTCTATAGTAAATCAGGCACTGATTACTGAGTGCAATCTGAGAGAGTTGGGAGCTGCGATCCAGGGAGGTTTGGCATCAAGGGCTGGTACTCCTTCATTTGATTGTAGGAATCACCACAGGGAGCCTTTACATGGTGATTCCAATAGTAGGGATGTATCTTTAGGTATCCAAGTGAGGTGATACCAGTGAAAGAAGAGTGGGAATGTGAGACCTTAGTGCCTGAGAGACCCATTTGAGTGCCCATCTTGCAGAAAGATGGGATATCTTTAGTTCTTTTACTGTTTTTTCTCACCAACAACTAGTAAAAAGGGATATTTTATGACTTCACATTCAGGATTAGGACCACCAATTTCTCCTCAGTCAGGGAACTAGAGTTCGTTAGGACGTTTATGCCGAGGAGGTGGTCATGACCGTGGTAGATAGACAATACGTTTTTAGTGACAATAGGGTGGAAAAGATCAGGGTAGTCAGGTAGGGTCGTAGGGCCGCAGTATAGGTCTGACTTTTTGGATGGAGAAGACCCAGCAGAAGTAGGACCCCAAACCATCTACCGTTATAGGTATAATTTTAGTTGCCTCAGTTTTAGCTAATGCTCTTTTTGATATAGGGGCTTCCCATAGTTTCATATTTATTGCCTTTGTGGAGAGCCTGGACTCTGAATCTTTACTTATGATGAAGTTATGACGCTAGACACTCTATTATGGATTAGGATGACTAGTGTACATTAGTGAAAAGAGTTCCCTCTTAAGGTTGGTGGGTGTAACTTCTTATGGGACCTCTATGTTTTAGAGATGAAAGGATTCTATTTCATTTTCAAAATGGATTGGTTGGTCTCATTTCAATATTTGTTGACTTCTATCACCACAGGATGAGTTTCACATCACCATAGGGTGAGTCTTTCTGACACAAGGGTGAATGAGATGTCCAGGTGAGCAGAGCGGGACCCAAGCATCATGGGTTGGGAAAAATTATAGTCCAGATTACTAGTTTATATATGTATGACCAGGGGACTTCACCGATGAACTTTCATACAATGGTGTAATGTTGTAGATATGTATTTATTGATGAATTTTTAGGTTTACCTTTGGAGAGAGAGGTATATTTCTATATTGATCTTAAGCCAAGAGTAGCACCAGTGTCCATTACTCCTTATAGGATGGATACACCAGAGTTACAGAAGCTCAAGAAGTAGTTAGAGGAGTTGTAGGTAAAAGGTTTCATCCAAACTAGTACTTCTCCCTGGGGTTTTCCTATCCTTTTTGCAAGGAAGGTGGATGGTACCCTTAGAATTTGTGTGGATTATCGAAAGTTGAACTAGTTGACAGTCAATAATTGATATCTCTTGCAAAGGATTGATGATCTCTTTGATCAGCTTCGAGGAGCTCGGGTGTTCTCGATGATTTACTTGAGATAAGATTATCATATGTTGCACGTTAGACCATCAAATATACCTCTTATAGCCTTTCTGAGCAGGTATGGTCTATACGAGTATTTGGTTATGCTATTCAGTATCACGAACTCTTTGAAAGTTTTCATGGCACTGATGAACCGAGTATTCCATCCTTACTTGGATTATTTTTTGGTAGTTTTTTGGACGATATCTTGGTTTACTCTCACACTCTACATGACCTTGCCATCCATATTGAGATCATATTGAGTACACTGAGAGAGCATTAGTTATATGTTAAGATCTCAAAATGACACTTTTGGATGGACTAAATTCACTTCTTGGGTCATGTTATCTCAGAGATAGGAGTATCAGTGGAACCAAAGAAAGTGAGAGAAGTAGTTTCCTAGGAGCATCCAAATAACGTATTTGAGGTATGAAGTTTTATGGGGATTAATGGTTACTACAGGTGTGTTATTCAAGACATTTTACGCTTAGAAGCGCCATTGATGGGCCTAAATAAGAAGGGTGCGAAGTACCTATGGACATATTCCTATGATTCAACCTTTCAGGAGTTGGAAGGAAAATTGACTTCAACACCAATACTGATTTTTCCAGAGTTGGGAAAGAGTTACACCGTTAATTGTGATGCATCAGGTATTGAGTTGGGAGTAGTTCCTATATAGGGATAAGGAGTCGTTGTGTACGAGTCTTGACAATTGATGCCACATGATAAGAATTACCCGATTCATGATCTCGAGTTGGCTGTAATTGTGCATGTTTTTTACTATCGGAGAAATTATCTTTTGGGAGATCATTTTGTGGTATAAATTGACCACAAAAGACTCAAGTATATCTTTACTCAGCATGATCTGAATATGAGACAACGAAGGTGGGTTGATTACCTTTAGTATTTTTACTTTGAGCTTGACTACATGCTTGATAAAGTCAACGTAGTGGCTGATGTGTTAAGTAGAAGAACTTAGATATATGTAGTTCAGGAGGCCAGTAGTGAGTGGTAGCTTATGGATTTGTTCTCTGAGATGCATTTGGAGGTGCACGACAAATAGGGGTAGACATTTATTTCTTATATAGCTGTTACCTCTACTCTACTGGATCAAGTGTGAATGAGGTTGCTATCATATTTTGAAGGCCTAGTCATATGGGAGAGTGTTTCAGGTGAGGACCCTACTCCTGAGTGGATCATAGGTGAGGATGAGGTTTTGCGTTTTCATGGGCACGTATGGGTGTCAGCAGACATACACATGGAGCTGTTGAGAGATTTTCATACCTCAGTATGGGTAGTCCATCCTGGTGTCACCAAGATATATCATGATCCACATCATCAGTATTGGTGGCCAGACATGAAGAGAGATGTTACTGGTTTTTTATGAGATGTTCCACCTATCAGCAGGTGAATGTAGAGCATCAGTGACTGACAAGGATATTACAAAAGTTACCCATTCCTGAGTGGAAGTGTAATGAAGTCATGATGGATTTCGTTATGGGTTTACCAAGGTCTCCCAGAAAAAATGATGCTGTATGGGTTGTTGTTAACAGACTCACAAAGGTTGCACATTTCCTACCAATCAAGGAAACCTTTAGTGTTGATGAGATTAGAAAGTTGTACATCATAGATACTGTAAAATTTCATGGGGTTCCTCACTATATCGTTTCAGATAGGGATTCCCAGTTTAGTTCTCATGTTTACCAGGGACTATAGAGGGCTATAGGTGCACATGTACTTCTGAGTAGAGATTACCATACCCAGACAGATGGCTAGTCCAAGCACACGATTCAGGTTTTGTAGGATATGCTTCAAGCATGTGTCTTGGATTTCAGGGTCTCTTAGGATAGACACATACCCCTAGTAGATTTTTCCTACAATAACAGTTTTCAGGAAACAATTTAGACGACACCTTATGAGGCTTTGTACGGTAGGCCATGACGATCACCCCGATGTTGGTTGGAGGCAGGAGAGGCAGCTATGCTGGGACCTCGTCTTGTCTAGGAGAGCACTGAGTAGGTAAATTTTATTCGAAAGAGGATGGATACTGCACAATATTAGCAGAAATCTTATGCTGATCGATAGAGATGACCTCTGAAGTTTGAGGTCAGAGATCAAGTTTTCTTATGTGTGACATCGAGGTTGGGACACCAGAGGATTATGAGACGTGGAAAGATTTCAACAACATATATTGGTCCATTTTAGGTTTTAGAGAGAGTCATTCTAGTTTCCAATCGGTTTCAGTTACCTTATAGGTAACAGGTGATGCATGACATGTTTCATGTTTCTCAGCTACAATGTTACTTTTCAAACCCATCTCATATTTTTAAACCCAAGGAGGTTGAGTTGGAGGTGGGTGTATCCTTTTAGAAGCACCCTATTTGGATTGTGGATCACAAAACAAAGGTTCTATATGGTCAGTATGTTCCTCTAGTACGAGTGTTATGGAAGCACGGGAGAGTGTAGGATGAAACTTGGGAGAGGGAAGCTGATGTATGATCATAGTGTTCGAAGTTATCCATAGGTTCTTCTTCATCACCATTGGAAGGGAAATTCGGGGATGAATTGCTTTAAGGGGGGAAGTTTGTAAGAACACGAATCTTTATTTCAGGTATGGATCTTGATTTCAGGTTGTTTTTGAGGAAAAAGGAAGAAATGGGGATTTTCTAAGTACACACCGTGTAATTATGAGTACACGCCGTGTACTTAGTTACTATGTACTGGCCGTGTAACGGCCGAGTACATGGACATGTGATAACCTAGCCGACCTTCTTAAGTCAAGGGCTAGTTAAGGCTAATACACGACGTGTACACTTAATGAACATGCCATATACTTTTATTTTTATTTGATAAATCAGAGCGGGGTCACGTCTCATCTTTGGAAACACCTTCGTTTGGTAGTGGTTCATACTAGAGTGCGATGGAAGGGATGGAGAACTTTGAATCCCTCCCAATTCTCCGCCTGAGCTCCGATTGAGATTTTGTCAGGTGCGTTGGAATCCCACTGGCGAGTTCTCAAAACCACTAGAGACTTTATTCCTGATTCTTCCTCTCTCGTGAGTTATTCAAGGTTGAGAATTTTTTTATCTTTTTGTAGATCTACATCATTCTAGTACAATTCAAGGGTTGACGTTCAAGTATATCGATTGAACGACATTGAGGTAAGTGGTTTGTTCCTTTCATTGTTATTCTTTGGATTATATATGATAAAAGTTTTGTATACCCATGTTTGGGGTATTGCATGTTTTTAAATTGAACCCTGTTTATTACCTACTATGGTTTAGTTGATTGATAAAGGGTTTTTACTGAGGCATATTGTTAGATACCTTGTTTATGGGACAACCCATGGGTGCATTTTCCCTTGATTGATTATTTTTGGCCGTTTGGTCTAGAATTCCTGTTATTAATACCTTCTTTTCTATGCCCTATATTGATTAGGATGGAGTTGATTGATTATATAAAATTCATGTATTATGATTTTTGAATGTTTAGTCATGTATTAGATATAGTTTACATGTGCTTATTTTATGTGATATGCGTGCTATTTTTCCAATGGACCGTGAGAGCCTTAGACCAGGAAAACTATAGGGGTTTCCATGTTTATTTACACAGGACCGCGAGAGCCTTGGTGTAGATATTTACCCAGGGGTATTGACCGTGAGAGCTACCCAAGTGGTCATTTGTGATTTTTTTATGCTATGTTAACCCAGGGGTATTGACCGTGAGAGCTCCCCAGGACGACGTTTATAATTCATTGATGCCATGTTGACCCAAGGGTATTGACCATGAGAGATGGCCAGGTAGTCATTTGTAAATGATTAGTGCTATATTAGACTAAAGGGGTTAGACCGTGAGATCTTCCTAGAGGGTCTTTATTTAATGAATTGGTGAAATTTTAAACCAAAGGGGTTAAACTGTGAGAGCTTTCCTAGAGGGTTGTTTATGAATGATTGAATAATTGTGACGAGTCTTCCAAGCCAAAGAACAAGCTTGGAATCGGTCTTACTTGATTTTTTAGATTGTCTTCCGAGACATCTATTTTTTCACTATTACACAGGGGAATATAGAGTTTAGGCTAGATCCCGAGGTTATGTGATTCAAAGGATGAATAATAAAAGTAAATGAATGTAATTGAAAATTGTAGGACTGTTTACTTTTGAGTACTTCCTAGTTTATTGATTTATTTATGAATATTTCTTTCTATATATATATTTAATGATAGTTAGGCATAGATATTTTGGTGGTTACCTAATTGGATTCGTCTCACGCCCTATTTGGGTTATGTTTTGGACCCAAATAGATTATATGGTTGCAGGTATAGATAAGGGCAAGCACCCTTCTCCATCAGGTACTTGATTACTGTGGGATCTTGAGTGCATGGGACCAAGCTGAGGCTTGCGATGCTGCTGGAGTTTATTGTTTCTTTTGTATTTGGTTTTTGTATTTCTTTCCAGCATTGTGACTTGTTTGGCTGTTTTCTTAGATATATATTCCATGCATCATATATATATATATATATTGTGGCCTCTGTTGGATTTACCTTTAGTCTTCTGCTGTTTACTTTTTGTTGGTATTACTACTTCTGCTACTATTTACTATTTGTTTTCCACTGTGTATACTCTACCAATGAGGGAATAATTTCCCCATTATCAGAACTTGGCCCTCACTGCTAGTTGGTAGCCTCCGGTATTTGTGGAAATGCGCTTTAGGTCATGTGACCAACTGGGTTCGGGGCACTTTTGGGTGGCACCCGGATCTGAGACATTACACTAGCAGTCAATTAGAGAGAATTCCAATCATACCTTTGTAATTGGTTTTATCTGTTGGTTTTCCAGTCACATCAAGATCCAACTTATAGGTGGTACTCATAGGAGTATCACTAATCTTAGTGATATCCAAGTTAAAATGTTTTAAAAGATCTTTGGTATATTTTTTTGATTTAAAATAATTCATTATTTATTTTGGAAAATATTAAATCCAATAAAGTAATTAAGTTCACCCATACGGCTCATTTCAAATTTATTTTCATCATTTTAGAAAAATAAGTACAAATATAATTTCTTGAAGATCCAAAAATTATATCATCTACATAGGTATGTACTAATAAAACATCTTTTGAAATTAGATTTATAAAAAGGGTAGGATAACCTATAACTTTTGAAATCAAAAAATTTCTTATCCTATCATACCAATCTCTTGGATAATGTTTCAAAATATATAAATATTTAGATAATTTAAAAAATTTATTTGTAAAATGAGGATTTTGAAAAATAGGGGGTTGTTCAAAAAAAACATCCTCAAATACAAAACCATTCAATAATGAACTCTTGACATCCATTTGATAAAGTTTGAAATCTATATGTGCTTCATAGTCAAGAAATATTATTATGGATTAAAGTCTGGATACCAGTGCAAAGATTTCTTCATAGTCCATCCCTTCCTCTTGACTATAACTTTGTGTAAAAAGTATTGACATGTTTCTAACTATTGTGTCTGACTTTTATATCTTTTTTCTAAACACCCATTTAGTACCAATAGTTAAGGTGTTCTTGGGTCTATCTACAAGTTTCTACACTTTGTTTCTTTCAAATTGATTCATTTTTTCTTGCATTTCCATCACCCAGAATTCATCATTAAAGGATTCATTGATGTTATTAGGTTCTAGATGAGACATAAATACTTGATGTTCAACCTGATTTCTAAGAGAAGCTTTTGTCTTTGTACCTCTATATAGATCTCCTAAAAGTATATCTAAGGAGTGATACTTAAGGGTTATAATATCTCTAAAAAATAAGGGTTGGTTAATTCAGTTTTTTCTACAAGTTTAGGTTTAGGAAGTTCTGGAATTTCTTCAAAACTGGATGTTTTTTCTGAATATTTAACAGCATAATAATAAGGTTTATAATTTAAGTCTAGAAAAGATAAATCATCCTCAAGATTTTATAGGGAGTTCGTATTCTTTCATAGATCTATTTCATTTAATTTTACATGAACATATTCTTACACATTTTTTGTTTTATTATTAAAAACTCTACAGGATTTACTAGAAATTGAATAACCTATGAAAATTTCATCATCACTTTTGGAATAAATTTTTTCAAGATTATCCTTAGTGTTAAGAATAAATTCTTTTCAACCAAAAAATCTAAATTAATTAACCTTATACTTCCTATTATTCCAAATTTCATAAGTGTTATTTTTAAATATAGGTCTAATAAAAAATATATTTATGATATAGTATGATGTATTGAAAGATTATTCCCAAAAATAGATGGGTATATCATACTCATTCATAATTTTCCATGCTATCTCTTGTAAAGTTCTATTTCTCCTTTAAACAACTCCATTCTACCGAGGGGTCCTAGGAGCAGAGAAGTTATAAGTATAACCATTTTATCAGAAAAAATATTCAAAATATTAATTTTAAAACTCATAACCATGGTGACTTGTTAAGTTCTTAATCCTAATACCACTTATATTCTCTACAGATCTAGCATACTTGGTGAAATAAGTGAAATATTCACTTTTGTGAGCTAAAAATAATACCCAATTATACCTAAAAAATCATATACTAATACATAGATATAGTGCTTCCCATTTAAACTAGAAACTCTAGATGGTCCAAAAAAATCCATACGAACCAACTCAAGAGGTTGAGAAGTTGAAAATTATTTTTTTAATTTAAAAGAAACTTTATACTGCTTCTCTTTTTGATAGAGTTTATAGACTTTATCATTTTGGAACTCTAGTTTAGGTAGATCCCTAAATAAACCTTTCCTAGTCAGATTCCTAAGTGAGTAAATATTAAAATGGGCTAGTCTCATATGCCAAAGACAATATTCTTTATGAAAGACACTCAAACATGAAACATTTTGAGAAATTAAAGAATTTAAATCAACAATATAAACATTATCATTTATTCAAGCAGTAAAAATTAAATCATTTTTAGAATCATAGACATTGTAAGAATTATTATCAAAATAGAAATGAAAACCTTCATAACATAATTGTGAGATTCTAAGCAGGTTATACTTTAATTCATCAACAAAAAATACCTTAGAAATTAAAACATAATTATTGTTACTAGTTTGGCCAAGGTCGATGATTTTCCCTTCAGTATTGTAACCAAAGGTGACATGAAAACCATCAAAATTAATAAGGATCTTCAAGCATGAATAATATCTTTTTATAAGTCTTGAACAACTACTATCCAAGCACCATAAACTTCTATAGAAGATCATCAAATAGTTTTCCTACAAAAAAAATTTATGCAAGAAATGAATTTGGTACCTAGATCTATTTGGGTTCAGAGATGTTAGTAATTAAATCTTTGGGAACCCACAATTGATTAATGGGTTTTAAATAAATATATTGAAGGCTTTTTGAAATAAAAACTTGATTATGTCTTTTATAAAAATAATTGGTAGAATAACTTTCTGGTTTAGACTTAGAAACAAACGTTCCTTTTGTTACTGTCTTTTTTCTATATTGGTATCCAATTCTAGTAACATACTTAGGTGTAACTTGATTTCCTAAAATTTAAGTAAGTTTTTATCTACCATCAGTGAAATTTTCTAAATCTTTCTTTAACTACTCATTTTAAAGTTTAAGTTCTGTATTTTTATTTAGTAGTTGATATTTTTTTTCCTTTTTGATAGACAAATCATATTTAAAATTGGTAGATAAAGAATGTAGTCTTTGGAGCACTTTATATTTATATTTTAGTTCATTGAAGGTGTCATCTATCATATTACATTATTAAAATAATTATTTATTAGACATGTCATCATCAATATGTTTATTTTCATAAACATAAAAAATATCATCATTATGCATAGGTGAGGTAGTAGTAGGTAAAACAAATACAATAGGTACCTTAGAAATGTTGGTCATAAAGTTCATGTTTGATCTATATGATTTATCCTCATGTGATGTATCTAAATCACTGGATCTATCCTCAGAATCAATCCATGTATCTTTTATCGCTTTTTTATACCTTTAGTCCTTATCATCATATATATTTTTGTATTTTAACTTTGGATAGTCAACTTTTACATGTCCTTTCCTCTTTTACTCATAACAGGTGACTTCATTATCATCCTTCTTCCAGTCTTTCTTCCAGGTTCCCTTGGAATCATACTTTCCTTTTATAATTAGGCTTTCTAGAAAAATTATTTTTCCTATAAAATTTCTTAAATTTTCAGGCTTTATGATCCATCTCCTCATCACTATCTGGTGTAGATTCACTATCACTAGAAATTATAGCTTTTACTTTCTCTTATTCTTTTTTTAGATATAGTAGTCTTAGAAATGTATCTTTCTGATATCACGGGATTATCTAATAGAGATAGATGTGCCTCTCTACCTTTCATGTAGATATCTTAATAGCCACATGATCTAGTCCTTTTCAGATACAGGATTAACAAGTGAGATTATTGTATTCATGATCTCATTGAACCTGAGATACATGTCAAAAATAGATTCATTAGGATTCATATTAAAGTTATTATACTTAATAGTATATGTGTTAAGCCTCATCTCCTTAACATTAGTTGTTCCCTCATGTGAAATAGATAAAGTGTCCCAAATTTAATATGCAGTTTTACAAGAAGAAATCCTATTGGATTCTTCATCTCCTAATGCACAATATAGGGAATTCATACCTTTACAATTATTATTGTAAGATAAATTAGTTGCATCATCCTAAGTACTTATACCTTCCTTAGGCAGTTCATAATTATCTTCTATTTTATTCCATATTTTAAATGCCATACCCTCAATATGAATTTTCATTTTAATTTTCTATTGAGTATAATTATTACCATTGAAAAAGGGAGGTCTTTTAGTAGTAGAACCTTCTTCCCAAGAATCCATTTAACTAATTAAATTTATAAATGACATAAATTTAAGATCATTAAGTCTTAACAAAAATAACAATTAAAAAGATTTGAAAACTTTAATACTAAAGAAAATAATCCTTTGATACCAAATATTGGTTGGAGTGAGTATCTCAAGAGGGGGGGGGGGTGAATTGAGAACCCAATAATTCATTTTTCAACTCAACATGTTTTAGATTTTTATTTTCCTAAACATCTCATTCTCACACATTTTAATTTTTCAGAGAGTTGTAGTTTTAAGAATTTTGAGTGAGGAATTTTAAAATAACAATAATTTTTTTATTTTTTATTCATCTCTCTAATTTAGGTTTAGATCGAGGGCTTTGAGGGATAGGAAGACTGGTGATTTCGATCCATCAAATTGAGGGATTCTGGGAATAAGAACATAGAGATGTACTAATCTATCCGATCAAGATCTTATAAAATTTATTTTGATATTCTTATCAAGGGTTTACTAGTAAGGAAAGATATAAATTTACATTTAGGTTAAATTTTTTGGATATATTAAGTAAGGATTTATGAATTCATTAACTCTTAAGGATAAAGAGTATAATTACTTTTATAAATCTTGTAAGTAATTATTAATTTGTTATAAGCTGTCATATTACTTGATTTTACAAGTTTTATATTTTTCTATGAATTTACATTTGAAATTTTGATTTAATTATCTTTATAATAACTATTTTATCAGAATGTCTATGATCCCAATTAATAAAGTTGATTTATTAGATGTTTTTTAACTCCGATACATATACTCTAATCACCAGATGACTTCTGAGTATGAGATTTTTAACTAAATATGTTTTTGGTTTTGTGTTAGTTTAAAATTTTAATCTATAATTCACCCCTCTTATAGCCATTGTATACTATTACAATCCAATAATTGGTATTAGAGTAGGTTCTACTACTATAATTTCTGTGTTTTTACTTTTGTTATCAACTGAAAGTTTCTTCAATTTTTATAAACTATTTGTTTATAAACTGTTATCACACTAACATGTATTATAGAAAGAGTTTATATTTTTGATAAGATGGAAGAATTAAATGTTGGTAATATAGAGAATATGAATCCAATAAGACCACCAATTTTTGATGGTAATGATTATTAATATTGGAGAGATATAATGAATAATTTTTTGATAAACACTAAAGTTGACAATTTTGTGATGTTGGCTGGTAGTTATAAGATTCCAGAGAAGAAAGTTAAATATTTTACTAATTAAGAAAATATGGAATATCAATTTAATTATAGATTATGAAATACTCTATTATTTTCTATGAAAAAAACATCTATAGTTATATTTTTTTCATGTGAAGCTGTAAATAGTATTTGGAAGAAGTTATAAGTAACACATTTTGGTACTTCAAAATTTGTTGAAACTAGTAGAGCTATGATTCGAGCTGATTATCAATATTTTTATTTTCTACCAGGAGATTCATTTCAAAATATGCACCAAAGGTTCATTAATATTATAGATGGTTTACAATTTCTTGGAGAGAAAGATATTGAAGATGAAATTTTAGTTGAAAATATTATTGAAATAATTCTTGGTAAATGGGAATTAAAGAGATCTGCTTTGGATGACACAAGAAGGATTAAAAATATTAATATTTATGATCTTATTAGAAAAATTATGAAATATGAGGGTAGACTAAAAAATAGATATAGAAAAAATTAAAAGAATAATGGAGGTGTTTCTTTTGCAACCACATCAAATGTTCCTAATGAAGTTCAATTTGCTGATAAAATTATGAAATCTTCTAAAAGAAGAAATTTATTGTTGATTCAGACACTAGTTCATCAAAACAGTTAGGAAATGAGTTGGATAATCTTATAAAAAGGATGAACAAGATAGTGGGAAATAAATATTTTCAGTATGGATATAAGAAGTAACAAGGATAAAGGTGATAAAAAGGATTCTATAAAAGTGATATGTTATGAGTGTATGCAGGTAGGATATATTAGAACAGATTATCCTAAACTAAAAAAGAAGGATTATAACGAAATGAATTTTTAAAGGAATGATAAAAAGTATTATAAGCACAAGAAAAATAAAATTATAAAAGATTTAGATATACATAGTTCCATTGGATGAGATAGTTATTTTGAGAATTCAGCAGACAATGGAATCTTAGGATAGAAGAATATTAAATTCTATGCAGAAATACCAAAGATTAATAAATGTCTCATAGATAAGGTAACTACTAAATCTCTTACTAAACTTATTTTAAATGAAAATTATCTTAATGATATTGAAGATAATAGTTCTATATCTTTCTATGAAGAATATTATTTATCTGAAGAGAATAATACGTTACCAAGTTTTGAGGAAGTTTCAAGATTTTAAAAATTATTAAAAAATGAAAACCATAAGATTTCTAAAAAACTTGATAATGATCAAGAAAAACTTTCAAAGAAAAATTCAAGAATTTATACCTTAAATACTAAGATATCAGATCATTCTAAATAAATTAATAAAACTAATTTTCAGAAATATAATCTTTCCAAATATCTTGAGAACTCTAATTTCGAGAAAAATAGTTTACTAAAGGATATTGTAAAACTTAGTTCGAATAAAAATTCTACGGAGGATAAAAACATATTTGTAAAACTAAATTTAGAAATTTCTAGTTTGAAAAATATTTTTTGAAAGTTTAATATTGGAAAGGAAAACCTAGATAAAATTTATAATCAGATTAGACCTCATAGAGATATTTTTAGAATGGGTTTTACTAATAAAAAACTTGTTTTTAGTAATAACTAATTTGTTTTGAAAAGTTCTCCATTTTTCACTAAGTTTCAAAGTGGTGGGTACTAACAAAAGGTTCTTTAAACAAACTTAAATATTTAGGATTTCACAAATAATATTTTTTAAAAGAATTGACATTTTATCAATATAATACATTTGTATAGAGGTGGATTCCAAAAATTTTACTTTCTGATAATACTGGACCCAAGAAGGTTTGGGTTATGAAATGATAATGTTGTTGTTTTTAGGAAAATAAAGAGTGTTAAAAAAACAAGAATACTTGGTACATGGATAGTGGTTATTCTATACATATGGATAGAAATAAAGATTTATTTAATAAGTCTACAAAGATATAAGGTGTTAAAGTAAATTTCATAGATAATACTCAAGAAGAAATTATTAGTAAAGGTAATATTGTTCTTCTTGGTAAAGCGTTGATTTCAAATGTTTTATTTGTTTTAGGACTTAAGCATAAAATTATTACATTAATCCAATTATGCGATGAGGGTTATCTTGTGAACTTTAGGAATGATAAATGCATTATTTATAGTTCTAACGATTAATTTATTATTTTTTCCAATCAGTATGAGAATGCATACACATTAAACTTAAAAGACCTTAAGAACCAAGATCTACCTTGTCTTAGTGAAATAGAAGATCATTCTTAGTTATGTCATATAATATTAGGACAAAATTTCCACTATTTAAGCTAAATATGTGGTAGTTGGAAGTTGTTGTGCTCAAGTGTTGTGGATGCAACACACACTCACCGAATATGGCATGAGTTTTACTAAAACTCAGATTTTGTGAGATAACACAAGTTCCATTGCTTTAAATAAAAACCCATCACATCACTCATGATAAAATCACATAGATATAAGATACCATTTAATTTAGGATTAAATAAAAAAAGGAGATATCATTTTACAATTCATCGGAAGGAAATAACCACTTGCATATATTTTTACTAAACCCCTTAGTTCTGATAGATTTGAATATATTAAACAGAAAATAAGAATGATAAATATCAAATGATTATTCATATCTACTTCATGTTTACTAATTTTCTTACATTAATGAACTCTTTTTCAAAGGGGGGGTATGTATGTTTTAGTTTTATAACTTTTTTCTAAAAAATTTTATTTTCTAATTTTTTTAGTTTTTCTATTTTTTTTGTTTTCAAAATTTTTAGTCTTTTGAAATAATTTTTTTTATAAAATTTTCAGAATGAAATTTTTATAATAATATTTTCAGATTCAATTTTTTTAAAAAAATTTTTTGGAGTAAAAAATTTTACAAAATTTTTCTGACAATATTTTTGTTAAAAAGTTAATTGGATTAAATTATTGTTATAAAAACCAAGAAGAACAGGTTACTGATTATGAAATTAATATTTACTTTGAAATGTATTCTTACAATATTTTAGTTTTTTTAATTATCCATTAATTTTATTTTTCTATGTTGTTTTACATATTCTTTACATTTTACTAATTTTATTTTGTTACAAATATAAAAGTTTATGTAATTAGATTTTTTTCACTCTCATAAACAGTTTTCTTAAAAAAACTTGTACATTTTAGAATATTTATTAAATCATTCTAGGATTTAATCTCAACCATTAGATCATTTTATGGTTTTCAATATGAGTCATTGTATTTCTAGAATATGAAGGGCCACCCCCATGCCTATATATAAAGGGTGGGTCACCATTGTCCCACATTGATTTGTAGAATTTGTAATCAACCCTCATCTCCCTAATTTAAGCTTAGTCTAAAAGTTTTATATTTGTATGATCAACCTCTTCAAACAAAGTTTCGACGTCATATTTATCCAGATGACCTCAACATATAATTTTGTGAAGAGAGAAGTTGTAAGAGAAAGGTTGATTGAAAAGTCTTATTATGAAAATATGATTCTTTGTTGAAAAGAGTTATTAAATTTCAAGGTTGGGAGAATATATGTGTTGAAAAATATAATTTTGAATTATATTATTTGAAAATCATAAAATAATTCTATTATTCAGTGGAATTAAATATCGAAGAGGATATATAAGTAATTTCTTACTCTCTTTAGAGAAAGTTGTAAACTTATATATCAAAAAGTTTCTAAATTAGTTGAGGTACCTTTAGAAGGTGAAGCATATCTTCCATCACACAATATTCTGGAGAATCTTGGAAGTTTTGAAAAGTCAAAAGTAGAAGCTTCTTTATTTCTCCCCTATGAAAAGGTTAGAAAAGTATTTCAACTAATTCCAAATACGAGATTAGTAACAATGTGGATGCAAGGATACTAGATTCCGAGGAAAGGTGGTAGAGATACTTTAAAAGTCCTTGACATCTTCATTTTGGATTTTCTTGTTAATATGAGGCAGATAAATATTGCGAAGTTTGTATTTATTTATTTCAAATCTATTAAGAAAACATCAATGAAGTAAAAAATTATCTTGTTTCCATGCTTCCTTAACAATATAATATTTAACTGTATGGATTTTTTCCAGATTAAGAATAAGGCATATGATTTTATAGAAAATATTTATTTTATTGGTGGGGAAACAATGGCAAGGATGAAGTTGATTTTCAATCCAAAGTTAAATAATTTTGTGAAAAAATCATACAAAGATATGTACAATGAAAAAGTTTTGAAAGGAAAATAATTGGTACAAGAGAAGAGGAAAGCTGAGTCTTCTCCTCTTAAAGTTAAAAATAAATATAAATCCATGACTAATGAGGAATTAAAGAAACCGATGGAACAAAAATATCAGAAGAAACTGGACCCTTGTTTTAGACATTATAAAGTAGAGTCTTTAGCTTAAAATATTAGAATAGATGATGAAATGAAAGTAGAATAAATAAAGAATAAGAAGAAAAAAAGGCTAGATGAGGAAAAGAAAATTGAAAGTTTTCTTAAAGGATTTGAAAGAGATTATACTAATCAACCTATTTCAGTATATCCTTTATCTTTTTCTCAACCTATTCCAAGATCTGGAACTATTTATTCTTCGAATAAAACACTTCCATACCCATTGACACCAAAAGTTTTATAATTTTTTGAAACCTCTATTATTCCAGTAGTTTTTGACAAGGGAAAAGGAAAATAAGTTGTAATCAAAACCCAAGTTGCTGAAAAATGAGTTCAAGAATCCGTTTGAAAATATTTTGAAAAGTAAGTTAAGAAGAAAGTTCAAAAATTAGTTCAAAAGCCTAGAAAGGGAGTTTTAGGAACTATGTGGTAGTTGGAGAAGGAACACTACCACAAAACAAGGCAAGGGAAGCACTTCCTTTTATCAGCACTAAGCAGAAAGCACTGATAAGGGGGTGAGCCTTTATCAGTGTTATTATTAGCACTGATAAGAGTTTTTATTATTAATTTATATAAAATTATTATATTTATATTAAAAAATAATGATTATTTATATACATTAAATAAAAAACAAATGTTTAAAATTAATATATATTTTTTAATGATTCAAAAAAAATATATAATGTTTTAATTGAAAAAAGCATTTCTAAGATTATAATTAAATAAATATATATATAATTAAATAATTATAATATTATAATAAATTATATTAAATAATATATATATTTATCATATTTTATTATATTTATAAGAGATTTATTATATTTGTTAAAATTTTAAATTTATTTGATTTATTGAATTAATTAATTGTATTTATTATATTTCTTATATTTAATATATTTAATATATTTATTTTATTTATAAATATATAATACTTTTTAATATATATATTTTTAATTAAAATTATTGAATATATATGTGTTTTCCAATGAATTTGGTCAACAAATATATTGATCATGCGCATATATTATGTATCATATGCATGAATGTTCATTTATACATTACATCTCGTTGTCTATTGATGTGGTATATTGATTAATTAATAATGTTACCCATATGAACTATATATGTTCTAAAAAATGTACTTATAAAATTACATTAAATATATTTAAATAATAAATTTATTTTATTATATTTTTAATGATATATATAAATAATTTTCAAATACATTTGTAATTATAATTTTATTAATATATATATATATTAACAATTATATACCAATATTTATAAATATATAATATTTATAGTTATAATTATTAATAAACAAATATATATTTATCTTATATGTAATTTTAAATAAATATATAAGAATATAAATAAATTATTAAAATTATACCTTTATGAGTACTTTTTCAGCACTGATAAAGGCTTATATTTATCAGCGCTAAAAAACATTGATAAAATAAGTCTTTATCAGCACTTTTTTAGTGATGATAAAAACCTATCTTTTTTAGCGCTAATAAAGCGCTGATAAAAGTACGTTTTATCAGCACTTTTTATTTTAGTGATGATAAAACATACCTTTATCAGCACTTTTAACTAGTACTGATAAAGTTTCCAGTGGTTTTTATAAAAGAACCCTAATAGGATCCTCCTCCCTCGCACCCTTTCAAGCCTTCACGGAAGCTGAACCCTACGCCGTCGACCCCTCCTCCGCCGCAACCCCTCCTCCTCCTCCTCCTCCTCTACCACCACTGCCTTTTCCTCCTCTGTCACGATCGTCCTCCTCCTCCTCCGCCACCACTGCCTTATCCTCCTCCTCCTCCGTGACCCCTCCTTCACTACGAACCTTATCCTCTTCCTCCTCCACCATCACCGCTACCTCCTCCTCCTCCTCCTCCTCCTTCTCCTCCTCCGGCCGCCGAATCCTCTTCCTCCTCCGTCACTGCCTCCTCCTCCTCCTCCTCCTCCTCCTTTTCCTCCTTCTCCTCATATTCCTTGCGTGGTCCCCTTGTCCACGTGACCTGCTCCGGTGCGTCCTCCTTATTCGACGACAATCCCGACAGTCTCCTCTACAACACACAGATTCTCCCCGGTGAGTCTCTTAAGTGAAGTTTTACAATAATTTCCCTCTAAACCTTTTATGTTTTACTAGATTTTCCCCCTTTTCTCATTTAGAACCCCTTGATGCTATGACACCCTCCCCATCCTCTCTTATTGGGTGGTTATCCCTTACCCAGTGTATGTTTCATCTTTCATCACTTGTATTAGAGAGCCTAGGATAATGCTACCTCTCTTATTCATTCTATTTTTTTATTTCATTATCATATAGTGTTCCACTTGGTTAAGCTAATATGACCAATTTTTTTTACATTTTTTGGGTTTTTCATTTTCACCCATTTTAGGCTGAATCGGAGGATGATATTTGGTGTGTGAGAGATTAGAGGTTATGTTGTTGTGATTACCAATGCATCATAGTCCCTTTCCTCTAGATTATATAATCTCATTGTTGACTGTGCACATGGATTCAAGATGTGTTTTTACCAGGAACCATTGTGGTGTGTCTATCTCCTTGGTGTCATAGTTCTTTCTCATTTGGGACCCATTGTGTCATGACCCTATGTGTTGTTTTATGATGCATGTTTTCCAAGATTTCCTATGTGTTGTGTTGTGATGCATGTCTTGTTCTCCCTTATATTTAGGTCCTTTCCGATCAAGCCCATTTGATGCTTGGATGCTTGATGCACCTCTTCTTATTTTACCTCATGATGGAATAACACAAACTACCTAAATATAATTACTTAAACCAAACTCATTCTAATGAAAAATATACAATTAATATTTAAACGCACTACCACATCATCATTTCTATCAACATCTTCACATCAATCATCCCCCCAAGCTTATCATTTACACATTTCACATCACTTGTAACTATATGATGAATGAAACCAAACCTATTAAGATTCAATGAGGATTGTAAGATATTTCCTATATATTTTTCCATAGGTTATGAAGTCATCACATTAGTTTTAATCACTTATTAGTTTCTGATGTTTACTTCACACACTAGGTTCAACAAACATTACTACCATACAAATGAAAAAATCCTTAGAAATGACTAATCTAATGTCCAATCTATAAAATATTTATTAGATATGATACTATCTAACCCACCCCCATAGAAACTCAAGTGGAGTTGGGAATATATTAGTGTCTGACCCCCCCAAATCCTATATTTAAATAGACATGGTCCAGTTATAATTGAAAATGTAATGATACGACCTAGGCTGGTATCATAACCAACAACTGACCTGACATTCCACTAACCTAAGACTCATTCATGATCCCTACTTTATAGAAACGATCCCCTGAAAAAAAGATACAATTCATGTAGAATATTTTACCCCTAAATTAGAATAAATTAAAAATGATATTTCTCCTAAAAACCAGACATGTCCCATTCATAAGTTAAACATCTAGGAAAATAATAGATATGAAAAAAATAAATAAACAGGAAGTAGATATCATAGATGAAAAATAAAATCCCACTACTGAACAATAAAATTGTTTAACTAGACATGTACCATTCCTAAATATCATTGAACCTATTTTGGATAGGTATAACATATGAGTTATCATTTTATGTTTTCTTTTCATTTGGAAATCTCCTCTGTTGCACGCCTCTCCTCTATTGCGAACACACCTCTGACTGCACTGAACGACACCTTCACAATGAGTTTTCTCCTCTTACTCATTGGTTTATTCTTGTTCACATGTTATTACTATTTTATATTGATGGTTATGTTGTGAAATGTATGGGATAAATGCCCCACTGAAAATCGTGGGCGTTGTTGGTACTTGTTTGCACACTAAATGAATTGCATTTTGGTTGGTTCATGTTGGACATTTGAATATAAAAATTGGTAATTTATGTATACTTGGATAATAAATGAATTCCCCAGGATGATAAAACTTCTGTTATAAACCCTGAATTAACAAACAGAATTGAATAAGGGATAATTTGTAAAATCTGAAATTGTGTTTGTTTGGTTTGTATGGTGTTGCGATTGTGAGAACGATTGTGTGTTTGTATGGTGTTGTAGTTGTTAGCATGATTGGTATGCCATTTTTTCCATGTTTTAGTTCCCCCACCATTGAATATCAATCCAAACCTTACCCATTTCAATGGAATCACCACTTTGTTACTAGTGAAATTTCACCAAATCTTAGAACACTACTTCACTAGAGGACTCTATGGGACACTTTATGGACACCCCAGTAAAATAACCATAACAAAACATGTAATGAATCCTTCCACCCACAAGAAATCTATTGAAAATCATACCATCTATTAGTTTAGTATCATAGTTCTTAACTCGAGACATTATGTTTCTAATGAAACACTAGAAAACCAGTTTACAATAATGCATATAGATAACATTTGGGATACTAAAACATTCTAGTGAAAGGGATTCTCATAGCTAGTTCCATTGATCAGGTGGTTGGGAAGATGGGTGTTATCTACTTTGGTCCTGAGTAATGCATGGATAGGTAAGGGTATTGTTTACCATAGATAGTTCCATTGATTATAGTTGGATTATGTCCCTATTTGAACATATTTTGTGTAATTATTTTGTTAAATATTAATAATACTGAATCAAATAGGATGAATATGAATAAATAATGGATGAATTCCAATCGGTTGAAAAAATAGTATGAAGATAAAGTGAAAAAGTTTATCAAGTTTGTAAAAGATAATGCATATGACCCTTCTCAAATCCTTTATCTGTGTTTACACTGTTGTTATTCATGAAAAATTAGTCCAGAGGAGTTGGAAGAACACTTGATCTGTCATGGAATAGATCGAAGTTATACATGTTGGAATAAACACAAGGAAAAAATGAATGTAGTTAGTGTCTTGGATAACACTGCATTTTATGGATCATATGATATGATTAAAATTGTTAACAATGAAGATGATCATATAGAGGATGTGATAAAAGATGTGAATGATGATGAAGATCGTATTGAGGAAATGACAACGAAAATTGAAGATGAACTTCGTGATTGCCCAAAATTGTTTGATAAGTTAAAGAGTTGTGCAAAGATGCCATTGTATGCTGGTTGCACTAAATATAAAGCATTGTCATCCGTACTGAAGCTCTATAATTTTAAATCAGGAAATGGGTGGAGTGATTCCAGTTTTACGGAACTACTTGCTCTCTGAAATGACATGCTCCCAGAAGATAATAAGCTTTCGAGCTGAACATATGACACTAAAAAAATGCTACGATCGATGGGTATGATCTATGAAAGAATACACGCTTATCCAAATGAATGTATACTATTTCTCAAGAAAAAAAAATCACTTAAAGAATGCCCAAAGTGTGGTGCTTCTCGATACAATAAAATAAATCCAGTCCTATGAAAGTTGTATGGTACTTTCCAATCATTCCAAGGTTTAGGCACCTATATGGAAGTGAGGATACTGCAAGAAAATTTACATGGCATAAAAATACAATAATTAAAGATGGGAAACTACATCATTTGGAAGACTCTCCACAGTGGAAGAGAATTGATCATGAGTATCATGAATTTGGAAACTAGCCGATAAACCTTTGTCTTGCATTATCTACAGATGGAGTGAATCCTTTTGGCTTTTAAAGCAGCAGTCACAGTACATGGCCAGTTATGTTGGTAAATTATAACTTACCACTGTGGTTATGCATGAAACGAAAATACATCTTATTATCTATGATTATATTAGGATTAAAACAAACGAGTAATGATATTGATGTTTATTTGTCTCCATTGATCAAGGATTTAAAATTATTGTGGGATTCAAGTGTTACGTTGTATGATGCTTACAAAAATGAATATTTTACTTTGAGATTCATGTTGTACGAGATGATAAATTACTTTCCTAATTATGGAAATTTTTTAGAATATAGCATTAAAGGAACTCAAAGGTGTCCCATTTGCGAAGAAGGTACATAGTTAATTAGGTTGAAACATTCATTGAAAACCGTGTTTCTAGGACATTATTGATTCCTACCATGACAGAATAAGTACCGATATTAGACTACATCATTCAATGGAAGTTCAGAAGAATGTACATCACCATCTCCACTAATATCTAATCAATTTTTTGAGAAATTAAAAGATGTGGACACTACTTTTGGTAACTATTTTCGAAAAACCTTATGAAAACCGGTTGGAAAAAGAGATCAGTTTTTTTTGAATTACCATACTAGAATTTTCTGTACGTCAGACATTTTATTGATGTTATGCATGTTGAAAAAAATTTATATGATAGTTTCATTAGAATGTTTCTAAATTCACCTGATAAAATAAAGGATGTAATTAAGGCTAGATTGGACATGGTTGAGATGGGAATACTAGAAGATTTGGCACCAGTGAAGGGTGAAAAATGAACATTTCTTTCTCCTAATGCTTACACTCTTTCCAGGTAGGAGAGATATTTGTTTTTCAACTTCTTTAATGATGTAAAGGTTCTAGAGGGGTATTCATCAAATATCAAGAACATCGTGTTAATGAGCGATTTAAAGTTAAAGGGTATGAAATCACATGACTGCCATGTTTTGATGCAAGATCTAATTCTTATAGCTTTACATTGCATTTTTTTCCAAGAATGTCCACTATACATTAACAAAGATCAGTTTCTTCTTCAAATCTATATGCAATAAAGTTATAGACCTGACAAAATTTCCAACTATAGAAAGAGAAATTGTCGTCATATTATGTGAATTGGAAATATTCTTCCCACCGACATTCTTTGATATGACGTTTCATTTGATGGTTCATTTGGTGAGAGATATTTGACTATGCGGTCCTATACATTATAGATGGATGTAACCCATTGAACGGTATATGAATATTTTGAAAGGGTATGTTGAAAAACGAAGTTGGCCAGAGGGGTGTATTGCGGAGTGATATATTATTGAGGAAGCCGTTGAATTTTGTACCAAATACCTGTCTGGTGTGGAAAAAATTGGCCTACTGAAATCTCGTCACACTATGAGACTTGAGGGTGAAGTAATTTCTAGAAGAGAGGTGTTCACAATCAATATTATGATCAGGAGCAGACCCACCTTTATGTTTTTCATAACAGTTTCGACGTTGACCCATATGTTCAAACCCATAAAGAAATTATTAGGAATTTGAATCTATCTAGGGCTAAAAATGGATATCAGATACACATAGTCAACAATTTATAGGATAGTTTTAGGACCATGTTTTTAAGAATTTATATGAAAATATGGACTCAATTTTATAATGACTTCAATGGCTAGTTGGAGGACCAAGTGTGTATGTATTATCTTATAATGATTATGTAGTTAATGGTTATACATTCTATACAAATGAACATGATGAAGACAATACCATGCAGAATAGTGGGGTTACACTTATGGCTGAAGCGATGCATGTTTCTAGTGCTAAGGATACAAATCCAATTTATGCGAATATGTCATACTTTGGAATCATCAAACAAATATGAGAGTTAGATTATATGAAATTAAAAGTGATGATTTTTAATGCAAGTGGGTTGATAATAGGAGTAATGTTAAAATAGATGAATTGAGATTCGTGAAAGTTGATTTTAGTAAGGAAGGAGAGAAAGACGAACATTTTATAATGTAATCATAGGTAGTACAAGTATTTTATGTTCCATATCCCGCAAACCAAAACTGTTCAATTATTCTGTTATCGACCAAAACAACTGAAGGGTCAGATGAATGTTTAATGGAGGATGACCCTTTCATTGGGACCTCAAATAATTTTGAAGCGGTCCTAATGCAGACTGAATTTTTTATGTCAGATAAGACAACAATGAAGGGATTTACATAGTCTATAGAGGGGTCAAATCTCTTCATCCTTAAAAAAAAGAGAGTTCAATAATCAGGTTATTTTTTTATTGTAATACACATTGTGATATTTTATGTTTTTATCTTTTAGATGATGCTTTTATGTAATCTAAATTAAATGTTAAACCACTTATGCAGTTAATGACTTCTGCACCTACTAATGCACCTAATCTCGAGGTACAATTGGTCTCTCAACCTGCTGCTGGTGGTCCCAATGTAGAGAAAAAATAGGTTTCTTAACCTGTTGCTGCTGATCCCAATGTTGAGGTAAAATAGGTTTCTCAACCTATTTCTACTGGTCCCATTACCAATGCTAGTGCTCTGGAGGAACACAATGATGATGCTGAAATTGAGGAAATGGTAGGCAATGAAACCCTAACAGCGCAAAAAAAAAACAAGATCACCGTAGTTTGACAGTGTTAGCCAAAATCCTTAAGGAAAAAAGAAAAAGACATCAAATTTTAGGTGGGATGGAATAAGATAGGTCAGCATGTTAACCCCAACAAATCCATGTTTAGTAGCTACATTGGAATCATCACTTGGAAACGTGTGCCGATTTGTGTACAGTCGTGGCACCATGTTGTCACTTGTCTTAAGACACTGATGTTGGAAGATATTATAGTAACATTATAATATCATTTATTTAATTTACTAAAATAAAATAAAATACTAAAACATTGAATTAATCTTTATCATCCTTTACAGAGTGCATTTATAGTAGATTCCTCACACAATGAATATGTATTAAGATTTGTAGGAAGGATTCATAGAGGCTTTTACAAAATTTTAACAAAATATCATCTTAAAGATGTTGAAGGAAAAATCAAGCCACACCCACCTTCTCTTTATGCACACTTGATATCTCAAGGATTGTGGGATGCATTTAGCATCCGTTGTGTGGAGCAGACTTTTCAGGTACGTTGTCTCTGGTAATATGTTGTTTGAAGTTGCTTGTATTCATCACTTTGATTGATAGTTTTTTATTTATGAAACAACAACTGAGTGCTTAAAATAAAGAACAGGCAGCAAAACCAGTGTATCCATACCGTAAAGGAAGGATGGGGTGCACTTCACTTGAGAGAAAATTGGTACATATTCTAAATCTACCTTAATACTTTTATGTGACCTAAAACAACACCATAACCATGTTCCTTTGTTTATATGCAGATTGATGAATTGAAATATAAATCCACTTCCATCCCACGCCATGTGCTATGGAAGGAGGCTCATGTAAATAAATAGGGTATACTGGTAGATGAAAATATACAAAAAGTGTGAGAAACATGTGTAAGTATGACATAATATAAATTTTATTTGTTTTAAATCTCTATTACATAACAAAGACTACTTATTTCCTATATTTTCTATCTAACATATTCACAGGAATCAGAAACACCCGCACTAGATGCAGACATACTTTCAATGGAATTGAAGTAGCTATAACAGTATGACCGTGTCAAAGGTGCGGGTTTTGGGGTGACACCCCGAACATATTTCCAGAAAGAAAAACAAGCGAAGGGTCAAACTGAGGAAATGAAAAATATGAGAGAAACAATAGCTATGTTTCAAGAAGAATTACAATACCAAAGAGAGATGATAGAAAGTTTGATGGGGGGTGTAAAAGAGAAGAAACAACTCAAAAACAATTCATACATGAAGATCACGCCCCACACCACCTACTTTGAGGTGAGCCATTCCCCTCAAAAACATAACTTAGCTGAGGTAATAAATGTTCTAATAATTGTTTATGTGAAATGTGAATCACATAGAAACTTATACCTTTCCTGTATTGATATTCTACAGGGTGAAAATGACTGTGATTTATATCTATCAACTCCCACCTATTGCCTTGTAGTAAGGGCTATGATGTTCAATATGCATAACGACATGGTACACAATAGACCACTTCTAACAGGTCATGTCAGAGTGTCTATTAACGTATCTAATGAGCCAAGTGCCGAGCTACCTATTCCAAATGATGACGATGACATTCATATGTTCGAACAAGATGGTGGAACATTCATCTCATGGCTTTCAGTTCTTATAAAAAACATGTCGACAAGGAGGTATTCATTTCCAATTTATTTTTCAAGATGAAACTTTCAAATTTAATGAAAAAAGGTATGAACTGATGAATATTATAACATAATGACAAAGGGAAGGGAGTAAAATGAAATATCAACTCAAAACTATCTCAAGGATCAACCAACCGATCGAAACGATCTACTGAGAGCACCTTCACCTCGCCCGTTCTATATCCACATTTAATATCATTATAGGCTCATGTGGATACAAAGTTGATAGATGGAAATACTCACATAGTTTATTTTTTTAAAAAATATGTACGGAGGGGAAGAATTAGATTACATTAGTGCTGACAATATAGATGAAATCTTCAAGTATGAATGGCTAGGTGCCTCAGTTATAAATGTATACATGAGGTATGTTTTCATGATTTGATTTTAAAAAAGCTGATATACTATGATAATTATGTCTAAATACATTTCATATTTTTCACAGGCGTATATATGAAAAAAATTGAAGGGATTTCCCCATAAACAAAAATTTGGACTCATTAGTCCTCACATCACCTCTTCAAAAGAAGAAATAAATGACCACAAAGAGGGTGAAATAATGTCATACCTGCTCAAAGAATTTGAAAAAAAAATTATGGATGACAGACTCTTTTTAATACCAATAATGCAGGGGTAAAACTCTAAAATTTAATCATATCAACTATATTTTTATTTCTTTCATTACTTATTCATTTTTGTGTTTTTAGGTAGTATTGGATACTCATTGTGATCAATTTGGATACTCCAAAGATTTATTTTCTAGATTAAATGAATGGATATCCAAAAAACTGACCACACATGATGGGGGTTTTCAATTTGTAATACACTAGACCCAACATTTTAGAACTAAACATCTAGTTATATAATTTATATTATCTTTTAATGAGTATTCTGTTATGATAGGGTGGTATATCAATATCATCTACTTCATGGAATGAATCTAGGGACTAAGGACAAGAATTCCCATGAGATATACAACTGGACAAGTATCCTGGTATATATAATAATATTACACTATCCAAACACATATCAAAACAAATTACTTTTTTTTTCTCAATGTTTCTGTAGTGTCCAAAAAAAAACAAATGGAAAGTACTGTGGTTATTATGTTTGTAAATTTATGAAAGAGATCGTATTTGATCAACAAACTAGCATCCCAGAAGAGGTATTTTCAAAAATAACTACTAGTTCATTTAAAATATTTATTAATACTTTGTGTATTTATATTTTTTTAGTACTACCATGAATATCGCAAAAAAATCATATTCACAAGATGATATAGATGTTTTTAGAAATGAATGGGAAACATACCTGATAGAATATTGTACACAAATAGGATGAAGGTGAATTCCTACTACTTAGGTTATCCTTATATGATCATTGATATCTACCTTATTTATACTTATTGAGAATTTATGATCACCCTTTCTTATGTTTCATATCATTAGGTTATGAAGAATGGTTTTAGAAATGATTTGTCTTTCTAGTAAAGAATAACTTAATGAGAGACTCTTACGAACTAGTTCTTTATGTTTCCATGTTTCCAAAAGCACTAGACCTAAAATATTATGTCATGGATCATTTATATTCTATATTTTAGTCATTTATGCGGCTGTTTCTATTGATTTAGTGTGTTGGAATAAAATCAGTTGTGCATCAATCACAAATTTAATAACAAAACTAAGGATTCGTTACTACTGTTGGTTAACTACCACTTAGCATAGCATCTGATCTGAACTTCTGATTTGGCGTCCCCGTGATGTTCTCATTACACACCATCTCTATGATATCATCATTCACCCTTCACTTTTCCTTCTCTTCTTGCACCAATTCACTAGGTAAATGGGTGCAAGAAGAGAAGGAAAAGTGAACACTGAATGAGGATATCATAGAGATGGTGTCGGATGAGACCATCACGCGGAAGAAATATCGGAAGTTTAGATGAGATCCTATGCTAAGAGGTAGTTAACCAATAGTAGTAAAGTTAACAGAGAATCATTAGTTTGGTTATTAACTTATATATGGACCAAAGAAACCTTTTGGAAAGATGTAAAGGCAATGTTACAATATAATATCTCTATTTTAATGAAAAATTATATAATAAAACATTGATTTGATTTTCATTATTCCTTGTAGGTTTCATTTATTTTAAATGATTTTTGTCCATGTGACATGCCTTTGCAGGAAGAGCAACGACGCTGTGTCTGCTCAATCACAGAGGTAATCTTGATGATTTCATAGTAAAATCATTATCCATAGAATTAATGCATTATTTCATATTTATGTTTAATTTATTTCTTTTATGTAAGGAATATTAATCTAATCATATGTGATATCAATGTATGAAATGTTTAGGTCATTATAGTTGGTATCATAGTAGTTGGCCTATTCAAAATTGAGCAAGAGAATGACCATAAGCATATCATATAATCATTAGAACAATTTAATAAGAATATATTTAATTAATTAGGTTCTCGCTCTAACAACCCACACAATGTATATGAACGCACCCCCAAAACACTCAAAAAATCAAGGAGAAATCTAGGAACCACCTACCTTGTACTAGTATGCACTCACTCATTTGATATCATCCTAAAAATCGATCAGAATCAGAATAAAATAGTGTTTTAGATGAATTCCATGAAAATAGAAAAAAGGGCTCGCATGGATTTACCACTCCATATGGCGAGATAAATAGAAAAGAGAATCTAGAAAATTGAAGGTATTATTGAGATGAATTTGTATCCACTAATGGATCAAAGATCAAAGTCTAGATGATGGAGTTCCCTCAAATCCTAGGGAGAAGGAAGATGGAGGAGCTCCCTCTGTTATGCATTATAAATGGGAGGAAAGGGAGGAGAAAGAAGGAAACAATGAATGAGAAAAAAAATTAATTTCCCACTTTTTAATGGGCCACATGGTTTGGCCGCACAATTTGGATAACCATGTGCCAACCGTATGGTTCCCACTATCTAATCACCACACTACACACGATTAGGTTCACAGTTTTCCAAACTATGAGAAAACTATGTGAATCACCTCTATTAAAAACTGAAGAGATTTCACACGGCCGTTCACCCCCACCTACATAGTTTTCCAAACTGCGTTAAATATCTATGGTGGCCCGCATGGTTTCTTATGGGAGACCACATGGTTTTTCCAAACTATGCTCCTCTATCCGTGCTTTCCTGAAATAGAGTTCTCAGGCCTCACTACACCCAAAACCCCAAGGCACTTTTTGAGCCTTAAAACCCATATAAAATAAGGACTCGAGTCAATAAAAATATTAGAATTAGTTTCCAAATATCAAAAAAAAAAGATGGCCCACTCACCAAACATGAAAAATTCAAATAGGTTTAGGATTTTTCAACCAGCTAAAAAACCCAAGACATTATAATCTCCCCACCTTAACATATATTATCCCCAATCTATCAAGATTTACCCAGAGATGGTACCACATATGCTCATCTCATCAAAATCAACCTGATCTACTCCAGTCATTAAGTCATAGGTCAACTCCCCTTAAGGAACTCCCCACCTTAGGAGTTACCTACCTGGTCACTTCTTGAACCAAAACTCAAATGTCTCGATAGTCTACCAACCATCCCTGGACTCAAAAGTCCTCCCATGATGCATCATCATTCTTTCACCTCATCAGGTGCGTAAATAATTCCCATGTCATATTTAACACCCATCAAGTCTTGTATCTCATCATATGACAATATATACTTGTCTATACACAACACTCATAAAATACCGCACCTCATAAAATGCCCAAAGATATTGCATCTCAAAAATTGCTCAAATAAAATTGCATCATATATACATATGCATGCCCATCAAAATCTGGGTGCCTACACACCTCATATAGAACCTGCATCACATCAATGACTAGATGCATACACACCTCACATACAAATCTACATTGCTTATATTCCCACATAAATATCAATTCCAACACACCTCATATATATATAATCAGCTCACATCATAATTGATGGAAACCTAGTAACTAGTGACCATTTAGTCCAAAAACAATACTCGTGCACCTCATGCACCAAAATCGGCCAAATCCAAAATGAAAGAAAAGTGCGGTCACACCCATGATGTACCACTAACTATCATTAGATCACCGTCTTAATCTGAACCTAACAGCTTGATAGTGTACTTCTGGCCTGATGCCAGACTACCTGAGTTCTAGCATCCCTGCGGAGCTCCACCAGCCACTAGCCACTGATCCTGCTGCTGGGTCCTGCTATATTTTACAAGACCTCCACGTGTAGCTAAATACCAACTACCCACTCCTAGTATTTCTCTCAGTCTGACCTTAGATACCCAAGTTTACCCTATTCCCTGGCTCCCACTTGTCCGATAAGGCTTCCTACAATATCTCTCCAAATGGCTCATCTGTTTGTACACATGACACTTCTTCATAACCTTATCACATTGGGCCTAAATGTGCCCTGGATTCCTACACTAAAAGAATAGTACTTTAAACCCACTCCTTAGAAGTCTTCCCGAGTCTCTGCCCTGACTACCTTGCTGAGACTCCTCACGACCTCTCTCCATGTTTCCAGAAGCATCATTTCTTAGCTCACCTGACACTTTCACCCGACTCGAATAAGACCAGTCTGTCAAGTTTAACTCAGCTACCAGTGGATAATTGACTAACTCTAAGAAGGATGATAGTTTGAATATATTGACCTGCACACTGATTGTGTGTCACAGTACATCCTCAAAACACTACACCCTAGTGATGTCATCCCTCACCATATCAGGTGAAAATCATGACAGGTTAGTGAAATTAGGTGCATATTCCATGACAGAAGTATCCCTCTACTAGAGGTTCATGAACTCACAAGATCTATCTACCCTCGGTGTCTCTGGATGAAGTGCTCAAAGAATCTGGCATCAAAATACTTCTGATACAGTCCCTTGTGTCGTCTGCCTACCTATACCTATACATCCCACAAGCATTATGTCTTTACTCTGAGCATGTATATCACCAGCCTCACCCTCCAACATGGGGTGTCTCAAGCTGGTCAAAGATAGTTTTTACCAACTCTATAAAGTTATATGTTGTTTGCGGTCCACCCTCACTCTTAAATAGTGATGGGTGATGAGACTGGAACTCTCGAGTCAAGTACTCCATTGACGACACATATCCCTAGGATTCTCTATCGATTCCCTATATTAAACGAACCAGGATCACCCTGAGCTAATCATAAATACATTGCCCAAATTTTTCCATCTGCATCTTTCTTGGTTGTACCAAATCTTATACCTGGAGATCATGATCATCCCAACCCTTCGAGGCCTCATCCCAACTCTCAGGGGCCTCATCCCATGAACACTTAAGGAACACCATATCATCACCCTCCTGACACTCCACCGAATCCCATCTAGGTGGAATCCCACTGAATACCAATCATGATGGTCAAACAACCATATAATTGTATGTATACAAATGTTGCCAATAGAAAAGGTTATAACAGGTAACACATCTCACCACCCTTACACTCCCTTACCACACCATGTCACACAAAATCTGGTCTCAAGGACACTTACCTACCCATATCAAGGTCATGTATCAAGTATCATCTAGTATTATGTCCCCCTACCTACCCACACTAGAGTCAGGCATCACATATAATCCAGCCTCATGGACCCATTCCTACCCATGATAAGTCCAAGAATCAAATCTCATGTATCAATTCGGGTTAGCTGAGTATAATTCCACTGAAGAGGCTATACAACAAAATCACTATTTAGCTTCTTTGTTGACACTTTAAACAACTCACCCCCAATCATCATCTATGTCTACCCTTATCGGGGTCAATACCATATATCGTATTCATATAAATTAATATACAGATGTCATTGGAACCACATGTTTGGGTTGGATGAGTAGAATGCCACCAAAAGAGGATAAGTAAGAAAACACTATTTAGCTTATTTGCTGACACTTTAAACAGTCCAACCCCTCTTATCTCAATCCTGGTTCCCAATAAAAATCATAAGAAGGCATACATTATATGAGCCTAAGTTCCTATCATGATGCATAATCAAACCTCACTTTACATACTGGACCAAGAGTCAAAATATACATAATAGATAAATATCACACCCATGTGTGCCCCCTGAGGTGGAAATAAAATCAAATATAAAAGAGAAAAGTAAAAAAATAAATTTACTACTGTTGGAAACTTAGTCTGTCCCCTGTGCATGGGGATGAAAGCACCCAAACATAAGATCTATACCCAGTCCTAACATACTCAAAAGAAAAAGTGACATACTCAAAACTGAGAAAACCCATTAATAATATTTTAATATTTTAAAACAATGATCTATGACTCATTTGTGACATGTAGGAATCAACCCCAACTCAATATGAATCACGATGTGACCAGTATAACTCCAAATATGTTTTTTATTAAAAATTGACATTTTATTAATGTATTCTTTCATATTAATGTTTAATTTATTTAATTATTGTATTACTAACATAATATTTGTTTTCTTATATAGGTGGAATTTTTTTATTGAGTTCAGATGATTTTTTCGACAACTAATACCATGAACGGTAATTTTTGAGAGGGGATCACAGATGAAAAAAAGATGAAACATTAATGTTTTTAACTATTTGTTGGATAATTGTAATTGTAACCATATAAAAATTTGTTTGAAATGTATATAGCAGTGTTTTTTTGTACTCATGATGTCAAGTAAATGTATATATCATTTTTTGTGAAAATCTTTTGTGCGCAGTTTTGTTCTTCTGTGATTTGTTTGTGTGAAAGTGCTATTTTGTGTAGTTGTTTTGTGTGCAGGTGCTGTTTTGTGCTATTTTGTGCAGGTGTTGTTTGTGTGTAAGTGTGTAGGTGCTGGGTGTGCTGTTAAATAAACATCACATCACAGGAAAATCGAACTTTATCAGTGCTATTTTGAGCACTAATAAAGGTGGCCCTTTATCAACGCTAAAAAAGTGCTGATAAAGGGGGGTGGGCTTTATCATCGTTTTTTTAGTACGGATAAAGGGTCCCCCTTTATCAGCGATTATTTAGCATTGTTAAAGGGGAACCCCTTTATCTTCTCCATGATTAACAATGCTTTTCCAGTATTGTTAAAAGCAGTTTATAGCCCTTTTAAAAGCCTTATTTATAGTAGTGGAACTAGAAGAAGAAGAATAAGAAATAAAAGAAGAAGAAAGTTCATCAGAGTCATATTCAATATCTACTCCCATATTATCTTAGTTTGATAAGAAACCAGTGTCAGATGTTTTAGTGAAACAAAAATCATCATGAAAAGAATAAGAAGAAGCTCAACATTCTCATACTAAAGTATCAAACAATGCATAAATCGATAAAGATGTTTATATTTAAAAAATTTTAAAGGATAAAAAAGTTCAACAAAGAGAGAATTTAGATGTTGGACCTTCTCATCAACATATTTCAGAAGCATCAATAGAGTCATCAGATTCATCAGCCACAAAAGCTCATAAAAGTATAGATTATATTTGTCAGACTCTAAAACAAATTAATGATTTAATTCCATACCTTCTAAATATTGAAGCAAGGTGTAAATATATTCAAAACAAATTGAACAAGAAGTTAGAATCATTGAAGTTGTTGACATAATCAGAAATACAGAATGAGGACAATATAAAATGTTTCAAAAAAAAAAATCTATAACACCCAAAAAAGATTCAATCAGATGGTTAAGTGGTCAATAAAAGTCAATAGAGTTTTTAAAGTACATGAAAATTATATTGTGGAAGTCAAGAAAGTATCTTTAAACACTTCTAATTCATTTGAGTAGTTATATTCAAATGCTTCTGATAGGATAAAATTTATGGAGAAGTTCAAAGATCTTTCAAACTCTCAAAATTAGAAGATCTCATAATTGAAAGAATAAATTCAAAAGATAAAAGTAAACAATATAAATTTCTGATATTTTGAAGAATATTTTCTAAAGATAAAGGAGGAAAATAAGAATACCATTAATCTTGAATAGGATATTGTATATTAAAAGTAGAGAATCAGAGGCTATCAGTTATGGAAGAGTGGATTACAAAGCTTGAGTCTTCCTTAGCTGATTACAAGAAGGAAAAGAGGATTTCAATAAGATAAAATAAATTTTCAAAAAGTTTTATAAGAAATAATGAACAAATTTTGTTTGAACTCTTAATGTATTTTTTAAACATTTTGAATTACATTTATTTTGAATTACTTATTCTCTAAATATGTTTTGTTTGATTTTTTTTTTCAATTTCATTTTGATTAATGTTCTTTTTTTATATCTTTAATGGATATTTATTCAAACACAATTGTTTCATATTATGTTTTCTAACGTTTTAGGAAAATGTATTACTTTACCTATTCCTTTTTGCAAATAATAAAGGGGTATAATTTAAAAAAAGGGGGAGAATTTATTCCAAAGGGGGAGAAATAATCATAGGGGGCGAAATAATCTAATGGGAATAAAATTATCTAAGGAAGAAATTTTATGAAGGGGGATAATCCAAAGTAGCAATATTTTCTATTAGATCAAGTATGATAAACCAAAATAATTTATCAATTCAAGGGGAGTTAAGATATAATAATGGAATATATTTATTATTGAATAATATCTTTAAAGTTTTTAAATGAACAAATGGTTGTAAGTTTTTCAAATTTAATAGTTTTCTATATTAAGTTTTGTGTTTTGTGATTTCCAAAAAGGGGTAGATTATTGAGTCAAAAATATACTTTCCACTTTTATTTTCCTTAAATTTGAAAATTTTAAATACTTCATTAAAAAATTATTTTACTAACCTCATATATCCCAAGTGTTTTATATTTTTTTGTAGAAAACACCCATTTTTACTGAATGTAGAAAGAGTTCTAATTTAAATGAATATAAACTTTATTCTTTAATATGATCCATCAAGCTAACCTAGAGCCTCGTCCATCAGACTGAATAATGTATTATCCATTAGATAGACTAGTTTTATGTCTATGATACTGACCAAAGTCATATCCATCAGACTGATATTAGTTTAGATACATCAAACAAACTATAGTACAATTCATTGGATTAACAAACAGTATAGTCCATTGGATTATCCAAATTTTATAATCAGAGTAATTGGAATTATTTAAATTATAAAGAATTCATTATAACATTGTAATGGTTCTAATCAAAATGACATAGAATGAAGATTTTTTGTTGAGTTATCAAGTGAAGATCATCTGAGGCCATTGCAACCGACTCTTAGATCCATAGAAAATATGATAGTTGGAGGATGACTATAAATAGGAGTGCATTAGAGTAGATGGAAATTGATGTATTTTTCAACTCAACATGTTTGATATTTTTCTCTCCCTCAACATCTCATTCTCATGCTTTTTATTTTTTTCAGAGAGTTATAGTTCTAAGGATTCCAAGTGAGGAATTTTAAAATGCTTAAAACATTTTTCTTTTGTATTCTTCTGTCCAATCGAGGTTTATATTGAGGGATTATAGGGATAGAAAGATATGTGATAATGATCCATTGGATCAAGGGATTATAGGTATATGAAGATAGATATATACTGATCTATCAGATCATGGGATTCTAAGGATTAAGAATACATAACAATTCCAATATTTTTATCATGGGTTTTCCTGGTAAGGAAAGACAGACCTTTATAGTTAGGTTAAAAACTGTGGATATCTTAAGTTAGGATTTATGAATTCATTAAATATTAAGGTTAAAGAGAATAATTGATTTTATAATGCTTTTAATTCATTATTACTTTGTTATAATCTTTCATATTACTTGTTTCTATAAGTTATATATTCTGCTGCACATTTACATTAGAAATCTTGTTTTACCTTTCTTTATAATAACCATTTTATCAGATTGTCTGTGAGCCCGATTAACAACTCTGATTTATCATACATTTTATAACTCTGATACATATACTCTAATCATCAGATGACTTCTAAGTTCGATCTTATCAACTAAATAGGTTTTGGTTTTTGTGTTAGTTTAAAATTTTAAACTAAAATTCACCCCCTCTTGTAGTCATCATATACTCTTACAATCTAAAAAAATTTATATACATATTTAGATATATTTAAACAAACAAAATTAATTTTATAAATAAATATTTAAAAATTTTACATGTAAAATATATTTTTAAATATATAAAACAAATGGAAATGAAAATTTATTATCTATTTTATTTTAAGTAAAAATGTATCCATTTTATTTACCTTACACAAATGCATGTATAATGTTTATATATAAATATATATGTATGTATTAACATATAGATATATATATTTATATATAAATTCTAATACGTTTAAATTAATATTAATATATATTGTATTTTAATATATATATATATATAAACACACACACACACAAAAATACAAACACTTATAAATATATAGTTTATAAATGTATTTAAAATTAATTATATAAATATATATAAACAAATGAATAAATAGTGGACAAAAAATATGTTTTTAAATATATATAAATAAATAGATATATTTTAAAATATAGTAGAAAACAATATATATTAGTGGTAAGGGTGTTCGCTTTGCACACGGAGGTCCCAACTTTGAATGCAAGCAAGTGCAACTGAGCATGAAGGGGGAAAGTACTGATGGGGGGGTGGGGGTGAGGGTGGAAAAGGGGATGTGCATCATGTGTGAGTGGGATGGGGGATGGGGGGTGAGCCTTGAAAAAGGGGGAGTTGTTACCAAAATGTTTTATTTCATTTGTTTTTAATATGTATTAGGTGATAATGCTTGGATGATTGTTATGGATTACCTACATCCTCAAGATTTAAATTGTAATGATAGATGTGTCGATATTCAATGAAATTATGAAAAGTGTTTGTGGATGTATAAGTACTATCAATAAAAATATTTTAGGGATATTGGAGACCTAAGTTTAGATGTATAAGGATATATTTCTTAGAATAGATAAAAGTCATCCCTAACTTCCCTAGTACTAAAGTTTCTAGTAACAGGCTTGTGAATGATGATTATGAGGTTGGTGGTGAGTTTTTTGAGGCGTTTAAAAGGTTTTGGGATTATCTCAACAGGTTATAAAGTGTTTTTAGGAAGATATAAAAAACTATAAGAAATTACAGAACCACATAATAGGATCTCCCACGTAGATGAATTATACGTAAGGAATTTGGGCCATGTATGAAAATTCACATAGCTAAATTCATTATGTAAAGGAATTAGAGACAATATATGAGAATGTTTTTTATGTGAAGATTGATGTAAGGAATGTTCACCATGTATAAGGATTTGGAGACACATGCAAAATCATATTAGCAGATCCACACCGAGATCCACGTGTGATAATTTTTCTAATGTGCAGACTAAAATTTTCAGTTTCCATAATTTATATATTCTAATGAAATTAATTCAGATGATGAGAATGCTCTATTCTTCAATGTTCAAAATATTATGATCAATAAAATGATCATGATTTAATCTAATAATGAAGGAAGACCATCCAGCCTGAAGCTAAATTCTGAGATAATTTTCACACTACAAGAGGAAACTCTCATGTTATAATGCTTACATGGAATGATTTAGATGCAGTGGATTTTGAAGAAAAAATAAATTGAGTTATTTGAAATATCTCATTAGGAAATTTATCTCAAGTCTTATTTAATTTTAATGATGATGAATAATGAATTGAATGAGGGTAAAACATGAATTTCTATAGGGACATACAATTAATAAAAATAAGATTCCATGATCGTGGTTATACCTAATGAGACAAAAAGAAAGAAATATCATGGAGCATTCCCACATATGAAAAAGTTGGGGAAAATTAAATGGAGATCATACTACATGAATACTAAAAAATATTTTGAGAAAATCGTGGGGATCTAATGGTATTTATTTTTAAGTGATATTCAAATTAGCAATTAATTGGGATCACCATTTGATTGATTCAAATTGAATAAATAATATATTAATATTTTGGAGATTAATATATTTCAAATATAGAAATCTTATAAAAAAATAAATGAGATATTTCTTTGAGTATAAAAGTGCAGGTATAGAAGAATAAAATGGTGTTGTGAATTATTGAGAGAGCTCACAAACAAGAGGTGTGAGAGAAATTTTAGAGACCGACACATCAAGTATTGAAGAGATAAGTTGAGATAAATCCAAGAGTACCTAAAAGAGACACACTTATGTATTCAGAGACTAAGGAGAATCTAGACTGCACTAGATCTGGAAGGAGTTTCAAGACTAATAAACCCATTAAAATAAGCTATTAAATATCTTGAAGGTGTACATGAGAAAGCCTAATCCTACAAGCTCATGGGGAAGGATCATCTAGGGAATAATAAGATCTTACTATTATTGTATCAATATAGAAGATTAAGATACTGTACCCGAGGTGTCTAACTAGTTGTTAGATATACTCGAGGCTGGGGTGCATAACCATTCAAAGAAAAGTGGATGGTTGGTGCATCTAACCAACTGAGGTAAAAGAATTGGTTACTGTGGTATAAAACAAGGATCAATTTGAGGATCGAGTACTGAGGTGTATAACCAATTGTTTCCAAATAAATTGTAATTATAAACATGATTATAATAGAGAATCCATGTCAGGGAGTCTAACTAATATATAAATTAGTAGGTCTTTCGATCAAAACTTGTAAATACATTGTTTCACAATGAACTAAAATTTCACTATGTATTTTTCTTAAATAAATTTATGTTTATAGATTAATCTACATGCAACATAGAACTAAAATGAAACCATGATATATTTTATTTAGATAAAAATATGACTATTAAAATCTAAACATTGAATTAGCAGGTGTGAATATGAGTAACCAAATTATAAAAAATATATATAAATAAATATAAAGGCCATTTTATACAAATTTACTTAGTTAATTTTGTGCATAAAAATAAATTTTACTAAATGTTTTTTCTATGCGCTGTACATTTTATTAAATAAAACTAATTATATTATCATTAAATGATAATTTTAATAAAATATAACATTTATTTATTAATTCTAGTTTTATTCTTTTTTATATAAATTAAGAATAATAAAATCTACCTTTTTAAAAATTTATTTTCCTACCAAAGTAGTTTTAATTATAAATCTGTTTAAAAGTTAAATTCTAAAATTTTAAAATTTTAATTTCAAAAAATTAATTTTATTTTTGGATTTATAATAATAATATAATCTTAGGATGACTTTTTTGGGATTTTTCTAAAAAGATTTATTTTTATGTGAATAGTAAAAAATACCATTTTTTTTAATAATGTGCCATTTAGGACATTATTAGTATATAAGTATAACCTAGAAATTTTTAAAACAATTTTCTATAAAAAAATATGTATTTTAGAAGATAAATTTTTAATTTAAAAATATTTACTTTAGTTTACAAACCTATGCTTGATATTTTAAAATTTACGTTACACCATTATCAAAAACCATTTTTAATACATTATGAGTTTATTATTTTAATTTTGTTTTCACTTTTAGAAAGATAATATAATAAAATTTATTGTAAATTTGGAACTAGAGGGTTCATATTATTTAATAAGTATTATTTTATTTTTAGAAATAAAAAATGTATTACTTAGGTTAAAACTAGTTACTGTGGTAAGAGTCAAAAGGGTAAAAAGGGTTAACCAAAGGGGTAAAAATACTAACATGATAAAAAATGTTTCTAATTGAGTATTTGAGGTGTGGATCAACCAAAAATTATCTACAATGCATTATTATCAATTTTTAAGTCTTCCTGACATGTAAAAAATGTTCTCTCTTTATATTAAGATGAAATATTTAAAAAATATTCATTCTCACCACTTATAAAAGGGGCCTCTCACCACCCCTTAAGACCACTATGAATTTTTTTTCCTATTGTAAACTTGACTTATTTACTTCCCCTAGAACCCTCTTTCATTTTCTTATGCTTTTGGACACAATATTTTGGTCTAAGACCTCTATTTCAAATGAGTCCTCTAAGGGAAAACTCAAGTTCTCAACGTAAGTACTAACTTTTCCCAAACCTTGTCTCTTTTCCATATTTCCCATTAAAATATATGTTTTTCATATATTATATGATGAATTTATTAGTTATAGTATACTTAATGTTTTTGTATTGTGTTAATAACCATTAACCACATTTCTTTTTTCCCCTCAAGGAAAATAAAACTGACATTCATGTGTATGTGCATACCATAAAGATCTTAAACCTAGTAAACCATAGCTGATGGTTACTTTATTAAATTAATATGAGATATAACTGATCAAATCCTAAATTAACTAATAGTTTATTCATATTAGAAAACTACATATATACTTAAATATGACATTACATTTGAAAACATAAAATACAATAAATTATTTTTTTGAGAACATCATTATTCCCTCTAGAATATCCTTGTATATAAATAATAATAAACTTCATGGAATATTGGGGAAAGAAAACATAAGGGGTGATTTTAGATTCTTAGTAAGAGTTTACTTATAATAGAAGCTAATATGGAATAAATAAGTCATTAATAATATGAAAAGAATAAATAATGGTCAAATAATGTCATATAAATAGTCACATTAGATTGAAACTTATCCAGGGATATAATAACTATTAAAATAACCACATGTACATCAATAAATTATTTCATAATGATTTAATTCATAAATACACACATCTTAAACCTATTATCGAGACCTCATGCCAAGACATCTATATAAATGGGTAAGGCCTCGACCAAATACCCAACATGTTTTGTCACATGAGACCTATCAATGCATCAAGAGGCTATGCAATTTCATACCCCACCCATAAATTAATAATTCCAATGTATTCATCATATGAATAAATAACACAACATAATAAATATGCTTCAAAAATCAACAACTGTTCATATTGGATGAACTAGCATATGGAATATTGATACTTTCCCCCATAAAACTAATCATAAAACATACAGATAAATATGGTGGATGGTATCATTAGTATAAGGCCCCAGCCTTAAACCTTACTTAATATTGAATTAAATGAGTAATTCACATTGAGGATCTTTTCAGGTTTAGAGTTTTAGAGAATTAGGACATAACTATTACATCTCAAAAGATTACAAAGTAGTCGCTTCTACTAAATTTCCATAAAATAAAAACTCTTTAAAAGAAACATGTATAGTTCCATGTTTTAGGTAGCATGACTTTCCCTTGATCCCATCCTTGACCATATTCCACGCTATGTCCTGTGAAAAACATTTCAAAAACTTGGGATGAGCATAAGAAGCTCAGTAAGGGATACACAAAGAATGAAAACTATTTGATTTTCAAAACATCAAGTAAACCATGAATACTTTATCAATGTAATACTTTTCACCTTCATGAAGTAGTAAAAACTTTTCACTGAAAAAAAGTATCATTACTTACCTTTTTGTAACCAAAGGATTACCATAAAACCCATATAAAGAACACATAACATATATAAAGGTAACTTGGGACATAAAAATACTTAAGTGGAATAACCATACGGTCGACTTCCACACATATCACTTAATGGAATAGCCATACGGCCAATTTCCATAAATACTTAATGGAATAGCCATACGGCCGACTTCCATACCCAATGCATTGGAGGTTATAACGTAACCACCCATCCTGGTATTCACGGAACCACCCGTCATATGGTTTATAACGTAACCACCCATTAAAATGTCCAAGTACCAATATAAAATCATAAAACATAAAATCAATATAAAGGAATGATAACATTTCCACATCACAGTATATCATAATAGAATCCTTTATCAAAACCATTTTCAAAACCATTTAAAACATTTAATAAAGAGATTTTTGAATCAAAGTGTCCCATACCACCTTGAAGCTCAAAATTTTAAACCATTAATATCCATATAAATAAATCCTTAAAACCATTTTCAAAACATGGATATTAATAAGAAAAAATAATTAAAACATTTAAAATGACATTTTGGTTAAAGGGGTTTTACCAAAATTAGAGACACTTGAATACAATAATTGAGGAATAACATTTAGTCAGAACTTTATAATATCATGAGAATAAATGGATTCATGATATAATATTCCGAAGGACAGTATATACACCATATAAGAGTGAATTGGTGCATAACAACAATGAACCCTCAATAGAAATGTCAAATGTGATGAAATCCCTTATAAAGAAGGTATCCTTAAATTAAGGACAAATAAATCTCAAAAATATGTGTGACAAATATAAATACACCAAATATAAGTGGATATTAAGTGTAAAACAATAAAAGGTCATTCACACATATTCAATGGATGACATATTCAATGACTACAAGTTGAACCCAAAGAAATCGAAATTGGGTTAAAAAGTTCCCTTGACAGCCTAACGGCATCACATCAAAATGAGTTGATGAGAGATAAAAAGTGTATCTCATCACTTGGACATAAAATTTACATCAATAAGGATATATTAGAACATATCCCAACATAACAATATGTAAATTAAAAGACCCAATAAAATAAGTCTTTTAAAAAAGAGGAGGGTGAAAGGTTCCCTTACCGACTTGGGTATCTTTCAAAACATACACCCCATGAAAGAAAGACAACAGACCATTGATGTAAATACTCATAAACGAAAGTATATTACACAAAGAGTAGAATAATGGGCAGTAAATACACCACTCAATGGAATTTGTGGCAAATGTAGCATAAATCTCACGGGAATAAAAGTGAGATGAAAAATCCCTTACGAAAACTCGGCAGCCTAACGGCGCCACATAAAACTTCCGAATATGGATTGATGAGATCAAATAGGGTATCTCATCACATTAAAATAAAATGTACATCAAGAGGAATATAAAATAACATCCCCCAACATTACAAGGAGGAGTTTAAAAGAAGTGACATAAAGGAGAGTACTTAAAAAGAAAGAGAGAGGTTAGATCTCTTACGAAAGTTCGGCAGCCTAACGGCGCCACTCAAAACTTCCAAAATGGATTGATGAGAGAGAATAGGGTCTCTCATCACATGAACATAAAAATTAAAGTAATATTAATATAAAATAACATCCCAATCATAAGAAATATGAGCTTAAAAGAAATGACATAAAAGAGTGTACTTAAAAAGAAAGAGAGTTGTAGGATCCCTTACCTCGGGTCCGACTTGACTCGATCGTTCTTTAATCTCCTGAATAATAAACTTGAGTTAATTTATACTTCCTTAAGAACCTTTTTAAAGTTCATTATTCCTTTTATATCACTTATTACCATGTTATAAACATTATTTAATCATTTAAGTTAATCATGTTTGTTTTGTTGATATTTGGTTCTTAAGTCGAAAGTGGACTTCTTACAATTACATGTTGTTCGTGTGGTCAAAGGTTCTTCATATCCAAAAATGACATTCCTGATTTGGATATCATATATATCATATATATCCATCATATACATGTATTTATAAAATCACATAATCATTTAGAGGAAAGAAATGAAATGCACCGTTCATGGAGACGGTAAGCCGTACGTACGCATGAACGCTACTTTCATTTCTATGTCGTATTAATGGAATTAAAACTATATGAGTGGTATGTATATTTTAATTCCAGAATTATATTAATCATTTAGATGTATCATACATCATATATATCCATTATATATATGTACTTATAATAGTACATTACATTTGGGGATAAGAAATGAAATGCACCGTTCATGGAGACGGTAAGCCGTACGTACGCATGAACGCTACTTTCATTTCTATCTCATACTTTAATGGAAAGAAATAATAATGATATAGAGGTATATAATAATTCCAGTATAACATCATATACAATAACATTAAATCCATCCCTTATACGTCCCACGTATGGCATTAACGAATCACATCACTTTGAGGGGGCGGTAGTCCGCACTTCCTAAAATGAAGATATCGCGTATACCCATAATGGAAGCCATAAAGGTAAGGCACAAATGAAAAATACAGAAGTATAAGTAAAACATAAACATATTATATATCATATTTAAAAATAGTGACATCATAATAGCCACCTTTGAAGGTGTTAAATGAGTATTGAACAATCATCGTTTCGGGAGGCAGAATTTCGCCATCCACGGAAACCGTATGTTCTTTAACCATTTGATGTAGTTGTGTGAGAGTGTCGCTTGAATAAATCTTATAACAATATCCTAGTATATTTAAGATACTGGTGTTGTTAAAAAATAAGTAAATAAAAAGAGTTTATAGGGTTGGAGAAGCAAAATAAAACAAATGAACAAGAGAGAATGAATTACCTTTAAAAGTGTAACTCCTTTTGATTTGAGCCTAAAGGCTTCCTTTGAAAGGATTATTACCAAAGGTAATTCTCTAGGATTAGGAGAGGGATGTGTAGAGAGTAATTGGTCATGGGTTGGCCGAGCCAAAGGCTTGAGGAGTGTGTGAAATGAGGTAGAGGTGGGGGCCTTTTATAAGAAGAGAGGAGGGGCACTTTTGGAAAGTAAAGAAATATTACTTTATTTGAAAATGTGTTTCGGTTTTAAAAGGTCCCACATTGATAGAATTCGTGGATAAGGTGATAAGGGTTCGAAATCCACTCATCCAATTGGTTTTGGACATGTGTAGTTCATAGAGTTTACATTATCTTTCCATTTTATTTAAATCGTCAAATAATGATGTCATCGCTGCATCATTATTATGTAATAAATAATTTAATTTATTTAATGTCTAAAAATTATAAAAAAACTACTATGATGTAGGAAATCGTTTTATCTTTCCAATGACTATTTATAATAAAAAATCTGATCTTTATAACCCCATATAAAAATTGTTTTCGTAAAACGTATTATGTTTGTGTCATTTTTACTTTTACATTAAATAAAAAGTTATTTATGTCATTTCCCAACCAAAGTGGATCCATGGGGTCCCCAAGTTGACCCATGGATTGTCTTGGTCGGCCATTACACATCCAATGAGGTTAGGACATGTGTAAAGTTCATTTCATTTTATTAAAGCATTATTTTTACCTTAAACTACACTAATTACCACTAATCGCGATTAAAAACTTAATAAGTTACTATTCACCAAAAAATTATTTTTATCCCATTGAACCACATTTTACTTCTTAATGACAACCATGTATGTCGGATTTTTGAAATTCAAAACACAATGATGGCAAAATTTCATTTAAATGGAAAATCAGTCTTTATAAGTACCACTTAGTGGTTTCACTATTCATAAAAAATTGAAGTTTTTCAGAAAATTACCAAAAATTCACCCTAAGCTATATTTGATATTCCGAATTCAAAAATGAAGTCTATTTTACAAAACTAAAAACATATTAGTCACATTAATTAATTTAATAATTAATTCCCGTTGTCAGAGCAAATAGCGTGTTTTTATAAAACAATAAGTATCAAAAGATTGACACTAGTTTAAGTCTGATTTCAAAGTGAAATTAATTCCAACGACCACTATTGGATTTAATGGTAAAAATATTTTCTAATTTCACTTTAAAACCAATTCAAAATATAATATAATCAAATAAATAAATTAGATTAAAAAGTGGTTTTGAATTAAAATACAACATTTTACACTATTCATTAAAAAAAATGAACATTATCGGAAAGATACCAAAAATTTACACAAAGTAAATTTTGATGTCCCGATTCTTAAGAAGAATTTTATTTGGTCCAATATAATGTATAAGAGTGAACAAAACTATATTTAATGACGGTTCGTCATCAAAAGGTGATAAGTGAACCTTTAGTGAAAACTAGGGCATATATGTCTAAAATTGAATTCTTTTCGTATTTTAAGCCTCTATCCTTTATTGGATAAATGTAAAAACATTTAAAAACATATATAATCATATTTTAGTTATTTCTATCCATTCCCGCCATTAAAACGGCTACATGTTAACTACCATTTAAAATAATATTATTTTGTTTTTAGAGTGCAACGTAAGATTCCCAAGAAACTCGTTGTTGCGTGTTGGGTACGCCATCGAGCATAGCGTCCCCTTTAAAGTCATTTAAATATTTTATTCACAAATATGGATAAATATGAAATGTCATATTCTTTATTTACCTGGGGTTTTACATCCTTCCCCCCTTTTGGGAATTGCGTCCTCGCAATTTTAAAATTGCGCTTGGAAACATCCTTGAAAGTCCCACATCGGATCAAAAGTCGGTAAAACAAACAATTTAAAATAAAGAGAGATAAGTACAAAGGTCACCGAGTTAACCCATACTAGGATTCAAAGTATGAAAATATGGACATGGAGGAAAAAACAAAGGGTCATGTTCTGATGGAGAGTGATAGAAAACATGTTTAGGAGAAAGTTAACCACGAGAAAATCACAAACTTGTGATGGGTTAAACGGTATTCGATTCCCCAGTAGGAAAAGTTAATAGGCAGAATTTTTCTTTTAAGTTACTTTTCATTGAGGAATTTATTTTTGATCTTAAGGAAACATACTTACTTGTCATGTTGACTTTCAACTCTTTCTAGGTTTCTTACACAAACTCATAATAGCATACCTTGATCATGGCGTCCACTCGGTTTCATCGTCATCTTGTTCACGTAGGTAGAAGTCCCATGCATTACAAAAATGATTTAGAGATCCTTCAAAATCATTTGCTTCCTCCATCCAAATACACCTCGTACAACATGGGTCATATGGGTGTTCACAGAAAAACAGTTTTGGAAAATAATCATGTATGACATATAATTCCAAAACATCTGATAAAACATGATTTCTATAAAATAGTCGGACCGAAATTGAGTTAAAACATTCTATTATTGGTCCTTTTAAAATACCATAAGTATGTTATGTGAGAATATATTGTAAAAGAAAATATAAATAGGTTGCACAAGGGTCTTCTTCCTCAGCACCCTTTTTAAAATCATAATATGCTTCAAATTCTTGTGATAAGGTAAAATATTTGAAAATACCTTGATAATATTTACCTTTCTTGAAAATATGAGAATATTGTGAAAATAGTATTTGTATAAAAACAACCCATGATCCACGATGATAACGAGGTATAGTGGAGGTGTTTGATATCTCAAAAAACTGCTTGCAAGTGAGTTGTATGCTAGAAAAAGTTTCACAATCATCCGAAGATGACTTTGCAATAATTATAGCAAGCATGTCATCAGGAAGAGATAGGAATGTCGTTTGAGATCCTTATCCTTCCATTCGTAACCGACTTTACATGACCTGAAAAAAAGTTTTAAAACAAGGATTTAACTAAAATAATAGATATAGGGACTAATCATGTGTCTCACAAGAACTCCTAATCCCTAAAGTTGTCTAAACCGACCTCTGATACCAACTATAAGGCCCCATCCTTAAACCTTACTTAATATTGAATTAAATGAGTAATTCACATTGAGGATCTTTTCAGGTTTAGAGTTTTAGAGAATTAGGACATAACTATTACATCTCAAAAGATTACAAAGTAGTCGCTTCTACTAAATTTCCATAAAATAAAAACTCTTTAAAAGAAACATGTATAGTTCTATTTTTTAGGTAGCATGACTTTCCCTTGATCCCATCCTTGACCCTATTCCACGCTATGTCCTATGAAAAACATTTCAAAAACTTGGGATGAGCATAAGAAGCTCAGTAAGGGATACACAAAGAATGAAAACTGTTAGATTTTCAAAACATCAAGTAAACCATGAATACTTTATCAATGTAATACTTTTCACCTTCATGAAGTAGTAAAAACTTTTCACTGAAAAAAAGTATCATTACTTACCTTTTTGTAACCAAAGGATTACCATAAAACCCATATAAAGAACACATAACATATATAAAGGTAACTTGGGACATAAACATACTTAAGTGGAATAACCATACGGTCGACTTCCACACATATCACTTAATGGAATAGCCATACGGCCAATTTCCATAAATACTTAATGGAATAGCCATACGGCCGACTTCCATACCCAATGCATTGGAGGTTATAACGTAACCACCCATCCTGGTATTCACGGAACCACCCGTCATATGGTTTATAACGTAACCACCCATTAAAATGTCCAAGTACCAATATAAAATCATAAAACATAAAATCAATATAAAGGAATGATAACATTTCCACATCACAGTATATCATAATAGAATCCTTTATCAAAACCATTCTCAAAACCATTTAAAACATTTAATAAAGAGATTTTTGAATCAAAGTGTCCCATACCACCTTGAAGCTCAAAATTTTAAACCATTAATATCCATATAAATAAATCCTTAAAACCATTTTCAAAACATGGATATTAATAAGAACAAATAATTAAAACATTTAAAATGACATTTTGGTTAAAGGGGTTTTACCAAAATTAGAGACACTTGAATACAATAATTGAGGAATAACATTTAGTGATAACTTTATAATATCATGAGAATAAATGGATTCATGATATAATATTCTAAAGGACAGTATATACACCATATAAGAGTGAATTGGTGCACAACAACAATGAACCCTCAATAGAAATGTCAAATGTGATGAAATCCCTTATAAAGAAGGTATCCTTAAATTAAGGACAAATCAATCTCAAAAATATGTGTGACAAATATAAATACACCCAATATAAGTGGATATTAAGTGTAAAACAATAAAAGTTCATTCAAACATATTCAATGTATGACATATTCAATGACTACAAGTTGAACCCAAAGAAATCGAAATTGGGTTAAAAAGTTCCCTTGACAGCCTAACGACATCACATCAAAATGAGTTGATGAGAGATAAAAAGTGTATCTCATCACTTGGACATAAAATTTACATCAATAAGGATATATGAGAACATATACCAACATAAAAATATGTAAATTAAAAGACCCAATAAAAGAAGTCTTTTAAAAAAGAGGAGGGTGAAAGGTTCCCTTACCGACTTGGGTATCTTTCAAAACATACACCCCATGAAAGAAAGACAACAGATCATTGATGTAAATACTCATAAACGAAAGTATATTACACAAAGAGTAGAATAATGGGCAGTACATACACCACTCAATGGAATTTGTGGCAAATGTAGCATAAATCTCACGGAAATAAAAGTAAGATGAAAAATCCCTTACGAAAACTCGGCAGCCTAACGACGCCACATAAAACTTCCGAATATGGATTGATGAGATAAAATAGGGTATCTCATCACATTACAATAAAATGTACAACAATAGGAATATAAAAGAACATCCCCCAACATTACAAGGAGGAGTTTAAAATAAGTGACATAAAGGAGAGTACTTAAAAAGAAAGAGAGAGGTTAGATCTCTTACGAAAGTTCGGCAGCCTAACGGCGCCACTCAAAACTTCCAAAATAGATTGATGAGGGAGAATATGGTATCTCATCACATGAACTTAAAAATTACAGTAATATTAATATAAAATAACATCCCAATCATAAGAAAGATGAGCTTAAAATAAATGACATAAAAGAGTGTACTTAAAAATAAAGAGAGTTGTAGGATCCCTTACCTCGGGTCCGACTTGACTCGATCGTTCTTTAATCTCCTGAATAATAAACTTGAGTTAATTTATACTTCCTTAAGAACCTTTTTAAAGTTCATTATTCCTTTTATATCACTTATTACCATGTTATAAACATTATTTAATCATTTAAGTTAATCATGTTTGTTTTGTCGATATTTGGTTCTTAAGTCGAAAGTGGACTTCTTACAATTACATGTTGTTCGTGTGGTCAAAGGTTCTTCATATCCAAAAATGAAATTCCTGATTTGGATATCATATATATCATATATATCCAGCATATACATGTATTTATAAAATCACATAATCATTTAGAGGAAAGAAATGAAATGCACCGTTCATGGAGACGGTAAGCCGTACGTACGCATGAACGCTACTTTCATTTATATGTCGTATTAATGGAATTAAAACTATATGAGTGGTATGTATATTTTAATTCCAGAATTATATTAATCATTTATATGTATCATAAAACATATATATCCATTATATATATGTACTTATAATAGTACATTACATTTGTGGATAAGAAATGAAATGCACCGTTCATGGAGACGGTAAGCCGTACGTACGCATGAACGCTACTTTCATTTCTATCTCATACTTTAATGGAAAGAAATAATAATGATATAGAGGTATATAATAATTCCAGTATAAAATCATATATAATAACATTAAATCCATCCCTTATACGTCCCATGTATGGCATTAACGAATCACATCACTTTGAGGGGGCGGTAGTCCGCACTTCCTAAAATGAAGATATCGCGTATACCCATAATGGAATCCATAAAGGTAAGGCACAAATGAAAAATACAGAAGTATAAGTAAAACATAAACATATTATATATCATATATAAAAATAGTGACATCATAATGACTACCTTTGAAGGTGTTAAATGAGTATTGAACAATCATCGTTTCGGGAGGCAGAATTTCGCCATCCACGGAAACCGTATGTTCTTTAACCATTTGATGTAGTTGTGTGAGAGTGTCGCTCGAATAAATATTATAACAACATCATAGTATATTTAAGATACTGGTTTTGTTAAAAAAGAAGTAAATAAAAAGAGTTTAGAGGGTTGAAGAAGCAAAATAAAACAAATGAACAAGAGAGAATGAATTACCTTTAAAAGTGTAACTCCTTTTGATTTGAGCCTAAAGGCTTCCTTTGAAAGGATTATTACAAAAGGGAATCCTCTAGGATGAGGAGAGGTATGTGTAGAGAGTAATTGGGCAGGGGTTGGCCAAGACAAAGGCTTGAGGAGTGTGTGAAATGAGGTAGAGGTGGGGGCCTTTTATAAGAGGAGAGGAGGGGCACTTTTGGAAAGTAAAGAAATATTACTTTATTTGAAAATGTGTTTCGGTTTTAAAAGGTCCCACATTAATATAATTCGTGGATAAGGTGATAAGGGTTCGAAATCAACTCATCCAATTGGTTTTGGACATGTTTAGTTCATATATTTTACATTATCTTTCCATTTTATTTAAATCGTCAAATAATGATGTCATCGCTGCATCATTATTATGTAATAAATAATTTAATTTATTTAATGTCTAAAAATTATAAAAAAACTACTATGATGTATGAAATCTTTTTAGATTTCCAATGACTATTTATAATAAAAAATCTGATCTTTATAACCCCATATAAAAATTTCTTTCGTAAAACATATTATGTTTGTGTCATTTTTACTTTTACATTAAATAAAAAGTTATTTATGTCATTTCCCAACCAAAGTGGATCCATGGGGTCCCCAAGTTGACCCATGGCTTGTCTTGGTCGGCCATTACACATCCAATGTGGTTAGGACATGTGTCAAGTTCATTTCATTTTATTAAAGCATTATTTTTACCTTAAACTACACTAATTACCACTAATCGCGATTAAAAACTTAATAAGTTACTATTCACCAAAAAATTATTTTTATCCCATTGAACCACATTTTACTTCTTAATGACAACCATTTATGTCGGATTTTTGAAATTCAAAACACAATGATGGAAAAATTTCATTTAAATGGAAAATTAGTCTTTATAAGTACCACTTGGTGGTTTCACTATTCATCAAAAATTGAAGTTTTTCAGAAAATTACCAAAAATTCACCCTAAGCTATATTTGATATTCCGAATTCAAAAATGAAGTCTATTTTACAAAATTCAAAACATATTAGTCACATTAATTAATTTAATAATTAATTCCCGCTGTCAGAGCAAATAACGTGTTTTTATAAAACAATAAGTATTAAAAGATTGACACCAGTTTAAGTCTGATTTCAAAGTGAAATTAATTCCAATGACCACTATTGGATTTAATGGTAAAAATATTTTCTAATTTCACTTTAAAAACAATTCAAAATATAATCTAATCATATAAATAAATTAGATTAAAAATAGGTTTTGAATTAAAATACAATATTTTACACTATTCGTTAAAAAAAAATGAACATTATCGGAAAGATACCAAAAATTTACACAAAGTAAATTTTGATGTCCCGATTCTTAAGAAGAGTTTTATTTGGTCCAATAGAATGTATAAGAGTGAAAAAACTATATTTAATGACGGTTCGCCATCAAAAGGCGATAAGTGAACCTTTAGTGAAAACTAGGGCATATATGCCTAAAATTGAATTCTTTCCGTATTTTAAGCCTCTATCCTTTATTGGATAAATGTAAATACATTTAAAAACATATATAATACTATTTTAGTTATTTATATCCATTCCCGCCATTACAACGGCTACATGTTAACTACCATTTAAAATAATATTATTTTATTATTAGAGTGCAACATAAGATTTCCAAGAAACTCGTTGTTGCGTGTTGGGTACGCCATCGAGCATAGCGTCCCCTTTAAAGTCATTTAAATATTTTATTCACAAATATGGATAAATATGAAATGTCATATTCTTTATTTACCTGGGGTGTTACAATTAGATTATATCCTTAGTAAATCATAAAATTTAACAAAGAATGTTGGAATCCATGAATATACTTTAATAAATATCATTGGAAAATTTCTTGAGGAAAATACCCTTTTACCTTTGAAATCACTTATTTAAAGTCAAAAAATTTCCCAAGTGTTAAGGAAAAAATTTTCTTTGAAAGTAACATTTGAAAAATTTAAAGGAATCTTTAAATCATCGGTTGTTCGTGATGATGGAAAATTCCGCTCATGTTGTGTATGTTAAAACAAAGATTTCTTTCACAATTTTGTTAAAAAGTTAAAAGTACCCCGTTTAAAAAACAACAAGAAGATTAATTTTAAAATATTTTTTAAAAGGAAAACATGGGTAACAAATTATTTAATAAATTAGAGTAAAATAATTCTTTAGAAAAATTTTATTAAAATATGTACATGAAAGAAAACAATTCCCGACCGAGTAGAAAAACAAAGCAAGTTTTCCTTAAAAACATCATTTTAGTATCTTGAGTACTTAAAGAGAAGAAAATAAAAGGAAATATTGTAATTTATATAAATAAGAATAGTATAATAAAATATACCAGGTTTAAGATAAAAATTTAAAATAATTTCCCTAGTGGATATTTAAGCATAAACAATCTCAAATAATGATGAGAATGTAAAATAAACCCTTACCCTAGGTATGAATTTCTTCATATGTGTTCAAAACTCTTATATAATAAATATATATTTATTATAAATATATTCTAGATCCATAATAATATATATAATATCATATTATATTTAATTATAATAATTTTTAACCTTTTTATTATTAATTCTTTATTAAAATCACTATTCCGGGTGATAACTGCCTCATTTTTCATGTTTGTTTTGGTTCGTTAGTTTTGGTCCTCATTCATTGATCATTGTTCCATAATCTCCTAAATGTTAATCATGATATAAAAATCATATATATTCATTATATATATATATAATCATTTATAAAATGTATAGATAGAAAAATGAATTACACTATTCATAGAGATGGTAGACCGTACGTACGCATGAACGATATTTTTACTTTTCAACAGATAGAAAAAGAGAAAGTTAAATACTAATTAAACTTTATATAATAATTATTATATCATAAAAGTTATATATTTTCATTAAATATATCCTTATTACAATCCATTTATAGTTTAAATGAAAAATGAATCACATCGCTTCATGAAGGTTGTAGTCAACACATATGTATGAGCGATGTTATAGTTTTTTCAACGGATGGAAAGGTAAGAAGGTAGATATGATATTATAATTATATAAGAATAATAATGAAATAAATATCATATAAAAACATTAATACCAACATAATAACCATCCATTAAATATGGTGATGGAAAATGAATTATATCGCTATGTGGAGGTTATAATCCATACATACGCACAAGCGATAATTTCACTTATCATTTGATGGAAAAGAGGGTGGATAATCATGGTTTAATAATAATAATGAAATTTTATTATATTTAGGATACATAATTTATTATTTTATGATAAATACCATATATTTATAGGAGTTAAAATAATAAGTAAGAAAGAAAGTGATCGGTTAAGGAAATTACCTCTTCTTTGAAAGAACTCCTTTAGATCTTCTCTTAAAGACCATAGGGTTGGTATTTTGAAAAAAAAAACTATATAATGTGGATACTGATATTTATGAGAGATTTTTGCAGTTTTATTAAGACAAATGAATCAAAATGGTGTAAATAAGAGAGGGGAGTAGTGTCCTTTTATAAGTGGGGGAGAGGACACACTTGGGATTTCTTAAAAGATTAAAATATTATAATGTTATTCTCAAGAAAAATGATTCAAAATTGATAGAGGTTTGAAGGTGGGATATTATGAGGTCAAAATATGGTCATAATATAGGATTTATCCAAGTATATTAGGAAAAATTACCCTTATCTCTTGGTTTAACCCCTGGTAAACCCGTTTTAACCTTAACTACAGTGATACATTTTTACTATTTTTACTACTCATTATGACCTAAACTGAAAGTGGAATAATCATTATTTTTTAAATTCTAATTAAAAATATGGAATAAATTATATCAAAATTCAATTCATATAAGTAGAAGAATTTAATTTAAAATTGAACGCACAAAACGTGATGAAAAGCGGGTTTCCAAAAAAAATGTTTTCTTAAGCATAAACTATTTTTATAATAAAATTCACATAAAGTTAATTCAAATGAACTTAATTGAATTATTAATAATAAAAATGAACTATTTTTAATTTTAACACCATTTTAAAATAAAATTTAACGTTTTTAATTCTTGAGAGGAAGGGACAAATTTCAATAAGATCAGTATTTTTCACTATTCATTAAAAAATCGGTATTTTCAGAAAAATATCAAAAATTCACCCTAAGATAATTTTTTTCATGATTATTTAAAAATTAATTTAATTTTTTCAAATGAATTTTATAAATTTATAAAAAATTAATTATATTATTTGTTCATTAAAAGGAATAAAAACTATTTTTGAGGAAAAACGTATTTTTGAAGAACATAAAGGCTACTAAAAATTTGTGTATTTATTTATTAATATATTTTATTTATCTAAAAACTTTTTTAAAAATTAGTTATTACAATTAATATATCTTATTTAATATCTAGGATATAACTATATATTATATTACGGTTCATTTAGACTTAGGTTTGCGTGTATTAAAAGCCATCGAATAAATTAAATTTATTTGAAGAATATCATAAAATCTAGGGGTGTTAAATTATACCCTCCTTAAAATGAATTTTATCCTAGAAATTAAATTACTATGATACAAAAAAGGTGTATATATCTATTTTATCACACCCTTAGTGTCCCAAGTAGCTTCCTCAAATTTATGGTTTTTCTATAAAACCTTTACCAGGTGTGTGGTCTTGTTTCGTAGCACTTTCTCTCTACGATCCAAAATCTCCATTGATTGTTCCTTATAAGAGAGATATTTCTCTATAGGAATGACCTATTAGTTTATTACATGTAAAGGATCAGGTATGTGCTTACACAAGATAGATACATGGAACATATCGTGAACTTGATAGAGATTCGGTGGAAGCACCAATCGATATGCTACAATCCCGATATGATCATGAATTTAAAAGGGATCGATATACCTAGGGCTTATATTTACCTTATGTAAAAATATCATAAACTTATTCTAGGGATATATTAATAGGAATATCATTTCACTAACTTCAAATTCTAGATCTTACCAACAATTTTCTATATAACTTTTTTATTGACTCAGAGATGCCTTTATACAATATTGAATGAATCTAACATTTTATAACTTTTCCTTAGCTAGATCAAGTCTCAATAAATTTCTTTCTCCAAATTCATTCTAGTATATTTGATTTATACACTTGCTACCATAGAGATTGATTGAAATCTATTATTATAAAAAAGTTCCACAAAAGGAAGTTGTTGATCCCAACCACCATTTAAATTGATAGAGAAATCTATCAACATGTTTTATAGAGTTTTAATGGTATTATAAGATTGAAAATATATATGAATATGATAAGTAGTCTTAAAAATAAATTCCATACCCAAATACTACAGAATAATTCTCTATAACTTTGAGCTAAACCTTGAATCCCAAACATATACAATTAAGAGTGGTACTCCATGAAATAATATCACTTTCTTAATGTATAACTAGGTAATTTGATCAAGAGAAAAACCTTCTCTAATGAAAATAAAATGAACTATTTTCATAAAGATATTCATTATAACCCTTATAACATTGTGTCATTTATATTTTTTGAGGATCCTGATAATAAAATCCATGGTAATGTTTTTATATTTACATTTTGGAATGGGTAATGGTTATAAAATTACCCTAGACTTTTGTCTCTCAACCTTAACTTGATAACATACTAGTCATCAGGATATATACACTGAAATATCCCTTTTCATGTTATCTCACCAGAAATACTCTTTCAGGCCACTATACATCTTTTTACTTCTAGAAAAAATAAAGAATGATGAAATATAAGCTTCATAAATTAACTTATTATTCAAGTCTATTATTAATGGGACACATACTATATTCCTAAACCTTATTATTCTAGCATGATCATAGTTGAATTTAGGAATATTACTCACCTTATTCTATGATTCCACATCTTCCTTATGTACCTTCTGAATCCTATCTTGGATGGATGGTTGAATATTCATCTATTAAAGATAATATTTTCCCCCATTCATCATGATTTAAATATCTATATTATACAAATCCATAAATATTTTATCTCTTTAAATTTTCATCATAGTCAAACTAGCATGGTATTTATGACTCATAGCATCAGCTACCTTTCTTTCCTTCTCTGGATGATAATGTATTAAGCAATAATAATTTTTGATCAAATCTAAACATATTCTCTAGTGAATATTCAACTCTTTATATTTAAATATATTCTTAAAGATTTTATGATCAATACACATATCACACACTTCACCATACAAATAATGTATCCATATATTTAATGAAAAAATTATCAATTCCAACTCCAAATCATGAGTTGGGTAATTTTTCTCCTGAATTTTTAATTGGAAAGAGGCATATGCTATCACCATGTCATTATACACGAGTAAAAATCATAGTAATTTATTTGATACATCACTATAGATCACATACCCTTACCCAATGTAGGGCAGTGCAAGCATAAGCTCTTTGACCAAAATTCTCTTTAGTTATTTGAATTTATATTCACATTAATCTATCCATAATAAATTAACCCCCTTCTAAGTAAAACTAGTTAGTGGATTATATATTCATCATAAATATTTCACAAATCATTGGTAGTATCCATCGAACCCAATAAAACTAAAAATTTCATTTACCGTGGCTGTTCTAGGACATTTATCAATAACTTCCATATTTAAAGGATCCAAAAATATAACCTCAATTGATATTATATGATCCAATAATAAAAATTTCTATGTTAAAAATTCACACTTAGTAAATTTATCATACAACTTATCCTTTATAAGGTTCTTTAATACAATTATTAAATTTTCTTCATGCTCTTACTTTCTCTTTAAATATAAAGGAATATTTTTTTATAAATGCAACCAAAAATTTATCAAGTTAATATCTAAAGAATATATTAATTAAATTCACGAATATATTAGTAGAATTGGTAAGCCCAAATGGAATTACAATAAATTCCGAATGACCATCCCTCATATGGAAGGCTGTCTTGGGTATATCCTCCTTCTTGATCCTTAGGTGATGATATCTAGATTGAAGATCAATATTTTAAAAATATTTAACTACTCATAATTGGTCAAAAAAATAACAAATACAATGTAGAGTATAATTATTATTGATTTTGAACTTGTTAAGTTTCTTATAATCAATGCAGAGTCACATTGATTCATCTTTCTTCTTAAAAAAATGAAGAGGTGCACCACATGGTAAAGAACTATGCCGAATTAATCCCTTATCTATATTCTATTTGAGTTTATTCTAAAATTATCACAACTAAATATGGTATATTCTATATGTAGTATTTTAAATAGGCATAATACCGGGTATGATCTCTATTGAAGAATCAATTTCATGATTTGGGGAAAGAATAGGCATGTACTCGGGCAATTCACCAGCATATTCCAGAACAATAAGCACATTTTTGATATTTAGTTTCTCCCAAACCATTTTAGATAAATATACTTCATGAATAGGTAGAAAAACCCATAATATGGAAGTAATTTAAATTGTTTTTTCAGGTTTATACACATACTGATAGATGATTGAAGGTTGATTTAGAATATCGAATATAAATTCCATTCCCTGAAAATTAATATAGTCTCTATACCATGAGATCTAATCTATACCCAAATTCACATCAAATTTAACTAGAGGAATAATAATAAGATTCATAGGAAAAATATTTCCACATAATTCTATCATAGAGGAGTTATAGACTTGAGATGTAGTCATCATACAATTAGGATTTTTCACTGCCAACTCAACATTTAATAGTTGATGTGGGGATATGATACCCTTAGAAAATTATTGAGATATAAAAGAGTAGGTAGAACCAAAATAAAATAAAATATTTTAAATCTTGGAGTTTATGATAAGTGTAACTTTAACCATATCTCTAGGAAATTCCACTTAGGCTATATTAATTTTATAAGCTTGGACTTCTCCCTTGGCTTCTTTTTTTGTAAGTTCCCTTGACATTTGGAGAATTGGTTGGAATAATAACCCATATTCTTATAGTTAAATCACTATAATTTAATGGATTATCCCTTACCCTTTAATTAATTATCATGATAGATTTTTTCTATACACTTTTAAAAAACCCATTTTCCTTTTATGCATGTACCACAGTGTTTCCTTACACAAGCATCACATGTTAGAAAATTACCCTTTCTCTTATTCCCCTTATCTATTTTTTGATTTAATTTTATATTTTTCTCTCTTTTTACTTAAAAAACATAAGACTTGGAGAATTATTTATCTACCTTCATAACACATGAAACAATAGCCTCATATGATGATAATGTTTTGGAGACTAGTTCCCTTTAAAGTATTGACTTAAGACCATCAAGGAAATGACCAATTTTTCTCTTTGGATTATGTATATAGTTCGAAGCATGCATTTATAACCTTGTAAAGTTATATTCATACATAGAAATATATTTCTCTTACTTTTTTCTTAGATCCATAAATTTACTCTCCATATCTACTAGTTTTCATGAGGAAAATATTTATCTAAGAAAAGTAACTAAAAATCCTTCCAATCGAGGATCAATATTTCCTCCTCATAGTTAGTGTTTTAAACCATTAACCACCATTGATTCAAATCCCTCATGAGATGATAAAATACCATAATAAACTTCCTCCTTTCATTACTTCCTAAAGTGATAAATATCTTTTATAAAGAACTTATCCATTTCTTAGATACAAATGGATTTTTTATTCCATTGAATGATATAGTTTTTTTATCGCATAAAATGATCTAAAATTATTACACTACATTGTGGATAAGAAATATTCTATATAAGAGCATTATTATTGGTCATAACTCAAGTCTGCTTCCCCAATATAGTTATAATTTATTCATTTCCACCTCCATCTCAAGAACCGACTTCATTATCTTACTGATGATGGAAATCCCTACATAGATTATGTGAATCGATATAATTTTAATTCCTTTATATATAAATAATTTATAAACAATGGAATAAACTAGATTAGATCATAACATTATGAATCATAAATTATAAATTTGAAACTAGTTAAACCCTTAACATAAATTGAAAATTTATGCATAACTTATCTCAAAATCATAAATTTGGTTTCTTTGTGAATATTATCAAATCATAAAATATTTTCAAATCTTTCAAAGTGATTTGTAAATAAAATGTTACTTAACCCAATCATATCTATCGAGAGTGTAAAATCAGGTGTGCAATAAGGGAATGCTCACCATGTACTAGGATATTGAACAATATATACTAGACCAAGTATTTTCATGGTTATTACCCCTATATGCATCTGTTCCAAAACCATGTCCACAGATAGTATCCAGATAGTGATTTATTGATAAAAAAACCACATAATATCTAAATTAAAAAAACTTTAGTATGTTATTATATACTTATACTTATCATTAAATCTACTCATATGGTTATGTTCCCTAATCTATGTTTTCTTAAATCTAGTTCCCAATGCTTCTACTAAAGATTCTTCAATACCAACTGTAAAGACCCAAACCCTACTATACTAGAGCTAGTGGTTACTTTATTACATTGGTACTATATAAAATTGATCACATCCCAAAGGACCAAAAAGTTTAGTATTCTTGGAAAACAAGATATATACTTAAATATGAAATTACATTTGAAATCATAAAATACAACATATTATTTTCTTTGAGAACATTATTATTCCCTATAGCATATAATTATATATATATCATAATAAAATTACTATAATCCTGGGGAAAGGAAACATAAGAAATGTGTGATCTCAGATGCTCATTAAGGGTATGCATACAATGGAATATAATAAGGAATAAATAAGGCACAAATAATATGAAAAGAATAAAAAATGACCAAATAATGCCATATAAATAGTCACATTAGCTTGAAACTTATCCTTTAATATCATAAATATTAAAAAAATAACATGGAAATAAATAACTAGTTTTATAATAATAAAATTCATAATAATAAACATCTTAAACTTACAGTCAGACCTCATGCTAAGACATATATATAAATGGGTAAGGTCTCAGCCAAATACCCAACCTGTTTTGTATCAAGAGACCTACTAATTCATCAAGGGGATATATAATTCCAAACCCCACCCATCAATTAATAATTATAATGCATTCATCTTATAAATAAACAATACGACTTAATCAATATTACTTAAAAATCAATAACTATCTATATTGGATGAACTAGAATACAGAATGTCAATACTTTACCCAGTCAAACTGATCATAAACCAACTAGAGAAATATGGTGGATGGTATAATTAGATTATATTATTATTAAATAATATAATTCAACAAATTATGTTGACATAGATTAAAATAATTTAAAAATAACACTGGAAAATGTATTGAGGAAAATACCCTTTTTTACTTTGAAAACACTTATTTAAAATCTAAAAAATTCCAAAAATATTAAGGAAAATTTTTATTTGAAATGAAAATTTGAAAATTTTAAATGTATCTTTAAATAATTTTGAGGTCATTAAGTTGGTAATTTTTTTATATCATGCATATTAAAATAAATATTCCTTTCACATTTTGGGAAAAAGTTAAAAGTACCTCATTAATAAAATGATAAAAAGATTCACTTTAAACCATTTTATAAAAATCTAAAACATTGGTAAAAATTTCTTTAATAAATAATTTTAAAAACATAATTTAAAATATTCTAAGGAAAATATAGACATGTTAGAAAAAATATTCCCAATCGAGTAGAAAAATAAAGCCGATTTTCATTTAAAACATTATTCTAGTATCTTGAGTACTTAAAGAGATGAAAATGAAAGTAAAACTTCTGATTTCATGAAATAACCAAATAATAATAAAATATACTAGGTTTAAGATATAAATATAAAATAATTACCCCAATAGAGACTTAAATATATGCAATCTTGAATAATTATGAGATTATGAAATAAACTCTAACCATAGGTCCAACTTCCTTTATATGTGTTTAAACCTCCTATATAATAAATCTAAATTTATTATAAATATATTATATAACCATAATAATATTTTTAATACCAAATATGATTTAATTATAACTATTAATCACCCATTTATTAATAATTATTTGTTAAAATCATTGTTTCGAGTGATAACTGCTTCGTTTTTCTTGTATGTTTTGGTTTGGTAGCTTTGGCCCTTATACTTTAATGATGATAAAAAAATCTCCAGAATTTTAATAATTAAATAAATATAATATATATTCATTATATATATATATATATATTTATAATCATCTGTAATAGTTAGAGATATAAAAATGAATTATATTGTTCATGGAGATTATAGGCGGTACATACACATGAACTTTGTTTTCAATTTTCGATGAATTGAAAAAATAAAGGTAAATAATAATTGAACTTTAAATAATAATTATTATATCACATATATCATATATATTTATTAAATATATCCTTATTACCATCCATGTAAAGAAGAAATTAAAATCAAATCACATCATTTTGTGGATGTGGTAGTCCACATATACGCATGAGTGACATTATCATTTTTTCAATGAATGAGAATGTAAGATTGTATATATAATATTATAATTAAATAAGAATAATAATTTCATAAATATCATATATAAAAATTAAATCTATCATAATAACCATCCATGAAAGTGGGTTATGGAAAATGAATTGCATCGCTACGTGGAGGCGATAATCCACACGTATGCAAGAGCTATACTTCCACTTCCCATTTGATGAAAAAGCGGGTGGATAATGGTGGTTTAATAATCATAATAACATTTCAGTATATTTATGATATTTAATTTATTATTTTATGACAAATACCAAAAATTTAGATGAGGTAAAATAATAAGTAAAAAGAAAGTGATCTCTTAATGTAATTGCCTATTATTTGAAAGAACTCCCTTAGATATCCTCTTAAGGACCTTAGGGTTGGTCATTTGGAAATACCAGAACCTATAGAATGTGGATAAAAATATTTGGGTTTGATTTTTTTAAGGTCTGGTCAAGATAAATGGCACAAAATTGTGTAAATAAGAGAGGGGATGGGTGTCATTTTATAAGTGGGGGGAGATGACACACTTGGGATTTCTCAAAATATTAAAATATTATAATGTAATTATCAAGTAAAATGCTTCCAAATGGACATAGGTTCAAATGTGGGATAATATTAATTCTAAATATGTCTATAAAATAGTATTCAAATAGGTTTATGTAACAACTTGGACTTTTTAAATGATATTTGTTTCCTGAATAAATGTTTATTAAATATTATATAATATTATGCACATGAAAAATAAAGAGAAACAAATTTTTTACATAATTAACAATTGTCATTATATTATTCATCTATGAAACCAACTAAAATTCCAAAAATTACAACTGAACAAAAAAATATAAAATAGAATAGCTAAAATAGGAAAGTATGAATCGTCCCAATCTTCTAGAATCATCACTCCTACAATAAATGATATATAAATAAAACAAAATATTAGTAAACTAATAAAAATATTATGAAAATGAAAATATAAACTTAAGTAGAATTTTAGTGAATTTTTAATGAAATAATGAATTGGTATTTATAGGTTACAAAGGGAAATGTGACTGTTGAGATTTGACCGTTATACGACCATTAGTCAGATATGACCGTTAATCAATATGACCATTGTTCAATATGACTATTGGAAACTATACAATTGGTAGATAGTTTTACCATTATAATTAGTGTTTATAAGTAGTAATGACAAAGTATAATTGATACAGAAAGGAGAATCAATGACCTCAACCAGTAGAGTCATGCCATTTGAAGCTCATTAGTTAGAACTTGAGAGGGAGGTATCGTTATTAGGGTTTTCCCTTGAACAAGCCAAAGATGAGCTTTAATAAGTGAATATTGAACTAAATTTCATATGGTATGAGTTAAATTTAGTGAATATTACCACTCAGTTGATGTTATCCAAGCCAACACATGAAACTACCACCATCACACACCTTACCCTTAGGGCATATGCGAGTGTAATAAGGGGTTATGTGTCTAGGATATAATTATTTAAAGTGTATTTTACTTTTTATAAATAAAATTTTTATTCCATAAATTCATTTTAATATTATTTTTTATTAATAAAATATAAGTTTAATTGAGATGAATTTGATTAATTGATTTTTGGACGCCAATAAAACATAATTGTTTTTTAGAAAATATATATAATTTTATAATAAAATTAAGTATTCTAAATAATATTTGTTTTAATTAAATATTCTTTTTAAAATAATATTATTTAAATAAAATGATAAAATAATTTTATAATGACCTAGGAAATTTTTTATAAGTGTCAGAAATTTGACCGTGTATTAAAAACTGCTATTTTTAAATAAATATAGTTTTTTATATTTAAAATTTAAAATCATCATACTTAGAGAATTATTTTGATAAAATAAACATTATATTTTAAATCAGTACATAGAAATTTGGTTAGTTTTAATTTATGATAATTTTCTAAAATACTTGTTTTTCTCATGAATAGTAAAAAATATAGTTTTGGGTTTTCGATATATTTTATGACTTCATAATTATGTAATATTGTTGTAATAATTATTTAAACAAAATCCATGACCTAAAATATGTTATTTTATTAATATTAATTATTTTAATATATTTTAATCAATTTCTAAAACTACAAGTGACTTTCCAAAGTATAAAAAGGAAAATTTAATTTTTAAATACATTACTTTGTGGAATCTTTACTCTTCCATTCCAAAAGAAGTATTAAAAAATAGGGTACGATTCTGGTGGATTAAAATATCATAAAATGTGACCCAAATGTTCAAAATCACGAGAAAAATCCATGGGCAAGCCAATGGTTTTTCATTTTCAACAACCTAGATTTCCAATACCTATATTTTGAAATTATTAAACAATTTCTCCACTTTTGCAATAAATACACACCCATTTCCCCATACACTTATGGTTAATTTTCCTCCCAAGGAGTCCCCCAAGGTTTCCTCATGCCACCAAGTTTCTATCATGATGTTTTAGGAACAACTCTTCAACGTAAGGGAAATATCCACTTCTCTTCTCCCTTCACGTTCTATTTTCAAATGGTATATCTTCTAATTTCAGAAATAATTTATTTTTACACTTTCTATTATCCCATTACTATAATAATATTCTTTTAGGAATGTGATACCCTTTTCCTCTCTCATTTTACTTCTTTCTAAAATCATGATTTATACCTGTCATGCTGCCGAATTTACTTCTCAAATTTCCCTCTTTTACATGAGAAATTCTATTTTCCTTTTTATTTAAATACCCAAAACTCTTTTATTTTCAATGTGTATTAAATTATATTTAAAAATTAACTTTTAATTTGGGAATTTATATATATAAAACCCAAATTTCCTTTCATGGGTTAAAAATTATGTAATGATTACGTCTTTAAGCTCTTTTATATGTCAAGATTTTGATAAGAAACTCGTTTTTTATTATCCACAGTTTATTAATGAAACGACTTACTATGATCTATTTTTCTCACATGAAATTAATAAATATGAAGGGTTCACCTTGATAGTGATTCAATGCATTGGGTAAAGAATTTAATCTCTATAGATGACATATTTTACGATACCTTGGTGAATAACCTTTGTAATTTTCATTTATGACACCATAGTGATAAAACTTGGTGATATGCTTATGAATGTATCATATAAATGTTATAGACACATTTAAATGTTATGATTCATGTTATTATTATTATTATATTCCTCTTGATCATGCCTTATTATCATGCCTCATGTTCTTATTGATATGTCTTATGATCACATGCTTTTTGTCTCCCTTACTTATTCCCTTATCGGGCTTCATGATCACCCCTTTCCTTTATTGTACGTCCCCAGGACATGAGATGCAGTAAAAATAACTTAGGGTGAACCCATGAATACATTTTCAAGTTTATTTAAAATAATGTTTTAAGTTTTTATGAATTATTCACTATGTTTGTACCATTAAATGAAAAGTTGTGTATTAAAAAGGAAGGGTGCCATAGTTGGTATAAAAGGATGGTTTAATTATTTTTGGAAATTAAGACTTGAAAAATTTAGTAATAAAACTAGGGATAAGTATAAATATAGAAAAACATATTTTTATTTTGATAAGTATTAAGTGGTTTCTAAAAGAATACATCCCTGTCTAGATACTATAAGTGGATGTGGGTCTAGTGCAGATATACCTAGGGGTAACACCAAAAAATACAGCAAGCTAGACTCGATTGGGAACTGGTGCATGATAATAGTCCTTTCTTTACACCTAGTTTGACACTCCCAGAGGATATATTTGGTTAAGCATAAGATTTTTATGAACCATTATAAAGGATATATAGAAAATGTAATTGTTACTAGAGGTTATTAATAACATATTTAATCATGATATTTTAAGAAATAAAATCCCTATAGAATTATAATATTCTTAAAAGTAACTCATTTCTCACTAAGGTTTTCTTCTTTTAGAAAAAATGGTGAGAAATACGAGGAACCACATAAATGATGTGTACAATAGATGATGCACAGACGACATGCCGATGTAAGTTGGAATGAAATTTTTTACGAGGATGATGAATCAATTAACTCAAGTTATGAATAATAACTTGAATCAAGTTTCATACCACATTATTTTAGTGGATCTACTGACCCATTGATTTATAAACAATGTATAAGCTCTATAGAAAATATATTTTCTATAATATATTTTTTGGAGAAAGATAAAGTCACCCTATAAGTATACCTATTAAAAGGAGAAGATGATTATTTGTATACACTGATTGAAAACATGAAGCTAAGAAGGGATATTGATTCTATAGATTGGGAAGAGTTTAGGGGAATCTTTTTCTATAAATATTTTCCCTGGTCAATGTGAAAAAAAATAAAGAAGGAATTCCTTGAGCTGAATCAAATTAAAAATGAATTGGTGGGAAGATATTATATGAACTTTACAATACTTTCTTTATAAAACTCTAGCTTTGATATGGATCCTAAGGGAAAGTTTGATAGATTATTTGGTGGACTGAGGCCACATCTATGAAAAAATATAGAAAATCAAGACTATGAAATCTATAAAGGGATAGTGTAGATTACTATGAAGGTTAAAATAGAGTTTGGAGATATGAAATGGTCATATAGGTTTAACGAAAATAATAGATCAATGGAGTAGACCCAAGGAAGAACTTTTATCATGTTAGAGCTGAAATAAAAGTGAAACTTCCCATGTGAAAGAAATGTGGGAGAAGCATTCGGGTAACTGCTTACTTGGGATTGGAAAGTGTTAAAAGTTTATAATAGATGTCCATATAACATGGAACATTCATGGTTAGGATAAGTATCAAATTCTCAACACTAATGATAAAGGTAAGATAGTGCATGCCTAACCGAAAGTTCAATGATTCAAGTGTGGAAAACTTGGGCACTTTTCCAATCAATTTCCAAATCAAAAGATAATAGAGGGGAACCACCATTAACCCAAACATAGGAAAAGGGATCAAGGTTAGAAATTTTCTATCATATTGGCTGAATTAGATGATCCAAATGATGTGGTGGTAGGTAATATAGTTTCAATCTCAAAGATAGGAAGTACTTTGTTTGATCTTGGTTATACACATTTCTTTATTTAATCCAGATTTTCAAAGAATATAGAATCAATCCCTGCACTTCTATAAGTAGAGTTATTTGTCAAGACTCATGGAGGGATTATCCTAGAATCAAAAATGTCTATAAAATATTGAATTAACTTTGGAAAATAAAATATCATTGAAAATATAGTAGTCATTCCCATGGTGCAATTTGAAAATATACTAGGGTGGACTAGCTCTCAAAGTATAATTCTAATATCTATGACAAAAGAAATTAAAATTCAGTAGTCTTGAATAGAAAACCTACATGCATTTTCAAAGAAGAGATATCCCAACCTAGGCTTCATCTAAAAGATCCCCCCATAGCCTTTTTTATAGATATAATCAGTAAAGAGAGATAGGGAAATGAAAGTATAAAGATAAAGAATATCCCCCTCATTCAAGAATACATTGATGTATTTTATAAAGAGTTACCTGTACCTACCCTAGAAATAGAGGTAGAGTTTTCCATTGAACTCATACCTGGATCCAAGATGACATCAAAGACTATATATAGAATAGAAAATGTGGATTTCAAGGAATTAATGAAAAAACTTCAATATATTCTATAGAAGGGATTTATTCGACCCAGTGTGTCTCCTTAAGGAGAACCTTTTATCTTTGTAAAGAAAAAGTATGGATCAATGTAGCTATGCATTGATTATAGTGAACTTAACAGGATCACAGTGAATAAAAAGTACCCTCTCCCAAGGATTAATGACTTATTTTATCATCTTCATGAGGCTCAATTCCTATCCAATATTGACCTCTGATCTAGGTATCATCAATTGAGGGTGAAGAAAGAAGATGTTCTAAAGACTACCTTCAGAACAAGATATGGGAATTATGAGTTTTTTGTTATGCCCTTTATCTTGACTAATGCTCCTACTATATTTATGGATTTGATGAATATATTCTTTAAGGACCACCTTGATAAATTCATGGTAGTTTTTATTGATGATATTATGATATATTCTGAAAGATGAGAGGATAATAAGGATCATATAAAAGTTATATTTAAAACTATGAGGAAGGATAATCTTTTTAGAAAATTTAGTAATTTTGAATTTTGGTTACAACAAATTTCATTATTGGGGAACATTGTAACCAATGAAGTAATCTCAATTGAACGTATGAAGAAAAAATCTATATAGAAGTTTCCTCATCCCACAAATATAACTGAGATTCGTAGTTTCCTTGGTTTAGAAGGATATTATAGGAGGTTTTTGAAAATTTTTTCATGACTTTCTAATCCACTAACCAAGTTAACTTGAAAAGGGGATAAATTTTTCTAGATAAATAAGTGTGAAGAAATATTCCAAGAACCGAAGAAGATATTAATTACTACACCCATTTTAACTCTACCCTCTATTAGAGGAGTATTTGTTATTTATATAGATTCATATCTAAAAGGTATTGAGTGAATCCTCATGAAAAATTAAAAGGTGATTGATTATACATATTGATAGCTAAAGCCCCATGAGAATAATTATCCTATGCATGACATGAAGTTAGATGAAATTATTTTTTCTCTAAAAATATAGAGGCACTATCATTATGGGGAGAAATGTGATATACACATACCACCAAAGTTTGAAGTATATTTTCATTCAAAAGGAATTGAACATGAGACAAAGGAGATGGTTAGAACTTCTTAAATACAACGACTATTCAATTCATTATCACTCCAAAAGAGAAAACAAAGTTGATGATGCATTAAGTAGGAAAGACCCTCTTGTGATGGCAATGATGAGGATTCAAGGAGATCCATTGATCAAGGACCTAGTAAGGTTGGACATGGGAATCATAAGAGAAGTAACATCATCAAACCTATCCCAAATGATTTCTCAACAATCATTACTAGAGAATATCATGAGATCTCAAATTTAATATCCTTTGATAAAAAATAAGATACAAGGTATAAAGAATAAGAAGTTTCCTAAGTTCAATATTGATAAAGAATATGTAATAAAATTTCATACAAGGCTATGTGTCCCATCTATCCCAGAGATAAAGAAGGATCTAACAGATGTATCTCATAGATCTACATTCTCTATAAATCCTGAAAGCACTAAAATGTATAGAGACTTTTATAATCATTATTGGTGGGACAATATGAAAAGGGAGATTTCAGAATACACTACAAAATTCTTGGTGTGTTATCAAGTGAACGAAGAGTGGAAAATTTATAAAGGGGTATTAAAACCACTACCCATACCAATATGTAAGTGGGATAATATTACTATGGAATTTGTCACTGGTCTCACAAGAACATCCAAAGGAAAAAAAAATTGATATTGGTTTTAGTGGATTGATTCACCAAGAATTCCCATTTCATCGCTATTTGGGAATATTTCTCTCTTGTCTAGCTTGCCGAGATATACGTAAAAGAATTGGTGAAGTTGTATGGGGTACCTCTTTCTATCATTTATGATCATGATCTAAGGTTCACATATAAATTCTAGAAAATGATTCAACATGATCTAAATAATGAATTAGATTTCAGTACAACCTATCCCCCACAAACTAATATCTAATCTGAAAGTAATATTCAAAAACTTGAGGACATGATGAGAACACACTCAACGGAATTTAAAGGTGGATGATATCAACACCTCCCATTAGTTGAGTTCTCATACAAAAACACATTCCACTAGAGTATTCAAATGGAACCATATAAAGCTATATATGGGAATTGGTGTAAAAATACTACATGTTGGGATGGAGTTGGTGAAATAAATCTACTTGGGACCAATCTTGTGATAGAGATCACATAAATGGTTCATCCCATAAAACAACATATAAAGGCTTCTCAGAGTCGGAAGAAGATATATGCTAGAAACTATCAAAGAGACTTGGAGTTTTATATTGGGTACAAAGTTTTCCTTTATATATCACTATGGAAGAGAGTCATGCAATTTTGGAAATAAATGGAATCTTATCCCTAGGTACATTTTCCCCTTTGATATCCTTAAACACATTTGACTAGTTTTATATCAGCTAGCACTTCCACCAAATATTTCTCAAGTTCATGATGTATTCCATGTATCTCTCTTTAATATGTACATACCAGATCCCTCACATGTAACGAATCCTAAGGTTGTACAACCAGAATGTGACCTATCTTATAAGGAACATCCAATGGAGATCTTGAACTGTAGATATAAGGTTTTATGAAACAAAAATACCAACCTCATCAAAGTGTTGTGGATGAACCATAAATATGAATAAGTGATGTGGGAACTAGAGGATTCAATGAGATAGAATCACCCCGACCTTTTCTCAATTGAGAGAATTATTTGAAATTTCAGGGATGAAATTTCTTAAGGGGGAAGAATATAATGACCCATACTTTTTAAATGATATTTTTTTCCTAAATAAATATTTTTTACATATTATATAAAATAATACATGTACAAAATAAAGATAAACCACACAAAAATTTATCTGATTAACAATTCTAATTAAATTAGTCAGTTATGAATCCAATTAAAATTCCAAACATTAGAACTGGATAAAAAAATATAAAAGAGAATAGCTAAAATGGGAAAGTATGGATCACCCAAATTCTCTAGAATCATCACTCATATAGAAAATGATATAGAAATAAAAAAAATATTATTAAACCAATAAAAATCTTATTAAATTGAAAATATAACCTTAAGTGGAATTGTAATAAATTTTCAGTGAAATAATGAAGTGGTATTTATAGGGTATAAAGGGAAATATAACCATTTGGATTTGAATGTTATATAACTATTAGTCAAATATGACCATTGGTCAATATAACCATTGGTCAATATGACCATTGTAAACTATAACCTTGGTTGATAATTTTACCATTATAATTAGTGTTTATAAGTAGAAATGACAAAGTATAATTGATAGAAAAAGTAGAATCGATGGTCTCAACCAGTCGAGTCATGTTGTTTGAAGCTCATTTTTTAAAACTTGGGAGGGTGGTATCGTCACTAGGGTTTTCCCTTGACCAAGCCCAAGTTGAGCTTTAATAAGTGAATATTGAATTAATTTCTTACGAGAGAAGTTCAAGTTAGTATAGATTACCACTCGATTGATGTTTGTCAAGCCACCCAATGAAACTACCACCATTTCACACCATACCCTAAGGGCGTATGCAAGTGTAATAAGGGGTTGTGTTTCTAGGCCTTAGTTGTTTAAAGTGTATTATCATTTGTATAAATAAAATTTTAACTCCATAAATTCCTTTTAAGAATATTTTTTCTTAATAAAATATATTTTTAATTGAGATGGATTTAATAAAATTATTTTTTGATGAAAATAAAACATAATTATTTTTTAGAAAATATATAAAATTTTATAATAAAATAAAGTATTCTGAATAATATTTTTTTTAATAAAATATTAATTTTAAGACACTTTTATCTAAATATAAATGATAAAATAATTTTAAAATGTCCTAGGAAATTTTTTATGTGTTATAAATTTGACCGTTCTTAAAAAACCAATATTTTTCAATAAATAAGGATTTTTATATTTAAAAGTTAAAATTATCACACTTAGAGAATTATTATGATAAAAAACATTATATTTGACATCATCACAACAAAATTAGGTTAGGGAAAATTTATGGGAATTTTCTAAAATACTTTATTTTTTCATGAATAGTAAAAAAAAAATAACATTTTGGGTTTTCAGTATATTTTATTACTTCATAACTATGTCATAATCATCTTATAATTATTTAAACATGAAAAAAGACATAAAACATGTTATTTTATTAATATTAATTATTTTAAAAGATTTTAATCAATTTATAAAACTATAAGTGACTTTCCTCTGAAAGAAAAATTTAGTTTTTAAAAACACTACTTTGGGGAATATTTACTTTTCCATGCCAAAATAAGTATTAAAGAATGGTGTTCGGTTTTCATGGATTAAAATATCATAAAATGTGACCCAAATGTCTAAAAACATGGTAAGAAACCATGGTCAAGCCAATGTTTTTTCATTTTCTATAGCATAGATTTCCAAGACCTATATTTGGAAATTATTAAACAATTCCTCCACTTTTTCTATAAATACCCACCCATTTCACCATTACCTTTAACTCCAAATCCATAAAACATGAATTTATAGTGATTTTTACTACCAAGGAGTCCCTTAAATGTTTCCTCAAGCCCTCAAGTTTCCATTCTCAAAATTTAGGAACAAATCTTTAAGGTAAGGGAAATCTCCACTTCACTTTTCCATTCGAGTTCTATTTTCATGTGGCATGTGTTATAATTTCCAAAATAAGTTATTTTTTACAATTTTTATTGTCCCATTACTATAATAATAGTATTTTATGAATGGTATATCCTTATCCACTCCAATTTTACCCTTTTCTAAAATCATTTTTTATACCCATCATGCTGCTGAATTTAATTCTCAAATTTCCCTCTTTTACATGAGAAATTCTATTTTCCATTTTATTTGAATACCCAAAACTATTTTCTTTTCAATGGGTATTAAAATATATTTAAAATTTTATTTTTGATTCAAGGATTTTTATATATAAAACCCACATTTCATTTCATGGGTTAAAAATGACGTAATGATCATGTCTCTAAGTTATTTTGTATGCCGAGATTTTGGTAAGAAACCAGTTCTTTATTCTACATAGGTTATTAATGAAATGATTTATTATGATCTATGTGACTCACATTAAATTAATACATATTAAGGGTTAATCCTTATAGTGATCTAATTAATTAGGTAAAAAATTTAATATCTAGAGATGACATGTATTACAATACCTTAGTGAATAACCATGGTTATTTTCATTTATGAGACCTTAGTGATAAACCTTGGTTATATGAATATAAATATAACATTTAAATGTTGTAGACCCATTTTCATGTTATGATTCATGTTCTTATTATTATGATATGCCTCTTGATCATGCCTTATTATTATGCCTCATGTTCTTATTGATATGTCTCATGATCACATCATTTTTGTCTCCCTTACTTATTCCAATACCGGGCTTCATGCTCACCAATTCTTTTGAGATATGTCCCCATGATATGAGATGCAGTAAAAGTAACTTAGGGTGAACCCATGAAGATGTATTCAAGTGGATTTAGAAAAATGTTTTAAGTTTTCATTAATTATGTACCTTATTTTCAAGAAACTAAACTTTAAAAGATCATGTTTTTGTACCATGTAATGAAAAGTTATGTAATAAAAAGGCAATATTACATAGTTTAATTAGAAAATATACCCTTATATCTTATTTTAACCCATAGTAAACCTGTTTTAACCTTAACCACAAATATTTTTTTTACTATTTTTACAATTAATTATGACCAAAAATGAAAGTAGAATCATGACCAAGTTTGAAAATTATGATTCCAAATATGGAATATATTTTATCAAATTCAATTCATAGAAGTAATAGACTTTAATTTAAAATTAAACCTGAAAAACCTGATGAAAAGCAGTTTTCCCGAAACAAATGCTTTCTTAAGTATAAAATGTTTTTATACTAAAATCCACATAAAATTAATTCAAATGAACTTATTTGGATTATTTATAATATAAATGAAGTAATTTTACTTTTAAAACAAAATAAAATCTTTTAAATGATTGATATTAGTAGACAATTTTCAATAAAAGTAGTATTTTCACTATTCATCAAATAATTAATCTTTTCATAAAATTATCAAAAATTAACCCTAAGATAATTTTGTCATGATGATTTAAAAAATGAAGTCCATTTTTTCGAATAAAATTTATAAAAGTTTCAAAAATTAATTGTATTATTTTTTCACAAAACTAATAGAAACTATATTTGATGAAAAATTTATTTTTGAAGCCCATAAAGACTACTAAAAATTAAGTACTTATTTATTAATATATTTGTTTTATCTAAAACCTTTTAAATTTTTTATTAATATTAATATCACAAAATTAATGGATTTTTATAATGTTATACTATATTACATTTCATTTAGACTTGGGTTTTCATGTATCAAAAGGTATGGAAAAATTAAATTTATTTGAAAAATACCATAAAATCCCATGGTGTTGCAAGAATTACTGCCTCCACGAAGCGTCATGTTTCATTTTCCATCACCAAATTACATGGTTATTCATAATGTGTAATTTGATAAATAAGTATGATATTCATAACATTTTTTATATTCTGAAATAACAATCTATATAATATATTTCTCTCATTCTATGCAAAATGAAATCATCATTCATGCGTATGCACAGACTATCGCCTCCATGGAATGATGTATTCTATTTTTTATCACTGACTTTTATGGATGGTCATGATAATGAGTTTAATGGATAAATATTATTTTTATGAAATTATTAGGATTCTAGTAAGAAAAATTGGGCAACCTATTAATAATATCAACAATAAACGATTGTTGTAAATTCAACTGTCTAAAATAAGCATACTAAGAGGAAAAAAAATTATTCATACTATGTAATAGTTTTGTATCCATTAAATATTATTCTAATTTTATTTAGTTATGATTTATCACTTAAATAAAACCTAAAAAAATTCCATCACGCCTCTTAAATAGTGACATTACAACTAAATCACTTCATAATCATCAATTAATTATAGTATGTTCATATTTAGGCCAGTCTAACCACCTAATTGAAAAATTATATAAAATAATATCATATATTACTATGAGAAATTAATTAATGATAATATATGATATAAATAACTAAATAATTATTTTGTTTTTTTTCTTGAATGGTAATATTATTATTAAACTCACTAATTAAGATATCAATGTTTGTTCGTTAAAATTAACTGAAACATACTCATAACCAATTTTATATTTAAGGAACATAATAAAAAAATTAAATAGAATTAAACTATAGATCTAATTATTATAAATTATCAATTCCAGTACCTTTTATGATTTTGGAATGATGAACTTTAGGAGAATAATGAATAACAACACTGCTATTACGCATCTAGTTCAAAATGATCAAGATTACTCACACCCAATATCGAAAACAGATAATAAATAACTTATTTACATGTAGAGAATAATTATTAATGAATTTTATAAAAGGTTGTAGATATTAATAAGGTTATTAAATATGTGACTAAGATATTTATTTTAGTTATATAGGATATTCAAGCACTTTAGTGGAAGTTAGGAATTAAGGTAAGAGTTTATTTATTTCATTTTCAAATCCATGAGACATTTTTGATTTCATAGACCATGTTTTTTTATAGTTTATACCCTTCTAATTATATATGTTATATAATGAATTATCTTTTATACACAGTCTTTCAATTTCATTTTCAACCTCTCTCTGTAAAGGGGTTTTGGTTAAAATGTTACTTAAACTGCATGGTTTTGGTTTCCAATATTATCTTCAAATCAATATTATGTTTAAAAGATATTCTATATGGGAAATTTGTATCCTTTTTACAAACACTCATCAATTTCATTGGTTATTAATGGGGTTTTATATGTCCCCTCAAAATTTCATTTCCCCTTGAATGAAATTTTACCTGAAGTATTCCTTGTAAGTGAAACCAACTCTATCTTTTCTTTTTAGTTGGGAACCTCCCTTTTTCATGTTCGTATTCTTTGGAAACATTTTCAAATGTCATTATCTATGGATCAATAACTTATTAAGTTCAATTTTTTTCTAATCTAAATTTAATTAAAATGTTTTAAATAAATTTTTAACATTTTTTGTATGGGTCACTTTCATCAATGTGTGAAAAGAATATCTTTTTAACATTTTATGTGTGAACACACCTTTATGAAATTTTGTAATTTCATATGAAAATTCCTCTCTATGTTTTCTTGGTTTCTAAAAGAAATTATAATCCTAAATGTTTTGTAAAATATTTATTTTTTTTATATAAATATTTTTAAAAGTTCAAAGATATTCCTTATTTCCAAAGGGATTTTTATGATTCTTATAAAAATTATTTTTTAGTTATATCAATATATTTTGATATATTTTATTCTAGATCACAGATATTATTCAAATGTTACTATACACCATTTTTCTCTAGATGAATTATGAAATGTTATTTTCAATTAGAGGAGTGATCCATCACTATCTTTTTCTTAGAAAACTATCCACTGTTAATAGACACAAATTTTCTTCCAATGCATTTCCTTTACGAATACCTCATTTTCCAGTTCTTTGATTGAAGGGTGTTCACCTAGATGCAATATATTGATTGATTAGTGATATTATTGACTAAACCATATACCATTTATCTATACTATGTAAATACTATATAATTCATTAAATGGTATCTACCTAGAAAGTTATTTAGTATCATTGGATACCCATTTATATTCCAAGGGTTTATCATATTTATTAATGGAATTATGAATGTTTTCTTTATATGATTCTATTTTAAAGGGATATATAACTCATTTTTTTACATGATCTATTTATGATATGATGATGACTGATTTTATGTGGCACAAATTTGTATAGATGATGATGATTGGGGTTCTATATCATCCTACAATGAATTTGTTAAGTTAGATATCTCATGGTATAGTAAGGTGTGGACATAATGATTTTGTTTACAAAGGAACATGTATAATGAATTTTCTTACATTTTAATGTGTGGACATAATGATTTTGTTCAAAAAGGCATGGGTATAATGATATTTCTCACAAGGTTTACTATTCATATGGACGAGACACTTTTTTTATTTTTATTCTACATTAAATTCCTTGTTTATGCCTCTTTTCTATGATATTATTCACTTGTATGTTATATTCTCATGATTCAGGATTATTTTTTATGCATCTAATACAAATTATTATTATTGTTCCTCTTTATATGAAGTAATTCCATGATATGTTCTTATATTATTCCATGCCTTATGACATTATTTATGATCTATGCTTGGTTGGGTATAACTTTCTTATGTATCTTGATTATACCTATATTCTCATCTTATTCTCAATTATGGTCTTTGATTGTTATCACCTATTCTTAGCCTTACCGAGAATCTAAGCTCACCCCTTTATTATGATTCCATTTCCCTAGGTTATGAAGAAAATTAATACGTATGATGTGTCTAGAAGAGTATATTTTGTGGATAAATTATAACTAACAAACCTGGGTCAACCTAACATTTCACCCAAGATGGCCCTCCACAAGTGTCGAAGCATGTTCCCGATTTCCTTGGGCTGGAAAAAAGAACTTGGGTACTAACAAAAAAACCATGGGAATGATTTATCCTAGAAAAAACAACACAAAATGTCTCATATATAACAATATATTAAAAAAAACTTAGAGTACACCATGGAAGAAGATGTACACAACCATGAGACATAAAAAATAATCAAAAAGGCTAATTCAGGAAACAAAACAAGTCAAAGACTAAAATCAAGTCTCCAAGTGACCATCCATCATCGCCATACCAAAACTCTATGAAGAGACACCAACCAAGAGAAGTTATAAAGCTACATGAAACCCTTACATTTATATATATCCTAAAAAACCAAGTTTTCATATTCCCAACAACATATACAGGGTGTGAGGAAAACACCCAGTAGGATACCACTATGAATATATATAATGTATGTCACCATAAAACCATTAGTTATATCTTTAAAACAATTAATATTTATAAATAAATTTCATTTGAATTTTTTTTACATAAAAAACCCTTTGGTTATTTTTTTAAACAATCCATATTCAAATCCATAAGAATATTTAAATAAACTTGTATGATGATATAGAGGAAAAATAAAATAAAAACCATCCATATAAACTCATAATATAAACATGTGAGAAATAAAATCATGAAATATCACTATCACAAATAAAACCAAGCATGATTAACAAAGGAAAAATGGTCTCTAGCTTATGGAAATATTTAACTAGGACACACAAAGAACACTAGTCGATACACACCTGAATCCTAACGATAATGAGTCCTTGCAAAGTCTATTGGTATTACTACCAAAACCCCTAGTGGTTCCATAGTCACATATATTTTCATATGTACATAACCCTATGAACCCAAGGTTACAATGTGTTATGTTTTATCAAAAAATTAAAATAAATCAAACTAATTTTTTTATAAAAAATTTCTACAAGAAAATAATTACCACTCCCATGCTTGAAAAACCATTTAGAGTCAAAATCATATTTGGGTAATTTCATCAAACATATGAAGTGTTTAAAAATGTTTTAAATAAAAATACCTTTAAAACCATTTTCCTTGACACCAAATATTAAATTTCAAAAAACATCCCTCATAGATATTAACTTAACCATTTTCATATTCCAAACCAAAGGAAAACATGAGAAATCTAAAGTGATCCATAAGAATGAACCATTGTATAGAGACACATACTTCACCAATGGAAGAAACTTAGTCACCTTTGAAAATGGTGATTAGAAATTAATAGGTTGAGATTCTAATAAGCCTAAATTAGTAAGCATATACCTATGAAGGAAGAGATCATCATAATTCACTACTCGATGAAGGATGAACAATAATGTCAACAACTATTTAAAAAATCAACTAGAGTGTAAATACTAATAAGAAGAGCGTAGATGTATTAATATAGGGTAACTTTAGTTAATAAATCATTAAATATACCCTCTTAATGATTGAAGGTGTCTTTATTTAGAGGAGTAAATTCCCTTGGAAGATTAGTAGCAGAATCGATTGTCTTGAATTTTGAAACAATTATCGCAATGGTTTAGTGATTCCCACCATAGTTATGGTGTATTTGATCACACTAAGCCACATAATCCCTTGTGGTGACCATAAACAATGTGGTATAAAAACCATATCATGTTTTAATCCACCACATCCTCTTCCATGACATGGTGGTGTCCATTATATCCATTGTCTGTTGGAATACCCCCAATGCTCCATGCCTAAGACCATGCCCTACCATGGGCATGTTATCCCTGGTCATGTCACACAGGTGGGTTCTAGGTATAAAATAATATATATCATGGCATGTACCTTCCTGTGGTGCACCTAAAAATTACCAAAATTCACCATAATCCAATGGAACCATCCGGGTATTCTAAAAAACCTTTATAACCACAAGAAAGTAAATATAGGAACAAAAAAATATATATGTGACCTATAGGGTGTCACAATTCCCCCTCCATTTCAAATTATATCCCCAGAAAGAACTAAGGATTCAAAAATTGAAAATAGATAAGGATATTGTTGTATCATCAGTACTTCACACTCCCATATCTCATGAATATCTCATTTACACCGCCATAATAAATAGACTAAAGGAATCGTTTTACCACATAACAACTTATTCTAACAACCCATAAACCAAAAATGGTTACGGAAACAATTTTTTTTAGGCTTAAGATAAACATCTTCCCATTATATCATATGAGAAGGGTCTGATTGATACCACCTCATTTTGGAAACATTAAACATGTTGTAAATCAATGTTAATAGGGATGATAATCCCAACTGATATGCCATATTTTCTAAGACCTTCAATGAACTAAAAAGGTTTAATAATCCTCAGTTCCGACTTACCTTATCTTCCAAAATGAAAATCCCAACTGAGGTAAATAAATAAGAAAAATTAATTCACCAATCCCAAACTCCAATGGGTGATGATGACTTTCCACATAGGATTTATGACAACTATGAGCTATCTCTAACCTCTTTTTGATCAACTTCACCCTTTCTATTGTCTCTTGAATAAGACTCATTCCAAACAAAGACCATTATCCAAACATTTCCTAATATAAAGGATATCTCCATGACTACCCATAAAAAGATTCAAAATAATCCATTTAAATCAAATCCAAATAACTATTGTTATAGGTGAACTTAACCAAGGGAAAATGATTTTCCCATAAACCAACAAAATCAAACATGCATTCCTGAAGCATATCCTCATGAATTTGAATGAACTGCTTTGTTTATCCATCCATCTAGTGGTAATATGCCTTGATTAACTTCCAATGGGTACTCATTTATATTTGTAAAACTTTAAAAAATTAGGATGTAAAACATAGATCTCTATTACAAATAGAAACAAATGGCACTACATAGAGCTTGATAATCTCTTGGCCATACAAGTGCTTAAGATATTCCATCTTAATCATCTTTTTAATAGGAAGGAAATGAGCCAATTTTGTGATTTGATCAATGATCAAAAAAATTAAATATTTACCACTAGGAGTCTATGGTAAAACGACTATAAATTCTATAGATATATCATCCCACTTCCATACCAGAATGGTTAAAGAATGCAAAAAACTGGAAGGTCTCTTGTTCTCTACCTTAATCTTCTGGTAGGTAAGGTGTTATGGTATGATGTATGAAATCCATCACCTTACCCCCAACCAACAATACGAACATCTAAAATCATGATATATCTTATTATTACCAAGGTTTATGGTATAACTATACTGATATCCACTATCTATCAACTCCCACATCAGAGTTATTGGAATGATCAATATACTTTGTAAATTCAAGACACCATTAAGAGACCAAGACCAGTCACCCGAGGTCTCTCCACTATAAAGTATTTTACTAAAATGATGGAAAAAAATGTCTGTCTCTTGTCCAAGATGAATCTGATATTCAAATAAAGGAACCATATTTAACATAGGCTAAACACAATTACCCATTAGTTTCTTCCACATCTGACAACATCTTAGTGAACAGACTCATCAAAGACCATTCTTACACTATTTCCTCAAAGGTTTAAGTCAGTAACTTCCTTCTCAACATATCAGAAACCACAATACCATTTTTAGGTGTATATGAAATATCAAAATCAAAAGTATAAGGATACTCAACCTAGAATATCTATCATAGGTTTAGATCCCTTTGAGTAAAAATATACTTCATGCTCTTATGATTCAAATAATTAGTAAACCACTCTCTGAAGAGATAGTGGTACCAATTTTTGAGGGGATACATCACTACGACCAATTTAAGATCCTAGGTAAGATAATTATTATCATTAGTGAATAGTTATTGAGATCCATAATCCACCACCCTATTCCATTACATCAGTACATATCCTAACTTCTTAACTGAGGCATCACATAAAACTTTAAAACCCACACCTGGTTTTGGAAGAATCAAAAAATAGAGAAGAATTCACACTACAACAAAACTGCTGTTTAGCGGCAGTTGTTTAGCGGCGGTTCTAGGAACCACCGCTAAAACTTTTTTAAAAAAGGTTTCACGGCGGTTTATAATAAACCGCCATGAATCATTGTTTTTTTAACAGCCCGACCCTTCCCCCCACCCTGACCCTCCTCACCCAGATTCCCTCGGACCCCCACTTCCCCTGCAACCCCGGCCCCCCGCGACCCCGACCACCCCACGACCCCGGTGACCCCGTGACCCCGACGACCCCGCGACGCCGGCGACCCCACGACCTCGGCGACCCCAACCCCCCATGACCCCGGTGACCCCACGACCCCGACGACCCTACTTCCTCGATGACCTATACAAAACCCTAAGGTTTGAAATTCTTATATAGCATGTTATGCCTTAACAGGGTTTCAAATAACCAATTCCATCTTATGGTAAAACATAGGATATGTCAGTCCTCTAATGATACCCTAGTCTCCAACACAAGATGCATTTTTGACATATTGTAATCATCATTGTGATTTTCTATTTCATGGGAATTTATAATTACATAGTGATATAATATGAAGCATTTTTCATCATCAAAATAGTCTCAAGATGTAATGTCAACATATATAAATAACCCAGTTAAACATCACATTTTTTTGTAAAACTATGTCAACCAACCAATGTAGTCTCAATCCCATTCTTGATATTAAAATTTTACCTTGATGTATCTTCATCAGCCACTATAAGAATACATTACCAAGGCAATGCTATCACATAATTCAAGAATATAAAATATTTCATGATTAATATTCAATATACGAGGTGTTTTAATTCATCATGGCCATAAATTAAGAAGGGAACCACATACAATACATTTTTTTACTGAGGGAAACACCGAATATTCCCCATACCTATTGTCTAACAAAATTGAGTAAATAATCAATAAGAATGCCACATAGAATTAATTTATAGGGAATGAATATTTGATATCATGGACATTTATTCCTTTGTTCTTTAGACTTATCTAGTAAGAAAGTGGGATAGAGTGTGTAAATATATTGGGATACCCATTGTGTAATAAGTTCCCCTGTAGGGGATTAACATAGAAAATAAGTTAACTATAAATTTTCATTTATGTTTATTATATATATTTTAAAATTTGTTATCATGATCTATTAACTCTATAATTATTGAGAAATAACTTATGGAATTGATCTTAGGTGAGGAAAGGGTGTCCCAATATCTATTATTCATTTATATGTTTTAATTTAATTTCATGTTGAGATAGTGGGATGAGAGGAGTCTTATTTGGTGATCCTCAATATTATCTACATTTATTTACCTCATTTATTAATCTATAAAATCTATTTTACATTCCTTTTATTAGTTTCCATAATGTAATATGGGATTGGTGGAGTTTGGGGATGGACAAAATATATTGAAGTTAGGTGTTAAAGTAGTGTTAAATCTTTGATTGTTGTTTTCCATTCATTATTCACCATAGGGGATATGTAATAAGGTGTTCCAAGAAGATATTTAAGGAACATGGTATTTTTATTAATACATGTAAAGGGAGATAGATGAAAAATGATATTGATTTATTCATTATGTAATGATACACACCATTATGTGTGGTAATTTTTAGTGGAAATGTTAATTTTCAACTCTGGAGAAGTTTTTTTTTGGAGAAATATGATTCATATTGTAATTATAAGAGTTATCTTATCTCAAGAATATGTTTTTGGATATTTATTAAGGCCTAGTAATAGCATCATGTTCTTGGGTGGATGTTGGAGTAGGTTTAGGGTGAACCTGTTGCTAAATTTTAGTTATGGTGTTAATCAAAATGCGACACTCAAGTAATGTCATGATGGTATCTAGGTAGGGGGATAACCCATTTTACCAAGGGAGGTATTATAAAAATTCTTAAGTAACTCTATAATCATGTTTAGGTAGTTTAATGTCCTAGCTACCAAGATGATGACATGTCATGGCCAATAACTTCATGGTACAATGAGTATATATATTTTTGGAAAAAGGGAAGAAACCTATGAAATAGATGCACTACGATGGGGGGTAGTCACGTAATGGACATGAAATTTAAAAATTATTTGGGTGAACATTATAAACATTTTCACACCATAAGGGAAATATTTCATCATAATGTAGATAAGCAGGGGTGTTGATCCCACTACTTTGGGGATGGTCATGATGTTACCATCATGGTCACATCATGAATGTGATAAATTCCTTTTTTTCAAAAGGAGGGGAAGAACCATAATTTCAGGGTTATACCCTTGGATTCTTGGTTAAACAAACCAAATGGGGGAGGCCATTTTGGCTCGTTATCCTTATACTCATCCCTCCTACGACTCCCCCTGATCTAGGATGTTCAAGGTGGAATTTTTTGTATGGAGATTCTAGGTGATATCCCTCATCTTCTTCATTCCATTTGGTTTAACTTTCATTTATATATGATTATGGTATTTTTATTATGTTTATTGTGAATATTACACATGAGTATGGTGGAATCATCACAATATAATGGTGCTTTTGTTCGATATGGCTAAAGTCACCTTGATATGATGTAAGCAAGCCATTACTCATCATTTTAATGAACATAAATTATCCAAATAATTTTTATAGGGTTTTTATTAAATTAAATTGGACATCAAATTGGTGTTAATTTATTCTCCCAAGCCTTTAATATTGGGAAATGGCTTTGTTTTTTGTGAATAAATATTATGGAACCCTTCACCTTTGTAATGATTACCGAAAGATGAATCGGGTCATAGTAAAGAACATGTTTCTATTGCCTTAGACTGGTGATATGTTTGATCAGTTGAAAGTGAATAACTGGTTCTCAAATATTTATCACAATTCTGGTTTTCACTAGCTAAGAATAATAGAGTTTGATATATTGGAGATTTTCTTCCAAAGTAGGTATGGAAATTAAAAGTATATTTCTATGCCTTTTGGTCTAACAAATGATCCCTTAATTTTTATAGTGTTGAACAATATTATATTCCATTATTATCCTGACTCATTTTAGTGGTATTTGAGTATGACATATTGGTTTAATATTAAACCGAGGAGAATCATGTGAGTCATTTGAGTCTAGTTTTGGAATTTTTTTAGAGATCACTCTTTTATCCCCCTATTATCCTGTTTCATATACATGTTCTTAGGTTTCAAAAATGTATTCAAGGTTTGTGCCTAGACACCCATCCCACAAATCCAAAGCATTTACATCACAATTTATCCCCCTATTATCCTTTTTCAACTCCTCTCCAATCAGTATTTTCCAAATGAGGTTCACACTTATTGGAGGTGGTATTTCATAATTACTTATAAAAAATGGTGGTTTAAAACAAAAAGTAATTTTGGTTTCATTAGTGTATTCCTTGTTTAATTTATACTTTTTTTTGTATTTTATTCTTACTTTCATATAGAATAATTAGGCTTTATTTTGAGTATTTAATTGATATAGTTCATTTAGATGTTATTATTGTCCACTGTAATTTTCAAAAAGGATTCTTTAGTTCTTATTCCGACCTAGAATACGTGTTGATTTGTTGATGTTAAATCATTTTCAATCTCGGACACCATCATAGGATTCCTGAATCACTATCTTCCTTCATTAAGTGTTTTTCAAGGGTTAGTGGAAGCAGTTAGGTAGTTGGAACAAATTGAAGTGATCCTCAATTATCTTAGGGAACCTGATACTTTGTGGGTGAGAATTATTTAGAACTGGATTTATAGTTTCAGTAGAGTCTTGTGGGAGTCAGTGGTACCTTCTTAACTTCATGAATGTATGAATTGGAATCTCATCAAGATTGATTTTTTTAATGGTTATTTCCTAAGGGAATGAATGTAGAGAAATAGACTGAGCTCATGAGACTTTTTATTGGTGACAGATCAGTGTGGGAGTATGTAAATAACCTTTCAAGGTTTGGTATATATTCTCCAAAGATAGGGGTCATCAATTATGAGAAATATCATTTCTTTGGTGATGGTATTCACCCAGACCTTGGTACATCTCTACTTTCTTTGGGCATAACATCCATGTTGGAGGTTGTCACTAGGGACATGTGAATGGAAGCTAAATATTCTTGGAAATCAATGGTTGTTCATTCCTTAGTTTTATCAGGTATGCAAAAAATTAATAGTGGGAATGAAGAGAATCCAATGTGCAAGGAGTAGAGGTAGGATGAAATATATATTTTGTCTATTAGTACTCCATCTATTATCATTTTTAATTTTTTTTCTGCATAATTTTTTTGAAATATATATTCTGAACTTAATTTTATTTGATTAAATGACAGGAATGGCAAGGAAGAAGAGGTAAATTATTTTATCCAGTTCTACGACAGATGACGCTCCATCTGGCTCCCTCCCCATAACATCTGAGGCACTAGCTGCCGACACCCCTGCACCATCTCCCCCTGCACCATCTCTCACACCATCTGTGGATGTCCCAGTAGAGGATGAGTCGTCGACTCCCCCTTCAAGAGCCTCAGCAGTGGGGAAGCGACGCACCCCTTCCAGTTCATCCCAGATATACTGGAGTGTCACTATCATAGGTACAAATTTTAATTAAATAAATTTATTTCATTTTGTGTATACTAATTGTTTGCTCATTGAAGATGAAAAAAATGAAACCGTGGAGAAAAACATAAAAAGTTCAGATGTTTGGAATATGAATGGCAAGAAGATTGTTGTGCCATTTGATTCTTACAGGGTCCCTACGGATGATGTCATGGGGTTACTTGGCCGGATTCTTGGCCAGCTTGCAGTGGAGCCCATTTCCCTTCCCATTTCATATGACGATTGGAGAAATATTCCTCCAAGCTAGAAAATGAAGTGTTTGATTCTCAAATAATGGTAAATTTATTACATTATGGTTTAATTGAATGTCATGTTACTAATATGTTCAAAATGAATTTCATTATATAGATGTTCTTCCACTTTACCGTTGTTGATGTGATAGCACAAAAGTGTACGTTGAAAAATCTAGGTAAGAAGTGGAAAGATTTTAAATCGAGATTATGGTGTGATGTCAACGATGCTTTGTTGACCACGCTGCAAATGTATGAGAAGCTACCCAGTGGGGTACCGAAAGAGCAGTGGAAAGTGTTTGTTGATAGGCATTGGGATCTGAAGCGGATGGTATTGAAATATATATATTATTATATTATCCTCATTTTACATTTATACATGTATATGAAAAGGACATGACATTCAATACATTAGTATTAAATTGAATTTTATTTATTTCAAGATCTCTCAAGACAGAATGCGTCAAACCGAGCGAAGCAAGTCATCCCACAGACTGCAGGCTCAAATTTTTTTTCTAGAAGTCGAGCGACATTGGTAATCTTTTAATTAGTTTAAATATTTATAAGACAATATTATCTGTTTAATATATTGAATTGTTGATTTATCTTTGATTAATGAAGTCACAGAGTTTAGGCCATGAAGCATCCAGAACTGAACTATGGTTGGATGTTCACAAGAAATTAGATGGATGTTTTGTTAATGAGCATGCTAAAGAAGTTGGGGTATGAAGTCAATTTTTTATCATAATAACTTATTATCAGTTTTTACTGTGTTAATATATATTTATATTTGATTTATAGGTCAAAATTAAAGAACTATTGGATGCCAATCCTGCGCATTCCTACCCTGTCTCCTAGGATGACCCAATTGCTAAAGTCCTTGGGAAGGAGCATCCTGGGAGAGTGCGCGGGATGGGTTTGGGACCCATTCCATCTGAGGTTTTTAGTAGGACACTGGGGATAACTGCTACATCTACTCCTGACTTTAGTCAGCCCATACCCGGAGATGCTAAGAAAGAGATTGTTTCTTTACGAAACACAGTTCACCAGCAGGGGGATCAGATATCTACATTGCAGAAAGAGTTGACTAAAATACGTTAGTAGATGAGCAGATATGCCTCTGGTGGGAGTGCATCGAGTGGTGGTATGTAGGTAAATCATAGAAAATCAAAATCATTTAGTTTTCTAACGTTCAATGGTTTTAAGTTTTAATATAAATATGCAACCATATTTAATTTTCAATATAATGTTCTTACATGTGACAAAAAAAGTGGAAATGAAGGTGGAGAGGGTGACGATGCATCATCGGACCCTGAGTAGTTGTATTATTGACGTGTGAACAAAAATGGAAATAGTTGGTTTGTATATGTAACATTTTTGGCACATAGTTGCCACCACACATTTTCATGTCCTAAAATTTCCTTGATTTCTCATGTTTCTTTTTATGCATTTTATTGATTTTTGATGTTTCTTTTTATGTCTTCATTTATCAAGTGTGGTATACATCATTCCATTTAGGTCTGTGTTTGAATTGGTAGTCGAGATTTTGGATGACTAGGAGTTAAACCCATTGTTGATGTGTTGAACAAATTGGGTCATTTCATAGTGATCAAGGGGATAGTGTTATGGAAACTTTGGTGAGTCCCATTGTTGATGTGTTGAACAAATTAGGTCATTTCTTGTTAAATATGAAATTATAAATAGTAATGAAAGAATTCATGTGGTATAGAGTTAGATTTTAAATTCAAGTGGTGTAAAATCCATATATAAAGTATTCAATGCTATCAATCAAAATATGGTGATAAAAAGTGACATTAGAACATATAAAGTGGTATCCAATTGAGGATATGGAAGAAGATAGATTGATGGATACCACTGGAGTTATTAACTTAAGTTCTTGTTTCTTATATTAAATTCTAGATCATTAGGTTTAAAGGATTTATTTATAACTAATTTCCAAGTTGTAAATTCACTCACTAAAAATCTATAATAAAATGAAGCTATATGTGAAAGAGGTTTTGAGATTAAAAGAAAATTTAGATTTTTTTAAGACAAGTGACATCAAGCACGGAGATATAACGAGGAGTAAAGGATGAGGTTAAACTAATGTTAAATAAAGATAAAAGTTTAGTGATAAAATGAAAACTTAGCAGCTGAATACAACCCTCAAGTGGTGAACATATTCGAGAGGTTTGGAGGTTAATTTACATGCAGTTGTAAGAGATAAAAGTTTCTAAAATAAAATCAACAAGAGGATGAAGTTTTATGTAGAATTGCTTCATAGAGTGGTACTTTCTTGATATTACATGGTGTTCAAAGGATGAATTTAGAGTTCTTCTAGTTGGTTATTTATAGTGTGTCTGCCTCTATCATGACATAAGGACCTAGAGGTCAATTTATAATGGTTCTTCCTTGGGTGACGTTATGCTGTAGTTTTTTTTTCATATTGCGACCTTCCTCAATGATATTGATTTAAAGATTTTTAACCATTTATCAGAGGGATTGTACAGTGGATTGGATTTGGTTTTTATGAAAAATAACTATGTTTTAGGTTGATTAAGGCTCCCCTCATGTGTTTTAGGTCACCATATTATTTTTCTCCTTCATTACACAATAGGCATCATATATTTGGTTGAGGTAGAATATTTCTAAACTTATCTTCTATCTTTAGGAATAAATTGTTTGACTATCCTACTAAGAACATTTCCAAGGGTCCTATATTATTATTTTTATATGTGTTTGGTTATGACTACTTTATTACTCATGGTTATGAGGAATGGGAACATGGAAGAACACTCTTTAAAGAAGAACAAACTAAATAAAGATAGTAAACTAGTTAAGATTAAATTAGAAGGGAAAAGTGAGTCACTTGTACTTTATGGATTTTCATGATATTACTATGCGTTGAATCTTATTGATTAATAATTGATGTTATGGATTACTTCTTGTTGATATGATATGTGATTCCTTCTTATTGATCCCCATGTTGGGTGTTGTTTCTTACGTTGTTCTTAGTTGGTTTATATTTTTGGTTTTATTTGTTTTTCAGGGCAGTGGTGCAGCAGAAGCAAAGAATTATTATTTTTATTTTGGGTAGCTTTTTGCGGCGGTTTTAACCGCCGCAAAATTTATATTGGAGGCAGTTTAAACCACCGCTAAACTGTGAAAACCGCCGCTAAATGTAAAATAAAATTTACATCTAGCGGCGGTTATAACCCCCGCTAAATAGGAAAATCGTGGCTGCCTCATTCCGCGGTGGTTCCCGTGACTTTAGCGGCAGTTTTACAGCCACTGGAATTTGAGTTTATTAGTGGCGGTTATAACTACCGTGAATAAAGTGATATCCAGGGCTCGTAAAACTGCCGCTAAATTTAGGAAAACCATCGAAAAATGAGGTAGCTACGACGCTTTCCTGAAACCTCCGCTAAATGAAAGTAATCGCCGCTAATAGATTGGCGACACCCTATTAGGCGGCGGTTTCTGTAAACCGCTGCCAAACAATATAGTGGTGGTTTAAACCACCGCTAAACGCAAAAAAACCACCGCTAAACGGCGATTCTGTTGTAGTGTCAACCTCACCTTTAATTCCTTAAATGATATTTGAGACATTTTATTCAAACTTAAAACCCTTATGGGACAAATCTGTCACAGGGGATGTAATCTTGGAGAAATACTAAACAAAATTCTAGTAATAATCATCCATACCCATGATGATCTGAATCTCAAAAACATTCTTAGGTTTATCCAATGACATCACCATATGAATCTTTTTAGGATCAATTGAGATACCTCTATGAGAAACAACATCGACTAGGAACTTCACTTCTTGGATGAAAAACTAAAATTTATAAATTTTTCATACAAACACTATTATTTCAAAGTTTCAATAACCATATACAGATGACCCCTATATTATTTTTACACTTGGTTTACACCAAAATATCATCCAAAAAGAGTAACCATGAAAGAGTTTAGAAACTGACGAAATATCCAGTTCATCATTATTATAAATTCCACTGGAGTTTTAGTATGACCAAATGACATAACAAAATACTTATAATGTATATACCTACTCTTGATCTTTATATTAGGAATATATTACTCTCACACTCTTAAATTATGGAACCCTAATTGTAGATAAATATTATAAAACCACATGGATTCCCAGAGTTGATAAAAAAATCATCAATCCAAGGAAACTGATACTTGTTCTTAATAGTCACATGATTAATATTTCGATAGTCAAAAAAGAGTTGGAGGCTTCTATATAACTTCTTTATAAAGGTAATTGGTGAAGCCCAAGGTGGCACACTTTGATGAATAAATCCTTTGGAATCAATATCATCAAGATGAATTTTAGGCTCCTTCAACTCAGTGGGTTCAATATTATAAGATGGACATGAGACAATACTCATCCCTAGAATCAAGTCAATAGTAAAATCGACCTCTCACTTGGGCAGTAACATAAAAAAATCATCAGGAAAGACTTCAGGGTACTCATTCACTATGGAAGGAAGTGGACCACTTAAATTCTGGTCGATGGCATCAATAAATATATTAGATAATTTGAATGAGTTCATTCTAGCCTCAGGAACAAAAAGCCCTACTCTCCTGGATTTTGGACCCCACTCACCTTAAAATACATGAGTAACCCAATAAGAAGATAGACACTAAACTCGACAATGATAAGAATCAATATTATCTTTAAAACTAACCATCCAATTCATTCGAATTATGTGGTTGAAGATATCAAGATCAAGAACTAGGAAATACCACATGACCTCAAGGTAGATGATCATAACCTAACACTCAAAAAATTCAAAACCTCATTCTTTTCTCATTCCCAAGGGAGTGGATAAATCCATCATAAAAGGCATAATATTTAAGCTTAAATATTACACATCAATCTTATTAGATGATGTAAAAGAATGATATGCACCTATATCAAACAAGTATAGGGATATAAAGGATAAAATAAGCATTGTACCTATCACAATAGCTATCCCCACTTTAGATTCATCTGGTGCATACTCCACTATATAAAGAAATTTGGCCTCAGGCCCTCCCTAAAATTTATTCACTTCTTGGGTACCCCCATCTACATGATAATGCAATCTATAAATTTTTTTTATATTCATCTAAGCATGGGTGAATTTAGTATGGGTGGATCTATCTCTACTACTAGGGGATAATTTTCTGAAAAAAATTATTAAGGTGACCAGACTATCCACAATGATGAAAAATCCTTGGTGATACCATAAATTCAGGCTTTTTTATTGCTATTACTTACACATTGGAATCAAACCACCTTGTGTTGTCTCAAAGAATCCCCAATAACCAATACAGATGTAAACTAAGCACCCTTACTATGATTCCTTTTTTGGCTAGATGACACAACCTAGCTATCCCCCACTACAAAGAAACTCCACTAAGGCCCATCTTTCAGGATGAGTCTACCTCATCCATAATGACTTTATCAACTACTTCATTAAAGGTCAGAAGGAACATGAGTATAAATTTTAATGGAATCATGGGATTTAGAATCATCTCAAACTGTCTATCCTTGAGGTAGTCATTAGTGAAAAATTATGGATATATTTGAACCAACATGGTGAGATGAGTAGAATAATCTATCATAGAATGGTCTCCTTATTTCATGGTCATAAATTTCCATTCCTTCTCTATACACAACATATCAGGATAGAATTTATAATCAGAGGCCTTCTTGAAAGTGGTCCAAGTAAGGTACTTGTGTAATTTAGCTTGCACAATGAAATCCCACCACTTAATTTCATTTCATTCAATTATATAAGTGAAAAATCCCACTTTAGAGTACATTAGAGTCTAAAAATTAGTAAATCCTTTCTATTCTTACAATACATTCCTTGAGTTCATGGGTTACTTTATCACCATAGAAGATTTGTGTATTTTTTGGGTAAAATAAAAAGTATAATCCACTTCCCATTTCAGATTTTCACCTATAACACCTCAAGATTTTACAACACACACACACATTACCTTTAAATAAATATAATGTGTTTTTTAACTTTCTCCACATGCATCACCAAATTAAGATGAACCACAAAACCTTTTATTGAAATTAATATAATCATTGTAAAATAGATATAGAATTAGTGGGTGTAAAGAAGGGTAAATGTATTAGAAAATTTATATAGAAATAAAAACAATGGTAACAAATTAATAAATTCAATTGGTATAGCTAAATATAAAATAAATCATTTTATGTATAAAATATGTTTTCCTAAAGAAAATTACATTTTTATATGCTATATATTTTATTATATTATGATTAAATAATTATTTTAATGGTTTTTTAATAATATATAAAATAAAATAAATTAATATCAGTCCAATATTTTTTACTAAGAAATAAATAAATTTATTTAATTCCTTGAATATTTCTTTTCTTAAAATTGTTTTATGCTCGTATATATTATTATTTTTAAAACATTGTATAACTTTTATAAAATAATTTTAATTGATATCTTTTAAATTATAACACCAATATGATGTTTAAAATTAAATTAAAATAAATTAACACTCAATGAAATTTATGTTAAATAATCTTAAGAAAATTTAATGATTAAAATGTCACTTTCTATAAAAATGGATTTTCTACACATTATATGTTTTAAGTCAAAAGATAATTTTCTCATATTTATAAATTTAATGTGGTTAAATGGATCCAAAATATATATTAATAATGTTAAATTTTTCTAAGAAGTGTCATACTAAATATTTATTGATAAAATAATTACCATGATTAATATTTAATCAAGATTAATCAGTGTTAAAATGGGTAATCTAATGTGACCCAATTTTGAGTAAATAAACTTGAATTTTGGACCTTCTAGAAAAAAATTTGGTTGGTTGGAAGTTCAATTCCAAATGTCTCAACAACATTTCTTGACCTAATTCAATTGACTAACCAGACCCACCTAATCCCCATGTGACACCATTCTTATCCCTTACCAAACTTTAGTTTCTAGGAAAAATTCCCTCTTTATCACTTATAAAAGGTGATCACTCTCACCTATTATCTCATATATTTCCACCCAAAGGAATTTATTATGAAATTTAATACCCTCTAACTCTCTATATCCCTACTAAGGAGTTCCTAAGGTTTTAAGGAATCATCTAAATATTTAAGAAGCTCTTAGCAAGGTAAGGGTTCTACTTCTCCTCCTTTTGATTCAAGTAATTATTTTACGATAAGTATTTTTATTCCCATATTAATTTGATTAAATGTGTCTATAATAAATAATTTACTGTCCAAATGACGTTATGTTGATGAGATAATATCCTTATCTCTCATTAAACCCATTTGATAATGCTTTTTGTATAACCGTAATGCTGTCAAAATCACTCCTTGATTTTCTCTATCATATTTTTATGTTTTAAGACTTTTGATTTACATGTTGTTATAATTCCATGTGTTTATAATAAATAATTAAAAATTATTCCCTATTTATGATACTATACCCTTCTCTCTCATTATACCCATTATATAATCCATTTTGTATACTTGCCAAGATACTGAAATCATTCCTTCATTTTCCATGACATATCTTCTTATTATAAATTCCCAACTATAATATAATACAAGGGTATCCATATAGATGTAATATTATTTTATTTATATGGGAAACCCATGTTTAGAAAACTCATTTCCTACTCATGGGTTAAAACGGAACATTCCTATGATCTTTGATTGATGTGGCACATATAATGATAGATATATGAAGGGTGAATCCTGATAACACTCCAATAAATTGGGTAAAGAATTAATCTCTAGAGTTGACATGTTCATGATACCTTGTAAGCATTCCTAAGTAATGTTTTGTAATACCTTAGTGAATAACCTTGGTAATAGTATTTTACGACACCTTATTGATAAACTTTGGTGATATGCTTATGAATGATTAATGTTTTTGTTGTAGCCACATTTCCATGTTATGCCTCATGTGCATATGATCATGTTATGCGTCATGTTGTTATGATCATGTTATGAATCTTGTACTTATGTTAATGTTCTTATATTATGCCTCAAATTTTACCCATGATGTTTATTTATGCACCAATTTCATTTTTTATCCCTTACTGGGATTTATGATCACCCCTTTATTTTCACAATGTCCCCAGGAAATCTTATCCAGTGAGATGATCTATGATGGAATAATAAAGGACTATTTCAAGAGAGTTAAATTTTTTTATATTTTCTTATGTGATCCATTCATTCTATTTACTATGAACCTAGTTTACAAGACACTAAACCTCAAAAGTTCTGGATGAAATAATTAGTTTAATAATTTTGTTAAGGAATTATGTTTAAAACTATGTATGAAATTGTGGGTTGTTATAGTTGGTATCTGAGAAGGGTTTAGTTATTTGGGGGAATTAGGACTATAAAAACCTAGTAAAAACCTTAGGGATAAGTATAAGTATAGAAAAACATCCCTAAATTTTGGTTAAGTATAGAGTATGTGGTTTACTAAGAAAATACATCCCTGTATAGATACTAGGAATTGGATGCGACTATAGAATAAATGAAACTAGGGGTAATCACCTTGTAAAAGGCTGGTTGAGCATTGAATCGATCTTCACTCTAGTGAAATCTGATCAATCCTAAGCCTACACACCTATCTAGACACTCCCGAGGGATATGTTGTGGTTATCTTATTATGTTTTACAAACCATTATGAAGGATGTGAAACTAATGTAATTATTTATCCTTATTAGTAAGAAAAGATTAAATTATATGATATTAGAAGTTTAATATTTGAAAATATTTAGGATTAAAATTCCTTTTATAATTTAAAATGATCCATTCTAATAACCATTTTCTCTTTTAAGTTATCTTCTTTTAAAAAATAGTAGTAAATTGAAGAACCCTAAATGGATGAAATGGGAAATACAACAATGAACTTCCCAATTTGGTGAATGTCAGAGTTGAAAAATTCATGGTGATATTAAATCATCTATTTTAAGTTATGAATAATAATAAAAATCACGTTGAGTTTATAGATTCACCAAAGAGGTAACTACTATCCATTAAATCCTTTATGCACCAATAACCACCAATCTTTAGTGGACCCTCCAACCCATTCATTATAGAACAATGGAACAATATTGTAGAAAATATATTTTTCATGATCCATTGTTATAATAAAGAAAATGTTTCCTTAAATATGTACCACATAGAGGGATAAGAAAATCTATGTTGGACATTGATCAAGAAGACATCACTAAATGATGAATTAAATGTTATGTAGTGGGAATAGTTAAGAATATATTTTTTAGAAATTATTTTCCTCAAACATTTTGAATAAAAATCTATAGGGATTTCTTAGATCTTAAAAAAGTTTATAACGAATCATTGGGAAGTTACGAGATGAAATTTACATGGATTATATGATACGATTCAATAATTATCATTTATTTATTAATTCCTTAGTGGAATGAGACCCCATATATGGAAATAATTGGAAATCTAAGACTTTGAAAGATACAAGGTGATAGTACAGTATGATCTCAAATTTGAAATGAAATTAGTAGACATTTAGTGGTCTCATGGGTAGAATTATAAGAAGATAAGGATGGAGTAAAATTTCATAAATAAATTTTATAATGAAAAGGAATTAAAGAAACTACAAGTGTGGGAAGAATCACTTGGGGAATTTTCTCCAAGGAAGTGGGAAATGTTACAAATTTGGAAAGAATAGCATCATCGTTCAAAATAATTAGGGAAATTAAAATCCAAAAAAACCAAAAAAATAAGAAAAATTAAATATGGTGGAAGATTTTCCTATAGTGAAATGATTCAAGTGTAGAGATCATCGAAACGTCGATAATCAGTGTCTAAATTTTAGAATGATAGAGGGAAACCAAAATCAACCCCAAAAAAGGCCAAGGGACCAAGGATATTTTTTATCATTAAAGATAAATTTGAGGATCTAAATAATGTGGTGGCAAGAACACTTATATATCTTGCCTTTAAATAAATATAATGTGTTGGTTAACTTTATCCACACACATCACCAAACTAAGACGAACCACGACACCTTTTATTAAAATTAATACAACTATTTTAAAGTAGCCATAGGATTGAAAGTTGTAAATAAGGTTAATTGTATTATGAAATTTATATAGATATAAAAATAATAGTAATGAATTAATAAATTCAATTCATATAGCTAAATGACTAATAAATCATTTTATACGTAAAATATGTTTTTACTAAAAAATTTCCATTATATATGCTATGAATTTTATTATATTATGATTAAATAATTATTTTAATGAATTTTTTTAAGAATATATACAATAAAATATGTTAACACCTATCTAATAGTTTTTAATAAGTAATTAATAACTTTATTTTATTCTTGTAATTTTTTTTTAAAATTATTTTATGCGTGTATATTTTATTATTTTTGAAATATTGTAAATTTTTTATAAAATAATTTAAATTTATATTTTTAAACAATGAAAATAATATGATGTTTAAAATTAAATTCAATTAAATTAACAATCATTATAAATTTATATTAAATAATATTAAGAGCACTCAATGATTAAAAAATTATTTTCTATAAAAACTGTTTTTCTATACATTATATGTTTTAATTTAAATGTTAATTTTATAATATTTAGAAATTAAATTAAGTTAAATGGATCCAAAATTAAGATTTATAATAGATAAATTTGATAATAAGGGTCATATTATATTTTTAGTGATAAAAAATTACCATGATTAATATTTAATCAAGATTAATAAGTGTTAAAATGGGTAATCTAATGTGACCTGATTTTTACTAAATAAACCTGACTTTTGGACCTTATAAAATAATTTTTTTCGTTAGTAGGTTAATAAAATATGTATTAATAATATTTACCCACCCAATTCACCTAACTCACCAAACCCCCCTACCGCCCATGTGATTCCAATCTTACCCCTCACCTAACTTTAATTTCCATGAAAAATCCCCTCTTTTTCACCCATTAAAGAAGATCACTACCAACCATTATCTAACCCCTCTCCATCCAAATATAATTGAAAATGAAGTTTTATTACCTCTACCTCTATATATCCCTCCCAAGGAGTTCCAAAGGTTACAAGGAGTCCACCCAATATTAAAGAAGCTACTTAGAAAGATAAGGGTTCTCCTCCTCCTCATTTTGATTCAAGTACTTCTTTTCTAATAAGACCTTTTTATTTCCATATTATTGTGCTTCCATGTGCTCATAATCAATACTTTACTATCCAAATTATGAACCATTGATGATATATTACACTTATCTACTGTTAAACCCATTCCATAATCCTTTTTTTATAGTCATATTTTCATGTCATATTTTCTATGTTGTAAGAATTTTTATTTACATGTGATTATGGTTCCATGTGTTCATAATCAATCCTTTAATTTCTATATGATTACCTATTTCTAAAATATTACCCTTATCTATCATTAGACACATTCCATGTCTATTTTTGTATATGCTTCATGCTACTAAAATAATTCCTTGATTTTTCATAACACATATTCATGTTGTGAATACCAAAGTCTAATATTATGAAAGGGATTGTCTGGATTACCTTTTTCTAGTAAATTAGGGTTGACTAGAGAGTTTTACTTTGGGAATTTCCCTGTAGTCCCTTCCTTATAATTTTAACAGATCCTTTTAAGAGGCATTATCTATTAAAGACAAGAGATAACACCTGATTATCTTGGGATTACATCTCTAAATCAAAATATAAACTTCAAGAATCCATATTAAATACCATAAAAAATAATTATTTATGAATATATAATAAAAAATGGATAGACATGTAAAGTTTCATCTAAATAAACCCTAAATCAAGCTCATATATTGATGAAAAACCCCTAACCACCCATGGTAATTTAGAGTTTGATACAAAAGTGAGATAGATAGGAACCCTTCCGCACTTCGTACCCAAGTTGTGATGGTCCTAACTCCAGTCTACCAGCAAAACTAGAAAAATATTTTCCTCTCAAACCATTTTTTAAAAAACCAACCAGAGTTTACCCAACATGTCACATAATATGGTCTTTTATAAGTCTTGAAGTTTATTCCTAATCACCATGGGTTGTAAACAACCACCTGGGTATAGAAAAAACCATGGGAATGATTTCACCCTAAAAACATAAAAAAATATGTATCATGTATAACAAGATATATATAAAAAATTAAAGTACACTATGTAATAATATGTACACAACCATGAGATATAACAAAACTAGACATAAGGCTAATCCTAGAAAAAACAAGTTCAAGAGAAAAACCAAGTTTCCATGTGACCATCTATCACCACCATCACAAACCACCATGAAGTGACACCAACCACGAGAAGTCAACAAGCTACATGAAATTCTTCCCTTTACCTATATCTTGAAAAACCAAGTTTGCATATTTCCAATGGTATATTCCCAATGGAATACTCCAAATTTCATATGTCTAGTGTGAGGAAAACGCCTAGTAGGATACCACCATGAATCTATACAATGTATAATAACATAAAACCATTATTTATAGCTTTAAAATAAATAAGTTTCATAAATAAATATAATTTGAAAACATTTTTCATAAAACATCCTTTGGTTTTAATTTTATACAATCCATATTCAAATCCATGAGAATATGGAAATAAACATGTATAATTACATAGAGGGAAATAATAAAAACTATCCATATCAAATCAAAATATATACACATGAGCAACTAAATCATGAAACATCACTATCTTGAAGAAAACCAAACACAGATCACAAAGCAGAAATGGGCTCTAGCCTATGGAAATATGTAACTAAGACACACAAGGAACACTTTCCAATGAGAATGTGAATCCTAATGATACTATGTCCTACCACTTTCTATTAATATCACAACTAAAACCGCTAGTGGTTCACACTCACCAAGGTTTTCATATTTCCATAAATTGATACTCCTGAGGTTCCAATGTGTAATGTTTTCTCAAACTAATCAAATAAATCATACTCACAATTTTATAAAACATTTATACAATTAAATAATTACCTCTCACATTCTTGAAAATCCATTTTATATTTAAAACCATCTTTGAGGAATTTCCTCGAACACATCAAGTGTGTTAATCTTTTTTTAAATAAAAAACCATTTAAAACTATTTCCCTTGTCAAAAAGGTGAAATTTTATAGAACAACCATCATAGAAATTAAATCAAATTTTTTTAAAAGCCAAACCAAATTAAAACACAAGAACTATAAATTGTTCCCTGAGAAAGAACCATTTAATATAGACACTCACCTATCCAACAAAGGAAACTTATTAAACATCGAAAATAATGATTGGAAACAGAGAAACTAAGATCCTCATAAGACTAGATCAAAAAATATAGTCTTGATAAAGAAGGGATCACCCTAAGATTCTTCTTGATGAAGGAATAATAATAACATCCAAAACCCTTCTCAAAATTGACTAGACTAGAAACCCTAACAAGAGGAGGAGGTTGAATGAATTAATAGTGGTGAAATTGAGTTAAAAATGGAATAAAAATCCCCAATTAAGAATCGCGCACATATTTATTAATATGTGTAACTTTCCCCATAAGAACAAATGCTTAATCATCCGTTTAAAATTCTAAAACAATAGTTACCATGACATAGTGGCACCCACCATGGCCATGGTGACCTTGATCACACCAAGACCAGAAATCCTCACATGGAGACTCTCCATGGTATGGTGTAAAAACTATATATATTTTGGACTGACCACACCCTCCACCATGGTGTGGTGGTGTCCATTTATTTTTCAGTCCATAGGAAGACCCCTGATACCCCACACCTGAGTCTATTCACCACCATAGGTGTGTTGGCTCTGCCTATGTCACATAAGAAAGTTCTAAGCATAAAATGGCTTACACCATAGTTGGTCCTTCTTGTGGTGCACTTAAAAATACCCAAAAGTCACCATAAGACACTTGCACCATTAAATACTTACTCAAAACTATTAGAACCCTAAGAAAGGAAAAATAATCCAAAAATAAAACATACCCGTGACCTTGAGTGTGTCATATAAATTGGGAGATATTTTGAAGACTTGTTATGGATTAAAACATTAGTTATATAGTGGGAAACATTTCCATTATTTGAAAAATAAATAGGTTTCATTATTTATTTTTTTCCTAATTCTATAAAAATCTAAACCTAAAAGACATAAGGAATGTATTATATTTCATTATTTTATTTAAGTCATGTAATTATGATATGATCACATCCATGGGCTATCATAGTTGGTATCAGAGAAATATTTAGACAAATTTAGATATTAGGATGTTATCAGTTGAGGATATAAATGTCATCAAGGGGTGATAAGTCAAGGTTGACCATTATTTCAAAGGTATAGATAAACATTTATGTTATTTCATGTAATATTGAATATTTTAGATACCAAGATAAGATAAAATTTCTGAAAACCATAGGGATAATATTAAGGTATAAGTCTATGCATAGGATAACATCCCAAAGTTTTAGTCAAGTAGAGATTGTGTGGCTATCCTAGAAGTTACATCCCTTTCTGAATACTATCAAGTGGATGTGGATATGAAACTAATGAACTTAGGGGTAATAAACCTAAAAAAGTCTTTTTTATTATCAAATCAATATTCACTTTGTTTTATGATTATTGGGCCTAAAACTACACACTTTTCTAGACACTCGTGAGGGATATTCATTGGTTAATCACATTATATTTACAAGATATTATAAAGGATTTATTATGAAAATGAATTAGGTTTAGTAATTTGAAAAAACCCTACCTAAAGAAAAATTAGATTTAACTGAGAGTTATTTAGGTTGAAATTAAAGTTAATGTAACAATTTATAATAGTAAAATATTTTGAGTTTGAAATTTTTAGGTAATTATTGTATAATATTTATCTTGTGGCATTAATCACTCATATTAACTTCTTTTGGTTCTAGTAATGGTTGAATCCTAAAGGAATAAAGTTAATAAATGATTTCATGGATAATGTGAATATTTTCCTAATGAGTAACCAAATTGGATAAGAATTCAAGTGAGAAACCCTGTGATTATGATGAACCAACTATTAAGAATAATTATTAACAATGTAAACATAGTTGAATTCCCAAACAAACCAAAAAAGATAAGGATGAAGTCTTATAGAAGTTCAAGTGAAAAATATGATGATGGAAATAATTTTCAATTTATTATATGTAAAAAATGTGTGAAAAAGCATCAAGAAAAATGTCTAAAAGGAACTGGGAAAATTTTTATGTGTGAAAAAGGAGGTCATAGAGCAATTAGTTTCAGAGAAAAAAATGAATGGTTCAGCTGACATGATTAAAGGAATAAGTTCATCCTAAAGTACCACTGATAATTCACAATCTTAAATTTGGGAAACTTGGAAATTATCTAATTAAATTCCCTAATACAATGGATAATAGGGATAATAGGCACCAATAAATTCTAAGATAAGGTAAATCCCATTCAACCAAAAATACAAAAGTGGATTCTGAAAATGATATGGAATGAGGAACACAAATCACTCACTCAATAAATTTGAGTGTTGTATTCATATCTTGTTCAACCTACTACTTTGTACCTTGGAACACAAAATCACCACCACGATGAATTATTAATAAAAGATTTTAGTGATACGATTATTGTATCCCAAGTATATAACTACTCTCTAATAGATGTTTATAGAAATTTACTTCCAATAAAATCCCATTATCCTTGATTTAGTCAAATTCGATGTGATCTAGATTGGATCTTTTGACATAGTTCCTAGGATAATTACTATGATAGGAAAATATCATCAAAAAATAAACCCATGATCACCTATTAATATAAGGCTGACTATGAAATCCCTATGAAAAATTAATCCCAATATAGTGGGGTATTTATCACAAATGTTAAAAGGAAAAAAACTCAAATTTAGTTATATTCCAATTATGATGGAAAATAAGAGTTCACTAATCATACCAAGGATAGTGAGGAAGAAAAATCATTATAAATTAAATTTGGAGTCATGACTATTTTATGAATACCCTTAACTATTTCCATAGTTAGGAATAATTAAAATTATTAGGATGCAATTTATTTAATGGGGTATATCAAAAAATAACTCATGTAATCCATCAATCAAATAACTAAATTGGTCCAAGACTTACCCAAGGTGTGTTCCTGATCACCTTGGGCTAGAATCTATCACCAAGATCTCAGAACATAATCATTGGGAATGATTTAACCATTGAATAAATAACCAGAACAATAAATTAACATCCATATTCGAGTAGACAATATAAATAAAAATAATTGACTGGATACTAAATAATAATAAAGAAATAACCCAAATAAACATTCAAGGAACATAAATGAATTAAAAACAACTCCTCATAAGCATATAGGATAAATGGCTAGTACATACACAACCTAAAAGGGAAAATAAATAAAACTGATACCCAAAATATCCATGTGCCGATGGACACACTCCATATCACATGCCAAAAATCTATAAAAACATAAAACCCAACTCAAATGAGTCCCAAGACAAGGAATCTGAAACAAAACCATAATAACTACATATACTGAGTGGTATATATAGGGTGTGAAAGAAACCAAGCCCAGTAGGTAAGCACCCCAAACTTTGTATATTTCCTTACAAAAGAAAATACATTTTATGCTAGTTTTAAAATAACACCATTGAAAATAGGGTTTCAACCCATAATTATAAAAAATACAAATTAGACACATACATTTTACACAATTATTTTATTTGGATTAAATGAAAACAATAACTTGAAATAACCTTTTTCTGGCCTCAAACACTCTTTCTAAACCTACCCGTATTAGAAAAGAAATAAGGTTGGAGTCAAAAATTTTTTTAAACAACTTTTATAAAATCCCAAGTTTTTTAAAGGAAACACTATATTTTATAACATATAAGATATTTCCCATCAAGCTTAAATAAAAAACTAAATATTATTATTTAAATGTGACCATTATAAACTAGCTATTAAATTGGTGGGAGTAAATATGATTAAATAATTTATGAAATAAATATAAAGGTATTAATCTATATAAATTTATTTAAAAATGTTTATACAATAATCACTTAATATTTAGAAAATTCATTTTATTCTTCAAGAACATATTTTATTTAAAAATAATTTTTATTAGTTTTTATGTAAAAATAATATAATTAATTTCTAGAACTTTTATAAAATTTATTTTATAAAATGAAATTAATTTTTGAAATCATCACATAAAAATTAACCTATGTTGAATATTTTATAATTTTTTGAAAAGTTTTATTTTTCATTGAATAGTGAAAAATACTCATTTTTTTGAAAATTATATTTTTCAAGTATTTACAAATTAAAATTCATATTTTTATTATTTTTAAAATTTAATATGATTATTTTTATTTAAAATAAGTCAATTATAGTTTTTTAAATGGATCTTATACTTGTATCTATCATAAAACATTTTATATTTTAAAAAGAGAATTTTTCTGAAAAACATTTTTCATTGAGTTTTGATGGTTTAATTTTAAATTAAATTATTCAACTTAGGCATTTTTGATTTTGAAAAATAGATTCTATATTTGGAATACTTTGGTGAAAATTTAGTAAATAGGTCAATTTTAATTTTTCTCAACATGAATATTAAAGTTAGTAATTTTATTACAACTCTTGTGGGTAAATCAGGTAAATTAGGTTAAAAATAAATTGATAAGAACCATAAAATGAACAAAAAACTTATCTAAATATTATTTAATGATTATATATCAATAATAATCAGTCTAGGGTATAATTTATGACTTTTATGTCCACTTTTATGATATTATGACCTTTATAGTATTTTATTTAAAGAAAAGTCAAACATGTCACACTCTTATTTTTAATAAGTGTAATATTTTTAATATGGTGATATCAAAAGAATATGTTCAAATATAAATATTATTTTCAAATATAAAATATTTATCTTCACAATGGTAATTTATTTTTAAATTTTTTTGAGGAAATAATCAACTTAAATGCTTACACAACATTGATGCAATATTTATTAAATTATTTAAAAATCAAATAAATGATATTAAAAATATTATAATAAATATAATTTTAGATAAATAACGAGACAAAAAATTTGATATATCACCATAAAATATTAGGTATATAATATTTTTTTTGAATTATAAGTATTTTGTTTATATTATTAAAGTCAAAGTAATGAATATTTCTAAAAATCAACATTATTAATATTTTATAAAAAATAATATTTTATTAAATGATATGAAATTTATAAAAATAATATATTCATAAAAATTAATTGTATTTAGTTAATTACACATACCATGGTCCATTTATGGGTATTTTTTTTCATTTTATAGTAACATTATTAATCACAAGAGAGTAGAAAATTTTAATAGAACAGTAATTGTCAAAAGGTTTAATAAGGGGTTAAAACTAAAATATAAGGGTGAGAACATATCCAAAACTTGTGCAACTTTTACTGGATAAATTTTTTTTGGAATTATACTCACCTTATCTTTGAATTAAATAAATTTTAATCCATTTTTGCATAATAAATAATTTTTAATAATTTGATATTTTAAGAAGTTCCAAAAACTCCCCTCACCCCAATTATAAAAGGACACTAATTTCTTCACTAATTTACACCACTTTGATCCATATAGAATGAAAAGACCGTAACTATTCATATTCTAAACATACTTATACAATAGTTTGTCATTTTGGGCCTTCTAAAATAGCAATATTAGGTCCCTTATAAAGTTATTTAAAGGGAGTCCACCGAAGAAGAGGTAACTGTATTTACCAACTATTTCAAGTTTATTTCTTATTCTTCTTCATCATAATGTGTTGAACCATTACTAAAATAATAAAAAAGTATAATAAATACAATGATATTTTATTATAATTATGGGACAACCATATTACATCTCTTTTCCATTCTATGATAAGTGAAAACATTACTCATGTGTACGTACGAATTACCATCTCCACATGGCGATGTAATTCGTTTTTCATCAATAATTTACATGGATGGTAATAAATATGGAACTAATGAGTATATATAATATATATGATAAAAATATGATTTTTTAACTATATTATCATATATACCTTATTACATTCCAATCCTTTGGAGAACTATAACATTGCTCATACATACCTGAGGACTGCCACCTCCATGAAGTGATGTAATCCATTTTTAATTTACATGTTACATGGATAATAATATGGTTAGATTTAATGAATATATACGATATATATGATATTATAATTATTTTTTAAATATTAATTATTATTCACCTTTCTTTCATTCCATTTTTTGAAAAATTAAAACAATGTTCATGCGTATGTACGACCTACCGTGTCCATGAATGATGTCATTCACTTTTGATATATAACTTTTATGAATTACAATAAATACATATATATAAAAATATATATTATATTTATATTATTATAAAAATTCTGAAGATGATATAACCATAATCAAAGTATAAGTACTGAAACTATTGAACCAAATCATACATGAAAAATGAAGTAGTTACCACCCGAAATAATGATTTTAAAAATGAATTGATAATAAATGCATGATAAAATATTATAATTAAATAATATATGGTATTATATATATTGTTATATTTCTTTAATAGATTTATAATAAATATATATTTGTTATACATGAGGTTTTAGTGCTTACAAAGTAAATTGAACCTGATATAGGGGTTTATCATCTCACTTTTACTTCCATAAGATATATGCCATATTCACAACTTATTTATTTTGATGGTGTATATACTACCAATTTGATATATTATATCATTAATATATTTTTATTATATTTTTAATGTTTTATTTGAAGTTATCTATTTCTTTGGGATTACGATTCAAAAGAAACCCAATTGTTAATTGCTTATTTCATAATCTCATTAGTATTCAGGATTGTTTACTTTTAAATCTCAATTGAGGAGTATTTATTTTATATGTCCATGTTTTCTAAAAATATCTTTAAAAATGTATTTACTATTATATAATGATTTTTAGTCATTTTTACTATTGTTTGACTTTTTAAAAATATTTTAAAAGGAATATTCCTATCATTTTCCAAAGAAGGTTCTTTTTATTTTTCTTACAAATGTGTGAAAGGAATTATTTTTTTATTTATACGACATGAACATAATTACCCACCATCATGATGCCTAAATTATTTGAATCTTACTTTAAAATTTATATGGTTCTTTTTGAAAAAATTATTTCTTTATTATGTGGTTGGTTTTTAGATTTTAAAAATTATTTCCAAAGTTAAGGGTATTTTACTCAAGAAATATTTCAGTAATACCTTTAATGTATTTTCATTTATGTCAATATCCTTTATTTAATCATATATTAATTATTTACTTTAATGATACCATTCATCATATTTCTTTGGATGGTTTTTGATCAGTTTGATTGAGAAAATTATTAATATCCCGTATGACTAATACTTCCAATTCAAAAAATTATTGATTTTGTAAGTCATGTTGACTCATTTGTAATATTTATTCCTATGAGGAATACATTGGACTTAGTAAGTGATGGGTGGGGAATGATATATCCCCTCTATGAATTGGTAGGTCTCATAAGACAAACTATCTTGGTTATTTTATGATGCTTTACCCATTTATGTAATATGTCTTGTAATGAGGCCTAAACGACATATTTTAGATATTGGGCATTATAAATTGTATCATTATGAATTCAGTTATTGATTCCCATGTTTTTATTCAAATAGATAGAATATCCATGGATAAGTTACGATATTATGTGATTGTTTTTATGGATTTTTTATCATCCTTTATTCCTACCATATTATGTTCGAGTTATTTTTTAAATTACATGTGTTTCAGTTATTTACCTTTGCATATTGTTTATGCTTATTTATTCATGATAGCTCCTGTTGTACGCATACCCTTACTAAGAATTATTTATTACCCCTTTATTATGTTTCCTTTATCTAGGATTCTATAAAGTGTATTATAATTTATATTACAAGATATTCTCAAGGTAATAATGGTGTACTTAAATAAAATACTATATTATATTTTATGTTTTCAATTATGATATGAAATTTTAGCATGTATATACTTTACCAAGAATAACGAACTATTCTATCCTTTAGGATTTTATTCCTTATATCTAGTTCTAATATAATAAATAAACCACTAACTATAGGCTACTAGGGTCAAGGTTGGTATAGTTAGTGTCAGATGAAGTTTAGTAGATTCCTTGGAAACTTGATTTAGGAAAACATAAATTAAGAAACATAACCCTATGACTGAATTTGAGTATAAGTCTAAGTATAGGATAATATCTTAAATATTAGTAGGTTAAAGATTATATATTTTTCCACCATGATTATTATTTTTTATAATACTCCGTTTGGTTTTAGTTAATGCTCGGAACTAGGAGGAATGATGATAACATCAAATGTGGTGGACAATGAAGTGATTATGAGCAACCAAATTGGATGATGATTAGAGTAAAAGATATTATGATTATTCATAATCAGTTATTAGTATATATAATTAACAAATTTTATCTTAAACAAATCTCAAAATCACCAGATAAGAGAAGGATGGAGTCTTCTAAGAGCCTATATATTGAAGACCATTTAGGAAAGAAGGACCGATTTCCTTCATTTCAAAAATGTGGAAAGAGAAACCTAAGATAGTGTCAAAAAGAAATTGGAAAATGTTTTATGTGTGGAAATAATGGACAAAAATTAATTAATTTTTGAGGAGAAATAAAACATTCGGTTACATAATGGATAAGAATAATGGTCTCTCTAAGGTATTATCGATGGTTGATTGTTTTAAATGTGGAAAGTATGGGAATTTTAAAAATATATTTATTAGGGGTAAAGCCCATGGAGAGAATTAGAAAGGTTTTATTAGTAATTGATATATCTATAATGATGAATATACTACAAATGACATATGAATGGAAGGAGGTATTAAATAATAAGATGATAAATTCTAGTTAATGGTTTAAGAGTGAAGTGGAATGACTAATGTTCTTATGTTTGGATTTAAGAAATATGTTATAAGATTATTTTATCAATGTAATTATGGTTTAAAAATTATAAAATATATAAGTATTTTACTGAAATGATATTTCCTTAAGGATATGAGAGAATATGTTGAATGTTTCTGATGACCAGGAAAAGTGATTTAGTGGGAAGTTGATCTTTTTAGAAAACACATGTTTGAGGGATGATAACCCTTAACATGTTATTGATGTTGAGATAATAATGATAAAATTATGTTTATGAGATAGTATTAGTGACCATGAAATTGGTTAGTGATTTGATGGTTTATGTAATATTTGTTGGATTTTATTACATGTTTGGGTTTAAGGAATATATTCAACAACATGAGATTTTATTTTTGGAAGCATTCATGTTTTTATGGTGATTAAAGTTATTACCATATTTTAAGAAAATATCTGATCAAGGTATTTTCATGTGACATTAAGTGGAAATTTATGGGGGATTAATGATAAGTTGATAATGGAAATTTTGTGACCTTATTTCTAAAGTCATGAATTTGGTTTGACTTATTTTGGAGGAGCCTTAAGATTGACTACTTATGGAATGAAGTAAGTTGAACTTTGGATATTATTTTTTGTGGTTAAAGTATGATTTATAATTATTTGATAACTTATGATAACCATTTCGAGTTTTGTATGTATTTAGAGGTAGAAGGAATGAATTATGGATATTTGTATTCATTAAAAGTGCTTTAGGCATGAAAATATTCATCCCAAATATTCATTTTCTGGCACAAGAGATGAAGTGGAATAAATCAAATCATAACCAAAGGATATGATTATTCTTAAAACATGGAAAATATAAAGTAATTTTATTTTATTGGATTATTTATATAGATAGTAAAATATCACTTGAATTTATAAAAAAAACCAGAAATAAAAAAACATCATCTTTTTACTTTTCTTATCGAGAAATCAATGGGATTTTAACCCGTCATAGATTTTTGGTTTTGTGGTGGTCAAATTTATTAGGACCATGTTCTATATCACTATATATCAATTATTGGGAGTTATTTTTGTCTTATATATTATTTTTTTCACTTCTCACTTATGTTCTTATACTTGGAAACCTAGTATGAGTTACTCTAGATGACTTTCGTACATCCCTTTTCTCTCTTATCAAGTGGAAGTTTTATCACTCCTTTTAACGATGTGGGATTTCAACAAAGGTATTTTGAAAATTACAACCCTAGATTTCAAACCTGATTTTAAATTATTAGGATTAAATTTCTTAAAGGGGTATATTGTAACATCTTGATATTTTAAAAGGATATACTTTTCTTCATAGCATACATGATAGGCCACTTCGAGCTTAAATGAACAACTAAATATTATTTTTTAAATGTGACTATTATAACCTAGCCATTAAATTGGTGGGTATACATAGGATTAATTAATTCATGAAATTAATATAAATTTATTAATGAATATAAATGTATTGAAACTTTTTTATAAAATAATCAGTTAATTTTTAGTAAAGTCATTTTATTCTTCAAAAATATATTTTCTTCAAAAATGATTTTTTTCTGATTTTTATGTAAAAATAATATAAATAATTTTTGAAACTTTTATAAAATTTATTTTATAAAACTAGCTCCATTTTTTAAATCAAAATATCAAAATTATCCTATGGTGAGAATTTGATAGTTGGCTGAAAAGTTTGATTTTTCAATGAATAGTAAAAAATACTAATTTTTATTGAAAATGATATTTTTCAAGTATTTAAAAATTCAAATTAAAGTTTGGATTTGTTTTAAAATTTAATCATTTAATTTTTATTTAAAATAATTCAATTATTTTTTCATAAATGTATTTTATTTTTGAATTTTTCATGAAAACATTTTATATTTTAAAAAGGGCATTTTGACGAAAAATTGTTTTTCATCACATTTTTACAATTAAATTTTAAATTAGATTACAAAAATTATATATTTTAAATTTTAAAAAATGGATTTCATATTTTTAATAGTTGGGTCAAAATTTAGTAAATATTTCCCTTTTATTTTTTTCAATATGAATAGTAAACTTTGTAATTTTATTACCATGGTAAAGGGTAAATCTGTTAATTTAGGTTGAACATAAAATGATGAGAACGATCAAATAACCCAAAAACTCACATAAATATTATTTTATGGGTCTATATGGACCATATTAATCAAATGGTAGCATTTATAACCCTTTGGGTCCAATTGGATGAGATTATGATCTTTATAGTGTTTTATTTAAATAAATGTCAAACAAGTCACACTCTTGTTTTTAATAAGTATAATATTTTTAATATGGTGTTATCCATAGTATATGATCAAATATAAATATTATTTTGAAATATAAAATATTTATATTCATTATGGTAATTTATTTTTATTTTTTAGTGAAGAAATACTCACCATAAATGCTCACACAATGATGATGTAGTAATTATTTAATTAATGTAAAAATCAAATAAATGATATTAAAAATATTTGAATAAATATAATTTTAGATTGATAATGTAATAAAAAAATTTATAGATTAATATGTCATATTATATATATAATGAAATATTTGGTTTAAATTATAATTATTGTATTGATATTATTAAATTCAAAGTGATGAATAGTTCTAAAAATTGACATTATCACTATTTTATAATAAATAATATTTCATATATGATATAAAATTATAAAAAAATTATATTCATCTAAATTAATTTTATATGGTTAATTAAATCTACCATGGTCCATTTATATGCCTTTTTTCATATTATTATAACATTATTGACCCTTAGATAACAGAAAATTTAATAGTACGGTAATTGTCAAAAGGGTTAACGAGGGTTTAAAACTAAAATATAATGAAGAATACATATCAAAAACTTGTAAAAATTTTGTTGGATTAAATTATTTAGACTTATATTCACCTCAAATTGTAATAATATCAATTTTTATCCATTTTTACTTGATAAATAATTAATATTAAATTAATATTTTAAGAACTTCCAAAAGTGTCCCTCACCTCAATTATAAAAGGAAACTCATTCCTTTGAATATTTATGAAACTTTGATCCATCTATATCAACCAAAACTTACCCATTACTCTTATGAACGTAATTATCCAAATTATTGAGGTTATTTACCTAGAAAAATATCAATCCTAGGTCCCTTAAGCAGAGGTCTAAAGGGATTCCACCGAAGAAGTGGTAATCATCTTTACTGACTCTTTAAAGTTTATTTATTATTCTAATTTATATTAATGTTTTTTATCCTTACTAAAATAAAAAAAATAGTATAATAAATATACTTCTATATTATTATGATTATGATAAAACTATATTACATCTCTCTTACATTAAATGAAAAGCGAAAATATCGCTCGTGCGTACGTACGACTTACCATCTCCACATATCGGTGTAATTTGTTTTTCATCCCCAATTTACATAGATGGTTATAAATGTAAAAATAATTGATGTATATGATATATTTTACACAAATATTATTTTGTAACTATAATATCATATATAATTTCTTTCCTTACAATCCTTTGGAGACCGAAAACGTCGCTCATGTGTACGTGTGGACCACCACCTCCAAGAAGCGACGTGATCTATTTTTATTTACAAATTACATGGATGGTAATAATTTTAAATTTAATGAATATATATGATATAATAATTATTTTGGAAAAATTAATTATTATTCACCTTTATTTTATTCTTTGTATTGAAAAAGGAAAACAACGTTCATGCGTACGTACAACCCACCGTCTCCATGGATAATGTAATTAATTTTTTATATATAACTTTTATGAATTACTATGAATACATATATAATAAATATATATGATATTTATATAATTATTAAAATTTTGGATATTATTAAACCATAATCAAAGTACAAGGATTGAAACTATCGAACCAAATCATATATGAAAAAAGAAGCTGTTACCACCCGAAACAACGATTTTAACCATGAATTGATAATAAACAGGTGATAAAATATTATAAGTAAGTAATATATGGTATGATATATATATGAACATGGTTCTAGAATATATTTATAATAAATCTACATTTATTATATAGGATATTCAAATGCATAAAATGAAGTCAAACCTAAGGTAAGGGTTTCTCCTTTCATTTTTTACTTCTCTAAGACATATTCCATATTCACAACTTACTTATTTTGTGTGGTGTATATGATTAAAATTTTATATATTATATCATTAATCTATTTTTATTCATGTTTTTAAAGTTTAATTTTAATTTATTTCTTTCACGGGGCTTATAATTCAAAAGAAACCCAAGTATTAAGGGTTTATTTAACAATATCATTATTATCCAGGATTGTTTTTATTTATGTATCCAATGAGGAATATTTCTATTCCATATCCATGTTTTCTAAAAATGTTTTTACTACTCTCCAATAATTTTTTAAAGTAATTTTTACCCTTTTTTGACTTTTTAATTTTTTAAAAGGAATATTTCTATCATTTTATAAATAAGGGGTTTTTTTATTTTTCTTACAAAAGTGTGTAAGGAATATTTTTTTACTTACAAATATTGAAAAAAATTTCCAACCATCATGATGAATCAATTATTTGATGCTTTCTTCACAAGATTAAAATTTTATTTTCAAGAAAATGATTTCATTATTACATGCAATGTTTTTATATTTTTAAAATTATTTTCAAAGTAAAGGGTATTTTCCTCAGGAAATATTCAAGTAATATCTTTAAAGTATTTTCATCTATGTCAACATCCTTTGTTGAATATTATGTTCAGGATGTACTCTAATGATACCATTCATAATATTTATTTGGATGTTTTATGATTAGTTTAAATGAGGAAAGTGTTGATATTCAATATGATAATTTCTTCCAATATGGACAATTATTGATTTTGTTAAGGCATGTTGATTTAGTTGAATTATTTATTTATATAAAAAATTAATTTGACTTATTAAGTGACGAGAAGTGACTGCTATATCCCCTTGATGCATCAGTAGGTCTCATGAAAAAAACTAGATTAGGTATTAGCTGAGGCCTTACCCATTTATGTAAGATATCTTGGAATGAGTCCTCGATGGTATATTTCAGATGTCGAACATTATGCATTCCATCATTATGAATTTAATTATTTATGTACATATGACTATTTGATTAGTTAAAATATCCATTAATAATTTATGAACTCATGTGATTTTATATTTATTATTTGATCATCCTTTATTCCTACCCTATTACTCTCAAGTTACTTTTTTAATGGCTGGTGTTTCAGTTATTTACCTTTCCATATTGTTTATACTTATTTATTCATGATAGATTCTGCTACATGCATACCCTTACTAAGCATTAGAGTTTACCTCTTTCACATATTTACTTTCTCCAGGATTATAGGAAGTTTGTTATGATTGATATGCCGAGGTATGCTAAATAGAATAACTGTGTAATCAAAGAAAATACTATGTTATATTTTATGTTTTCAATTATAATATTAAATTTAATTATGTATCTAGTTTATCAAGACTACTAAACTATTCAGTCCTTCGGGATGTGATTCATTGTATCTAGTTACAATATAATAAAGTAACCACTGAATCAGTTCTACTGGGGTCTGGGTCTTTACACCTTTAAAACAAATAAATTAGACCTTTCTCTAGAGATCATAAACAAGGTAAAAACCTAGTTTTCACCGTTCAAAACTTTCCCTAAAAATTCATTTCAAAAGCACATCATTTCTCTTTCCAAATCTACTTTCAAAATCATTTTCAAAACCCAATTTAAAAGTGAATAAAATAAATTCTCACACAAGAGTAAGTAAGCATAGTTCCTAAAATAAAAATAACTTTCTAAAAATTAATATAGAATAAAGATACCATAATTTAATCAATAATAGATTATATAAACAAGTATAAACACCAGAATCCCCTAAGTCATCCTATAATGGATATAAAACAGTCATGGGAAACCTCCTAGGACTCAAGTGAAACAATATTGATAGATAAAAAGGAACCTAAGATGGAAATACTGAACCTATTAATGTCCTTGGTATCCCCATTATACCATCTTGAAATAAACACCCATAGAATACTTCATCCATAGGATCAAATAAAAAATCCTGCTCACAAGGTCTACTACCCCTCCTAGTCAAACCATCTCAGAGTAGCTGGGAAACACTCCCAATTCAATGCACTATATATAACAGGGTTTAAACTCATCCATAACTTTAATTAGTCCACTATTTAACTACCCAAAATTTTGGAAATAAAATTCCCTTTTGAATGAATAAATGATTTATTAAGTAATATAATTCTAGAAAACATATTCACTAATTCTGTTATTTTGGGACAATTATAAAATATATCTTATCAGATTTAAAAGACAATTAAGAATATTAACCATTGCTAATATGGATATTTTACAGTGACCATTAAGATTAGTATATATTAAGGGTTATTATAAAGTCTAATTGACATAGACAGAAGAAGCGACAGACTCAACTAGTAGGATCATAAGTTGTGAAGCATATTTATTAGAGCTTGCAAGGGATATGAAATCAATGGAATTTTCCCTTCACCAATCCCAATATGATACTCAAAAACTATAGCTTGAGTGAAACCATTTATAGAAGATTTTTAATATTATCGAGACCATGGCACAAACCATGTTCATCTAACCACCCCAGGAATGCACCACCATCACACACTTTACCCTTAGGGCATACAGTGGTGTAATAATGGGTTATGTATCTATAACCTAGTAATATTAATTTTTATATTTTATATTTAATTATATAATGATTATATTTATCTCTTTATGTTATTGCTCTATAAATTATTATATAATGAGTTTGATAAAAATTAAATTTTGATATGAAGAAATCTTTTTTTTTGGGAAATATATAATTTCAATTAAGACAAACTTTTAATAAATTAAATATTTTTTTTAAATAAAATTTATTTTAATAAATTTTCCTTATTAAATAATATTTATTTAAATATAAATTATAATATATTTTAATGAACTCCAATGTAATTTTTATGAGGGTCTGAAAATTATTATTGTTGTAAAAGAAAGTATTTTCCAAAAAATAATAATTTTTATTTAAAAGTGTAAATTATAATATTTATAGAATTATTTTGATAAAATAAATATTCTTTTTTAAATCAACACATAGAAATTATCCAATGGTGAATTTTTCATAATTTTTTGAAATATTCAATTTGTTTTGGTAAACATTAAATATGGTATAAATATATGGTCTGTATTATGATATCATAATAGACCAAAAGTAATGTAATATATTCTATCAAAGGAATAAAAACCAAATATATATTTTTCCATTTAAATATTGTGTCTTTGAAGTTATTTTATTAATTTTATAAACCTTTAATGAATCCTCCAAAACCTATATAATATTTTAAGGTTTTATAAACAATTTTTTATGAACATGACTCACTTACACAACACCAATGGTATTGTTTTAATAATTTTGGTTCTTACCCTTATAAAATATTAAAAACCACTATTATTTTCTATAAACCATGGTAAAAAACTATGGGAATATATTTTTTTGATTATTTTATCATATAGAGTCCAAAAACTAAGTTTAGAAATTAATAAAAATTCCCATATTTTGCAATAAATACCCACCCAAAATCCCACTCCCATTCAATAAAAACCAATTGATCATGAATTTACTATCCTTATCCCTATATAAATCCCTCCCAAGGTTCTCTCAAGCTCTTAATAAGATCCTCACAATATTTTAGAATCACCCTCTCAAGGTAATTGAATTCTATCCTCCTCATATTTAGTCAAGTACTTCATTTGAGTTATGCCTTTTGATTTATAATTTTTCATTTTTTTCCTATGTTTTTAAAAATACCTTTAATATAATTATTATTTTTAAGTAATTATATTCCAAATTTCACTCTCATTAAACCCTTCCATAAACCTTTATGCACACCCATTACACTGCCGAAATTATTTCATGATTTTCCATGCCAAACATCTCTGTTGTGTATACCAATCCCAATTTCCACTCAAGGTTATTAAACTAGATGTAACCATCCTTAATTGATTTAGGAATATAATTTAGTTAACCCAAAATCCTTAATCACAGTATTAAAAGTGATGAAATACTTCCTTATGTTGTAGGATCTATGTGGGACACAAATTCATGTTCATGATATGGATGTGACAGGTGGGACCATAATTATATAGATTTAAAATGAATTTGGTAATGTTTTTATATCATGAAATGACAAGTACATTGAATTATAGTATATCCTAAACACACTATGTTATGATTTATTTTTAGTTAACCTTGACTGATATTTATGATGTCATGTTTTATGTTGTTCTCAAATTCTTATATTACTTTGATGTTATCATCTTATATCATGATTTTATGTTCATGTTTATGATTCTAACATATTTTAGGTTTCCTTGATATTAATATTTACTAAAATGTATTAATTTCATCATGTTAATCTTTTATTATTCTCTTACTCGGAATTATGGAACTCCCCTTTCTTATGTACATCCCCAAGTTATCCCATGTAGTTTTAGAAGAGTGATGAAATTTTAAGAGCATGTTAAGGAGTTTTAAATAATGTTGTTGTATAAATATTTCAATTTACTATGTTATGTATCTAATTACCCAAATTCACTTGGAATTTTGATCTTTTTGGATTTTACTATGCATTTCTTTATATAATAAATCATAAATTAAGGTGTATTAAAGATATGAGTTTTCATAATTGGTATCTGTGTAAGGTTTAGTTATTTTTGGGGCTCAAAATTAGAAGAATTTTTTGAAAGACATAGTGATAATAATAAACATAGGGAAACATCCCTAAATTATGGTAAAGTATAGAGTAAGTGGTTTCCAGGCAATAAAATCTATGTCGAGATACTACAAGTAGATACAACACTAGCACAATTTTACCTAGGATTAAAAACCCTAAAAAGGGAATATTGGGAATTGAATCAATCATTACATAGTGCATGATAAAGAGGCCTTACTGCACACCTAATTTGATACTCATAGGGGATATGATTTTGTAAATTAACAATCTCTTTATGAACCATTATTAAGGGAATAAAAAATCACATAAAATTTTATGTTAGGAAAAAAACCACATAAAACATAGATTGAAACATTAAAATTCATAGGTTAAGGAATTTATTTTATTTAGGAGTTATCCCTTTAACATTCATACTTTCCCTTTTAGGTGATTTATATTTTAAAAATTATCATCCCTAATTTACACTTTATTTTCGTTAATGACTAAAATATGAGGAACCAAGTCAACAACCAATGCGATGGGAAATGTGATAACCACCCAAATGATATTCCCAACCCAATGAGAGTAGGAGTAAAGAGGTTTATGACACCAATTTCTAAATTAACTCAAGTTTTTAATTTAATCTTGAATCAGGGGGGAAAATTGCATCCCCCTAAGAAAGTGAAAGTTTCTATTGAGACCTTTATGTGATAAAGGCCTCTGAATTTCAGTGGATCTTCCAATAATTTAATCACAAAACAATAGATCAAATCTATTGAAAAGATCTTCTCTATCCTTAAATTATCTAAGAAAGACAATTTCATGATGACTATTTATCATATAGAGGGATAATTTGATAAATGGTGGATTTGGAAATAAAATATAAAGATCGAGGAAAAGATCGAAGTAATGAAGTGGAAAGCATTTTGAAAAATATTTTTTGATAAATATTTTCCTCACACTCCCCAATATAAAATGGTGAGGTATTTCCTTTTCATTAATCAAAAGGATGAAAAATCCATCAGAGTGTATGAGGAGAACTTCAAAATACTTGCATGATATTCCTTTGACTTTATCATTGACCATGAAAGTACAGTTGACTACTTCTTTAGTGTGCTAAAGATGATTCTATAAAAATCCTTGATGATTCGGGGCTTCAAAAATTATAAAGAAATTTTTTTATGTAACCTCAATGTTGAAATAGAGGTCAGATAATCTCAAGGGTAAAATGGTTCAGGATATCATATAATGTATTTTAATTCGAGGGGAGCAATGGAGAAATATTATGGTGGTAGGAAAGTGTAGCACCCCAAACACTTGATGGTATGTTTCTCTTAAATACATTCTAGTTATAGCCTATATTTCATAAATCACTGAGCCTATATGGAGAAAAAAATGGTTACTTATTGGAGATATACATAACCTATCCAAGTAAACCCAATTTTGTCACTTCTATGATGTGAATTTTGAAAATCTGACATACATGGTTGCGATCAGTAAGTTATTTGGAGTCCCATAAGGGAAAAATCAATTTTCGATGAATAGTAACATACCCTTATGAATATTAACTTACCCTTATGAATAGTTATATGACTCTTATGAATGGTATCCATACCATTGAGTGTATAAATGAATTTAGGCACCTTAAAAATGAGGAAGAAAATTTTAAGTGTTTTTATTTTTCGATTAAATAATGATTTTAATTAAATATTTAATTTATCATATTTAGAAAATTATTTTTGAAAAATTGACTTCATTTTTAGATTCTACACATTGAAAAATGGTTCAGATGAATTTTTTGGGATTTTTTCTGAAATACTTGAATTTTTGATGAATAGTAAAATCCGATAATTCACAATAAATGCTAAATAATGGATTAATTGAGTCATTGATGATAATATTATGATGTAATCATAATTGATTTGGATTCAAATGATAAAATTACTATTCTTGGTCATGGAATACTCACTATTCCTTGTATTGTGGAGAAATAATAAATTAATGTATTTTATATAGAGAAATCCCCTCTCTCCTCCACTATAAAACCCCCCTTCACTCCCTCTTCTATTCACTCCTATCAAGCCTTGTTCCTTGCCAATATTCTGCCCAAATCATTTCCCAAGATCCTACCCCACGTCCAAAATCTCCTAGCCTCTTCAAAATACCAAAACCTCTCCCCTTAAAAGGTTTTCAAAGGAGGAAGTCTCAAGAGGTAAATTACTCTTTTCAATTCCTTCATTTCTTTTAAGTTCTTTTCTTTTTGTTTATTTCCTCACCTAACTTCATCCAAATAGTATGATAACTCCAGTAAAATACATGTATTGTAATGTTATTATTCTAATTGGATATTTCATTATCTTCTCTCCTTTCCCCATCCTTTATTTGGATGAAATGAAAGCACCGTTTGAGATGTGCTAATTTAGCACATTCAAGGACAACGATTTATCAATTTCTATTATAATATTTAATTCTGGTCATGAAACCATTTGTGTTATGGTTGAACCATATTATTTTATATGTAATATATACTATTTTAGTTATGTAATCCTTTTGTACAAATGAAATTAAGTTATAAATCAAAACACGTTCATTGTAATCAAACCCACCGATTAACCAAAACGGTTGTCACTAAGGTTATATATATAATAATTCAACCTCACTATAAGTAAACGAATTAAATTTAAAACCATTTAATCTCTTGGATATTCACTAATATCATATAACTTCATTTTTGGATAACCACCTCTATCTTTCACATTTATACGAACTTGAATATAAGTGAACCGATCTTTTAAAACCACGTGATCAAACATTCCCGAACAATGAAATTGAACCTTATAACTAATCAAAAAGGCATTGAATGAAATAAAAAGGGTTATAATAAATAATTTAAATATATAATAGGTTCTGGAATTATTAATTAATAAGCCTAATTTTTTTATTCAGATCTTTAATAACAAGTCAAGAACACCTTCACGCATAATGTAAGGGATTACTTAACTCAATTTTCATTCATTGAGTTAAACATCTATTTCATTGGTTAAATTGATGAAAGAATATGTTTTTATGACGTATTATTGTTTTATACTGTATATAAACTTATATTTTTGGATTTTTATTTGTCACACATAAATATTTCATTGATTTATTGTCACTCTAATGTCACAATCTTTGTAAGGGATCCTCTCTCTTACTTTTGTTCAAGAATCTCCCCAATATTGTGATCTTTTATTTTTTAATACCTAATGATGGAGTATTTTTTTTCACCTCCCCCATAATACCCTTGTGACATATAAATAATGGGATACCCTTTACCTCTCATTAATCCCTCGCAATAACACTCGTTATCATGCCGAAATGTTTGTAAGGGGTTTTCTCATCTCACTTTCAATTCTATGGGATTTCCACTGTTCACCTCTTATTTATTATATGTGGTATAGGTGTACATCCATTTGATATATGTTATCATGATCCTCTTTATATTAATGGTATGCTGTGATTCATTTGGTGGTTTTTAACTTTTGGTCATATAACTCAATTGATTACAACGTGGTAACAAGCTTTGTCTCAATTTTCACTTCATTGTGACTTGCTTAGTATTGTGCACCTACTCTTTCTTATGTGGTTTACCTACTGCCCATTTGAAATAAATTTTCAATTTAAATTATATTCCATTTAAATTTCCATATTCTCATAACATTTATATGATTATTGTCTAATCTGTATACCACTTTACATATGGTATTTATTTTGAATGTTGTTTTGACTATGGAAATATTGACGAATCTGTATCCTATATTCTATATGGATAATGTAAATTCATATTACTCTTATGTTGAATCTATGTATAAATAATTATTTGGATGTAGAGGTGTTTGGGTCCCACTACAGCCCCTCGATGCATCGGTAGATCTCATGAGACAAATCAGTTGGTGACAAACCCTTCGAGTTTGTTTTCAAAAATCAGACGGGTTTCTACCCACAGAACTAAACTGTTTTAATGGTATTATGGTTTCATGTTCCAGATACATGATGTAAAATTAATAAGCATTCTCTTTATTCATTATCAGTTATTATTATTGTCCATTAGGTTTTCACTATGACAAAATTTATGGATGTAGTTTCATTCTCGGTTTATTAATGGAATTAGTTTTTCATTTATTCACCATGACATATTGATTATATCAGATTGATTATGATTGAATTATTATTGTATTAACGCTTCCACTATTTTTAACCCTTAATGATCATTCTAGCTCACCTATTTCATTGTTTACCTTCAACAGGTGATGAAGAGAAGGTCATTTATTGAGTTCATGTGGTTGCAGTTTTTAGTTTTGTTATGTATTGTATTTTGTAACCTTTTTCAATGTAATTTGTGTTACATCTATGTATCTAGTTTCTTCAAGACTAATAAACTGATCATTCCTTTAGTATTTTTCATTCCTTATAACCATGCCAATATCCCAAGTAATGCACCGACTCCAGTCTAGAGGGGTCGGGGTGTAACAGTTGGTATCAAAGGAAGTTTAATTGGAAACTTGGAAACTAGAGTAGGAAATATATAGTAGGGAACAAAGACCTAAGGTAGTATTTGAGGGTAAACATACAAGAATATCCTGGTATTTTGGTAATAAATAGATTATGTGAATCGTTTTAGCAAATACATCCCTGTTTGGATACGATCAGGTAGAGGTGGCTCTGGCACAAATGTACCTAGAAGTGAAAACTCTAAAAAGGAGTTTTGGGCTTGACCCAAGGTATCCTGGTACTCGAAAACAGGCCTTGATTCACTCTTGGTTACGAAACCCCCAGGGGATATGCTTAGGAAAATTCATATTTTCTTTACAAGCCATTTTGAAGTATTGAAATGTAAATTATTCCTCAAAGAAACCATTTTTTCTAATTAAGGGATTAACATGTGTATGTTCTAATTTTTTTCTATGTATTTTGTTAAGTTAAGACTATACATTATAATTCATACCCTAATATAGTGTGTTACATTATTTAGAAATGGTTCCTAATAGATGAAGGGGAATCAATACTTGTGGACAATGTAGGGATTTCCCCACAGAGCAAGTCAACACAGTCAATGTCAGAGCAGATCAGATTATGACCATATTGGGACAACTTACTCAGGTTGTGAGGAATAAACATGTTACACCTGTGTTGGATCGTTTCATGTGGTAGAACCCCCATCTTTTAGAGGGACTACTAATCTTATGGTAGCTGAGCAGTGGATCAAGTCACTTGAAAAGATATTCATGGAATTAAGATGCAATGAAAATGAGAAGGTAGTGCTGGTAGTATATTGTCTCAAGGGTGACGCAGATCAATGGTGGTCTTTGATCTGGAATACCACAGAGGAAGAAGAAATAGAAGATATGGAATGTATTACTTTTAAGGAATTATTCTTTGAAAAATATTTCCCTCGTGAGCAATGAACCAAAATGAAGATGAAATTCTTTGGCTTAAAGCAAAGGGAAGAAAATAGTGTTACAGAGTATGAGGCTACATTCACAAGGCCAGCCAGGTATACCGTAGATTACCTACATGACTCAGCAGGCAAGATTGATCATTTCTTTAAAGTTCTTAAGCCAAGTCTTTGAAGGGAACTATATTCTCAATCGTTTTAATCATATGATGAAATTGTATCAAGTGCCATCAAAATAGAGAAGGAATTTTCTAGATCAATTTTTTAAGGGAAACCAAGATAAGAAGTGGTACTCTAATAACCAAGGGAAAGGAGAAGCACCAAAGAAGAGCAACAGAACAAAACTATTACCATTATGTGAGAACTGTGGAAAGAATCTTCTCGAGAAATGATTGAAGGGCATGGGAGTCTACTATAAGTGCGGAGAAAAGGGTCATCTTTCTGATGAATGCAATGGGAAGAAACAATTAAATGATATTCAATGATATGATAGTAGAGATATGGGACACTAAGCAAATGGGTGTCTGAAGTGCTGAGGAAACTTTACTCAGAAAAGGCCAAGAGAGAAAGGGAGAGATTTTGTGATTACAACCATGGAGATTGAAGTTCTTAATGATGTGGTGGTAGGTACTTTAATTGTTTCCTCAAACTTACCCAACACTTTATTTGATTCTGGATCATTGAATTCATTTATATCTTCTCAGTTTTCCACGGAAATTAGATATATCCAATTTGATTTAATAAAGGAGTTGTTAGTCAAAACTTCTAGGGGATGTATCATTGTAACAAAGGCATGTCGATTAGTCCCCCTCCAGACATCAAAACGTTCTTTAGTTGCTAAAATTTTCATCATACCAATGACTGACTTTGATATAATTCTCAGTATGAATTGGTTGTAAAATTATGATGCGGAGATTTATTTTAAGAAGAAAGTAGTTACAATTTTTGAAAATGGAGTAGAATCCCTTATATTTAGAGTAAAAACCTCACCACCTAATTCTTATCTAAAACCACCCCCAGTAGCTCTACTGAATGCAATACTTGGAGAGGAAGATAAAACAATATCTATGGGCAAGGAAAGAAATATTCAAATTGAAGATGTGCACATAGTGAAAGAGTACATTGATGTATTTATAGAGGATTTACCTGGACATCCTCCAGAGTGGGAAGTTGAGTTCTCTATCGATTTGATTCCTGGTGAAAGACCTATATCAAAGACTCCCTATAGAATATCCACTGTGGAATTATTAGATATAAAGAAACAACTATAGTAATTGAGTGAAAAAGGGTTTGTTTGACCTAGTGTTTCTCCATGGGGAGCCCCTATCTTCTTTGTCAAGAAGAAAGATGGATCCATGAGGATATGCATTGATTATAGGAAAATCAATGCTATTACAATAAAGAATAAGTATCCTCTACCCCATATTGATGATTTATTTGATCAACTTTATGGATCTCAATGATTTTCAAAGATCTACCTTCGATTCAAATATCATCAGCTATATGTGAGGAGGGAAGATATTCCTAAGACAACATTTCGAACATGGTATGGGCATTACGAGTTTACAATGATGCCTTTTGGATTGACTAATGCACCCTTTGTTTTCATGGATTTAATGAATAAATTTTTTAAGGAATATCTTGATAACTTTGTTGTGGTATTCATCAATGATATCCTCAAGTACTCAAAAAATTATGAAGACCATGAGAATCACTTACGGATTATTCTACAAACTCTTAAAAGTAATAAATTATATGGGAAGTTTAGCAAATGCGAATTCTGGATTTAATCAGTTTTTTTTATTGGTTATATTGTCTCTATGGATGGAATCCTAGTTTATCCTTTGAAGACAAAGGCAATCCAAGATTGGCCCACGCCAAAAAACATAACCGAGGTACGTAGTTTTATTGGCTTAACAGTTTACTATCGGCATTTCATTCAGAATTTTTCACGACTGGATAACCAGCTAACCAAGATCACACGTAAAGGAGTTAAGTTTATGTGGACAAAAGAATGTATAAAATGCTTTGAAGAATTGAAAAGAATATTGGTCAATGCTCTAATTTTGACTCTTCCATCTGATAGTGATGGATTTTTAATATACAACGATGCATCAAAGAATCGACTGGGTTGTGTCCTTATGAAAAATGATAAAGTTATTGCTTATGCATCAAGATAATTGAAGACTCATGAGAAAAATTATATAACTCATGATCTTGAGTTATCATCCATAATCTTTGCTCTGAAAATATGGAGTCATTATCTCTACGGAGATAGATGTGAGATTTATACGGACCACAAGAGTTTGAAATACATTTTCACAAAAAAAAAACTCAACATGAGGCAAAGAATATGGATCGAGTTTCTCAAAGATTACGATTGTTCAATACACTACCACCTAGGAAAGGTGAATAAGGTGGAAGATGCATTAAGCAGGAAAGATCATGGACTTCTGACTCAAATGAGGATTGAAAGAGATCCTATATTCATAGATCTATTGAAGATGGATATGTGAATTGTTAAGGAAGGGGAAACATCTCTCCTCTTTCAAATGATTTCTAAACCATATTTACTAGAGAATATAAAAATCTCTCAATATGATGATGAGAATATACACAGAAATATTAATGCAGTTAAGGATGGGAGACTGGCTGACTTCATGTATGAAGAAGGAGATCTGAAATTTGGGAAGAGGTTATGTGTTCTATCAGTACCTGAGCTAAAAGGGGAACTATTAGACGATGATCATAACTCAAATTTCTCTATACACCAAGGTATCACCAAGATGTATAGATATCTGAAGGAATAGTTTTGGTGGGATAATATGAAGCGGGAAATTGATGACTATGTGTTAATATGTCTAGTTTTTCAACAAGTGAAGGTAGAGAGACAACATCCCAAAGGAGTGTTGAAACCTCTCCCTATTCCTATGTGGAAGTGGGATAACATTACGATGGCTTTTGTCACCAGAATACCAAGGAAACCTAGAAGGAATGATGCAATATGGGTAATTTTTGATCGGATCACAAAATCAGCACATTTCTTTCCTATAATAGAGGATTTTCCTCTTGAACGCTTGGCAAGAATTTATATTAATGGAGTTATAAGACTTAATGGTGCACCTCTATCGATTTTTTCTGATTGAGATCCCTGGTTTACATCAAAATTCTAGAAAAGTATCTAAAAGGATTTGAATACTAAGCTTTGTATGAGTACTGCTTATCACCCCTAAACTGATGGACAGTTTGAAAGGACTATTAAAACTCTAGAAGACATGATGAGTTCATGCTCTCTTGACTTCCAAGGTATGTGGGATCAATACTTGCCTTTGGTGGAATTTTCCTACAACAATAGTTTCCATTCTATTATTCAAATGGATCCATATGAAGCATTATATGGAAAGAGATTTCAAACTCCAACCTATTGGGACTAAGTTGGTGAGAGGAAACTTATAGGCCCAAAACTTATTGAAGAGACCACGACAAAGGTGAAGATAATACAAGCCCATATTAAAGCATCCCAAAGTAGGTAGGAGAGTTATGTAGACAATTGGAGAAAGGATTTGGAATTCCAAGTTGGAAATCATATATTTCAAAATGTATTTCTATAGAAGGGTGTCTTAAGGTTCGGTAAGAAAGGGAAATTGAGCCCTAGGTACATCAGATCATTTGAAATCCTAAAAAGAATCGGAGTTGTAGATTACCATTTGGAAATGCCTCCAAGTCTCTTCAGAGTTCATGATGTGTTCCATGTGTCATTGTTAAATAAATACATCCAGACCTAATGCATGTACTCACATATGAAGAAATAGAACTGGAACCTGATTTTTCATACTGTGAAAAGCCTATAGGTATTCTTGACATAAGGGAGTAGGTATTGAAAAATCAAACAACTCGTCTAGTAAAGGTTCTTTAAAAAAACCAGAATATGGAGGAAGAGACATGGGAACCTGAGGATGTTATGAAAAATAATGACCCACATCTTTTTGGTGAGCTTCATACATAAAATTTCAAGGAAGAAATTTTCGAAGGAGGGAATAATGTAGAACTGCAAACACTTCATGGTATGTTTCTCTTAAATACATTCTAGTTATAACCTATATTTCATGAATCACTGAGCCTCTATAGAAAAAAACATGGTTATATATAGGATATATTTATAAAATAGTCAAGAAAACCTAATTTTGTCACTTATATGATGTGAATTTCAAAAATCTGACATACATGGTTGCAATCAGTAAGTAATTTGGAGTTCGATAAGGGAAAAATAAATTTTCGATGGATAGTAACCTACCCTTATGAATAGTAACCAACCCTTATGAATATTAACCTACCCTTATGAATAGTAACTCACCCTTATTAATAGTAATATGACTCTTATGAATGGTATCCATACCATTGTGTAACTTCCCAGATCTGGATGCCACACAATGGGTGCCCCTAACCCGGTTGGTCACATGACCTCAAGCGCATTTCCCCAAATACCAGTGGCTGCTGACTAGCAGTGAGGGCCTAGGACGAATAGTGGGGAAACTGTGCCCTCATTTTTCAAAGTGTAGCACAACGGAAAAAAAATATAAACATACAAAAGCAGAAGCAGTAAAAAATATAGACTTGAAATGGACAACGGAACTGAAGTAAGAGATAAACAACAATCATATATATGATGATGCAACATGTCTCTAATTCTAAGAAAAAAAACCAAAAAAGGATACGCTACAATATGATACAACATAGCACAAGGTACAAAGTACAACAAAACAAAACCAAAGCAGTGCAATAGGAACGCAGCAGCATCACAAGCCTCCTCTACAACAATCATGTACCTATGTAGGGACCCTTGACCTTATCGACACCTACAACAATATAATCTGTTTGGTCCCAAGACATGACCCAAATAGGGTGTGAGAAATAAATCCCAGTAGGCAACCACCAAAGGCCCATGCACAACTATCAGTGAAAATGTGCAACAGTAGTGTGCAATAATGAAATTAAATACACTAGGAAGTACTCAAAAGTAAAAATTCCTACCAGTTACATTTACATTTTAATAATTATTTAACAATTCAATATAATTGAACTCTGATTTCTCTGAGACTCGGCCTCGACCGACAATCTCCTATACCAGTGCCACAGTGGAAACCACAACATGCTACCTAACAAGTAAAAGATAATAATAATACCAAGCCTGTGATTTAGCTTGGTAGGTACAACATAGGAAATTACCACAGTGAATATTCAAAGTAAACATTGTATTTAGACATGCAAGTCCTTACCCTCAGGAAACCAGAAACAAAACCCTCAGGTGACTGCCCTTAGGCATAATGAATATTGCCCTCAGGTATACGAGATATCGCCATCAGGAACAGAAGCTACTGCCCTTAGGCATAAGAAACGTTGCCCTCAGGCTGAACAAACCATTGCCCTTAGGATAAACAAAACATTTCCCTCAGGCTAAACAAACATTGTCCTCAGGCAAAAGAAACTTTTCCCTCAGGCTAAACAAAACCTTTCCCTTAGGCTAAAAAAAACAATTCACTCAGGCATTCCATGGGAAAAGAAAGTAATCGGGACGAGTCCAATGCATAAGCAAGCAATTTATATATGTTTCCTCTCAAGAAAACTCAAAACATTCTATCATCACAGCATACCCACGAGTATCTTGGCCAAACAGCTTAACAAGGGAACCACACCCGTGGGGTGGCCCTAGATCAAAGAAACGATCTCAAATAATAGTTTATACTTATTTATTAGATTACCTATGCAATTCTAGGTATCTCAACAGTCAAAGTATCAGCCATACGACACCCAGAATGTGGGTGCGTGGTGCCACGATACACAAAATAAACTCGACAGTTGGAATTAGACACAAGACCACCTACCTCGATCTCCTATGATCGATATACATGGAAGGGGCCTCCCAAAACAACCAAGAACGACGTAGATATGAGATAAATTATTACCCATTAAAACCTAAATAACTTCCCTTAGGGAAATAATTGGAAGGAAAGATTTAAGAAGAGGGAATACCTTACCCGTGCGGTTCAAACGAGATCGACGACGGAAGAATTAGAGTCCCGATGAGAGATCGGGAGCTCCTCCAAGTCTCGGCCTCCTCTCCCGCTGATCCTAGTGAGATCTCTACCTCCTCTACCGAATGAGGAGTATACTACCTATTTTTAACGAAAAAACATAACTACACGGCGTGTACTTTCAAGTACACGGTGTGTACAATCCTTTTTAACTGTTCCTCTGGCGGCTACTTTCCACTGCCTCACTGTTCATCTGTGGACTGATTACATGGCGTGTATTACTAAGTACTCAGTGTGTAGTTAGTTTTTACATCCTTAATCACTGACGAGCCTAAATGCTCTGTATTATCATCCCACACTGCCAAAGTACACAACGTGTGTACAAAAGTACATGACATGTTCCCATAAATTTGGGATTTTCCCACATTTCCCTTGTTTTCTTAAAAAAACTTAAGGAAAAGGAAAATAAGAAACCGGTACCTCAAGAATAGAAACTAGGTTCTTACAAAATTTCCCCATTAAAGCAATTCATCCTTGAATTTCCCTTATAAGGGTGGTGAGGATAAAGCTGAGAACAATTCTGGCCACTGAGCACATATGTCGGTCTCCCGCTCCCAGGTTTCATCCTGCACTCAGCCATGATACCATAGAACCCGTACGAGAGGAACTGACCGGCCTCGGAGAACCTTCGTGCTACTATAAACAATACGAATCAGATGCTCCTCAAAGGATGTATCAATCTGAAGTTCAACCTCCCCAGGATAAAAAATGTGAGATGGGTCTGAGTGATAACGACATAACTAAGATACGTGGAAGACGTCGTGCATGACCCAATACCTATGTGGTAACTGGAACCGATAGGCAACCGGCCCGACTCTCTCCAGAAACTCAAATGGCCTTACATACCTTGGTGAAAGTTTACCCTGTCTCCTGATACACATGTGTCCCAACCTCGGTGAAACACGCAAGAAAACCTGATCCCTGACCATGAACTCCAAGGGTCATCTACGGCGATCAGTATAAGTTTTTTGATGAGACTGTGCATTAGCCATCCGTTTATGAATCAAATGTACCTACTATGAAGTATCCTGCACGAGACATGGTCCTAGTAAAGCTACCTCACCTGCCTCCAACCAGCATAAGGGTGATCGGCATGGCCTACCATATAAATCCTCGTAAAGTTCCATCTCAATAGTTTCTTGAAAACTATTATTGTAGGAAAACTCGACCAGGGGTATGTGCTTCTCCCAAGATCCCCCAAAGTCTAGGACGCAAGAGTGCAGAATTTACTATAAAACTTGTATTGTATTCTCTGACTGGCCATCGTCCTAAGTGTGGTAAGATGTGCTCAGAAGGACCTGTGTACCCAGTGCCCTCTGAAAACTCTGCCAGAAATGAGATGTAAAATGGGTATCCCTATCTGAAACGATATAATGAGGGACCTCATGAATACATACTACCTCTCAGATATACAACTTCCCAATATCTTCAACAACGAAGGTCTCTTTGATCGACAAAAAGTGATCTACCTTCATAAGTCTTTCCACAACAACCCATAAGACATCATTGCCTCGAGGTGACCTCGGTAACCCGGTCATGAAGTCCATCACGACATCATCCCATTTCCACTCTGGAATGGGTAACTATTATAACAGTCCATTTGGCCTCTGATGCTCCGCCTTCACCTGCTAACATGTGGAACATCTCTTAACAAAACCAACTACCTCTATTTTCATACCTGGCCACTAATACTGACGTCTCAATTCACTTTACATTTTGGTAACTCCAGGATGCACTGCCCAAGATGAAGCATGAAATTATCGCATCAAATACTCACTTATATCCCTTGGAACCCACACTCATCCATGGTTACGCAGTTCCTTATCATCGCCTATCATCCAACTAGGAGGAGGGTCCTCACTTACCACCGAATCCCTTAGAACTAGGCCTTCTGAATCTGATAGCTGTCTCATCCTCAGTCTATCCAGGAAGGTATAAGTCACAACTAAGGATAAAAGATAGTTTTTCCTGTAGCTATCGTGCACCTCCAAATGCATCTCAGAGAACAAAGCCATAAGCTGCCACTCACCACTGGCCTCCTGTACTGCCTGTATCTAAGTCCTCCTACTCAGTGCATCAGCTACTATGTTACCCTTACTAGGTGTATAGGCAAGCTCAAAGTCAAAGGACTAAAGGTATTCAACCCACCTTCGCTGTCTCAAATTAAAGTCCCGCTGGGTAAATATGTATTTAAGATTTTTTTGGTCCGTAAACACCATAAAGTGTTCTCCCAATAGATAATGTCTCTAACAACGTAACTCGTGAACAACTACAGCCAACTCGAGATCATGCGTCGGGTAATTCCTCTCATGTGGCCTCAACTACCGAGACCCGTATGCAACTACTTGATAGAACTGCATCAACAATGATCCCAGCCCAATACCTGATGAATCATGGTAAATTTCATAGCTCTTCACTTACTCTAGAAGTATCAGGACTGGTGTAGATTTCAACCTTCCCTTCAGCTTCTGAAAGGCTGTCTCACAGGCTTCTGACCAAAAGAACTTCATACCCTTCTTAGTCAAACCTGTCAACGATGCTGATAACCGAGAGAAGTCCTGTATAAAGTGCCTGTAGTAACTAGAAATCCCCAAGAAACTCTGTATTTCAAACACGTTATTAGGCTTCTCCTAGGAAACTACTGCTCTCACTTTCTCTGGGTGTACCGCAACTCCTACCCCTGAGATAATATGACCCAGGAAGTGAATCTGGTCCATCCAAAAGTGGAACTTTGAGATCTTAGAATATAACTGATTCTCTCTCAGTGTACTCAGTATGATATGAAGATGGGTGGCATGGTCATGTCGAGTGTGAGAGTACACCAAGATATCATCCATGAAGTCTACTACAAAAGAATCTAGATATGGGTGGAAGACACAATTCATCAGAGACATGAATACTGCTGGTGCATTTGTGAGTCCGAATGGCATGACCAAGTACTCGTATAGACCATCTATGCTCCAAAAGGTTGTAACTGGTATGTCCTATGGTCTAACGCGCAATTGATGACTTTCGGATATCAAGTAAATCATCAAGAAAACTCGTTCTCTTTGAAGTTGATAAAAAATATCATCAATACTCGGTAAGGGATATCGGTTCTTAACCGTCAACTAGTTCAGTTTATGATAATCCACTCAGAGTCTGAGGGTACCATCCACTTTCTTTGCAAAAAGGATAGGAGAACCCTAGGGAGAAATACTGGGTCGGATGAAACCCTTGGCTTGTAACTCCTTTAACTGCCTCTTGAGCTCCTGAAATTCTGGCGTAGCCATCCTATAAGGAGGAATGGACACCAGTGCCACTCCTGGAACAAGATCAATAGAGAATTGCACCTATTACTCTAGAGGGAGACCTGAAAATTCATCTGGGAAGACATCCTTGAAACGTTTAACCACTGGAGGGAAATACTTCTGACAAGTTCCCTGGTCATCCAGATATAAACTTGTAATCTGGGATGTCACTCCACCTCACCCACGATGCTCCAGTCCAGCTCAGCTCGCTTGGACATCCCATTTTCCCTTTTATAGAAACTCTCTGCCCTCTGGTGATGTGAAACTCACCCTACAACAATAGTAATCTAAAAGGCTCGAAAGGGTACCAACTAGTCCATCCTATGAATAACATCATAGGCTGTCATCTCTAAGATATAGAGGTCCCATGGAAAGTGACACCCACCAACCTATAGGGGGTACTGCTTGCACTGACGAACACCTGCCATTATAATTTTCAATGGAGTGTCTAGCGTTATGATATCAGAAGAAGAAGAAACACAGAGCCCAAGGCTCTCCACAATAGGCACAGATATAAATCTATGTGTATCACCAGTATCGAAAAGTATAGAAGATAAAATAGAAGAAACTAGAATAGTACCTATGACAGTGGATGGTGTGGGATCTTACTCCTGTTGGGTATTCTGCACTGCATATGTCTGCCCAATGTCGTGGCCCTATGACGTGACCTGGCTACCCAAACTGACCCACCCTGCTGTCTCTGAGATCCTGGTGTCTGTCTACCATGGTCATGACCACCACCTTGGCCTGAATGTCCTGACATATTCCAATTCCCTAACTGGTAAGAAGCTGCTGGACCTGATCCTGCACGCGGAGTCTGCACAGAACCCCTATCACTAGTCACTGGTGGAAACACCCTGCAAAAATGCTGAAGATGAACCCTCTTACCGCGAGCTCGGTACTCCACTGGGTCACGTGGAAACTGAGGTCTCTTGTGCCCCTCTTTTTCACACTGTTAGCACATTATCTGGACACCTAAATAATTCTTCTGGCTAGTTCTTCCACTGTGAGAGAAATCCATCAGCCCCTTCCTTCTGCCGGTATAAATAGTACCAGAGACCAGTGCCGAACAGCCCTGGTCCCCACCACTAGCTTCCCAAAGGTTCTGCTTAGTAATCAATGCCTGGTTTACAATATCATGCACTCTAGGAAACCTGAAAACATTCAACAATGATCTGATGTCATATCAAAGACCATCATCAAAGCGTCTAGCCCTCAATGTCTCATCACCCACCCGAACAGGTGAAAAACGCTGTAGCTCGGTGAAGCGGGTAGAATAGTCCATCACTGACATGGAGCTCGGTTGTAGATTCATGAACTCCCAAGATTGATATTCCCTTAGCATCTTTGAAAATAAAAATTCATAGAGGACTACATAAAAATATTCCAACACCATGTCTTGGTGATGTTCCGTCTGGGTGGTAACATCCCACCACCTCTTGGAGGAATCACGCAGCATGTAAGTAGAAAGTTTGACCCTCCTCCGAGGAGGCATATCCAGATGCTTGAAGATCGTTTGCATAAAACCCATCCATGAATCCGCAACCTGTGGTCTACCATCCCTTGAAAACCTAGGCAGATGCTGATGCTGGAATATACGTGTCAGCTCTTCCTTAGATGTGACAACTGGGTGTTCCCTGGAAGGTCTGCATGAACCGTATAAAACCTTCATGGAACTGCGCATTCGCGCCTGCATCCAGTATAATGGCTGGCGCCGCATCTGAAACTGTTGGAGGATCCATCGGTAGCCCATGGCCTACCGTCTCTGGAGTGTAATCGTCGCCACTCTCTTGGAGAACAACTCGTGGTCATCTCGATAGCATGACTCTATAAGGTCAAACACATTCCTTAGTTTAATTTACTGTCGAGGTTTCTTTTGTCCGTCTAAGAGTGCCAATGAAAAGGGTAATGATCCATAAGAACTGGAAAAAAGATACTACACGATATGTATAAGTTCTACACGACATGTACCCTTAATCCCTTACATGGTCATGTTCTGATGCCGGCCTGGGCGTGTCTTAACCCTAGGTACACAGCGTGTTACACCCGCACACGGCGTGTACACCACCCTGTTTACCCAGCCACACGGCCAAGTCCACATGGTCTATCACCTGTCAAGACTACACGACGTGTCCCACAGGTACACGGCGTGTACTAGAAAGGTAACACTGACCCGTGTGGTTAGTTACATGACTAGATTCCAAGATTACACTGCACGACATGTTTATAACTGACACGGCGTGTATCACCTAAGGTTTTTCCGTCCGTGTTGTTAGTCACACGGGCGAACACAAGGTCAACCCTACATGGCATGTACAACCGGTACATGATGTGTTCCCACAAGAAATTCCCTATCCTGTGTCTCTACTCACACGACTTATGACACGGTTAGAGACTACACAGTGTGTATATAATGTACAAGGCATGTACTTAAGAAAAACAGTTTCTTCCCAAACAGAAGAACACATGGCATGTAGTCAAAACTACACAGCTTGTATTCTGGGTTTTTTTGGACAGTAAGCCTCATAAACTACTACGAAGCCTAGAAAACACTAAAACGAACACCAAAGTTCCAAATTCCGATCTGTGAGGACCCATACTCCCCGCGAATCAAATCTTGGAATCTTATACATGTTATAAACAAGGTAAACAAGCCAATGATCCACCAAATTCCAGTCAATGAGGGCCCAAAACACCTCAAGAACCAAAGTTTGGCATTCATTCAAACAAAACCTCATACAAACAATACCCTATCAAACAACATGTATTTTTATCAAGACAACTATCAGAACAACATGCATTTTCTAGCACAACATCTATCCCAACAACATGCAATGTATAATACACCTACATGTCCTGGAAACTATGCATGACATGTGATTCTAACTTGTTTCTAAATGATTCATGAGATGGCATACCCTCATCTCATCAGTTTGTGAGTAAATAGAACTCAAGTATATAAAAATATAAACAGCACGCCACAAGTGCATCACCCAATGGCGAAATCTAATAAATTGTAATAATCATAAATAGAAAATTACAATTTAATTTGAGGCAATCTAGCATTTACCTGTACACGAGATATCTACTCCTGGGCACAATTTATTAACGAATCCCTTAACAATCTATCACTTTCCATTGTCAGCAAATAATAAAATAACACAGAGAAAAGAAACACCCTCTGATACCACTTTATAACATCCTGGATCCGAGTGCCACACAATGGGTTCCCTGAACCCAGTTAGTCACATGACCTAAAGCGCATTTCCCCAAATGCCAGAGGCTGCTGACTACCAGCGAGGGCCTAGGACTGATAGTAGGGAAACTATGCCCTCATTTGTCAAAGTGTAGCGTAGCGGAAAAAATATAAACATAAAAAAGCAGAAGCAGTAAACAATATAAACCTGAAATAGACAACATAACTGAAGTAAAAGATAACTAATAGTCATATATATGATGATTCAGCATGTCTCTAATTCTAGGAAAGTATCCAAAACAGAATACACTACAATCTGATACAATACAACACAAGGTATAAAGTATAGCAAAAAAAAAAACCAAAGTAGTGCAATAGGAATGCAACAACATCACAAGCCTAAGCTCGGTCCCATGCTCTCATACTTATATGCAATAATCATGTACCTGTGTAGGGACCATTTCCCTTATCGACACCCATATAAATATAATCTGTTTGGGCCCAAGACATGACCCAAACAAGGTGTGAGAAATAAATCCCAGTAGGAAACCACCAAAGGCCCATGCCCAAATGTCAGTGAAAATGTGCAACAACAGTGTGCAATAATGAAATGAAGTAAACTAGGAAGTACTCAAAAGTAACAATTCCTACCAGTTACATTTACATTTTAATAATTATTTAACAATTCAATATAATTGAACTCTGAGTTCTCCGAGACTCGGCCTCGACCGACAATCTCCTATACCAGTGCCGCAGTAGAAACCACAACAGGATACCTAACAAGTAAAAGATAATAATAATACCAAGCCTGTGCTTTATCTTGGCAGGTATAACATAAGAAATCACCACAATGAATATTCAAAGTAAACATTGTCCTCAGACATGCAGGTCCTTACCCTTAGTCAATCAGAAATGAAACCCTTAGGTGACTGCCCTCAAGTATAAAAAATATTTCCCTTAGGCATATGAGATATCGCCCTCAGGCAAAGAATCTACTACCCTTAGGCATAATAAATGTTTACCTCAGGATAAACAAACCAGTTCCCTTAGGCTAAACAAAACATTTCCCTCAGGCTAAAAAACATTATCCTTAGTCATAAGAAACGTTTCTCTCAGGAAAAATAAAACCTTCCCCTCAGGCTAAAAAAACACCTCCCTTAGGCATTCCATGGGAAAATCAAGTAACCGGACTGAGCCTAATGCATAATCAAGCAATTTATATATGTTTCATCTCAATAAAACTCAAAACATGCTATCATCACGGCATACCCACGGGTATCCTGGACAAACGACTGAACAAGGGAACCGCACCGTCAGGGTGGCCCTAGATCAAAGCAACGATCTCAAAAAGAATTTTATACTTATTCATTAGATTACCTATGCAATTCTAGGTATCTCAACAGTCAATGTCTCAGCCATACAACACCCTGAACATGGGCGCATGGAACCACAATACACAAAATCAACTTGACAGTTGGAATTAAGCACAATACCACCTACCTCGATCTCCTCTGATCAATATACGTGGAAGGCGCCTCCCGAAACAACCTAGAACGGTGTAGATATGAGATAAACGATTACCCATTCAAACATAAATAACTTCCCTCGGGGAAATATTTTTAAGGAAAGATTCAAGAAGAGGGAAGACCTTACCCACACGGTTCAAATGATATCAACGACAGAAGAATCAGAGTCCTGGTGAGTGATCGAGAGCTCCTCCAAGTCTCGGCCTCCTCTCCTGATGCTCCTAGTGAGGTCTCTACCTCCTCTTCCAAAAGAGGATGCTACTACCTATTTTTAACGAAAAAACATAACTACACGGCGTGTACTTTCAAGTACACGACGTGTACTATCCTTTTTAAATATTCCTCTGGCGGCTAATTTCCACCGCATCACTATTCATTTGCCGAATGATTAAACCGTGTGTATTACTAAGTACATGGCATGTATTTAGTTTTTACACCCTTAATCACCGACGAGCCTATACGCCCTGTATTCTCATCCTACACAGCCAAAGTACACGACGTGTACCCATAAATTTGGGATTTTCCCCACATTTCCCTTGTTTTCTCAAAAACACTTAAGGAAAAGGAAAATAATAAACCCGTACCTCAAGAATAAAAACCGGGTTCATACACATTGAGTGTATAAATGAATTTAGACACCTTAAAAATGAAGATGAAAATTTTAAGTGTTTATATTTTTCGATTAAATAATGATTTTAATTAAATATTTAATTAATCATATTTAGAAAATTATTATTGAAAAATGGACTTTATTTTTGGATTTTACTCATCAAAAAATGGTTAGGATGAATTTTTAGGATTTTTTCTGAAATACTTGAAATTTTGATGAATAGTAAAATCCGATAATTCACAATAAATGATAAATAATGGATTAATTGAGTCATTGATGATGATATGATGATGTAAGCCCAATTGATTCGGATTCACATGATAAAATTACTATTCTAGGTCATGGAAGACTCACTATTCCTTGTATTGTGGAGAAATAATAAACTAATGAATTTTATATTGAGAAATCCCCTCTCTCCCCCACTATAAAACCCCCCTTCACCCCCACTATAAAACCCCCCTTCACCCCCACTTCTCTTCACTAATCTCAATCCTTGTGCCTTGCCAATATTCAACGCAAATATTTCCCCAAGATCCTCCCCCAAATCCAAAATCTCCTAGACTATTCAAAATACCAAAACCTTTCCCCTTAAAAGGTTCTCAAAGGAAGAAGTCTCAAGAGGTAAATTCCTCTTTTCAATTTCTTTATTTCTTTTAAGTTCTTTTCTTGTTGTTTATTTCCTCTCCTCCCTTCACCCAAATAATTTGATAAATCCAGTAACAAATATATAATTTAATGTTTTTATGCTAATGTGATATTTTATTATCTTCTCTTCTTTCCCCACCCTATATTTGGATGAAATGAAAGCACCATTTGAGATGTGCTAATTTAGCACATTCAAGGACAACTGTTTATCAATTTCTATTATAATCTTTAATTCTGGTCATGAAACCATTTGTATTATGGTTGAACCAGATTATTATATATTTACTATATCCTATTTTAGTTCTGTAATACTTTTGTACAAATGGTATTAAGTTATAAAGAAAAACATGTTCATTGTAATCAAACCCACTGTTTAACCAAAATGGTTGTCACTAAGGTTATATAAATAATAATTCAACCTCAATCTGAGTAACCAAATTAAAATTAAAACCATTTAATCTCCTGTATGTTCAATAATATCATATAACTTCATTTATAGACAACCACTTCCATCTTTCATATTTATCCGAACTTGAATATAAGTGAACCGATCTTTTAAAACCAAGTGATCAAATGAGCCCGAACAATGAAATTGAACCTTATAACTAATAAAAAAGGCCTTTAATGAACTAAAAAGGGTTATAATAAATCATTTACATATATAATAGGTTCTGGAATTTTTAATTAATAAGCCTAATTTTTTTATTCAGGCATTTAATAACAAGTCAAGAACACCTTCAAGCATAAGGTAAGGGATTACTTAACACAATTTTAATTATTTGAGTTAAACATATTTTTCATTGGTTACATTGATCCAATAATATGTGTGAATGAACTATTATTGTTTTATAGTGTATATCCACTTTTATTTTTTGGATTTTTATTTGTCACACAAAAATATTTCATTGATTTATCGTCACTCTAATGACAAAATCTTTGTAAGGGATCCTCTCTCTCACTTTTGTTCAAGAATCTCCCCTATGTTGTGATCATTTATTTTTTAATCCGTAATGATGGGGTATGTTTTTTCACCTCACCCATACTGCCCTTGTGACTTATAAATAATGGGATACCCTTTACCTCTCATTAATCCCTCATAATAACACTCGTTACCATGCCGAAATGTTTGTAAGGGGTTTTCTCATCTCACTTTCAATTCTGTGGGATTTCCACTGTTCGCCTCTTATTTATTATATGTGGTATAGGTGTATTACCATTTGATATATGTTATCATGATACTATTGATATTAATGGTATGTTGTGATTCATTTTGTGGTTTTTAGGTTTTGGTCATATGACTCAATTGATTACAATGTGGTAAAGAGCTTTGTCTCAATTTTCACTTCGTTGTGACTTGCTTAGTATTGTGCACATACTCTTTCTTATGTGGTGTACCTACTACCCATTTGAAATAAATTTTCAATTTAAATTATATTCCATTTAAATTTCCATATTCTCATAACATGGATATGATTATTTTCTAAGACTTATACCACTTTACATATGGATTTTTTTTGAATATTGTTTTGACTATGGAAATATTGATGAATCCGTATCCTCTATTCTATACAGATAATGTAAATTCATATTTATCTTATATTGAATAGATGTATAAATAATTATTTGGATGTAGAGGTGGGTGGGGACCACTGCATCCCCTTGATGCATCGGTAGGTCTCATGAGACAAATTAGTTGGGGACAAACCCTTCGAGTTTGTTTCCAAAAATCAGATGAGTTTCTACCCATAGAACTAAACCATTTTAATGGTATTATGGTTTCATGTTCCAGATACATGACATGCAATTAATAAGAATTATCTTTATTCATTATCAATTATTATTATTATCCCTGATGTTTTCACTATGACAAAATCTATGGATGCAGTTTCATTCTTAGTTTATTAATGGCATTAGTTTTTCATTTATTCACCATGCCATATTGATTATGTCAGATTGATTATGATTCACTTATTTTTTTTTTCATTATTCTGATATTTTTAACCCTTATTGAGCATTTGAGCTCACCCATTTCATTGTTTACCTTCAATAGGTGATGAAGAGAAGGTCATTTATTGAGTTCTTGTGGTTGAAGTTTTTAGTTTTATTATGTATTATATTTTGAAACCCTTTTCAATGTAATTTGTGTTACATATATGTATCTAGTTTCTTCAAGACTACTAAACTGATCATTCCTTCACGATTTTTTATTCCTTCTAACGATGTAAATATCAAAATTAATGCACCAGCTCCAGTCTAGAAGGGTCGGGGTGTTACAGAAAGTACAATATACCACCTGCCAAAAGTATAGGAATAAGTATCTTTTAAATTGCCTAAAGGGGATAAGGAAATGTTTTATCTATGGGAAGGAATGGACCCCAGTTAGAGAATATGGATAGGATAAACCCACCAATGTGATGGAAGAAAGTAATTCTATATTAAACCCTCAACCTATTTTCCAATGTTTCAATTACAAGGAACACAGACACTATGTGAATCAATACACTAATACAAGGGTTGTTGATGATAACTGAAACTAACAACCTTAGGGACCCAGAGATCAAGGGTTACCCTATGCCATCACAATGACTAATGTGAATCCTGACAATGATGTGGTGATAGGTATTATAGTTATTAATTTAAGGATTGTGAAAATACTATTTGATTTTGGTTCTATGTATTCTTTCATATCATGAAGGTTTAGTAGAACAATTCAAACACCGCCTGAAGTGGAGATGTCAATGAAAATGTAAAATGGGTAAATTATTGGATCCCAAATATATAACTTCTCCCCTATCCATTTTTTTGGTCTGAACATCCCAGTAAACCATGTGATAATCTCTTTAGAATAATTTGATACAATTATAGTTATGTATTGACTTTATTTGTATAGAGACAACATAAATTTCCAATATAAGAAAGTCAACTGTCATATTAAGAATCAACCTCTAATTCTATACAAGTGCATGGAGGTGAATAAATCTTATTTAGTATCATAATCTCAAGAATAGATATTATTGCCTTATGACCAAGTGTATCTAGATCAAATGATTGAGATTAATGAAAATATCATCCATGATAAAATTTCCAATATAAGTGAATATGATAACATGTTTGAAAAATAATTTCCTAGCGTTAAGTAAAGCCACGAGGTTAAGTTATCAATCCAGAATATAGTTGGATGTTTTCCAATATCCAAGACTCCATATGAAATTGACACTATTTAACTTGAAGATATGAAAAAGAAACTATAGAATAATCTTGATAAAGGTTGTTTATGTCCAAGCGCTTCACCATGGGGTGCACCGATCCTCTTAATTAAGAAGAAAGATGGGTCAATGTGCCGCTTCATTGATTATCATGAGCTCAACAAGATCATGAAAAATAAAAGTATCCTTTGACACAAATTGATGAATTGTCTGATCAACTACATGAAGCCCAATAATTCTCTAAGGTGGATCTTCAGTTGGGATATTATAAATTAAAGGTGAAGAATGAGGATATCCCCAAGACTTCTTTTCATAAAATTTATGAGCACTACGAGTTCATAGTGGTGCTATTTGGGCTCACTAATGCTCTAATTATCTTCATGGATATAATAAATAGTGTCTTTAGGTGTTACCTCTAAAAATTTATGGTATTTTTTATAGATGATATTCTTATCTAATCCAAAATCAAGGAGTAATATGAATAGTATTTGAATTCGATACTAAATACCATGAAAAAGAAAGGTTTTATGTGAATTAAAGTAAATGTGAGTTTTGGATGGATCACGTAACATTCATGGGGAATATTATCACTAATAAAGGGATATCTCTAGATCATTAAAAAATATATGAAATTGAAGGATGACACAAACCAACATATGTGAAGTAGATCCATATTTTCCTTGGATTAACTGGGTACTATTGTTGATTTATGAGAAAATTCCCAAGATTCTAAATACCATTAACCAGGCTAACTCATAAGGGAGTGAAGTTTGTATGGATTTATGAATGATAGGAGAGACTTAAAGAGTTAAATAAGATGCTAATAACTTCACCTATTCTCACATTACCCACTAGTGGGGAAGGATTTTCTGATCTGTAGTGATGTGTCCAAAAAGGGATTGGGTTGTGAACTCATGCAAGATAATAAAGGGACATCCTATGCCTCCTTACAATTAAATATCCATGATAAGAATATCCAACCCATGACCTCAAATTGGATATGGTGATGTCATTGATGATTTTTTAAAATTTTATCTACCGTGAAAAGTGTGACATATATATGGATCATAAAATCTTGACGTATATATATGCACACAAAACTATCTCAATATTCACCAATGAAGGTGGTTAGATCTGATCAACAATTATAATTTTTTAATCCAATACCATTCTAGGAAGGAAAACAAAGTGGAAGATTATCTCAGTAGAAATGATCTCACAACCCTATCCATGATGAGGATTAAAAGAGATCTAATCTTCATGGACATGAAAAGAATGGACACGTGAATAATGAATAGATATTCATACTACCTTTCTCAAATAACTTCTCAACCATCCATTCTTAAGAGGATCATGAGGTCTTAAAAAGATGATGATGAGATACAAATAAAGGTAGCGAATATTCTAGAGTTCGACTATGATAAATATGGAGTTATAAGGTTTTTAATTTGAATATGTGTCCCATAAAAACAAGAACCAAAGGGTGAACTTCTGAATGACGAACATAGATCATACTTCTCTATAAATCTAAGAAGCACAAATATGCATAGAGATCTAAATTAAAAATTATAGTGGGATAACATGAAGAGGGAGAATCAAGAATTTATATCTCAATTCTTGGTATGACAACTAGTCAAGGCTGAATGACGTATGTCTAAGGATATGATTCAAACATTTTCCATAATGGTATATAAATGGGAAAACATACCATGTATTTCATTGTAGGACTCACTAGGATATCCAAAGGTAATAATTCCATATGGGTGGTAGTCAACCACCTTACAAAGTTATGATATTTCATATCTATCAATGAATATTTCTCTATTAATAAGATTCCTAATATATACATAAGAGAGGTAATACTATATGGAGTGCCACTCTCTATTGTATTTGATCAAGATCTGAGGTTTACCTAGAGGTTTTAGAGAATGATTTAGTAAGAACTGGATACCGAGTTTAGTTTTTGTACTTCTTATAACCCTCATAAGAATGGTTAGTCTAAAATAACTATTAAAACTCTAGAGTTTATGCTTAGATTTTGTTTAATGGTTTTCCAAGGATGTTGGTATAAACACATTACCACAGTAGACTTATTATATAAAAATAGTTTCCATTATAATATTCAAATGATTCCTTTTAGAGATATGTATGGGAAGAGGTATCAGAATCCAATATGTTGGGATGAGGTTGGAGAGTGGAAGCTTATGGGACTTGATCTTATCTAATATATGATATAGAATATTCAAACTATTTATTGTCATATGGAATCAATACAAATTTGACAAAAAATCTATGCAAATAATAATTGACGAGACATTGATTTTGAGGCGAGAGTCAAGATGTTACTTTATATATCACCATGGAATAAATTTATTAGGTTTCAGAAGAATGGAATTCTTAGTACAATATACATTAACCCCTTTGAGATCCTTGATTGCGTCGGTGTGGGGGCCTATCAACTAGCACTCCCAACTAACCTATCTCAAGTACATGATGTATTCTATGCATCCCTATTGAGAAAGTACATACTAGACCCCTCACATGTATTGAATATATAGGTGGTACCCTTGGAGAATGGTATTTAATTTTAGGAGTATCTAATGAAGATCTTAGATCATAGATAAAAAGTTATACAAAACAAGATGAATCACCTGGTCAAAGTACTATGGTGGAACCACAAGTTTGAGGAAGCAACTTGGGAACTAGAACAAGAAATGAAATAGAATTACCCTCATCTATTTTTGTATATGAAATTAAATTTCAAGTGAAAAATTTATGAAGGGGGGGGGGGTAGGAATATGATGAACCATACTTTTAAAAATGAAATTCTCTTTTGAAAGAATAAATGGTTTATTAAGTAATATAGTTATAGAAAACACATGGACTACTTTGGTTATTTTGGACTGATTAAAAAATATAGCATGTTGGATTTAAAATGACCTTAATCTTATTAATTATTGATAATATAGACATTATATAATGATTGTTAATATTAGTATATATTAATGTTTTTGATAAACTCAAATTGACAAAGACAGAATAAGAGATGACCTTAACCAGTGGGATTATACCCCATGAATCCCATTTATCAGAGATTCCAATGGATATGGAATCAATGGGATTTTCCCTTAACCAAGTATAAGTTGAGATTCAACAACTGAATCTCAAGTGAAAACATTTATAAGATAATTTCAAACTTATTGAGATCATGACCCAAACCATGTTCATCAAACCACCCCTGTAAAGCACCACCATCACAAACCTTACCCTTATGGAATATGATGGTGTAATAAGTAGTTATGTATCTAGATCCTAGTAATATGAATTTTTAGATTTTCTTTTTAATAAAATAATTATTATATTTATCCTTTTTTATTATTACTATATAAATTATTATAAAACGAGTTAGATGAAAAATAGATTTTGATATGAAGAAATCAATATTGTATTTTTGAAAAATATATATTTTCAATTAAGAAAATCTTTTGATAATTTAAATAATTTTAAATAAATTTTATTTTAATAAAATTTTCTTATTAAATAATATTTATTTAAATATTAATGATAATATAATTTAATTATGTCCAATATAATCTTTATAAGGGTCAAAAAATTGTTATTGTAGTAAAAAAAGTTTTTTCCAGTAAATAGGGATTTTTATTTAAAAGTTTATGAAAATAGTGGAAACATGGAATGTTTTTTGGTTTTTATTATTTTATTATATAGAGTCCAAATTCGAAGTTTTAAAATTAATAAATAATTCTTCTCTCTTTTGTAAATACCAACCCAAACTCCCACTCCTCTTTACTCAAAACTCCTTAAGAATGAATTTAATATCCATATACCTCTCTAAATCCCTCCCAAGGTGTTCCAAATATCTTAATAATATCATCCCATGATTTTTGAAGTGCTCTCTTAAGGCGAAGTAATTATGTCCTCCTCTTTATTCAAGCACTTTATTTATGTTATGACTTTTTATTTTTAATTGTTCATGTTGTAAAATGTTTTCACACATAAATTTTCTATCTTTATGATTCCCAAGTAATGATAGACCTCCTTACACACCCATTAAAACCTTCTATAAACCTTTATGTACACCCTTTATGTTTTCAAAATTATCTCATGATTTTTCATTCCAAACATTTGTGTTGTTTATACCCATCCCCATTTCCAATAAAAGGTATTCACCTAGATGTACATATCATTTATTTATTGGGGAATCCAATGTAGGTGACCCAAAATCCTTACTCATGGGATTAAAATTGATGTAATATTTTCTTATGTTGTATGGTTTGTGTGACACACAAATACATGTACATGATATGATTGTGATGGGTGAGAACAAAATTATATAGTGCTCTAATGTAGCGAGTAATGTTTTTATCTCATTAGATTCTATGTATGGTGCACATGATTTTATATTAAGAACACTATGTTATTATATCCTTATTTTTATCCTTGAATTATGCTTTTGATATCATGTTTTATGTTGTTGCCGCATTCCAATATTGCCTTGATGTTATCTTCTTATACCATGTTTTAATGTTAATGTTTATTATTTGACCCCTTTTAGACCACCTTGATATTACAATTGAATAATTTTTATTACTTTAATAATGCTATACTTTTACTATTACCTTATCAATATTTCTATATCACCCCTTTATTATGTACATCCCAAGGTTATCTTGTGTAGTTTTAGAAGAGAGATGAAATTTTAAGATCTTGTTAAGGAGTTTTAAATAATGTTATTGTATCCTTGTTTCAATTTATTATATTTTGTGTTAAATTACCTAAATACATGAGGTATCTCTATATTTTGGTTTTTTATTATGTGTGTATTTATATAATAAATTATGAATTAAGGTGTATTAAATATATGAGTTGTCATATAGTAGGACTCCCATGACATATATTAAACATAGGTGAGAAATAAAATGCATCAATAAATTGATTCAATAAATTGTACCTCACCCACACACCCACACAATCGTTAGCCCCTTCATAATATATTCATATTAAAAATAATACATGAAATTCCCCATGGGGTAAAATTCACATCAATTAATAAGAAATCGCCCCCACTTGTCTATAACATAATAAAGGGCTTCAAGAGGGCCTCACACTCCCATATACACTATTTGTAAAACAACCAAAGTTAAAAATTATCATTTATCAAAATAATTTTAATTATAAGTCATTTTTAAATGGTTTGTATTCCCACTATAAACCATTATTTAAATCAAGTTCTTGAAATCAATTTACAAATTACCTTAAAAAAACATTTCAATACCATTTGGAAGAACTATTTCAATAATCAATACATTTTTCATTTAAAGTACTCGATGATCTTAATTTATAGACCCCAAAATCAAGTCATAACTGAGAAAGGGTCAAAGCATCTCAAAATAACACATACTATTTAAGATTACCCTATAAACAATTTAAAAACATTTAACCTCTAAAATCACCACATGAATTCCTTAGAAAAGCCTCCAGAAGTTTAAAAACTTTTTTTCATGACCTACTTGGTGTCAAAAAACCTCAGACACCACATTTTATATAAAAATTAGATTTAGAAAATTTAATAACACTTTGAATTTTAATGACCACTTGAAAGAAGAAGTAAAACACTTGTGTCAAGTGGAAATCCACTTTAAAAACTATCAAAAACTGACCAACCCAACACACATGGATCAAATTTATCAAATAGGGAATTTTTGAACATCAAGAACTCAATGGAATGTCAATTTAGGGAAAATAAAAAATACCTACCTCAGCTCAATGAAAACCATGTTAGAAGTCAACTCTTATGACAATGAGCACTCCAACAAGCCTCAAGTGACCTCAAGTAAACCCAAAAAAACAAAAACCCTCAGAATAAATAACCCCAAACCTTAAAATAAAACTTAGGAGCCTTTAGGGTTTGTGAGTTAGAGGGAAACTGAAGTTCCAAAGGATTAAATAAAAACTAATAAGGGGGGGGGGTGAATCAGTTGTTCACTTTTTATAGGTTTCAAAAATTTTAGAAAATTAACACTTGAAACTAGTTAAGATTTATTTTATTATAAAATTTTATTAAATACTCCTGCATTCAAAAGTAGGAAATTAAGTAAATCACACAATATTTATAAGGTTTGGCCTCAGTGTGAGAATATATATCCTTTCCATAGCCACTCCCATGTGTCTATGAAAATACACTATATGAAGAAGTGAATACAACTTGTGACAACTCCCGTTAGACACCTTCTATATCCAGATAGGAAAGATTATACTGGCTCACATAAATTTAAACTTTTTACTTATAAAAAAATTGAGAAAAAAAAGAATAAATACCTTGTTGAAACTGCTCTATAATTTCTTAGTATGAATCCTCAGTCCAATTTAGCTAGATCCAATTTTCTCAATCTGATGAGTCTGGATCTGATTCTCTCAATATAATGAATCTAGATCTGATTCTCTCAATACGACGAGTCTAGATCCGATTCTCTCAATATGATGAGTCTGGATTCGATTCTATCAATATGAAGGACTCAATATGATGAACCCATTATCAATCAACAAAACTCAAAATCTTCTTAAATGCTCAAAATAATGGACTCAATATGATGAACCCATTCTCAATCTGAAAAACCCAAACTCTACTCAAACTGGTAAAAAAATATTCAGCTATCTGATCCTTCTCATTAGATCTATGAATGGAAATGACTTTCACTTGATTTCTTCAGTGATTCACCTTTTCTAGTTGTGTAAAAATTTACAATGAACGAATGATCTGATCAAGTACTTATAGGTGACTCTGAAAAATGAGAATAGGAAACTTGAAAAATTTCCCCGCTTCCTCAAATTTCAAAACTCTGAAAATCTAACTCATTTAAATTTTAACTTTTACTTCTTCAATCCTCCTTAGATTTATTTAATATTTACACAAAATTGAATTTCAAGTTTGACCTCTTCAACTATTTATAAAACTTCTAGAATTTTCTTTGTGAGTTTTTTTGTAATTAGATCATTGTGAATCTATTTCCTTCTTAGCTCATTATGAATTTGTTTTATTCTTAGATCATTAAGAATATGTTTATTTCTTATCTAATTATGATTTCTAATTCTTTCTCAGCTCATTACTATTTCTATTTCTCTCTTAGATCATTATGATTTCTGTTTCTTTCTTATCTCATTACGATTTTTTTTCTTCTCAACTCATTACAAATTCTATTTCCTTATCAGATCATTACAAATTTTGTTTCCTTATATGCTCATTATGATCTGCCTTTAGTTTCAGACCAATGGAATCCTCATAATTTTGGAATTATCATTATGATGGAAATCCTATTACGATGGATTTTCCCGTTATGATGGAATTACCCTTTTGATGGAATATCTATACTTTTCAATTTGAATCTATTTAAACCTCTCCACCATTTCTTCAGAAGCTTTTATCATGCATATTTTCCTTATTTGTGAGAAATTTATGAACAACAAAGCATCATATGAATTAGTTTTAGAAAGTATGAAAACTTTATATCTCTTTACTTCACATTCTTCAAAAAACCTCTTCATATTCATTACGACTTCATCAATCAAAAACTTCTATCTTTCTCTGATCAAGGAAAAGGAAAATTTATAGCATTCAACAATTTTTCCTCGAATTATTCTAGATCTTATTATTTGAATTAGATGTATATAGATATGATAATCTAAATCTGATGCTAATCAGTCTGATTATAAATCCCATTATAATGAACTTGGTCTAATTCTTGAATAAAAAAACATTCTTACATAAATACGTTATTTTTAAACAAATACAAAAACTTTGTCAAAAAAATTTATCACAAAGGTTCTTCAATCTACCCCTTTATATTTTTTGACAACACTTTTTAATAACTTTTCCAACTCTTAGAATTTTTTCATAACTCAAATTTTGTAAACAACTCAATTTTTTTTACTTTTATCAAAACATATCCATTCTCAAAAGAGAGTGTCTTGACACCACACTACTGGATAAAGTAATATTTTTGAAGGAATTACATCTCTCAGTGATTTTTTTTTCAGCCATGAAAAGATAAACCCCTCATATTTTTATTTTTATATCCCCCATTTTATGATAACCATAGCTTCAGATTCATTTAATAAAGATAAATAAGAACTTCTTACAAAGTAAAATGTTGTTAATTTATCTCACCCTTTATCAACATAATCTAAATTATGGTGGGGGTTTCTTCCTTATAAGGTTTTGGAAGACATGGGAGGAGGTTGAACATGAAGTTTCACCCTTAATTAAACAAACCTTTATTTCAGAATTACTTTTGTAAAGATTTCAGTAACCTGATACTTTGTTGAAATGTATTCCAGTAAAATATCTCAAGCATCAAATTTTTCTTTTATAAAGTAAAACTTTATATCAATGTTTTTTTGACATTGAATGTTGAACATGATTTTTAGAAAGATTAATTGCACTCTCATTATCACTAAGTATCTTAAATGGTTTAGAAAATGTTACATTCAAATATTCTAGCTGAACTTTCATCCATAATATTTGAGTACAATCCTGAGTTGCTGCAACATATTTGGATTCAGCTGTGCTCAAAGTTACTAAACTTTTTTTATTACTATTCCAACTCACACAACATTCACCTAAGAGAAATATTCCTCCTAAGGTTTATTTTCTATCGTTACAATCTACAGACCAATTGGACTTAGTATAACTGTTAAACTTTATCTCACTATTTATTTTGTATAACAACCCATGTGAAGTTGTTTGTTTGACATATCTCAGAATTATTTTTGATGCCAATATATGTGATTATTTCAGATAAATTTGTACCTGACACACAATGTCATAAAATAAAAAATATGAGGCCCTGAGTCTATAAGGTAAATAAGGCTTCCTATCAGCTTCAAAAATTCTTTCTAATTCACAGTTATTCTGAATTCATCTTTAATCAAATTTTTGTTCAATGAAATAAGAGTTGAAACTTCTTTGGATTCTTCCATCCCAAACTTATTTAAAAATTACATGGCATACTTTTTATGAGATAATAAAATGTATTTTTCTTTTCATTCAACTTGTAAGATAAGGAATAAAGTTAATTATACTAACATATACATTTCAAAATTCTTCCTAATTTCCTTAGAAAATGTTTTACAAACATCTTCTCTATACCTAGAAAAAATTATACGATCCACACAAACAATTCCAATTAGAGTTCTAAAGTCAACATCTTTAACATATAAGTTGCTATCAACTTTTCTTGAGAAAAGTTCACCATTATCAAACAATTTTTAAGTTAATAATACCAAGAACTTGAAGCTTGTTTAATCCCATATAAATATTTATTCAATTTACAAACTTTTTTTTCATCCTCATCAAGTAGAAACCCAAAAGGTTTTTAACGTAAAATTCTTCCTCAATCTCACCATTTAAGAAAGTTGAATTTACATCCATCTGATAGAATTTTTAATTCCAATAAGAAACCACTCCAATTAACATTAAAATAGTTTCTATCCTTGCAATGGGGGAAAATGTTTCATTAAAATCCACACCTTAATCCTATACATATCCTTAAAAAAAAGTCTTTCTTTGTTTTTTTTAAACTTCTCCAAGATCATTAATTTTTTTTCAATAAACCCACTATGTTCAGATAACATTTTTATTTACTGGTTGTGGAACAAGTTCCCAAGTTACATTCTTTTAAATCTGATCCAAATCTTAATTCATATCATCCAACCATTATTTGTGTTGAATATCCTCTGAAACTGATTCCGATTCAACTTTTGAGATAAGTGATGTATGATATTCTATTATCAAATTTCTTCATTTCTAAACTGGATCCTTCTACTTCTCAATAATGTTTTCGGATTCAAAACTATTTTGTAAGGTAAGAAATTTTAAAGTTTATTTCCTAGCTGAAATTTCCTCATCACATGATGATTATGAATTTTGATAAGGATGTTTTGAATTACTTTCACTATTATTGGAAATCTCCAGTTTATCCTCCTATGCATTCTCAACAACTTTTATTAAAGAACTTGGATTTTCAATTACCTTCACATCATATGAGTCCACCAACTTTTTTAAATGTTTTTTACAACAATTTTAATTTCTTTAATTTGTTTAATAACCCATAAAATAACCTTTCACATCTTTCTCATCAAACTTTCCCAAATCAGCGTTGTCCGTCATCTGTAACCAACACAACGAGGTGGGGGAATAGCCCGTGCAGGGGTGAGTATAACGATACTCAGTAGGGACCCCAAGACCCTCAAGGTATGACAAAATTCAACAAGGATAAACCAAAAGTATGAAATCAATAGATAACCATTACTTTGGTATATGCCTATACACTACAGCAGAATAGGCATCTAGCGGTGGTTTTTTTTCGTTTAGCGGCGGTTATAACCGCCGCTAAACGGTGTGGAGATGGTTTCCAGAAACCACCACATAATACGGCGTCACCAATATTTTCACGGCGTTTATTTTCGTTTAGCGGCGGTTTTAGGGAAGCTTCGCAGCTGCCTCATTTCGCGGAGGTTTTAGTGGCGGTTATAACCGCTGCTAATAAATTCAAATCCAGCACCGTAAAACCGCCACTAAATCCAGAAGAACCGCCGCAAGATGAGACTGCCACGATGCGACTATTTCGCGGTGGTTATAACCGCCGCTAAACGTATATTTTATTTTACATTTAGCGGCGGTTTAAACCACAAAAAAATAGCCTCCATCTTTCATTTAGTGGCGGTTTAAACCGCCGCTAAAAAGTTGCCCAGAAAAAAAAATTACCTGATTCTGCTGCCCCACAGCCTGAAAACCAAACCAAAACACATATAACAGAGATAAAAAGTAAAATAAATGAAAAAAATGTTAGGGAAAGAGGTGAATCTTGAGGTTGATGTGAGTAAATGGGTAGGAGAAAAGATAGGGGATAGTTCAAGAAATATAGAATTTAATCTAGAAACAAGGTAATCAAATGTTTTAAATGTAAACAACCTGGACAAGGGTGACTTTAAAGATAGTAATAATGACCATTCCCTATTAGTTGAACAAGACTTCGACACTACTAATGTGTTAAATGTCACTGATATAGCCATCTTATATGAATAGAACCAGGATTCATGATTCTCATTCCACATGTGCCCAAATAAGGAATTCTTTACTGAATTAAGGGAATTGAATAATGGTGAGGTATTTCTAGGGAATAATATGAGTGGTCACATCATGGGAATAGGCTCAATTTTACTAGAGCTTCATGATGGGTCTGTTAAAACTCTTGAATAATTTAGGTGGGTACCTGAATTAAAAATAAACCTAATATCCCTAGGAACCCTTGAGTTTCCCAAGGATCCCTCACTATAATAAAGGGAACCCTTCACAATGGTCTATTTGTGTTAGATGGAAAAGTGTATAGAAATCCGTTGAATAGTTATTCTGGTTCATAATGTGATTCCACCACCTTATGGCATAGGATACTAGGGCATGTTAGTGCCATGGGTCTTAGTGAGCTTAAGAAACAGTGCCTTCTAAGTAATATCACTCCTAACAGTTTACCTTTTTGTGAAGACTATGTATATGGGAATTCTAGGAGAATCAGCTTCAGTAGATCCATGTTTAAGGATAAGGAACCTCTTGAATGTGTACATTCTAACTTGTGGGTTCCTTCTAGGGTTACCTCTCATGGTGGTGGTTTATACTTTGTAACCTTTATTGATGATTTCTCTAGGAGAGTGGGGATTTATATTATTAAGCACAAGTCAGATGCCTTTCAGACTTTTATGAAATGGAAAGTTGCGGTAGAGAGTTAGAATAATAATAAACTTAAGGCCTTAAGAACTGATAATGGTTTAGAATATATATCCAATGAATTCATTGAATATTTTCAATCCGAAGGAAATAAGATATATCAGACTGTTTCGGAAACTCCATAACAGAATGGGTTAGCAGAGAGAATGAATAGGACTATTCTTGAGAGGGTAAGGTGTATGTTATCCCACTCAAAACTCTCTAGGTCCTTCTAGGCTGAGGATGATTCAACAGCAGTGCACCTCATTAACTGTTGTCCATATTCTTCTAACTCCTTTATGACACCTGAATGAATTTCGAAGGTCACACCCCCAAATCTAGCTCACCTTAGGATATTTGGATCCATAGGTTACGTGCATTCTTGTAATGATAAGCTAGCTGATAGGGATGTTAAATGAATATTTGTGGAATATCTAGAGGGTGTTAAAGTGTATTATTTATGGGTAGATAAACCAGGTTACTAGAAATGCATCGTTAGTCACGATGTGGTCTTCCATGAATCTGGTGTGACCAGCGACAAAGTACCTGAACCTGTTGTAGCTCCTGATGAAGCTGCAGGACCCTTAGAGGTCCCAACACCTTTAGGTGTTGATGTTCCTTTAAGATCAGGTGACCAACCTCAGTTCAGTGTTGGTCCTGCTCCTTTGGTTACCCAAGCCCAGCCTAAATCAGATCCCAATTTGGAATCTGAACCTGAGGACCAAGAACCTGTTGGCCTGATCAACAATCGGCTTACTTGAGATAAAGAATGGAGAGTTATTAAACCTCCATCCCACTTAAACTAGTCATACATTGCTGCCTATGCTTTCAATGTAGCTTAGGAATTGTTTAATGATGAGCCTAAAACTTTTAAGTAAGCTTTTAAGTCCAAATAATATAGTAATTGGATGAGATCAATACAAAAATAAACGAATTCCCTTCTTAAGGACAACACCTGGGTTATTGTTCCGAAACCCAATAACCAGAAAGTTATAGGTTCAATATGGATTTATAAAAAGAAATAAAGAAATGTAGGAGAGTCTAAAATCAAATTCAAAGCATGCATGGTATCTAAAGGTTTTATAAAATGTGAAGTCATTGATTATAGTGAAATATTATCTCCTTTTTAAGCATTCATCCATTAGAATTATGCTTGCATTTTCTGCCAAACTTGATTTTCATGTTGAACAACTCGATGTAAAAACCACTTTTTTACATGGTAGTCTTGATGAAAGCATTTATATGAATCCTCTAGAATGATTTTCAAAATTGTTCAAACCAAACCATGTTTTTATTTTACATAAGTCCTTTCATGGGATTAAATAGTCTTCAAGACAATGGTATAAAAGGTTTGATTCCTTTATGAGTGAGAATCAGTTTTCTATAAGTAGATTTGATGCATGTGTGTATTTTAAAACTGTTAAACATTATTCTTTTTACCTTTTATTATATGTTGATGACATGTTTTTAATATGTAAAAATATAAAGATCATAAATTCCGTTAAGCACCAGTTGAACTGTGTTTAGGGTGTGGATACTAACCACATACCGTATGAGAATGAAATGGAAGAATACCTTATCAAGGATTGGAAAAAGATGTTGAAAGAATAGTAGTCATTATAATTAAAAAATGATAACAAAACTGACTATCAGGACACAGAAATGAGCAGATCAGATTGAAAAAACAAAACTTAGCCTGAAACTCATAATGTTGAATGAAAAAAATGTATAGGTCATAGTTAAGAGCATAAATCGTTCCATAATCATGCATATATGATGCATTAAATTACCATTTCCGGATTGATGTACCCCATCAAGAATGAGAACTTCTTATTCTATTTTTTTCAACTGATGTACCCCTGCAAACAGAAACAGTATAGTATGTTCATCTTCCTTTAATGCACACCATATGCATCGTTGTCTTGCCTACAGAAGGTGTAAATCAAACCTTTTATGCATGGACCCAAATTTTGTGCTTTTCACTTGTTGAACAGCGCCGGTTCTTTTTCATCGTGTAGCAGGGATTCGTGGAAACACTTCTATACAGTGCTGTATTTTTTGGGCAATGAAATCACAGTTTTTAAATGTTGCAACTATTCATAAACATCAAGACATATCAATCTATCATGAAATCCATTTCTAAGGAATTTTAATATATAGAGTCATGAATAAAGGGATAGAAATCTGTTGGGAGGCTTACCGTTTGCATCTGTGTACTCCTATTTCCATAAAAATTCGATCTTCTATCATCTTGTTTCTCCATGAAACCATGTTACGACAACCTGAAATCATATTGAAACAAAATATTGATGCATAAAAAGGGAATATAAGTGGATAAAATATTAACACCATTAAAATACATGAAATCTGATTAATACCCTAATAGAATTGATTATTTAATCTGAATACATGTATAACCTGAATGTTGTTCATACGTTGACATCATCCTTGGCAAAGGGGACATCATATTATGCATTTCCTTGTGGTCTCTGAGTAATCTTGCTACATATCAAATTTACAACATCAGTATACAAGAATGAAAGCAAAGAACAATGAACACCTTAATGCAAAGATCAAACATACTTCAAATAGGCTCACTTCTGGATAAGAGAGTCCTAAACTTCAATTGTAAAACAGAGTAGTCCGGTGCATGCTGTAAATCCAGAGCCATGCATCAATCAAATCCGAATAGGTAGCAGTCCGAAATCATCAAGTGAGATGGATTTGATCCATCCTTGAAGCACCCAGGATCCTCAGCAAACCCGGACATCCATGAATATAGCAGATTCAATGGGAAATGAGGCCGCAAAACCATCCAAATAGAGGAAACCCAAAACAGTCAGATATGTTCAAAAAATAAACATGCCAACTAAAAACTCAACTGACCATAATCCAGGCAGATATAGAATAGGATGACAGCTTCAATCCAGATCAAATTGGTAATTAGCTTTATGTACATCCTTCTTCTCTATGTATAACTATCCTATGTGCACATGACTTGTGTGACATTAATAGTAGGTAAATCTTATATGTGTTAAATGGGCATGTCTCGCATACACATTAAATGGGCATGTTTCGCATACACTTTAAATATTAATATGTATCCCCTGTACCCCCCCAACCCCCTTGAATCAGACCCCCCTGCACCATCCCCCCACCTCCCAACCAAAAAATCATTGTCTCATGAAAATAAAAAAACAGTTTGGTGCATACTGTAAATCCAAAGCAATATAATATTATTCAGCCTCATGCAATATAATATTATTCATCCTCATACAATATAATATTATCAAACTCTTATAAACATAGTTAGATAAAATCTACATGTATTTCAATGCCTCATGCAATATAATATTATTCAGCCAAAGAAATATGATTGCCCAAGCATAATCACAAAAATGTTTCCACTTCACAGAGAATAATCTAAAAGTTCAATTTCAGTTTACACCATAAACAAATCATAGAAAGAAAAAAATAAATCTGCAAGGCACATACAATTCATAAAAATGCTCATAACCATGATTTATAAAGTAGTCATAACCAAACACATAAAAATAATAATATAGAACCCTTGGAAAAGTTCTTAGTAGGCTAATCAAACAATTTATTCTTAAATGATGTATATGACACTCGAGAAATCAAGACAAAAATAAACATCAGAAATCAATAAAATGCATAAAAGTAAAATGAGAAATCAAGGAAATTTTAGGACATGAAAATGTGTGGTGGAAACTATGTGCCACAAATGTTACATATACAAACCAACTATTTTCATATTACAAATCAACAATACAACTACTCAGGGTCTGATGATGCATCATCACCCTCTCCACCTTCATCTCCACTTTGTGCTGTCACCTGTAAGAAAATTATATTGAAAATTAAATACGATTGCATATTTATATTAAAACTTGAAACCAATGAAAGTTAGCAAACTAAATGATTTTGATTTTTTGTGATTTACCTGCATACCACTAGTCGATGCACTACCACCGGGGGCATATCTGCTCATCTACTGACGTATTTCAATCAACTCTTTCTGCAATGCAGATATCTGATCCCCCTGCTGGTGAACTGTGTTTCGTAAAGAAACAATCTATCTCTTATCATCTCCGGGTATGGGATGACTAAAGTCAGGAGTAGATGCAGCTGCTATCCCCGATGGCCTGCTAAAAATCTTAGATGGTACGGGTCCCAAACCCGTCCCGTGCACTCTCCCAGCATGCTCCTTCCCAAGGACCTTAGCAACCGGGTCATCCTGGGAGACTGAGTAGGACTGCACAGGATTGGCATCCCATAGCTCTTTAATTTTTACCTATAAATCAAATATCAAAATATATTAACACAGTAAAAACTGATAATAAGTTATTATGATGAAAAGTTGACTTCATACCCCAACTTCTTTAGCAGGCTCGTTAACAAAACTTCCATTTGATTTCTTATGAACATCCAACCACAGTTCAGTCCTGGATGCTTCATGCCCTAAACTCTGTGACTGCATTAAACAAAGATAAATCAACAATTTAATATATTAAACAGATAATATTGTCTTATAAATATTTAAACTAATTAAAAGATTACCAATGTCGTTTGGCTTCTAGAAAAACTTTTTGAGCCTGCAGTGTGCGGGATGACTTGCTTTGCCTGGTTTGATGCATTTTGTCTTGAAAGATCCTGAAATAAATAAAAGGCAATTTAATACTGATGTATTGAATGTCATGTCCTTTTCATATACATGTATACATGTAAAATGAAGATAATATAATAATATATATTTCAATACCATCCGCTTCTGATCACAATGTCTGTCAACAAACCGTTTCCACTGCTCTTTCGGTACCCCACTGGGTAGCTTCTCATACATTTGTTACGTGGTCAACGAAGTATCGTTGACATCACACCATAATCTCCATTTGAAATCTTTCCACTTCTTACCTAGATTTTTCAACGTCCACTTCCGTGCTATCACATCAGCAACGGTAAAGTGGAAGAACATCTATATACAGAAATTCATTTTGAACATATTAGTAACATGAAATTCAATTAAACCATAATGTAATAAATTTACCTTTATTTGAGAATCAAACACTTCATTTTTCCACCTTGAAGGCATATGTCTCTAATCGTCATATGAAATGGGAAGGGAAATGGGCTCCACTGCCAGCTGGCCAATAATCTGGCAAAGTAACCCCACGACATCATCCGTAGGGACCCCGTAAGAATCAAATGGTACAACAATATTCTCTCCATTCAGATTCCAAACATCTGAACTTTTTATATTTTTCTTCACGGTTTCATTTTTGTCATCTTCAATGAGAAAATAATTAGTATAAACAAAATGCAATAAAATTATTTAATTAAAATTTGTACCTATGATAGTGACACTCCAGTGTGTCCGGGATGAACTGGAAGGGGCACGACGCTGCCCCACTGCTGAGCCTCCTGAAAGGGGAGTCGACGACTCACCCTCTACTGGTACATCCATGGAAGGTGTGAGAGATGGTGCAGGGGGGGATGGTGTAGGGGTGTCAGCACCTGGCATCTCATATGTCATGGGGAGGGAGACAAATGGATCACCATATGTCGCGGAACTAGATGAAACAATATACCGATTCTTCCTTGGCATTCCTGTCATTTAATTAAATAAAATTAAGTTCAGTATATATATTTCAAAAAAATTATGCAGAAAAAAAATTAAAAATCATAATAGATGCCCAGTACTAACAAACAAAATATATATACCAATGATAATGAATGATTGCAGAAATGAAACAAGTGGTTGCTGAATAATTAAATAATTGTACATACAATCATTTTATCCTTCAATCATGTCGGTTTCCTACTCCATTGCTTCATCCACTTAATTCATCCTTTCTAGACTAATATTTTCAATATCATGATTGAAAACTAATTCTGCTTCCTGTTGCTGATTAAATTCAATTTCAGAGGTCAAATTTTCCACTTCATCACCCATATCATATAAATCTCTTTGTATTACATGAGCAACTACACTCCACCCTTCATCGGCAACATCATTCACATAATATACCATTTTTGCTTGTGATGCTAAGATATATGGATCATGCAGTTCACGATCACCAACATCCATCAAGAGAGAGAAGTTCACAGAAGTAAATTGCAAGGAATCTCTTTTAACACCTCTGATAATATCGACCCATTTGCATTTGAATAAAACAACCGAAAAATGTCCGTGGTAGTTTAATTCAATAATATCATACAGATTTCCATAGTATTCCACTTTAGAAAATGTAAATATACCACTATTCTGTGTTTTCAAACCCACTTCTCGATCGACTGTACGAAATCTAAAGTCATTCACATTATAAGCGTAGAACTTTCTAACTTATTTTAGAGGACCTCTAGCAAGAAACTTCAAATCTTCTGACACCTCTGCTCGAGTATCAGTATTCATGATCTAAAAAAAGAAATATACTTTATTTGATTCACAAAATGTATGTTTCAAACTAATATTCATCTTTATTGTAATATTTATGAACTTACACGTCGTGAAAACCATCTACAAGCTCTTTATTAACAACTTTCGTTATATCTTTCTCATTTCGTGTTCGGCCTCTCATTCGTCTCTTTTTTGTATCCTCAACTATTCAATAAATGGATATGCAATGTCACTATTCAGCCGCACATATCTATGTGCCTGTAATAATTCCAATTCAGTCAGTGTCGCATTTGAGGTCCTCCCAACTGATCGGCCAATAGCTGGAAATATTTTGGATTTCTGATGTATTTGAGATTGAGTCGATGTGTCATCAACACGTCCAACTTGATTAAATCTTGTCTCAATATCATCTAAGTATCGAGAACAAAAGGTAAGAAACTCCTCAGGCCCACCTCACTTGGCACATTATCAACTCCACTTATAAGGCCACTGATTTCCTACACCATAGATTCCTCTTTAAGCTCTTAAAAGGTAATCTTAATTTCATCAACTCTTCCATCTGGCCCTCTATCCGGGACTCTTATCATAGGATCATGCAAAACTCTAGATGGATCGTCAGTACTGATTCTTCCATTAATTTTTGGTGTGACAATTGGTGTGGTACCCCCCTGATATCCTTGTTACCCTCACATAATCCTCCTGATGATACTAATCAGACTATAAAGGAGGTTTTGCAATCTCACCATCATGATCTCCCTGACAATATTTCTCAAATTATTGACAATCATCTTTTTTCTCCTAATGGTGATTTCCTTGTTTGGGAGCCTTCTACCAATGGCATCCTGGATTCAAAGAATTATTATAAGCATAATTTCTCTGATAATGACTCTAGTTTCCTATGGGTGAATCAATTTAACAAACCCTGGATTAAACCTTCTAGGCTCACCCTTATTTGGCGCATTGCCCATAATAGACTGCCAACGGAAACCTGTCTCCAAACTTTTGGTATTCAACTCTGTTCTAAGTGTCGCCTGTGTAATCAACATAGGGAGGATGCCAATCATCTCTTCCTATCTTGCGCGACGACCTCTACTCTTTGGAATTATATTTCTGATTTATTTAATAATAGATGGTTCTTTACTGACTCAATTTCCTTGTTTATAAAAAATTGTAATAGATATGATATTTCTATGCAGATAAAAAACCTTTTCCTGACGGCAGTGGCAGAGCTTCTTCATGAGATCTGGTGCGTCAGAAACGCCCTCATTCACAACAATCACCGTCTCAATCTTAATGCAGGGAAAGCTCGGATTCTTCTGGCGGTTCATGAAGCTGCCTCAATTCAAAAAGACTGTTGTAACAACTCAGTGGGTGACTTTGTGATTCTTCGACAGCTCCGTGTTCCTGGCATCTACCCAAAGCCCAAACACTCATTTGAAGTATTCTGGCAATCTCCAATGCCAGGATGGATTAAAGTGAACGTCGATGGCACCTCCAAAGGCAACCCAGGACCTGCCAGTTGTGGTGCCATCTTCAGAGACTCTGCTGGGCAGTGTCAGGGCTGCTTCTTTGTTGGTTGTGGTCACTCTTCTTCTCTGGAGGCGGAAATGTTGGGGGTCATTCATGCTGTTGATTTTGCGCATCAAAGATGTTGGAGAAAGCTCTGGATAGAAAGTTATTCAACCACTATCATTCATGCCATCTGGAATGGCAACATCCATCTGGCCTGGACTCTTACCACACGATGGATGAATTGTCTGAATTTGCTTCACGGGATGGACTATATAGCTACTCATGCCTACCGGGAAGCAAATGCTGTTGCTGATGCTCTTGCCAACAAAGGAGTTCATCAACACATGACTTGGATGGACTCTATTCCTTCTGACTTATTTTACCTTCTTGATAGAGATTGTAAAAAAATCCCATCTTTTCGCCTCTTGTAACCCTGTTTTGATTATCAATAAATTGTGCTATGGTCTTTGACCAAAGCACTACCATTAAAAAAAATGAACGGGGCCTCCTAATTTAGCTTCCTCAACCAAATGCACAGTTAAATGCATCATTATAGTAAAAAAGGATGGAGGAAAGATCATCTCCATTGCGCAAAGGGTCAATACAAACCTCTTCTGGAGGTTCTCAAGCTGAAATGGATGTATAAATTTATCACATAGTTGTCTAAAAAATGTGCAGAACTGCAGTACAAGAATAGTAATTTTTTTAGGTAATAATGTACGGAATGCCAATGGTAGTAACTGTTGTAACAAAATATGTGAATCGTGAATTTTCAATCCATGTAACTTACGATTCTTCAAGTCAACACACCTCGAGATGTTACTTGAATACCCATCAGATACCTTAACATTCTTTAACATTCGAAGGAATGTATCTTTATCCCTATTTTTCATTGAAAAATTGTCGGAGGATACTTTTCATTCTCATCTGGCCAGAGATCACGTTTTATGTTCATTGCTTGTAAGTCTTTGCGAGCATTGAGATGATCTTTCGACTTTCCATGCTCATTAAGCAATGTGAAAATCAAATTTTCACAGAAATTCTTCTCAATGTGCATCACATCAAGATTATGCCGCAACAAATTAAATTCCCAATATGGAAGTTTGAAGAATTTACTTTTTTTCTTCCATTGTTGCATTCCGGTTTCGCTTGACGATGCACTTCGGACCCATTTTCCGCTATCATTCAAATGATGAACCTTCCCAAATTCCGTTTCAACATTTTCAAGCTGTTTCAATATTTCAAAACCATTTAACAACTTTGGAGGTGGTCTACGATCAATGGAACCATTAAATTTTGACCTGTTCAGCTGAAATCTATGAGATGCATCGAGAAATCTTCGATGACACAAGAAACACCATTTTCTATTGTGAGGTAGTCGTTTGGGCTCAAAATCAAAGTTACAAACGGGACAAGCCAAACCCATGTAAGTGATCCAACCAGATAAATTCCCAAGCCCAGGGAAGTCACTAATGGTCCACATTAAAGCAGCATGCATTGTGAACATTGTTTTAGAAGAAGCATCAAATGTCTCAACACCGTTGCTCCATAACTCCTGCAATTCATCAATCAAAGGCTGCAAGTATACATCAATATCATTTCCAGGCCTTTGATTTCCAGGAATAATCATCGAAAGGATAAAAGATGTTTGTTGCATACACATCCACGAAGGCAAATTATAAGGGATCAAAATAACTGGCCAAATGCTATAATTGGTACTCAAAGTCCCAAATGGGTTGAATCTATCGGCAGCCAATCCCAATCGAACATTCCTAGGATCAGCTGAGAAATCAAGATGTAATGAATCAAATGTCTTCCACTATTGAGAATCTTGTGGATGTCTCATTAACCCATCGTTGTTATTATCTACAGAATGCCACTTCATGTGTTCGGCGGTTTTCGATGACATGAATAATCTTTACAATCGAGGTTTCAAAGGAAAGTAATGAAAAACCTTTGCAGGTGTGCTCCTTTTCTTCTTCTTCTCCATGAAATTATGTTCATTCAGACTTCCAACATCACTCTTTGCCTACCATCTAGAAGAAGAACATTTATTGCAATTCGGTCTACTTGAATCCTCTCCCCAATAAAGCATACAATCATTGGGACACGCATGTATTTTTGTATAATTCAAACCAAGCTTGTTAACAACTTTTTTCATATCATAAAAAGATTCTGGGATTTTTGCTTCAGGAAATGCATCATGTATCAATTCCAATATCATGGACATTGCCTTATTTTTAATTCCACATAGACATTTGATGTGATACAACTTCAGCAGAAATGAAAGTTTTGAATATTTCAAACACCCACAATACAACTCTTGATTTCCATCGTCAACTAAATCATGAAATGCATTTTCCTCAGTGAAGTTTTCTATTACACTTGGATCCACAAAATCACGAGGAGGATCCAATGATATGTGACAATCTTGATCTGCCTGTGTTATAGTCTCAAAAACATCACTTGTCACGTTGCAATTTGTAGAACCCTCTTCTGGTTGTTCTGATATGTTTTGATGCTGATAGTGGTGCCTTGCAGTGCCGAATACATCATTTATTAGGTTCTGCATTTCATTTTCCATTGTCGACGAACTTGGGACCTCATTCTACGGATTAACATTAGTGTTCAATCTTTCTGTAACGTTCGATTCTCCATACCAAATCCAACACAAATATTGATCAGGGAATTGCTTCAGTATTAAATGTTCATAAACCTCATCTCTCTTCAACCATGTTCTAAATTTACATTTAGGACATGGAAATTTTATTATCCCTTCAACGAATTGATTGGAAATTTAAAAATCTAAAAACTCATTCAAACCCTTAACATACTGAGGTGTGCTCCTCAGTAATGTGATCCAACTTTTATCCATGTATATCACAATGTGCCTACACAATAATAAAAAAAATTAGAACACATAGTTACTACTAAATAGAGAAAGAGATTCATATATACGATATTATAAGATTACAGAAACATAATATAATAAAGATGATCCCCTGAGTTAGATATGAACCCTTAGTGTTTGGGATAGGGGAAGTTTCTTTGGTAAAGAGAAACAGTGTGCTAACAATGTGGTAGCTACTTTACCATGAAAACCAAAACACATTGTTAATTTGGAATAACCCCTATAATTGTGAGAAACACTTTTACAAAGGTGTGGATTCACATTTTTAAGCTGAATTGGATTTACTGGAATCCTAGAATACAGTGGGATATTGCTTATGCAGTGGGTTACCCTATTTGAATTGACAGAGAAACTGATAACCCAAGGTATGGGCACTATACAAGAGTCCTCGTCAAGATTGACCTAGCAAGAACTCGGGTTGAGGTGGTGGTCCTCACTACCTTTGATGATACGTTGAATCTAGAAATTATGTATGAGAGAAGGCCCATGTTCGGTGGGAATTGTAACATTATTGATCATTCGATTTATGAATGTAGAATATTAACAACCTATGACAGGTGTAATCAATGAGGCCATCATGATGGAGAATGCTAGAAGATGAGGGGGAAGGGAAAAGAGAATTTGATCCACCCTCTGAGAAGCATACCTCTGTCAAGTCACTCATCACTGAGCTGATAATTTCCCCTGCTATAAAAACTCATAATGAGGTGGCCACCACATCCCCCCAGGATGATCACTCAGGTCATGAGTCAAGACCTACTCGTACTTTAGGCTCTACCTCAGGGGGAACAAATCTTGACTTAATTGTTGGCCCTGGTCCAGGCCAGGCCAATATCTTGGAGGCTGACAGGGATGGATCAACATCAGATGCTGGTGGCACCAAATTCCTCTTACCTGTTCCTGCTATAACTATTAATGTACAGGTTGGCGAGGGGCTAGAATTCCTCATTACTATGGAAGCATTACAATGATCCTTGGCTCACCCAAGTCACCGAAGGCACCAGCCCTCCAGGCACATTCTCAGGTTGCACCTACAGCTGACTCGACGCTTGCCTTCTGTGGAGGTGGATAGGGTATTGATAGGAAGTAGGAGGGAGATTTATAACAGGCTATTGCGGCTCCGGAACCTGCTTCCGCCCTACATGATGTAGGGTTTTCGAACACCACTACACACTTGGAAGAGAAGGGCATGCAGGTGGTCAGCAATCAACCTTCTGTTAATAAACAGACCGATGTAGCTCTTATCACCTCTTGTGCCAATAAAAATCCTTTCCCAATGCTATAGTATACTTATTGAATTGAATTTTCTATTCAAAATACACCAACACAAATTCTGGGTTTCCCTCCAATTCAGTTTAGAGGCCTCAGGATGTCATAGTGGGCTCCCCCTTGGAGGGGACCTCAAATCACTCATCTGGGGAGTCTGGCACAGTGGGAGACCTTTTAACTAAGTTCACCTCCCTCGAGGATAGGAAGTGTGTGAAAATGAATCCTGATGGAATGTCCCCAAAGGTTGATACATGTGTTCTAAAAATATTCTCACCCCTCTAAAGTAAATACTAGGAAGATGATGGTGATGACAATCATGAGAAGGTGTATGATGATGTTACAAGAAAATCGAATCCTGATAAAATATCCATTGTCCAAAAACCCAAGAAGAAGGGTTGTAAAGGTAAAGAGAAGAAGATTAATCAATGAAGACCCTCTTTTAAAACTGTCGAGGGCTTGGGAACTCTCCTACTGCCTCTTCCCTCAATAATTTTCATTCACATAATAGGCCGATGCTAGTTGCAGTTGCTGAACCCAAAATGAACTTTGGGAAATGGAAAGGGTTTAGTTGGGCATCTCTTAAATACTAACTGTTTGCACACAATGGAGATCTCAAGGGCTCTGAAACCCTATGGGTTCTCAAGAATGATGATATTCAGATTACTTTTTATGAGATTTGTTCCCAAGTCATCACTATCTCTACTATTCTAGGTGGTGTTGTCACCACATTTTTATTTGTATATGCATCCTATGCCTACACCAGGAGAAGAGAGCTTTGGAGGGATCTAAAACAAATTAATGACCAAACAAAATTAATTGGGATATTGTGGGGGATTTTAATACTTTCCTAAGGTCGCATGAAAGTTTGGGTCATCATTTTTCTCATAATTCTGCAGAGGAATTTGAAAGCTTCTTAGATAAGTGAAACCTAATAGAGGTCCATATTACAGGGGATAAATTCACATGGGGAAGGATTACAGGAAATAGAAGACAATAAAGTAAGATTTATAGGTTCTTCTTCTGGATTAATGATCATTACGCTATCGCTGAAATTTCTAAACATACACTTGAAAAGTTCCACTCGGATCACAATCCTCTTGTCATCAAGATTCTGGAAGTCCCCACAAGGTCCTCCCCCTTACCATTCAAGTGTAATAATGCATGTCCTACCATTCATGGATGTAGAAAAATTGTCATTAGTGGATGTAATAGTGTCATTCATGGCGGTCCCTTTTTCACTGTCACATCTATGCTCAAGTGCATTAATGCCCAGAAGATGGAATGAAGCAGATGATCCTTCTCCATGTTGTATAATGACATTAAGGAGGCCGAATCGTGGCTTGAACATTGTCTAATTGTCAATCAATAGCATAATTTACCATAAAGATGTATGAGATTTCTATAAAGCAGTTGTATTTAAATTTGGTGATAATAAGGATCTGTTTCCAACAATAGTAAACTAGAATAATTTTTTGATGTCATCTTTAATAATGGTTGAAGTCTTTGAATGTACTTATAATGGAAATTATGATTTCGACACTTCCTCAATGGAAATCAATTAAGTAAGCCCTAGAGAAATAATTATGTCCTTTTTGAAAATCCAAAAGTGGTAGAGATGGTAGAGTAGTAGGAGGAGTTTCAGTTAGTGGATGGTACTGTGAGGTCCTTTAACCACAACCCCCAGGAGGCCCACGTCAGGCATAAAGAGCTGGGGGCTAGGGCAATGGACAACTTCATGCTTTGGATGTCTACGATCCAATGGCACATGAGATGATTTGAGTTATTATTTGTGTTTATTATGATATTTCCTTAGTATTATGAAACATAGGTTCTACCCATTATTTTATCCCTCGACTCCTTCTGTGATAGTTAGAGATCAAAGTTGAGACATTATCAAAATAATGTCGTCTTGAGGTTCCTACCGGGAACACTTCATTTGAAATTTCATTTACTTGTAGTGAGATGTATAAATTATCCCATAATGGTTAATGTGAGATCATTTAGTCATCACAATGGATCCCTATGATGTCATCATGGGCACATATTGACTTTTCATGGTCCAGGAATAGATCGACTTTCACTATAGACTAGTCAGATGCCTATAAACTAATTGGATGAGGTTCTCCCTTTATGTGATAGATATATCAAGGAAGTTTTGGTGGATTTTGTGAATAAGAGGTTTCAACCTATCACCCATTAGTTTGAAGGGTCATCCCTTGGATCCATAAGAAATTCGGGCATCTGGGTTCCTTCAATTCTGGTTGATTATTTGAAATTTTTTTCTGATATTATTTCAGGAATACCTCCAAGATGGGAGATGGAGATTTTCAATTTATTGGATCATGGTATTTCACTAATATTTTTTGTGGCATATAATATGGTACCTACTGCGCTTCATGATCAATGGTTTCATTTTGAAGACCTTTGTGGGAATTATTTCATCAGACCGAGTATTTCCCCCTAGTCAACTCCATTCATGTTCAAGAAAATGTTTGAAGAGATCATATGGCTTTGTCTGCATTGTCGTTTCCAGAACCTGAAAATGATAAACATGAATTACCCCTTTTCAAGGATTGATAAATTTTTTCACCAGTTTTGAAGCGTGATATGTTTCTAGAATATTAATTTCAGTAACATCTATCACTATTAGAGGGTTTGCATGTCTGATATTCCAAAGTTTGATAGAAACATTTTACAAAACAAATCCTCCAAAAAACAAGTCCAATCTTGAAAAATAACTATTACTTTCTCTGATACTGACATAAACACCTCCTACTCAAAATTATGGATTCAATTCTAAAAACAAAAACTTTACAGATACACTTTGATATATAGTGAAATGACACTGGATAAACAAACATATATTTCAAATCATTTTCAATACATAAAACATTTCATCTCATAAAAATATCACATTCCCATGAATGAGAGGTCTAGTGATGTTGGGAATAAATTATATAAGAATAATATTTTATGATTAATGTGAAAATTTCTATATGGCCAAACCATATTAGACCCGCATCATGAATTATCATACGATATACACATTATTCTGAAATATAGAATGAATATCTTACAACAGGGTGAACTAGAATTCTAAATAAGTGAAAAAATTTTAAAATATCATCAACGGTTATATCACATAGAGAATAAAATAGTATAAGGGGAGAAATGTCTTATTTAAAAGTACATAGAATAATAATAGTTCTCCACGAGTTATGATTTAAGGAAATGTATTATAAAAAACTATATTTACCATGGAGAAATTGTGTGGGTTCATGTTATAATAAACATGATCCATGATAAATAATCATAGGCATAGGGAATATAAATGTAACATTCCCTCACAATAGAGAATATAAAATAAATTTTGCACCAATATAAGAGTAGTGAAAATAACATTTTATACTCACACACTTTCACCCAGGATTGAAATTCACCTTAAGTACACAAAAATTTATGTCACCTTCATGAATCACACACATGCACCCAGGATTGTGAGATAACTAAATAATTCTCATATATATATATATATCATAAGATTTATTCTTCTAAACTATGAATTGGAAGAAGATAATTAGAAATAAAACCCTAGGGTTTGTATAGGTCGCCGGGGAAGCCGAGTCGCCGGGGTCGCGAGGGGCCGGGGTCGCCGAGGTCGCGGGGTCATCGGGGAAGCAGGGTCGCCGGGTTGCGGGGTCGTCGGTGTCACCGGTGTCATGGGGTGCCGGGGTCGCAGGGAAAGTGGGGGGCCGGGGGAGCGCGGGGTGAGAATTAGGGTCGGGGTGGGGGAAGGGTCGGGGCCGTGTAAAAAAAAAATGTTTTGCGGTGGTTTATTATAAACCGCCGCTACAAAACCACCGCTAAACGGCAGTTTTGTTGTAGTGATACATATATCAAATTTATCTAGTGACCCATCTCAATCATGAGGAAAACACAAAAGTCATTGAATCAGATCAAAACATATTTTCATTATCGAAACCATGGCTGCTGGAGAACTCCTCCTATGTCAAGTACAGTGGGCCTGTCATGACATCAAGGTGATTCTCATTAAACTTGGACTGTTGAGGTACTCCTCCTATCGAGTACCGCGAGTCTGCTACCAACTACCAGGCTCTCATCTACTGTGGGTCTGCCGCCAACTATGAGGCGCTCCCCCTAATAGCCTGCAGAGGTACTCCTCCTGTAGATTACCACGGGTCTGCCACCAACTACCAGGTGCTCCTCCACCATGGGTCTGCCGGCAACTACCAGGCGCTCCCCACTGGGCTAGTCGAATCACTCCAAGTCGAATCAGTCAAGCATTCGTCAGGTCTTCCAGCTACTAGGTCTCCACACTCTGTCTGCTCCTCACTGGAAGGATCCGCTCCATGAGCTACTGGGAAATACTCCAACAGTCGCGAAGTTCCAAGAATAAGTATATCAAAGGTCCTCCATGTCATAGGGGTCTCAATGCTTCAGACGACGGGTCAATCAGATGCTCGGTCTGTTAGTTATTAGCCTTTTAGTCCCAGGGCCCGGATTGGATTTGTGTACGATCCAACCTGATCGTCACTCAAATATACCCCGAACTCTAGTGGGGCATTCTCAATGGGACGTCTTCGTTCCTAGAAAATCGGCGCCGCTGATGGTTCGTCAAACAGACGTCCGGTGACAAAGATATGGCCAACAAAAAGCAAAGGGGTCGGTAATGGGCTTGGGCCCGGTCCGACCCAAACTAGACTGGCCCGACCTAGTCAGACCCGTAGGGTCTGACCCAGCCCGTTTGGCAGGTCAGCCCGCTAGGTTTGGCTCGATCTGCTGGGCCCGACCCAATAGACTGCGGGGGCGTTTCGGCCTGGAGTTCGCCACGTAGGAGACTCGGCCTGAAGGCCAGGGCCGGTTCGGTCAGCGCCGCGAGGGCGTGGCCCGGAAGGCGCGATGGAGCCGTGACACCGACTTGGCCGGGAGCACGCGAATCGCACGAAGATTGGCTTGAGGGCGGCCAATTCGGGGTGACATGCGCGGAGGCCGGCTTGGGGGTGGCCAGCACGGCGCGACAGGGTGCCAAGTAGGCTGCGGGGGCACCGACAGGGCACCGGGCAGACCCCGGGGGCATCGGGCTTGGCGCAGCAGCGGCCGGGCAGGCCGTGGGGCACCGACGGTGCACCGGGTAGGGTGCGGGAGCACCGGGCAGGGCGTGGAAGGGCACTGATAGGCCTCGGGCTAGAGGGGCGTGCGCCTGTAGGGTGCCGGGAGGTCACGGGTAGGCGGGTCGCGCACCGTTCGGGCTGACGGCGTTCGACCGGGTGCATCGGTGCACCGTGGTGGCGGCGTGATTCATGGAGGGCACGGGTAGCGCTGCCTTCGTCGTTGCCGCCTTCTTCACCGTCGTCTTAACGCCATGCTGTAGAACTCCACAAGAAGAGAGATCGACAAAGGATATCGGGCCATGTTAGGTTGGCCCGCACCCTCCGCGATTATGGTGGTAGCAGTTGGTTCTCAAGAACAAAACACAACACTCCACCCGCAAAAGATAAACATAATCATTCTTCGTATTTAAAAGAAAGGAAAAACATGACGCTTAAAAAGAAACTAAACCCATACCTTTGATTCGCCGATCTTCGTTTGTTGACGTCGCGGAAAGATGGTCGTTGATCTGTTGTAGACGAACACATCCCACATCGAAGGAGTCCTAAGAAGAAGGTTGGAGGGGTTTTTTCTTCGTAGTTGAAGGCGTCCCTCATCGGTGTTCTTCGCCTGGAGAGTGTTATTTGTTCTTCGGTGGTCGTTCTTTGTTGGAGAGTTCTTCTCCTCCCCAAGCTCCACCAAAATTCCAAAGTAAAAATAATAGAAGATAGTTTTGTCTATTATTTTTTGGCACAACAATTAAAATTGTGGTGTTTAATTAAATGAGAAAAATCGTTTAATTAATGGGGTGGAGTTGGCTCAATTAAGTGAAGAGGGTTGGCATAAATTAAATAAAGGGGAGTTAAAGAGTTTCTACACCTTAAATGGGGGGTTCCAAGGGGTTACAAGCCTGGGTGGTCCCCACCAAGATTATTCTCCCAAGGGAGGTTATATTCGGGTGGGCCTCACCACCGTAACCTCTCATGGGAGGTTAAGGTGTGGTGGCCCCCACCTCTAACCTCCATATGGATGTTTTAACCAATAAGAAATAAAAATAAAGCTTCCACTTTATTTTTATTTAATTTAACAATAAAAACCCAAAAAATAACTTATAAACTCTACCCACTGCCATCGAAGTGAAAGTCTTCTTAAGCGAATACCAGCGCTGTGAGTTCAACGGTGCCCTCGAATTTCAGTTCCGAGCACCAATTCAAAAGTTATAAAATCCAGCTCGTACGTTTACTAAACGTACCCAAACAAAACTTCAAAAAAAGATTCCAGGCACACCGGGCCTCAGAATTAAGCGCCGTAAATTTTTGCGAACTTGTAAAAATCCCATGTATTTAAGAAAAAAATTTCCACGGGATTTCCGAGTCTTTGCACTAGATTTAATTCATATTTTATTTATGAACCACAGTGGATTATTTGAATATATTATGATCATGGATAACCTATATCAAACCTAAGCTGTCATAGATTGAGAAGAAGGCGTCATTATTTAGACATCCTATAAATGATTTTTCATAATTAGAATTATTGTCGGTCACACCATGATTTTTTATTTTAGTCAACAGATGGAACTAGGAGGGATTATATTAACACTGAATGTGATATATAGTATAGTGATTCTAACAAACCAAATAGGATGATGAATAAAGTAAAAGATATTTTGATTATTCCTGATTAGTTATCTGGATATATGATTAAAAACTTATTCCTTAACCCACTCTCAGATTCACAAAATAAGAGAAGGATAAAGTCCATTAAGAGATTGGGTGTTGGTGAATATAGAGAAAAAAGGCTCAATTTCCTTCATGTTAGAAATGTGAAAAAAGTAACCTAGTATATTTTCTCAATGGAATAGGAAAATGTTTCATGTGTGGAAAATAAGGGTATAAATTAAAAAAATTCCAAGGAAAAATAAGATGTTTAATGCAGTGAAATAAATTTATTTATAAATATCCATTTAGAGTTTATTGTCATAAATGTGGGGAACCCAACCATTATCTAAGTTAATTTCCTATTTTAAAGGTTAACTCACAGAACAAGGAAGGACCTATGTTATAACATTAATTGAAGAAAAAGGTTTGAAGTGTTTAGGTATTGAGATCTTGGAATTATATTGTTGAAATATTTTTACCAATGAAATTTCAGTTAATAAAATAATAAAAATTCTATGGATTATATTAATTTTTGGAAGAATATATCTAATATTCAGTTAATATTTATGGATACCACAATGAGTTTATGAGTTTAAGTTTGATCATAAGTTCATATTCATTAATAAAACTTTTGAGGTTTTATGTGATTAAATTCCAAGATGATTATGAATATTTTAGAAGACATTTATGGTAATATAACCCTTGGGATTAATACGGGTTTTAGTGAAAAATTAATTTAAGGAATAAATATTTTACATTTTTTGGTCATATTCTTAAAGATATTTAGAACCTTTTGATTTAATACTGTCATTGATGTTAATGAAATAATAATTAATTAATATTATATTATTTTGTGGAAAAACATGTCTTATAAAAAAATATTTATGTTCAAAATGTGATTTTATTACTAATATTATAGGATGTTTATCATAATTTTTGGAATGATATATGAATTATATTAATATAGTTTTAGAAAAAGGACAAACCACATACCAGGTGACAAGCCATCATATTTGTAAAGGCTGTGGGGCTTGATACCACAAATAAAGAGTGAAAAGGGTGTAATGCATACCATTGTCCTACGTGATGTACTCATTAATATGACATTTCTTTTACTCAATAAATTTTATGGATAAATATTAAGTTGATCAATTATTTTTGAATTTTTATGATTTTGAGGTGATTAATGATATTTTAGGAAATATTTTATTTGGTTGAGATACATATATAACCATTAGGTATACCATTAAGGATTATTTGGTAAGAAAGATATTAGATTTTAGGAGATCTAAGCTAAAGGGTTTTTGGTAAAAATACTTATGGAATTGATTAAGTTGAAATTTTGGTGTTATTATTGTGGTATAGAGGCCAACATATTATATTGAATTAGCTATGCTAGTAATTTTGGGTTTGGTAAATATTTGGATACATACATAAGGACATGTCACTCTCTTATGGATTATATACTCTATTAATAACTAATTTTAGTGACTCGGGCATAAAAAAATTCATCTTGGATATTAATTTCCTAGATTGAGAAATAAATTGTAAATTGATCATAACTAAATGAAAGGATGAAAATTTTCATATGCAAAAAATATATATTAAGTATATTTTGTGGTTTTTTCAATATCGTTAAAAAACAATCAATTGACTTTGTGAAAATGATCTTTAAATAAAAATGTTATACATAAAAATTATTTGTCATTCACTTTATAATGATAAATGATCTCTTTCGTTATCTATAATTATTTACGCTTTTCTTCCATGTAAATATTTTCAATTCCCATTACCATTTTTTTAGATTGAAACCTAGTAATGCATTATTCTATATGACCTTCAAACTTAACTTTCTCTCTTATCCATAGAATGTTTTATTAACCCTTTTTATGATGTGGGATTTCAACAAAGATATTTTTAGATAGTAAACCATTATTTTTAAAGTGCAATTTAAAATTTCATGTATGGAAATAATTTAATGTGGGGATAATGTAACACACTAATATTTTAAAAGAATAATTTTTTTCGATAACGTATACATCCTAAAATAATGAGCTTAAGAGATGCATACAATATATTATTTAAAAATGACTATTATAACCTACCTATTAAGTTGGTGGTTGTGAATAGGAATAAATAAATTATAAAAATTATATGTTTTACACATATATAAATAAATTTATTTATTATCAATTGATTAGAAAAAAATAAAAATCATTTATATAAAAAAGTTTTTTTTGAAAAACAATATTTCTCATAAAAAGTGGTTTCATCACATTTTCCTTTTTTATATTAAAATTAATTTTTAATAATTCAAGAAAATACATTCAAAAATGAGGTTTTTTATAAAATAATAATGTTAAATTTATCTTAGTGTGAATTTTATAGAATTGTTTTGAAAAGAGTAATTTTTCGATGAATGGTGAAAAATACTAATTTTTATTAAAAACAGACATTTTTTAAAGCATTTATAAGTTCTATTTTGTTTTAAAATTGTTTTAAAAGAAAAATTAGTAAAATTATATTATAATTAATAAAATTTAGTTCATTTTAATATTTTATATGTTCAATTTTTATATAAAAACCTTTTATAGTTATGAAAAAATTTCATTTGGAAAACCCTTTTCCCTTCACATCAATGTGTTTAAATTTAAATTAAATTCTGCCACTTCTATTAATTTGATTTTAAAAAATAGATTCTATATTTATAATAATAATAATAATTAATTTTTATAATAAGATAGCATTAATTATTATTCTTAATCAATATTAAAAATAGTAAAAACAAATTACCATAGTTAAGGTTAAAATGGGTTTACCGTGGGGTTAAACTAAGAAGATAAGGGATAAATTGACCTAAAAACTTATATAGTATTTGGATATATTTCTACCTTCTATAATATATGGTTCTATAATGATCCATTTTTTATCCTTTTTTCATGTGAAAAATGTGGGTAAAATTTATTCTTGTCAAAAATTCCAAGTGTGTCGTTCCCCCTATTTATAAAAGGGAACCCTCCCTACTATCTTTTTTCACACTTCAAAAAACCTTTGGTTTTGGAAATACCTGAAAAAAATATATTCCTTAAATCACTCCCCAGACCTATAGTATATTTATTGATAATAAAACCAATCTAGGAAGTCTTTTGATATAAACCTAAAGTGGTTTTCTGAAGAAGAGGTACAGTTATTTTCCACGCATTTTGATTTTATTTATTTGTTTATCTATTTAAAATATCTATAAAATATGATAAAATTATAAAATAAGTTTCTAAAATATAATGATATGTTATTATGCTAATTTAATTAGCAATATCCATCTCCTTATATATCTAATGGTAAAAAAAATTGTCGATCGTGTGTTTGGCGGACTATCATCTCCCAAAATGATGTAAATTATTTTTCATCACCCCATCTCATGAATTGATATAGTGTTGTATTTAATATATATATATATATATTATATTTATGACATAATTAAACTTATGGAATTATAATATCACATCTACTTTCTTACCTTCAAACCCATAAGAAAAATATAACGTTGCTCGTGCGTATAGTTGGACTACCGCCTCCACGAAGCGATGTGAATTTTATTTTATTTTATTTTAGAATGAATGATAATAATGATAGATTTAATTAATGTATATGATATATATGATATGATAATAATTTTTTAAAGTTTAACTATTATTTACCTTCATTTTGTTTCATCTATCAAATAAAATGAAAATAGTTTTCATGTGTACGTATATGCTACCGTCTCCATGAATGGTGTAATTCATTTTTCTTCCTCTAAATATTATATACTATTATGAGTACTTATATAATGAATAAATATTTTATTTATATCATGGTTTAAATTATAGTTATTATAGAACCATGATTAATGTTCAAGGACCGAAACTATTAAACCAAAACAAAAGTAAAAAATAAAGGAGTTATCACATAGAATAGTGTTTTTAATAAAAAATTGTTAATAAAAAGGTGATAAAATTTTATAATAAATTCATATATGGTATAATATTTATTATTATTTTTCTATAATATATTTTCAATAAATCTATATTTATTATACATAAGGTTTAGACACGTATGAAAAAAATTGGACCTGAGGTAAGTGTTTCTCATCTCACTTTTACTTCCATGACACATGTCATATTCACCACTTATTTGATTTTTATGGAGTATATAATAACCCTTTGATATATTATATCATGAATATATTTATATTTATGGTATTTAAAATTTTAATTTATTTTATTTCTTTTATTGTGATCATAATTCAAAAGTTTCCAAAGTGGTAAGGTTTTATTTCTAAATCTCATAATTATTCAGGATTATTTATGTTTAAGTATCCATTTGGGGAATAGTTTGATATTTCTATATTAAAACTAATATATTTTATTATCCTATTATTATTCATGAATATTTCAAGAAATATTACCATTTTAATCTTTTTGGTACTTAAAATTATTGACAGTATTTTTAATAAAAGTTGACATTATGCCTCTCTTCAATTGAAAATCCTTTTTCTTCCACATCCATGTTTTCTAAAAAGATTTTAATTTTTTTTAACATTATACAAATTATTTATAGAATAAAATTTTACCCATATTTTAATTGTTTTAAAATGGTTTGAAACAAATTTTCTTTTAATTTTTCAAATTTGGTACTTTTTATCCTTTTTACATCAATGTCAAATGAATATTTTTTAACTAATATGGAATGCATGAAATTACCCACCATTCATAAAACTCATTTTTTTGAAGAATCCATTACTATTTTACAAGTCTCATTTTAAATAAAATATTTTTCCTAATATTTTGGAAAATTATATTTTTTAATGTGATATTCAAATTGTAAAGTATATTTTCCTCAAGAATGTTTTAATGGTATTTTTTTTGATATTTCGATTCATCAATGACAATAAACATCATTTTACCTTATGATAAATTGGGAATATGTTGTAAAAATATCATCCATATTATTTCTATAGATGTTTTATGATCAATTTGAATGGTTATGTACTATTTTGATACCATTATTTATATTAGTCAAGATGTTTTATGATTATGTTTATTGATCATGATATTATAAAAATTTCATATCATAGTTTCCAATATAAATGTTTACATTGATTATATTTATTGATTTTTAAATTATTAAAATTTCATATGATAGTTTTTCAATAAAAATGTTTAGGTTTATTATGATTACCATTTCATATGAGTAATGCATTGGACTTAGTACGTGTTGTGCAGGGATCACTGTAGTCCCTCGATACATCTGCATGTTTCTGTAGAGAAACTATCTTGGCTTCTTGGATAAAGACTTACCCATTTATATAAGATGAATTTTCATGTGGACTTAATGTTATAGTTATGATATCCAAAATTATGAATTACATCATTATGAGATTAGTTATTGATGTCCATGTGATTAATTTATTAGTTAGAATATCCATCGATAGGTTTCAAGTTCATAAGATTATTTATGTGGAATTATATAATCATAATTTATTCCTTTATATTATTCTTCATGTTAAAGTTATTAATTAAATGATATTTGTTTTAGTTATTTAACTTTCCATATGGATCCCGCCTTATTTGTATATAATAGATTCCACTGTATATATACCCTCACTAAGCATTAAAGCTCACCCCTTTCATACGATTCCTTTCCCAAAGATGATAGGGATTGTATTATAATTGATATGATGGTATATGGTAAGTTGAATGATAGTGTTATAAAAGAAAAAACTATGTTGAATTTTATTTTTTAAAATGTAATGTTAGTTTTAAGTATTTATCTTATTTTCTAAGACTACTAAATTATTCGGTCCATTAGGATGCAATCACTTGTTTCTAGAACCATTGAAATAAATTAACCATCAAATATGGGTTTCTAGGGTTAGGCTCTTTAAAAAAATTATATATATATAATTGAAAGAACCAGTGAAATATATTGAATTGATAAGGATACAAGGAATTAGAATTATTACAACTTTCAGACATTTCATGTGATCATTATGGATATTATAACTTTTTTATACTTCATTATTTGACAATAATTTACTGGAGTGACGCATAATACCTTGAAATTAAAAATATTAATTTTTTCAATTTTTTTATGCATTAATTTTTTTTATTGTTTTTTGGTGAATTGTGAATGGGTTATACTACCCATTTAAAAATTATGCGTGTGTGGGTTGTGACCCTCTAAAAAAAGTCTTTTTGGGTTATTCCTATAGGGTAAGAATGAAGGATTGTTCAGGTTGTGTCACCAAGTAGAAAAATATAGGTTATTCATGGGTTCAATCCTATAAATGAAAAAATATTTTTAATTAGGTTATTACTCTAGGTGTTCATAATTCTGTTTAAGATTTCATAGTTAATGGGTGTCATCCCTCTCTACATTTTAAAGTAAGTAAGAGTAGAGTATGATTAATTTTTTTAAAAATATATTGTGATTGTTTATTTTATTTCCATTGCACTAAATTTTAAACTATGATATAATCTTTATTTTTTTATAAAGGCAAATTCACCCTTATTAGTAATTCTGATATCTTCCCATTGGGACCACAACCTGAAAAAAGGAAATATACATGTGCTGAAGATGTAAGTTATACTAATTTAAATCAACCAAATTATTTTTGAGGAATATAGCTGTAAGGAAACCATATATTTCAACAATAATTATCATGGTTCAATTAAATACCTCCTCCATCCCTATAAATTCAAATAAAATCATTATAGAAAACTTTTTCGATATTCATGAAAACCATTGGGGCTTCCATAAATGAGTTTAAGGTGGATTTTAAAAATCAAAGTGCTTCCATGAGAAATATTGAGTTTCAAGTTTCTTAAATTGAAAAATTTACTTAGGAGAAAATAACATCAGTGATTTTGAGTCAAATAAAGGGAACACCGTGTAGACAATTAAAGGGAATCACCTTCATAAGTGGGAGAACTATGGAATAAATTTATAAAAAAAATTAGGCTACGCCAAGTGAATAAAGGAGACAAAGAAATAAAAAATGATCAAATTCATACGTAGAATAGAATAGAAGCTAAATATGAAGCTAAAGAGGAACCCCCATCAACATAAGAACCATAAATACCATTTTTGGAAAGTATTAATCAAAAGAAATAAATTTGACAAGAGGTATATTTTTAGAAATTTTTAAGAAAGTAGTTATTATAAATTACATTATTGAAGATATAGATAATATTTTCACATATGAAAATTTTATGAAATATATAAATTTAAGCTAAATTAATCTTATGGAGACATTAAAAATAAAACTAATAGGAGAATATCCAGTCATGATTTCATATAGTTTATTAAAGAAACAAAATTATTTGGATAATTTTTCAACTCCTTTAAAAATTGGATTTATGTGTTCGGAAAATAACTGTTTGATCTATGTAAAACCAAAATAAAAACCACACATAAGTGTCTTGGATGGAGGGCCACATGAACTTAGTAAGTCATCCTTATATTCCACAGGTTATTGACGATCAATGAGGATATAAATCATAAAATGGGTGACCATTACCTTAATATCATAACTATTAATAACATATATATAAGAATACAAAATCCATAGTAGATAATTCAACATGGTATAATGAAAAACATTTTATTATATAACAAATATAAATTATATCATACAAATAAACAACCTAATTGATCCCCCATCAGGCCCATCACATATACAAGGTAAATAAAAATATGATCTATTGTATCTACTACTATTCTTGAGTATCACTTCCATTCTATCTCAAATCGTCATGATGTTTCTCCATCCTGGTCCACTGCACATCCTATGTACTACCTTGGTTATCAACCATAACTTCTTCACATGTTATAAAGTGCTAGAGTAGAGTATGAGAATTAAATATCAGTAGGGTCCCACTATGGGACCTTAATGTATTCTATCATATATGAGTGTATAAATATGGAAAATAAATAAAGAATCATATGTTAGAAAGAATGTGTGTCTGGATATTGTGTGGTAATTAGGCCACCATGATACATAAACATACCTACTCAACCACCTCTAGATACGAGTCCCCACATTCCATAAATGACAACCCAAACTGAAAGTCTTTGGGTTGGCTGTTATACTATGTCCCAACCCATAACTGAAGATGTAGGGTAGGGTATCCACCAAGTCCTGACCCCTACTGAAAGATTTAGTGTAGGATTTCATACCAAACCTCATCCCATAAAAAATAATATAGGGTATGATGTTTAATCAAGTCTCGAGCACTACCATTGTAATAACCCAATATGCTTGGGTATATATATTTTTAAATAAATTATTATTATGTATGATAGATTTCTACACATGAAATAACAAACTAAAAACATCCATTAAATATTTGTTATTAATAAAATTTAATAACAATAAAACCTATTGTAAATAAACTTATTGTAGTCAATTCAAAAATTTAAAAAAAATATGATTAGAAACACTTAATTTTTAAAGAACCCATTTTTCGATAAAATTTGTATTTCTTTATATATATTGAAATACCATTTAAAACTTAAATTTATAAATTTATGAATTTTAGTTTTTGAAAATTCATGTAATTTCTAAAACAAAAATAACATAATTATCCAATGTATATTATTTTATATTCTTCTATAATAATTGTTTTTTCAATGAATAGTGAAAAATATTATTTTTACTAAATCATAGTGTTTATGACTATATCAATAAGTAAGTGTAACTTAAAAACATATAAAAAATTATTCAAAATTAGATATGTATTATTGTGTAAAAAATAAATTTAAAAATTGTGTTATGAATTTAGAAAACCTATACTTAGTAATTGAAGTAACATTTTTTGATACAAGAATCTATTTTTGAATTTTCTTATAATTAAATATTATTTTTGAAAATTATATTTTCAATTTTTTTAAAGGTTCAAAACACTATTTTTTTTATAATAAACCAATGTATATCAAAAAAATTATTTTTATTTATATTTTAACCCTCTATACAAATTTAATGCTTAAAAATACACTTTTCTAAAAACATGTTATACACGTTACATATGTTAATATTAATTTTTTTACGCATAAAAATATTATTTGATAAAAATAGAATTAAAGTTTTTAATCATTCAATCCATGATATTTAATAATTTTAATTTATTTTTAGGCATAAAAAATGAAATACTCGGTAAAAATTTGTTACCACGGTAAAACAAAAAATTAAAAAATTAAAAATTCAAAGAGGAATGGACTTAGAGACATGATTATACCCTGATTAAAATTGAATTGATAAAATTTTATAAAACATATCTCATACTATAATCTATGATTTTTAATTTTGGAGTCTTTTTGGTGTGTAAGAAGTGTGCTCTCTTTATATTAATAATGAAATACTTTCAAATATGTCATTCTCACTAATTATAAATGGGCCCTCTCACTACGCCTTTAAGACCACTATAAATTTTGGTTTCCTATTTATAATATTCCATATTTTCTTCCCCTATAATCGTATTTCACTTAATTTAGATATATATCTCAAGAATATTTCCTAAGCACGAAATTTATAAGGAGTCCTCCAAGGGAAAACTCATGTGAGAAAAGCGAGTACTTTTTTTTCCTACCTTATTTTATATTATATATTATATTACCAAATGTAAATTTCTAATTAAAATATATTGACATAAAAATTATTATTATATATAATTTTATTAATCTATTGGAATAACTATTAACCACATTTTCCTTCTTGTACTAAGGAAAATGAAAATTTGATTTCTTCATGTGCGGACTACATAGTAACATATATAATTATTCATATAATTTATTTTTTATTAATTAAAATACCATAAAATATGATTCAAGATATTATAAATATATAATAATATAATTATATTTTCTTAATAGTTACATTTTTCCAAAAATAATCCACTTTCATAATCTTAATCATCTATTAATTATAGTTTGTTCATTTTTCAATCAGTCTAACCAATTACATGAAAAATGATATAAAATAATATCATGTATGACTAGGATAACTTAATTACTGAGGATACAATATATAAATATATAAATATGATATTATTTTGGATATGTAATGAAAATATTATTTTTAAACTCAATAATTAATATAAAATTCATCAGTTTTTAAAGACCACTGAAACTTTCTTATCTCCATTTTCATCTACATGAACCGTGAATAAAACTCTCATGGAATGAAATTATAAATTTATAAAAATTCATGGAGCATAAATTTCTAGACCATTTTTTATCTTGGAGTGATGATCATTAAGATAATAAATAAAAACAACACTCCTATTATGAAACTAGTTCAAAACGATAAAGATTACTTATACCATAAATATTGAAAACAGATAAAAAATATATGATTTAAATATAGAGAATAATTTTAAATTAATTTTATAAAAGGTTATATATATAAATATGGTTCGTAAATAGGTAACTAATGAATTTATTTTTGTTATATATAAGATTCAAGTGCTTTATTGGATGCAATTAATTAAGGTATGGGTTTCTTATTTCAGAATTTCTCCCATTGAGATATATTTCTTATTATACTCCATGTTTTCCTTAAAATCGTATATTTACTACCCCTTTTATATTTTTTATCATGATACTCTTTTTTTTCATTATATTTAATTTTTTATTTGAAATTATATCCTTCAAGGTGCTTTGATTTATAATTTTCTAATTATGCAAGAGTTTCTTTGTTTCATTTTCAAATGAATGATAAATGACCGATATGTTTCACCATCATTTATCCTATATATTGTATGAAATTCCCTATTTTATTTAATAATAACAAATAACTTTCCTTTTATGATATTTTAGTTCCATTTTTATGGTAACCATTTATTCTTATGTTACCATCACCACAAGTGTTTCTGGAAACAAAATTCTCCTCCAATGAGTTGTGATATTTCTTCTTGAACTTATTAAATATACAATGTGCACATTCTAATATTTTATTTTGTTATGTTTTATTTTATGTTTTTTGAGGATTTAAATTTCTACCACATCGTCCCTTTTCTAAATGTATCCTTTATTATAAATTTTGGTATCCATAAGTTATTTAGTTAACTAAAATTTCCTTTCTTTAAGTTAAAATATTATTACTTAAGAAACATTATTCGAGGATTGATAAATTATTCTTTTTTTATTTCATAAGAAATTTCCTACTTTCACTTTGAGTAAAATTATTTTTATAACTCAAAGAAAATTTCTTCATGAATTATATCTAAAAAGTGAAATTTTCTTAAAAAATATCACCTCATTTAAAGATAATTTTTCCTATATTACCATGATCATTATTACTAAAAATTATTTTATTTTCTATTTTAAATCCCAATTATGTGTGAGAACCATATTAACCTTATCCTCTTTTAAATTTTATTTTTATATCTTTTTTATAAAATTATTTTTAACAATGGTATTTCTACATAACAGAAAGGTTTTCCATCCCTTTAAAATCAAAAGTTTTATCTTTAAATCCACATTTCTTTTTATAAATTTTTTATAGTATCTATTATTTTATTTTATTTTAAAAAATAAGTTATTTCCATTTTTTTCATATCAACATTTCAAAAATTACTTTCAAAGTGACCGTAAACTCTTCATTTACACAAAAGATAAATGTATTTTCTAAAACATATTTTATGATTTTGACATCATTTTCTCTTCATCTCTAAAGGATTTATATCCTTTCATTTTTTTGATTATTAATCCTATAATTGTTCTTATGGATTAATATTTTGGGTGATATAATTTTACGTATCAAAAATTCATATTCTTGATAAAAGGTTTGGTGATTCCATCTGGAAATGTCTTGAAAGATATATTTATTTATATGGGTTCTTTGTAATGTGTTTAATGATTGTTTTCAAGTGGCACACATGTGTATGGATGATTGATGTTTGGGGTCATATAACTCACTTTAATTCATTGATAAAGTTTATATATCATGACCTCAAATTGGTATACATGAGGATTTATCCCAATCCAAAGTGTATATAGGAGGATTTATCACAATCCAATGGTCACACATGAAAATTTATGCCATGAAAAATAGTATTTGGTGTGATTTATCCCATGAAAATGGGTAAAATAGAGGATATATACCCAGAAACACTGTAAACTAGAGGATTTATTCCAAGTAATGTGATACACATGAGGATTTATCCAAATCCATATGGCACATGAGATGATTTATACCAAGCCAAGAGGCACATGAGAGGATTTATCCGAAACCAATGGTTACATTTTCAGATTTATTCTAATCCAAAACATACGAATGGGGATTTATCCCAAGAAATGTTTTTTCATGGGAGGTTTTATCTTACATAAAAGGGCATATAGGTGGTTTATTCCATTACCAATAATGTAAATTGGTGATTAGCCCATGCCTACTATCACGAACCGAATCTGGTCGCCATCAAAACTGGCACTCGAACTAGCCCGCATCAAGGCCTGAAGGGCTTTCCCGATCCCCAGAGGCTGGAACAAGTGCCTGGGTATCATAAAATGAAAATTGGGAACGATTTACCTGAGCTTATAAACTTAAAAAAATAAAATAATCCAATAAAACGAATCTAGATTTTTCCATCCAAACAATCTTTTACAAAAAATCAGAACTGAATTACATATTTTAAAACAACTCAACAAGACTATAACAAAGGTAAAAAACCAAAATGGAAGAGCCCAAGAACCCTCATGGAAAGGGGCACCGCCCTCAAGCCATCTCTACAAGACTTCACCACCAAGGACCTGCTAGAAACCCGAACCACTGGAACTAAAAACTGTACCCAACCTGCGACAACAAAAATAACCAAGTCTACTTACACCCAAGGGTGTAAGTAGGATGTTATCCAAATACCAATAGGATACCACCACTAATAAATTCCATGTTATAAACATTTAATGATGAAAAACATGCAAGTTTCCAAAAACATGAAATGCTAGTTACAATTTCTAAAAGATGCAACATTAAATAAAAACAGTTTTCAGGTGGGATAATATAAAGAATAAACAATTTTAAATAAATACCAAATATACTTAATTTTCCAGCCACTCATACCGTATTCCGATGGTATCCACAAATATCTAGTGAGCATAAGCAATAGGAAATAACCCCTAGGCACTAACTAGCTGTGGGTCCCAGGTACCTCGTATCTCGGTGAGAGTAACCATCACAAATATCCATTATCATGCACGAGACACTAGTAGGGAACATACCCATAACCTATTGGTACCTAATCATCATCATCATAGTTTATTTAGAGTTTTAAGCATCAATCTTGCTAAGTGAAACTGAGGCCAAACCCCACAGATTCACTAGCATACTAGTACACGTCCACCCACCTTGATACCCGGGTCTTCAATTTGTGATCAAACAAGTTCAAAAAGTCAATGAATATACTTTTTCACATGAAAATATAATTTCCATATCATAAATTCACCAAACAACCCACATTTATACAAAAAAAGTCACAAAAGTCCACTTTTCATTCAAATTGATTTTGAAATCCGCCTCACACCAAAATAGCCCACAACACTTTTCGCATTTCTTTAACACTACCACAAATCCATTAAATTTTTTTATAAAACCATTCCAATATATTAGAACTCTCATAAAAGCCCACTCACTTGTTACATAATACTCTTTTTACCTTAAAAATCATTTTATCATCAAACTTACACGAAACAACCCACAAACAAGTTTCGCTCCAACATCACAATTTGATAAAACATTTCAGAAATTTATAAAACATTATAAAAGTGTTTGACATCTTAAAACCTCAATTCACCTTTAAAAACCCCATAATAGGTGAACACACATACCATAAAGTATATATGCACCCTTTTCCCACTTTTTTTAACCAACTGAAACATTTACAATTTTCATAAAAAGAACCCATGTGGTGTAAATATGTCTTGCACACAAAACCCATTTCAAAACCCCCATTTAAGACCAAAAACCATACCAATTACTATCCAAATAAGAATTGGAATCCCTAGAGAAATTTATAAAACCACTTTCAAGTTTTATAAAATCCCCTTGAATAATACAACAAAAGATCCAAATGAAAACACACATTTTCATAAAATGCTCTCAATAAATATAACAATATTCTACACATAAAACCTATTCAAAAACCTTTTTTCTAGGCCCACATGAAACTAATACATTAACAAACCAAAATTGGAAGGCCAAACAATATTTAGTAAACCAATTACATATGTTATAAAATACACCCAAATAATACCCCATGAGTAACACATGAAAACACCCAATTTCAAGTTAAAATGCAACTATAAAATTAAAAACATAACCAAGTCAATCATAAATAGTTTTTGCACCACACCCAACATATGAAGAATATGAAAAATTAGTAAATACAGCAAGATAACTCATCCATAATTGTTTACATATGGAACCACCTACTGAAAGTATCGAATCACTCAAAACTTGGTGCGAAACATCAACCGCACCACCGCCGCATCACAAAGAAGATAAATCTAGCCCTAGACAACAATATTTAACCAAAAAGACACCATATAAAACCACAGGTTTGAACCATAACTTCAGGATATTTTAGAATATAATGAAAGAGGGAGGAAAGCCTTAGGAGAAGGAAGAAATTGAAGAGAGAAACACTTACTCAAAACAATATTGAATAAAACGACCCAAAATCCAACATCATTTGAATTTGAAAAAATCTAACCATTCAATGGAGTTTATAACAAGGATTATTATATCATGTAGAAACTATAATGGGGAAAAAAGAGTAAAAATATAAGGATTTATGAAAGGATCAATTTACCTTTCCAAATCTGGGATATTTCTGAAATCCAGAGAGGTTTTGACCACTTTAGTAATTCTATTGAGCTCCAAATTGTGGGAGGAGAGAATGGGGGCGCGCCTTAGGTAAGTGGTATTAGGTGAGAGTTGAAATAACCAAACAAACGTAAATATTGGAGGAGATATTAAATAATTAAAATTTATTTTTAATGCAGAAAATGGGATTTCAGGTAGGCCCAATGCCATAAATAAAAACCAATATCCACCATGATTATGGATTCCTAAATGGTCCAAATTAATATTATGGTGTTAATAGGTCAGGGTATGACAATTAGGAATTGGAATGGATGAAAAATGTTAAAAAATGAAGGATTTATAAAGGAATAAGATTTATTTTTAAATCTGGAATTGGGCTCACGGTTTGGCCCAATTTATGAAAACTCACCCTTTCCTACATAAAAGCTTGGGAAACCCCTAAAACAAAGCATGAATGGAAATTAAATGGAATTTAACTTTAAAATAAGTCATGTATATAAAAATTCTCTCCACCATGAAAACTTTCCACCCCAGAAAGTCACATCAAGGCCAAAGCAACAACCAAACCCAACTGAGAAACCAATAGGTACTCCCTTGCCCGGTTTCACCCCCAATGGCCAAAACTCCTACAGTGATCAATTAATGAAGGATTACTCTCACAACAAAACTTACACCACTTTTCTTAAATGATCAATCACATTCATACTTTATCCCAAAATAAAATTTCTTAAACACTATCCGAACAAGACTCAAGAAATTCACCCAAACGAACAACAAAACCGAACTAGGTTACACTTACCTTGATATTAATAAACCATTGGGAACTCTCCAATCTCAACATTTACCCAAGGAAGATATAGGTATCTTGATATATCTGAATGAGACTAACAACCATCAATCCAAGAATATGGATAAATCTGAGTTATTGGTATGGGGGAACAAAAATAGCCTCCCCACCATAAGAGACAACCTATATTTTTCTCGAGACAGAATCTGGACACTAATAGGGGGAGGCCTGAATGGACTCCCCTGTACAAAGGGGTATACTTCCATCGAAACTTGACAAAATAACTTATATAAGACTCATAGTGGGTCTCCCCACCATAAGAACCAACCATCTTAACCGACCAGCGTGAGCCGGTATAGAAAGATCCCAAAATTTAACGAGTTGTGACGACTACATGGTTAGTCCACACGGTTTGGGAAACCTTGCACTAACAGTGGGGATCCATCTATCTACATGGTTTTCTAGGGAATGTTAACTACTAACCAATCGAAAACCATGTGCTCAACCTTTCTAGCCAAACATCAAACCTTTCTCCAAAGACTCAATGGAAACCAAAGGGGGAGGGAATTACATTGGGCGATGACATGGGTACAAGTCCCTCCACCTATTTCCACCGAACATGAACAACAAATGAAAGATGATTACACTATAGGTTTAAACTCTTCTTATCTTTCATACTGAGGATAGGACTTTGTACAAGGGTTTAAACAACCCTGGGATTTCCCCTGACTACGAGCCAACTTCTCTCTGAGACCTATGGCTGGAGCTCCATTGATTAAAGCATCTTCGGCCTCACAGTTAGGCTTTGGAAACCCCCTGAATGAGAATTATTCTTTCTTTGAAACCAACAACTACATCTCAATACCCAATAAGTTTTCCAAGACATAACACATTACAAACTCACTTTACCCTAACATGATATTTCACTAAAACAAGGGCTTAGAAGATGCACACACAACAAACCTTGTTTGTTCAGTTGAGAAACAATAGAAGTAAAGAACACCTATACTCACCTTCCTATAAAATGGAATATTTTGATGTTTTTCCAAGGGAGACATTCTCCCAACATAACAAAGACTCTTAGATGATTTCCCAACTTTCACCTTTATGGTCAATCAAGCACATGACATCATAAGGCATCTTTGAACATGACCATTGCGACTAATATAAACAATGAATGGAGAGGGACCTTATACAAAATCCCCAAACAAATCACAATTCTAGAAAGTGGCCACAATATCCTATCATGACCATATTTCCAAAAATGGTGGTTTAACATGAACTCATGCCTCAAAGAAACTGTGAAGAACCCAGATGCCATCTTAGACACCATCCAGACACTCATCCCCATTAACAACCCTAGAACACTTCCAACTTCGACGAATTATGAAACCTAAGAAACTAAGGTCTCTTTCAACCTTCCACGAGAACTCTCCCACTATAAGAAGATCTAAAAATAAAATAAAGGAATGGTTGTAGACTCAATCAATAAAGATCGATAAAAGGTTCCTTATATTGATTAACTGGAGGATTTTACAATGGAAAAACAATCCGGGTTTCACTTCAGTTATGAATTAACCCTTAATGGGGGCATACCTTATCCATTGAGAGAACAAAAGGACCCAACCAAGCTGGTGTATTGGTTAAAACAATCCATAAACCAGAATCAAACACATGAAGGGAACCACCATAAAGGTGTCCTGAAACATATCTTAATGGAGACTACTAACTGGTTCTTCTACCCATAATATAAACCATCCCAAACAATTCATCAGGACATCATGTTTTTCATTAAAAACATTTCTTTGAAAACAAACGGTTCATCGGTTAGCGCATCCACCAATGGTACCCCATGAGCCCTACACATGCATGTTTCTGTGCCACACTGGTCACCCTCCTCATATCCATGCCGATACTCATCTAATCATGCCATCAACCCTCCATCATCTCATATAACCCCATAAATGTGGTTGCTCACGAAAATACCAATGGTTAAAACAAAAAGTATTTCCACTTTTCAAAACCAAAATGGTCAACCAACACATCCTTTTTCTCAAAACCTCTTACCACGAGATCAAAATCCCAACTCACATATTATAAAAAAAATTATAAAGAAACAAACATTTAGAAAATAACTCACATTAAAGATATTCACATAAATTTGAAAACATCTCATCCCATTATAACACCCTTTGATTGTTTAGAAAACTCTATTGGAAACACTTTTCAAAACCAACTTCAATATAGTTCCTGCTTTCAAAAGAGGTGTAAGAACACCATTTTCCATTTCAAAAAAATTCTTAAAATTCAGTTCCACCATTTCATAAATCAAACCATTCCCTCTTTATTTGAAAACCATTTCACAAAAACTTTATGCTTCTTATAACCAAAGTTCCAAGATTTCAAAACTAAATCACAAAACAATGCGAGAGCAATCTAGTTTTAGTGGGTGACTTATATATATGGTTGTTGGCCATATTCTAATAACTTCACTGTCACATAGAGTGTTCTAGGGAATATCCCCACCTCCACATGGCTTTCCAGGCCCAGCGAGCTCACTAAGACCATTAACCCAACTATATTTTCATTTCCCCTAATCATAATCAAATTAAGAAAACCAAAGGACTTAGATAAATCCTAACATCTCCTAGAAACATGAATCCCGTCATGAGGTGTGGTGATCAGGCACACTACCCATAACTGGAATAAAAATTCCTGAAAATCCCAACTCCAGACTATCCTGACTCTTCCCCAAATAACATGACCCAAAGAGTTAACCCGAACCTCCTCTGATACCATTTTGTCACGAATCGAATCTGGTCACCATCAAAACTGGAACTCAACCCAGCCCGAAACAAGGCTCGAAGGGTGTTCCCGATCCCCACAGGCTGACACAAGTTTCTGGGTATCCTAAAATAAAAATTGGGAATGATTTACCCGAGTTTATAAACTTAAAACAATAAAAGAATCCAATAAAACGAATCTGGATTTTTAAATCCAAAAAATATTTTTACAAAAAATAGAAAAGAATTACATATTTTAAAACAACTCAAAAAGACTATAAAAAAGGTAAAAAACCAAAAGGGAACAGACCAAGAACCCTCCTGGCCAGGGGCACCGCCCTCAAGCCATCTCCACAAGACTTCACCACTAAGGACCTGCTAGAAACCCGAACCACTGGAACTAAAAACTGTACCCAACCTGCGACAACAAAAATAACCAAGTATACTTACACCCAAGGGTGTAAGTAGGGTGTAATAAAAATCCCAATAGGATACCACCACTAATAGATTCCATGTGATAAACATTTAATGATGAAAAGCATCCAAGTTTTCAAAAACATGAAATGGTAGTTACAATTTCTAAAAGATGCAATATTAAATAAACACAGTTTTCTGGTGGGATAATTTAAATAATAAACACTTTTAAAATAAATACCCAAGATACTGAATTTTCCAGACACTCATACTGTATGCCGATGGTATGCACAAATATCTAGTGAGCATAAGCAATGAGAAATAACCCCTAGGCACTAGCTAGCTGTGGGTCCCAGGTACCTTGTATCTCAGTGAGAGTAACCATCACAAATATCCATTCTCGTGCATGAGCCACTAGTAGGGAACATAAACATAACCTAGTGGTCCACAATCATCATCATAATAGTTTAGTTATAGTTGTAATCGTCAATCTTTTTAAGTGAAACTGAGACAAAACCCCACGGATTCACTAGCGTACTAGTACACATCTACCCACCTAGATACCTGAGTTTTTTCTTTGTGATAAAAAAACTTCAACAAGTCAATGAATATAATTTTCCAATGAAAATATCATTTCCATATCATAAATTCACCAAACAGCCCACATGTATACAAAGAAAATCACAAAAGTCCACTTTTCATTCAAATTGATTTTGATATCCGACTCACATCAAAATAGCCCACAACACTTTTCACATTTCTTTAACACTTCCACAAATTCATTAAACAATTTTATAAAACTATAAAAATATATTAGAACTCTCATAACAGCCCACTCACTTGTTACATAATACCCTTTTTACCTTCAAAACCATTTTATCATCAAACTTACACGAAACAACCCACAAACAAGTTTCGCTCCAACATCACAATTTGATAAAACATTTCATAAATTTTGAAAACATTATAAAAGTTTTTGACATATTAAAACCTCACTCCACCTTTCAAAACCCCATAATATGTGAACACACATACCAAACAGTACATATGCACCCTTTTCCCACTTTGTTTAACCAACTAAAATATTTTCAATTTTCTTAAAAAGAACCCATGTGGTGTAAATATGTCTTTCACACAAAATACATTTCAAAACCACCATTTTAGACCAAAAACCATACCAATTCCTATCTAAAATAGAATTAGAATCCCTAGAGACATTTATAAAAGAACTTTCAAGTTTTATAAAATCCCCTTGAATAATACTACAAAGGATCCAAATGAAAACACACATTTTCATAAAATACTGTCAATAAATATAACAATGTTTTACACATAAAAACTATTCAAAAACCCTTTTTTATGCCCATATGACACTAATACATTACCAAACCAGAATTGGTCGGCCAAACAATATTTAGTAAACCAATTCCATATGTTATAAAATACACCCAAATAATACCCCACGAGTAACACATAAAAACACCCAATTTCAAGTTAAAATGCAACTATAAAATTATAAACTTAACCAAATCAGTCATAAAAAGTTTTCACAACACACACAAAATATTAGGAATATGGAAAATGAGTAAATACAGCAAGCTAACTCATCAATAATTTCTTACACCTGGAACCACCTACTGAAAGTGTCGAATCCCTCAAAACTTGGTGTGAAACATCAACCGCACCACCACCGCATCACAAGGAAGATAAATACAACCCTAGACCACAATATTTAACAAAAAAGACACCAAATCAAACCATATGTTCTAACCCTAACTTCTGGACATTTTAGAACATAATGAAAGAGGGAGGAAACCCTAAGGAGAAGGAAGAAATTGAAGAGAGAAACACTTACTCAAAACAATCTTGAATAAAACGACCCAAAATCCACCATTATCTGAATTTGAAAACATCAAACCATTCCAGGGAATATATAACAAGGATTATGAGATCATGTAGGAACTGGAATGGGAGAAAAGAGTAAAAATAGAAGGAGTTATGAAATGATCAATTTACCTCTCCAAATCTGGGCGATTTCTGAAATCCAGATAGGTTTCGACCACTTTAGCGATTCAATTGATCTCAAAATTGTGAGAAGAGAGAATGGGGGCACGACTTAGTTAAGTGGGATCAGGTGAGAGTTGAAATCACCGATAAAACGTAAATTTTGGTGGAGATATTAAAGAATTAATATTTATTTTTAATACAAAAAATGGGCTTTCGGGCAGGCCCAATGCCATAAATAAAAACCCATATCCACCTTGATTATTGATTCCTAAATTGTCCAAATTAATATGGTGGTGTTAATAGGTTAGGGTATAATAATTAGAAATTGTAATGGATGAAAAATGTTGAAAAATTAAGGAGTTATAAAGGAATCACAATTTATTTTTAAATCTGTAATTGGGCTCACGGTTTGGCCCAATTCATGAAAATTCACCCATTCCTCAATAAAAGTTTGGGAAACCCCCAAAACAAAGCATGAATGGAAATTAAATGGAATTTAACTTTAAAATATGTCATTTATGTCACACCTACTATGTGATCAATGTAATTATGGGTATCCTTGATATATTATTTCTATGTTTATGTTTATATCACACTCTTATATAGCATAGTCGTTCCATTGATTATTATCATTTAATCATTATTAATGTCACATGATTCCCCCAAATTGTTTCAATGGGATATGTTTTTTTATGTGAGATTACATATCCTTATATCATGACTTATGGAAAATTCTTATTATTACATTCTCTTTAAATAAGATTGTTCTCCCGTAATCACGTTTTCTCATAAACATACTATCTAACCCTTGATAACACATTATAAGTTTTCCTTTATTGAGTATTTTATCACCCATTTCTTAGTTTCATTTACCTAGTATATAATGATGAGTGTAAACTATAATAATTCCAGAAGGGAGTATAGTATGGTTCTATTATGGAGAAATATTCCAATGTTTTGTAAAATAAGTTTCCTCTATAAAAATTTCTCAATGAAAATAAACAAAAAGGTTCTCTATTATGTTTGAGATTATTGTGAGATGTAATAATAATGTGATACATGTGAATGTTTATATAGAATAATCTCACTTGGTATTTAGGTTAACTTTTAAAATTATCTGTTTTTAGGATCAAACATAAGAGTGCAGGTCTGGGGTGCCTTAACTTTTATAAAAGGATTGTTTAATTACTGTTGTTTATTAGTTTATTTATTTTGTATTGGGATATGATAAATTTAGTGAAATACCTAGGGATATTTAAAAGGGATATGTGTAAGTATAGAATAACAGTTCAAAATTTTTGTGAAGAAGATATTTTTTTGGTTATCCTATAAATTTCGTCACTGTATAGATATTATTTTTAGATGTAGTATTTAGAAAAAATGTTTATAGGGGTTGTTAGGTCAACTGGGTCAAATACCCTGAGAGAGGGGTGAATCCGGGTTTGAAAGATTAAAACAACTACCCCTTTTGATCTTGTTTCATTGTTAAACAAAACACTCTTATCTCTCTTTCTCATAGCAAGGTATGAACAAATTTTAAAGAATTCACATGAAATAATGATTTTACTTGGTTAACCATTACTAGGATATGACCAAAGAGAATAAATGGCGATGTGAAAATGTAGTAAATCCTATAAAATTGGACTAATGTTTTTAAGGTTTGAAGTAGACTAACTGTCCCTCCTGGTTTACAACCTATTACAATTTGAAAGCTCACTGCTCTCTCAAACAAAGTGTACTCACTGCTTCTTTGGAAGATAAACTCACAGTTTATAGACTTATAGGTATTTCATTATCTCTAATGAATGAATCCTCTGCTCTGTGTAGATTCTCTATTAATGTACCACTTTCATCCACTGATGAATATAATTTTACCACATAACACTAGGCAATAACTTTTAGAATCGTTTTGCAAAGCACACTACCTTCACAAAGCTCCTTCTTTTGAAAATATTAAACCATCATTCAATAAGTAAACCTCCTTTCTCAAAGATATCTATTTTACAAAGCACAAACTAGCCTTCACGAAGCTCTTGCCTTTTCAAAAAGATCACTTAGCCTTTGAGAAGTACACTGATTTTGCAAATCTCAACTATACTTCACAATGTTCCTTCCTTTCGCAAGGATCAATTAACCTTTGTGAGTTCCCTAAATTTTTCAAAGCTCATTGCCTTCATGAACCTCCTTCACCATTCGAGAACCTTAATATTTTTGTTGAGTATCACTACTCTTATTAAGGGGGTAAAGGCCTATTTATAGAAGTTTCCCACTAACTCCAGAACCTTCAGGCCTCATCAGCGCCATGTCAACATCATTTCATAGAGCTCTAGTGTTTCTATCGCAATGCTCTTTTTTTCATGAAGCTCCACAATAATTTTTAGTTTATAATGATCGTAGTAATCATGAAGAATTCCATAAAATCCTACGCCACCTCTATGATCCTTTTCTCATAATCACAAAGCTTATGTAAAACCATCTGCACCGCCGCAGTGCTCTTTACCTATACAATTCATAAAGCACTTCATAATTATAGAGATCACCGTCATCTTTATTTGATCCTTTGAAAAACACTCTTCAAGAAGCCCATATTCACAAAACTCATGACCTTGCAATATTTTGATGATATCTTCAAGTAAATCAAATTTATCAATTCTAGCCAAACTCAAAATTTGGGACCCCAAAAATTTGGCAAACATTGGAAAACAGTGCCACCTTTTATCTATTATTTTTATACCATATCCAGATCATCCATTCATTTTACATGGTTCTTTGTCAACATTTATTGTGAAAAATATCTGTGGAACTCTACAATTCATCATGGAAACACACGTTGTTATTAGACATAACCTACCTAAAAATTCTGTAATGTTACCTTAAGGTATTTTTGCCCAACATTGGTAACAAACATAAGAAAAGAATCTTAGTTATTAAATATTTATTCTTCTATTTCATGATGAAGAGGCCTAATTGAACTATTGGTTTGAAACCCTCAAGGGATACAATATGATTAATTAAAATTCTCTATAACAAAACAATATATAGGATTTTAGTTTGATGTTAACTAATTAGGTTACAAAACCTAATATAAAATTAATATGAATAAGAATGAATTGAAAAAAGAGATTCATAAGTTTTACCACAAGTATCAAACATTCAAAATGAAGGTTCTATAGGGGAAGAAATCTTCATATTTATGTTTTCATATTCATAGTTTGGATATTATCATAACCATTTTTGTTTTAGTATATTTTTGAAACAATACCAAAAAAATGAATATGAGAAAGGTTTATATATAGAAACTATTATGTCTTATAACCAATTAGGGGAAATTCTTGTATGGTTGAGAATATTATTATATGCCTATTATGATGAAAAATATGAGTTCTATAGTCATACCTAGGGTAGTGAGGGTGATATCTTAATAAAAATAAATCATGTTACTCTTAACTCTTTTCATTGATGAGTTATATATATCGATGATATTATTTTATATTCTAAAATTTATAAGGATTATTTACAACATAAATGGATTGTTCTCCACTAGTTTTTCCTTAATGGTTTGAAAACATATATTAAATGATATCAATAAACTTTAAATGTTATTTTATACCAAGGATATATTTTTTGGGGATAAATATTGAAGAACACATCATCGAGGGATAGAGAACCCTTAGGTATACAAGGATGATATATTTTTTAAAAATTCTGTTAGATTGTACTGACAACCCCTGAATAAATTATCTATTTAATAAAAATTCATCCATAATATTTTCAAAATGTTTATCTTTTTTTGGGGATTATGATATATATTGACTAGTGTGTAATGTTATGAACATGTGTTTAATACCATTTGAAGGATAAATATAGAGTAAATTTCTATTGGCTTATATGGTTTCATTTTAGTTGAATGTATTTGAGAATCATATGGTTTTCAAAAAGTATATTTTTTTTTAAATTTATGACCAATGTATATAAACACTTGTGTATATGATTTTATGATTTATTGATATTTCTTACAGAAAGATAAGTAACATGATATGGCCTAAGAGAGTAAGGCTGATGCCATATTATAAGTCATATCCCAAATGTTAAATATGTTAAGAATACCCTTAAATAATTTCATTTTTGGGTAAAAAATAAATTAGTGAGGACATAATTTATTTAAGGGGTTACAATGTAACAACCCAAGATTTTGGAATATTTATGTTTTAAATCAATAGTAGGATCGATATATTTCTCTACATATAATGATGAACTAAAATGAGATAATACATATTTATTATTAAGAAAATAATAAAACCTAGACTAAATTTAAATATTGTAATAATTTAGAATAGGTATATAAAATTTGATTAGGAACAATTAATGTTTGAAAATGGAATTTTTCAGTAAAAGTAATTATATATATTTATTTATTTTCCTTTAAGAGATATATTTATAAATTGTAAAATTTAAATTTTAAAAACTGAACTTACTTTTTTAATTCCACATAATAAAATCATCATAAGGATAATATCTGAATTTTTTTCTAAAATAACTGATTTTATGTGAATAATGATTTTTTTACTAAATCATGAACTTTACAACTAAATGAATATATAAATGTAACATAAAATATTATAAAAAGATTTCATATACAAATATTTATTATGAATTTAAACTACTCATTTCAAAATTATATTATGAATTTAGAAAAACTATTTTTAACAACATATGTAATATTTTATAGTAGACAAAACTATTTTTTTCTTTTTTTAAATTAAATTTTCTATTTCTAAAATTCTATATTAGATTCATTTGAAAGACATATAAATCTAATTTTTTATAATAAAACAATTTTTTTTATAAAAATCAATGAAATTTATAATTTTATCCCACATATAAATTTTAAGCAAAAAATAATGTTTTTCTAAAAATGGGTTTTATACGTTACATGTGCTAAAATTTAAATTCATTTTTGTTACACAAATAAAATATATTGGTAAAATGGAATTCATATTTTTAATCAATTAGTTTAAAATATCAAATTTTGTCCATTTGAATGTTTTGGTACAAAAAATTAATTTATTAAGTAAAAAATTGTAAACTTGCAAACACTGAAAATTAAAAGTGTAAAGTACTTAAAAAATTATTCAAAAATTTGTGAAAATGAATAGTTTTGGGATTCCTGACTTATCTCATCCCATTTTATATTATTTTACATTTTGGAGTCTTCATGATATGTGAAATATGTTCTCTCTTTATATTGTGATGATATATTTACAAAAAGGTTATTCTCACACCCTCTAACATCCCCTAAAATACCGCATGGTATTTTGGTTTCCTATTGAAAATATTATATCTTTATTTACCTTAGAATCATATTTATCTTCCTTTTATTTTCAGACCATATTAATTTATCCCAATCCATCTATTTTCATGGAGTCCTCTAAGTGTAAACTCATGTCCTTAATGTTAGTATTAATTTTTATTAACTTAATTAATTTTATATCAAACTTTACCAAAATATATTTTATCATTAATGAATAATGAAATCAGTATTGTTTTCATACAGAATGTTACTATGATAATAAAATAACTATTAGACACCTTTTCCCATTATCATTAAGAAAAATGGAAACATCCTTTGTGTGTGTGAAGATTATTTCCTTCATAAAGTAAAATCTCTTATTTTTCATCTAGTATTTTTATTATTTGTCAAAATATCTTGAAATATGATTAGTCACTATAATAATATATAATTAATATCATTATGATTATATAATAATGATATTATTAAAAATGAGGACACTTTCGTAATCCTAGTTATCCATTAATTATAGCGTGTTTATGTTTGGTTCGGTCTAACCTCATACTCGAAAAATAATATAAAATAAAATAATGGATGATAATGAGAAATTAATTTTTTATTATATATGATATAAATAAGTAAATAATTGTTTTATTTCGGTTTGAAAATGGTAACTTTAATATTCAACACATTAACTAAGATATCATCATTCATTTGTTAAAGATCATTGTAACACGCTTGTTGCCAATTTATAATAAAAGAAACTTGACTAAAAAAATTTAAAATGATATTATAAAATTTTAAACATATTATATTGGAATGATCCACTTTGGGATAATAATAGAGAAAAACACTTCCATTTAGAAACTAGTTCAAAACAATCATGATTACTCACACCTGATATTTAAAATAAATAATAACTACTTAATATACATGTAGGGATTAATTTACAATTAAGTTTTTAAAATTTTAGAGGTGTTAATAATTTTGTAAAAAATATAATTAAGATAATTATTCTTATTATACATATGATTTATGTAACACCCCAAGCTTCTACGGTACGTTTCCCTTTGAATAATGCGATAGCGTGTGTTGTACGCAACCTCGAGTTCTAACACACACCACAACTAATTAAACTAGCCGTTGTGAATAGTAATACCTAATTTTTGAAATCATATATATTCTATATTTCAAAATGGACTTCATTTTTGGATTCGGAATATCAAAATTAGCCTAGGGTGAAATTTTGGTACATTTCGGATAACTTTCATATTTTGATGAATAGTGAAAATTTCTAAATTTTAATTAAAAACAACTTTTTTAATCAAAATAATTAATAGTGATAAATTATGAATTTGAGTGGTTTTAAAGTATATTTAGAATATATTTTTACCATTCAATTTAATGTTTATCATTGGACATAATTTTACAATTAAACCGAACATAAACAAGTGTCAATCTTTTGATAGTTATTATCTCTTAAAAACACGCTTTTTGTTTTAACAGCGGGAATTAATTTTAAATTAATTTCTGCCACTTCTGTGTTTTGAATTTAGGAAAATGGATTCCATATTTGGAATCAGGATGTCCAAATTATGTAAATAGGTAACTTTTATTTTTAGACATTTTGAATAATTACTGCGGTAAATATTTTATTTACCATGGTTAAAGGGTAAATCCGGTAAATAAGGGTTAAAAAAATAATATTATAATAATACAAAATTACCCTAAAACGTGTCTTAACCCTATTGGTTGATACATGGTCGACCATGGGCATCTTTTTGTCAATTTTGGGACCCCATGGATCCACTTGTAAGTGATAATGACACTTTATTTTAATTAAGTTAAAATGAATACAAAAATGACACAAGCATATATCTTTTAGAAGAACAATTTTTACATAGGGTTATACATGTTGGATTTTCGATTATAAATATTCATTAGAAAGATAAAAAGATTTCCTACATAATGATATTTTATTTATAATTTTTAGACAATAAATAAGTTATTTTATTTATGACACAATGATGATGCAGTAATTACTATAATAGTGAAAAATTAAAATAATTGATATTATAAATACCCAAATAAATATAATATGAAACTTTTAATGAATTAAACTAATTTTCTAGGCTAATATGATATATTAGGATTGATTTAATGGACTTTTTTCGAAGTAATCAATCTGTTATGAGTTTCACAAAAATCAACTATTGAATAGTGTCAAAATTGACATAAAAGAGTTCTTAAAACAAATATTATATTATTAATTGATATTAAATTCCTAAAAATCTAAGGTTCGGCCAAGAGACTTATATTATGATAGGTTAATCATTAATGGACCACTTGGGGGTCGCTTGGATGTATATAGTAAGTTTATTAACCATATTATATAAAAATACAAAGAGACATTGTAAAAGTGAAACTAATTAACTTAGAGTTAATACTTAAAGATAAGGTTAATATAAGTACCCAAACCTGTCTAAATTCTATTGGATGAGTTGTTTTCAACCTATCCCCACCTCATCCTTTTAATAGTCAACTTTGGAGCCTTTAGAAACCGAATATGAATTTATTATAAATTAATATTTCTAGCTTTTCCAAAGGTGCCCCTCACCCCTCTTATAAAAGGGCACTCCTCCTTCTCATTTCTTCACACCTCTAAAGCCTTTTGGTTCGGCCAAACTCTGCCCAAATACTCTCCCAACATCCCTCAATACAACCTAGAGGCCTTAGTTTGATCAGAAAGCCAACCTAAGGATCCCTTTTGATCAAATCAAAAGGAAGAACCCGAAGAAGAGGTAATGATCTCACCACCCTTTTCTAAGTTCATTTCTTCTTCCACTTCTTCTTCCTTTGTTCTTACCATTCTGAAATAATAACTCCAGTATCTCACATATACTGTGATGTTATTATAAATATGGTACAATCATATTCAGTATTCTATCCACCCTTTGAATAACATGTCACCATACGTGCGTACGTACGGCTTACCGTCTCCACGTCGTGGTGTAATTGTTATTCAATATAATATTATTTGGATGGGTATAATAATGATGTGTAACTCATGTAAATAATAAATATAACATGTTAATGATTCTGTATATATGATATACCATCCATTTATATATTATTGTCGCTCGTGCGTACGTACGGACTACCGTCTCCACGAACGCGATGAGATTCATTCTCCATCGTAACCATTAAAGCGTAATTATCATTTTATGATTTAAAAATGATGTTTAAGGACTTGATATCATTCTGGATATGAGTAATATACAACCTATCCTTTACAAACATGTCTTACGTAACAAAACATATGAAAGAAAATAAGTAAGTTAACACCCGAAACAACGATAATACTAAGATATTATTATCAAATCAATATTAAAAGATCATATATGATATCATATTAATGTATATGATTCTTGTATAATTTAATAACAATTATTTCACCATTATACAGGAGGTTAACCTACCACAACCAAGGAAAAGTACAAGGTAAGGGTTATTTCACAATCTCTTCATTATTCGAGGTTGTTTATATGTAATAATCTACTGGGATCTCTTTATCATCCACATCCATGTTTCTTAAAAATGTATTTCAAAACATTTTTACTATTTACAAGAATATGGGTTAAAGTCATTTATACCTTTTTTTGACTTTTTATAAGAGGTTTATAAAGGAATCTTTCCGTCGTTTTCAAAACAAGGTCCTTTTTAACCTTTTCGACAGAATTGAGGTAAGAATGTTTTTTTTTAACTTATACGGCGGGTGCGGTTATTTTACGCCATTATAAAATCTTCAAAGCTTTCCTTACAAGCTTATAAGAATATTTTCAAAGAAAATGTTTTATTTTATATGGATCTTAAATGATTTCAAAATAAAAGGAGATATTTCTTTAAAAAGAATTTTGATTTCATCTATGTCAACATCCTTTGATGGATTTTAAGATTATTTGAAGTTGATTTATTATGATACAAAACTTCTATATTGTATTGAAGGTTTTGTGATATGTTTGACTGTGGATGTGCTATTTTTATACCATTCATAGTTTATTGTGAAAGTATTGACATTTCGTATGCTAGTTTTAATACGAATGTTTATGTTATGTTTAAACCTTTTCATATGGGAATGCATTGGACTTAATAAGTGACGGGTGGAGCCCGCTATAGCTCCTCGATGCATCGGTAGGTCTCATGAGACAAACTAGTGTCTTGGCACAAGGCCTTGACAAAATCTTATTTGTAGCCTTGGCACGAGGCCTTGGCTATGTGGTTATGATAGTCTGGCATTATGCATTCCAACATTATGAAAGTGGTTATTGATTTTTGCATGTGATTATTCGATTAGTAGAATATCCATGTGAATAAGTAAATGGCATTATTTCATTTTACTTTTTCCATACCATGTTGAAGTTCAATTTTAAAAGGCTTTTGTTTTAGTAATGCATTGCCTTAAATGTTTATTCTTATTTATGAAAGTTTCCGCTATATTGTTATCCTTACTGGGCATTTGAGCTCACCCCTTTTCTATGTTTTATTTTTCCCCAGGATGTGAAGAAGTAAATTATGAATGACCTGCAGGGATATTATGAGGGGATAGTAGTGTGGATTATGGAGACATTATGTTGTTGTAGTAGTTTTTCATTTTATGATGTAATGTAAAACTTATGAATATATCTAGTGTTTCCAAGGCTACTAAACCAATCGGTCTTTCGAGATTTGATCTTTCTTGTGATCATGCCAATGTTATGTAATAATGCACCGACTCTGGGTAGCTGGGGTCGGGGCGTTACAGTTGGTATCAGAGGAAGTTTAGTACAAACCTTGGAAGCTAGATTTAGATAAACTCTGATTAGGGCACGTAGACCTAAGATGAACTTTGAGGATTAGTATAGAAGAACTTCCTAGAATTTTGGTATTGTAGAGATTTTGTGAGTTTTTCGAGCAATACATCCCTGTCTGGATACGAGCAGGTAGAGGCGGCTCTGGCACAGATGTACCTAGGGGTAAAACCTGAAAACACCGCTTTGAGCTAGACTCGAACGGGAACTGGTGCACGACAACGGGCCTTGCTGCACTCTTGGTTACGACACTCCCGGGGGATATGCTTAGGATAACTCTCACTATCTTTACAAATCATTATGAAGGGTTTATGAGTATATACTTCCTCAAAGAAAACATTTTTATGATTATGGATTATATCCATAAATAGTTCAATTTATGTTAAGTGTTTTATAAGTATGGGATTATGTATTTTGATGCATAAACTGATCTAGTTTATGCCATTTTTTTTAGAAATGGCGCCTAGTGGAAGAAATGGAAACCGTATCAATGCACGCACTCCATGTAGGGATTGCCCTCCTGCTCAAGATAATTATAGTGGGGCTGGTGATGCAACTGGTGCTGATCAGCTAATCACCGTACTGGGACAACTTACTCAGGTTATGAATAATAACCTTACCCGTATGGAGCACCCTGATCCGCAGCGTGGAGGATCAATGTTAGATCGATTCATGAGACAACAACCACCAACGTTCAATGGGAGTACAAATCCCTTAGTAGCTGAGCAATGGATATTTTCCCTAGAGAAAATATTTCAGGCTTTGGGGAGTAGTGAAAAGGAAAAAGTTACCATGGCAGTTTACCGCCTCACTGGAGATGCTGATCAATGGTGGTCATTGATTCAAAACATGAAGGAAGATGATGAAGTATCAAACATGGAATGGAGGGAGTTCAAAGATCTGTTTTTAGAAAAATACTTTCCTCGCGACCATCGAGCAGATATGGAAAGGCAATTTCTGAGTCTGAGACAAAAGGAGGATGAGAATGTCACAAAGTATGAGGCTAACTTTACAAGATTAGCGAGGTACGCTGGTGATTATATTCGCAACCCAAGAAGTAAGATTGATCGTTTCTTTGATGGGTTAAAACCATTTCTCCGTCGAGCATTAGTCTCACAATCCTTTTCATCGTACGAAGACATTGTCTCATGTGCTATCAAGACCGAAAAGGAATTCTCTAAGTCTTATGACTTTAAAGCAAAGCAAGAGAAGAAGAGACCTGCTGATCAATCTGGGAATGGAAATAAGGGGAAGAAGGGAAAGGTTGAATATCCATCTTGTGGTAAGTGCGGGAAGAAACACCCCGGTGCTTGCCTGAAGGGAATGGGAGTCTGTTACAAGTGTGGTGAAAAAGGCCACCAAGCTCATGATTGCAAGGGGAAGAAGGAAGCTACCAACGTTCAGTGCTACAATTGCAGGGAGATGGGGCATTATGCAAATGCATGTCCTAAGCGTCAGGAGAACTTATCTCAGAAAAGGCCAAGGGATCAAGGCCAGGCTTATGCTATCACTACTGCTGAGGTAGAAGCTCCGAAAGACGTGGTGGCAGGTAATTTAATGGTTTCCTCAAGTTTAGCAAATGCATTATTTGATTCTGGATCATCGCATTGTTTCATATCTTCCCAGTTTGCTAAGAAAATTAGATATTTCCAATTTGATTTAATAAGGGAGTTGTCAGTTAAAACTCCTAAGGGAAGTATCGTTGCAACAAAGTTTTGTGAATCAGTCCCCATTAGAGCACATAAATTTTCTTTATCTGCTGATTTCATCGTCATACCTATGATTGAGTTTGATATAATCCTCGGTATGGACTGGCTTTCGGACTATGATGCGAAGATTTATTGTAAGAAGAAAGAGGTTACGATTCTTGATGATAATGATAAGGAGCACCTTATTTTTAGAGCAGAATCGTCACCACCTAATTCTTATTTAGATCCACCCCCAGTAGCTCAACTTAATTCAATTATTGGGGAGGAAGAGAATGAAGTAACTATCGGTGAGGAAAGGAATGTTCAAATAGAGGATGTACCTGTTGTGAAAGAATTTGTAGATGTATTTCCGGAAGATTTACCTGGACATCCTCCAGAACGAGAAGTAGAGTTTTCCATTGATTTGATTCCTGGATCAAGGCCTATATCGAAGACCCCTTATAGAATGGCTACTGTAGAGTTAGTCGAACTAAAGAAACAACTAGAGGAATTGAGTAATAAGGGATTTATTCGCCCTAGTGTTTCTCCATGGGGAGCCCCTGTTCTTTTTGTTAAAAAGAAAGATGGATCTATGAGGTTATGTATCGACTACAGGGAGATCAATGCTATAACGATAAATAACAAGTATCCCCTACCTCGTATTGATGATTTATTTGACCAACTGCATGGAGCTCAATACTTTTCAAAGATTGACCTTCGATCTGGATACCATCAGTTGTGTGTAAAGAAGGAAGACATTCCGAAAACAGCATTTCGAACCAGGTACGGGCATTACGAGTTTACTGTAATGCCGTTTGGATTGACTAATGCACCCTCTGTATTCATGGATCTGATGAATAGAGTTTTCAAGGAGTATCTCGATGAATTTGTGGTGGTATTTATTGATGATATCTTGGTATACTCCAAAACCTACAAAGATCATGAAAATCACTTGCGCATTATCTTGAAGACTCTGAGGAGGCATGAATTATATGGAAAGTTTAGCAAGTGTGAATTCTGGCTTCAGGAGATTTCTTTTCTTGGCCATATTGTCTCTAAAGATGGAATCTCTGTTGATCCTTCTAAGACCAAGGAAATCCAAGAATGGCCAGCACCTACGAGTATAACTGAGGTACGTAGTTTTATTGGTTTGGCAGGTTATTATCGACGTTTCGTCCAGAATTTTGCCCGATTGGCTAACCCATTAACGAAGCTCACATGTAAAGGGGTTAAATTTGTTTGGACAAAAGAGTGTGAAGAATGTTTCGAAGAACTGAAGAGAAGATTAGTCAATGCTCCTATATTGACTCTACCATCGGGGAATGATGGGTTCGTTATTTATAGTGATGCATCGAAGAAAGGACTTGGCTGTGTCCTTATGCAGAATGATAGAGTTATTGCCTATGCATCACGACAGTTGAAAATTCATGAACAAAACTATCCTACTCATGATCTTGAGTTAGCAGCTGTGATCTTTGCTTTGAAGATATGGAGGCACTACCTCTATGGTGAAAAATGTGAGATTTATACTGATCACAAGAGTTTGAAGTATATTTTCTCACAAAAAGAACTCAACATGAGGCAAAGGAGATGGCTTGAATTACTCAAGGATTATGATTGTACGATACACTACCACCCGGGGAAGGCAAACAAGGTGGCAGATGCTTTGAGCAGAAAAGACCATGGAGTTCTGAACATGATGAGAATTGAAAGGGATCCAATTTTCATGGATCTAGTGAAGATGGACATGGGAATAACCAGGGAAGGTGAAACATCAATGCTTTTTCAAATGGTTGCCAAACCATCTTTACTAGAAAGGATTAAGAGTTCTCAGACCGATGATGAAGAATTTCAGAAGAAGATTAAAGCTGTGAATGATGGGAGATTGAGAGACTTTGCGTATGAAGGTGGAATTTTGAAATTCGGGAAGAGACTTTGTGTTCCCAATATACCTGATCTAAAAAGGGAATTGCTGGATGATGCTCATAGTTCCAATTTCTCTATACACCCTGGGAGCACCAAAATGTATAGAGATTTGAAGGAACATTTTTGGTGGGACAACATGAAGAGGGAGATTGCTGATTTTGTGTCAAGATGTATGGTTTGTCAACAAGTGAAAGCTGGAAGGCAACAGCCTGGAGGAGTCATGCAACCTCTTCCCATACCGGAGTGGAAATGGGACAATATTACGATGGACTTTGTCATGGGGCTACCAAAGACTCCTAGAAGGAACGATGCAATATGGGTTATTGTTGATCGTCTTACCAAGTCAGCACATTTTCTTGCTATAAGAGAAGATCTACCCCTGGAACGTCTAGCAAGACTATACATTAATGAAGTTGTGAGACTTCATGGAGTTCCCCTATCGATTGTTTCTGATCGTGATCCCCGTTTTACTTCAAGATTTTGGAAAAGTCTTCAGAAATCCCTGGATACTGAACTTCATTTGAGCACTGCTTACCACCCTCAGACAGACGGACAATCAGAACGGACTATTCAGACCTTAGAAGACATGTTGAGATCTTGCTCACTTGATTTTCAGGGTATGTGGGATCAATATTTACCTCTGGTAGAATTTTCCTATAACAATAGCTTCCATTCAAGTATACAGATGGCACCATATGAAGCGTTATACGGAAAGAGATGTCGTACACCAACCTGTTGGGATGACGTTGGTGAAAGAAAACTTGTAGGCCCAGAGCTGGTGGAGGAAACGGTGGAAAAGGTGAAAGTAATCCAAAATCACATTAAAGCAGCTCAAAGTAGGCAGAAGAGCTATGCCGATAATCGAAGGAAGGATTTGGAATTTCAAGTCGGTGATCATGTTTTCCTGAAGGTATCTCCATGGAAGGGAGTCATACGTTTTGGTAAGAAAGGTAAATTGAGTCCCAGGTACATCGGACCTTTCGAAATTCTAGAACGAATTGGGGCTGTAGCTTACCGATTGGCAATGCCGCCAAGTCTCTCCAAAGTTCACGATGTGTTCCACGTATCTCTGTTGAGGAAATACATGCCTGACCCAACGCATGTACTCACCTATGAGGAATTAGAACTGGAACCCGATCTTTCCTATTGTGAAGAGCCCGTCAGGATTCTTGATACAAGAGAACAAGTACTGAGAAACCGGACGACGCGTCTGGTAAAAGTTTTGTGGAGAAATCATAAGATGGAAGAGGCAACGTGGGAACCCGAGGAACTTATGATGAAGAACCACCCGAGTCTTTTTATGCAGTAATACCCTAGAAATTGCGAGGACGCAATTATTTGAAGGAGGGGAGAATGTAACACCCCAAGCTTCTACGGTACGTTTCCCTTTGAATAATGCGATAGCGTGTGTTGTACGCAACCTCGAGTTCTAACACACACCACAACTAATTAAACTAGCCGTTGTGAATAGTAATACCTAATTTTTGAAATCATATATATTCTATATTTCAAAATGGACTTCATTTTTGGATTCGGAATATCAAAATTAGCCTAGGGTGAAATTTTGGTACATTTCGGATAACTTTCATATTTTGATGAATAGTGAAAATTTCTAAATTTTAATTAAAAACAACTTTTTTAATCAAAATAATTAATAGTGATAAATTATGAATTTGAGTGGTTTTAAAGTATATTTAGAATATATTTTTACCATTCAATTTAATGTTTATCATTGGACATAATTTTACAATTAAACCGAACATAAACAAGTGTCAATCTTTTGATAGTTATTATCTCTTAAAAACACGCTTTTTGTTTTAACAGCGGGAATTAATTTTAAATTAATTTCTGCCACTTCTGTGTTTTGAATTTAGGAAAATGGATTCCATATTTGGAATCAGGATGTCCAAATTATGTAAATAGGTAACTTTTATTTTTAGACATTTTGAATAATTACTGCGGTAAATATTTTATTTACCATGGTTAAAGGGTAAATCCGGTAAATAAGGGTTAAAAAAATAATATTATAATAATACAAAATTACCCTAAAACGTGTCTTAACCCTATTGGTTGATACATGGTCGACCATGGACATCTTTTTGTCAATTTTGGGACCCCATGGATCCACTTGTAAGTGATAATGACACTTTATTTTAATTAAGTTAAAATGAATACAAAAATGACACAAGCATATATCTTTTAGAAGAACAATTTTTACATATGGTTATACATGTTGGATTTTCGATTATAAATATTCATTAGAAAGATAAAAAGATTTCCTACATAATGATATTTTATTTATAATTTTTAGACAATAAATAAGTTATTTTATTTATGACACAATGATGATGCAGTAATTACTATAATAGTGAAAAATTAAAATAATTGATATTATAAATACCCAAATAAATATAATATGAAACTTTTAATGAATTAAACTAATTTTCTAGGCTAATATGATATATTAGGATTGATTTAATGGACTTTGTTCGAAGTAATCAATCTGTTATGAGTTTCACAAAAATCAACTATTGAATAGTGTCAAAATTGACATAAAAGAGTTCTTAAAACAAATATTATATTATTAATTGATATTAAATTCCTAAAAATCTAAGGTTCGGCCAAGAGACTTATATTATGATAGTTTAATCATTAATGGACCACTTGGGGGTCGCTTGGATGTATATAGTAAGTTTATTAACCATATTATATAAAAATACAAAGAGACATTGTAAAAGTGAAACTAATTAACTTAGAGTTAATACTTAAAGATAAGGTTAATATAAGTACCCAAACCTGTCTAAATTCTATTGGATGAGTTGTTTTCGACCTATCCCCACCTCATCCTTTGAATAGTCAACTTTGGAGCCTTTAGAAACCGAATATGAATTTATTATAAATTAATATTTCTAGCTTTTCCAAAGGTGCCCCTCACCCCTCTTATAAAAGGGCACTCCTCCTTCTCATTTCTTCACACCTCTAAAGCCTTTTGGTTCGGCCAAACTCTGCCCAAATACTCTCCCAACATCCCTCAATACAACCTAGAGGCCTTAGTTTGATCAGAAAGCCAACCTAAGGAGCCCTTTTGATCAAATCAAAAGGAAGAACCCGAAGAAGAGGTAATGATCTCACCACCCTTTTCTAAGTTCATTTCTTCTTCCACTTCTTCTTCCTTTGTTCTTACCATTCTGAAATAATAACTCCAGTATCTCACATATACTGTGATGTTATTATAAATATGGTACAATCATATTCAGTATTCTATCCACCCTTTGAATAACATGTCACCATACGTGCGTACGTACGGCTTACCGTCTCCACGTCGTGGTGTAATTGTTATTCAATATAATATTATTTGGATGGGTATAATAATGATGTGTAACTCATGTAAATAATAAATATAACATGTTAATGATTCTGTATATATGATATACCATCCATTTATATATTATTGTCGCTCGTGCGTACGTACGGACTACCGTCTCCACGAACGCGATGAGATTCATTCTCCATCGTAACCATTAAAGCGTAATTATCATTTTATGATTTAAAAATGATGTTTAAGGACTTGATATCATTCTGGATATGAGTAATATACAACCTATCCTTTACAAACATGTCTTACGTAACAAAACATATGAAAGAAAACAAGTAAGTTAACACCCGAAACAACGATAATACTAAGATATTATTATCAAATCAATATTAAAAGATCATATATGATATCATATTAATGTATATGATTCTTGTATAATTTAATAACAATTATTTCACCATTATACAGGAGGTTAACCTACCACAACCAAGGAAAAGTACAAGGTAAGGGTTATTTCACAATCTCTTCATTATCCGAGGTTGTTTATATGTAATAATCTACTGGGATCTCTTTATCATCCACATCCATGTTTCTTAAAAATGTATTTCAAAACATTTTTACTATTTACAAGAATATGGGTTAAAGTCATTTATACCTTTTTTTGACTTTTTATAAGAGGTTTATAAAGGAATCTTTCCGTCGTTTTCAAAACAAGGTCCTTTTTAACCTTTTCGACATGAGGTAAGAATGTTTTTTTTTAACTTATACGGCGGGTGCGGTTATTTTACGCCGTTATAAAATCTTCAAAGCTTTCCTTACAAGCTTATAAGAATATTTTCAAAGAAAATGTTTTATTTTATATGGATCTTAAATGATTTCAAAATAAAAGGAGATATTTCTTTAAAAAGAATTTTGATTTCATCTATGTCAACATCCTTTGATGGATTTTAAGATTATTTGAAGTTGATTTATTATGATACAAAACTTCTATATTGTATTGAAGGTTTTGTGATATGTTTGACTGTGGATGTGCTATTTTTATACCATTCATAGTTTATTGTGAAAGTATTGACATTTCGTATGCTAGTTTTAATACGAATGTTTATGTTATGTTTAAACCTTTTCATATGGGAATGCATTGGACTTAATAAGTGACGGGTGGAGCCCGCTATAGCTCCTCGATGCATCGGTAGGTCTCATGAGACAAACTAGTGTCTTGGCACAAGGCCTTGACAAAATCTTATTTGTAGCCTTGGCACGAGGCCTTGGCTATGTGGTTATGATAGTCTGGCATTATGCATTCCAACATTATGAAAGTGGTTATTGATTTTTGCATGTGATTATTCGATTAGTAGAATATCCATGTGAATAAGTAAATGGCATTATTTCATTTTACTTTTTCCATACCATGTTGAAGTTCAATTTTAAAAGGCTTTTGTTTTAGTAATGCATTGCCTTAAATGTTTATTCTTATTTATGAAAGTTTCCGCTATATTGTTATCCTTACTGGGCATTTGAGCTCACCCCTTTTCTATGTTTTATTTTTCCCCAGGATGTGAAGAAGTAAATTATGAATGACCTGCAGGGATATTATGAGGGGATAGTAGTGTGGATTATGGAGACATTATGTTGTTGTAGTAGTTTTTCATTTTATGATGTAATGTAAAACTTATGAATATATCTAGTGTTTCCAAGGCTACTAAACCAATCGGTCTTTCGAGATTTGATCTTTCTTGTGATCATGCCAATGTTATGTAATAATGCACCGACTCTGGGTAGCTGGGGTCGGGGCGTTACAGTTGGTATCAGAGGAAGTTTAGTACAAACCTTGGAAGCTAGATTTAGATAAACTCTGATTAGGGCACGTAGACCTAAGATGAACTTTGAGGATTAGTATAGAAGAACTTCCTAGAATTTTGGTATTGTAGAGATTTTGTGAGTTTTTCGAGCAATACATCCCTGTCTGGATACGAGCAGGTAGAGGCGGCTCTGGCACAGATGTACCTAGGGGTAAAACCTGAAAACACCGCTTTGAGCTAGACTCGAACGGGAACTGGTGCACGACAACGGGCCTTGCTGCACTCTTGGTTACGACACTCCCGGGGGATATGCTTAGGATAACTCTCACTATCTTTACAAATCATTATGAAGGGTTTATGAGTATATACTTCCTCAAAGAAAACATTTTTATGATTATGGATTATATCCATAAATAGTTCAATTTATGTTAAGTGTTTTATAAGTATGGGATTATGTATTTTGATGCATAAACTGATCTAGTTTATGCCATTTTTTTTAGAAATGGCGCCTAGTGGAAGAAATGGAAACCGTATCAATGCACGCACTCCATGTAGGGATTGCCCTCCTGCTCAAGATAATTATAGTGGGGCTGGTGATGCAACTGGTGCTGATCAGCTAATCACCGTACTGGGACAACTTACTCAGGTTATGAATAATAACCTTACCCGTATGGAGCACCCTGATCCGCAGCGTGGAGGATCAATGTTAGATCGATTCATGAGACAACAACCACCAACGTTCAATGGGAGTACAAATCCCTTAGTAGCTGAGCAATGGATATTTTCCCTAGAGAAAATATTTCAGGCTTTGGGGAGTAGTGAAAAGGAAAAAGTTACCATGGCAGTTTACCGCCTCACTGGAGATGCTGATCAATGGTGGTCATTGATTCAAAACATGAAGGAAGATGATGAAGTATCAAACATGGAATGGAGGGAGTTCAAAGATCTGTTTTTAGAAAAATACTTTCCTCGCGACCATCGAGCAGATATGGAAAGGCAATTTCTGAGTCTGAGACAAAAGGAGGATGAGAATGTCACAAAGTATGAGGCTAACTTTACAAGATTAGCGAGGTACGCTGTTGATTATATTCGCAACCCAAGAAGTAAGATTGATCGTTTCTTTGATGGGTTAAAACCATTTCTCCGTCGAGCATTAGTCTCACAATCCTTTTCATCGTACGAAGACATTGTCTCATGTGCTATCAAGACCGAAAAGGAATTCTCTAAGTCTTATGACTTTAAAGCAAAGCAAGAGAAGAAGAGACCTGCTGATCAATCTGGGAATGGAAATAAGGGGAAGAAGGGAAAGGTTGAATATCCATCTTGTGGTAAGTGCGGGAAGAAACACCCCGGTGCTTGCCTGAAGGGAATGGGAGTCTGTTACAAGTGTGGTGAAAAAGGCCACCAAGCTCATGATTGCAAGGGGAAGAAGGAAGCTACCAACGTTCAGTGCTACAATTGCAGGGAGATGGGGCATTATGCAAATGCATGTCCTAAGCGTCAGGAGAACTTATCTCAGAAAAGGCCAAGGGATCAAGGCCAGGCTTATGCTATCACTACTGCTGAGGTAGAAGCTCCGAAAGACGTGGTGGCAGGTAATTTAATGGTTTCCTCAAGTTTAGCAAATGCATTATTTGATTCTGGATCATCGCATTGTTTCATATCTTCCCAGTTTGCTAAGAAAATTAGATATTTCCAATTTGATTTAATAAGGGAGTTGTCAGTTAAAACTCCTAAGGGAAGTATCGTTGCAACAAAGTTTTGTGAATCAGTCCCCATTAGAGCACATAAATTTTCTTTATCTGCTGATTTCATCGTCATACCTATGATTGAGTTTGATATAATCCTCGGTATGGACTGGCTTTCGGACTATGATGCGAAGATTTATTGTAAGAAGAAAGAGGTTACGATTCTTGATGATAATGATAAGGAGCACCTTATTTTTAGAGCAGAATCGTCACCACCTAATTCTTATTTAGATCCACCCCCAGTAGCTCAACTTAATTCAATTATTGGGGAGGAAGAGAATGAAGTAACTATCGGTGAGGAAAGGAATGTTCAAATAGAGGATGTACCTGTTGTGAAAGAATTTGTAGATGTATTTCCGGAAGATTTACCTGGACATCCTCCAGAACGAGAAGTAGAGTTTTCCATTGATTTGATTCCTGGATCAAGGCCTATATCGAAGACCCCTTATAGAATGGCTACTGTAGAGTTAGTCGAACTAAAGAAACAACTAGAGGAATTGAGTAATAAGGGATTTATTCGCCCTAGTGTTTCTCCATGGGGAGCCCCTGTTCTTTTTGTTAAAAAGAAAGATGGATCTATGAGGTTATGTATCGACTACAGGGAGATCAATGCTATAACGATAAATAACAAGTATCCCCTACCTCGTATTGATGATTTATTTGACCAACTGCATGGAGCTCAATACTTTTCAAAGATTGACCTTCGATCTGGATACCATCAGTTGTGTGTAAAGAAGGAAGACATTCCGAAAACAGCATTTCGAACCAGGTACGGGCATTACGAGTTTACTGTAATGCCGTTTGGATTGACTAATGCACCCTCTGTATTCATGGATCTAATGAATAGAGTTTTCAAGGAGTATCTCGATGAATTTGTGGTGGTATTTATTGATGATATCTTGGTATACTCCAAAACCTACAAAGATCATGAAAATCACTTGCGCATTATCTTGAAGACTCTGAGGAGGCATGAATTATATGGAAAGTTTAGCAAGTGTGAATTCTGGCTTCAGGAGATTTCTTTTCTTGGCCATATTGTCTCTAAAGATGGAATCTCTGTTGATCCTTCTAAGACCAAGGAAATCCAAGAATGGCCAGCACCTACGAGTATAACTGAGGTACGTAGTTTTATTGGTTTGGCAGGTTATTATCGACGTTTCGTCCAGAATTTTGCCCGATTGGCTAACCCATTAACGAAGCTCACATGTAAAGGGGTTAAATTTGTTTGGACAAAAGAGTGTGAAGAATGTTTCGAAGAACTGAAGAGAAGATTAGTCAATGCTCCTATATTGACTCTACCATCGGGGAATGATGGGTTCGTTATTTATAGTGATGCATCGAAGAAAGGACTTGGCTGTGTCCTTATGCAGAATGATAGAGTTATTGCCTATGCATCACGACAGTTGAAAATTCATGAACAAAACTATCCTACTCATGATCTTGAGTTAGCAGCTGTGATCTTTGCTTTGAAGATATGGAGGCACTACCTCTATGGTGAAAAATGTGAGATTTATACTGATCACAAGAGTTTGAAGTATATTTTCTCACAAAAAGAACTCAACATGAGGCAAAGGAGATGGCTTGAATTACTCAAGGATTATGATTGTACGATACACTACCACCCGGGGAAGGCAAACAAGGTGGCAGATGCTTTGAGCAGAAAAGACCATGGAGTTCTGAACATGATGAGAATTGAAAGGGATCCAATTTTCATGGATCTAGTGAAGATGGACATGGGAATAACCAGGGAAGGTGAAACATCAATGCTTTTTCAAATGGTTGCCAAACCATCTTTACTAGAAAGGATTAAGAGTTCTCAGACCGATGATGAAGAATTTCAGAAGAAGATTAAAGCTGTGAATGATGGGAGATTGAGAGACTTTGCGTATGAAGGTGGAATTTTGAAATTCGGGAAGAGACTTTGTGTTCCCAATATACCTGATCTAAAAAGGGAATTGCTGGATGATGCTCATAGTTCCAATTTCTCTATACACCCTGGGAGCACCAAAATGTATAGAGATTTGAAGGAACATTTTTGGTGGGACAACATGAAGAGGGAGATTGCTGATTTTGTGTCAAGATGTATGGTTTGTCAACAAGTGAAAGCTGGAAGGCAACAGCCTGGAGGAGTCATGCAACCTCTTCCCATACCGGAGTGGAAATGGGACAATATTACGATGGACTTTGTCATGGGGCTACCAAAGACTCCTAGAAGGAACGATGCAATATGGGTTATTGTTGATCGTCTTACCAAGTCAGCACATTTTCTTGCTATAAGAGAAGATCTACCCCTGGAACGTCTAGCAAGACTATACATTAATGAAGTTGTGAGACTTCATGGAGTTCCCCTATCGATTGTTTCTGATCGTGATCCCCGTTTTACTTCAAGATTTTGGAAAAGTCTTCAGAAATCCCTGGATACTGAACTTCATTTGAGCACTGCTTACCACCCTCAGACAGACGGACAATCAGAACGGACTATTCAGACCTTAGAAGACATGTTGAGATCTTGCTCACTTGATTTTCAGGGTATGTGGGATCAATATTTACCTCTGGTAGAATTTTCCTATAACAATAGCTTCCATTCAAGTATACAGATGGCACCATATGAAGCGTTATACGGAAAGAGATGTCGTACACCAACCTGTTGGGATGACGTTGGTGAAAGAAAACTTGTAGGCCCAGAGCTGGTGGAGGAAACGGTGGAAAAGGTGAAAGTAATCCAAAATCACATTAAAGCAGCTCAAAGTAGGCAGAAGAGCTATGCCGATAATCGAAGGAAGGATTTGGAATTTCAAGTCGGTGATCATGTTTTCCTGAAGGTATCTCCATGGAAGGGAGTCATACGTTTTGGTAAGAAAGGTAAATTGAGTCCCAGGTACATCAGACCTTTCGAAATTCTAGAACGAATTGGGGCTGTAGCTTACCGATTGGCAATGCCGCCAAGTCTCTCCAAAGTTCACGATGTGTTCCACGTATCTCTGTTGAGGAAATACATGCCTGACCCAACGCATGTACTCACCTATGAGGAATTAGAACTGGAACCCGATCTTTCCTATTGTGAAGAGCCCGTCAGGATTCTTGATACAAGAGAACAAGTACTGAGAAACCGGACGACGCGTCTGGTAAAAGTTTTGTGGAGAAATCATAAGATGGAAGAGGCAATGTGGGAACCCGAGGAACTTATGATGAAGAACCACCCGAGTCTTTTTATGCAGTAATACCCTAGAAATTGCGAGGACGCAATTATTTGAAGGAGGGGAGAATGTAACACCCCAAGCTTCTACGGTACGTTTCCCTTTGAATAATGCGATAGCGTGTGTTGTACGCAACCTCGAGTTCTAACACACACCACAACTAATTAAACTAGCCGTTGTGAATAGTAATACCTAATTTTTGAAATCATATATATTCTATATTTCAAAATGGACTTCATTTTTGGATTCGGAATATCAAAATTAGCCTAGGGTGAAATTTTGGTACATTTCGGATAACTTTCATATTTTGATGAATAGTGAAAATTTCTAAATTTTAATTAAAAACAACTTTTTTAATCAAAATAATTAATAGTGATAAATTATGAATTTGAGTGGTTTTAAAGTATATTTAGAATATATTTTTACCATCCAATTTAATGTTTATCATTGGACATAATTTTACAATTAAACCGAACATAAACAAGTGTCAATCTTTTGATAGTTATTATCTCTTAAAAACACGCTTTTTGTTTTAACAGCGGGAATTAATTTTAAATTAATTTCTGCCACTTCTGTGTTTTGAATTTAGGAAAATGGATTCCATATTTGGAATCAGGATGTCCAAATTATGTAAATAGGTAACTTTTATTTTTAGACATTTTGAATAATTACTGCGGTAAATATTTTATTTACCATGGTTAAAGGGTAAATCCGGTAAATAAGGGTTAAAAAAATAATATTATAATAATACAAAATTACCCTAAAACGTGTCTTAACCCTATTGGTTGATACATGGTCGACCATGGGCATCTTTTTGTCAATTTTGGGACCCCATGGATCCACTTGTAAGTGATAATGACACTTTATTTTAATTAAGTTAAAATGAATACAAAAATGACACAAGCATATATCTTTTAGAAGAACAATTTTTACATAGGGTTATACATGTTGGATTTTCGATTATAAATATTCATTAGAAAGATAAAAAGATTTCCTACATAATGATATTTTATTTATAATTTTTAGACAATAAATAAGTTATTTTATTTATGACACAATGATGATGCAGTAATTACTATAATAGTGAAAAATTAAAATAATTGATATTATAAATACCCAAATAAATATAATATGAAACTTTTAATGAATTAAACTAATTTTCTAGGCTAATATGATATATTAGGATTGATTTAATGGACTTTTTTCGAAGTAATCAATCTGTTATGAGTTTCACAAAAATCAACTATTGAATAGTGTCAAAATTGACATAAAAGAGTTCTTAAAACAAATATTATATTATTAATTGATATTAAATTCCTAAAAATCTAAGGTTCGGCCAAGAGACTTATATTATGATAGGTTAATCATTAATGGACCACTTGGGGGTCGCTTGGATGTATATAGTAAGTTTATTAACCATATTATATAAAAATACAAAGAGACATTGTAAAAGTGAAACTAATTAACTTAGAGTTAATACTTAAAGATAAGGTTAATATAAGTACCCAAACCTGTCTAAATTCTATTGGATGAGTTGTTTTCAACCTATCCCCACCTCATACTTTTAATAGTCAACTTTGGAGCCTTTAGAAACCGAATATGAATTTATTATAAATTAATATTTCTAGCTTTTCCAAAGGTGCCCCTCACCCCTCTTATAAAAGGGCACTCCTCCTTCTCATTTCTTCACACCTCTAAAGCCTTTTGGTTCGGCCAAACTCTGCCCAAATACTCTCCCAACATCCCTCAATACAACCTAGAGGCCTTAGTTTGATCAGAAAGCCAACCTAAGGATCCCTTTTGATCAAATCAAAAGGAAGAACCCGAAGAAGAGGTAATGATCTCACCACCCTTTTCTAAGTTCATTTCTTCTTCCACTTCTTCTTCCTTTGTTCTTACCATTCTGAAATAATAACTCCAGTATCTCACATATACTGTGATGTTATTATAAATATGGTACAATCATATTCAGTATTCTATCCACCCTTTGAATAACATGTCACCATACGTGCGTACGTACGGCTTACCGTCTCCACGTCGTGGTGTAATTGTTATTCAATATAATATTATTTGGATGGGTATAATAATGATGTGTAACTCATGTAAATAATAAATATAACATGTTAATGATTCTGTATATATGATATACCATCCATTTATATATTATTGTCGCTCGTGCGTACGTACGGACTACCGTCTCCACGAACGCGATGAGATTCATTCTCCATCGTAACCATTAAAGCGTAATTATCATTTTATGATTTAAAAATGATGTTTAAGGACTTGATATCATTCTGGATATGAGTAATATACAACCTATCCTTTACAAACATGTCTTACGTAACAAAACATATGAAAGAAAATAAGTAAGTTAACACCCGAAACAACGATAATACTAAGATATTATTATCAAATCAATATTAAAAGATCATATATGATATCATATTAATGTATATGATTCTTGTATAATTTAATAACAATTATTTCACCATTATACAGGAGGTTAACCTACCACAACCAAGGAAAAGTACAAGGTAAGGGTTATTTCACAATCTCTTCATTATCCGAGGTTGTTTATATGTAATAATCTACTGGGATCTCTTTATCATCCACATCCATGTTTCTTAAAAATGTATTTCAAAACATTTTTACTATTTACAAGAATATGGGTTAAAGTCATTTATACCTTTTTTTGACTTTTTATAAGAGGTTTATAAAGGAATCTTTCCGTCGTTTTCAAAACAAGGTCCTTTTTAACCTTTTCGACAGAATTGAGGTAAGAATGTTTTTTTTTAACTTATACGGCGGGTGCGGTTATTTTACGCCATTATAAAATCTTCAAAGCTTTCCTTACAAGCTTATAAGAATATTTTCAAAGAAAATGTTTTATTTTATATGGATCTTAAATGATTTCAAAATAAAAGGAGATATTTCTTTAAAAAGAATTTTGATTTCATCTATGTCAACATCCTTTGATGGATTTTAAGATTATTTGAAGTTGATTTATTATGATACAAAACTTCTATATTGTATTGAAGGTTTTGTGATATGTTTGACTGTGGATGTGCTATTTTTATACCATTCATAGTTTATTGTGAAAGTATTGACATTTCGTATGCTAGTTTTAATACGAATGTTTATGTTATGTTTAAACCTTTTCATATGGGAATGCATTGGACTTAATAAGTGACGGGTGGAGCCCGCTATAGCTCCTCGATGCATCGGTAGGTCTCATGAGACAAACTAGTGTCTTGGCACAAGGCCTTGACAAAATCTTATTTGTAGCCTTGGCACGAGGCCTTGGCTATGTGGTTATGATAGTCTGGCATTATGCATTCCAACATTATGAAAGTGGTTATTGATTTTTGCATGTGATTATTCGATTAGTAGAATATCCATGTGAATAAGTAAATGGCATTATTTCATTTTACTTTTTCCATACCATGTTGAAGTTCAATTTTAAAAGGCTTTTGTTTTAGTAATGCATTGCCTTAAATGTTTATTCTTATTTATGAAAGTTTCCGCTATATTGTTATCCTTACTGGGCATTTGAGCTCACCCCTTTTCTATGTTTTATTTTTCCCCAGGATGTGAAGAAGTAAATTATGAATGACCTGCAGGGATATTATGAGGGGATAGTAGTGTGGATTATGGAGACATTATGTTGTTGTAGTAGTTTTTCATTTTATGATGTAATGTAAAACTTATGAATATATCTAGTGTTTCCAAGGCTACTAAACCAATCGGTCTTTCGAGATTTGATCTTTCTTGTGATCATGCCAATGTTATGTAATAATGCACCGACTCTGGGTAGCTGGGGTCGGGGCGTTACAGTTGGTATCAGAGGAAGTTTAGTACAAACCTTGGAAGCTAGATTTAGATAAACTCTGATTAGGGCACGTAGACCTAAGATGAACTTTGAGGATTAGTATAGAAGAACTTCCTAGAATTTTGGTATTGTAGAGATTTTGTGAGTTTTTCGAGCAATACATCCCTGTCTGGATACGAGCAGGTAGAGGCGGCTCTGGCACAGATGTACCTAGGGGTAAAACCTGAAAACACCGCTTTGAGCTAGACTCGAACGGGAACTGGTGCACGACAACGGGCCTTGCTGCACTCTTGGTTACGACACTCCCGGGGGATATGCTTAGGATAACTCTCACTATCTTTACAAATCATTATGAAGGGTTTATGAGTATATACTTCCTCAAAGAAAACATTTTTATGATTATGGATTATATCCATAAATAGTTCAATTTATGTTAAGTGTTTTATAAGTATGGGATTATGTATTTTGATGCATAAACTGATCTAGTTTATGCCATTTTTTTTAGAAATGGCGCCTAGTGGAAGAAATGGAAACCGTATCAATGCACGCACTCCATGTAGGGATTGCCCTCCTGCTCAAGATAATTATAGTGGGGCTGGTGATGCAACTGGTGCTGATCAGCTAATCACCGTACTGGGACAACTTACTCAGGTTATGAATAATAACCTTACCCGTATGGAGCACCCTGATCCGCAGCGTGGAGGATCAATGTTAGATCGATTCATGAGACAACAACCACCAACGTTCAATGGGAGTACAAATCCCTTAGTAGCTGAGCAATGGATATTTTCCCTAGAGAAAATATTTCAGGCTTTGGGGAGTAGTGAAAAGGAAAAAGTTACCATGGCAGTTTACCGCCTCACTGGAGATGCTGATCAATGGTGGTCATTGATTCAAAACATGAAGGAAGATGATGAAGTATCAAACATGGAATGGAGGGAGTTCAAAGATCTGTTTTTAGAAAAATACTTTCCTCGCGACCATCGAGCAGATATGGAAAGGCAATTTCTGAGTCTGAGACAAAAGGAGGATGAGAATGTCACAAAGTATGAGGCTAACTTTACAAGATTAGCGAGGTACGCTGGTGATTATATTCGCAACCCAAGAAGTAAGATTGATCGTTTCTTTGATGGGTTAAAACCATTTCTCCGTCGAGCATTAGTCTCACAATCCTTTTCATCGTACGAAGACATTGTCTCATGTGCTATCAAGACCGAAAAGGAATTCTCTAAGTCTTATGACTTTAAAGCAAAGCAAGAGAAGAAGAGACCTGCTGATCAATCTGGGAATGGAAATAAGGGGAAGAAGGGAAAGGTTGAATATCCATCTTGTGGTAAGTGCGGGAAGAAACACCCCGGTGCTTGCCTGAAGGGAATGGGAGTCTGTTACAAGTGTGGTGAAAAAGGCCACCAAGCTCATGATTGCAAGGGGAAGAAGGAAGCTACCAACGTTCAGTGCTACAATTGCAGGGAGATGGGGCATTATGCAAATGCATGTCCTAAGCGTCAGGAGAACTTATCTCAGAAAAGGCCAAGGGATCAAGGCCAGGCTTATGCTATCACTACTGCTGAGGTAGAAGCTCCGAAAGACGTGGTGGCAGGTAATTTAATGGTTTCCTCAAGTTTAGCAAATGCATTATTTGATTCTGGATCATCGCATTGTTTCATATCTTCCCAGTTTGCTAAGAAAATTAGATATTTCCAATTTGATTTAATAAGGGAGTTGTCAGTTAAAACTCCTAAGGGAAGTATCGTTGCAACAAAGTTTTGTGAATCAGTCCCCATTAGAGCACATAAATTTTCTTTATCTGCTGATTTCATCGTCATACCTATGATTGAGTTTGATATAATCCTCGGTATGGACTGGATTTCGGACTATGATGCGAAGATTTATTGTAAGAAGAAAGAGGTTACGATTCTTGATGATAATGATAAGGAGCACCTTATTTTTAGAGCAGAATCGTCACCACCTAATTCTTATTTAGATCCACCCCCAGTAGCTCAACTTAATTCAATTATTGGGGAGGAAGAGAATGAAGTAACTATCGGTGAGGAAAGGAATGTTCAAATAGAGGATGTACCTGTTGTGAAAGAATTTGTAGATGTATTTCCGGAAGATTTACCTGGACATCCTCCAGAACGAGAAGTAGAGTTTTCCATTGATTTGATTCCTGGATCAAGGCCTATATCGAAGACCCCTTATAGAATGGCTACTGTAGAGTTAGTCGAACTAAAGAAACAACTAGAGGAATTGAGTAATAAGGGATTTATTCGCCCTAGTGTTTCTCCATGGGGAGCCCCTGTTCTTTTTGTTAAAAAGAAAGATGGATCTATGAGGTTATGTATCGACTACAGGGAGATCAATGCTATAACGATAAATAACAAGTATCCCCTACCTCGTATTGATGATTTATTTGACCAACTGCATGGAGCTCAATACTTTTCAAAGATTGACCTTCGATCTGGATACCATCAGTTGTGTGTAAAGAAGGAAGACATTCCGAAAACAGCATTTCGAACCAGGTACGGGCATTACGAGTTTACTGTAATGCCGTTTGGATTGACTAATGCACCCTCTGTATTCATGGATCTGATGAATAGAGTTTTCAAGGAGTATCTCGATGAATTTGTGGTGGTATTTATTGATGATATCTTGGTATACTCCAAAACCTACAAAGATCATGAAAATCACTTGCGCATTATCTTGAAGACTCTGAGGAGGCATGAATTATATGGAAAGTTTAGCAAGTGTGAATTCTGGCTTCAGGAGATTTCTTTTCTTGGCCATATTGTCTCTAAAGATGGAATCTCTGTTGATCCTTCTAAGACCAAGGAAATCCAAGAATGGCCAGCACCTACGAGTATAACTGAGGTACGTAGTTTTATTGGTTTGGCAGGTTATTATCGACGTTTCGTCCAGAATTTTGCCCGATTGGCTAACCCATTAACGAAGCTCACATGTAAAGGGGTTAAATTTGTTTGGACAAAAGAGTGTGAAGAATGTTTCGAAGAACTGAAGAGAAGATTAGTCAATGCTCCTATATTGACTCTACCATCGGGGAATGATGGGTTCGTTATTTATAGTGATGCATCGAAGAAAGGACTTGGCTGTGTCCTTATGCAGAATGATAGAGTTATTGCCTATGCATCACGACAGTTGAAAATTCATGAACAAAACTATCCTACTCATGATCTTGAGTTAGCAGCTGTGATCTTTGCTTTGAAGATATGGAGGCACTACCTCTATGGTGAAAAATGTGAGATTTATACTGATCACAAGAGTTTGAAGTATATTTTCTCACAAAAAGAACTCAACATGAGGCAAAGGAGATGGCTTGAATTACTCAAGGATTATGATTGTACGATACACTACCACCCGGGGAAGGCAAACAAGGTGGCAGATGCTTTGAGCAGAAAAGACCATGGAGTTCTGAACATGATGAGAATTGAAAGGGATCCAATTTTCATGGATCTAGTGAAGATGGACATGGGAATAACCAGGGAAGGTGAAACATCAATGCTTTTTCAAATGGTTGCCAAACCATCTTTACTAGAAAGGATTAAGAGTTCTCAGACCGATGATGAAGAATTTCAGAAGAAGATTAAAGCTGTGAATGATGGGAGATTGAGAGACTTTGCGTATGAAGGTGGAATTTTGAAATTCGGGAAGAGACTTTGTGTTCCCAATATACCTGATCTAAAAAGGGAATTGCTGGATGATGCTCATAGTTCCAATTTCTCTATACACCCTGGGAGCACCAAAATGTATAGAGATTTGAAGGAACATTTTTGGTGGGACAACATGAAGAGGGAGATTGCTGATTTTGTGTCAAGATGTATGGTTTGTCAACAAGTGAAAGCTGGAAGGCAACAGCCTGGAGGAGTCATGCAACCTCTTCCCATACCGGAGTGGAAATGGGACAATATTACGATGGACTTTGTCATGGGGCTACCAAAGACTCCTAGAAGGAACGATGCAATATGGGTTATTGTTGATCGTCTTACCAAGTCAGCACATTTTCTTGCTATAAGAGAAGATCTACCCCTGGAACGTCTAGCAAGACTATACATTAATGAAGTTGTGAGACTTCATGGAGTTCCCCTATCGATTGTTTCTGATCGTGATCCCCGTTTTACTTCAAGATTTTGGAAAAGTCTTCAGAAATCCCTGGATACTGAACTTCATTTGAGCACTGCTTACCACCCTCAGACAGACGGACAATCAGAACGGACTATTCAGACCTTAGAAGACATGTTGAGATCTTGCTCACTTGATTTTCAGGGTATGTGGGATCAATATTTACCTCTGGTAGAATTTTCCTATAACAATAGCTTCCATTCAAGTATACAGATGGCACCATATGAAGCGTTATACGGAAAGAGATGTCGTACACCAACCTGTTGGGATGACGTTGGTGAAAGAAAACTTGTAGGCCCAGAGCTGGTGGAGGAAACGGTGGAAAAGGTGAAAGTAATCCAAAATCACATTAAAGCAGCTCAAAGTAGGCAGAAGAGCTATGCCGATAATCGAAGGAAGGATTTGGAATTTCAAGTCGGTGATCATGTTTTCCTGAAGGTATCTCCATGGAAGGGAGTCATACGTTTTGGTAAGAAAGGTAAATTGAGTCCCAGGTACATCGGACCTTTCGAAATTCTAGAACGAATTGGGGCTGTAGCTTACCGATTGGCAATGCCGCCAAGTCTCTCCAAAGTTCACGATGTGTTCCACGTATCTCTGTTGAGGAAATACATGCCTGACCCAACGCATGTACTCACCTATGAGGAATTAGAACTGGAACCCGATCTTTCCTATTGTGAAGAGCCCGTCAGGATTCTTGATACAAGAGAACAAGTACTGAGAAACCGGACGACGCGTCTGGTAAAAGTTTTGTGGAGAAATCATAAGATGGAAGAGGCAACGTGGGAACCCGAGGAACTTATGATGAAGAACCACCCGAGTCTTTTTATGCAGTAATACCCTAGAAATTGCGAGGACGCAATTATTTGAAGGAGGGGAGAATGTAACACCCCAAGCTTCTACGGTACGTTTCCCTTTGAATAATGCGATAGCGTGTGTTGTACGCAACCTCGAGTTCTAACACACACCACAACTAATTAAACTAGCCGTTGTGAATAGTAATACCTAATTTTTGAAATCATATATATTCTATATTTCAAAATGGACTTCATTTTTGGATTCGGAATATCAAAATTAGCCTAGGGTGAAATTTTGGTACATTTCGGATAACTTTCATATTTTGATGAATAGTGAAAATTTCTAAATTTTAATTAAAAACAACTTTTTTAATCAAAATAATTAATAGTGATAAATTATGAATTTGAGTGGTTTTAAAGTATATTTAGAATATATTTTTACCATTCAATTTAATGTTTATCATTGGACATAATTTTACAATTAAACCGAACATAAACAAGTGTCAATCTTTTGATAGTTATTATCTCTTAAAAACACGCTTTTTGTTTTAACAGCGGGAATTAATTTTAAATTAATTTCTGCCACTTCTGTGTTTTGAATTTAGGAAAATGGATTCCATATTTGGAATCAGGATGTCCAAATTATGTAAATAGGTAACTTTTATTTTTAGACATTTTGAATAATTACTGCGGTAAATATTTTATTTACCATGGTTAAAGGGTAAATCCGGTAAATAAGGGTTAAAAAAATAATATTATAATAATACAAAATTACCCTAAAACGTGTCTTAACCCTATTGGTTGATACATGGTCGACCATGGACATCTTTTTGTCAATTTTGGGACCCCATGGATCCACTTGTAAGTGATAATGACACTTTATTTTAATTAAGTTAAAATGAATACAAAAATGACACAAGCATATATCTTTTAGAAGAACAATTTTTACATATGGTTATACATGTTGGATTTTCGATTATAAATATTCATTAGAAAGATAAAAAGATTTCCTACATAATTATATTTTATTTATAATTTTTAGACAATAAATAAGTTATTTTATTTATGACACAATGATGATGCAGTAATTACTATAATAGTGAAAAATTAAAATAATTGATATTATAAATACCCAAATAAATATAATATGAAACTTTTAATGAATTAAACTAATTTTCTAGGCTAATATGATATATTAGGATTGATTTAATGGACTTTGTTCGAAGTAATCAATCTGTTATGAGTTTCACAAAAATCAACTATTGAATAGTGTCAAAATTGACATAAAAGAGTTCTTAAAACAAATATTATATTATTAATTGATATTAAATTCCTAAAAATCTAAGGTTCGGCCAAGAGACTTATATTATGATAGGTTAATCATTAATGGACCACTTGGGGGTCGCTTGGATGTATATAGTAAGTTTATTAACCATATTATATAAAAATACAAAGAGACATTGTAAAAGTGAAACTAATTAACTTAGAGTTAATACTTAAAGATAAGGTTAATATAAGTACCCAAACCTGTCTAAATTCTATTGGATGAGTTGTTTTCGACCTATCCCCACCTCATCCTTTGAATAGTCAACTTTGGAGCCTTTAGAAACCGAATATGAATTTATTATAAATTAATATTTCTAGCTTTTCCAAAGGTGCCCCTCACCCCTCTTATAAAAGGGCACTCCTCCTTCTCATTTCTTCACACCTCTAAAGCCTTTTGGTTCGGCCAAACTCTGCCCAAATACTCTCCCAACATCCCTCAATACAACCTAGAGGCCTTAGTTTGATCAGAAAGCCAACCTAAGGAGCCCTTTTGATCAAATCAAAAGGAAGAACCCGAAGAAGAGGTAATGATCTCACCACCCTTTTCTAAGTTCATTTCTTCTTCCACTTCTTCTTCCTTTGTTCTTACCATTCTGAAATAATAACTCCAGTATCTCACATATACTGTGATGTTATTATAAATATGGTACAATCATATTCAGTATTCTATCCACCCTTTGAATAACATGTCACCATACGTGCGTACGTACGGCTTACCGTCTCCACGTCGTGGTGTAATTGTTATTCAATATAATATTATTTGGATGGGTATAATAATGATGTGTAACTCATGTAAATAATAAATATAACATGTTAATGATTCTGTATATATGATATACCATCCATTTATATATTATTGTCGCTCGTGCGTACGTACGGACTACCGTCTCCACGAACGCGATGAGATTCATTCTCCATCGTAACCATTAAAGCGTAATTATCATTTTATGATTTAAAAATGATGTTTAAGGACTTGATATCATTCTGGATATGAGTAATATACAACCTATCCTTTACAAACATGTCTTACGTAACAAAACATATGAAAGAAAACAAGTAAGTTAACACCCGAAACAACGATAATACTAAGATATTATTATCAAATCAATATTAAAAGATCATATATGATATCATATTAATGTATATGATTCTTGTATAATTTAATAACAATTATTTCACCATTATACAGGAGGTTAACCTACCACAACCAAGGAAAAGTACAAGGTAAGGGTTATTTCACAATCTCTTCATTATCCGAGGTTGTTTATATGTAATAATCTACTGGGATCTCTTTATCATCCACATCCATGTTTCTTAAAAATGTATTTCAAAACATTTTTACTATTTACAAGAATATGGGTTAAAGTCATTTATACCTTTTTTTGACTTTTTATAAGAGGTTTATAAAGGAATCTTTCCGTCGTTTTCAAAACAAGGTCCTTTTTAACCTTTTCGACATGAGGTAAGAATGTTTTTTTTAACTTATACGGCGGGTGCGGTTATTTTACGCCGTTATAAAATCTTCAAAGCTTTCCTTACAAGCTTATAAGAATATTTTCAAAGAAAATGTTTTATTTTATATGGATCTTAAATGATTTCAAAATAAAAGGAGATATTTCTTTAAAAAGAATTTTGATTTCATCTATGTCAACATCCTTTGATGGATTTTAAGATTATTTGAAGTTGATTTATTATGATACAAAACTTCTATATTGTATTGAAGGTTTTGTGATATGTTTGACTGTGGATGTGCTATTTTTATACCATTCATAGTTTATTGTGAAAGTATTGACATTTCGTATGCTAGTTTTAATACGAATGTTTATGTTATGTTTAAACCTTTTCATATGGTAATGCATTGGACTTAATAAGTGACGGGTGGAGCCCGCTATAGCTCCTCGATGCATCGGTAGGTCTCATGAGACAAACTAGTGTCTTGGCACAAGGCCTTGACAAAATCTTATTTGTAGCCTTGGCACGAGGCCTTGGCTATGTGGTTATGATAGTCTGGCATTATGCATTCCAACATTATGAAAGTGGTTATTGATTTTTGCATGTGATTATTCGATTAGTAGAATATCCATGTGAATAAGTAAATGGCATTATTTCATTTTACTTTTTCCATACCATGTTGAAGTTCAATTTTAAAAGGCTTTTGTTTTAGTAATGCATTGCCTTAAATGTTTATTCTTATTTATGAAAGTTTCCGCTATATTGTTATCCTTACTGGGCATTTGAGCTCACCCCTTTTCTATGTTTTATTTTTCCCCAGGATGTGAAGAAGTAAATTATGAATGACCTGCAGGGATATTATGAGGGGATAGTAGTGTGGATTATGGAGACATTATGTTGTTGTAGTAGTTTTTCATTTTATGATGTAATGTAAAACTTATGAATATATCTAGGGTTTCCAAGGCTACTAAACCAATCGGTCTTTCGAGATTTGATCTTTCTTGTGATCATGCCAATGTTATGTAATAATGCACCGACTCTGGGTAGCTGGGGTCGGGGCGTTACAATTTATGAGATTTAGTGGAAGTCATGAATTTACTACATGATTTCTTATATCAAATTTTAACCCCTTGAGGCATATTTATTATTATACACCATGTGTTATTTGGAATGGGGTATATACTACCCCATTTATATTTTGAATCATGATACTCTAAGTTTTCAACATATTTGATATTTCATTTTAAAAAATATATTTAAATGGTTTTTTATTCAAAATATTATAATGATGTAGGGGTTTCGTTGCCTCATTTTCAAATCTAAAAGACTTGTTCGATATTATGCATCATTATTTATCTTATCTAGTGTATCAATTTCCCTATTACCTTTAATTTTAAATTATATAATTACATTAATTATATTTGAATCAATATTTCATGGCAACTCTCTTATTATTTTGTTACCATTAAAATATTTGTTTTTATAATAACATTTCTTATAATTGAGTAATGGTTGTACTTCTTGAACTTATTTCATTTAAGTTGGTAACATTATAATATTTTATTTTTTATATGGTATTTTCTTTTAATGTTGGTATTTTCATTTATAGTACATAATAAACTTTCTAAATTTAACTTATTTAATCAATTGTGTGATTCCCAAGTGATTTGGTTAACTCTAATTTTCTTTCTTTTAGTTAAAATACTATTCCTTGTGCATAATTCTTCTAAGATTGAAAATTTCTTCTATTTATTATTTCATAAAATATTTATATTTTATATTTGGGGAAAATTATTTTTCTATTCCAAAGATAATTTTATGAATAATTTCATTCTCATCAAATTGTCCTGTTTTTAAGAAAAAATATCAACTACTTTAAATTACATGATCATTTTTTGAATAATGTGTTTATTTATTATTTTGAATCCAAAAAAATGTGTTTACCCATGTCACCTCTATATTTTACTATACTAATTTTAAAAATTATGTTTTACTTCTTATTTTTATAATGTTGGGTTTCAAAAAAATATCTCATAATATTAAAATGATTTTACATCATTAAAATACCAAATGTTTATCTTCCAATCTATATTTATTTTGATAAGATTTATTTCATTTAAATGATCTATTATTAATGTTTATTTTTAAAAATAAATTATTTACATTTTTTTCACTTCACCTTTTCAGAAATAACTTTTAAATGTGACAATAAATTTTTATTTTTTGCCAAAGATTGATGTGTTTTCAAAAAAATATTATATGATTTTTATAATATTTTCCTATTTTCCTCTAAAGGATTGATTTTCGTGGAAATTATTTTTGATATATCACCCCTAGATTTAATTATGAAATAATATTTTGTGTGAATGAATTTTGGGTATCAACTATTCAATTCCTAAGGTCAATTTTGATGATACCATCTAAAAATTTTACGAAACCCATTTTTTATTCCAAGGGGAATTGAACATGGCAGGATTTATTCCATTAAAATTATTATAAAAGAGGATATTATGAATATCATGGTGGTCACCTTTAAATATTATTTCTATGTTTGTATTTATACCACACTATTATGTGAAAATATTATCTATATGATTATTCTCCTTGAATCATGTTTAACTGTCATTATTTGATAAAACTTTACATATTAAATGTTTATTTATTTAAGATTTCATGTCCTTATATCCTGAATTATGGTCAATGCTAATTTTTCTAAGATATTTTAGCATGATATTTATCCCATGATCATGTTTCCACATATTTTTATAATATAACCCTTGATTAAATGTTCATATGTTTTCCCTTTTTATAGAATTTTATCCCACACATTGGTTATATTTTTATTCCCTAGTTATGAAGATGATTGAAACCTTTGAGAAGACTATAAGAGAGACTAGTTTGGTTCGATTATGGAGAAATGTTCACAAGTTTTATAAAATAATTTTCCTTTATAACTGGTCCTTAAAGAAAATAAACCAAAACATTCTATGAGTTATATGAATTATTGTGAGATTTAATACTAATGTGACATTTTTGAAAGTGTAATTTTGATAATCTCACTTGGTATCATTGTTAATTTATAAAATTAATTGTTTTTAGAATAGTACCTTATAGTATGTGCTTTTGGTGCTTCAACCATATCTCTCAAGGTAAGGCCCATACCAAGCCTCATTCCACATAACAAGTCTCAACCTCTACCATCTACCAAAAGGTAGGGTCAAACACAATATACTGGACCTATGCCCACTCACTTTGAAAAATACAATAGAAAATTATCACTGATGGAGAGGATATATATCCAAGACCCATACCACATGACATTGATTGTTATCCTCTCAATTTTTGAGGGTTTTACACCACATCGCAATGTAAACTGTTCCTTCTCATAAAAGGAGGTCTCACCATTATCTTCCCACTCATTGTGAGGAATTCCTACACCTTATCACTCAAGTTGATTTGATAAATTGTCATCTCACATCACATCACATATCAGAACACATTATAAAATTATCCCTTATCACTCAAGAAAATCCTAAAAGAACCTCCTCACTCAATATGAGTCACAACATAAAGATATTATACCACATCGTACATTACAACCTGGCCACTATATTCTCACTCAAGGTAGTGTTATACCTGCACCAACTCACTCAAAGCGAGTCTACCCTTCTAGTCTTAGTATTCGAAATTCACACCAAGAAAATACATGAAAAAATAGGCCATCAAATCACATCCCAAAATCTCACCATCTAATCATAAAGGCGAAATTCACTCAACCCTTTGCCCGATATTTCAAATAATTTCACATAATCTATTTATTCAAATTGTCTAACCTCTTCATGGGTGTTTAAACCACATATTCATAATATGTTGAGCCTATTGATATCCTCATATCACTAATATTTTCATCAAATGGGTTCTATAAAAATAAATATTTACATTCTCAATGGTAAAAACTCATATACATCACCCCATGGTGACCTCACACTATAAAGACCCCTCCTATCCCAAGAATTTGGGGGCTACTGCCATGTTCTTCCTATTCTTGAATCCTAACCTGGTCTAGCTAACTCGGGAGTGTCTTAATCAAGCTTGAACTAAAACCATTGGAATCTTAATTCCAAGTCATCCAATCAATTTCATATACCCAAACATGGGTCCCATACCACATTTTTCCTTGAAGATATCATAATCAAGTCATTGAGAGGAAACCCTCCACATAACCCTTATCTAGATATTAAGGGAATATACTACTCGAGGAATATGAAAAGTATAGAATCCACACTCAATAGGGTGTTACACACTATAATTTATACATTTTATCATCTTACCTATAACCACTAGGCCTAATAATACCATTCTTACCCAATTATCCCTTAGAGATCCAATCCAAGATAAATATAACCCATCTTGACCAATAGATTTAACTCAAGACTATTGTAAACCCAACAAGTATCCTTTCCCCCTCAGTGAAACAGTCTCTTGGAAATCTAAAAATACTTAAAGTGTAAGGATTAACATGGTTACAATCTATTAGGATCAACAAAACCGTATTTCATTTCAAAGGAAACTCTCATTCCCCCTCCCGTTCTACTTGAGCATAAATTTCATGAAGGTAACTACAATCACGCACAAAAAAGACTGTATTATTATTTTATATGGACCACTGGACATAATATTGGTTTTAATCCCTTATCATTACAATCCATGCCTTGTTTAAGATCTTACCTACCACTCGATCTAAAATCTCAGACCACAATATCAAAATAATTAATTATTACAATCTATAATTAATTGTTCAACCTTAACTGAAGAGGTATAATATTAATAAACTCACCGAGAAATGTTTCATCAATAAAATAGTAAAAATAAATATTTTTTGATCATTTTAGGATATCTTTTATCCAACCATAGAGAAATCCCCATCATGTCTTCTAGATTCCACCAAACTCAAGTGTAATCCACATTAAAATCATAGATCATATCATTTAAAATAAGATATAAATAAGGGGAAGAAGAAAAAAGTTAATTTGAGGAATATTACACCTTAAACACACTATAGAATCATATATAATGACCCCAAAACAAGGGGGATCAAAGTAAGGAAATGAGAGGGAAAGAACCAATAAAAATAGACATCTCCTGATATATAATCTTCTCTAAATATTAACGAGGATGAACTATAAAGCAGAAGACCAATCCTTATTTTTTCAAATTGGAGAAAGGGAACATCATATTATGAACCGAAGAGTCATGGAGTGATGCACCATTCTGTGTTTTGGTCAAATTGTGACCAAAATGGTCATGATGTTACACTACATCCATGGCTACTCAATCACGACCTGGCCCAGTCCTTCAGAGAACTCTTCATGGAATAGATCTATTATCATAACATGATTACCCACCTTCAATCAGAATGAAAAATCTCATGTAAATGAGTTTAAGACATGGCCCACCCTTTCACAATGTGATGGACTCCCTTCTTAGTGTGGCATTCTCCCACACCTTGCAGTGCTTCCCAATGGAGAAGCTCGATATCATGGACTTCACCCTCATAGAACACCAAAAACCACATCACTGTATGAACCTAGAGTTAATGAAATAACCGTAATTTCTTGTGGACCATCATAATAATATACAAAAGGATCCCCATATTCCATACATAATTCTCACCATCTTGGCGTGTTTCCCTTCACCATTGCATGGACATGAATTAGTGTCCTTTCCAGGGTGAAAACCCCAACACCAAATTCAAAATTTTGTGAAAAAACTAGCCATAATATTAATTTTTCCTCTAAATAAATCTTGTAAAACCTTAATATTTTATATGTATCCCTTCGAAATACAATTGAAGTATTCGATAGCTTTATTTACATGCAATCCTGACTCAAAATAAACTTTGATATATTATAGACTTTATAACCAATTTATTCTAAAAGAGGATATGTATCAGATTAAATTAATTATAAAATACATTTATAAATGTTTCACTTAATCCAAATTTATTTATTAATGGACATAAAAAAATCAATAAATTTTTAATAAAATTATTTTGTGATTAAATGACCTATTTTTCAAAATAAATATATTTTTCTAGGTGTTATGAAATATTTTTTTATATAAAAAATATATAGATCACTATTAAAAATTAAATATATTGGTAATATATGAATAATAATTCATATATATATATTTTATGATATCAAGAAAGGAAGATATAATCATTTAAAGGTAAAAACATTTATTTTTTAGAATTTTTTTATATGCATGATGTATTTTTAACATAATAAATTAAATAAATCACTATTGATTAATTATTTTATTTAAATAAATTGAATATATATTCAATAAAATATTTTAACATTCATAAAATAGTTTTTTCTTGGAAAATAATTAAATTAAATTTAGTTTTATTCTTAAAATTGCATTAAGAAAATCATTTTTCATTACATTTGGCATGATTATTTTAAAATTTATTTCTAAAAATTATAGGAATTGAGTTTCAGAAAATTATTTCAATATTTGGAATCATAGTTTCCAAATTTTTTAATAATTCCACTTTCATTTTTTTGTTGTGAATAGTAAAAATAGTAAAAAATTTGGTCACCAAAGTTTGGATTAAAGGGGTTTACCTATGGTTTAACTAAATGATAAGGGTAAAAATGAAACATAAACTTTAATATGTATTATTATTTTAATATATTTAAACCATATAATATCTTAACTTTGAATAGATGTCCAATTGGTTCTACATTCAATTGAATGTGAGCTTATATTTTTAAGTCTTTTAATTAATTCCGTGTGTGTATCTCCTCTCACTTATAAAAGGGATGCTATTATCCCCCCTTATTCAAACAATTTGACACCTCTATATCTACTAAAAACTATCTTAAAAACATCATATCTTCATTACCATCATTATTGAGATTATAGTCTTACCCTAATACCCTCTTAAGAATGCTTATGGTGTAAGACAATGATGGTCTCTCAAAGAAGTGGTAATCATTTTAACCCAGTGTTTGGAAGATTATTTATTCTTCTAATTATAATAAATATATTATATTCATTATAACAAAAAAATATGTTATAATAAATATACTAATATTCTATCATTTTTATGTTAAAAACCATTTTCACCACCTTTCCATCAAATTGGAAATGAAATCATTGCTCGGGCATACATGTGGACGTCTGCCTCTACATACCAAAATAATCCATTTTCCATCACCGACTCTCATTGTTGTTTATAATGATGTATTTTATAAATATATATGATATTTATGATATAATTATGTTTTAGTAATTTTAAATTATTATTTATCTTTTTTTCTTAATTTAGTTATAAAATGAAAACAATGTTAATGCATTCATATATACTACCGTGTCTATAAATTATGTATTTAATTTTTTTATCTATGACTTTTATGGATGGTTCTAAATATGTATATAATGAATTTAAATTAAATTTTTATCATGATCAATTTTTTAAGATGATGGAAACATGATCAAGATGCATGGATCATAACTATAGAATCAAAAATATAAAAGAAAAACAAAGTAGCTAACACATGAAATGATGATGATATTGAAAGATTATAAATAAAATAGTGATAGATGTTATTTAAGTGAATTATATATATTATCATAATTATGAATTTGGTTTATTTATAGAATTATAATAAATTTATATTTATTATACACAAGGTTTCAATTATGAATCATGTGAGACCTACAGTAAGGGTTTCTCTTCTCAATTTTGTCTCTATGAGACATATGCCATATTCATCAATTATTTCCTTCATAATGTTCATATACCTCCCATTTGATATGTTATATCATGTATCTATTTATATTTATAGAATTAAAATTTTTATTTTACATTATTTATTTCATTGGTGTTATGATTCAAAATTTACTTAAGCATAAAGGGTTTTATGTTATAATATCATTTTCAATCATGTTTTTTTGTGATTAAATTTATGATAATTAAATTATATGATCAATACATAAAAAATAATTTGTATTTTTTTAAAATTTTAATTTTTTTTTTGAAATTTCATGTTTCCTTTCTTTTTCCTCCCTTTATGCACTCAAAATTCAAAAATAATGTTTTTATAGAAAACTTACTATGTTTTTTTATTATCATAGGAATAATTTTATTTCATGTCCATATTTTCATTAAAATTATTTCATGACTATTTTTCATATTATAAAATTATTCATTAAAGTTAGTTATACCCATTTATAATTTCTTTAAAAAGGTTAAAAAATAACCTTATTTTTAATTTCAAGTGATAATGGAATCTTTGTTTTAGAATATACCACATAATTGAATTTTTCACCATAAATACTTCTTTATTATTTGAAAATTACATTACATGTTTCCATGGTTCATTTAAATGAATTTGTTTTCCTAATATTCTTGAAATATTTAGATTTTAAATAAGTGATTTTAAAATGAAAATGGTATTTTTGTCAAGAAATGTTCCAATGATATTTTAAAGGTATTTTTATCTATAACAACATCCTTAGATATTTCTTATCATTTACTGTAGATATGATCATATGTTAACCTCTTATTATTTCTCTAGATGGTTATTTATTATGATTATGAAATATTGATGAAACTCATTTTTATTTCCATGGTATAATCATTAAAGAAATGATTAATATTTTAATAATATTATATAATAGATATGAATGGATTGTGATTATATAATGGGTGGGTCCATTATAGTCCTCAATTCAATTTGGTAATGTTTAATGTTTATGAGATAAAAGGGTACACAAGTGGTTACCCTAATCATGAAAGTGGGTACATGGGAGGTTATCCCATGACCAAGGTGGGTACATAGCTAGTTAGCTAAATCCCAATATTTGATAATTGTCTTAGTAGATATCCTTGAAAAATGATTTCTCTTAGTTTAATTATGCTACACTTGTTATATCAATATCTTTTTCATATTCTTATTCTTATGATATAATATCATGGTTTATGATCTTAGATTATTCTATGAATCAAGTCTTATGAACTGCCAAAGCCTTATGTTAGAATTATGATCTATGAATTATTATTTATGATTCTTAAATGTTAATCACATATTATCATACCCTTATTCCCATGTTATGCTTATATGTTATCAACGAATGATTTATCTGATGTTTAGCCTTATCGAGCATATGAGACCACCCTTTAATATATTTACTTTTCCTATATTCTGAATAAAGGTTTTATTTAGGGTAGGAACAATAAGTGCATTATATGAGAATAATTTTTTTTTAAAGATATTGATGATATATCCTAAAATAAGATATTTATACATTTGATATCCAATACACTAAACACTTATAGTTCTGGGGTGTGTATTGTAATGAAAAGTATTGAATATTCATATATTGTTTTAAATATTTATTTATGTATGCTAATGTCACCACAATTTGTATTAGAGTATGGTTTTGATATTTTTATAGATTATCATTAAATAATATTTTTTAAAAACTTGGGGATAAATATAAGAGTAAGAAAAAACATTGAAGATTTTGTAAAGTAGACATAGTTCTATTTTCCTAGAAAATACATATCTTTATGGATAATGGAATATGAATATAGATATGGCACAAATAAACTAAGGGGTAATAACTCAATAAGGGTAATGTTTTGTATTAAATCGATTTTCACTTGTGCATAATGAATGGTCATATGATTGGACACCAAGATAGACACTTGTATAGGTTATGTTTGGGTTCATTCACATTTTCTTTATGAAATATTTTTTATGATGTAAATTTTTGGCGACCCTAAATTTACTAGGTTAAACCTTAGGTTTCATAGATTTAATAAAGGGCGTCATTATTTATACATACTATGAATTATTTTTCAGGATTTTATGATTTATCGCTATCATTATCATTTCTCACACTATGTTTTTTGGTTTTAGTCAATGGGTAGAACCAAGAGGAATCATGTTAATGAAAAATTTAATGGATAATAAAATGATTTTACAATTTATAAACCAAATTTTTTAGGATATGGAATGATAAAACTTGTGATTATTCTTAATTATCTATCTTGGATTATGATTAACAACCTAAAGGTAGGCAAGTTTATTGACTGTATGAAAAATCAATTTTTTAGACTTTCAATGTCACATCTATGTCCCAATTTTTAGTTATTTATTTGGTTTATTTCTATCCCATGTTTTACATTGAGTTTTACTAGGTGTTTTTGGGTAAAAATAGAGGTTTTGGGCTTATTAGTAGGTAACACATGGTTGGCGCACAATGTGTCAAACCGTGCGACCAAGTGGAATTTTAGGCAGTCGATAAGCACACGATTAGAACAATATTTTTAAACCATGCATTCTAACCACATGACATGTTCCTATTGGATAGAGAGGGGCACATGGTTAGTGCACAGTTTGTCAAACCGTGTGGAAAAAATGTGCAAATTGTCCAGGTCATTAAAAATTGGAATTTGTCATTCATGATTTTCAACCATTATACCTCATTCCAAGATTCCTTGGACCTCTTGATCCATAATACTTGGGTGTTTTTAACCCCGATTCTTCAAGGAAACATCAAGTAATCCATTCAACTATTGATTTCACCCACTTTCTAGGGATCTTCTTCCCTATTTCTTATGTTCTTAATTTCTTGTTAATTATTTGACCTAGGGAGGGTTTGATCTTGTGTTATTGGGGAATATATTGATGATTTTTAATTAACTTACCTTGTTAGGGTCCTATGGTGGTGTATTTGTGATTTCAATCTAATTTTCGGAAGTTTCCTAGTGAAAGGTAGGTGGTTCCTTGATCCAACATTTTTAAATTATTTTGTTATGCTTGTTTAGCTTCATAAATTTGTTCTATAAATTTATTTTGTGGGGTGAAATATTTTTTTGAAAGAGTTTGACATGCATATGTGATGAAAATGACATTTTCAAAGAAAAATTGTTCTTATTTTTATGTAGTGTTTTTATGATTGTGTGAAATGTATGAAATGTGTTTTCAAGGGAGCATGAGATTAAAATGTTTTGAAAGTGGGTTTTAAAAGGAAAATGGATTATTTTGGATTTTTTATTTTGTTGTGAACTTTTAAATGTGATGAGTTTATTTTTTAAAGTATTAGAATCATTTTTTAAAAATGGAACTTGGATTGTGTGTTGATTTTTAAGGGGCTTGGCCTTAGAAGTGGTTGAATTGATCACGTTCCTTTCTTGTAATGTGCCAAATGAATTTCATGAGTTGTGAAAGTGGTACGAAATTTTTTTTCAAATGGTTTTGGTGTTTGAAAAATAGAAATTGGTTTATTTATGGAAAATTGTTTTCGTTTGATGATATGTGAAAGCGGCCATTTCCTTATGCACTTGTGATACTTGGAATATGTATGTGAAAGGGGTGAATTATTTGAAATGTGAAATGTTATTTGAGCACAAATGAAATCTCAGGTGTATAGGTAGAAAATATAGAAATATTACACTAGTGATTGGAAAAAGGAAATCCTATATTAATTTAGTATCTTGATGCTAGTTGACTCAGAAGTGTCAAGGCCCAGACTCAATTAGTAGGACTTACGACTAAAATACTAACTAAACATGTGATATGATCAAATACCACAAGCCCCTTGGGATTGATCCCTAATAGTGTCTCATGCATGTGAAATTTGTTGGTATTAACTTATTATATGGAGGCCACTAGGCCCTTTGGATGGACCCCTTCAAGTGGATCATGCACATGAAAGATTTTTGTAGTTGAGTTAGAGGATATTGATCACTAAGGTATGAGGTTCTTAGTGAATCACTTGTGCTATCTACCCTTAGGCATTTACCCGTGGTGCACTCTTGGGAAATGATGTCAGGATGTGGTATCTACCATTGGTATACGGTGGACCTTGTGTATATTTTTTCTTTTAATGTGAGTTTTTATTGAGAATTATTCCTTTATAAATGTTTCCATTAAATGTGTTTTTCTGAAAATGTTCTCTTGAGATGTATTTTGATTTTTTTTTCAAAAGTTGTTTTCAAAAATATACATGTTAGTTTATCTTCAATGATATATCATGGAATATTTTATTTGGGTGGAATCATACTGGTATTTGGATAACACCCTACATACACATTTGGGTGTATGTAGACTTTGTTATATATAAAATAGGTAAAGAAAAGATGTATCATGATTGTGATGGAGGCTCTGTTTTCCAGTGTTCCACTTCTTGTAGGTTTTGGTGGTAGTGGATTGAGGGTGATACCTATCTTTATCCATGGAGGTTTTTGGTATTGTTTTGTGATTCCAATTTTGTTATTTTACTTTGGTTTTGGTTAAAGTTGTAAACTTTGAATCTAGAAATTGTTATGTCTCGTTTGGATTTGGTTATTTATAAATGTGATGTTTATTTCTGTTGGTTATTTATGATTATAAAATATGGAATAAATTATTCCCAAAGAATATTTTTGATACCTATTCATTGGTTTACAGACCATGGAGATTGGTAATTCCCTTCGGGCCATGACATGAATCAGGTCGGGTGTCGGGTTGGATTGAATCCCAGTTTGGTTCGTGAGAAAATAGTATCAAAGTCTGTCACGCTCTTTTTGAGTCAATTTATTTGGGGATGAGTATTTATAAATAAGATCAGGAATTGATGGGGCTACAGGTTCTAGTTATGAGTAGGGTGAAAGGCCGTCACACCTCATAACAAGACTCGAGTTTCCATGGGATATTGGGATTTGATTTGAGTTATCCTCCAGGTGAGACGTACAGGATAAAAAACATATATAGACACCAGATGTGGGTGGAGTTGTTTTGTTTTATATCTATTGTGTTGTATTTGGATATGTTTTGATTTATGGAAGTTTTTGAATTTGTTTAGATTTTTGAAAATTTTCAGATTGGTTATATTGATGGATTTTCTTGTGGTTATTTCTTTTAGTAGAAAAATGCCTCCTTGGAGAGTTCCTATGCAGTCATAGGAAGATTATAGAGAGCATTATACTTTCCCAATTGATTAGAGATTGGTTTAGGTAGTGCTTAGGGCTATCCATGATTTGGGACAAGGACTAGGTTCTATTCCTACTCAAGTTAGAGAAGCTAAACTAGGTCCTAGAAAGGACAAGGCTTAGGAGTCCCTTAATAAAAATCCCCCTTATTTCTAGGGAAATGCAGAACCTCAAGAAAAAAAAAGAGTGGATTGAGAATATTGAAATGATATTTGTGTTTCTTTAACAACTAAGGTAGTTAGGGTGAAGTGTGATTCATTTATGTTGGAAGTTACTAGTTGAAATTGGTGGGACTGAGTGGTCAAAGAAGGAAATCATGAGAATATGGGTTGGAAAGAATTTAAGGTCATTTTCAATGAGTATTATTGTGCGGAGGTTTTGAATTAAGATATATCCCTAGAGTTCATAAAGATTATACAGGGTGATTGTTCTGTGATGGAATATACTAACAATTTCATAGAGTTGGTTTGGTTTACACTTGATATCATTTCAAATGAGAAGATGAAAGATTAAAGGTTAAATATGGGATTAAAAAAAAATCATTCTTAGTTCTTCCTGTTCAAGTTAAAAACCTACAATTAAGTGGTTGATCATGCCATGATGATAGATATTGATCACAAAGATAAATCGAGTTTTCTAGATCTATATCAATAGTGGGCAGTGTTACTACATCTAATAAGAATTAGAAGTGGAAAAAACATAAGGATATGGGTGGAGGTAGTTCATGCCATCCTTCTCAGCTGTCTTTTTCAGTAGTTTCAGGATCTAGGATAGTGGTGTGACATCTATGTGGGGATGGGAGGACACAAGTGATCTATGTGTTTATATCAACCCATAACTTTCCATCAGTACAGAGCCTTGGGTCACTTTTCATAGTTTTGCATAGTGCCACACCCATATCAGAGTGGTGTTGGATCAATGTTTTCTAGGGGGATTTAATATCATACAGAACCATCTAATCCTCTGGGATATTAGTTCAGAGGTCATGGAAGTGGGGTTGGATCTTCTTCTAGGTAGAGCCAATTCAGGGAAGGACCACAGGTCAGTGATCATTCTCAAAGATCAGGCAGAGATGTGACATCTTCATGTAATGGATTGAGTGCCAATGGGATCAGATGCATGGCCTACGATAGTTCGAGGTTCTATTCTTATTACCGAATATTTATTTATTATTCAGTTTGATATTGGTGCTTTTTTGTCTTTCCTTTCTACACATACTTTTTATTTGTTAAAGTTTCCAACTGATCTTATGCATTATATGATAGAGTTGGTAACGTCACTTGGTAAGAAGTGATAAAAGGGTCTCATGTGTCTTACTAGTGCACCCATTGGGTTATGTGTCAATATGGAATTGGATTTTATGATTTTATAAATGGCCCTATTAGAAGTAATCATCAGTATGAATTTGAGGGTTTATTTTCAGGCACACATTGATTTCTATAGTTAACAAGTGAATTTTGTAGAACATGATGGTAGTACCTAGGTTTTTCATGGTGAATGGGATCCTCGTCTAGGTAATTATGGACCTCCACTTCTAGAGTTAGGTAAACTTGTGTATCAATTCTCATCACTCATGTTGGAGGATGGTGGTAGTAGTTCTGGTGCTGGATTACCTCTCGTGGTGGATGAGTTCCCAGAGATTTCCCATAAGATATCTTAGGTTTTCTTCTAGAGAAGGATTTGAAGTTCATTATTGTTTTTTCACTAGGAACATAGATGATACCTATTCCCTCATACTGTATTTCCCCCACAAAGATGACATAATTAAAGGTACAATTGGATGATTTGTAATCCAAAGGATTCATTCACTCGAGTGTCTCTCTTTGGGCCTCACCAATTCTATTTGTGAAGAAGGTTGATGAATATCTCTTTTTGTGCATTTATTATAAAAATCTGAACAATGTGACAATAAATAAAAAGTATCCTTTTCCCTGAATTAATGAACTTTTTAATCTACTAAAGGGGGAAAATTGGTTTTGAAAAATTGATATGTGTTCTGGGTATCATCAAGTCCGAGTTAGGGAGGGGGATGTTCCGAAAATAGATTTATAAACTAGGTACAATCATTTTGAATACTTATTCATTCCTTTCATACTAATAAATGGTCCAAAAATATTTATGGAGCTTATGATTAGGGTGTTACACCAGTATCTCAACGCCTTTGTCATGGTATTCATAGATCATATCCTGTTCTATTCTAGGACTGAGGAGGATCATGAGAATCATTTTAGGATTGTGATATTCACTCAGTAGGATCATCATCTCTACACAAAATTTTCTATGTGCACCTTCTGGATTAAATATGTAAAGTTTCTGGGTCATGTGACCTTAGAATGTGGGGTTTTGGTGGTCCCGAAGATGATCTGTGTTGTTATGTAATGGGAAAATCCAAATAACAATTTTGAGATTAGGATACTTTTAGTCTTAAAAGGGTATTACAGGTGGTTCATTCAAGATTTCTCTCAGCATGATTCATCCATGACTGATCTTACCCAAAATGGGTAATGTTTGAATGGATCCTAGTGTATCAAGAATCCTTTGAGGAGCTAAAGTGAAAGTTGAACACAACCCCTATTTTGATCTTACTAGAATCTGGAAAGGGTTTTGTGGTCTATTATGATGTTTCAAGTATGGGTATTGGATGTGTTATGATGTAGGATGATCATGTTGCGGCTTATGGTTCACTTCAACTCCGATCATAAGAAAATAATTACCTAACCCATGATCTAGATTTAACAGTAGTGACACATTCCCTAAATATGTGAATCTATTATCTTTTTGGGGAATTTTTTTAGTTTATTTAGATCATAATATCTTATACGACATTTTCTCCCTGAAATATTTGATTTTGAGGCAACATTTTTGGGCTGAGTATATTCAGCGGTCCAATTTTGATATCATGTATACCCCATGAAAAGGAAATGTTGTGGTAGAAGCATTAAGTAGAAAATCTCTAGTGTAAGAATGGAATAAGTCTGTTGATGATTTGATGTTTATTGGACTATTTTATTAGATTAACCTAGAGGCTAAGGATCCTAGTGTATGTACATTCTTGTCCAGTGTCCAACTATTTCATTATCTTTTGGAATTGAATCATAAGAAACAACTTAGTGATGAGTTGTGCCAGAAGTATATGTAGTTTCTTCATGGTACGTAGAAGCCTTATAATTGGTTGCTATCACCCAATGGATTTTTATGTTTCAAGGGTTGATTTGTGGTGCCGTTATCTATGAGGATAGTGGTGATGCAGGATGGTCAACAGTGTCAGTGGGCCATTCACCCCACTGCCACCAAGATGTTTTATGATGTGCGTCAGCAGTTTTGGTGGCCATGTATGAGGCAAGAAATAGTTTAATTTGTATCTAAATGGTACACATGTCAGCAAGTTTAGGCAGAGTACCAAAGTCCCTCCATTTTTCTTCATCCAATACCTATTCCTACCTAAAAGTGGGACGAGATTGCTATGGACTTCATTTTCGACTTGCCTCATACATCTCGGGGGAGGAATTATATTTGGGTATTGATTGATCATCTAACCAAATAATCTCATTTCATTCTGACCAGAGATTCAGCTAAATTGGATGAGTTGGGTCAATTGTATGTATAAGAGGTTATGAGGCTTTATGGTGTGCCATCAACAATTTTTTCTAATTATGACCCATATTTCACCTCATGTTTTTTGGATGGACTTTTGAAAGAAATGGGGTTGCAAGTCATATTGAGTATAACATACCATCCATAAATGGATGGTCAGACCGAGTGAGAAAATTAGATTTTTAAAGACATGATCTTGGTATTTATGTTGGATTTTAGAGGTTTTTGGGATAAACATTTGGGATTAGTTGAGTTTTCATATAACAATAGTTACCAATAATCTATTTGAATGGATCATTTTGAGGCACTTTATGGTCGAACATGTTATTCTTCTTTGTGTTGGTATGAGGTGGGTGATACCTCATTGTTGGGACTGAACCTTGTGAAGGAAACTTCTAACAAATTAAAATTGACCATTCAATGTTTTTTGAAAGCACAATGTCATTATACGTATTATGTTGATCTGAGACATCATGATTTATAATTTTTATGGGTAATCAGGTGTTTCTAAAAGTGGAACCTTGCTTGGGTCATCGTTGTTTGGGTAAGCAGGGGTAGCTTATGCTAAGGTATGTTTGGACTTTTGAGATTACTAAGAGAGTTGGTAAGGTGAAATATCAGTCGAATTTTCCTTTGCAGTTGATTTCAATTTATGATGTGTTCCATGTATCATAGTTGAAAAGTATAGTCAGGATATATCCCATATGTTGTGATGGGATGAATTAGAGTTGGATCATGATCTATCTGTGGTTTAGCAGCTAATGCAGATTGTGGATTCCCAAGAGAGAGTCCTTTTTGGGATTTTTTTTCTATTGCTCTGAGTTATTTGGAAGCATGTATGTGATAAACATGAGACATGGGTGCAGAGGGCTTGGGTTGAAAATAAGTAATCATTTCTGTTTTCTGATCATGTTATATAGAGACTTTCTAGGGGAGTAAAGTTTTCATGATGTGGAGAATTATCACATATGTGTCTTCATTTTTAGGTATTTATCTGGTTTATTTCAATCCTTTATTTTCCCTTTAGTTTTCCCGAGTATTTTTTTTGTGAAAATTGGAGGTTTTGGGCTGGGATATCGGTGGTGCACTGCCAGTTCATGGCTTGTCAAACCATGTATCCCAGCTTAAGAAGCCATGCGACCAAGTGACATTTTGGGTAGTGGATAACTACAAGGTTAGGGCATGGTTTGTAAACCATGTGGGATAATAGTGTGAAATGTTCCTATTAGAAAATTAAGAGATCATGGGTTCCACACAGTTTGTCAAACTGTGTGGTAAAACAATGCGACATGTCTAGGTCATTAAAAATTAGAAAATGTCATTTGTGTCCCATCAAGATTTAACTATAAACCACTTATATCCACCCCATTCAGGATTTTAATCAATAGGATCCCCCTTAAAGTTTCCTTCAACCTTGTGAGTCTCAATCCTTGGGTGGTTTTGACCCTGATTCTTTAAGGAAACATAAATTAGACCATTATCCTCTTGATTTTTCTCTCTTTCTAGAGTTGTTCTCCCATAATTTTTGAGTTCCTATTTTCCATTGGATTATTTGACCTAGGGAGGGTTTTATCTTGTGTTTTTGGGAATGATAATGATGATTTTCTTTAAATCTCTCTTTGTTAGGGTCATATGGTTGTGCGATTATGGTTTCACACCAATTTACAAAAGTTTCTTAGTGAAAGGTAGGTGGTTTCATGCTCTTTTATTTTTAGATGCTTTTGATATGCTTGTTTAGCTTTATAAATGTGTTCTATAAATTTCTTGTGTGGTGAGAAATTAATTTTAGAAATATTTTTACATGAATATGTGATGAAAATGATATTTTTAAATTAAAATGGTTATTATTTTTATATGATTAATTTTGGTTTTTCTTGGAAGTGTTTTTATAATTGTGTGAAGGGTAATAAATATGTTTTCAAGGGCACAAGAGAGAATTTTGTAAACAATGAGAAACATGTTTTAGAAGGGAACTTAGCTTATGTGTTGATTTAGAAGGGGATTATCCATGTAAGCAGCTGAATTGATCATGTGTCTTTATTGTAATGTACAATATTAGTTTAATGAGTTATAAAAGTGGTGAGAAAAGTGTTTTAAAATGGTTTTGGTTTGTGTAAAATTGAAAGTGGTTTTTTTATTGAAAATGGGGGTTTCTGTGTGATGATTTGTGAAAGCGGTGATTTTCTTATGTTCTTGTCATGCTTGCAATATGTATGTGAAAGTGGTGATTTGTGAGATATGTTAAATGATATTTGATCTCAAAGGGAATCACTAGTGTCTATGTGGGAAATATAAAACAAGTATGCTAGTGATTCGAAATAGGAGAGCCCAGATTCATCTAGTATCTTGATGCTAGTTGAATTAGAAGTGGAAAGTACTAGAATCACTTAGTATGATTTATGAGAAAAACACTAACTAAACATGTGATATGATCGGAGAATAGTATGACCTTGGGATGGATCCCTCATAGCGGATCATTCATGGAAAAGTTGTTGGTATTGGATTATTATTTGGAGACCACTAGGACCATTGGATGGACCCTGTCTTAGTGGATCATGCATAGGAAATACATTGGTAGTTGAGCTAGAGGATATTGATCACCGAGGTATGAGGTTATTAGTGACTCACTTATTCTAGCTACCCTTAGGGATCTAACTTTGGTTCTCTCTTGTGATGTGATGTGGTACCCACCGTCAGTATATGGTGGATCTTGGGTATATTGTGTCTTTTAAAGTACGTATATTATTGAGAAATATTACTTTATAAATGTTTCCTTTAAAGATATTTTAATGAAAATGTTACCTTGAGATGTATTTTGAGAATTTTTCCGAAGTTGTTGTAAAAAATAAGCATGTTGATTTATCTTCTAATGTTATATCATGTATTCTTTTATTTTGGTTAGAATCCTACTAGGATTTGGGTCACACCCTACATACACCATTAGGTGTATGTAGACTTTGTTATGTATAACCTAGGTAAAGGAAATATGTATCGTAATAGTGATGGTGATTCTGGTTGCTATAGTTATACTTCTTGTAGTTTTTGGTGGTGGTGGATTGAGGGTGATGCCCATTTTGTCGCATGAAGGTTTTTGGGATAGTTTTGTGGTTATCATTTTGTTGTTGTTATTTGGTTTTGGTTAAATTTTTAAACTCTGAATCTAGAATTTTTTATGCCTCATTTTACTTTGGTTATTTATAATTGTGATGTTTATTTCTCTTGTTTATTTATACTTATACAAATGGGTGAAATCTTTCTCAAAGTATATTGTTGATACACAGAAACTGGTTTCCAACCCATGGGGATCAAGAAGTCCTTCAGGCCATTCCATGATTCGGGTTGGGTTTTGGGTTATATGGAATCCTAGATTGGTATGTGAAATTATAGATAGCCTTTTTATTATTGAGTGTGAACCAAAAAAAGAACAATAATTCAAGGAAGATATTTCAATAGAGATTCAAAATTTATTTGGATACCAAATTAAAAATTCAGAATATCATAGCAGTCGGCACATCTAAAACCCATAACCCAAGGTGTATTTGAGCCTCAAATCAAATGCATCAGCTGAGGTTGAATTTCGAACCATCATAATCTTCTAAACACCACTATCATTGTCATATCCCTATCACCTCTAAAACCAAAAACCAAAAAGAAAATAATTTTTGAAATATCTTCACCATGAAAAAACATCAAAACACTATATATGATCCCACAAATAGTTAATTAGAGAAATATGAACCAATCCACCTTTATCATCACCCTTCACCACTATAAAGTGTAAAACCCATTGAATATAAAAAGACAAAAATAAAACCAAACCTTATAAACACCAAAGCATCACACTTCATGTCATAATAATCCAATATCATCATCATTGAGTAAATCACCACGATCCTCTATACCCAAACCATCATGAACACCTTCAATATTGAGAGGGAAACATTGAGAAAAACCACTAAACTAGAAATTAAACAAAACCATAAAAATCATACCACTTAAAAGACCAAATAGATGATACATGTAATCAGTCACATCCACTTTCTAACATTGACAGGGCAAGCATAAAAAATTATTAGGTCATCAATGAGGTAAGAGTAATAGAAAGAAACCATTTTTAATTGTAAGGGTTGGTACCTAGACCTAAGAGGTCCACTGAAAATGCTACCTAAAGATCATGAGAATAGAGTTTTTTACCATGAAATTTCCTTCAAATATAAAATGAGATAGGAATGGAAGATTTGATTGATGTAGAGCGTCTGATTCATAAATTTTATAGAGATATATACCTGTGAAATAATAAATACAAGGGATTAAGATGAAATGTAAGGTGGGGGGGAATCCATCATGAAAAAGGTTCCCACTAATATAAATCCATATCCTAATTAAGACTCAATGTCAAAAACAATCCCAGGAAATCAACCAAAAGGAGGATAAAACATCTCTAATCTCAAGTGTATGATGGAGGAACCTTATATGAGGGAACTCTATGAGAGTTAATAGAGATAATATATACATCATAACATGCGAGTTTCCTAATAATCCAAATAAGTGAAAAAAATTCTAGATTGTTTAGGTAAGAAATTATATATATGGAAGAAGTTTCAACTTTCTAAATGTTAAGAATGTGATAATAAGTTCCAAATGAAATGCATCAAAGTAATGAGAAGATGTTTTATTTTTAGAAAAAAGTATAAATAAAGTACTTTCTAATGAAAAATGAAGAGTTTTATATAGGCTAATAAATAACAACTTGAGGTAAAATTTATATTTCAATGCATTGTATATGGGGAAATTAGGCATTATTCCTGTTAATCCCCTTATCCACAGGCTAAATTTTGGACCATAGAAGGGAATATGCAATGTTAATCATTTAAGTGGATCATGAAAGTAAATTAAAAATTATCTTCCACTCTAGTTTTGGGAATTTCATGTTATTATTTGTATAAATGTTCCCTAGGAGTACATTTTTATTCATTATTTAGTATAATTTTATCAGATTTTGAGTATTGATTATTTATCCCTATATATATTCAGCATAAATTTAAAGATTAAGGATATCATATTTGATATTAAAAATCATCTTATGTTTATTTATAGGTTTGAGGATTAATATAATCATCTAATTTAAATTACTTTCCTTTTTTGGGTATTGATTCATACTTCTAGGGTGTGTTTATATGTGAAATTTATAGAAAAAATCAATATCAAAGTTGTGTGTATTGTATGGGATTTTGGTAATTTATTTCTAGAATATTTTCCTTTTCTTCCTATGAACCATGAAGTAGAGTTTTCAATATATTTCACACCTAGTACTACACCTACTTCAAATAATCCATTTAAAATGGCCCTTATTTAGTTGTAGGAATTGATGAAAAACTCCAAGTGAATATAGAAAATGGATTAATACACCCAAATATATCCCCATGGGGTGGAGACATATTTTTATTATGATAAAATATGGGTCAATGTGTCTATACACTGATTATTAAGAACTTATCAAAAACAATATCAATAATATGTATCTATTACCCCATATTGATGTTTTTTGATCAACTATGAGTTCTTAATACTTTTCCAAGACCGACCTTTATTCTTGATACTATTAATTGAGGATAAAATGTGAATAAATTCATAATATAGCCTTCTGTATAAGTTATGGACACTCTTAATTTACATTTATTTCATTTGGACTTAAAAATTCCCCTGACATCTTCATGTATTTAATGAATAGAGTATTTAGACATTACCTCAAAAAAAATTTGGTAGTATTTATAAATTATATTCTTATATACACTAACATCAGGAATATCATATATATAAATTGATAATAGTGTTGAAGACCCTTTGGAAGGAGAGACTATATAACAAGTTCATAAATATTGAATTATAGTTAAAGAAAATATCATTTTTGGACATGTGAGCACATGTAAGGATATATCAATAGATTCTTATTATATGAAAGTTATTGAACATTGGCCCATATAGACCATTATAACTAAGATCCATAGTTTTCTTTTATTTTCTAGATATTATAAATTATTTTATAAAAAATTTCATGAATATATAATCCACTCACCACATTAACAAGGAAGGGAGTCATGTTCATATGGAATGTTAAATGTTAATAAAATTTCACAGAGCTGAAGGGTTGGTCAATGCACCTATACTCACACTACCCTATAGTGGACATGGGTTTGTGATCTATAATTATGAAACTATGAAGGTACCTGGATATTTTATTATATAGAATGACATAGTTATTTCTTATTCCCTTTTTCAACTAAAAGGTTCATGATTAAAATTTCACAAATCATGATTTTGATTTTATTGTGGTAATTTTATCATTAATGATATGGATGAATTATCTTTAAAGATAAAGGTGTAACATATATAATGATAATAAATGTTTAATTATATATTCAACTAGAATTATTTTAATATAATGCATAGAATATGGTTAGATTTTATTAATGATTATGACTACTCAATACATTACCACCCAAAGAAAGCAACCAAGGTGGTGGATGCTTTGAGTCGAAAGGATTATTATAGAATATATATGAAAAGGATAATTAATTATCTAATATTTATGTATTTGAAAAGGAATAAATTTTAAATCTTGAAGGAAGGGGTAAATAATATCTTTCTCAAATGAGTGTGCAGCCATTTATCCATGTGAAGATTTAGGTGTCATCAAAGGAACATGAATATCTAGAGACGAAGGTAAGAAATGTTGTTGAATTTATACTTTATTGGGAAGGAATGATAATAGGGTATGTGTCCCTATTTTACTAGAATAAAAGAAGGTGTTGCTGTATAAAGCTCATATATCATCATTATTTATTTACCTAGGCTGTATAAAGATTTTTAGAGAGATTATGAACTATTTGTAGTGGGATAGAAATAAGAGAGATAATGAAAATTATTTATCTCAGTTATTGGTATGCCAACAAGTTTAAAATGTGTTGTAAATGTATAAGGGGATGTTATAACCATTGACCATACATTTATGTAAATATAAAAATGTTACCATGGATTTCATTATAGGTCTCCCTAAGACATCTCAAGTGCATATGGTTATTTGGGGGGTTGTTGATTTCCTCATAAAGTCATCACATTTCCTTTCCATATGATAATATTTCTCTCTTAATCAGTTTAGATAGATTTACATTAATAAAGTGGTAAAATTTCATGTGGTACTACATTCTATACTATCTTATCAAGAACCAAGGTTTACCATAATTTTTGGAGAATACTTCAGAAGGTTTTGAATATGAAGTTGAACTTTAGAATATCACATCATCCAAAAATAGATGATCAGTCTGATAGGATCATTGAAACCCTAGAGGATATGCTGACATCCAATTCTATGGATTACATAGGTATTTAGGATAATCATCTTCTTTTATTTGGGTTTTACTACAATAATATCTTTTACTCTATAATTTAGATGGATCCTCATGAATCCATATATGGGAAGAAATAAAGTACACAAAAATGATGGTATGAAGTTGAAGAATGAGATCTATGGGACCCAATCTAGCTATGGAAATGGTAGAGAAGGTTAAAGTCATTCAATAACCAATTTGGGTAGCTCAAAGTATAAAAAGGAGTTATGATTAAAATCATTAATGAGATATAGAATTCAATTTTGGTCAAAATGTTTTATTGTGAATTTCTAAATGAAATAATTTTAATAGATTTGGAAATAAAAGAAACAATATCCCAAGGCATATTATCCACTTTGAGATTCTTTGCTGAGTAAATATAATAGCTTATCGATTAATGTTTCATGAAATCTTCTCAAATGTTCATGATGTGTTCCATGTTTCTCTCTTAAGGCTGTACATAAATAACCATCAAATTTACATAACTCATAGGTCATATAAATGGTTCATGTAATCTCTTATATGGAATAACTGATTTTGATTCTGGATCTAAGTTAGAAAGCGTTGCAGAACATGACTACTAACCTGTCCAATTTTTTTTACAGAAGAATCCTTATTTTCTTGAGTTTGGAGTGATGTAATTTTGTGGGTGAAATTAAATTTTAAGGGGGTAGAATGCGACACAGTAATATTTTATATGTATTCATTCGAAATAAATTTAAATTATTCAATAGATTTATTTAGACGCACACTGAGTATAAATGAGCCAAGAAATGTTATGGACTCTATAACCTTATCATTGGATTGGTGGTTATAAATAAGAATTTTTTTGAGATATATGTATATATATATAAATGTTTTATTTAATTAGAATGTATATATTAATTCCAAATAAATAAGCATTAAATTTTTTATAAAATCATTTTAGGATTGAAAGACCTATTTTTCTAAAGAAATGAATTTTCCTAGGAGTTAAGAATTTTTTTATATTAAAAATATAGTTATTTCTGTTAGTGAGAGATTTTAATTAAATATATTTTAAATTTATGAACAATCATTCATATATTATTTTTATAATTGATATAAATAAAGATAAATTCATTCAAGAGTAAAAAATAGTTATTTTTAAAAATATATTTTTTATCTATGCAATGTTTTTTATCATAATAAATTAAATAAATCACCATTTATTAATGATGGTAAGAAAATTTATAGAATATATTTTAAATAAAATATTTTTAAAATAATATAATAGTTATTACTTGCTAAGTAATGAGAGTAAATTCTATTATAGGCATATAAATTCATTTTTTTAAAATGTTTTTCTTTGCGTTTTGCGTGATAATTTTAAAATTAAATTACACAAATTATATGAAATATAGTTGATAATTTTTTGAAATATTAAGAATAATTATTTCCAAATTTTTCAATGATTATACATTCATTTGGATCAAAATTAATAATAAAAATAATAAAAATATTTTTCACTATGGTTTGGTTTAAAATAGGTTTATTGAGGGTAAACTAAATCATTAGGGTAAAATGACACATAAACCATTCTAAATAATATTGGTTAAAGATATTTTTAACTTATTATATAATAAATTCATTTATTTATCCATTTTTTTCCACTTACAAATGAATTTGATCTTGTATTTATGAAATGTTTAAAGTAATTTCAACTGTGTCTTCCCCTCCCTTATAAATGGGAACTTCCTATCCACCATTATTACAAAAATTGAGCCTTCTAACTCAGAAAATAAAAATCCAAAAAACCATCCCCTATTCCTTAAAATATTTATTATTCTCATTTTCTCACACTAATACCTTCCTATAAATGGTTAAGGTATAATACAAAAGAGGTATCTCAAAGAAGAGTTAATTATCTTAGCCAACTCATTCAAAGTTTATTTCTTCTTATACATATTCTAAATCAATTTTATCCATACCTAAATAATTAATCTAGAATCATAAATATATTTATTAATTATTATGATTAGTTTAAAACAATTTTCTACCTTATTTCATAAAATTGAATATGAATTTATCACTCATACATATAGACAGACTACCACCTCCACATAGCGATATGATTCATTTACCAACATCATATTTCATTTTAACTTTTTATGATATATTTAAAAAATATATATAATATTTAAGATATAATAATTATTTTTCAATGATAAAATATTATTTATCTTTCTTAGCTACATTTCATTAGAAAATGAAAGCAGTGTTCATGTGTACGTACCGACTATCGTCTCTATGGATAATGTAATTCAATTTTCTATCTCAGACTCTTATGGATAGTTATAAATAAGTTTATAATTAATATATATGATATTTATATAATTATTAAAAATCTATATATGATGTAACCATGATTAAAATTCAAGTACCAAAACTGTCAAATCAAACCATTCGTGAAAAACAAAGCACTTAACACCCGGAATGATTATGATAATGAAATTTTGATAATGAATAGGTGATAAGATGTTATAAGTTAATTATATAAGATATTATAAGTATGATTTTTTTGAATATAAATATAATAAATTTAAAATTATTATATAGGAGTTTAGAGCTCTAATGAAGCAAGTTAGTCTTAAGGTAAGGGTTTATCATCTCACTTTTGGTTCTACAATACATAATCCATATTAAATAAATGTTTCTTTCATGTGGTGTATATAATTCCCCATTTCTATGTTATATCTTGAATATATTTATATATATGTTATTTTATGTTTCATTTGAAATTATTTCTTTTGTAGGGGCTATGATTCAAAAGACACAGTAAGCGGTAAGGGTTTTATGTTACAATGTCACTTTTTAAAGTGGTAATTTATGCTTAAATTTAAAATGATGAAATTATATGATGTATCTATAAAAAAATATTCATTTTATTATCATGTAGTTATTTCTATAAACTATATGGTTTCCTTTATATTTTCTCTTTCTATGTACTCACAGTATGAAAGAATATTTTATGGAAACTGAATTTATTTTTATACTCCATCAGGAATCATCTTATCTCATGTCTATATTTCCATTAAAATGTTTTTAATAATGTATTTATTAATCTAGAATTAATTAATAGTCATTTTTACCCATGTTTTACTTTCTATAATTTTTTTATAAGGAATATTCTTTTCATTTTTTGAATGAGGAACTTTTTTATAAAGGTGTGAAAAAAATATTTATTTTAAATTTTATCACATGAATGACCATTATTGTCATAGTGAATAATATTTTCTTTGAATAATCCTTTATAAGTTTAGAAGTTTTTTTAAAGAAAATTATTTTACTAAAATTATAGAAAATATTAGATTTTAAATAAGTTATTTTATCATAAGATTGAAATTGTGTACACAAAAGGTTACCCCAAGCCCAAATAGGTTACACAAGTGGTTAAGATAATCTCAACATGTGATGAATGTATTAGTAGATATAATTAAAAAATTATTTATATTATTATGATTATACCACACTTATTATGGAAATCAATATGTCATGTTCTTATGATTATGATATGATCAATTGTCCCATGATCATTGATTCTTCTATGATTTATGTCTTATGTACTACACAAGTTTTATTCCATGATTATGATATATTAATTTTTGGGTATAATTTTCAAATTATAATATCACCTTCTCATACCCTTATGCTAATGTTATGTTTACATATGGTCATTGAGGTATTTCTCCCATGTTTACCATTACTGAGCATATGAACTCACCCTTTATTATGTTTTCTTTACCAAGGATATAAAGAAATGTTTTAAGAAGGTTATGAATAAGAAGTTAAATATGTTATAAGAACGTTGAAAATGATGTTTAAGAGCTTTAATGAAACAATAGGTTTGTCTATAAAGGATCCAAAGACACTAAATATTTATAGTTTTAGGGATGGTATTTTTATGTGATGTTTCAAATACTTATCTAATTTTTTTTAAAATTTATGTTTGTATGTTTGGGTCACCTCTGTGGTTCCTCCCATTTCCATACTTTCACTCCTCAAACCACACATTTAACAGTGTGACCCTCACCTATCACAACTTAATGAAAACATTTCAAAAATAAATTTAACTTCAAGACAAAAAATTTAATATTACTTCGAATTTTACAATCTATAATGTTGTGGGTCATTAAAAACTACCCACCATAAGTTTTATCATCTCCATGTATCACCCTAGAATGTATTTTGACATCCATTCTATATATTAGATTTTAATACCACTTATTTTTCTCAATTTCAAATTAAATCAGGTGCATCTCCACTATCCAGACACTAAACTGATACACACTAAATTTTATATAAAAAATATAATTTGATCATCAAATCACAAACAAAATACTTGATCAAACATGATAAATTTTGTTTCCTCCTCATTTTTTACAGAATCATCAAAAAAAACATCACTCAGTCCTTCTCTAGTTGATGTATCTTGAAAAATCTCTACCTCATCCACTAATGTACCATCACATCACTCGATACTGATCAATTAATTTCTAATATAATAACATAATCACCCAAACAATATCACAAATGTATGAACCCAAAAACTGGTGTGTAATTCCCCCAACCCAGAAGCCACTAAATTGGTTCCTAGAGCTAGGTCACCAGATTACCTTAAGCATGACTCCCCATACACTAGAGGTTTCCAAATAGTAGTGAGGGACTAATAAGTTGTGTGGTGAGACTATACCCTCTTACCATAGTACGAAAAAATAAATAGAAAGTATAAATTGAAAAAACAAAAAACAATGACCGACACACATGCATAACCAAACATCTCCCAAAATTGGGTACAAACCAAAAACCAACAATAACTATGTCATGTCATGATAATAGTTCCAAAGTGAGGAAAACACCAAATAAATAAAAAAATTTGAATCCCCAAAATGGGTCCTGACCCCAAGTTCGGATCCTCATTCATTCGCATCCTAATACCAACTCAACTCAACTCCCAAGAACATGGAATTTTACCTTTTCCAAACCTACGACAATAAAGTCTTCTTGGGTACCAAATGGAGGAATGAGAAGGGTGTGAGTATAATTCAGTAGGCTACCACCAATAGTGTCTACAAAATATCCAGTCTATACAGATAGTGCATGAATGTATGAAATAAATGACAAGGTAAAACAAAAGACAACACGGGTTCCATTAGATAACAATGTTCACTAGAACCATTTGCATCGTCATTAATAGTTTCCTCACTTATAATATATTCATTACTTAATCCATTTCATCAGTTGTTCGATGGGTTAAGAATTTATATCATTTAAACAAGGGTCTAAGGCATTAAAAAACTATGCATAAAGGGAATAAGTCAAATCCCTATATCACTAGGGTTAAATATATCACAAAAAATACAATATACACACCTAAAATCCTTAGTCTGGGTGGTCTCATCTAATGAAACCATTATGTAAATAGATCCTCCATCCCATTACCTAACCCTGGAATTTTGTGGTGGAGTTTAGAGCCTTAGTCTAACTTAACCTGTGGGTGTAGAACCTCAAGTCAATACACCACACTACTAAGCCATGTGTAAATACTTATTTATCCAATCACCACACACCTAAAATATCACAAATAACACTCACAAAAATTCATGTAAAAATCACAATCCATAAAAATGAACATGGAAATTAATATTATTCCATAACCCAAAATGCATTTTCCAATTACATTACATAGCCAATTTAGCACAATTTTCATTCTCATGCCCTAACCCATTAGGCATGTTCAATAATTCCCATTATGTCAACCCATTTAACATATAAATTAATAACATTATGAAATAACATATAATATATTTATCAATTATGACACCATTACCCATTCAACATGGTCACCATTTCATATGCATAACCCTCTTAGGAATTTCTAACATAATTCATAATCTATTTGGAAAAATCTCAATTAATCCAATTAACCAATTTTCATGCCATGAAAAACATCACCTTATGTAATTATAAACCCTAAGAAAAAATATCATTATTCAATTTTCAACTCAACCAACCATATTAACATGTTCATCATGGGATCTATGCTATCACACGTCAAATCTACACTTAACGTTACCAATTTCTTGGTTTGGGAATATTGTTGCACCCCATGGGTGGAACTAAATTGGTAAAATCATCCCTAAAAAATACCATGGGGATATTGAGCTGTTAAATTCCTCATTTATATGATCATTTTACCAAATATCAATAAATAAATCAAAATCATAACAAAATAGAACGAAGAACACAACCGAACATGCTCAAAACAACCCAAAAACTATGGGATATAACTTACAGACCACTTACATCAAATTCGTCGATAAAAAACCCCTAATAAACTCCTTAGATCCTAATTCAAAAACCCATTTAAGCTTCAACCTATAGTCCACCATAAAAAGTGGGTTTCAGGGCTTCAGAAGAAGATAATAGAAACTACAAACCCTAATCTAAAAAAGACAAGAAAGAGGAGAATTATAATTACCTGAATCTTGGGTCCATGATCGGAAACAATTAGAATGGAAAATAATAAAATGAGAACCACCCTTGGGAAGATTGGTTCTATTTGGTTCATCCATAGGGTCGAGAGGGGAATAAATGAGGGATAAATATGGTGGAGATCAAAAAATCCTGAGGGGGAAAAACAGGAAATTCCCACTTTTTAAAGGGTGTATAGTTTGGTCGCATGGTTTGTCAAACCAGACTAAAACCTTGCAAAAACCACTATCCAAGGGGAGTGAGGTCACATGATTACCTAGAGAGATTTTCATGGTTTGAAAAATGTGAACCAACCATGCATAATTCCACTTTCTAAAGCCTCACAATTTGGATCTCCCCCTTACAGAATTTACTTAGTTGTGCACCTGCTCCTCCTAGTTAGCACGGTTTGGGTGTACAGTTTACACTGATCATGTTATAACCATGAAACATAAAAAATATTCTAATTTTCATTTTTTATTTCATTACCCAGACACCCAGAACACCCCTGAGCTTCCTCATACACCTGGTGGAGATTTAATTAACCGACTATGGGATTCAAACCAAAATTTAAACAAATTCATACCTATATGAAATCCCAGATCTAATATGGTTTTATTCATTGTTTAGATCATATAACATTAAAATATACTAATAAAGTGTCCCTACAAGCATTGAAAATATCAGATATGTCTCCCTCACATGTCAAACTAAATTACCATATCTAGTTTATTGTTAAACCAAGAACTCTGTTTGACACTACATATGAATACCGATTATATTTTTCACAATGAAAATAGATAAAATAGAACCCACATACTCAATATAATTCTAGAGTCATCTCAACCATCCACTAACTAGTTTCAATGCTTCCATAACCATTCAAATATAAGAAACTCACACCCGCAAAGGATTCGATGCTCTACAATATATGGGTATCATGATCATCTCCCCCAAAAAATGAAAAAATTGATCTCAAATACCCATATAATGTCTATTACCAAATATATTGACCAAATATGACCACCCCACTCACAAAAAAGTGTCAACATAAAAAACTCATTACCACTCATTCTCAGCTTACTAAGATTGAAATTATAAATGTTAAAAAAATCCCCCAATAATGAGAGTCACACCATTTAACAACCAATGGTTAATTATTGACCACATGAACTCCATTATATGACTCGTTGAGGGAAATTACCAACTAATTACATCATTTCACACGTGTATCTATTCCTAATACAAACTCATATAATATCACACCCCTAGTGGGATTGGGCTCAAAATCTACCCTAGACCCATACCCATTCTTTTAGCTACTAGGGGATATGGGGAATTATACCTCACCAATACTATAACACTCAAGTTCACCTAGAACTAAGAAAAATCTCAATAGCCCCACACACAACCCATTACAATAATCCACGAACCAGCATTCCCTATACACAATCAATGCACACTTTTCCCCCACACATCATGGATTTTTTATAAAATCCAAACCCATACTCATTATCATCTTCCCAATATAGTTTGATCATCCTAAATAAAATTTTCACATATTCTCACCCTTTATCAAACTCTACCACATATGAACCCAACCAGTTTATAATCCCTTACAACCAAGTTGCATAATTGGGTTCATTATACACATATTTTTAATTTATAAAAACTAGGATCACATGAATATTAACTAGAAATTATTCCCTCTTAGGTCAATATCATCTCACTAAAATCATCCAAGATCTTTATTATCTAATTTCTCAAAATAAATCTAAATCATTGCATAGCCAACCATAATATCATCTTCCACTAGCGTGTCATTCAAAAACCACAAGTGTAAATTAATACTCTATGCATCCATGATTTGACTTTCAAGGATCATAATCATACTTATAATGAATTATTAAATATACACACACAAAAATTGTAGGAATCGATGGTTAATAATCCAACCGATTGTTCCTTCCAAAACATGACCTCAATAATAAAATCAATCTATTTTTTGATATCTTGAAAGCACAAGGAATTACAAATACCTTTACTATAGTATCTCAAGATTACATAAATCCTCAAAGAAACACATTCCTTATCTAAACCATATCTCAGGAATACATCACTTATAGCAAACCATCATCAATGAATCTAATTCTTGAATTGACCCACCAAGGGTCACTACACAAGTCTTGTACTAAGAGACAATATAGTCATCACTAGATAGAATATATTCATTGGTGAAGTGACCATTGGATAAATTATAGTTATTATCAATATAAAAATATATTTTTGGTACACGAAGTTCTATTTATTAGACTATTCTAATAGATTTCATACTATATAAGACAACTAAGTAAAAAACATGAGATATCTATTGGTGATACTTCTTTAAGACCTTAGCTTGAAATCTTTAATGTAACATATCAAAATGTGTTGATTGGGGTGTTGAATGTCATAGAAATAAAAGGCATGTGTTGGTAGATGTAGAGGAACTCTGCAAAATACATTGGAAGACTTTTTTGTGATAGTCGATGAAAACTGAATTTTTTTTTGAGGTGGACCAAATTTGAGTTGGGGATGGATTTAAAGTACATGACTAAGTCTAGAAAATTGGAAAAGGTAATGAATGTATGTGTCAATTTTCTTTAAGTGTAGGTGTGATCTTACTGAGTGTAAGTTTATTTGAGAATATGTTTAAGAGTTGTTAAACTTTGATATTTGGACAAGTCCCTATGGTATAACTAATTTTTACATATGAATTTATTATATTAAATTTCATTAACATAGGTCTTGATCATATAAATTTAGAGTAATACATTTAAGACGATCATATGAATTCTATGAAGAATTTATGAATTATTATAACCATATGATTTCATTTCGTGTATTTGAAGATAAATTGTATGAATCCAACATATTGTATGACTTTTGAATTAGCCAATAATGTTGATCCTATGTCTTCAGATTGTATGGTCTTAATTCTGATTATATGACTTCATGATCATATGAATTCAATACGTAGGGGAATTATGAGTATTCTATGAAATATTAAAAAGATACAATGAGTTTCATATAAAAATATTAAGGTACATGTGAAAAATATATATGATTCCAAATTTGTGAATATTTTGAATGATATTAAAGAATCAAATTTTGCAAGGAATAAAAAGAATAAACCAAAAATGAGTCTTTAGTGAATTTAATTTGAAGATATTTCTTGATTAAAATGATTTTTAATAAATAAATGAATTTAGGAATATCATTTCTAATTTAAATTATGAGATAAAAAACATATGAAGATAATGGGAAGTTTCAAAATTAAATTTTGGAAGCTATCATTTTAGATATTTCTTTGAATATAAATAACCTTGGATTAATAGTAGAATGTTTGGAAGAAACATGAGAACCCATAAATCCACTATAAAAGATAATTATGGAGATCACGATACATTAAAGTATTGAAGAGAGTGATTGAGTGTGATTTTAGGATAAATCTTTCTAGATAATAAGTCTTTCACTATCAAGTATTTAAAAAGTTGATTAAATAGATCACTCAATATCTAGAGATAAATATTATAGACCATCTTTGTGTATCACCGTTATCACCTATTGAATCAATTGAAGGTTTTTTCTGTAAAAATAATATATTATTTATTCTCATAGAGAATGTTCATTATCCCATTATATAGAAAAACCGCTAAATAATAAGGTGATATTTATAACGAAAGATAAATTTCGAAGGAGAATTATGATTGGGGTGTTTAACCAATAACTAGGGTGGAATTTTTAATGGGGGTGTTTTGAAAAATATAGATAATGATTATAACTACGGTGCCTAACCAGCTACTAGAGTATTGTAGTTTGGGAATCTATCCAATTGCTACTGTATTCACTTATGATTATGGTCAACAATATGAGTTGTTTCATCTAACCAACATGAAATATAGTTGGATTTTATGTTAATCATTTTAATATTTTGTGCTAATTTATATTTCATTACAAATGAAAATGAGGTGAGGATATGTGATATCATTAAGTTTATTGATAACTATAACACATTCAAGTGGTGGAATTAATTTTTTTTAAAAGAAGACCACTCGTTCCCCACCCCCTCATAGTGGAAAATACAGCCTTGGGAACTATAAGTGGTATTAGAGTAAAGTTTCCCTATAATTATTTAAAATAAGTTTCAATGAAATGTATAATTGTCATTTTATGAAAAGAATGGGTCTTTTTACTATTGACTATATGAATTATCATGGTTGGCTGAATAGGATGCTACCATACCTCTTGTTATTAAGCTTATAAGTAATATATAATTCCATAGTTGTCTTTCCACTAATTACTGAGGATTATGTTATGACTCAAGATAATTATATAAATATAGGGTTATATAGAAAGGATAAAAATTACAATTGAATGTATATATCATAATAGGTTTATATAAAGGTAACAATTCTTCAAATAAAAAAGGGGATATTTGACTAATTGTGAAGCATGTATGATGATAATTACAATATTAAGTAATCCAAAATTCAAGTATGATGGAGCATTTTTCAAGACATTAAAATGATTGATGATGAAGAAATTTATGGTGATTCCTCCTAGTTAAATAAAATTTTTAGAAACATTCAAGGGTTTGGTGAGAAGTTGGATGATCCTATAATTTTTAAAATTGTTATGTTGAATTTTATAGATCAATTTGATACAAAACAGATAATATTATGATAAAGATAATATTTGATAGTAGATAAGTTACAAAATGTAATTATTGTATATGCGATTAGAAAGGCACTAGCCTTCAAGAAAAATAAAAATTATAAATATGCTTTTAAAGACATGAGAAATGAAAATTTGAGGGAATAATATATTTTAGAAATAAATTATTTATTTTATTATGGAGATAATATCTTATTGAATTCATTTCATTTATATCAATAGGATTCAAAAATTTATTGGAAAATAAAGGGATAAAAATCACCAAAATACTATAATTTTGATGGCACTAGAAACTTTACCTATGACAGTCTGAAGTGTAAGTTTGTTAAATTTGAGTCTGATGAGGATGATGAGAAATTTATAAAAAAACAAAATGATAAGAAGAAAATTATTTCTTCTAGTACAATATAGAAACATTTGGTGGGAAATATGAGAATAGAAAAATATGTAATTACAGTTGAAATATGAGTTGGCAGTATGTATTGAGGATATTATAATGCTCAGGAAAGAAATGAAAAGACATATAAATGAAAATAATAAGTAAGATGAAGAAAATTAAGAGATAATTCAGAAATAATAAGCCTATCTTGATGAGAGAAGAACAAAAAAGATAATGTTGTATTAAAAATTAAAGATGGAAAGTCATCTTGAATTGAATATTATTGCATGGGAATAATAACTATCAGATACACATTCCATGTATCTATTAGTTTAAAAAATATTGGAATACAATTTTAAAATATTTTAATATATTATTAAAAAATAAAAGTATATCTTCCCAATATATGGACTCAACCATAAAATATCTGTAAATTGATTCTTTAGGCAATAATTAATTTTCATTCATTCTCATAGAACTCTTATGTTTAGAGTTTTAGAGAATATGTCACCACCCATAAAAAATAATATATTATATGAAAATATTGATACTTATACTAAGTATTTATTTCTCATATAGAACTATAATTTTAAGACAAAAAATGTTTTATTTTCAGAAATATCTTTACCATTTTCATCTTAAAGTCATCATTTTCCCAACTCATCCTTAAAACCCAATGAAAACCATTTGAAAATGTTAGATAAGAAAATAATATCACTAAGGGACATTTAATATAATGAAAGAAACATGTTAGTCCAGGAATACACAATATCAATATTTTCAATTTTCATAATAAACATTAACCTCCAATAAAATTTTTATTGCCTAAGAAATCAACTTCACTATACAAATCATTTCATAAATCATTTCGTAATAAATCTTAATGGAAAAATGAAACTCATAATTTTTTCTTCACAATGATGAAAAAATCATGAAAACATTTTAATCTTATATATTTTAATATTAAGAAGTTGTATATAAATTATTTTAAACACAAGATCATTATCTTACCTTGTGAAATCAAAATTTTGTCTAGAAAACCAATAGAATTTATCAATAAATCATGTTTTTATCTTATGATATCATGTTCATTTAACTCTTAAAATCAATTTTATTACTAAAATATCATACGTAATTAATTTCAAAAACCTATTAAGAAAAATATATAACAAGTTAATTTTTTCCTATTACCCAATGTATTTTATAGCCATATCAGGCTCGACTATCATTATGATCTACACCTTTTGGGTCCAAGGTGTTTTGTTGTGATGGTGTAATAAGAAGATGTTGGTTTGTATTATTATGAATGAAGAAGGTTTCCTCAAAAGTGTTGTATTTTCATGTATAACATAAATCATCTTACCTTTTTTGCATTTCATCCAAATGTTATTAGATGGAGACGATCGGCTTGAATTTACTATAGTGAGCCCATCAGATGAAGTATGTCTATCTATTGTGCTAACTATTTACCTTATTTTTCTTGAACAATTCATCAAATAGAGTGTTCGATTAAGTTAAACCAAAAAATTCATTTTTATTCCTAACTTCCAAACATCATGTGAAATGAAATATTTCATGATTTTATGTTAATTTTAAAATGAAAAAATAATCTTCATGTGTAAAATGTTCATATTATGAAGATATGTGGAGTTCACCAGTCAAAATTTTATTTGTCAAAGATACGACTATAAAATTACCTCACTATAAAGTTGTACAAAGAATAACATTCTAATGTTACTAGTTGAAGATATGTTGATGAAACTATATGAGGTTTTTTTTGAAACCTATTAAGTTTTGGTGTTTTCATTATGTGAAGTTTTATTAATTAATCATTTGTTATGATTTATGATTGGAGGAAAGTTATTGAAGTATAATAGAAATTTTCAAAGGAAAAAGACCATCAAACAATCACTTTTAATGTCATATATATGAGTATATCAAAAAAGAAATACGAATTGTTAAAGTATGTTTAATTATATAAAATTTATATCAAATCGACATGTATTAATCTATATAGTGCAGTTGTTTCTAGATTATCAGATGAAAGTCTATGAGTTATCAAACAGATGATTTTTTGAAGTCACCAGACAAATTTGTCTATATGAAGATCATTCATGAGTGGATGGTGTGCGAAGGAAACATTTTAAGACTTATTATGCAATTCATTAGATGGTGGAATTGTTTAACAGAAGAATTTTGAGATGTACCTATGTATATTTTCTTGAATATCAGATGGATTTTCATTAATTGGAATGACTTCAATGAAATTTTGATGGATAGATGAGTGGTATAAAGTTATACCATTTTGAAGGAATTTAAAAATATTTTGTAAAGGTATCAAATGTGATGATTTTGAGATGATCATTCAATATTTGTAAAATCATGGAGGAAGATCAAGATTCCCTCAGATTCTTAAGAAAGTTTAAAGAAGGCTGTTACCGCAAAGTATTAAGGATAAATTCTATCTTTTAGGAGAATTGAATGTGGTCAATGTAAGGATATTTTGGAATTTGATGCTCAAACGTTTTGAGCATTAAGGTTGAAATAATGTTCACCAATTTCTATTAAACTCAGAAGGTTCTATGCCTATATAAAGGGGGTCTATAAACCAATGTGTATAGTGAATTTTTGGAAGTGAGTTGAAGAAATATAGAATTAGAAATTAAATTTGTAAATAATTTAAAGTGGAATAATATTTAAGAATACGAGATGAAGTTTTTACATTATTTGGTATCCAATAGATTTTTTATAGAAGAGATCGAACAAAGAGGTTGAAGAGGAAATAGTAAAAGTAATAACAAATGCATATTCATAAAAGGTGGTATTGAATGGATAGTGTGTTGAGTTGATCAGAAAAAATATATATCATAAGTGTAATTAGTCTAAAATAAGGAACCTAATAGAGTATACCAAATGGAAATTGAAAATATTATATCAGAATAGCCCATCAAATGATCTTCCATCATACTAAATAAGGTTATTAGTTGCTGTTGTGCAATAAAGTAAATTATAAGAAGTAATTTAAAGAAAAAAAAGTGGCAAGAATTTTCAAGAAGTACAATTAAAACATTCTAAATCCCGTTGGTGAAGTTTCATATAATTTTACAAAAAATTTATATCATTTATCTATGCGGGGAGAACATATAATACCAATATAATATAATTCCATGCAAGTGAAAGTATATTATATTCATTTTAACTACCCACATGATTTTTTTTCTAGTGGTTTTTGTGACCTTGGATTATTTTGAAACCATTCGATGGGTTAGATACTCTTACTGAGAAGTTAACTATGTAAATACCTATGTCCCTATGGTTGTTCTTGTTTTCTCATTTTTAGAAGATTCATATCTCAATAAAAAGAGGTTAAGGTGTTTTCTTAAGTAATAATACATAAAATGAGAAGATCAATGACATACACCTCCCCTATATTTGTGATCACAAAAATCATAATTGGTCTATTCAAGTGGTATCAAATCCAAGTTTCCTTCACATACTCTTTTATCTATTTTGAAGAACATATAAGCAACCATATATGTTCATAACTTTGTGAATAGTATGGGGATTCCCATATTTGATGGGAAGAACTGTCATATTGGTAATGATAGATTATTTCTGCATCTTATGTTCATAGTTTATTTAGTTATTGAGGTTGAAATGTATGTTTTACCTCCTTATACTAAAGGTGTTATATTGATAGTTGCTGACAAGAAAAATTTAGAGAATAATGGGTAAGCCCGAAATGATATACTTTCCTCACCCTGTGAAAGTAAGTATATTAGAGATAATGGAATTGAAACAGTTAAAGGATTCTGGGAAAAGATAAAGAACATTTATGAAAGAAATATGAATTTAAAGAAAGAAAATATAAAAAATTTGGACAATGAAGTATGATGATATTAATATAGATGATGATGATTATATTGATGAATTATTCACAATGGTTAATGACATTGTAATCACCATAATATGTCTTTGTGAGAAGTCTAAAGTTTAAACCATCACTAAAATAATATTATGAATTCTTCATGATAAATTTACTATCAAGGTATCATGGTTGGAATATAGAGAGCCTAATAATATCTCTGAATTACTTTCAAATCACTATGACCAGTTATTAAATTATAATAAAATAGGTTATAATGAACAAATAAACGGTTGATCAAAAAATTTCATTCAAATATTCTAGCCAGGGAATGCCTAAGAAATTTATTTGATAATAAGCTAATGACTCAAACACTTAAGTTGAGGTTAGAATTTTTTTGATGAATTTATGTATTTTTTTCTAAAAATGTGAAAAGTGTCAGAAGTATCTACAAAGGAATGTTACCTCTGAAATTATTTATCTGTTGACCTATTGGACATTTTTTTTAAATTTTCAAAAAAAAGTAGATTAAGAAAATTTTGAAGATAATATAAAGTCAAGAAGATCCCTTAGATGAAGGGATACAAATCTATATCCTATTCAATGGTGAAGGATAATAATTTCTCTGAATAAAAAAGAAAACATTTTTATATAGAAGTATAAGGAAGATGATGACATTAAAGAAGAAGTTGAAAAATCTAGATATGATGTTGCTGAAAAAATTCTTATTACTAAAGTGAATGCTGAAAATATCACCAGTAATGAAATCTACATCTCTAAAGGAGAAGAAGAAAATGTAGTGAATCATTTGGATTTTGTGATTAATAAGTACCTGAATGAATTTATGAATTTTTTATATATTTTAAAATGATAACAATACGTCAATGAAATAAAATAATTTAGAAAAAAATCAATAATTTCTCTTTTTGAAAAATCCATGTTTCTAGAATTGATTGATGATATAAATATGTCACTTAATGAGGATAATAACTACAAAATCATGTGTTATGAAAATTTAAAAGTAAATAGGAAGGAAAATGATATTATATAATAATAACTTGTTGAATCTAAGTGATTAAAAATTGAACATCCAATACTCAGTTTCAAAAAATTAGTGAAAGTTAAAAGAAGACTAAATTTCAGAAGGATCAATAAAAATCATACTCGGTGACTAACAACGTGGTTGAATATGTTCAAAATAAAAATTATTTCATGAATATGTTGTATATAATAAAAATAAATGATGTTGAAATACCTAAAATTTCTCATTTTTCAAACTATGAACCAAAATCTACTACTACTAAAGATCTTGATAAGGCTAAAAATAAATCTAATAAAAATAAGAAAAATTTCAAAGGTAACCAAAACATTTTTATGAAATAGAGTTCCAAGGTGTATGGTAATAAATTTAATGGAAATAATGTACATAACTTCTAAAAATATGCAAGTTACAAAGGGTAATATTCTTTCTATGGTTACTATTGTAATTCTGGATTTGTTTGACATACATCAAAGATGTTTTGGTTCAATCAGAAAAACTAAAATGATTCTAGGAGAAATTAGAGGTATATTTTAATGGGATATCAATACTCTCAAATAAGAAAACCTAATAAATCCATTATGAATATTTAAAATAGATTCCAACCATTGGAAACTATTTGTGAAATATTTGATTAATCTAAACATCTTACAAAAGGATGTACTTTCATATTATTGGATAAACACGTTTTATTAAAAAAATCTCAAATTCCATATGATAATGATTAAAAATGAAATTAATAAGTAGTAGTTGTTCAATATTCACTCAAATATACAAAGGTAAAAATACCATAGATATTTCATAGTGGGTTTTAATTACATATGATAGGAGATTTGAAGTTTTTGAAGAATATTAAAGATTGAAATGAAGTTATAATGAATTTTTGGAATGCTCATTCACTCAGAATATATGGAATTGGATTTTCTATCATTGGAAATAAAAAATTTAAATCTATAAGGGATTTGTTTCTAATGGGATGAAACATAACTTGTCATGCATTTCAAAAAATTCTGACGAGGTTTGAAATTTTTTTCTCAAAAGAGATGGTTTTGTTATAAAGAGGATAAAAGATAGGAAAGTTTCAATGAGAGGAAAATTAAACAAGGTAAACTTGTTTCAAGTTTGGGAAGTATAAGGTTCATGATATTTTAGGATGATGGATGAAAGTCAGTTATGACATAAGAGATTTGGACATGCTTGTCAATGGAATATGATAAATCTACTAAACAGAGAAATTATTCATGATATTCTTAACATGATAAGAAAAATATATTTATTTTCCCCTTATTATATAAAGGTACGATTACAAAATCGACCCATAATAAAGTGGAGTTACATTTAACTCATCCCTCAGAGCTGCTATATTCTGACACTTGTGATCCCATGAGAAATCAATCAAAAAAGAATATAAACAATTTATTTTATTTATTGTTGAATTTACTCACATTATATGTAATGTATTTTTGAAACACAAATAATAGGGTCTGAAAAATGTTTAAGAGTTTCATGAGAAGTGTAGAAAAGTAATGTTGATATTCTATGAAGAAGATTTTAACTTATAATTGTGAGGAATATAGTCATGAAAATTTTAGAGAGTATCATGAAAATCATGAAATATATTATGAATTTAGTGAACAATATACAAAAAAATAGATTTTCTGAAAGAAGAAATAAAATTTTGTTGGAAATGGAATGAATCATATTGATTGAACATGATACTTCTAGATTATTATTTGGGAAATATATTAGAGCAGTAGTGCATATACAGAATCGATGTTTCGATATTCCAAACTCTAATATGAATCCCCATGAGATGCATTATAAATAAATCCCAAGTTTGAAGTACTTAAGGGTATTTTATAGTCCTTATATTACCAAGGTTAAAAGTGAGAATCTTAGGAAGTTTAATGAGATAGGTGTTGAAGAAATATTTCTTCTCTACCATCGTAATTGTAGATGATACATATGCTAAAATAAAGAAACATGAAATATTATTGCCTCTACATATATGTAAATTCTTGAAATTTCTAATGATGAAGATTCAAATTAAATTACAGATATGAGAGTAATTGAAGATAAAGTGGTTATAGTTTATCAACATGAAATATTTCTTAATGATAGTAACAATTCTGACAAAACTCAAGATGATGATTCTGGATTATCTATATAAAGTGATGAGGAATAAGTGTGTTCATCTAATTCTAGGCCAAAGAATTAAGTGTAAGTCCAAAACATCATTGGAGGTTAAATAAAATAGTTTTAAACCAGAAGAACATAAAGGTTATATCACATAATTCCATATATTCACAGGTTCATGCAAACAATGTTAGAGAAGCTATAAAGAATCAAGAGTGGGTATATTCCACTAATTAATAGTTGGATTAGATTGAAAATAATAATTCATGGGAGCGTTTACCCAAACCAAACAATAAGAACATGATTTGTATAAAGTGTGTGTTCTGAAACAAGTTAAACAAAAAGGGTGAAGTGATAAGAAAAAAAATAATTGGTTTGTAATGGTTACTCAAAAATTGAAATAATTTTAATACGATGATAAATTTTTTCAAGTGTAAATACTAGAAACTGTAAAAATATTCCTTTCTATCACTGAAAAATATAGATATAAGATTTTACATATTGATATCAAGTTATATTTTCCAAATGGAGAGCTTTATGAAGAAGTTCATATTTAATAATTGTGTGGATTTGTGTTTGGGAAAGATGAAAGTTTTTTTTTCATGTTTAAGAAGGATTTTTTTGGGTTAAAGAAATATATGATACCATGGTATTCTAAATTGGATACCTTTTTAATTATTTTTAACTTTAAGAAAATAATATTTGATAGTAACCACTATATAAAAGAGAATCAAGTGCGTTCTCACAATATGATTTTTTATGTTAATAACCTTATATTTATGGTGAAAGATAAAGAAACACGTGAGGATTTTTATAAGTAGTTTAAGAAGATTTTTGATATTTCAAAGTAACGGGAAATGAAATAATTTATTGGCATATAGATCTATCAAAAGAGGTCAAATTTTCATATCCCAATAGAATCTTTCTAAGTAACTTATAAACAATTTTTTCATGGAAAAATCAAAGCCTTTGTATAAACATATTTAAATGGGAATTAAGTTGAAAAAATACGGGGAAGGATTGGATTTTGAGCTTAATATTTTTATAAAGTTGGAAAAAATATTGTTGCATATAATAGTTTCAAGGTTAGATATAGTGTATGTGGTTACATATATTTCTAGGTATTAAAGTGCACCAAAATAATCTTATCTTATTCATAGGAAAATAATTCTTAAATATATCGAAGGAAAAAATTAATTTTAAATAATATATTATATATTAGGAATGATTGATATGATTGGTTATACAAATGTGGATTGGGAATGTTGTGTTCATGAAAGAAGATCCATATATAACGAATTTCTCATGAATGAGGGGGACACGATGTAGCTGCTCGGATCACTCCATATGGGCTAGGGTTTTCGCCGCCTCCTACCCCAGTGCCTCTGCCTCCAGTTTCTTTTCCCGCCTCCCTCTCACGACACTCTAGTCTGATCTCTGTCTGCGGGACCAGCCAACGTCGCTTGCTCTTTGATTCGTTCAGCTTCCCACATGTGCATACGATCTGACGTCCTGCATTGATGTCCTGTCCTGGATCCAGCCAGTGATGTCGACCCCGCTTGTTCCCAATAGTAAGAATCGTGAAAACGATCCCCGAGACTCTTCTCTAACGGCTCTATCCTCATCTGATCATGGATCTCCCACCTACACGAGGCTGAAAGAGTCATTTTCCCTTCGGCACCTGAAAACCGTGTGTGTGGCTTACGATGTCTCCCATGGAAGCGATGTTGTGGGATCCTTTCATGGCTTAGTGTTCAGATCTGTCTAGTTTCGGTGACTGTTATGCTTCATGCTTCTGGTCCCCCTCTTCCCAGATCTATTTAAATATGGTGTGTTAGTTCTCTTCCACTTCGACACTAGGTTGTCTCTTCTGATGTGCTGGATCGTTGCCTAGAGTTTACGTGGGCAGCCATGGTGCGGGACGCACGCATGCGCTTGCACGGACACTGGCCATTAAACCTAGGACGAGTTTATAGCTACTGTGGATTTCATGGAGTTATTCACCTAGATGGTTAAACATTTCTTTGGTTCCTTCTGCCATTGCATCATACTCCATCGCGCACGACCCCAATTTGGTTGGGTTTTATGGATTCTATGATTATTTGGATTGTTCCGGTGGTCATGGTTGAGATTGAACTTTTCGGGTGCTATTTTGTTGGTTCTACATGTTGAGGTGTTTTGGGAGTATTTTTTTGTTGTCTGATTTCTCTTTTGGGTGGGTCTGGATCTGGAAGTGGTTCCAAATCCCACCCACCTATGGTTCTCATTGATTGTTCGGTTCTCACTAACCCAAAAAGTGACTTATTTGAAAAATCAAAAAAAGAAAGTTTCAGTCATTTATAGAGAATACTATGTGATTTGGTATGTAAAAAAGAAAAATTATGTAACTCTTAGTACTAAAAACTATAAATATTTAGTTGTCACTCAAGATATAACAAAAATTATGTGGATAAAGGCAATTTTAGAAGACTCATTTGTTGATGTGAAGTTTAAAATTCCCTTGGGTTGTTATAATCAAAGTGATATAAATCATTTTAATAATATTTTTCAAATTTTTTTTCCTAAAACATTGATATAAAATATCACATTATAAAGGAGAATGCATAAATGAATGAGATGAAGCTACAATTTTTCCCTACAACAGAGAAAGTTGCTAATATTTTCAAAAAATCATTCCCAAAGGAAAAATTTTATAAGGTGAGGTTGATAATGGGTGTTCAATCTCACCCTCTTTAATTCTATGGACTATGATATCTACCCATTCTCCCATATAGTCTATAAATACTCTTTTTAAATGGTGAGTAAGTCAATAAAATAAATTTAGGCATTGATATCCACTTAGTTTTTTTAATGAAGAAAACATACTTAGGGGGATTTAATAAATGGGGTAATCTATTATTTTTTTGTGTGTGAACTATTGTAAAAGTTTATTATAGTGGATGTAGGTAGAGTTTTTCATCTTGGTTGATGCTATATCTTGGATGAAAGACCAAAGTGGAGGAAATGTATAAAATGATTCTATTAAAGGTTAGTTAAGAGGTGTAGGAAATGTTTCTTAAATAACCTGTTATGGAAATTATAGTATTTCTATTTAATTATTCATGTTCCCTACACCGATTTTCTCACGTAGGCTTAGAATTATCGAATAAACAATCCATTTCAGGAGTTTCAATTTTCTAGTGATTCATATTCCTTAGTTGAAAAATACAATTGGGTATACTATTGGTACCAATATGTTTTGAGGTGATGTTGTGATGAGAATATATTGGTTAGGCTTGTTATGAATGACTATGGTTTTCTTAAATAAGATTTCCTTTTTTGTATAATATAAATAAACATAGATAATTAAGAATTCTACCAAATGTTTTCAGATGAATAATATCTTATTAACTTTACCAGAAGGAGTCTATAGAATGAATGTTTTCAATCTCTTTTAATTGGCTAAATATTTGAGTTTATGATTTATCTAGTATTTCCTACATGGTTCATGGGATAGAGTGCTGGATGTTGTTAACTTATATGATGTATTTATATTCTAAAGTTTTAAACATCATGAGTAGTGAAAGATCTCATAGTTATAGATGAATTCAAAATTGTAAGAATAATGTTTGTGTGTATAAAGTTTATGCTATGAAGTTATATGGAGTTCACTAGAATAATTTTGTTGTTTAAAGATACAAATGTATAAATACTATAAAACAATGGTGTATGAAGTATAACATACTGATGTTACTAGTTTATGAGATATTTGTGTCACTTTATAATGTTTTGTTATAATCTTGTGATGTTTTAGTGTTGTCATGGTATAAAGTGTTATTGCTCAATTTTTTGTGAAGATTTCTAATCAGAGGAAACGTTTCAAATTAGAAAGTGAATTTGTTTGGGAATTTAATCATATGAAGACCATTGAATGATCTCTTATAATTTCATTGGTCCAAGTTCATTAGATGAACCATATATATCATTTATATATATTTACTTATATACAATTTCTATTGGATAGACATGTGTGAAGTTAGGTAATTAATTTGCAATAGGATGATCTGATGGAAGTCTCTAATTCATTAGATAAATGGTTTTGGTTGAAGTCATTAGAAAGATGTTTTTGTATGAATTTCCTTAGTTAGCAGTTTCTCTATGAAGTAAATAGTCAAAGAATGTAGATATAATTCATAAATTGCGGGAAGTGTTTAGTATAATACTTACGAGACATTCCTACAATGTTATGTATGAATACCAGATGAAGGTTCATCAGTCGGAAGTGTTCCTATGAAATTTTATCAGACATATAAGTGGTATAAAGTAATACCGATTTGACTAACTTTATGAAGAATTTGTAAAGGTATCAAGTATGAGGATGCTAATCAGATTGTTCAAAATTCTAATAATCACAGAGGAATATTTTGATTATTTTTGAGTTATAATATTGTTTGATGAAGTTTGTTACTACTAATTCATAAGAAGAGACAATACCTTTTTGGAGAATTGAATGAGGTTAAATTTTTTTATGTTTTTGAGTGGGTTTCTCAAAAGTTTTGAGTGGGAAGATTGAAATTATGGTTTTAAATTTCACCAAAATATTGGAGGTAATATTCTTGTTTAATTAAGTTTTTTGTGCCGAGGTGTATAGATAATTTGTGGTTATGAGGAGAAGTGATCCAAAATTAGAAATTAAATCAGAAAAATATTGAAATTGGTATCAGTATGATGATTACTAGATAATGTATCTCCATTATTTCATACTGGAAATATGGTGTTAAGAAGTGATCAGTTGAATAGGTAGAAAAGGAAATAGTCAGAAAGATATTCGATGCAATTTCATATCATGCAGTATTAGGAAGATATTGTATTGAGATGATCAGATAAAAATCATATTATATTTCTTGTTATTCTACAAGAAATCACTAAAATGAGTATTCAATATGGACACTGGATTAACCCATCAGATTAAATACCATTACACTGATAAAGGTTCTTGATTTATGTTATGAGAGAAAGTGAAGAATAAGAAGTACTTATAAGAAAATAAAGTGTGTATAAAGTTCAAGTAGCACATGGAAACATACTAAGGATTGTTGTTGAAGGTTTTTATAGTTGTTACAAAAAAAATTTTATATTATTTATATGTGTGAGGATCACATGTATTGTCAATTAAATCTAGTGTTATAAATGTGAAAGGATATTCCCCGCTGTTGTAAATACCCAAAGGATTGTTTTCTACTTATTTTTGTGATCTTGGATTATTTACAAACAATGCCAAGACTCTTATAAATTAGTGAAACTTTTTGATACCTATGTTCATGAGTTTATTATTATTTTTTGGTTTTTAGCATATTTATATCTCACTAATAGGTGGTGGGGATTTTTTCATAAGTAATAAAATATAAACCTAAAATATCATATATTCACTCCATCTACTACTTAGTGATCAAATAGATCATAATTATTTCTTTTAGTTTCAAGAAAAACCACAATAAAAAACATTTTCAAAAAACTAGAACATTGTAATGAAACTTGAAATATTGTATTTCCATCATTATACTAATAAAAAAATTATTTATACCAATGAGAAAAATATTCTTGGATATCAAAATACATGTTCTATTCAAAACCCCTTTTGAAAATAGCTAGAACATGTTGGGATCTAGAGGATAAGGATGATTGTATTTAGGTGTTTACTTTTATTATGAGTAAAGTTTATGAAGAAAATGAATTTTAAGAATAAAAGAAATCGCCTCATTTTTTTGGGGTGAATATCATGCTGACAATTGTATTCAAGAAAATAATAATCACAATGGTTGAGAAAGTCCATAATATTGAGAAGTTTTTTTCTCGATGAAAAGTATTATGAGAGTTACGTTGGGTCTAAACTAAAAGAATAGATCATAATGGGAAATATTCAAAGTGTGGATGACTATGAAATAAATGTGATAATGATTTTATAATATTAAAGTTCTCATAAATCATAAGTATTTTATAAAACTTATTATGAAATCTTGATGAATGAAGGGGAATTATACCAATCATATTTTATCTGATCATAATCATGTTAGTCTTATTCAGGATGAGAAAAAAAAGATGTTGATGAAAGATAGGGAAGTTACAATACTTTCCTTATCAAGTAAGCCGATGATGAAGATGATCTCAAATATATTCGAAGTAATAAAGGAATTAATGATATAAGCACAAGTTTGTGAAAAATGGAATTTTCTGAAGTCAAATATTCTAATACCAGTCCATTGGACTCGGTATACCATCATAATCATTAGAAGAATAATTGTTTAGGACCAATGAATGTAAAGAAAAAGAAAAATAATGTGGTGGCCAATGTGAAGAAGAAATTCAGATCTTAATAAATAATGTAGTCAACCATTTATAATAGGTTGAATTACTTTGTTCATCTTTTATATGGGTTAAGATAAGAGATGAAGAATAATCTATTGGTTTACATTTTTTTTCATCGTAAGGAGAAAAATCATTATCAAAATTAGAATTATAATTCAGATACCTTGAAGAAGATATAGAAGTACTAGAAAAGTGAAAGCTTATTTTTTTGAAGCATATGATTTGTTTTCATCAGTTAGTATAGAGCATATTAATGAATAAAATGTACCAGGAAATTAGAATAGTGTCTCTTTCTTCATATATGCAACTGGTATAGAGAATCATAATGAAAAAATTATACCGAGTGAATCAGAATGGGAAATTGGAATCAGATTGGTCTTTGAGAATAAAGTTTGAAGTGAGGTGAAGATTTTAGAATATTTTATTAGTATTTAGAAGAAATTATAGGAGTTGAATTTTTTTTACAAAAGTCATGATGCACTTGAAATTCTAGGAATCATAAAAATTAGGGAAATTTATTTGAGTGGGAAAGTTTTTAGGAAGCCCTCCCTAATCACATTTTGTGTGAGCATAATAGGTGAAAAGTACATTTTAGTTTTTTGGTTGATGTATTTTTCACAATAAGTAGAGTAAGGTGGAGTGCTGAATAAATTATAGAGAGAAGAAGAGGTTTTTGAATTATTTTTCTTGAAGAAATCATGCAAAAAAAGAGAAAGGAGAAGGTACAAGATTAAAATGCATTTAGTTGATCATCATATTTAACAGATTATCATATCTAGTTGGTTATCATATTGTCCATGATTATCATATTGGTATTTCCAGACTGATGAATAAAGTGTTCAGAATTTTCTCAACTATAATTTGATAGAGACATATTTTTTCCATATTAAGAAATCAGATTGGGAGAATCAGACCGGGTAATTAGACTAAGTATTATATCAAGTCCACGATGTTCTTACTAGCTTCTGGTTAATAAAGTGAAGACTTGTTTTGAAATTTTATATATTTTAAATTTAATAAAGAACCACTATAACATGTTTGTTACAAAAAAATTTGTATAAAATCATTTGTTCTAAAAGGAGACCACACACTATTGAATTTTTTATATAGTGCTACATGAGTGAAAGTGCATGTCCTTCTCGTTTTATTCCACACAAAAGGATTTTTTTTTCAAGTGAATTGTGTGGTATTGTATCTTTCCAAAACCATAACAAGGACGTAGCTATTATTATTGAATAGAGAAACTTATAAATTATTGTATTCCTATAGGTATGTGTTTGAATTGTTTTCATTAGGGAAATAAACATTTAACCAGAGTAGAAGGTTGTTTATTAAGTAAGGAAACTTAAAAGAAAAAGATATCACTGATTCAACCCTCCCCTTCTCAGTGATATAATTATCTTGATTGCTCACTTTCAACTGGTATTAGAGTTTAAGTTTTCTATTTTTTATTTAATAAATATTTAAAGAGAACTTGATGATAATATGAATTGTGTGAACAATAAATGTATCCCAGTTTTTGATGGTAAGAAATATCATATCTGGAAAGATATAATGCTTCTTTTCCTTATGTCAACTGGATGTGATGTTCTTGAAGCTGCACCATATGGTTTTTCTCCCATTGATGATAAATTTAATCTTATATTTGTTGATAAAAAGAATGTTTAGAATGATGGAAGGGACAGGAACTCTTTACTATCATCACTTTTTGAAAGTAATTTTTTAAGGGTGAAAGGTGTTACCACAACCAAAGGTATATGAGATAAGTGTAAAAACATAAATGAAGGAAATAAAAAACTAAATAAGGTGAAATTAAAAATTTGTAGGCTGAAGTATGAAGATTTAAAAATAAGCGATTATAAATCTATTAGTGAATTCTTTATGAGGTTAAATGACATTATCATCACTATCAGATGTCTTGGTGAAAATTTATATGATTTTAAATTTTTTGAAAAAATCAAGAGAATCCTTCTCGACAAGTTTTATGCCAAAGTTTCTTCAATAGAATATAGAGATCCTACAACATCATCTATGGATGTTTTACATACCACTCTCAAAACTTATGAAATGAGCTGGGAGAAATCTATGAAAAGTAAAACAAAAGTTGATAGAGAAATGTATTTCATGGATTCTGAGAAATAGAATCCAAAGAAGATTCTTATTGAATAAGAATATGGTGATTCTGATTCTAAAAATTAGGTATTTAAAAATATTGAAAATATATTATCCTCTTTTTCTAAAAGTGTGAGAAGAGTTATATGTAAATACAATGGGAAAATTTCCTTTAAATGTTTTGAATGTGGATATGTTTTTCACTTTGTGGATAATTTTCCTTGAATAAAGAAAGAATAGGATAATGATGAAAAATAAATAAGGCCAAGAAAATTTTATATAAAATGGGGGGATATAGATAAATATTTTTCTAAAGGAAAAGATAAAAAAATATTCAAATCCAAAAGAAGTTTCTTATCTAGAGACAAAGAAGAAGAAGGAAGTGATGGTGAATATGAAAAATATTTTGAGTATGTTGCGAAGAATATATTTATTTCTATAGGGAAAAATGAAAAATTATAAAGTAGTAGTTCTAAATAAGAAGAAACTCTATTAGAATATCATCTCAAAGAAGAATTGAAATAATGCCCCAGAAAGATTAAAAGGAAAGATAAATAAATTTGGAATTTGAAAAATTAATGTTCTTCAATAAACTATAAAGAATAATTTCCTGAAGGGAAGGTCAATCTAGTGAAATAAATTGATTATTTGAATAAGTATCTTGAGGAAGAAAATAATTTTAATGAACATCTAGAATTGAAACTAAAGGAAAAATAAGAATATTTAAAACTTTTCCAACTGAAAGTTTATAAAGTTTAAAAGAAAAGTAAAAGTTCTAAAAATTCTATCTATGAATTTGGTGAAAGTTCCCATATGTATAAACCTAATAAGGATAAAAAAAGTTACCATTAAAAGTTTATAATAAATATGTATGTTTTTCTGAAAAAAATAATGCTGTGAAAGTTCTGTATGTGGTCAAGAGAAACAAAGTTGGGAACTCATAAGTTTTTTAAAACCCTAAGTTTGAATTTTTTTTCAATCATTATGAAAATAAAAACGTTTCTGTTACTTTTTATTTTGATAAGGATGAAAATAAAAAGAATATTATGATTGATGAAATAAACTTTGGTGGTTCCAATAATAAAGATAATAATGTTGCTGAGAAATGTATTCATAACTCTGGTCTGTATGGAAGTTTCAGAAGAAAATATTCTTTCTATGGATACTTCTGGTATTGTTGTGGATTCATACATATGGAAAATATGTGTTGGTTTATCCATAAACAATTCTATTATTCCACAATTTATATAAGGAAAAGTTTTTTGGGGAGTCAATCCTCTCAAAAGAAGAAGTCTGAGAAGGAAGACTTAGAGAAATCTGAGAAGGTTTGTGTGAGAATTGAAAATAGGTTCCAATCCCTAGAAACTATTTTTTAAATATGTAAATAATCTTTATATCTTTCTAATTTTTGTATTTTATTATTATTTCTAGAACAAATTTTTCTTAATAATTCTCAAAATCCATAAGTGAAGAAAGAAAAGAAAGTAGAAAAGGATCTTATTGTTGAAAGTGTTTTGAAAGCTATAAAAAGAGAAAGATCATGGATTCTTGATATTGGGTGTTCTTTTCATATGAAAAGAGATTTAATGTTATTGAATAATCTATAGGATTTCAAACAAGTAACGGTAATATTTGGAAATAATGAATCTTTGAGAATAAAATGTGTTGGTTCATCTGTCATTGGGAAAGAAAAAATGAAATCCAAGAAATATTTATACGTTTATGGGATGAAACACAAACTACTGAGTGGTTAATAACTTTGTGACGAGGGAATAAAAGTTATCTTCAAAAAATATGGGTTTGTTTTGAAAAGTGAGGAATATAGAAAGATAGTTATAAGAGGTTAACGTACAAAAGAAAACTTGTTTCAAGTTGGTGAAAAAAAAACTCTTTTCACATGAGTATAGTGGATGAGAACCTATTATAGAATAAAATGTTGGGACACATGTGTCATAGATTTATTATTAAGTTATCAAAGTGAGATAGTGTCTGTGATATTCTTAATTTTCCAAGAATATGAGATTGGGGTTGCACTATTTTTTAGAAAAGGAAGATTAAAAATTGTATGCATAATAATGATGAGATTTGTTCAAAACAAACCAAGGGACTTATTTATTTTGATATTTGTGGGACAATGAGAAAACAATAAACTAATGGAGATAAGAACTTCATCAATTTAATTTATGACTTTACTCACATTACTTAATCAAGACAATTTAAAAATCTTTAAAATTTTTAGGAGGAAATTTGAGAAGGAATGTGAGTATTCATTGAAGAAGTTAAGAAATGATAATGGTGTTGATTATAAGAATGAAATTTTTTAAAGTTATATTTAGAAGCATGGAATTAGTCATGAATATATTTCGTCATACAATCCTCAACAAAAATGGAGTTGTTGAACGGAAGAATAGAAGTTTGGTGGAAATGGGGATAACTATGTTGGTTAAACATGATCTTTCTCATTACTATTGGAGGCAATCCATGAGTACTTTTGTATATATTCCAAACCAATTTTTAAATTAGAAAAACTCACATATTACTCCATGTGGAATTTTTTTTGATGAAACACCAGGTTTTAAGAACTTAAGAGTTTTTAGGAGTCCATGCATTATAAAGAAGAAAGTTGGAAATATTGGAAAGATTGGGAAGAAAGGTGATTATGGAATCTTTCTTGGATATGCTCTAGAAGGAATAGGATATAGATGTTTCAAAAATAAATAGGAATAATTTTTGATTTTGTTTATTTGAATGTTATTTGAAAACAAGATAAGGATAAACAGACTCATGCAGATAAGGAAGTTGACCATGATAAGAAACGTTTTGTTAACAATTATGATAAGGATATATACAATTGTAATCCTAGTCAAGAAGAATAAGAATCAGACTCAACTATTTCCATTAATGAGCAAGAATCTTGAAAATATCATCCTTAGATGAGGAAGTATATGGAAGCTCAAAATAATATTGGTGATCAGCATCGAAGGGTTCAAAAAAGAATAACAAAAAAAATTCTATTACACATACTTCTTTGTATTTACAAGTCAAGATGAAGGATTTGAAAGAAGATTTTGAGTATCCGAGGCCATGAATAAAGAGTTGTATCAAATAAAAAATAATGGTATATGATAACTCATACCTAATCCAGATAACAAAAATTTTATTAGTACAAAGTGGGTTTTCCGGAATATGTTGAATGAAGAAAGTGAAGTGATAAGAAACAAGGTGAGATTAGTGTGAAAAGGTTACTCACAAATTGAAGGCGTTGATTTTGATGAAACTTTTTCTCTGATGGAAAGGTTTAAAACAATCAAAATTTATCTTGCTATTTATGCACAACGATTGTATAAATTTTTTCAAATGGATATAAAGTTCTAATTTAGGAATGGGGATCTTGTGTATGAAGTTTACGTTGAACAAACATGTGGATTTTTTATTAAAAAAAATATAATTTATGTATTTATATTGAATAAATCCTTGTATGGGTTGAAAAAGGTTCTGATGTTATGGTATTCTAAATTTGATACTTGATTATGGAAAACGTGTTTTAAGAAACAAAGAGTTGATAGAAATATTTACATCAAAGAAATTCAAGAGTATTCTCTCATCGTAAATTTTTATGATGATGAAATTATCTTTGTTGGGGATGGAGAAATATATTTTTAATGATTTAATTAAGAAATTAAAAAGTTGTTTGAGATTTCCATATTGGGGAAAATTAAAAACATTCTTGGGTTAAAAATTTTACAAAATAAGAGACACATTTTTCTTTATCAATAAAAGTACGATAAGGAACTTCTTAAGAAGTTTGGTATAGAAAAATTAAATTTTTTTCCACACTAATTTTAGTGGGAACAATGTTTTCTTAATATGAATATGTTATGGAATTTTATCAGAAAGTATTTCATAAGCTGATTAGAAGTTTGTTATATTTTACCGCCTCAATACCTAACATTGTTTATGTTGTTAAATTATATAAAATATTTCAAAGTTATCATAATTCATCACATTTAATTGCTAGAAAAATTGTTATTAGATACATTAAAGGTGAAAAAAATTTCAGAATCAGGTATGATAGCTCATAAAGTATGGATTTGTTTGGGTATTTAGATGCTGATTAGGAAAGGATATTGATGATAGAAGATCCACATCAGGTAGAATTTTCTTTTTGGGTAAAAGTTATTTTAATTGAAATTTGAAGTAATAAAATTCAGTAAATCTCAATATAGTTGGATATGAGTATGTTTATACTACTCAAGCTTCTTCCCAACTTATGTGTATAAATAGTTACTTAGAATATTAACTTATTGATGTGAAATTACACTTTCTTTTAAGTTGGGATAATCAAAGTGAAATCAATATCACTAGAAATTTGGTACAAAATTATCATTTAAAACAAATTGATATCAAATATCATTTCATCAAATAGCATGTGGGAAAGAATGAGTTGAAGTTGGAGTATGTTCCTACATCATAATAAGTTGCTGAAATTTTCACAAAAACTTTACTGAAGCATTATTTTTATAAATTGAGGTTTAAAATAGGCATCTAACCTCTTTCTCATCAAGGTTGAGGTGTGTTTATTTGTTATCTATCTCATTTTACCTTTAGATAATATTGTAAAGGGGGATAATTTTTTCATAAATCTATCATTATGGGAGCATGTAAATAGGGCGAGTTGTGGGTAAGCTGTGAATGCAATGTTTTATATGTGTAAACAATTATAACTATTTGATGGAGTGGTTATATAGAACAAAATTTTTATATTACAGGGAATTTGAAGAAGTGGAGAATGATAAGGAAGAAAGTTTTGAAGAAAAGTTGAAGAGGTTTCATGATCACTTATTTTGGAAAATATGTTTTTTCTATCAATAATTCTTGTTTCTTACAATGAGCTAGCTTACATAGGTTTAAAATTATTGATAATTAATCCATATATTGAGGTTACAAAGTTCAATGATTTATGAATCCTGGTTAAAAAAAATTAAAATGGGGAGGTTGTTGGGGCCAAGATGATAAAGATGATCATATTCAGGTGTTGTCTTTTGTTGTCAAAAAATTTTAAGAAGAAAAGGAATTATTAGAAGAAAATAAATCACCTCACTTTTTTTCGTGAAAATCGGATTGGCCATCGTATTCTAGAAAATTGGACTCACAATGCTTGATAAATTCCATCATATTGAGAAGTTATTTTCTGGATGAAAAGGATCACCAGGTTCCCCCCATGTTTGGATAGGAAGAAGAGATTGTAATGGGAAATAATCGAAGTCTGCATGCCTATAATATTAATGTGGCAATGCGTTTATGATCTTAGAGTTCTCATAAATCATAAGTAATTTGTAAAACATATGATGCATGATTTATTAAGGAAATGGGATTATGAAAATCTTATTCAATATGATCATAATCAAGTCAATCATATTCAGGCTAATAAGGAAAGAAATATGTTGATAAAATGTATAGAAGTAACAGTAATTTCCTTGGTAAGTTAGATAATGATAAAGCTGATATCAAATGTATTCAAAGTCCTGAAGGAATTCATGATACAAGAACAAGTTTGTTAGTGAAAGAAGTTTCTTATGTCGAAGTTGCTAGTAATAGTCCATCAGACTCGATATTCCATTGTAATCATAATAAGAATAATTGTTTGGGACCATTGAATGCAAAGAAAAAGAAAATAATGTGGTGACCAATGTGAAGAAGAAATTAAGATCATAAACAATAATATAGTCAACCATCTACAATTGGTTCAATTAATTTTTTTTTCATTCAAATGGTTCAATAGAACAGATGAATAAGAATATATTGATTTACATTTTTCTTCATCATAATGAGGAAAATCATAATCATAATTGGAATCAAACTTCAGAGATCTTTAAGGATATAAAAAATTTATATTAAAGGGGAATCTTTAATTTTAAAGAAGATTTTTTGTTTTCCCTAGTTAGTACATATCATCATAATGAGGAAAACATATCGGGAAATCAGAATAGTGTCTATTATTTCATATATGAAACTCATAAAGAGAATTGTAATAAAGAAATTATACTGAGTGAATCGTATTGGGAAATTAGAATCAGACTAGTGTTTGTGAAGAAATTCATAAGAGAGGATATGTTTTTAGAATATTCGAGAAGGATCGAGAAGAAATTATAAGAGTTGAGAAATGTTGATAAAAGCTAATATATACTTGAAATTCAAGGAAACATGAAAATTCAAGTAATTTTCTTAATCAGGAAAGTTTAAAGGAATCCCACCCAAACCACATTTGGGGTGAATATAAATGGTGAAAAGTAAATTGTACTTTATTGACTAAAGTACAGTTCATGGGAAGTAGAGAGAAGGTGAAGCACTGAAGAAATTCTAGAGAGAAAAAGAGATTAACAGATATTTTTTTCTTAAAGAAACCATACCGAACATAAGATAAAGGAAAACATACAAGATTTCAATGTATTATGCTGATCATTATATTCATCTAATTATTGTATTCATCCAATTATCACATTGGGACAGATTATCATATTATGATTTCTGGATTAAAGAATAATGTGTTCATAATTTCCTAAACTTTATTCTGATAGAGACCTATATTTTTTAGTATTGTGCATTTATACTGGGAGAACCGGACAGGGAAATCAGACTATGTTTTATATAAAGTTCAAAAAGTTATTACCCACTTCTGTGTAAGAAAGTGAAGAATTGTTTTGGAAGTTTATATTTTTGAATGTTGATAAAGAAGCACCATACCATTTTTATTTCAAAGACTATGTGTTACATCATTTGTTATAGAAGGATCACACAAACTATTAAATTGTTTACATATTTCTACATAAGTGAAAGTGCATATCATACTAATTTTATTCCAAATAAAAGGATTTTTTTCTATTGGATTGTGTGGAATTGGATCATTTACAAACCATATAAGGGAATGACTATTATTATTTAATATTTAACCTTGTAAATACTTACGTTCCTATAGATGTGTGTTTGATTTTTTTTCAGTAGGTAAATAAATATTTAATAGTAGGTGAAGGTTGTTTCTTATGTGAAGAAATATAAAAGAAAAAGATATCACTTATTCACCCATATTTGTGAAACAATTATCCTGACTGGGCACTTACAAAACAAAGGGAATGATATTTTTTCATTAAATAAAAAAATGAAATATTTTAAAGGAATATAAATATTAAATAACAATTATGGTGGTAGGAAAAACTATTTATGTAGTATGTGTTAAAATAAAACACTCCCTTTTCTTTTTTTCAAAATGTTTCATATAATATACATAAAATGATTAATTTTGAAAACCATTGCATGAAAGTTAAAAGTTGCCTCAAATTTATTGTATAATTCATTTATGTCCATATAAATAATATCACAAAATAATATGGAAATGGAATAAAAATATTTATACGATTAATCTGCAAAATATTTATAAAGTGATTTTGAAGGTAAAGTGTCCCTTACCAAGATTCTGACATGTCACATTCATTATTTATCTTTCTGAATAATAAACTTATATTAATTATTTACTTTGTTAATGACCTTTTCCATATTCTTTATTTATTTTATGTAACTTTTATTCATGTTATACTTAATTACCTAATTGATTGAATTTATTTCAAACATTTTTTGCATGTTTGGTTTATAATTTCAAATTGACTATGGTAGGATGAATTTGGTAACATGGTTCATGGATATATCATTTATAGAATCCTAATCATGTTATAATTGTTATTAATATATATATATATCATACTTTTAAAATAATATATATAATATGGTTATGAAAAAAAATTACATTATAATCATGGAGATGGTAGGTTGTATGCACTCATTGGTAGCGTTTCCATTTTTCAAAAAACATGAGGTAAATGAGGTAAATATAATATATATTTATATAATGATAATTCTATGATAAATATTATAGTATCTATTTATATACATTTATATATACTATTAATGTGAGGCTGTGATTAAAAATGAATCATATCGGATCATAGTGGTGGTAATCTACACATTCGTATGAACAATGTTATCATTTTTTAATGGAGGGAATGGTAAGAAAATAGATGAAATATTATATTTCCAAAGTGATAATTATTTCATGAATATATTTTATATACTTTAAATTTACCATTATATCCATCCATGATATGTAGTGATGGAAAATGAATTACATCAGTTCGCAAGGCGATAGTCCAATACACACACAAAATATTGTTTCATTACCCATTAGATGAAGGAGGAGATGAATTAAAGATAATAAATCAATATAATAAAATCTTAGTATTTTTTATATAATGATGTTATTATATCACAATGTTTATAAATTTTTTATGGAGACATAAAAAGAAATAAAACTAAAACCTTAAGTTAAAAGCTATACCACTTCTTCGAATAACCTCCTTTTCATTACACCTTAAGACCTTTAAGGTTATTATTATGCCAAAAATGATATCTACGGGACTTAGGGAGGTATTTTAGTATGTTATTTGGGAAGGTATTATCCAAAAATAATTTCTTCTGTTTTGTGGAGAGGAGAGGATAGGAGTATATTCTAATTAGTGAGGGGAGGTGCGACCCGAAAATTTTTTAATGTATTGGATTAATATAAATTAATTTTCATATGTATATAGAGATAAATTGATATATTTATAACGTAGGATTATTATTATTTATAATAATATCATTTAATAAAATTTAGATAGATTTTTCTGATGTTATAACATATATCCCTTAGTTTTAACATCTCACTAACCCTTTTAATGATTACCATTTAAACAATTATTTTAACCCATTACAGGTCAATAAATTTACAATAAAATGAAGATTAACACAAAATTAGAAAATGGTTGTTATTATATAAAATATACCATTACCTTTACCAAGTATAAGAATTTTATGAATTTTAAATCATTTAATAAAACATTATTTAACAAAAAAAACTAATTATATATATTTTAATAGTTATTTATATATCTTGATATTAATGTCATCAATACAGTAATTTATTTGAAAAATAAACCTTTACCATGATAATTATAAATTATTATTGACCAAAAGTTTGTCTTGAAATGATAATCAATTCAAAACATATTAAATTATATGTTTTAAGATCATTTACTTTTATTTTTATACTGCTTTCAAAAACATTATTACCGCATTGTGTAAAAATTTAAGGTAATTATACAACCAATAAAAATTTATAAAAATAAAAAAATTAAAATACCAAAATTATTTTCAAAATTATACTTTTATAGTTTTTCATAACATCTTTTTATCCCTATGTGAACTCATAAGAGAAATTAAGAGCAAATGAGTGACATTTTGGAATTTTCCTTTACTATATCATATAAATTTTAATCTTAATTACCCAATTTACTCTTATTGAGGTGATAAATATTTACAATAGTTAGTATTCATGATGAGATTAAATAAAAGGGAAATATTTACCAAAATTTTACCTCCTGATTCAAAATATAGAATCCATATTTCATGATTCAATTTCTATTTGTCGTAGAAATTAATTTTATATTAAAAAGTAAAATGAAATAAAAAACAATTTTTTGGAATTTTTTTTGTTCATCCCCAAAATAAACATATACCAAAATCAGTTTTAATGATGATTAATCTGTGATTAATTATATTATATATAATTTAATATGGATTATGTATATTAATATAAAATTTTAATCATAATATATATCTTTGATGAAAATAAATGATTGTTTTAAAAAATTATTTATTTTCAATATTCATTGAAAAATTATTTTGTTTAGAAAAATCCAAAAATTTAACCCTAAGTAAATTTTGATTTGATAATTTTAAAAAATAAAACATTTTTTAATAAATAAAATATATTAAAGTGGTATAAATAAATTAAAATGTTTTCTTTCTATAAGAAATAAAAATTGGTTTTGAAGAAAACATATTTTTGGCTGGAAAATGACTATACTGAAATTGAAGTACTTATATATTATGAATTAATAAATGAATTTTCATTATGTAAAACCATAATAAATATTTTTCATAATAAGGTTATTAGTATTTATACATTAAAATTTAACATCTAGGTTATAACAATCACATTTAAATAATATTATTTTTATAATATATTGGAATCACTTAAGGCTTGATGTTGCGTGCTATGAAAGGTATCGAGTAAAGTGTTATTTTATAATATTGGGGTGTTAAATTCTTCAGTCATTAAAGAAATTTATTCCTCTGATTTTTTTTCTCATGCTATATATAAATAGTTTAAAACATATTCTTGATAAATTCTATGGGTTGGGAGAAAAAACATATGATTATGGAAGTAAAACCATTTTAATATTTAAAAATTACTTTGTTGAAATACCGCATCATATAATGGGTTAATAAAACTTATTTTTTTAAATTATTGTAAGGAAAATATTAAATCACCTTAAATTACACATAATCATGTTTTAAAATAAGGAAATAATTGGGAAAAAGTGAAAATATGGACAAGTAGGAGAAAATTAATGTCCAAATAATGATAGAGAGTGATATAGAATGAAATAACAAGAAATTTAATGAAAAAAAACTATTAGTTAGTTGGAGATAAATAAGTCGACATATTCAATGGAAATGATAGTAATTGTAAAAAAAATTATTTCAAGTTTATTTTACATGATTTAATGGATTATTATACCACCAAGATGGAGAACAAGATAAAATATAATAACTAGATATATTTCTATAAAAAATAACAATTTCTTCATTTGTTTTTTCTTTGAGAAGTTTTTTCAAACTCTATATTATCTCTTAATCTATAAAAATAATATTCAAGATGATTGTTTTTCATGATTAAAGAACTAAAATTAACTTATAATAGATCATATGATCCAAAATGGATAATAAGTTACTCCTAATATATTTATAAATTATCCATACCCAAAATGGTTTGATCAAGGTAATATAACATGAAACAAAATTAAATAAGACATTAATCTTAGTAGACTAAAAAATAACACCCAAATTTAAATGTTAAAAATTCCATAAATAATTAACCTCAAAACACTTCAAAATGTTCCCAACAAAGTTCAATTCCCAAAAAACAATAGTATTTTATCACAAAATTTTCCAAGACAAAAAATCATTTATCTCCAAATAAAATCAATCACTCATAAATTTAGATATCAAAAATGTATATAACTTAATCTTATATACTCCAAAATATATTAATTTTTTTACAAAATAATGTCACAACCAAATCAAATATGATTCCCAAAGATAATTTAACCATTATTCTTAAAATATTATCCCACATTAGATTATTTTCCATTTTCCCAAATCATATAATATTCCCAATATAGTGAAATTATTTAAAAATAATTTTAATCATATATTCACCAAATAAAAATTCACTTCCATGGTTAACTATACAATAAATTATATTTCCTCAGAATGTAATAACCATTTATTCCCAATTAAGTATAATTACATCAACATCAAATACCATCTTATCCTGAATGGTTATTAATACCTTTAAACTTATTTCCATATAATATAAAATCATTTTTATCATATAAAATTCTCACTAAAAGAGTCCCTAAACCCAAGGGTTGTATTATGATATATGTCTCCCAAAATATTCTTAATAATCTTTAAATCACATCACATTAAAACTAAAAAATGTTTTATAATACTTTAAACTTATGATCATCTTTAAACATATAAACCAATGATGGAAAAAATATCTCTTAATTTAACCTCACATTAAAGCATCATAATCTCTAATGTTATCTCAAACAAGCCCTGATACCAGCTATAAGGACCTAGCCAAAAAATATGTAAATTGAATTTTTAGACAATAATTCATTTTATTGCATTCTTTAATACCTTTTAGGTTTTTATTATTTGATAATTTTTTCATCAAAATTAAATAATATAATATTAAATCACAAGGTGAACACTTCAACTAAGTATCAATTTTTCCCATAATATAAAACTTTTAAGACAAACAATGTTTTATTTTCAATATATTTCTTCAAAATTTTCTTTTTGACCTAATTCATATCACAAATCATCCTTAATACCCAGTGATTTTTTTTTGAAGATTTGGTTAATAATATAATCTCAATAATGGACAGATAAAAAGAATGAAAGAAACATGTTAGTCCATGAATTAAAATTACCAATATTTTCTTTTATCATAATAAAATTTGCACTAAAAACAATAATTTTCTTAACAAAGAAAAAAAATTATCTATAAAAAAATTTTAATAAAAAATTTAATATGAAATCTTAATGAAAAGTTAAAAATCAAAAATGTTTTGTTAAAATCAATAAAAATCATAAAAAATTTCTAAATTTATATGTTTTAACCTCTAGAAGTATATTAAACTTTACTTAAAAAATTAAACTAATTATGTTACCTTTTATTATAATAATATTTCCATAAAAACCCATTTAAAGTATATATAAATAATGTAGGTAAATGAGGAAATTATTTTCATATCTTTCTGACAAATGGAATAACCCACCGAGTAAAGTCTAATGATCTCTTAGGAATAACACTTTAAAACTCTCATTTCCATCACATACTCATAATTTTTTTCCACCCAAAAGGAAACCTTTTATAGATATCAAAATATCCAATCCATTTAAAAATATTTTAATACACCTAAAAGTTAGGTTAGGAGTATTTTTATTTGAAAATAAAATGAAATCATATAATGGTTTACAAACATAAATATATGTTCATGGTGGTGGGAAAACCATTAATTTAATATATGTTAAAATAGAAAAATCATTTTTTCTTTTTATATAAACCTTCTACATTGAATACATAAAAATATTACTGATGATTACCATTGAAAGAAAGGAAAAAGGTATATATAATTTCATTTATAATTAATTTATTTTCATATAAATACATTCATCAATGAATATATAAATGAAAGAAAAATAGTTATTGAATAAATCTTTAAAACATTTAATACAAGGTTTTTAAGGTAAAAGGTCCCTTACCTAAAGTTTGACTTGTCACGTACATTATTTTTCTTCTTAGATAATATAATTATATCTAATTTTTTACTTTCATAAAAACCTTTTCAAGTTCATTATTCCGCTTTTTCCCTTATATCCATGTTATAATTAATTACTTAATCGATTAAGTTTACTTCAAATATTTTTAGAATGATTGGTTTGTAAGTCTATAATTAATTCATTAGGATGACATTGGTCAAATAGATTTTGTTAATATCATTTAAAAATATTAATAATTATATAATCATATTATTTATACAATAATTATATTTTTATAATTTACTATGTAATATGGTTATGAAAAATGCATTATGTTACAATCACAGAGACTGTATGTCATATGTACACATGAATAATGTTTTCATTTTTCAACGATCATGGGGTAAAGAAGGTAAGTATCATTAAATAATTCCAAAATTATTATTATATAATAAATTTCATATTTTATTTTTAAATAAACTTATATATTCAATCCACATTAGGTGGTGAAAAAAAGAATCATATCGGTTTGTGGCGGTGGTAATGCACATATATAAATGAACAATGTTATAATTTTTAAATGGATGAAATGGTGATAAAATATATAATGAAATATCTATACATAATGATAATTATTTATTTTATATCATATATATACTTTAAATCCATAATTATAACTATAAAGGTAGAGATGGAAAATGAATTACCTCAGTTCATGAGGTGATAGTCCACCGTACACACAAATGATGGTTTCATTTCTAATTAGATGAAGAATGTGATAGACTAAAGTTAATAAATTAAGATAATATAATTTAATTGTATTAAATATATGGATTTTATTATATTACAATGGTTATAAGTTTTTAAATATGTATAATAAGAAATAAAACAAAATTATTCAATTAAAAGTTATACATCTTCTCTAGACAACCTCACTTGCTTTATAACTTAAAACCAGTAAGGTTGGTATTATGAACAAAATTATACCTCTTGGGAATGGGAATGGATGATAAAAATTTAATTTCGATGGTATTGTACAAAAAAATGGCTCAAAAAATGTGTATAAAAGAAGGGAGGGTGTGTCCTTTTATACATGATGGGAGTGGCACCCTTTAAATTTCTTAAAGAAATAAATTAATATTCGTATTTATGTGGATCCAAATTGAAATATTTTTAATATTGGGTGACTATGAGTAAAAATAATATCATGCAATAAAATTTAGTCAATTTTAGGTGATGTTTTTTACCCTTATCCCTTAGTTTTATCATTTCATTAACCCTTTTAATGATTACCGCAATAAAAATGTTTTTTAATATTTCCGAGAAAAAAAATTAAAAAAATGAAAAGTAACCCATAAAGGGATGATGTATTATAATATATATCATATAACATTAACATTTCCAATGATAATGATTTTCTTAATTGTAAATAAGTTAATAAAATATTATTTAACATAACACCCCATTAATAACAATTAAGAAGTATTCAATTTTTTTTGTCATTAAATACATCGATAAAGGTATTGAATTTGATTATAAACCTTTTAACCATAAATTATACATTATTAATGACCATAATTTTATTGTTACACTATATGTCAATTTCCCTTAGAATTCGTTTTCTCGGTGGTTGATTGCATGGGGTTGAGTTGTGTGAAATCATTAACATAGGGTTTACTATTTTCAAATAGTCTCAAACTGGCATATCCATGAAATTGAAAACACCTAATGGTTCTACATTCAATGGTACCTTCTCTATAAAGGCAGGTGCTCGTTAGGGATTTTGTCCAACGATTCTAAAGAAATAACATTGTTCAAAAGGATGGGAGGTCGTGCTCATCGCACGTTTTTGAGGGGAATTATTGCCTATTACGGGAATCTCTAATAGATTTAAGAAATGTTCATAAATCCTTTATTTATTCCAAAGTATGATGTTAGTCAACCTTGAATTAAAAGTAAATTATTAGCATGTTTGTAACTTAGAATCATATGTATGTATCTGATATTCTTCATCAATATAGATATCTGTATGTATCTGAAGTTCATCGTTGATGGTATCCTCTTGTGTACTACTTATATATTCATTGATCATTATTATGACGATGCTGGTTTCTTAGCCACAATATGGAACACTCTCGAGTGTATCATCTTCTAGAGAGGAAAAATTTGTTATGATGTTGGGATCGGACCCATGAAATGGGATTTCCACCTATCCTCACAAGAGGGATCAGAACCCATGTTGTTCGGGTTCAATTAATGAGACACATCATGCCTTTTAAGGTCATGTGATAAGGACCTAACAATACAATTTAATTTCATGTGGCATTGAAGTCTAGGAAAAGGGTTCCTAGTCAATGTATGGTGTGGGACTTATGCTGAAGCATCCTAAGGAACCTGGAATGCATGTGAATTTCCAAGTTGAATTGGCACCTATTGGGAATGTGGCCGAAGGAGAACACTTTTGATTTTGGGTGTTGGTTTTGCACCTCATGGAGGATTCCTACATATCCCATTGACAGGAATCAAATCCCAAATAGTTCACTTTTTAATACCTATGCCTATGGAGGCCCTCTAAGGTTTATATCACTGGGAGGTATATCCCTATGAGAGGATTAAGTTGGGGATTACTTATAGAAAGTATTCCCTAGTAAAGGGACCATGAGGTATTCCCCTACTCATGGTGAATTGGGGGATTAATTTGGGGATAACTCTTGAGGAGGATGCACATATTAAGGGAATCATGATTGTGGCTTACTCCCAATGTGAATTCCCATTGATCTTGGGCCTTATGTAGTCATTCTACATATCCTAGTTATAGTAGGAATCAGAGTTATCATAGTTTAATTGATTTACTAGATCGTGAAGACTTCATGATCACCATTAATGTCTAAGACCATGTGATTCATGATCAGTGTGAGAAATAAGAGGAAGAGGATGATACAAGATACCAAATAATCTGCTTTTTTTCGTAGGTGGACATGGAGAAAAATCCAAAATGGAGAGGGATGGGGTGTTGATTAGACACTGAAAGTGGCTAATATTAATTATTAATATCTTAATATTTATGTGTTCTAAAGTCCATAAACATAATTTTTATTGGATTATAGAAATAGAACTTCATTTCACATCTTAACTGCAAATCATGATTAAAATGAAAATCAGGGCCCAATCATTCATCTGTTTGTGGAGAAAATTACATTAATTTTATGAATTTGATATTTTGGGATATGATTGATCAATTTGTTTGGAATATTTTATCTTTTATTATTGATGGAGTAATCTTAATAGATGATGGATATTTTTCAGCATGAATGCATAAATTTTGCGGACAAAGCATAATGGGCCTAAGGCCCATCTAATAGAAGTGGGCCCCACAAACCAAGCCTAATGAAGCTCAAATTTTTACAGAAGAAATAGAAAAATATGGGTATCATTTTATTCAACTGTGTCTGGAGCTAATTATGAAGTTTTCATGGAGATATATGGATCCGAAATTTACATTTAAATGGTGAGACTGATATGAATGCCCATAAATGCTTCCCACCATTTCAGGCGTAACTTTCAAACGGATGCACCAAATGACTGAAAATTTGGACATATGATAGAAGACACAAGGACGTATATATTTTTCTTCTACAAATGCTGATGATTTAGTCATATTTAATGTCAAATTCAAACGTCCAAAAGGAGGATAAATCTGGAAAGTTTTCTGGGTCAACTTCGAAACGTCAAATTCCCTTGATTTTTCACCCTCCTTTTAACTCTCCCAATTAATAGGGATGTAATGTATTGTTGTGGGGTGTCTCTAAGGCTCCTAATATGCCTATATTAGGAGCTATTAGTGAAGGGAATTATCATATAATATTTTTCTCTCAATCTGAGGTTTTCTTTCATCCATTGTATTTCTTTCAATTGTAATTTCCTGCTTTCAATTTGTAATCACATCATCAAGTTCTCCCATGTATGTTTTTCATTCACGCATAGGATTTTAGCAAAATTTATTCTTCTTCTTCACTTATTCTTTTTATTTTCTTCAGACTTTTATACTGTTGAATCAAAGTGTGAATTCAATCACACAACTGTGGAGTGTTCATTTTTATTAATGTTTTTCTTCTTCAATCCCACTGTAGTAGCACAGGTACTGTAGCATTACTATTCACAGAATGGTCCTTGGGCCAAAAAATGGGCCTATGGGCCATGTAATGAGATAAATGCCCACTGGTCCTTTGGGATGTGTAATGGGTCTTCCTCTACCCAGTTAAAGAGGTCTTTGATTTGCTTTAATAATAAATTAGGCTTCGACCCCAACCTTAAAAAAAAGATTTCCATTCGATGAGTTATGTTCTTCTTCGTCTTTTCCAAGTTTAACGATGACACATTCATAGTGCTATTACGATCCAATTCTTTTGATTGATCATGAAATTGATACTATAAGTTCATTTGTGATTAGCCTTGTAAGTGTTTAAGAACTAAATTGGTGAATGAGGTTGTGGAATTATCTCGTTTTGTGGATTCTTCTTGTATTAGGTATCTCAAACCTTTTAAGAAAAAAAATGCATCCAATCCACCATAAGAAACAACCTAGGTTGAATTGATTGGATAACTAATTATTTAATTTAAATAAAAATTAAAAAAGGAAAATTTACTTGATCTAAATCAATTAATTAATATGGGTTGATCCTAGGTTGTTGCTTTTGCTGGATTGGATGCATTTCTTTCTTAGAAGGTTTGAGATCACTAATTCAAGATGAATCTACAAAATGAGATAATTCCACAACTACATTCACCAATTTTGTTCTTACAAAATTACAAGGCTAATCACCAATGCACTTATAGGATCAATTTCATGATCATTCCAAGTAATTGGATCGTACTAGCACTCGGAATGTGTTGTCGTTAAACTTGGAAAAGACAAAGAAGAACATAACTCATCGAATGGAAATATTAAAATAACAAACAAATTTAAAAATTAAAATAGAATCCAATCCATCTCATGCAAATCTCTTGGACAAAACCATAAATTTTTATCCCTCCATCGATGATATTATATCAATGGAAGCAAGAAGTCGACTTAAATAAGTGGGATTGAAGAAGAAAAACATTAATAAAAATAACCACTCCACCGTTGTGTGATTGAATTCACAAGTACTGGTGTTAATAAATTCACACCTTGATTCAACAGTAACAACATTTGAAGAAAAGTAAAAGAATAAGTGAAGAAGAAGAATAAATTTTATTAAAATACTATAAATTAATGAAAAAACTTACATGGAAAAACTTGACGATGCGATTACAAATTGAAAGCAGGAAATTACAATTGAATGAAATATAATTGATGAAAGAAAAACTCAGATTGAAAGAAAAATATTAGATAATAATTCTCTTCACTACCATATCCTTATATAGTCATATTAGGAGCCTTATAGACACCCCATAACAATAGAGTCCATCCCCATTAATTGGGAGAGTTAAAACGAGGGTGAGAAAATCAAGGGAATTTGACGTTTTGATGTTGACCCAGAAAACTGTCCAGATTCATCATCCTTTTGAACGTTTGAATTTGACATTAAATATGGCTGAATCATCAGTAGTCTTAGAAGAAAAATATCTTCTTCCATGTTTCTCCTATCATCTATCAAAATTTATGGTCATTTGGTGCATCCTTTTGAAAGTTATTCCCGAAATGGTGGGAATAATTTAAGGGCGTTCATATCAGTCCCACCATTTAAATGTAAGCTTCAGATCCATATATCTCCATGAAAACATCTGAATTAGCTCTAGACACAGTTGAATAAAATGATCTCAATATTTTTCTATTTCTACTGTAAAAATTTTAGCTTGATTTGGCTAGTTTTGTGGGCCCCCCTTCCATTAGATGGGCCTTAGGCCCATTATGGTTTTTCCGAAAAATTTATGCATTCATGCTGCAAAATCTCAATCATATCTTGAGATTCTTCCATCAATCCTAAAATGTGAAATATTACAAACAAAGTGATAAATCATATCCCAAAATATCAAATTTATAAAATGAATATAATTTTCTCCACAAATAGATGAATGATTGGGCCCTGATTTTTATTTTAAACATGAATTACAGTTAAGATGAGAAATGAAGTTCTATTTCTATAATGCACTAAAAATTATGTTTATGGACTTTGGAACACATAAATATTAAGATATTAACAATAAATATTAGCTACTTTTAGTGGCTAATCAGGTGTTGAGTGTTCCCATCTCCTCTACCCGCTATCCCACTGATAGAAGAAGTCAGGGATATGGCATTTCCCTCTCTTCACTTTAACATGAATGAGTCCAAGGTATGGAGAAGGAAACTTGAGACTTGGTGGTTTCTAGTAGGTAGATAGGAGAAAGAGTGAAACCTCCTATAAGAAAGGATTGGGGATTACTCTAGGAGGGATGCCCATTTGATTCTTGGTTGGGGCTTACTCTTAAGGAGGATTCCCATTTGATGTTTTAGGATTTTCTTGAGGAGTTTATGAACTCAAGTTACTTGAGGAATCTAAGAGAATAATTTCAACTCGTAACATGAGAAAAGAACGAGTAGGATTATCTAGACTCAAGGCATCATAGGGATAGTGGAGGGGTATTTCAAATCATGGTAATCCCGTGGTGGACATTAAGGCTTTAAATAGTTTAACCCAAAATGTCCTCGACCTGTCTTAGAAAGATCGTGGTGCGACTCCCTATTTTTCAAGGGGTATAATGATGGTAGTGAAGGGTCCAACTCAAAGGGCCAAAACTATAGCATAACATTGATCTGGAGGGGGGTGTGGGGGTGCAACCCCAATAGTGTGGAACAACGGGATCACCTAGGTGGGTTGGCCAAGTGGTTCCCCCAGGTTTGGGCTGCCCATGTGGGTCATCGTGGTGCAAGGATAAAGGACTATCCCTAGTGAATGAGGGTCATGGTAGGTCAACCAACCAAGTTCATACTACTTGGGTAAAGGAGTTAGGAAACCATAGCCCTCCCATTGGTTGGTCATCCAGGAGTTTGGTAATCCTCCGAATAATTGAGTTGGAGGCGTCTATTTATAAACATACCCTTGTGAATGGACCTACTAGGATGGGCCTATTTAAAAGGGCCTTCATAGAGTGTCCTGAACATATGGGCCTATGTGATTAAGAAATTTAATTTATAAAAGTTTTTAGTCATTCAAATTCCATAACTTTCGATTCGTATGTCTATTTGGGATCCATAACTAGTCAAATCGAAGCTTTTGAAGAGATCTAAACTTCTAGACTTAGAGAATACACAAGGTTTTATCCAGTGAAATAATTAAATTGAATTTTAATTCATAAAAGCCTTTTTATCATTTAACTTTTAAATCTTGGCCTAATCTTGGAGGGGGGAGGTCTTTTCACTTATCCCTCATCGTGGATTAGTATTTTGGCACATTGGAATCCATCATGAATCTTATTTCGGTATGGAGGCACATAACTAATAAAAATATACATTTTATTTCTACGTGAAGATCACATCATGAATTATATGAAAACTTTCATGAAACACATTTGTTTGAGTAAAAAAATCCATTAAAAAATATTACTTTTGTTGTTTTTAAATTCATTTTCCTTGATTTGTCTACTATACGCACAAGCATTATACTAAAATTGTGTTGTCATTATATGAAATTATATCACCAATAAATAAAAATAAATTAAAGTCATAAATATAAATTATTAGGTTTAAAATAAACTTTTATATTTTTTAGAAGAGATTCACATTTTGAAATTCTCCTTTACTTGAAATAAAATAAAGTTCGTTATCATAGAAAAATGGAACCAAAATTTTATTTTTTCTAAAATATAAAAGTTTGGTGTAACTAAACTCTTATAATTAAATAATTCATGTGTTAGAATTATTTTTAAAGACACATCATATTATTTTTAAACACAATCACATGATTTACTCGCATCGTGATGACAAATATTTACTACAGTAACTATTCATAGTGTCCAAAAAAGGAAAAATTTACCAAATTTGAAACCTATGATTCCAAATATCAAATACATTTTTTAGTATTCAATTTCTTAAATTAGCAGTAATAAATTTAAGATAAAATCATGCAACATAATGAAAAACTATTTTTTGATAAATGAATTTTGCAGACCAAAAACGAACTAATAGCAAAATCAGTTATAATGATGATTCAAATTTAATTAATAAGAATAAATACAAATTTTTAATTATATATTACATTATTATAAATTTAAATCATAATGATACTTTTTCATTAAAAAATTATCGCTTAAAAAAATCAACATTTTCACTATTCACTAAAAAATAATTATTTTAAGAAAAATCCAAAAAAACCATCGTAAGAAAATTTTAATATTCTAATTTAAAAAAATATGGAATATTTATGGAATAAAATTTCTAAATTTTACTTAAAATAATTAAAATATTTACTCATGAAAGGAAAATTTTTTTAAGGAAAACATATTTTTAAATCATAAAAGAGCCTTACTAAAAATTAAATTACTATTTGTTATGAATTAATAAATACATTTTTATTTTACAAAATTATTTTATAAATTTTTCATAGTGTGGTTATACATATTTATACGTACCAATTTAATGGATATGTTATAACTATCATATTTAAATAACAATATTTTTATAGTATATCACAATTCGCTTAATGTTCAGTGTTGTGTGTTAAGTAAGATTTCAAGCATAAAATTATATTAAAATAGAAAGGTATTACACTCATGGTTACTATAAGAAAAATAAAAGGTAATATGGTAAATATTAATTTAATTAGTTAAATAATATTTCATTTATTTTTAATAATTAAAGTGATAAAAAAACCTAGGGTATTTTTGACTGCAAAAACTAAGAGAAAATATTAAATTTAAATAGAAGGAACAAATGTGAAAAGAAGACCATATACACCTATGAAAAATTGGGCTTATATTATATAATTAATATAGTAATATAGTACTAGAAATTTTTGAAATCAATCAGGAAGGTGTGTGGAGGATGTGGATAGGAGGGTCAATAAGTTGAGGAGAACATTAACATACTGCTGTGAGAGTTTTCATATTTTATAAAAGGGGTAGAAATTTATAAATCTATAGATGAGTCATGAAAAATTAATAATTTCATGAAGTAATGTTATAATCCCAAAGAAGTTGAGAAGTTCAATAAATAATGTTAGGTGATATGTCCAATCCATTTTAATATGGCCAAGAGAATGGGGAGAGAGGAGATGGATGCTAAATCTAATGGGAAAAACTATTTACACATGATGAAGTTATATTTTATGCAAATGTTTCAACATATATATATATATTTAAAATTTCAATAAAAATCATGTTAAAGGTGTGGATATTTTATCCATGTCACAATATATTGTATTAAAATATTTCAATCCCAACGTGAATCCGAAACATAACATAACGTCATCGAAATGAAGTTTCCATAAGCACTGAGTTGGAGAAAAATATTTCACATGAAGAATAATTTTGAGGGAATAAATAATAAATTTAATATATTGGGATTCATAATAGAAATGGAATTATAAATAAAAATTACCAAGTTGAGTTAAGAAATAAAATGAGGTCTAGGATGAGAAGAGATTGTCAACCGTAATATTACTTTTGAGAGATTAGGATTTCCCTCCTTATTTCGTAAATAATTTTCTTATTTTTTCTAAATTATAGGGGATCAAAGGGGAATTAGTGAGGATATCACTAGTTTACAACAATAGTTAGTTACTCTTTATTGAGTTTCTAAATCCAACGATGAAGGAGTGAGTGTGTCCGTTGAGGGAGAGAACAAATGAATATAGAGTTATTAATAAATAACAAGTTGTGGAAATTTAAAAATTATTTAATATCTAGATATCCCCATTAAATATAAAGTGTAATGTATTTTAGTCATTCATATTTCCCTGTTTCTTGATTTTATCATATAAGAATATGAATGGGAATCTTTGGTTGGTTAAAAAATGAGACATATAGAGTTTTTTATGCTTTTCACTTGAATGTTTTCATTTGTTTATTAAGTTGTGTTCATGGAACAATGTATTTATTAGTGAATCTATATAAAAACCCCCTAGACATGTTTTAATATTAATATCACATGAATGGTTGATCATGGAAATGATGAAAAACCTTATTTATGCACTCTTTGTTTTTATAAATGTGTTTTCCTATTTTTATATAAAGCATCCGGGCTAAAGGAAATTTCCTAGGTGAAGGACCCCGGGACACCCTGAGAGGGGAGGGGTGAATAAGGGTGACCAATTTTTCTTTTAATGTGATGGATCTTGTTCCCACGTTGGTAGGAACTTGTTGAACCTGTATGATGATTATGATCAGAAAGAAGACATTCACAAGCACAGAGAAGACACAGCCATTTTTACTTGGTTCACCACTAAGGGCTACGTCCAAGGAGCATACGCCGACAGGTTGTCGGTCGTACCAAAATCCACTATGCTTCACTAGCTGTAGATTACAAAAGTTCGGGTACAGTCGCTCTGTCCCAGGCTCACTGCCTTTACAAAGGTTCAGGGATAGCTCACTACTTCCCTCGGGTCACTCCCGTTGACTCCCCCTGGCTCACTGCCGTTGGTGAAGTCTCAATCAGTTTATAGACGTGAAGGTCTCTTCTTCATTTGCATAAGAGTGCATACTTTGTTGTATGTAGATGCTCTATTGAAGTCCGATTCTCACCAGAAGAAGAATATCACTTTTCCTCCAATGTACCGAGTAGTCTCTCGGCTTTCGTGCAGCTCCAAACACGCCGGTGGGCTTCAGCAAAACCAGGCGCACTTCTCCAAGACAGTCGTGCAAGTCCCACTACGGCGCGCAAGTACAAACTGGCGCGCAAGTGTCATCAACACACATGCGCGACTCTTCCTTCCCCAACTACAAACTTGCGCGGTCCACTTCCTTTCTCTTCCAAACCACCTTGGGCGCACAGCCAAAAACTGGCGCGCAAGCTCTACTTGCGCGACAAAACCACCACCTGCGCGATTCAACCACCTGCGCGACGAGAGCTCGAGCAATCTCTCGGCCTTGAACTTCATTACAAATGAGGAGGGGTGGTCCAGTATTTATAGGCAAACTGGACCCCCTGCGCGGCGGTGCGCAAGTCCTCGACGGCGCGCAAGTCTTGTCTTCAATAAACTCTGTCGCGCAACTCACTTGCGCGACCCAACCAACACTTGCGCGACCTACTTTCCTTAGCCAAATTTTGATGTTCTGATCCTCAAAAACATATGGCGCGCAAGTCTTTTATCCTCCAAGAGCACGGCGCACAAGTACCTTTTCCAAAAACACTTTACTTTATTGGCCGATTTTTAGGCCCAAAAATTTGGCAAACACTGGGAAACAGCGCCACCTTCACTACTGTTTTCTGCTTGAACGATATGATCGCTTTGTTGGTACACACCCTGAACCCCCACTGAGGATTGACAACAAACACAAACCATACACCAAATCATGCTTTGAAGAACCTGGTTCCAACACTAGGTAAATCAAGTGGTATCATATTTCCCAACAGTGGATAATTTTATTATTAATATTTTAAAAATGGAGATTAAGTTATGTCTTGGTAAAAAATAAGTATGGGAAGAATAGCTCAATACTTCCATTGTATTTTTTTGTAATAAGGGGAATAAAGAGAACCACAAATTTGGACATGAGATGAGTATTTATATTAAAAATAGAATCTTAAAGGGAGATTAAAGTTATTATTAGAAGAATTTTATTTATTATCAATGTGTTAATATACGATTGTGGTAAGAAGTATTGGTTCTTAGAAATTTTTTTATATATCTTTCTTAAGAAAAAACCATTTAGATATCATGATATAGTTATGAGTGATATTACAAGAAGAACATGGATATAAATCTTAAAATCAACAACTTGAAATGTGATTCTTGATGTTCTAATCATCAAAAAAAACTAAAGGAGTGTTTTTTTAGATTTAGAAAAACATTATAAAAAATTTTTGAAGTGGTTTTTCGTTTATTAGGAAGGGAGGATCATGGTTTTTTGAGGCCATAGTTTGAGTCGAATAAGTCTTGGAATTTCCATGCCAAAACATCAAATTTAGAAAATTCCAAGAATATATTTTTCATTTTTCTCCAAGTATTGGTGTTATATTAATAAGAATATTTTTATTTTAGAACATTTTTATGTTTCTTTAAATACTGAAATATGGAAAATTCCAATGATCATAAGTGATTTTATCATATGATTGTTGTGTACACCTTTGTAAGAGTATAGGTCTTGATAACATATCTTAAGTGTACTTCTTTTCATTTGAACATATGAACTCAATTATAATTGTAATTTTTTTTATCAATTATATAAACTGATTTTAATAATTTTAATATCTATAATATTATTTCTATTAATAATATTACCTCATCATAATACATTTATTTTTATCATAATTTTTCTGATCCTATGACTTAAAAGTTGATTTTATGAATTCATGAGCATCTATATTTTACACATTAGAAAAAAGATGAGTTTTACAAGGAATATTAATTTACTGATAATATTTTCATGCCTTATGAATTTAAACATGGAAAATATGTATGATTCTATACATGTGTAAATTTCAAACTAGTTTGAAAAAAAATATTTCATGCAGTATAAAAGAGAAAAAAATAAAAGATGAGACTTTATGGAATTTAATATAAAGATTTTTCATGATATAAATGAGTTTGAATAAAGAAATAAAATTTTTATTCTATTACCTAACATAAATCAAAAGATCACCTTGATTTGAAGATCATGGGTGTTTCCAAACATTAATTTTGGAAATTATCATTCCATATAATATTTCTATATATATATATATATATTTGAATATTTAACTAATGAAGTAAAAAGGTCTTTAAAAAGTGAAAACTCATGAACACATTGTGGTAGAGTTTTTTTGAGAGTAAGATAATTTCTAGTTTCAATGAAATATATCGACTCTTAACTTAGGATATTTCTTAATAGAGATGAAGAATGACATTTTTGAGTATAAACAATGTTAAAGACCCTAATTATTCTATATATGTAGAGAAAGTTTCAAGACCCGCAGTACTAATCACCATTATCACCTACTAAAGCTCTTAAAGGAGTTATACATGATAAAACCAAGTTCTACATGATTTTGTAGAAATATAATTATCATTTTATATATAATAAATCATTAATAATAGGAATATAATTCTAAAATTAAATAAAAAATAAGGATAAATTTGATTTTGGTGTCTTACCATTCACTTGAGTGGAGTTCACAATTGGTGTGTCTAACCAATATAGAGGAGGATTGTAAATGGGGTGTTAAATCAGTTACTGTAAGATTGTAGTTGGGATGTCTAACCAAATATTGTTGTATTCACTTGTGATTATTTTGGATATTCAATTTTAGGTTACCTATTTAAATTTTTTTAAGTAGTACGATTTTATTTTAAACTTTTAAATACCATTTTATACACTCTCTATCATTACTACTACCCAAAAGGTGTTTATTTTAGATATAATTGACTGGAATGAAAGATTAACAATTTCAAGAGTATAATTAAAAGAAAATAATTCATTTAAATAGACCATGGATTCATAACCCCAAATGGTAAATCCATCCAAGGGAACTAAAATTAGATTAGTGTGACCTTTAATTAGAAAACTCATTTGTCCAGCTAAGTGAAGTTCGACCAAAAAGTTATATAGGAAAATTACACATAAGTTTTTTTGAAAATTTATGCAATTGAACCCCCTTTCACTAATGAAATCAATCATACATAAGATTATCAATTTCATGAGTATCCTAAATACCAAATATGATTCATGTTCATAATAATATTTCCACTCTAAAATAATATAAAAAACCATAAATAATGATATCTAATCAACACATCATTCCAGAATAAATATCTCAACTGTGACCCTAAAAAAATTCCAAAACACTGTTAACCTATAATTCCCATTGAAAAGGTGTTCATTAATCATGAGTGTATGAGGAATAAAATTCTACAACACATTAATATTCATTTCATTTGTTATCTAAAATAGTAATAAAAACAAAAAGAAACTCTGATACCACTTTTTAATCCCCCTGCCAGAACCAATCATTAATGTCCTTGAAGAAGTGCCATAGGACCTCAGGTGCAGCTCCATGTATACTAAAGTATGTCGACTATTCATGGGTTCTTATATCATATATTAGAGAGACTTTTATATTGATATCATACTCATTAATAACTATAAATAATTAAAAATACATACAAAATAGATAATCATTTTATTAATAATAGATAACACAACATTCTATGAAAAATGGTAATGCGATAAAAAAACATCCAAATTTATCTCCCACGTAGTTGATTACATAAAAAATTTAAAATAGTGTATGAAGGTTCTAATATCATCTTGAATCCTAAAATCGATCCCATATTTAATGATCTTTTTGTTTCTCCTGCCTGATCAACTACACAACTTGTGCTCTGATTTATATATGAAATATACTATCTTTACATGGGGTAAATTTCCTATAAGGGGTCTGAGAAATAAATCTCAATAGGGTCTTACAATGTTCCCCTTATATATGAAATCATATATTCTAGTTTTTATAAAGAAAAAAATACAAAACCATAAACAAACAATATACATATTGGGACATTGTGTGTTAATCGGACCACCATGACACTCGAGAATACTTGTTCACGAATCCTAATAGAAGAGTCACAATATTCCACAAATACCAACCCAAACCAAAATACTCTTAGTATGACGTTACACCATATATTAACTCACACTCAAATATACATGGTTGAGTTTCTATAAAGTATGGACCCTTATTTGAAGACCTAGGGTAGCGTTTCATAAAAAACATCACCCCTTAATAGAAGATGTATATTAAGGTCTCTTAATGACTCTTGTCCATTACACTCATTATATTAGGGTAGAGCCCATACCAAGATTCACCCTCCTCAAAAAAAATCATAAACTCCATCCTCTCTAGGTAGGGTCCCACTATAAGGCCCCAGCCTTAAACCTTACTTAATCTTGAGTTATTACTAGATTACACATTGAGGATCTTTTCAGGTTTAGAGTTTTAGAGAATTAGATCATGAAACTTGCATTACATTCCACATTTAAACAAAGTGGTTACATAAAAGATAGTATCCATTCTTCCCATCAACGGAAACATATTGAAAATAAAACATGGATTCTTTCTTTACACATCCTTGACTCTATCATCTTATCATGTACATTTCCCTTGACCTGAAAAAAACATTTCAAAAACTTGGGATGAGCATAAAAAGCTCAGTAAGGGATATAAAAATATGGAAAGGAAACATGAGTTCATATATACATAAGAATGAAATCATAATTTACCCATAAAACATAGGCACTTTAACCTACCTCATCAAATCGTGAATAAATCATAGAAATCATAAGACATAAAGGTAACTTGAGGCATTCATAACATTCTTACGTAGGGAGTAACCCTCTTGGTTACGTTTATAATACCCATCACAGTATATTCCCTAAAATCTCTTCGGAGAAACCTTAACGTTTCACTCCTTCGCGTTACCCAATGCATTGGAGAGCTATAACGGGCTCACCCGCCCTTAGTTTATCACGGAACCACCCATTCTTCATAACAATGCCCAAGGACCATAACATAGTCATATCACATAAAAAATGCATAAAGGAAACATAGAATTTCCACATTTCAATCACAATATAACATTCTAGTATATTGAAATAATTAATCCATTCAAAAAGAAACCATTTCCAAAACCATTTAAAACATTTAATAAAGATATTTTTGAATCAAAGTGTCCCATACCACCTTGAAGCTTTTAACATTTTAAACCATTAATATCCATATAAATAAATCCTTAAAACCATTTTGAAAACATGGATATTAATAAGAACACATAATTAAAACATTTAAAATGATATTTTCATTAAAGGGGTTTTACCAAAATTAGAGACACTTGAATACAATAATCGAGGAATAACATTTAGTCAGAACTTTATAATGAGAATAAAAGGATTCATGATATAATACTCCAAAGGACAGTATATACACCATATAAGAGTGAATTGGTGCATAACAACAATGAACCCTCAATAGAAATGTCAAATGTGATGAAATCCCTTATAAAGAAGGTATCCTTAAATTAAGGAAAAATAAATCTCAAAAATATGTGTGACAAATATATATACACCCAATATAAGTGTATATTAAGTGTAAAACAATAAAAGGTCATTCACACATATTCAATGGATGACATATTCAATGACTACAAGTTGAACCCAAAGAAATCGAAATTGGGTTAAAAAGTTCCCTTGACAACCTAACGGCATCACATCAAAATGGGTTGATGAGAGATAAAAAGTGTATCTCATCACTTGGACATAAAATTTACATCAATAAGGATGTATGATAACATATCCCAACATGAAAATATGTAAATTAAAGGACCCAATAAAAGAAGTCTTTTAAAAAAAGGAGGGTGAAAGTATCCCTTACCGACTTGGGTATCTTTCAAAACAAACACCCCATGAAAGAAAGACAATAGGTCATTGATGTGAATACTAATAAAGGAAAGTATATTACACAAAGAGTAGAATAATGGGCATTACATACACAACTCAATGTAATTTGTGGCAAATGTAGCATAAATCTCACGGGAATAAAAGTGAGATGAAAAATCCCTAACGAAAACTCGGCAGCCTAACGGCGCCACATAAAACTTCCGAATATGGATTGATGAGATCAAATAGAGTATCCCATCATATTAAAATAGAATTTATAGCAAGTGGAATATAAAAGAAAATCCCCAACATTGCAATGAGGAGTTTAAAAGAAGTTACATAAAGGAGAGTACTTAAAAAGAAAGAGAGAGGTTAGATCTCTTACGAAAGTTCGGCAGCCTAACGGCGCCACTCAAAACTTCCAAAATGGATTGATGAGAGAGAATAGGGTCTCTCATCACATGAACATAAAAATTACAGTAATTTTAATATAAAATAACATCCCAATCATAAGAAAGATGAGCTTAAAATAAATGACATAAAACAGTGTACTTAAAAAGAAAGAGTGTTGTAGGATCCCTTACCTCGGGTCCGACTTGACTCGATCATTCTTTAATCTCCTGAATAATAAACTTGAGTTAATTTCTAATTCCTTAAGAACCTTTTTCAAGTTCATTATTACTTTTATACCACTTATTACCATGTCATAAACATTATGTAATCATTTAAGTTAATAATATTTGTTTTGCCGATATTTGGTTCTTAAGTCGAAAGTGGACTTCTTACAATTACATGTTGTTCGTGTGGTCAAATGTTTATTATATCCAGAACTGTATTCATGATTTAGATATAATATATTTCATATATATCCAGTACATTCATGCATTTATAACATTACATAATCATTTAGAGGTAAGAAATGAAATGCACCGTTCATAGAGACGGTAAGCCGTACGTACGCATGAACGCTAATTTCATTTCTATTTCGTATTTTATAGAATTGAATAATAATTATATAAAGGTATATTATAATTCCAGTATAATATCATATATAATATCATAGTTACATCCTTTATACGTCCCACATATGGTATTTAACGAATCAAATCACTTTGAGGGGGCGGTAGTCCGCACTTCCTTAAATGAAGATATCGCGTTTACCCATAATGGAAACCATAAAGGTATGACCAAAATGAAAAAAAGAAGCTTAAGGAAAAAATAAACATATTATATATCATATATAAAAATAGTGACATCATAATGTCCACCTTTGAAGGTGTTAAATGAGTATTGAACAATCATCGTTTCGGGAGGCAGAATTTCGCCATCCACAGAAACCGTATGTTCTTTAACCATTTGATGTAGTTGTGTGGGAGTTTATCTAGAATAAATATTATAACAACATCCTAGTATATTGAATATACTGGTTTTTTTACAAAAGAAATAAATAAAAAGAGTTTAGGGGGTTGGAGAAGCAAAATAAAACAAATGAACATTAGAGAATGAATTACCTTTAAAAGTGTAACTCCTTTTAATTTGAGCCTAAAGGATTCCTTTGAAAGGATTATGACCAAAGGGAATACTCTAGGATGAGGAGAGGGGTGTGGAGAGAGTAAATGGGCAGGGGTTGGCCGAGCCAAAGTCTTGAGGAGTGTGTGAAAAGAGGTAGAGGTGGGGGCCTTTTATAAGAGGAGAGGAGGGTCACTTTTGGAAAGTAAGGAAATATTACTTTTTTTGAAAATGTGTTTCTGTTTTAAAAGGTCCCACATTGATATAATTCGTGGATAAGGTTATAAGGGTTCTAAATCCACCCATCCAATAAGTTTTGGACATGTGTAGTTCATAGATATTACATTATATTTCCATTTTATTTTAATCGTTAAATAATGATGTCATCACTGCATCATTATGATGTCATAAATAATTTAATTTATTTAATCTAAAAATTATAAAAAAATTACTATGATGTAGGAAATCTTTTTAGCTTTCCAATTACTATTTATAATAAAAAATATGACTTGTATAACCCTACTTAAAAATTGTTTTAGTAAAACATATCATGTTTGTGTCAATTTTTCTTTTCCATTAAATAAAAATATATTATTGTCATTTTCCAACTAAAGTGGCTCCATGGGGTCCCCAAGTTGGCTCATGGCTTGTCTTGGTCGGCCATGACTCACCCAATAGGTGTAGGACAAGTTTCATGGTGTTTTCACATTCTTATAATATCATTTTTACCTTAAACTACACTAATTACCACTAATCGCGATTAAAAACTTAATAAGTTACTATTCACCAAAAAATTATTTTTATCCCATTGAACCACATTTTACTTCTTAATGAAAACCATGTATGTCGGATTTTCAAAATTCAATACACATTAGTGGTAAACTTTCATTTAACTGAAAAATCAGTTTGCTTGATTACCACTTAGTGGTTTCACTATTCATCAAAAATTGGAGTTTTTCAGAAAAATACCAAAACTTCACCCTAAGCTATATTTGATATTCCGAATTCAAAAATGAAGTCCGTTTTACAAAATTCAAAACATATAAGTCACATTAATTAATTTAATAATTAATTCCCGCTGTCAGAGCAAATAGCGTGTTTTTATGAAACAATAAGTATCAAAAGATTGACACTAGTTTAAGTCCGATTTCAAAGTGAAATAAATTCCAACAACCACTATTGGATTTAATGGTAAAAATATTTTCTAATTTCACTTTAAAAACAATTCAAATTATAATCTAATCATATAAATAAATTAGATTAAAAGGAGGTTTTGAATTAAAACACAACATTTTACACTATTCATAAAAAAAAATGAACTTTATCGGAAAAATACCAAAAAATTACACAAAGTAAAATTTGATGTCCCGATTATTAATAAGAGTTTTATTTGGTCCAAAAGAATGTATAAGAGTGATAAAAACTATATTTAATGACGGTTCACCATCAAAAGGCGATAAGTGAACCTTTAGTGAAAACTAGGGCATATACGCCTAAAATTGAATTCTTTCCGTATTTTAATCCTCTATCCTTTATTGGATAAATGTAAAAACATTTAAAAACATATATAATCATATTTTAGTTATTTCTATCCATTCCCGCCATTACGACGGCTACATGTTAACTACCATTTAAAATAATATTATTTTATTATTAGAGTGCAACGTAAGATTCCCAAGAAACTCGTTGTTGCGTGTTGGGTACGCCATCGAGCATAGCGTACCCTTTAAAGACATTTAAATATTTTATTCACAAATATGGATAAATATAAAATGTCATATTATTTATTTACCTGGGGTGTTACATCCTTCCCCCCTTTTGGGAATTGCGTCCTCGTAATTTTAAAATTGCGCTTGGAAACATCCTTGAAAGTCCCACATCGGAACAAAAGTCGGTAAAACAAACACTTTAAAATAAATAAAGATAAGTACAAAGGTCACCCGAGTTAACCCATACTAGGATTCCAAGTATGAAAATATGGACATGGAGGAAAAAACAAAGGGTCATGTTCTGATGGAGAGTGATAGAAAACATGTTTAGGAGAAAGTTAACCATGAGAAAATCACAAACTTGTGATTGGATAAACGGTATTCGATTCCCCAGTAGGAAAAGTTAATAGACAACATTTTTGTTTTAAGTTACTTTTTATTGAGGAATTTATTCATAAGGAAACATAATCACTTATCATGTTGACTCTCAACTTTTACTAGATTCCTTAGTCAAACTCATATTTTTTCCAAAAGACGAGTATTTAGGGAGACTTGTTCGCATTAAGAGTACTATAATCAACTTCTAGAGAATAACCTAATCCCCAAAAGAGAACTATATACATACCATGTATTTAGGCTGTAACAAAAACCAAAACCAAAAAGGTTAGTACAAGATCAGATAATCCAGAAAAGGATAACCCCTTATAAAAAGAAAATCTATTCTTAATCTCCAAAATTTGTCCAACAAAACCCAAAGTTTAACGAGGACCATCCGATAAACAATTTTTCCATAAAATTCTTCAAAGTAAACCAACATAATATTGAAACCCAAATATTTGAAGGATTTAGTCACATAGTCTTCCAAGTTAAATCGTAACATTTATCTCCAAACAACATCAGTTGCTCCTAAAGTCTCACATTGAAAAGTAATTATCCTAATCACATATCCTCCAAAATAGGTTAATCATTTTCATAAATAACCCAAAATCAACTTACACTTAATTCATAAAATCATATAACTAGAAAGAATCAGTCAAACTAACCAGGGACTTCACGCAGTCCAGTGGTAGGCGATAAATACCAGTCGCACATTGGTTGTGGGTTCGATTCCCGCAGCTTTGTCCGACGCGACGGGATGTCACACGGTCTACGTGTTGTCCTTTTTCCAAAACTATATAATTCTTAAAACATTCCCCAAAATGAGATAAAATCTTCAAGAATAATCATAACATATTTTAACCTCAATTATATCTCATTCCTTTCATTTTCCATCATATCATAGAGTAACCCATAATTACCTAAAAATTAAGTATCATATAAACCCCAATGGTTACCTTAATAATTATTACCGGAATTTCCACATCGAGTTGGCCATCTCGTACATGATGCATTAGAGAACTCACCAAGGTTGAAGTGGTTGATCATGAATCCTTGATATTTGGTTTAGAACAACAACGATTTTCCTCATTGAATCCTCCATTTTATATAGTATCTTAATCAGAGAACCACCACAGTTTCCTTCAAACCTGTTGTCTCTTTGGTTCCTGCTAGATCCATCCATTCACTAAAAATAGAAATGTCAGTGTGAGTATATCAACAAAACCATCATGTACTAATGTGGAAGGTAAACACTAAGATACACTTACTCATTCACTTTATCTAAAACTAGGACTCTTTCTGAAATCCTAACCATTACGGTAATGTCACTTTTGCTTTAAGAGTACCCTAACCTCTAAAGTTATCTAAACTGACCTTTGATACCAACTATAAGGCCCCAGCCTTAAACCTTACTTAATCTTGAGTTATTACAAGATTACACATTGAGGATCTTTTCAGGTTTAGAGTTTTAGAGAATTAGATCATGAAACCTGCATTACATTCCACATTTAAACAAAGTGGTTACATAAAAGATAGTATCCATTCTTCCCATCAACGGAAACGTATTGAAAATAAAACATGGATTCTTTCTTAACACATCCTTGACTCTATCATCTTATCATGTACCTTTCCCTTGACCTGAAAAAAACATTTCAAAAACTTGGGATGAGCATAAAAAGCTCAGTAAGGGATATAAAAATATGGAAAGGAAACATGAGTTCATATATACATAATAATGAAATCATAATTTACCCATAAAACATAGGCACTTTAACCTACCTCATCAAATCGTGAATAAATCATAGAAATCATAAGACATAAAGGTAACTTGAGGCATTCATAACATTCTTACGTAGGGAGTAACCCTCTTGGTTACGTTTGGAATACCCATCACAGTATATTCCCTAAAATCTCTTCGGAGAAACCTTAACGTTTCACTCCTTCGCATTACCCAATGCATTGGAGAGCTACAACGGGCTCACCCGCCCTTAGTTTATCACGGAACCACCCGTTCTTCATAACAATGCCCAAGGACCATAACATAGTCATATCACATAAAAAATGCATAAAGGAAACATAGCATTTCCACATTTAAATCATAATATAACATTCTAGTATATTGAAATAATTAATCCATTCAAAAAGAAACCATTTCCAAAACCATTTAAAACATTTAATAAAGAGATTTTTGAATCAAAGTGTCCCATACCACCTTGAAGATTTTAACATTTTAAACCATTAATATCCATATAAATAAATCCTTAAAACCATTTTGAAAACATGGATATTAATAAGAACACATAATTAAAACATTTAAAACGATATTTTCGTTAAAGGGGTTTTACAAAAATTAGAGACACTTGAATACAATAATCGAGGAATAACATTTAGTCAGAACTTTATAATGAGAATAAAAGTATTCATGATATAATACTCCAAAGGACAGTATATACACCATATAAGAGTGAATTGGTGCATAACAACAATGAACCCTCAATAGAAATGTCAAATGTGATGAAATCCCTTATAAAGAAGGTATCCTTAAATTAAGGAAAAATAAATCTCAAAAATATGTGTGACAAATATATATACACCCAATATAAGTTTATATTAAGTGTAAAACAATAATAGGTCATTCACACATATTCAATGGATGACATATTCAATGACTACAAGTTGAACCCAAAGAAATCGAAATTGGGTTAAAAAGTTCCCTTGACAACCTAACGGCATCACATCAAAATGGGTTGATGAGAGATAAAAAGTGTATCTCATCACTTGGACATAAAATTTACATCAATAAGGATGTATGATAACATATCCCAACATGAAAATATGTAAATTAAAGGACCCAATAAAAGAAGTCTTTTAAAAAAAGGAGGGTGAAAGTATCCCTTACCGACTTGGGTATCTTTCAAAACAAACACCCCATGAAAGAAAGACAATAGGTCATTGATGTGAATACTAATAAAGGAAAGTATATTACACAAAGAGTAGAATAATGGGCATTACATACACAACTCAATGTAATTTGTGGCAAATGTAGCATAAATCTCACGGGAATAAAAGTGAGATGAAAAATCCCTAACGAAAACTCGGCAGCCTAACGGCGCCACATAAAACTTCCGAATATGGATTGATGAGATCAAATAGAGTATCCCATCATATTACAATAGAATTTATAGCAAGTGGAATATAAAAGAAAATCCCCAACATTGCAATGAGGAGTTTAAAAGAAGTTACATAAAGGAGAGTACTTAAAAAGAAAGAGAGAGGTTAGATCTCTTACGAAAGTTCGGCAGCCTAACGGCGCCACTCAAAACTTCCAAAATGGATTGATGAGAGAGAATAGGGTCTCTCATCACATGAACATAAAAATTACAGTAATTTTAATATAAAATAACATCCCAATCATAAGAAAGATGAGCTTAAAATAAATGACATAAAACAGTGTACTTAAAAAGAAAGAGTGTTGTAGGATCCCTTACCTCGGGTCCGACTTGACTCGATCATTCTTTAATCTCCTGAATAATAAACTTGAGTTAATTTCTAATTCCTTAAGAACCTTTTTCAAGTTCATTATTACTTTTATACCACTTATTACCATGTCATAAACATTATGTAATCATTTAAGTTAATAATATTTGTTTTGCCGATATTTGGTTCTTAAGTCGAAAGTGGACTTCTTACAATTACATGTTGTTCGTGTGGTCAAATGTTTATTATATCCAGAACTGTATTCATGATTTAGATATAATATATTTCATATATATCCAGTACATTCATGCATTTATAACATTACATAATCATTTAGAGGTAAGAAATGAAATGCACCGTTCATAGAGACGGTAAGCCGTACGTACGCATGAACGCTAATTTCATTTCTATTTCGTATTTTATAGAATTGAATAATAATTATATAAAGGTATATTATAATTCCAGTATAATATCATATATAATATCATAGTTACATCCTTTATACGTCCCACATATGGTATTTAACGAATCAAATCACTTTGAGGGGGCGGTAGTCCGCACTTCCTTAAATGAAGATATCGCGTTTACCCATAATGGAAACCATAAAGGTATGACCAAAATGAAAAAAAGAAGCTTAAGGAAAAAATAAACATATTATATATCATATATAAAAATAGTGACATCATAATGTCCACCTTTGAAGGTGTTAAATGAGTATTGAACAATCATCGTTTCGGGAGGCAGAATTTCGCCATCCACAGAAACCGTATGTTCTTTAACCATTTGATGTAGTTGTGTGGGAGTTTATCTAGAATAAATATTATAACAACATCCTAGTATATTGAATATACTGGTTTTTTTACAAAAGAAATAAATAAAAAGAGTTTAGGGGGTTGGAGAAGCAAAATAAAACAAATGAACATTAGAGAATGAATTACCTTTAAAAGTGTAACTCCTTTTAATTTGAGCCTAAAGGATTCCTTTGAAAGGATTATGACCAAAGGGAATACTCTAGGATGAGGAGAGGGGTGTGGAGAGAGTAAATGGGCAGGGGTTGGCCGAGCCAAAGTCTTGAGGAGTGTGTGAAAAGAGGTAGAGGTGGGGGCCTTTTATAAGAGGAGAGGAGGGTCACTTTTGGAAAGTAAGGAAATATTACTTTTTTTGAAAATGTGTTTCTGTTTTAAAAGGTCCCACATTGATATAATTCGTGGATAAGGTTATAAGGGTTCTAAATCCACCCATCCAATAAGTTTTGGACATGTGTAGTTCATAGATATTACATTATATTTCCATTTTATTTTAATCGTTAAATAATGATGTCATCACTGCATCATTATGATGTCATAAATAATTTAATTTATTTAATCTAAAAATTATAAAAAAATTACTATGATGTAGGAAATCTTTTTAGCTTTCCAATGACTATTTATAATAAAAAATATGACTTGTATAACCCTACTTAAAAATTGTTTTAGTAAAACATATCATGTTTGTGTCAATTTTTCTTTTCCATTAAATAAAAATATATTATTGTCATTTTCCAACTAAAGTGGCTCCATGGGGTCCCCAAGTTGGCTCATGGCTTGTCTTGGTCGGCCATGACTCACCCAATAGGTGTAGGACAAGTTTCATGGTGTTTTCACATTCTTATAATATCATTTTTACCTTAAACTACACTAATTACCACTAATCGCGATTAAAAACTTAATAAGTTACTATTCACCAAAAAATTATTTTTATCCCATTGAACCACATTTTACTTCTTAATGAAAACCATGTATGTCGGATTTTCAAAATTCAATACACATTAGTGGTAAACTTTCATTTAACTGAAAAATCAGTTTTCTTGATTACCACTTAGTGGTTTCACTATTCATCAAAAATTGGAGTTTTTCAGAAAAATACCAAAACTTCACCCTAAGCTATATTTGATATTCCGAATTCAAAAATGAAGTCCGTTTTACAAAATTCAAAACATATAAGTCACATTAATTAATTTAATAATTAATTCCCGCTGTCATAGCAAATAGCGTGTTTTTATGAAACAATAAGTATCAAAAGATTGACACTAGTTTAAGTCCGATTTCAAAGTGAAATAAATTCCAACAACCACTATTGGATTTAATGGTAAAAATATTTTCTAATTTCACTTTAAAAACAATTCAAATTATAATCTAATCATATAAATAAATTAGATTAAAAGGAGGTTTTGAATTAAAACACAACATTTTACACTATTCATAAAAAAAATGAACTTTATCGGAAAAATACCAAAAAATTACACAAAGTAAAATTTGATGTCCCGATTATTAATAAGAGTTTTATTTGGTGCAAAAGAATGTATAAGAGTGATAAAAACTATATTTAATGACGGTTCACCATCAAAAGGCGATAAGTGAACCTTTAGTGAAAACTAGGGCATATACGCCTAAAATTGAATTCTTTCCGTATTTTAATCCTCTATCCTTTATTGGATAAATGTAAAAACATTTAAAAACATATATAATCATATTTTAGTTATTTCTATCCATTCCCACCATTACGACGGCTACATGTTAACTACCATTTAAAATAATATTATTTTATTATTAGAGTGCAACGTAAGATTCCCAAGAAACTCGTTGTTGCGTGTTGGGTACGCCATCGAGCATAGCGTCCCCTTTAAAGACATTTAAATATTTTATTCACAAATATGGATAAATATGAAATGTCATATTCTTTATTTACCTGGGGTGTTACACCCACACTATTTCTAGGACCTATTTCATCTTACTCAGGGTAGTCCACCATCACCTTATCACTAAAAGTGAGTCTATGTATCCATTTCATGTGACCCATAACATTTACCACTCCCCTCATACTGATTTCATGTCACATATTACATAATAATATAAACCATACATTCTCACTCAAGATGGTCCTTCCAATACCTTATCTCTTAGTGAGAGTTCTACTATTACCTTCTCACTCATGGTTTGGTTATACATTAATAAATCACATCACATCACACATCAAATCATATTTTAGTACCTTAATTTTTAATAAATGAAGTTATAACATCGCTTTTTCTCAAATGGTGGGGATAAAAATAAAGATATCATACCACATTATACGTCACAATCGGACTACTTCCTTCTCACTTGCAGAAGGGTCCAACAAAATCCATCTCACTTAAGGTGAGGTTATTCTTCCAATCATTTAAACCAACATAAAAACAACTATACACCCTCATGAAATAAAAAATTAGTAATTTTTACAATTCCATCTTCTAATTATCTCATCAACAAGTTGTTAGTCACTCGAGTTTTAAACCCATGTCTTGAAACATATCACATGATCTATTTAGTTTCATAGGGTAAAATCCTCTAGACTACATTGGTCACATACACACAACATTCCAATACAATAAACATCATAATCTTACTCATAAAATAATCCAATGGAATCTAGAAACCCAACCTAGTCTATAGTTGGTGGTTCCAACATTCTTTTATATCCTCATAGTGACCTCATATCATGAAGTCCCTTCCTGACAAAGGGCTCAAGAAGGCGATTCCATCCACTTGAAATTCACCCATCACATTTCATCCCTTCTAACCAGGTACTATCTCAAACTAACTCGAACTCAGCCTCTTGGACTACAAAATTCCATTTCATCCATATGATTATATAAACCCATAATTTGATATCATCTCATTTCTCTCCTTGTAGGTTACTAAATCATGTTATCTATAAGAAAAATTCTACATCAACCTTGACTACATTCTGAGGGATTATCATTATCAAGGTATAAATAAAGTATCTAATATACTCTAAAGTGGGTTTTCCTTATCATTCATGAGACATAAGGAAATATCAACAATCACCACTTAGATATAAGTCTCTCTTTCCTACCTAACTATCCCTTGGAGATCCAATCAAGGATAAATTTAACCAATACATGCTCTAAATATTACCTCAATCCTCTCATATACCCAACCAATATCCTTTCCCACTAGGTGACAAAATATTCAAATGATCTCAAAATACCAAAATTGAAATGATACACTTTTTTCTACAGTATAAATCCAATTTCCACCCTATTTATTTACCTAATCCACTCCCAATATCAATAACTTTCTTCCTAAAAAACACTCCATGAAGGAATTTACAATAATATATATAAAAAGAAATATATAGTGCGGTGTTATAGGGACCACCAATATAAATCATAGAGTCACCTATTCCCCAAGCCAATTCATGCCTCTTCCAATATCATACCAAGAATAAGATCCTCTATCTTATAACACACAATATTAACAATAAATTATTTAATTTAACCTTAAGAGCTATAAACTCCAAAAACAAACAGACTGGTTGAACACCATGAAAGTGGCACAAAACCTATTGTTTTTATTATTTTGGAATGTATTCTATAAGGGTTAATAAAAATACGCCTTATCTTCAACTGATTCCACCATTAACCTAGGATATTAGTATCAAAACACTTTCTTCAATTGTCACAATGAAAATTAAGTGATGGTAAAAAAGAATAAAACAATGAAGATAGATATTAAAACAAACATTCACTTGAAAATAATCCTTGAATAACCAATCACTAAGGGGAATTGATGTCATGAAGTTGGAAATGAAGAACCATCCAAATATCCCTCTCCTGATGACCCCAATTCACTTAATCATGATGGGTATAACCTAAAAAATATGGGTCTACCATCATTGTTAAAAAGTATTTAATAATAATTCCAAATAGTGACCTTATGTATTATGGGGTTACTCTCTAACCTTGTTTCTAGTCATGGTATAATCCCAAGGGTCGTGGTGTGACACCACACCAATGGAAACTCCCCTATTGCGTGACCCTACCTTTTAGGGGGATTATGATGGAATAACCCATATCAGCATAACATGATTCCATAACTTATGGAGAAACCAAAAATTTAATGATTTGGCCTTAAACCTCATGGAACATGATGTCCTCTTCAGAGTATGACCCAAGGGGTCATGAAATGACTAGCAATTATCACTAAATTTCATGAGGAAATATGTAAGGGTTACCGAACCACATATATATTGGTCAATTTCATTATGTAACACCCTATTACATGGTATGACCATACATAAGGGCATTTCAATGTTGAAACCTCCCCTCCACTATACTAAATTCAGCACACTGTGACTCCCACTGGTCTTGGTGTGACCTGCTACCTTATTTTTTGTGGTGCCTTTCCCAACTAAATATTAACTTCTTAAACCAACCATATTAATGGTGTGATCTTTACCCATCCTATAATGACGATCTACCTATATCAAGATTCATGTTTCCAAAACCAAATTTTTTTTATTTCATCAAATTTTCATAACTCATAACAAAACATGTCGTTAAAATTTTTTTGGGAGTGGGAAAATATTGTCATACTCAAAATTAATGAGATTTTTGTTGTAGGTAATAAATCTCACCAAAGTTTCTATTAAATTTGAGCAAATTATAGTGATCTTTAAAAGAGGTTTATTGGGGAGTTTTGGTTAATGTTGATAAATTATATTATTTAGTTGACTTTTTTGTTCATTGGATGAATGAAATGAAAAAACCCCCATATTCTAGAAAGTCCATTTTTAGTAATGTGAAGGGAATTTATATATGTTGAATGTTCTTAGTTATCTTAAATAATGGGCGGTGAAAATGTTATTTTTCATGTTCATCAGGGGATAAATAATTTTGATGATAAAGACGGGGATGCATGTGAGGGAAAAAAGATAGAAATTGTGAGTGTTACTACTACTCACAAAGGAATAAATAAATTTATATGAAGTTGAATAGAATTTATAAATTAATGAAATAAATGAGTAATAAGTTCTAATTTACATGATTTAAGATGATGTATAAGCTTCTCTGAAAAGGAGTTAAAATAAGGTTAAAAAGTTTGGTTAGTTCATAAATTAACCCTTTATTTATCATGGTTAACTAAACATATATATATTTTCCCTATAAATGTTGAGCATATTATACCTCAAGGTAGTGTAAATTGGATTTCAATGAGATAAATATGACTCATATATACAAAGGAACCTCAAATTAAACCATTCATTAACTTGATTCAATTAATTATTTTCTTCTAATATTCTATAACCGGACATAGTGAGTTAACTTCTAGAAAAAGGATATTAGAAAACCAAATTTGAGAGAAAAATAGCGTTGATTTAATAATTTATTTCTTGTTATTTATTTTATGATTTTTTGGGGATCATATCCAATCAACCTTATATTTTTTAGAATTATTGGAATATGACATGAATAATAACTAGATTGTTTTTTATTTTGTAAGTCTATGTGGTTGTTGGAGGAAATCACAACATAACAAGAAGTTATAAATTAATAGATGCAATGTATAGGGGAGTATATGTTTAAAATTATAATATCTTTTATATTACCAATATTTGTCACATGAATATTACATTTTAAAATCTCATTACACATTTAGATTTATTAATATACATTTTTTATGAGAAAATTGTTTCTTTATGATTACGTAATGCCTTATTTTAGATTTTTTTTAATATTATTGAATGATTAATGGGATGAAAACCTGAGTTATGAAAAGTAAGAGAATGTTTATTTGATGAATCAAGAATTGGGATGTTTGGTGGACTTATATAGATGAAATATCTCAAAAATATTTATCATTTACTTTTATAAATATCTTATTTATTGATTATTTATTATCATCCATGCCATGAGTGATTGTAAAGTATTATGTTACCCATTACAAATAGGGTTTTAAACCACATTTTCATATTATATCTAAAAATATATTTTTAGAGAGATACTTAGGGAATATAGACTACTATAACATCCAATGATATCTATTCAAATATTTGAAATAAAATTTTCATATTAAGTTGATGTATATATTTTAAATTTCATCCATTTATAAATTTTAGAAAAACCTTTACATTTTTTATTTATTAAGAGCCTTTTGAAATCATTAATGACCTAGACATAATGGCAATTTTGGAAGCATGTTTATCTTTCCAACTGCACTTTTTGTATTTTTCATGATTTACCAAAAACTATGTTTGGGGGAAGAGGTTGTTACATTATGTGAAGAGGATGATATATTCTATAATAATTGAATGTGGAAGGAAAGGTTCAAAAATTTATTTTCATTGTTCTTCATTATCAACATTTGGAAATAAAGAATAGAAAAATATAAATTTATTGAAAATATGGTGAATATTTCATTATTCATACCATGATGATTTGTTATCCTAAGAGAAAAGTAAGAGGATTTGTTGGATGGTTTGAATTTATAATTATATTATTTAATTATGAATTGTTCATTAATAATATATTTTATATCACACATTATTCAATATATTGAAAACTCCTCTTTGCACATTATTATTTTCCACATCAAGTACCTATCAAACCATAGCCTCTCATTTATTTAAACGTTTATTTAAATACCTCAATATTAACATTCATTATCTCATTATTGAATGGAGATTTTTATGATTTTAATGTTTATTTATTAGAATCATGTACTCAAGGATTCAAAATAACTATATTTTAATATTCCATGAGTGGTGAGTGAAAATTTTCCATGTAACATAAATCATAACTTTTCATGAATACTTATAAAAATATAAAATATTTGAATGAAAGTTATGAAAAGTATCACTAATACTTGAGGAGGAAAAGTAAAATGAATAATTGCTTAGTTTTCTTGAATAGTGTGAAGCTAAAGAGATATATTTTGTTTGATAAAGGAATATTTATTCATCATTGAAAATTAATTTATTTTATTAACTATAATGTTTATAACAATGTAGGATGGATTTTCATTATGATGACATGGAGATCTTTTCTTAAGAAAAAAAGTGTTTAAGTCTGGAGGAATATGATAACTTAAATTCATGGACAATTTTTTAAGTATTAATTTCATTATTTGAAAAGTAATTCCTATGAAAAAATTAATATTTTAATGGTTTAGTATACAAAACAATCATTTATTTAAATTTTTTTAATTTTTTGAAAAAAGGAGAAATAATTCATAATTGTCTAGGCATGAGAGACCTAGGTTTATATGAGTAATTATCATAGAACCAAGCTACTTGATAAATTTACCTTTGCTGTAAAATTGACGAGGTGGGTCAATGTGTAAGAATAAAAATAGATTTAAAGGGATATTAATGAATAAAATGTGATTACATAAAAGTATATCAACTGGTGTTGATGATTCATAAGAGTTGATAATACCATGAATGGTAATAATGAAGTTTCTATAATAATAACTCAAAATCCAAAATGTTTGTATATGAGTAAAAGGGACCTATGTAAGAATAAAAATTAATAGTGTATAATGTGTCATAGTGAAATCCACATTATTCATGTCATAATTCCCTTACATATGAATAAAATAAGATGCTTTTGGAAGGAGTCATTATGTGAGAATACATTGGTGAAGCTACGATTTATCTTTGTATGAGTTAATTGGAGAATATAGAAGTTTTTATTACATGATACACACCTTTATTCTATAATCAAGCGAAGAAAGAGTTGAACAAAAAGGTAATTGATTTGTTATGGGGTGAGGTACATCACCTTGAAACAAAGTTAATTGCATTATGTAAGTATTCCTTCACTATTATTGAACATGGTAAAGGATATAGAATGCTCCACGATATCACATCTGTGATTTGGGGAATGATATCTATTAGTTATTATTAGATATATATATATGTGATGTGATGTAGTGAGTACTATTATACCATGATCATATAAATCCATTAAAAATACCCTAAATGATAATTTACATGCATTGTGAACATTACCCTTATACTTTTAGAATAAAAAGTATGACATATATATAAAACCACTAATCCCCTATATTATTGAATCATAGAGATATATTTTGGAAATATATATTATGAAATATCACTCAGTTTTCTAGATATTTTAAAATAGTTTTAGATTATTATAGTGTTGAAGAGATTTATCGAGGTATAAAGAGATAAAACTAAAAATATCTTCATATAAATAATTATGATTGTTTCACCACATGGTAATTATATTTTTGAGATAATTCATTTATCAATTATAGGATCACTGTCAAAATTTCCAAGAGGATAAATGGTACAATTATTTTTATATTCCCACTCATGACCAGAATGAGGGGTGATTTCTTTTCTTAAAATATATCTAATGAAGGGTTATTTATACAGTAAATAGATTCAATAATAGTCTATGTTGAGTTTTATTATTCATTAATTTTTTATATCTTATAGACACCCTTCTTACATGATCATTGTATGTTGATAGTTAGTTATCTTTTTTAATAGATGAAATTGTTACTTTAATTCATGCATGACCATTGTATGAGTTAGAGTGATTGTGTTTACATATGGTTTTGGATCACCAAATTTCTAAATAAATAAATAAAGTTTAATTTAAGAAAATTATATTTTAGTAATCATAAATTTATAACCAACAACAAGGTCTCACTTTTGAATCAATTAATTAGATATTTGATTATTATTTTCCCATCATTACTTTATAATATTGTGTTTTCTATCCTTGGTATGCTTCTATCCACAAATTGTTTCTCTAATGTAATTTCAATTAATCAAATTCATTCTTCTTAGCTCCTAAAATTAGGATTTCATGATAAGATACATTATATATTTGGGTATAACCTCAGAATTGAGATATACTACACCCTTTTTTTTTTTTTTTTGGTATAGTATTTATAAATTCTAAACTTGATACCCCATGGGAATTAACTATGACCTACGAGAGGTCATAATCTATTGTAAATGTCACTTCTAGATAGATAAAGTTATATTCAAAGTTAACATGGTCATAAGAATGTGTCTATTTATTGATCACTCATAAGAAAAGGTAATGGAAGAATATCCTAGAACAAATACAGGTGGAGGCATATTTATAGGGAACTGTAGTAGTATTGTAGCAGGCACTGTAGCAAACACTTTTTTGCTACTGTAGCAGCTGGAACTATTCATCCATCTGGGCCTTCGGGCCACCGGTTTGGTCCTCGGGTCCTTCAAGGCTTTCGGTCCACCCAAGGCCTTCGGGCTAGTTGATTCTCAAGGCCTTCGAGCCACCTTAATGCCTTAGGGCCACCCCAAGGCCTTCGGGTCACATGATTGCAGGCCCTAGACACACTACAAAAAAGGAGCAGCCCCAGAAGAGGATTCAGAGCTGGTGCACTCACCAGAGCAGTGCCAAATGTATTGTCAGAATGAGAGGGTATGACTATGCCATCGGTACCAGCCTGTGCTTGCATGGGAAGGCTATCCAGACGGTCATGCAAAGGTGGAGAGCTACTATCAGGATACAGATGCTGGGGAGGGGAAGTTCCTTGTAGATAGTCTGGTTCAATTCCCTAAGACCTTTGGGTCATGTAATCTCTTAAGCCTACAGGCCATGTAATCTTTGAGCCTACGGGCCTTGTAAGGGTTCCCCCTCATCCCTTGAAAGGGGGGTTATCAAAAATCAATAAAAATGAAGGCCTTAGGTCCATTCAGGCACTATAGTTATATTTATTCTACCATTATTTGTAGAAACTATTTTTATATAGGAAAATAAAAAAAAGATGGTTTAGGTTGTGTACTAATGAAAAATGATAAAGTGATATCCTATTCCTTAAGAATATTGAATAAATATAAGAAAAATTATCAAACAAAATATATATAGTTTTTTACCTATTATCACCCCCTTAAATATTTAGGTTCATCATATATATAGATAGAAGTGTGACACAAATAAAAAGTATAAGATCATACAGTATATATCCATATAGATGGGGAATAACATATGCTCCTGAAGATGACCAAATCTAATTAAAGGCTTTAACTCCTAAATCTATTTCAATCTTGGAAAAGAAAACAAGTTAACACATGTTAAAAGAAGAAAATAAAATAAATATTATCAATAATAAGTATTTAAACGGATCCAATATTTTTAAACATAAAAAAATGGGAATCATGAAGGAAGGCATGTTATCTAACCTTTAAAAAATAAATTTGAAACCACCTATTTTAGAGAAGATTTAAGTATTACATTGAGATGATATGGATATTAAAAAGTAATTGGAATATAAGTTTATAAAATCCCTTGACCTCAACATCTAATTCTTGGATGTCAAACCTATATAAGATTCATGTAGTGGAAGAAATATTGGTTTTCCTGAAAAACTACCACAATGCTATTTAATAGGAAGATATGAAGAATTCACACCCTACTCACTACAGTATGTAAAACCTATCAGACATTAAGACAATAAAGGGGGAAATTTATAATGGAAAGTGATTATAATTTATTGTGCTTCAGACAAAGTGTACTACATGAATAGGATAAATATTGTTTCTACAATTTTCATTACCATCAAAAATTAAAAGGATTGTAAAAAATATTATTAAATGTAACTAACAAAGAAATTTTTCGTCATTATAATCATCATTACCTTTTAGCTGATAGTAATTTTTCATCTCAATCAGTGTTGAGGTACCTCCAATATATATAGTATGTATCATATAGTCAACTAGTAATACCATCCCCTAGAAATCATGTTGACACTAACATATCCACTATAGTAGAAAATTAAATCTAGTAACCCCGCTCATACAATCATTTGAAAAAAATAACAGGACCATTGCACAAAAATACAAAATTTAAATTTTTTATCTTTATATCATCCCTTGAAGTCTTCATTGTCACTATCCAGACACTTTATATGAATTTATCGTTTGATTATCTATTGTTTGGATCACCAATTTCTATTGAACCGAAGCATGATTCCAATAGCAATAATCTCCCATTTGATGTTTTCTTCCTCTATCATCTCTTAAAAACATGAAAATACAAACTTCTAGTAACCATCAGTAAGAAGTTTTCTCTATTATCTATCCATTTACCCAAGTCCCTTTGAGGTGTGATGCTGCCTCCAAATTTATTGAACTAAAATCTTGGTAAACATGCCTCGTGGAATTTTTCTTCAAGATATCATCTATATCTCCAAATCCTTATCTTATATAATGTTCTGGATGGTTTATAATATTTAGCCAATATTATTTTTCTATGCATGGAATACCAGATTCAAATCTAAGTAAATCACACTCTGATAATCATAGAACAATACACCATCCTACTGAATTCATCAACATTACATTGGTAATCACATAAACTAAAATATCTCCTTCCTTTATTACATTATAGTGATCTAATATACTTATATTTTACTCAAAGTAAAAATATGTTTTATCCATTACATAAAATTGGATGATGTTACTTAATAGTTATCCAAAAATCTAGTTATTATCTTTTGGGTGTCCAAATCGCCAGTGATGCTAGCATCAACATATCCTCACAATGGATAATATGTTCTAAAGAACAAGGTTATATTATTTATTCCCTTCAAGTAACATATGATGCACTTCGTATAATCTCGATGTTTGGTTCCCAGATTCTACATTAATGAACTTACAATTTCCATTAAAAATTCACTGTCTAGTCATGTAAAAATCATCGCATACATCAAGAATCATACAACCAATGAAAACAATACTTTTTCTCATGTATTTGACTATATAATCCATATTAGGTGACTTATAATTTGACAATGATATGTGTTTTGATAATTGACATTTTATTTTCTTACATCTTGTCATCCCAAATATTTTTATGACCATTCAGAAGTTGTTCTTTTGCGATAGCACTAATTTTTTAACTCTCACATATCTATCAATTTTCATTCATAATATAATATTATGATGTCTAATATCTTTCATATCAAACCATCAAGATAAATCTTTATTTATCCTGTGAATTATTTTATCATTAGGACTAGATAAGAATATGTCATTAAATGACTATTGAATAATGATTAATCTCCCTTAATTATATGACTTCTGGTAGAAGAAGTGGACCATATTTATTTTACTAAGTATTTCATCATCCATGAACTTATTGGTCATATAATTACAATACCTTATCACCTTATTTAATCCTTAAAAATTTTTCTTTAATATACCAAAAAATATCAGGTTCACATCATCCATTAAACCCAAAAACTATTTCAAGTACAATAATTCCTCCAAATAACCAAGAAGAAAGTCCATTTATTACATCCATCTATTATATGTATAGATTTTGCAGTGATAACATGCTCAATACCAACTGTAAAGATTCATGATTAACTAATGGTGAGAAAACATATGATAAATAAACTCCATACATTTATGGAAACACCTTCACTACCAGTCAATCCTTAAACCATTTATCATCACAAGTCTAAACTTTGAACCAAAAAACCCACTTATATTCATGTGAATTATTACCCTATGGTAAATCTTTTATGTTCTATTAGACATTAGTGAAGACATCTCTAAATAAATTTCTAACTTCAACTGATCATATTCATTGAGTGTGGCCACCATGTTGAGTCTCTCTAGTTATCCACTATCTATAAAGAGGAGAATGTTAATGTCAGAACCAAAAAATTAAACCATCTTTTTGGCCCTGTTTGATCTATTAAATTAATTATATTATTCTTTATTTTTAGTTTATTTACAATCTAATGCTCTAACATTCATAGAAATAACATTCCTTTGTCCCACATTAGCTTCTATAGTTTTTTAAAATTTAGGATTATCTTCTGTTTGACATACTTTTTGTCTTCTGGTGCTTCATTGTAAATTTTATGAAAGTTGAAATATTTTAGTTCTCTCATACAAATCAATATAGACATTAATAGTTAATCCTTTTACATCAACATATTTATCCACCATGTTGAGGTCCTTTAACAGATCCATCTTATTAATGAGAACAAATTATCTCTTGATGGATTTTCACCAATAATAATCCTATAAATGTAATACAAAACATTGATATGAAAATACATTAAGGAGACACAAATTGGTTTTTACCTAAATAATGTTCCACTACTTAGCACAAATTTTGAAATAAGATGGATATCTAAAACTTGTGAGATGGATGATGTCCAAAAATTACCATACCTTAACTCCTCTACCAGTTCCTACCCAACTGGGGATGTTGGACTCATACTAATTAAGAATGTCATTTTTACAACCTTTTATAAGGACGTGATCTTAAACATTACATAATCTATGTTTTTAACTAGAAATAACATTAGAATAACATTTCAGATTAAATTTTTAGAGAATTAGTAAAAATTCTTACAAAGTAAACCCATACATCCCAAGTGGACACTTCTATACAATATCCATTTTTTCACAAAACAAAGATATTTAAAATAAAACATGATTTCTTATGATGAAAAATCTTCACAATTTTTCCCTTAATCTCATCCTTACAACTACTCTTCATTAAACCCTATGAGAAATAATTTAAAACATAGATGAGCATAAAATCTTAGTACGGTACATAAAATTAAAGGAAAATTTTAATCATGTGAAAACATGAAATCCCATGAAACATTTATCATAAGTAAATAGTTTAATTTGTAAATAAGTCCAATACTTACTTTTTTTATAATCTCATAATCACAATAAACCCCATATAAATCATAGATACCATGTAAAGGTATCTAAACACATAATTATACTCAAATAGAATAACCATATAGTCGATTTACAAACATGTCACTATTAAAAATGTAATTACCATTTGGTCGACTTCCATACCTAATGAATTAGAGCTTATATCTCAACCACCTATCCTTGGTTTATCACGGAACCACCCATAATTGGTTTATCAGGTAACCACCCATCAAATGTCCAAGTACCATTATATAATAAAAATATATAAAAGCTTTAAATTTTCAACATGTCACTCTTAAAATTTCATTTTCACTGATAATAAAATGTTTCAATTTATAGAAATAATCATTCCAATTTGAAAACCCATTTTTAATAACAAAATTATGAGAAAAGGAAAAGAGGGGATTATTTTTATTTTAAAAAATGAAGGCTTGTAGAGTAATTAGAATATATAAATAGACATAAATATGTACTCTATAATAATTTTATATCCATATAAATAAATATGTAAAATAATATCAATAATATTTATATGGAGTAAAATATTTTGAATTTAAATCTTTAAGCATTTAAAAGGATATTTTTAAATCAAAGTGTCCTATAACTCTTTCAAAATTTTAAATTTTAATCCCTATAAAGGAATAAAATTTAAAAAAACATTAAAAACATGATAATAAATTAATTATATTATATTATATGTCAAAGGTTATGTATATACACCTCATAAAATAAGGTGGGTGTATAACATTAAAATATTAATCAGTCAAAGTAGATTGAGATGAAGTCCCATACCTTGAGTCCGACTAATCACATAAAATAATTATATTCCATAATAATAAACATATATTAATTATTTACTTTCTTGAGAACCATTTTTTTGATTATTATTCCTTTTATATAACTTATTATCGTGTTATAACAATTAATTAATTATTTAAGTTCACATGTTATATTTTGATGATATTTGGTTCATAGGTCCAAAATGACTTTAGTCGGTTGACTATGATCAAGTGTAAATAATTCCATAACATGAAGAATAATATTCATGAAATAATAATAACTTTTATACATAAATTATTCATTTAAATCCATACATTAATTAATGTTATAAAAAATCAACTAAATTATATTCATGGTGATGGCAGGTCGTACGTACGCAAGAGTAACATTTCCATTTTTCAATGATCATTATAGAAAAGAGTTAAGTAACATTTTAAATTTATAGAGTGATCATAATATAAATAATATAATATTAATCATTTAAATATACTTATATATATCATCCATTTGAAGTGGTGATGAAAAACAAATCACAATACTTCGTGGTGGTGATTATTCACACATACACACGAAAAACCTTATCATTTTTTAGTGAATTGAAAGGTAAAAAATAAAATGATATATTATGTTATAATAATGATAAATATTTATATAATATCATATATAAACATTAATTCGATAATTATATCTAGTATTGAGATATGGTGATGGACAATGAATTTCATTGGTTCGTGAGGTGGTAGTTCCCCGTACACACGAAAGATAGGTTCTTTCCCCATTTGATGGAAGTGGAGACGGATAATGGTGATGATATTTATGTAATAACATATCAGTATATTTAGGATATTGGAGTTATTATTTCACCATGGTTTAATAATATTTTAAGGAGGTGTAAGAAGAACCAATCAGGAACACTTAATTTAAAACAATATATCTTGTTTAGAAATCCTTCATTTCTTAACAACTTAAAAACACTAAGGAAGGTGTTATGACTAAAATAAAAGATCAAGAGTATGGGGAGTGATTATACAAAGGGATTAAGTTAGATATTGTTTAAACCAAATATGTTTTTATGTATGAATAAAAGATAAGAAGAGGTTTCCTTTTATAAGAGAGGGGAGGGGGACTCTTGAAATATATCAAAATATTAAATTAATATAAATTAATTTTCTATTCTGAATGAATAAAAACTGATTAGTTTAAAATAAAGGATGATTTTGGGTTGAAATAAATCCATCCAATGAAAATTATACCATTTTTGACTATTTTTAATCATTATATTTTTTATCCCTTTTTAACCTTTTTAACTCTTACCATGACAACATATGTTTTTACTCTTTTAAGGATAATATAGTTACCATAAAATGAAAAAAATGACCATAAATGAATCATTAATGACATGTAAAAACTTATCCCAGTTAGTTTTCCTAATTTTATTTTTTTATGAATTTTATATCATTTAATAAAATATTATTTATTTTAAAATATCAGTAATGTCAATTTCACACTATTTATTACTTGACTTTTTAAAAATATCATAACAAAGAGATATATTCAAAAAAAATATTTTAATACATCCATAATATATAAGTTTAATTTAAAAATTATTTTATGAAAAATAATTATCTAAAATTATATTTATTTTAATATTTTCAATATCATTTATTTGATATTTCTATTAATTAAAAAATTACTCCTACATCATTGTGCAAGCCTTTAATGTAATTATTTTTCCCCCAAAAATTAAAAATTAATTACCATAATGGAGGTAAATATTTTATATTTACCAATAACATTTATAGTCTAACATATCTCATATATAAACCCATATTGAAGATATTTATCTTGTTAAAACCAAAAGTATGAAATGTTTGACTTTCATTTGAATTAAATATTATTAATGTTATATTTTCGTCTGAATGTTCACAAATGATCACATAACTGATACTTCAAATATTATTTAAGATAAATACTCATAAAATAAAATTGGGGTAATTTTTAGGTTCATTTTATAATATTTATAATATTATTTTTACATTTAATTACCTAGTTTACCCTTAACCGTGGTAATAAAAATTACTAAAGTTACTATTCATATTAGCCAAAAATAAAAGGGACATGTTTACTAAATTTGGAAATTATTATTAAAAATATAGAATCTACTTCTAAGAATTCAAAATTCATAAGTGGCTAAAATCAATTTAAAATTAATCCCATAGATGGGGTTAGAAAACATGTTTTTAAAGTGAAAACGTGTAAAGATTTGAGATGTTTTTATATCCAAATTAAATATAAAAAATATTAAAATGATATTAATTGGGTTAATATATGTATTATTGATATAATTTTATATTAAATATAATTTAAAATATAATTTAAAATTATAAATTATTTAGATGAAAAGTCAGTTTTCAATAAAAATGCAGTTTTTTCACTATTTATCAAAAAATGAATCTTATCAGGAAAAATTAAAAAATTTGAAAAAAGATAATTTTGATATTAATATATAAAATATTAAGTTTATTTTTACAAATAAAATTATTAAAAGTTTCATAACAAAATTTAAAACAAGTATTCCATTAAAATGTGATAAAACTACTTTTTAAAAAATATAGTTTTTATGCGTAAAATTTGATTTTTTTTCACATCTTATGACTGTAGAACTTATTGAGTGAATTTAAAAATATTTTTTTAATTTATAATATATAAAAATCATTATTATCTCTCTATAATATTGATTAATTTAATTTATTAAGATAAAATTACATTTTGGTCATAGAAATAGTTTTTTTCATAAAAACACATCCTTTATATTCAGTTGGTATTTATTTTCAATTATAATTAATTTGATGCCAAAGAATTAATTTTATAAAATTTGTTAAACCATATTTTTATAATTTAGTTAATCTTTTTCATGCCCTCTATTCTAAAATCTAGGTTATAATGACAATATAATAATATTTTTTGTTCGTTTAAGCTCGATGCGATGTATCATGTACTCTATCTAACATAGTGTTTCCTTTTAAAATCTTGGGATGTTACAAATTTTCCAAAATTTTATTAGTAATTATTATGTAAAACTTAATTAATCATACATTATCCATCAATAACTAATTCATTCTTTCAACTATACTTTTTTGGGTGTTTCAGGCATTGTATTTTGTAACCTTATTACTTTCTTCAAACAAACGTTCATGAAGTTGTACCTATTGTATTCACCAAATTTTTTGATATTAATAATTTAATATTTTATATATATTAGATATTTTTGGATTTCATTAAGTTTAATACACATTGATATGTGTGTCAATTAATGTATAAAAGTTACATAATTTTTTATTCACCTATCGTTAATATTAAACACATCTTTATCAATATAAAAATAAGAGATGTAAAGTAAATAGGCACAAAATGTTTGTTAATGAGTTTAAACTCATTTAAGGATGATTACATTCCTAAAGGTTCATTATTATTATCACACACACACACACAACTCTCATTTTATTATTAAATTGAACTCAATTAGGTGTATGAACTGGAACACGTATATCTGTTAGAACTAACTAGTTACAATCATGCATTAATAAAACAAAAAAATCATTTTGAAGAATGATAACAAATGGATGTATGATCCTACACATGTAATCCATAAATTTTTATCTTCTTGCTCTTCCTTTCATAGAAATATCCTATGGTTTTTTCCAAGATTTCTTCTTTGATACAAAATCATATCATTTCATCTATCTCAAAATTATCAAAAACCACTCTTTTATCATATATTAATATTTTATTTTCATTGAATATTGGGTGAATATGATTTCCATAAATTTTATGTAAATTTATATGAATCTTGGTAGCATTGACCGACTCATTCAAACTTATTATATTTTATCTAATGGCCTCTTTTAATTTTTTCATAAGAATCTGAAAATTTTCCTTCATATAATATTTTAAGTATAATGGGCTTATACTTTATTCATATCCTCCAAAAAATTAGTACATATATTTTCCATTGATAACATCCTCATAATAATGGATTCATTTGATTAATACATTTCACCTCATACCATGTAATGGAGTTCTCCATGCACTAAGAATTACCTCGGTTAGTTCTTCCCTATTAATCTCATATTGTATCCTAAAAAATGAGAATGATTGGGATGTTTTGATAAATAAAATAACATAAATAACATATATATTTCTTATTAAATTCTTTAGAATTAATATTATGGAAACACACTTAATAAACTTTATAAATTTCATGATTTTCCTTGATGAATCTCTTGATTACCAATACATAGTTTCTCAAAAACTCGTACCAACATTATGTTGGTCATAGATTATAAGTGTTATAATAATTTAGAATATAAAAAACCATTTCATAGTATATGATTACCCTTACCCATTTCTCTGAAAATTATTATGAACTCAAATACATACATTTGACTCAAAGGATTATGATGAATTTATATGAGATATGATATCATATGATTTAGAACTATGATGCATAAGTTATACAGTGAATTATATCATCCTCTCAAAATCATACTATAGGATAAAATACAAATGGTAAAGTTATACAATCCATGAAGTCTTAATATTAATCTCAATTTCATAATAAATACTTAAAAAGTCACAAAATCTATTCTAATCTCATAAGATTAGTCAAAAGTAATATGATAATTCACTTGTCCACTTTTCCAGATCAATATCAAGTATTCCAAAACTTATTCAAATGACTTGAGGACTACATTAAAATTCCTCAAAGACTTCTCAATCTTATCAAAACATTATTCATTCTATGTTGAAAATAATTTCAATAAACATTAATCTCTACACAATAAGGCTTGATTCCACATTTCTTTTGCATATCATTCGATAATTCAACTTAAATATTCCCAATATAAACATACACAAACAATAAATTGATTAAATGGTTTAATTTTTTCATCCACAAATAATTCCACAACCAAACAATCTAAAGGTTAGTTTCTTGGTTTCTAGAAACATAAAAACACTTATTTCACCTATTGTGAACATCTATCTATAAACTAAATCAATTATTAGAAATTACATAATAGATAATCTTCTTCATTGTATGGGGAAAGTAAACATACACATGGGTGAGATTGAACACTCAGTAAGGGATAAAATATCAAATTCCACAATAGTTACATCTTATAAATATGAAAAAACATAAATAAAAGAAAATATAAAATAACACAAAACAATTAAAGTTAACCATAAGCATGAAATATAGGCATAAAATTTCCAACGATTACACTTATACCATGACATGAGAAAAATAAAACATGAAGAAAATAATATGGTCCATGGAATATAGGAAATAAAGTGGCACAATCTTAAACATAGGATGTCTTATCTTTGTAAACTTGGATATCTTCCAATCCCGTCACTCATAAAATTTTTAGTAGAGATAAATGCATCACACTCAACCTTTTTGAACCTAGATACTCACTAAAATATTCAAATGTAAAATTATTAGTATAACTTAATTCTACAGTACTCACCCTTTGTGAAAAAAGTTACCTTATAACATATTCACATGAAATATTGTGACCAGAGATTAACGTCATCACACTCACCTTTTGTGAAAATAGAATCAAATTGACCTATTCACATAAAATTTATATATTATGATATTTAATACCTTAGAAAATGCATTAGGGAGATATAGTTCCCAAAGTTCTCATAATCTATTCATTTGTGTGGGTATTGTATCAGGTACTCAAGTAGTTACTATAGGAGGTACTATTCGGTACTGTAGCAGCCAAAACTATTCACATTAGGCCACCTGTTTAGGCTTAGAGTCATTTCGGACTTCGTTCCACCCATGCCTTTAGGTCAGTAAGGTTTTCGGGCTACTACATGGCCTTCATGCCACCTTAACGGCTTCAGGGCCACCTGTTATGCAGATGCCCAGAGAGATTCTACCAGGAACCAGCTCCAGAGGAGTATTCAAGAGCAAGGCGCTTTCATGAGAGCATGGATAACAGATTTGGATGAATGAGATGGCATGAAATTTCCATCAGTACAAGGACTGTGCATATCTGCATAAGATAGCTAGCCGAACAGCTATACAAAGGTAGAGAACTGATCACGATGCAGATGCTAGAGAGGGGTGGTTTGAATTAGTCATAGTCTATATAATTTCCTTAAGACCTATGGGTCTTGTAATGTATCCAAGACTATGGGAAATTTAATCTCTATGCCTACGATCCTTATAATATTTCCCCCTCATCCCTTGAAAGGGGGGTTATCAAAAATCAATAAAAAAAGAAAACCACCATGCCATTCAGAAAAGCATATAAAGAACCCATGGGAATTAAATAGGTTCCAAATAATATCCATAAGGAAATCATTCAATTTTTATAAGGTACCCATGATCTAAAATGGTTTTCATAAAATTTAAAAATTATATCATAAATAAATCACCTGATACTGAAAACATGATAACCCAAAAAATCTCATAATAAGCGAACAACATAGGGTAAAGCATGAAACATAAGTCCATTGGAGGTAGATCACATTTGATTCTAATGAAAACAAAATACTTAAAATATTTTTTTGAAAAAAATATATTCATTTTTATAAAGGTCATATCCATGAGTCTATTTTCAAAAATACTCATTAGTTTTTTTGAAAATTGAATAGAAACCCATTCATGGAAATATATTTGTTCAATAACTATTTTCCTAGAAGAAAAAAAATATAACATCATTTAAAATGGAATTTCATGTAAAAATGTAGTTCAAATATTAAAATTTATAACAAAAATAATTGATTTTGAGTTACGAAGTCCTATACATTCACCATTGATTGAAAAGGAAGACAACTAACCAAATTTATCATAAAGTTAAAAAAACATAATTACCCATTTCAGAACCTTATTCATATAAAATTTGATTCATACTCTCTTTTAGTAATAATTAGCTTCTTGTATTATATTTACTTAATATATTTTCAACATCAGGTGTTAATAATCATCAATGTTTTGAAATTTATTTGTTAAATAATTTTCAATATTTGTTTCACCAAAATATCTTCAGTTTCAAATCATTTAAGGTGTAAGATCTCAGACTTGGTGGATGTATATCTCCGTTTACAATTTGGTTTTAATCTATAAAATTTGGTTAATGGAAGGTTTACAGGGAGTATGAGGGTCCTTAGGGGTGTTCCATGGTTTTATTACATTAAATTAAGGAAAACTGTGCAAACCTCTGTAGGGAACATAGTGGTGCATGGTTGAGTAAGCTGTGAAATTGGAAAATCCAAACCATGCAACATTAGATAGAGGAATTTCAAAAATTTGGTACATAGTTTGTCAAATCATATGGCCTCTCTATATAACCATGTGACTTAGAACCCTCTTGGACAGTGGAAGTGCATGGTTGGTGCATGGTTTGGATAACCATGCAGCCAAACCATGCATCTCAATAAAAGTGTGATTTTCTAGTTTTTTCCCCTTAGTATTTTAAGGTGTTCACCTGATTTCTTACCCCATTCCCTCCCTTGCAACCCTAGTGATGAAACATTTTGACAAAAACTTCCAAATGGTGGTTCTCCTTTGATTATTGTATGGTTGGAGCATTCTTGTTTGTGGATCGATGTTCTATGTAATCATAACACTCATTTTTCTTTTTTTTGGATTAGGGTATATAGTTCCTCTCATCCTCTTTTGAAGCCATAAATCCCTCTTTTTCCTATGGAATCTAGGTTGGGTCTTAAAATGGTGTTTAATCCGGATCTATGGATATCATTTAGAGTGAATTCATCACCAGATTAAATATAGGTGATCTATAAGTTATATCCCATAGTTTGATGTGGATTTATGCATGGTTGTTTGTGTTTTTGGTTCCATCTTATTGTGAGTTTTATTCCGTTAATGAGATTTGGTAAAATGGGTGTATAAATAATTACTTTAACCCCGCATAACCCCAGTGGGATTCATGTAGGATGATTAGACTAAATTAGGGCCTCCCATGGGGTGCACCGACATTCCCAAACCTTCCCATTTGTAATGTTAAACATGGAATTGACGTGTGATAAATGTTTTCCATGATGAACGTGTTGATATGTTAATTTTAGTTGAAAGGGGAATATTGATAGATGTTTCTAGTCTTGGATAGTTGCATATAGGTCCATTTTGATAAATGATAATGGGTTATACGAGCTGTGAAATATAAAATGGAAATTGGTTGATGGGTTAAGGCTTATGAATGATAAAAGGGATCGTTGGGTTAATATATGTAAATGGGAATAGGTGAATAGGTCAGGGATTGTGATTTTATGGAAGTGTTAAATGTGATAATGAATGGATATTGTTAAATATTCTAAATGGGTTATTTGGATTAATTTGAACATTCCAAATGGCTTATGAATTGTACAAAAAATGCATAAGTGGGCTATTTCATGTGAAATGAGGAATGAGTTAAATGGGTTTCCATATGAGAATTGATGATTATGCTAAATGGGACAGTGTATAGGAATTATTTAATATGATTATCTAGTTAGAAATAAGAAAGGGAAAGTGTCTAAATAGTCTATGTAATGTTAATGGAATATGTGTTAATGGGATATGGAATAATATTAATTCCCATGTTGATTATTATGTATTGTGATCATTATGTGTGTTGTTTTGAGTATGGGTTTGGATATGGTATGTATGTGGTGAATGGATAAATAATCATGTGAAGATGGCTTGGTAGTGTGGTGTATTGACCTGAGGCTCTATGCCCACAGTTCTAGTTAGACTGAGGCTCTAAACCCCACCCCAAAATGTATTAGTTAGGGAAGGGGAATGAGGATCTATTCCCCTAATGATTTCATTCAAGGATACCACCATAATGGAGGCTTCAAGGTGAGTATGTTTTATTGGTTATGATGTGTTTATCCCTAATGAGATAGAGACTTTACTTATTCCCTTATTCATAGTGGTTGATTTCATTTGACACTTGTGTAAATTTTGAAAATTCCTAGCCCATGGAAGACATTATGAAAATGTATTAAGTAATAAAGATGACATAAATGATGGAAATTATAATAATGGTATAAAGGGGTAAAGTAATGATTGTTTACTGATAGAAACCAAGTTTTTCTTTGTTCACTTTTCATTTATTTATTAATTCCTTGAAATATCTATTTAGACAAGAAATTTTGTCGTCACTTTTTGGGGTGTCCCACTGATTTGAACTCACACCCTGCTTGGGAACTATTGGGTACCCGAGTAGATTCCCTGGTTATAGGTCTAGACAAGGGTAAGGTAACTATTATTGGGAGTTTAGTAAGGCTTGGTATGTGTAGGGATAAGGATCTAGACTTTTATTTTAGATTGTCTTGGGGATTTTACTATTTTTTCTTTATTTTGGTTTTCCTTCAATTTTAGTATAGTTAACATGACATGGCATATTTACTGTTTAGTTGTAGACTTGTACCCTATTTGGGAAATAATTTGTTATGAATGTTTATTCGTTGTTACATATTGTTTACACTATTTCATTTCTATCTTCTGTGGATTACTCTGATAAATGTGGTATAGTCTACCTATGTGGCTTATTAGACCCTCGTTTCTAGTCGGAAACAACTGGTGTATGAGGAGGTGCACTTGAGGTCATGTGGAGACTCATCTCGGGGCACCAGTTTAGTGGCTTCCGGGTTGGGGACATTACAAAATGGTATTAAAGTGGTTCTTTTCTATGAAATACTTTTTAGAGATCGTAGAAAGGAGATTTTGAACATGTCGAGCCTTGGTAATAAGATCATGATTGGGAGTATCTAACCCATGTATTAGGGAAACCCCAATTGCACTTGGTGGGAATTGTTGTTTTAATATGTTTTGTTACTATTGATGATATTTCACCATTGACTAATTCACTTATTGTGTGATGTGATTGATTTATGATATTATGATTATGGCCAAAATGACATGATATTGTGCATTCATACATCATTATAGGCACCTTGGGATATAGGTGGCATGCTTCATGGTAGTTACACACGTGATGGGTGTGTGGGACATGGAAGGTTGGATGCATTTTAATTCCTTGAAAAATTTGAAGAAAATGGTGTCTGACAAGAATGATACAAATAGGTAAAAAGAAAATAATGTTAAACAATGGTTAAAGAATTATGATTAATGAAGGGTTTTAAATGAGTTAAAATGTTGGTTGTGACAAGTTGTGAAATGGGAAATGCGTCTCAGAAGGAAGGTTTACATTGTGTATATGGAAATAATTTTGAAAAGGAGTCTAATGAGATCCTTGTGACCAAGTAAGTTGGTTTACCATATGTTATCCATTACCCATGGTACGTTTGGTCAAGGTTAGTGTTCTTGATGTGATGATGATAGTTGGGATAGTGTATATGGAATGGGTTGCTTATGGCTTTAGATCATTATTTTATATATACTATCAAATCTTATGTTATGTGTTCTTTGAATCATATTTGGAATTGTATAGAAGTTCCACCATGATGGCATGTGTCGGTTGGGAGATAAGAGTATATCTTCGAGAATTTTCCACTAGTAGCAGAGTAATAAAAATTGCTGGTTAAAGATAACCAAGGAGAATATCAGTTACATGAGGAATTTTCTCATTTTATTTAGATCATAGTATGTAACCTAGGGTGGGTCATGTCGAGAATATTTGATCTGACCAGACAGTTTCAGTTGTAACACCCTTCAACATTTTCTATAGTGGGTGGACTTGAGTTCCAAGCATCTTATAGGTTGAAACATGAATGAATATGGGGGTGTGTGCTCCTATTTTTGTTAGAATACCTAGTGTATGGGTGGCTTGTGGAAGTGAGAGTTCCCTTGAATGAAACCGTGATTATATACCGGAACACCTTGATGATTATTGATGTGTGGGTAGAGGGGTGTTCCATGTTATGCTTTCAGTAGGGTTAAGAACTTGAGGTTTTGAGGTGTCACCTGATAATGTGAAAGTGGTAACCCCTATGGGTTTTAATTTCTTGTGTTGTGAACTAGACATAAGAATGATCATATTGGATGCGACATCATTAGTGATGGGTTATTTGTTATGGGTATGGTGACCCATGTGGGTCAACACATTTTGAGTTGTGTTTTGGACCCTAGAAGTGGGTGTTTTGGATCATGGTGCCAATGTATGTGTGCGAGTACTGTTGGTGAAAGACCTAGGGTGAATTTTTTTGGGGTGCATTGGATGCAATGTTCTGAAATGAGGGTAGGAAAACATCCCAAGAGTGATGACTTATTGGAAGTTTGATTTATGTGGCCAAGAGAGTAGACCCGGTGACTTGTTACCCTTAACCCTAGTTGGGATTTTGGTATTATTCGACCCTTTAGAGAGACATGTGAATGATTTTTCTTCCTTTTTGTGAGTTATCTTGGGGATGTGGGGCACATTTGATGTTTTGGGTATTGAAAGGTGTAGATTTGTACTGGAGGGATGAGTGGGAAGGTCAATTATTTTGGGAGATGCAACTCAAGTAATGAAGAAGAGTTAATAGTCTTGGGGAAGTTGAGGGTGAAATTGAGGGTGGTTATCCCTGTGATGCAGTTTCCTTTTAATTTGAAGAATGGGGGATTCTTCAGAGTAAAATTGATGCACAATGAGAACCTTTGAGTTGTGGTAAATGGTATGGTTGTGCCCTGGTTTCTTTCAAGAAGGCACCTGAGTTCTTATAGTTGGTTATGATTTTGGTTTTGAAAGGTTATATAATTAAGGGGTTTCACCCAACTATTTGAATTAATATTAATGGAGGCCTTGATGTTGATTTCAGGAAGATGAGACAAGTGTGACTGACATGTGAAGGGATACTTTTTTTTGAGTATGACACCTGAGGTGAGGGTGTGCACATGGTTGGGATTGTATGTGTGAATGTATCGGATATCAGGTAAGATGTTAATAATGACTTCAGGTTTATGGGGATGACAAACCAGGATACATAGTCAGGTGAGTAAGCGAGCGTGAGGCTATCCCCTCATGAAGTTTGGATTATGTGATCAAAAGTTGTTCATGGTGTGTGGTTGCAGGAAGGTGTGAGACCTTGGGGGATTTGATGAGGCCCAGATGTGGGCATGCATTGGTAAGTCATGATTCTATTTGGAATGGGAAAATAGTTGTCTTGGGATAATCGCTTCTCATTATATGTGAAACCATGTGGGATTCATGGATTTTCGAGAGAACTTTGGTTTTGATTGGTGAGGTGGATAGTTGTGCTTCAATCATTAACTACCAGGGTCATATTGGAAGAACAAGGGTAGAATGGTGAAAATAGTTCCAAATGAGATATTGTTTCATGACTTTTTAGTCAAGGGTTATAGAGTAGTGATTAGTATTAGTTTGAAATCACACTTGAGTAGTGATGTTTAAGTGTTGATCAGATGTGTACGGTGAGGGAAGCCTAATATTTTTGTTAGGTCAAGGCATCACATAGTGTGAGGTTACTTTTTTGGCAGATAATTGTGGTTGTTTTCATCGAAGACTTCTTAGCGTACTTCTATCTTGAGATGATCATGATCAATATCTTTGCATAATCTTTAGTACACTGAGAAAGCTCTAGATTTACACCTTGATAATTGAATGTGGGACATCATAGAGGTTACACACTTTGGGGAGCTTTATGTGGATATGGATGGTGGGATATAGACCCTTGATCTTTTATGGGAAGGGTTCTTAAGATATACTAGGTGTTGATGAATGTCGTGGGTGCCGTTTTCAGAAGATAGAAATAGGAATCAGGTGATGTTTCTTGGTTGTGATGGGAAAATCAAGATGACCATGTACATATTTTTGGGTTTGTCTCATGATCAGATTATAATCCACGGTGGTTTATTTTATTGATAAAAGTGGGGGTAATAGAACCCCTAAGGCTGGGAATTATAAGTTAGTCCTGGGTGTATGGAGAAGAGCATGGAGTTTATGTGGTTACATTGGGATTCCAAATAGAAACCTATAAGCATCACGTTGTGTTCCTAAGAGAGGTCGGGCGTGCCTTATTTGTGGTGGTTGTTTGAGCTAAGAATTTGTTTTTTCTCAGGGTATTTCTAAATGAAATTCAGGATTCATGTGATTCATTCATTAAAGGGCATGGTAAGACATATAAATATTTCGTGGAAAGAGAGGTTGGGTTCTAGAACTTCATCAAAAAAAATAAATCATGGACTCAGGTAAGTGTGTTTTAGTGACATTAGAATGTCTTCAAGTGTGAAGGAACCTTTTCCATGTGATGTAGTTTCATGACAATAATGAAGCTAGGTGTTCCAGAATGAGTCGACTAGGGGCGGACCGACTCGGTTAGAAGGAGGTACCAAAAGTGGAGAGTTGTAAACTACCTTCAGTAGAAGATTTTGAATGAAAATTGAATTCAATAATGAAAATGGGACTTGGGGAAGATCCTAATCAACTTTAGTTGAGTTGGAGATGATCAAATTACTTATGATAGGAATATTAATGGGTATGGTGAAGTATCATGATGTTTTGGAAGGTAGTGAATGCCTTGAAGGTAGAGTTACCAAATGTCAGTGAATAACCTCGGTAGATGCATTGGATGATGATAATAAACCTTAGGTGAGGAGGTTCCATGGAATGATGTAGGTAATAACATATCAATAGTGGAAAAAGGGTGTTTTTAGACAAGCCATCGAGAATGATTTGACACATTACGAAAAAGTGAACGTGCGTGGTAAGTTACAAGCCACTACTGATTTGATGTGTTTTGGAAAGTACATTTCAGAAATAAAGGAAGACTTGAGGGAGGTCAAGTTGTTCTTGGTTTTGATTGGGTGATGGATTCATGTCCCATTTAGGTAATTTTTATAGCAAGGATAAATGAAAATGTTGGGAAGTGTCTTCATGGATTCTTGGGCACGGTGAGTAGGGAAACACATCAAGTATATTGTGAAAGTTTAGTAGAGGTTATGGTGTCCTTTTTAAATAATGAGGGTTCCAAACACTATAAAATGGTGTTGGTGAGATAAAATGCAAATTGGGTATCACAATATTGGGAAAACAAGCCAGTTTACAACATGACCATTATTTTAGGTTGTATGGGCTCGAGAAAGTTCAATATTAGTATTTTAGCCTTGGAAATGAGTGTTAGATTAGAATTTGATTAGTTGAGTGCCCTGATTTTTTTAGTTGTATTTTGGATTTTTGTTTATATAATATGATAATTGGATATCAAGTTGTGGATCAATATAGGTTGGGAAGTATTGTTTGGAAAATTGTGTGTTTCTGTGGGTGGAATTGACTTTGGAGTGTTGTTGGAGTTTTGAAAATAGGAATAAATGGTAATAGGTGATTTGGGCCATGAGTTGCGAGGAGGATCAGAATGAAGGGATTCCAATTAGATATTACACAAGGATAGGATGTTGTTTACGATGTTTCCTTATTTTGTGATTTAGGCATTGTTTCCTAGGCTTCAAAATGGAGTTCTAGTGGTTGATTTTTGGGTTGAGGTTGATGCGTCCATGAGGAGCATCCGATTCATTTTGTGGATCATAGTGAGAATTTTTTTTAGGGAAATTCCATGCATTAATTCATGTTTTGTGGTAGTATTGTAATTTTCAAGAGGAAACTTGGGAAAGGGTGATGAACATGCAAGCCTAGTGGACTAATCTATTTACTTTGAAGTTCAGTGATTCTTGAGAGTGTGACTCGAGGAAGATCTATTTTAAGGCGGATAGGTTATAATATCCCGGACTTAATAGAGGTATGAACTTGTTTAAAATTTGGTTTTAATCCCTAAAATTTGGTAAATTGATGTTTTACCTGGAGTATGATGGGCCTAAGGGGTGTTCCGGGGGTCCGAGACATGATAGGAAGGAAAAATGGGCCAACCTGTGCAAGGCACAAAGTTGGCTCACAGTTAAGTAAATAATGTAAGGGGAAACTCCAAACCATACATCCTTGGACAATATCATTTCACACATTTTCATCATGGTTTTTAAAATTGTGTATCCTCACCAGGTAACTATGTGACTTGGACCCCTCTTGGAGAGAGTCAGGTTCATGGTTGGCGCACGCCTTAGCCAACCATGTGGTGCATTAAAAGTGTGATTTTTCAGTTTTACCCCTCGAGGTTTTAATGTGTTCAGCCAATTTATCCCTCATTCCCTCCCTTGAAACCCTAGTGATGAAACATTTCAACCCAAACTTCCATAGGGTGGTTCTCTTTAAATTCTTGGGTGTTTGGAGAGCTTTTGGTTCTGGATCGAAGCTTCGGGTAAGTCTAACGCTTATCTTGCTTCCTTTTTATTGATTAGGGTTTTTAGTTCTTCCCATATTTTTCTGAATCCCTAAAACCCTCTTTCTACAATGGAATATAGGTTGGGGATTCAAAGGGTGTTTGAATACAGATCTAAGGCAATGATTTAGAGTGCATTTATCATTATATTTGAGGTAGGTGGTCTATAAGTTATATACCATAGTTTTGATATGGATTTTTCATGTGTTTTTGTGTTCTTGGTTCTATCTTGTTTTGCGTTTGATTAATTTTGTGATATTTGGTAAAATGGGTGTCTAAATAATGAATTTAACCCCTCATTATCCCCGTGGGATGAATGAAGGATTATTAGACTAATTTAGGGCCACCCCTGGGGTGCACCAACATCCCCAAACCTTGACATCAGTAATGTTAAACATGAAATTTATGTATGATAAAATGGATCCATGATGATGATGTTTATATATTAATTTGACTTGAAATAGGAATATTGATAGATGATTCTAGACTTGGAAAATGGAAAAATGGTTCATTTAGCTAAATGATAATGTGTTATATGTGCTGTGAAATGTAAAAGTGAAATTGGTTGATGGTATAAGCCTTATGAATGATAAATGGGATAGTTGGGTTTAGACATGTAAATTAGAATGGGTGAATGGGTCAATGATTGTGATTTGATGAAAGTGTTAAATGGGATAGAGAATGAAGATTGTTATATACAAAAAATGGGTTAATTTGAGTAATGTGAACACGCTAAATGGATTATGAATTTTATATAGAATTCATAAGTGGGTTATTGCATGTGAAACGAGGAATGAGTTAAATGGGTTAACATATGTGAATTGATGAGTAAGATAAATGGGATAATATAGGAGAATTATTTAATATTATTAGTGAGTTAGGTATAATAAAGGGAAAAGGGTGAAATGGGATATATAATGTAAATTGAAAATGTGTTAATGGGTTATGTAATAATATTAATTCCCATGTTGATTGTTATGAATTATGATCGTTATGTTTATTGTTTTGAGTATGGTTTTTGATATGGTATGTGTGTGGTGAATTGATAAATAAGAATTTTAACAAGGATTGGTAGTGTGGGGTATTGACATGAAGCTATTTTACCATGGTTCAAGTATGAACTTCACCTCAAAATGTAGAGGTTTGTGAAGGGTACATAAGATCTATTCCCCTAATGGTTACATTATATGAAACTAACTTGTTCGAGGCTTCAGTGTGAGTGTGATGTTTTTTTTATAATGTGTTTATCCCTTGTGAGACAGGTACCAGAATTATTACCTTATTCATAGTGATTGATTTCCATATACCCCTGTGTAGATGATGTAAATTCCTAACCCATAGAACACGCAATGAATATGGATTATGTAATGAAGATGGTATAAATGATAGAAATGGTAGTAATGATAGAAAGGGGGTAAAGTAATGACTATTAAATAACAACACCCAAGTTTTTATTATTTAACTTGTTATTTATTTATTACTTTCATTCTCTATATGTTTGGACTAAATATTTTGTAGACACTATTGGTGGTGGCCTACTGAGTTTTACTCACACCCTGCTCGGGCGCTATTGGGTACCTGAGCAAATTTCATGGTTGTAGGTCTGGACAGATGTAAGGAAACTATGATTCATATTTGAGTAGGGATTGGGATATGTGAGGATGAGGTTTTGGACTTATAGTTAGGACCATCTTGGGGATTCTGCTATTTTTTTATTTTAGGTTTCCTGTAATTTTTTTATAGTTAGCATGACATGACATATTTACTTTTTGGTTGTAGACTTGTATATATTCAATAAATTGTTTTTATTCATTTTCATTGGATATTAATTATTTTTTCCTCTATTGAATTGTTATATTCTATGGATTACTCTAGTAAAGAGGGTATAGTCTCCTCAGGTGGCTTATTAAACCCTCGCTGCTACTCTATAACCTATGTTGTATGGGGAGGCGCACTTGAGGTCATATGGTGACTTGGATTGGGGCATCGGTTTAGTGGATTTCAGGAAGGGGACATTAGATAAGGTAATATAACTTTTTTATAAATTATTATAATTCTATAATACCATTACATGGGATTTATAGTCATGCTTTATGAAAATAAAAATGGCACTGAACTATTTTTGGGTTATTTTTCAATATTGACAGACTACCAGATAACGATCATTAATTTTTGTGTTATAGAAAAAGAAGCATATTAATGATATATATTAATTATATATATATAAAAAATATAATCATACAATATAAAATAAAAACATCCATGTTTTTATGTGAAGGAAGGTGAACCCTTTTTATTCATGGAGGCGGTAGTCTGCACAACGCACAATTACCTTTTCTGTTACCCAATGAAGGAGTAGGGTGAAGGAGGATAATAATTGATCAGTTAAAAATAATAAATAATTTATATAAATAATATTTATTAATTAAAACCATCCACTATGGGTGGTTATTAATAAATAAATGTATCAATTTTTGGGGGAGGTAATTTGCACCCACACACTAATGACGATTCTTGTTTCTCGTAGTAGATGTAAGAGAATAAATAATATTTTTAAAATTATTATACTTAAATATCAACATATTAATTTTTATTTTTATTATTATATGTTAATTGTGGGTTTAGAAAATAAATAATAATAAATAAAACTTATGAAATATATAAAACCAACTTTGAGACCCTAAACTTCTTCTTGAGGAAGGCCTTTAATTTGAGGGACTTGGGATGTAATATCATGACTGGGGGAATTTGAGTGTGTAATGTAATTAAAGGAGAGTAAATTTGAGTAGGGTTTGAAAGAAATTTATAAATAGGGGTTTATTATTGAATGGGTGTAAGTGATATCCTCTTATATGCGAAGAAAATGACACTTTTTAGAACGCTCATCATTCTTCAACAATATCATGAAACGATTTAGGGGTAAATGGATTAAAAGTGCATAAAAGTGGGAGTGTTGGAAAAGATAAATTACAAAATGATATAAAAAAATTAATTGAATTTTTTTTTTTAACATGGTTTTTCCTTTTCCCCATAGGAAACTACCTTTTACCATTTTTACATATTACGAGGGTCACTATTTTTTTAAACCATAGTAACTAATTTTTTTATCTAAAATTAAAATTAGACATAAAATTAGACTCATTGCATAATTATAACCTTATTATTTTCAATATAAAATTAATTTTATCATATCAAATTTATAAATTTGAAAAAAAAATTGCTTTAAATTAAATACACTTAATTGCAGAAAAATATTTTTTTTGAAAAATGATGTTTTTAGCATAAAATTTTTATATATGATAAAAATATATTTATTATTGATTTTAATGTAAAAAACAAATATATTATAAATATAATAAAATTAATGAGTCTTTAAAGTAAGGACACGTAAAAATATCACCTTGAATATACTTCATTCAAAGAGAAGGTCAGGAATAGTTTTAATAAAACTAGTATTTTTATTTTGTTCTTTAAATGTTGGACATATTATTTATAATCCAAAATAATATATTAAAAATCATAAATTTATTACTTAAAAACATATTTTATTACCTGAAAGTTCTATTAAAAATTATTGGATACTCTTTCATGGTGATAAAATCATAAAAATAATTATTTTATAAAAACCATATTTTTCTCCTAAAAATCATAATTTTCATAAAAAACTATAAAAAACATAAAAAGGAAATTTTCCTTAGAGGAGTTAAAAATGATCTTTTTATTATATTTTAATTTCTTGTTTTATAAATTCATTTTTTAATGAAATTACAATATATATATAATGGATTTTATTGAAAGCAACCTTTTTCAATATTATCTCTATTTAATTATTTATCTTCTAAATGTAATGTATTTTAATTGATTACTATATTAGTGATCACTATAGATTTATTAATAATGTACTTATTAAATATTATGGGTTTTTATGTTGAGTGTAGGGTGTAACATATGTTATGTAACAAAGAATTTATATAAGAAGGAGAAACTTGGGTCACTACATTCTACCCCTTCAAAAACAATTTCTCTTTTGAAATTCTATTACAAAGAACGAAAAACATGGAGGTATGTTTCTTTCATTACTTGTTTAGGTTCTGAAATAACCTTATAAAACTTATTATTTATTTATATAAAATTGACCATATTATTTTTATTCAACTAAAACACCTTTTCTAATCTATTTATGATCTTTATAGGTTGTTATTCGAAGGATAAGTCATGTTCTAGTTGCACGACTTCTAAATTTTTTACATGGGATGGATCTGATATGAAATTCATCAAAAATTATACTTGGAATAAATCATTAACACTGGAGTGGTGATTAGTTATATATAATTAATTATCTATGAATCCAATATGATCATTTATATTTAAAAGAATGACTTATCTATGAATAATCACCCCTTTATTCCAAAAATCTCCAGACCACTTCTACAGAGATATTTAAAGAAATACTATATCACAAACATTAAACACTAGATCTATCAATTATTATCAATATAAATCTTATTTAAACTTTATTACTTGTTTATATATGACTTAATGTCTTGAACATTCTCTATAACTTCTTATACAATATCAATACCAATCATATTCATCTCTCTAACTTCATCCAAACAATATGGAGTGTAACATACCTTCCCATATAGATAATCACATGGTATGATATAAATTCTAGAATATAAGATACAGTTATATTAGAACACTACCAGGGTGAGGTGTTGATAAAAAAACCTAGGAAATACATTTAACATTATCTCAACATATCCTCTAGAGTATAAATTTTCCATTCAGACTAACCATCAGTTTATGGGTGATATACACTGATAAATATCAGATCAATCTCAAATTCTCTCTAAAGATTACACTAGAACCTTGAGATAATCCTTAGTTCTCAATCAAATTCAATAGATATTGGTACTCCATTCAAATTTACCACATAACTTATATATATAATGTTGACTTGGTTAAGGGAGAAATCTTTTTTTATGGGAATAAAACCCACTTACTTTGTAACGTGATTAATAACAACCCATATAGAATTGTGACCTTTTGATGTTTTAAGGAGTCCTATGAAAAGGTCCTTGGTGATGTTTTCTCATTATCATATCAGTATGGGTAATGGTTTTATCATCCATTGAGGATTGTATCATTCTTACTAAACTTGATGATATATCAAACATCAAGATATATACTTCAAGGTTTTCCAAATCATGTTATCCCACTAGATATGTTTCTTTGGATCTTTATACATCTTTGTTCCTCCAGGATAGACGGCGATAGAAAATCTATACACATCATCCAAAATATTTTTCTTTAGTTTCTGTATATGTGGAAAATATATTTGGGTTGTAAAACTTCTAATTATATCTTTACCAAATTTGATCTCCATAATATTTAGTACTTTTTTCTATACAAACACATTATGTTTTGGATTATTTTATCTTCATGTTAATATAAGGTTAATAAGTCACTTAATTGAGACCATATATATATCCTCTAATTATGACATCAGGACTCAACCTCTGAAAATACATCAGTATTGGGTCTTTTGAATCCTCATCATGTGTAGACTGGTATGGTATTTTAGAATCAGAACATCAACCACATTGTTTTCATTTTAAGAGTGATAATGTTCATGTAATCATAATCATTGGTTAACTCAAACAATCTTCATTGGTTCATGTTTAACTCCATATGTGTGGAGATAACTATTGTGATTAGTTTATATATTCCACTTCTAACAATAATGTTAAAGACACCATATTTTCAATGCCATGATCATAACTGGTAATTCAAAATCATCAGTTTGGTAATTTTTCCCATGGGCTTTTAATAGTTGGAAGGCATAATAAATTACCTTTTCATATTATATGAGGATGCATCCCAAGAATTTTAAGGATGCATCCCTATAAATTCCAAATCCTTGAACACTATAATGTAATATAAGTGTTGGTGTAGTGACCATCCTTTTCCTTGAGCTCCTTAAAGATTTCCTCACATTCTATTGTCCAATGAAAATTCACTCTTTTATAAGTTAACTTGGTCTATGGGTATTATATACATTATACATTGATAAAAAATAATTTCTAATATCTATACAACCTAAGAAAACAAAAACAATTATTCAAAATGGTTGGTCTGATCTATTACTCAACAACCTCTATTTTTTTATGGATATACAGATATACCCTCACATGTGATGATATTACTAAATAACTATACTTTGTGTATATATAATTCACCTTTTCTTAGTTTGGAAAACAATATATCCTTTCCCATTGAAGTCAAAAAAATCCTTAAATAATCTTCATGCTATTAGTGTCATTTAGAATATATAAGGATGTAGTATGTAAATATCACCACAAATTGATCTAAGTAATCTCTAAAGACTCTATTCATAAGATCTATAATGACAGTAGTGGGATTGGTAAGTCCAAGAAACATTACTATAAAGTAATAGTGTCCATACCTTGTCTAGAATGATGTCTTCATAATTTAATCCATTTTTACCCTTAGTTGATGATATCCATACTGAAGGTCAATATTTGAGAATAATTGAGCTCCTATTAATTGATCAAAATGGAAATAAGTATGGGATTAAGGATACTTTTTTATGACCAATTTTTTTTTGAGCTCGTACTAATCGATGTAAAGATGCATTGATTTATCCTTATTCTTTAAAAATATGATTGATGCATCCCATGGTGAAGCACTGGGGTGTATAAAACCATTTTGATGATATTCTTTTAATTTCCTCATCAAGTCCTATAATTAAATAGATACCATTCTATAGGTTTCTTTGAGGTAGGAAAATATCCAAGGATGCGTTTGATTGATAACTCAACCACACAATCTTGGGGAAGGATAGAGAATTCATTAGGAAATACATCAGCATAATCACAAACAACGGGAAAGTTCTCAACACTGATATTTTCCATGGTAATATGAGTGAGGAACCCATTAGTGTTGGGTATCAAGACCCATATTATAGAATTTGATTATGAATAAGGAGCATGATCATCCTTGTATTTATACTTTATTATTGGATGATTAGGGATATGAAATGAAATTTTCTTTCTTGAAAATTGATAATATCTTTATATAATGAAATCAATTCCATTAGTAATATTAATTCAAATTCAACTACAAGAGAGGTTCTTTAATTTTATAGGGCCTTCTTCTCCTCAGTTGTGTTATTAATATGCATTATATTTCTTTAAAACTTATTAGTTTTGGTGTCATACTTTACCACACTTTTAACATGTACTAGAAAATTTAACAAAATTACCTGAGTGTTTCCTCCCACATCTATTTCAAGTGGGTAATTTTACTTTTCTACCCCAATGATACCATCCATTATGGTTTAAATGATACAAAATCTCTATTTTAATTTATCTATAATCATGTGGGTCTCTATCTTCCATTTCAAAAAAGGGAATATTAGACAACTTACTCATACCTTCCAAAATTTCCTACATCTAATGACTTTAAAATTCTGGGATTTAATCCACCAAATAATCAATCAATTTAATTTTAGTTTAATAAATATAAATTTTTCAATACCTTGTGAGTCTCATGAAGTTTTACTTGTAAGATCCAACAAATTCATCTTTCATTTGTTTCTACTCTAGTAATCATTTTTCATCTTACTATAAAGAGCTTGAGGGAAATATTTAGTGAATAATATTCCCTCAAACCACCCACTTTATATAATAAAATTAATCATTTTTAATTGTATTCATAATGATATTTCATGATTGGTCAGTCTCACCTTCAGAATGATAGACACCCAAAACTACCTTCTCATGCTCTAAGAATGGATGGATAGAAAATATATTTTCCATCTCATTAATCCATTACATAGAAATAAATGTGTTTCAAGGTCCATTTAATGATGGTAGATTTGAGTCACAAAATATGAAATAGTATGTCACTCATTTCTTGGTGAATTTTGGATTTCCACATTATTCATCTTATTATTCATTACATAAGAGATTTGAGAGACCATTTCCATGTGATTATGAACTCCAGTTACCATATCATTTGGACAATCTCCACATTCCCCATTACATCCATCATTATATTATTTAATTATTTTCATATCCATATCATTTATAAAAGAATATTTATTCTAGGGATATACAAATTAAAAAAATATATAAAAGATAAAAATATGATCATAGAAGAAATATCTCTAAAATGATGAGTATATTCTTCCTTAACACTCCCTGAGTTTTAATATAGTTTATATATCATTATTTCCCTACTATAATTTCATTAACCATGATAGTTAACCTGATAACCAAATCATTTATAATTGTTTAAAAATTAAATGTGAATTAACCTAAGAATATCCCCTAAATGTGTTAAACTAGGTGTGTGGTTAGGTATCATTCATCATGAACCAGAATCATGGACGATATATACTCAAGAAACTCTTATAAGGGTTATTACACCTAGATGAATCTATATCAATACCATATACATTTATTTTATCTAAACAGTGATGTATTTATTGAAAAACCACACTTCTTTATTTACCATAACATAGGATGTTCTCATGTAATTAGGATTAACCTAAGGGTTCTCACTAAAGATTTGTCATCCTAGTATCAAAGATAACTAAACGATACCTTTGATACAAAATAATGCAACCTAGTATAAACAAAAATAAATATTAAATTGATAATTTTGTTTAATTATTACATCTATAAATAGTCACAAAACCCAAGGACCTAATGGTTTAGTGTATTTGGGACTAAAAACAAAAAAAACCCATTTCACATGTTGTGAAAATCTTTTCAAGAATTAGATCTGTTATTATAAATTCCATGAGACATAATCTTTTAAAAATCATTGGAAAGTGAATATATAAAAATAAGAGAGCTAAAATGCCTAGAAATGGATAATAAATCCAAGAAAATAATGGTTAGATATTAATCATATAAAAAAACATAAATAAGGAAAATATCTAATTTAAAAGACCATAATACAATAAGAGTAAACCATAATAATTGAAGATAAACATAACATCTCAAAAAATAACACTTTTAACCTAGAATGATAAAAATGAAATATGAAGTATATAACATTGTCCATTGAACGTAGGAAATAAATTAGTACAATAAAAAACATAGGATTTATTATCTTTATGAACATGGATACCTAAAAACTCATTCACTTGTAAAATTGTGAGTAGAGAAAAATTCCAACCCACAAACCCTTTGGGTACCTAGCTACTCACTAACTTGTTCACATGTAATTTTTTATTAGAACTGAACACCATTACACTTACCTTTTAAACCTAGAATCTTTCTTACCTAGTCACATGTAAAATTTTGAGTTGATATTAATTCCATAACACTCACATTTTTTGAACCTTTCTGACCTATTCACATAACATTTTTATTTCATGAGATATAGTCCTTCACCCAATGAATTAGAGGGAGATATAACTCCCACCCATCTCAATATCTAGAAATTTGTGTGAAAATTGATAAAAACAATCATCACATTAGAAAATAACCCATATAAATAAAAATGATTTTCATGAAATTTCTAAATCATCATAAAAATAACTGATGGATATAAAATGGGTTTCAAAAAATATCCAAAATTTAATCATTCAATTTTCATAAGGAACTCATGAAATAATATGGGTTTCATAAAATATCCTAACAACATCATAAATTAAATCAATTGATATTAAAAACATGATCACCCATAATAACAACATAATAAAAGAGTAACATAAGGTGAAAAATTGGAAATAACTTCATTTGAAGTATATCATTCTTTATTATAATGAAACTAAATCATGAAAATAGTTTTTTGAAAAAAAAAATTGTATTCATCACTGTAAAAGTCATAGTTATGATTCACTTTTCAAAAAGTGACATTTTGTCTTTAAGAAAAATAAAAGGAAAAAATTTCATTGAAATATAATTGGTTAAAAAATATTTTAATATAATTATAAAAGAACATCATTTAAAATTGAAGTTCTGGGAAAAAATTCCAACAAAGAAATTATATAGATTATAGAAAATATTTTGTGTTACCAAGTCCCTTACCTATACCCATGATTTTCGTGGAAGTGGTTTAATATAATTTATTATAAATATAAACTTATTAATAACCCATTTTAGAAACATATTAATATAAATTTACATTAATACTCTTCATTAATAATAATTATCCTCATGTATTAGATTTCTGTAATCTCTTTTCAACATCATATGTTAATAATCTTGACTGTTTTGAACTAGGTTTGTAAAAGTAGTGGTGATTTTATATTTCTAAAAAATATCATAATTTAAAAACTATTAAAGGAAAATTAATTTGTATTTTACAAATAAATATAATTTTATAATACCATTACGTGGGAGTTTTAGTTTCATAAAAAATATCAAAGAACTAATTTTTGGTTATTTATTGATATTGATAGATTACCTTATTATGATCATTAATATGTATGTTATTCAAAAATATACATATTATTGTTATATATTACACATATATATCATATATACTTATCCACTATAAAATAAAAACATCCACGTTTATAAGTGAATGAAAACAAAGAACCTTTATTCATGGAGGTGGTAGTTCACATTATGCACGATTAGCGTTTCTATTACCCAATGAATTAATGGGGGAAAATTTGGATAGAAAATGATAATAAAATAATCATAAAAACATTATATAGATAATATTTATTCATAAATACCATCCTTAATAACATCCATGATGGTTTTTGATTAAAAAAATGACATCGTCGCTTTGTGGATGTGGTAATCTGCACACACACACTAATGACGATTTTTTATATTTGTTGATGAAAGGGAAATGGTTGTATCGTCATTATAATAACATCATAAAAAGATAATGATAATTATTTTAATTTTATTCTATGATTATGTTGGTTTGGAAAATAAAAAAATGAAATATTAAGAAAATATGTGATACCAACGCGGAGGTCTTAAACTTTCTCTTGACAGAGACATTAGATTTTAGAGATTTAGTTAATCTGTGTTGACCAGTGGAATTATGGAATGAAAAAAAAATTAATGATGGGATTTTATGGAAGAATTTTTAAGGTAATTTTTTAGTATAAGCGATGTATTAAATAAGTGGAAGTGATATCCTTTTATAGGAGAAGAAAAATACACTTTTGGGAACATCTTTCATTTTTCAATAAAGTCATGATATTATTATAGGGTAAATGGATCAATGTTTTAAAAAAGTGGAGTTTGGGATAGGATAAAGTTTAAAATATTCTCATCCAATTATTTGAAATCATGTTTTATCATGTTTTTTCCATTTCCCTATATTAGAAGTCTTTTTACCATTTTACTTTTTACAGTGGTAACTATTTTTTAAGCTTAGTAATTATTTTTTTATGAAATTTTAAAATTCACCACATTAAATAATTTTAACCATATAATTTGAAATTTGGAAACAAAATCATATAAAAATTTTAAATGTGTGAAAGGTTAATTTTAAATCAAACATATTTAATCCCTTAAAACTATTTTTGGAACAATGACAATTTTCAAATTTAAAATTATATAAGAAAAAATATATTATTATGATAGATTTTAATAAAAAAAATTTACTTATTAAAAATTCAATTAAATGTTTGTGGTATTTAAGGAGTTCCATATAAGAATCTCAATATGAAAAATACTTTATTCAATGAGAATACAAAAAATAGTTTTTATTAAACTAAAATTTTTATATATTTTTATAAATGTTAGACAGAGTATTTATCAGACAACTATATATATTAAAATTCATAATTATATTCCTTAAATATATATGTTGTTAAATAATAGTTTTTTTGACTTCTATGATACACTTTCATAGTGCTAAAATCCTAAAACATGTAATATTTTTAAAAATATTATTTTTGACTAACAAATCAATCATTTAATAAAAAATAATATTGTTCCTAGGATAATTTTTTTCAATATTTCAACATGGGTTTTTGTATCAGGTTGAAATGTTTAGATAATTGTTATGGATTCACTTTAATGCAATTAAATGTGATTATTGGATATTTCTCCTTGATAAATGTGATGATTGTTGAAGTGATCTTAAGTTCCTAGAAATGTGTCATTGATGAGATATTTTTTACTAAACGATTAAGAAGAAGAATTATACGAAATTAAAATATTATTTCTTGATGATTTAAAGGTTTTTATGTAAACTAAAAGTAATTATATGAAAGAGAATTATAAATTACATGAAATATAAATATATATATATATATATATTGAATAATATTTAAATAATCTTGAGTATTTTTGTTTGGGATTTAATGATAATTGGAATGACGATATAATTTATATTTATAAAATATTCTGTTTATTTTTATAATTTTCCTTATATAAAAAATGGGAAAACCACACAAGCCCCCAAGTCTATCCCTCAACCACACTTGGAGGACCTGAGTGTCAACTCTATGAGAGAGAAAATCATGGGAGACCACATAGAAGAATAAGTGAGTGGGCCATGTATAAGACCAATAGATAGAATTACCATGTGTAGACACATGGATTAGGTTGCATTGGCCCTGTAGGAGTGCCAATGGGCCAACGTAGGTGCGACATGACTCTTGTGGAAAGTGGTGGAAGGTGTGATGTGTGATGATCCCCCATAATTAGCTCGAACTATATAGCAGTGAGGGATGTATGATTTATTGAATGACCAATGAACTACAAGACCAATGTGGGACATACGAGATACAAAAACTATTTCTATAACATTAAAATGACATATATAGCATGCGTTTCATGATATGGCTTATCTGAGATATCCAATAAGCACAATGTCATCTTCACCATCTAGATCCTCAAAGGCATTGCAGTTTACTAGAAAATATGTACTAACCTACATCGATCCAGCATGAGCCTTCCATAGTTACTTTGAGATCGAGATTTTTAAGATAATATTCCTTGAACCTCAAAGCATGAAATATCTATCTAGCATGTATGTGAACATTCAAATAACGATACACCACCAAATGAAAATGAAGTTACAGTTGATTATTTGTGCATCAAAAATGAATTTATGAGTATGATATTTTAAAATATAATATCATGATTCTCATCCCATGAAATGTGAAACAAATTCATGAACTCATGTAAGAATAAAAACCATATTTATCAAAGTAAGTTTATTTGATAATACCAAAACCTTCTATGAATTAATAGTTTGTGAAATGACAAAAAAAGTGGAGATACAATATGGAATTATTATTAATTGTGGAGGAGGTTAAATTCGTCTATAAATATTGAAAAAAATGTATGAGATATAGTGTTTCAATTCTCAAGTGAAAGGCTCTCATTTTAGGAGAAATAGAGCACTAAAAACACTATTTCACAAGGAGGATAATTCATGAAGATTTTCGGTTGTATGGAGTAGAAAAATACCCTGAGCTTCATAAATTGTGAATTACAGACTTAGGGGTTTCATGAATAAATTGTTCTATAAATCCATTCATAAGCATGATACCCTCACACATTATCCTCCTAGTTGATGTGAACCATTTGATACATCAGGTACAATGTATTAATCTACACCATATTTTGTGAAGGGATTTATGAGCTATTTTTTATAAATCCTTGAGTTAGTATTCTTGAGGAGATAAACATGTGTAAAACCTTCCTAGTTTTTTTTAATGAGAAGACATGTTACATCTTTCATGAAGGAATGAGGTATTTTTTGGATTTTCACGAGATAAATAAAACATGCATGAATACAAGCATGAAAATGAACATATTAAGAATAACTTGAGGAAAATAATGTGTTCACAAAGAAACAAAATAAGAAAGTGTATGAACATGCACGGTTTGTGACACACATATATATTTTGTGAAAATTAGAAAGAATATTAAATAGAATATAATAAATATTATATATATAGAAAATTAAATAAAAATATACATAAATTAAGGTGTTATGGTTTTAGAGGAGACATCCATGTAACACACAAAGGAAGTGAAATAAGGAATTCAAGAAGAATGTGTCCTGATATTGTGGAATATTATTATTCTATAAGATAGTGATGAAGAATTTATGTGCAATATTTTCACACATCTCAATAAAGCTGGGAATTTAGTAAAAAAAGGAAATAATTATTGCATGATCATCTAACAAGATCGAGGAAGATGATTATCTACTATGACCAGGATATGTGAAAAGGTTATTATATTGTACTAGAGGAAGTGTGATCCATAATTATAATAGAAGGGGATCATCATAAATATCTTTTTAAAATTTATCCTTCTATATAAAGAGGAAGGATACAACTGGGAGTATAACCATTTGCTAGAATATTTTGATTGGGGTCTATAATCAATCACTATAATAGAAATGTTCAATTTTAAAAAATAATTTTTAAAAAGAAAAGGGATGACTGATTCCCTCCCCTATCATTGATCTCATAATGATCCAGGATCCACAAGTGGTCTCAAAGGGAAAGTCACATCTAAAAGATACTATAGACTACTCAGGGTGGATAACATGAATTTAGTGAATAAAAATGATGTTACAGTTTTTAATAGTGATAAATATCATGGTTTGAGGAATTAAATGATATAATATCTCCTATCAATTGGTATATAATTAAGACATGAAACTACAGTGGCATTTACACCATATAAGGAGAATTCATCTATTAATTTTGGTGATTAGAGAAATTTAGAGATGGATGAAAAGGATAAAAAAGAAATCTTGAATGGTCTATCAAGAAAATATATACACTAAAGTGATGAGTCTTCAAGCTATTAAAGAGATCTAGGATAAAATAAGAAGTAATTGTGAAGGAAATATTGAATTCAAAGAAGCTAAGTTGATAATATGGAGAAGCAGGTTTAAAGATATAAAAATAAGTTATTATTAAAGTGTTGATGACTACTTTACAAGATTAAATGAGTTTTTAGTAGTATAATAGTTTTTGGTGAGAAGATTAATGAATAAATCATTGTGAAGAAACCAATGATAAATTTTCTAGATAGATTTGATCCAAATGTTTCAGATCTGGAAGACTAAGAATATGTATCATTGGATGAACTTCATAACATTTTTATATCATATAAAATTTTAAAATTACTAGAATTCAAGAAGAAATAAAGCGATGATATATAATTTGAATCCATGGTATAAGGTAAAACTAAGAGAAAATAAGAACTGGAAGTATTTTATTCCAAATATGAGGAAGGTGAACACGAATTCAATAAAATGTTGGAATTATTTTCAAGAATTTTCAGAAGGGGTGAATTAAAAGTTAAAACAAAAAAATAACTTAAATGTTGTAATTTTCAATGTAGTGTTTATATTTTTGGTTAATTTAAAATTAAAAATTATATTAACACTAAATCCGATGAAGAAGTTAAAAATTCATAGAAAAGGATGGGGAAAGATCATAAGAAGAGGTTTGCTTAAAATAAGAGAAATAAGATGATTAGAGACATGGATGAATTTTCATCTACAAGTAGAGAGTCGTAAGATGAAATATCTTAAAATATTCATATGTTTCTTATAGTTAAAGTTAATAAATCCAAAGAATCATTATAATATGATAAAGTTGATGAGATAACTAAACTATAATTTATATAAAAATAAAATCTTGAACACACACTTTTCACCAATATGAAACTCAAGACGAAAAATAAAATACTGAAGAAAGAAGTTGATAACATCATCTTTGAAAATAATTAACATCTCAAGAAATATGAGAAATTTATTAAATACATAGATTCATATAAGATAAAGATATATAAGTTGGATAGAAAGATGAAAGTCCTCGAATAAAAACCAGATGAAAATGAAGATCTTGATAAGAAAGACCCAACCCTTATTGATCGGAATAAACAATACAGATTGAAGGAAGCTAAATCTTCGAATATAGTGAATGATATAAGTGAAAAAGCTTGTTTATAAAAAGTATGAATTATCTAGGACACAATTAATGGGTGTTAATTTCAAAAGATAATTATATAAATTGATATAATAATGTGCTAGAGTAGTTGAAATTAGAGGTGAATCTTTACAAGCTCCTGAGAAGAAGGGCCAACTAAGACATGTTGTTTTTACTCCTAATGAGTCTAAATGTATATTTTTCATATCTATAAGTGAATTTTTGAGAGGAAATACTAGAAACATTTGAACTAATGGAATAAATGAGAAAATATATTTCACAAAAGAAGATTGAAATAATCTTTCTAGAAGGATTCTCCCAAGAAGAAACACCCACAGTATTTGAGAATATAAAAACAAAAATCTTTAGAGAAGAAATACTATCATTATTGATTATTTAGGTTTAGAGACTACTTATGGTTTTGTATCATATTTGGTTATAAATATTATAAAAACTAGTAAAACTTTTCATTATGAGAAAAGTGTTATAAATTAAGGGAGATAAGTGATAAAAATATGAGAATAGTTTTTCAGAATAGAATAATGTGTCCAGGATATCATCTAAACTATCATCACAAAAAAAAATTCAATTCTTGAATTGAATTTAAAGTAGAGGTGGTCATGAAGGTTTAAACTATGAGAAATTTAGAGATCTATTACAAAGTGAAATTTATCCCAAAATAAATGAAATGATATTTCAGGTGGTGAAGAATGTTATTGTCACCAATGAATTGAGTGAGAAACTCAAAAAATTAGAGAAATATAAGAATCTTGCTATGTCAAAGGAAATAAAATGGTGATTGTTGAAGAATTTAATATTGATGAGAAGTTACATATAAATTATGAATTAATTATTTTGAAGTGTGAAAGGTGAGAAATAATTGGGCATGGTACAAAATATTGTTTGAAAATTATACCAACTGAAGAAGAGGGAATGCATAAGAGTATGAGAACACAAAGAAGTGATTCTGATACTAAATAGGAAAATAAATCCATATTACTAGTGTCAAATGATGATTAAAAATTAATCACATACATTGATACAAACAAGAATGGAGACACATTTTAGGATAAATATTTTATGTGGATGGAGTCCATATTGAGAAGAAGCTCTCAGTATGAATGTTATTTATGGGAAACCAATAGGTGTATCATAATTCCATAATATATGAATAATTTTTGTATTAATATATAGATAACTAAAGGAGATGGATGCTTCCCATAAGGGGGAGTGTTGATGAGATCAAGGTGTTAAATATTCTGTAATGACCCAACACATCAAGGCTTTCCTATCCGGGTGATGGTCGGGCCACCACAACCACAAGCCTGCCTCTATTGTCCCAGGGATAGTGACAAGAACCAAGAAGGCATAAATAGAATTAAAGTTGTTTTTCTAATGTACCAGTATGCACGCACCCAAAAATCTCAATGTAGAAGTGCGTAGGAATAATAATAAAATAAAATAACATCTTGGGTAAAAATATTTCATTTAATTACCTATAGGGAATACAAAATATCATGATAGGATAAAAAAAATAAAGGGAAAATACCTGCCTAACTAGAAAAGATGACCCCACCTAACAAAAATCAGAAAAAATTAAAGTTGATAGATCTAGACTCCTGATCTCCAAGCATGACCACCGCACACTGTTTACCTGTGTATCCCTATTCTTTTTTGTAATCACCACCATTATATCCATTATCTTCATAAGGCATGAAACATGTGGAAAACCCCCATAAAGGGGTGAGTATATACATACCTAGTAGAAAAACCTAAAAACATAGTAGGGGGTAATCAGATACATGATAGAAGTAGTCAACTCAACCTAACAAAGTCATGCCAATAAAAAATTGAGACATGAACCATAAACATCCAGATATGATCAATAAGAATCTAAAATGATATATAAAGGTCATTTCAATATGTATATCCCAGTTGAGAACAACTAGGTTTCTTTCAGCTCCACAGGTCCATTTCAGATATCGAACAACATGAAAAACTGTATAAGTATCTATACAGATAAGAAAACACCTCACCACTGTGCACTACAACTAAGGGAGCCACTATTCTAAACCATGTATCCCATGTAACCACACTAGAGTAAGAGTGAAGGGGCCCTATATTTGCAACATTTCTCCATATCCAAGGGAGATATGCTCCATGGAGGACCCACACCCCAGCAGAGCTTGAATATGGGAGAGTACCCCACCATATAGAAAGGACCCATGCCCGTAAGAGAGTACTATCACCATCTGACTAAAGAGTATGGGTGACCCACAGCCTGGTATGATAGGGTGATTATACTTATAGAAAAGATGGAGGATCCACACCTTAGTATTATAGGGATATTCCACTCAAAGTATAGAGGACCCACTCCCTATCATCATAAGGGTTTCCACTTGATAGATAGAATAAACACACCTATGTAGGGGTGTTCGTTCTCTATCTATGAACAAATATGAGTGAATCGACCCCTAGTGTGATTGGGGAGTACCAATATAATATATAGAGGATCGTTCCCTGAATAAAGAAGTACCATCTCTATAAGGAATAACAAGTATAGGGGACCCTCACCCTGATGTGATAGGGGAGTACCATCCTCAAAGATAGAGGACCTACACCTTAAATTGGGTAGTACCATCTCTACTTAGAATAATGAAGATGGGGGACCCATAACATGGTGATGTAGGGTAGTATTGTTCCCATAGATAAGGATATCATACCCTAAATATAGGATTCATGTATCTACCTTGAATAATGAGTGTGGGGGACCTGCACCTTGGTGCGACAGGGGGTATCATCCCTATAGATAGAAGACCAGTTCCCTAAATAGGAGAGTACCATCTATAACTATAATATTGAGTATGGGGGAATCACACCCTGGGGTGATAGGGGAGTAGCATCCCCATATATAGAGGATTAACACCTTGAATAGGGGAGTACTATCTCAACCTAGAATCTATCTAATGATACTACATGGTCACTACCATCATCAAGCATCTCCTAGAAAATCCTCAAACATAGAAAATTTCACGTCAAATTTCAAAAGCCACTATAAAGGCCACCATCATGTTCTATGTGAAAAAATAATTAGGATAGGTTGCGTACATGATATAATCGTAATATGGGAAAAAATCTAACGAGCTCACAAGGTTCTTCAACGCTCCATGAGGATAGAATGTCAATCCAATGATATATCATTACAAATTACCATGAATGACCAAACAGATCACACCACTGAAATCCTCATGAAAAAAAACTCGGGATAGGATATTCAATTAACAAAATAGAACGCCTAGTCAAAAAATAAATTTCATCATAAGTCGTATGTCCATTGCTTCATGGTCCTAAACCACAAGTCAGAAAAAGGTACCCAACATTGGACTTGAATCGACCACCTCAATACTAGGGTCATAATGCTATAGATGGATCATCAATCCAAATTTTTATGAAGGAGTTGCAACCAAACCAAGATATAATAATAATAATAATTTAATATATTAATAAAATTAGGAGGGCGCATGGCCTCTCTCCTCCACCACACATGTAGCATGAAAAAAATTTAAGGGATGGGGGGTGCATAGACCTTCTCCTTATATTTCATTTATTTAAAAAAAATATTATTCTCTTTATTTATTTTTTTAAAGTTTCCTTTCCTTTATCCAGGTCTCAAGTGGAAACCCATATTGTTTCCTCCCTAAATTCACACTACACCACATGTGACATTACTATCTGATGAACCTCACACAACCTCTGATCCACCGTTATAGTAACCATGCACAACCACTACACTAGCCAGTGTAGACTTCACCCAACACTGGTTCCAACACCTCATCATTGAAGGTCTCGGGCATAGCAGAAGCTCATGGGTGGATGTGCCCACTTGGATTTTTGTCATTAGTAATGATCAATCTGGGATCAATACGACAATAAATGTCAGACTCCACGGATCGAATAACAGAAATAGACAAAGAAGAAGAATAATCCTGAAACCACAAAGAAGGATCGCCAGAGGTCGATTATAATTAATTTAATTAACTAAAAAGAAATACCTTTTGTGGTGTTCTTTCTTCATTTATATTTCTGATCACACTCCGATGTGATTCGTCATTGAGTCGCAGTATCCAAGTGTAGACTTCCTCTAGCGGTGATCCACACGTGCACCACGTATCTTTGGATGTCGCCAAAGGAGTCTCCAGGTGCTAGAATGGAGAAACCTTTGCTTGTATTTTCCACCTTAGATTGCATTGATCCGATGGAGGAGGATCTCTCTCTCAGTCTCTAGAGCGTTCTTGAAGGAAGGAGTTATTTCGATCTTGAGAGAATTCTCCATAATTTTTGTACACAACGATTGGGTAAAAGTGTTAGGGTTTTGAGTATATTTATAATCGGGTTTGAGGTTATAGAGTTATGACAATAAATATACACATTACACATTTTATTTATTTCATTAACTCTTATTGAAAACCCCCATGTTGAATAATTAATTCCTTGACATGCACCCACACTGATTATAATAAATATCATTTAATAAAACAGTATTATATCCTCAAAATCCCGACTGAAAAAACTACACAGCATGTAATCATTTATACAGTTTGTGTACTTGTTTTTCATAAAAAGACTACATGGCGTGTAATCATTAATACACGGTGTGTACTTGTTTTCAAAAATAAAAACTACACGGTGTGTAATCATTAATACACAGCGTGTACTTATTTTTATTTTATTTTTCCTCCAACATTAAAATTATTTATTCTCCCTTGAATAATTATTAAACCATGTATGATAATAATCTTTATTCTACTTGAGATACTTGGATACATGTAGTGTGTGACCCTCTAGGCCTCTTTCTCTTTGGAATTAGGCGGCCTTGCCTAATACCAAGATTATTTTCTATCAATGGGTCAAAGCACCCAAGAGAAATAATTTGATGCCACATTGACGTGTCACCTCATATGAATGATTTCCATGTAATTTAATCCTTTTGTCTCAATATCTCATCAACCAGGTTTCATGGCAGTGTCATAAACCTATATTATTGATCTTTCATTCTTCGACTTCCAGAAATAAACTTGTTGTGAGACCATGTCCATAGAATTTGTTCAATAGTTCTATTTCAATCAAAGGTCCTGATATATTTACTTCTATAAATATAGAAGGGACAAATCCTTCCTCGACTTATCCATTAACAACATGTCATTCGAGACGCACCCAACATACCCTACTTCCCACCAACTGTCTTCATGACGGTTTTTGTCAGAAAATCTAAGTGCGCGGGTCATGATATGAGTTGATGATAATCTTCCAGTCTAAGGACCATTACACATGCTTATAGATAGCAATGTCTGATGACACCAAGACAGGCAGAATTTCTCCTGGAAGGTCTATTCTCATAATCTCCCATCTTGGAGATTACCAAGTGAGAACTCCATGAGAGAGAGTCTTGTCTTCTTACGAGTACTCACACATGATGGTCTGTATACTATGTGTCTTATCATAGTATTTCATCCAACCGTAGAACTTTATTTAAGAATATTGTTATATCATTTCAAGTTTCTCATCATAGTGGGGATCTTCCATGACCTTATTAATGCAACAAATATTCCAAGACATTTTTATATTATAGTCTTGAAGAACAATGAACAATATATAATTAGTGTACATTCATGTAATAAAATTATAAACAGTTGGTTCTCAGGACACCAACCCTAAAAAACTCCCACTTGGACTAGAGCCAACTACCTACCACTTATAGTCTGCTAGACCTCACATGAAGATCATGTTTCTTTTGAGTCAAGGCTTTAGTCAAGGGGTCTGCCACATTGTCTTCCATGGAAATACTGCTCACTACAACTTCACCTCTCTGAGAAAAATTCCTCAAGAGATGATACTTCCGAATTATGTTCTTTGTCTGCTGATGTGACCTTGGCTCTTTTTCAAGTGTCACCGCTGCATTATTATCACAATAGAGTGTGATAGGATCTTTACTACTAGGTACTACATCTAGATCTTGGATGAAGCTTCACATCCAAACTTCTTCTTTAGCTGCCACAGAAGCTGAGATAAACTCAGACTCTGCTGTAGAATCTGCGACCACACCTTGCTTTGAGCTCTTCCAGCTCACTTCACCTCTATTCAAACTAAAGATGTACACATTCTGCGACTTCATGTCATCTTGATCAGTCTAGAAACTAGCATCAAAATGTCATCTGATGACTAAATCCTCATCTCCTCCATAAACCAGAAACATATCCTTAGTACACCTCAGATACTTAAGGATAGTCTTGACTACCATCCAATGGTAGTCTCCTGGATCAGATTGATATCTTCCAACCACACTTAATGTGTAAGAAACATCTATCCTTGTACATAGCATAACAAACATGACTGGCCCAATCACGGATGCGTAAGGGATCCTTTCCATTTTCTTTCTTTCCTTATGTGTCTATGGACACATTTTCTTGGAAAGATGAATGCCATGTGACACTGGAAACAATCCCCTCTTGGACTGTTCCATACTGAATCTCTTCAGTATCTTGTCAATGTATGTACTTTGACTCAGGACTAGCATTCTCTTAGATCTATCACGTTGGATCTGAATTCCAAGAATATATGATGCCTCGCCCAAGTCTTTCATAGATAAAAATTTATCAAACCATGCCTTAACTGACTGTAAGATAGGTACTTCGTTTCCAATTAGTAATATGTCATCAACATATACTATTAAGAAAACAACTACACTTCCACTAAACCTTTTGTAGACACAAGTCTCACATTCATTCTTAACAAAGTCAAATTCCATTACGGCTTCATCAAAATGAATGTTCCATGACTTTGATTCTTTATTTAACCCATAAATGGATTTATGCAACTTGAATACCTTTTTGGAATCCTTTGGAGTCCCAAAACCTTCAGGTTGTGTCATGTAGACATCTTCCAGGAGGTTCCCGTTAAGGAATGTTGTTTTGACATCCATTTTCCAAATTTCATAGTCATGGTAAGAGGAAATGGCCAATAAATTCTGATGTATTTCAACATTGTAACTGGTGAAAAGGTTTCATCATAGTCAATTCCTTGACGATGTCTAAAACCTTTTGCAACCTGTCGTGCCTTATAGGTGTTGAATTGTCCCTCCATGTCCATTTTATTCTTGAATACCCATTTATTACCAGTGGACTTTACATCAACTGAAGGATCTACCAAAATCTAGACTTGGTTTTGGTACATGGAATCCATTTCACAATTCATGGCTTCTTTACACTTGGCAGAGTTTGTGCCTTCAACTACTTCCTTGTAGGTTAGAGGATTATCATTGAAAACCAATAATGAGTCACCATCCTTGGTGACAAGAAAACCATATCATTCTGGTTCTCTCACCTCTCTCGTGCTCCTACGCATTTCTTTTGTCTTTGGAATAGAGTGTTCTTCCATGAGGCTTTGTGGAACTTGTTCTTATACCAACTCATGTGTATCTTGATCCTTGACTTCATCGAAGCCTATCTCTCTCCCACTATATCTTTTGGAGATGTGCTCCCTCTCAAGGAATATGGTGTGTCTTTCCAATGTTACATTTTTATCTGAGGGGTTGTATATGTGATATACCCTTGTTTATTTGGGATATCCTATAAAGGTACACTTTGTGCCTCGCTTTGTAATCTTGTTACCTGAAGAGGCCTTAACAAATTCTTCGCTTCCCCATACAATTAAATTTGATAACATGGATTTGCGTCCACTTTATAACTCATATGGAATACCATTTATCGATTTAGTTGGTACTTGGTTTAGTATGTGTGCTACTGTTTGTAATGAATATCCCCAAAAGGATATTAGAAGACTTGCATGACTCATTATTGATCTCACCATGTCCAAAAGGGTGTGGTTTCTCCTTTCACTTACACCATTCCACTGAGGCGTGTAAGGAGGAGTGAGTTGAGATAGAATCCCAAACTCCCGTAAGAAATCAATGAAGTCCTGATTAAGATATTATCATCCTCTGTCTGATTAGAGTTTGTTAATATTCTTACCAAGCTGGTTCTCAACTTCATTATTGTATTCTTTGAACCAATCAAAAGAATCTGACTTATACCTCATTAAGTAAATATATACATATCTACTAAAATCATCAGTAAAGGTTATGAAGTACATGAACCCACCCCTTTCTTCAACTGGAAATGGTCCACACACATCTGTGTGAACTAATTCTAGAAGCTCTTTAGTACTTTCACCTTTCCCACTAAATGGGGATTTGGTCATTTTTCCTTGTAGACACGCATGACATACACCAAGTGGTTTTAGTTTGAAAGAATCTAAATACCCATCTTGATGTAATTTTTTCAAACATTTCCCATTGAAAAGTCCTAGCCAGTGATGCCAAAGTTGGGTGTGGTATGAGTCATGTGAATTAACTTTGTCATTGATTTCCATTACTTGGTTTGTGTAGTCTAACACATAAAGTTCGTTATATAAATATGCCCTACCAAAACAAATGCTATCTTTATAAAAGTAGCAACATTCATTTCCAAACCTGAAGATGAATCTATCAGTATATAATCTGGATACTGAAATAATGTTTTTAGTAAAATAAGGAACATAATAAAACCCCTTTAACACCATGATCATTTCAGTTGGCAATGTGAGGTGGTAGTTTCTGACAGCTATAGCAGCGAGTCTAGCTCCATTGGCTACTCACAGATCCACCTCACCTCGGTCAATCTATCTAAATCTACTTGGTTCCTATATTTGGAAACATATGTGAGCACCATAAGCAGTATCTACTACCCAATTTGTATAAATAGATGGATTTCATTCGATAACAAACGCACCTGAAGCTTCCCCTTTCTTCCTCCACTGGGTGCAGTTTTTCTTTCAATGGCCCTTCTTGTCACATGAAAAACAAACATCCTCTTATTCTCTTGCCTCCCCTTTGATCTTACTTGTCTTTCTCTCTCCTGGTATAGACCATGGAGGTGCTCGAGCATGCTGTAGGCATCCATGTCTTCATGAGACTTCATGAGCTCACATGACATTGATGAAAGAATCAAACATTGAACGTTGAGTGCATCGCTCAAATGTTGATCACAGACCAGGAAATCTTCATCACTCGCCCCTTGGGAAGGCGAATCAGTAAGTGAGGACTCCAGCACCTAAATCTTTCATTCATGGTGTAGGATAACCCTAACGCGCCTAAACCATTCCTGAAATTTACTACTGGTGATGGATATTGTCTTAAGTCTCCCACTATTTTATCAATTCCCAATGGCCCTCACCATTGAACTCAGAATGTCCAGTTGCCATCACATTCTAGTGGAAAGGATCCATATTCCCCTTTGAATAACTCCAACAAGGGTTGGTCAAGCTATTTGAAGGTGTTTAGGTAGGTAGGTCTTTTCCAATTGTGAGCTTACAGTTCCTTGATCTGTTGAGGGGTCTCCCCAATCCTGAAATCTTGACTTGGATTTCCTCAACACTTGACTCCATTTTACAAAAAGTCTAGAAAGGAATACTCCTATTGATATAAAATGTTTAAGTTAACCTAAAAATTTTATAAGAGCTTCCTTTATAAAAGTAAGTGTCCCAACAAGGGTTGGTCAAACACCTAGTTTTATTGAGTCTTTCCCTTAATCAAATAACAGAAATCTTGGTCTGACTTAATATGGTATTTGAGGGATTTTATTCTTTATGCGTAGTTTCACATTATCACATGATTGTTAATATTAAGTGATGCTTGCTTAAGTGATCAACCATGTTATGATAATGTTTATGCATAGTGAAGTTTTTATTTTATTCTATCTTTCCATGATTATTTATTTCATTAACTATGTGATCACGACAACACATACATAATAAATAAACCATGCAATCAGATAGAAATAAAATAAGATGGCATGATCATGAGCTTATATTGGTTAGATTATCTAGAGGTCTTGATAAGATAACCCTGACCTAGGCAAAAACACCTTGAACCCGATGGTTCGTGTTTTGCATCTCCCACCTATCCACCTTTTTATTTTCTTGTGCCAGTTTTCGCCTCAGTTTTGGGTTTTGAACCGTCTCCTCTGGCTTGGGAGATCCTCCATTAAATGTGGTTTACATTAAAGAAACCATGGGCACGCAGGCCCTATAGTTTATTGGAAGAAGACTCGCAGGCCAACAAATTTAAATTAAATAAATTGAAATGAAACCATACACACAAAGGGTCTTTGGTCTATCTCATGATCATCCATAGCATGCAACGACATTTACACATATTTATTATTCAAATTATTTTAATCGTTCTTCTATTCAAGATAAGTCACTATAGAATTTAATTAATTATGATCTTATAATCAATTAATTCTTTATCTTAAATTCCTTTCTGAATTTCCTTGATATTCTTCTCATCCATATTCCTTGTACGGGTCTTTTTACTTTGGAGGAAGCCTAGTGAAATTCCATTTCTGGAAAGTACATGGCGTCTAGAATATATTACACAGCGTGTATTTGTTTTCACCCTTTATCCAAAGTGCATGCCGGGGCTTTGGCATGTTTTCTTTACTTTGGAAATTTTTGATTACACAGCATGTAGATTAATCTAACATTGTGTGTACTTCCTTGTTACATGGTTACTGGCCTGGCTATCCCATGTACGCAGTATATGGCTTCTCCTTGTACACGGTTTCACTTGGGTCGGATCGGACTACATGGCGTGTTGATTCAACATACATGTTGTGTATTCTGGTTTCCACGCGCCATTAATTTCTCGTCAACATGGTGTAATAAATACTTAGGTATACTCAATTCAAACGAAGTGGTTTGGAGGACTAGTACCGGTTCGTTGAACCTAAGTACATAATGTGTAGTTTTCACTACACACCGTGTATTCTTGTGTTGTACATACATAAAGACCGGCTCCTCCGTATGAGTTCCTCATTTTTATTTTAATCAAAATTAAAATTAAACGGTCGTATCTGTGATGTGAATCAAGAAATGAAGGAAGAAGAATAGATCTCGTTCATTCAGATTTATAGAATGATTTATCTAGAATTGAATCAAAAATAAATGCGTAAATTATCAAAGAAAATTAAATAACTATAATTAATGTTGTAAACTCCCTCTGATACAAATTGAAGGTCACGGGCATAGCGGAAGTTCATGGGTGGATGTGCCCACTTGGATTTTTGTTATTAGTAATGATCAATTCGGGATCAATACGACGATAAATGCCAGACTCCATGGATCGAATCATAGAAATAGAAAACGAAGAAGAATAGTCCCAGAAACACAAAGGAGGATCGTCACAGGTTGATTATAATTAATTAAATTAATTAACAAGGAATACCTTTTGTGGTGTTCTTTATTCATTGATATTTCTGATCACACTCTGATGTGATTCATTGTTGCGTCGCAGAATCCAAGTGTAGAATTCCTCTAGAAGTGATCCACACATGCACCACATATCTCTGGACGTCGCCAAAGGAGTCTCCGGGTGCTAGCGTGGAGAAACCTTTGCTTGCATTGTCCTCCTTTGATCGCGTTGATCCGATGGAGGAGGATCTCTCTCTCGGTCTTGAGAGCGTTCTTGGAGGAAGTATTTCTTTCGGTTTTAAGAGAATTCTCCCGAATTTTTGTGCACAACAATTGGGGGGAAAAGTTTTGGGGTTTTGAGGATATTTATAATCAGGTTTGAGGTTATAGAGTTATGACAAACAATATACGCGTTACACATTTTATTTATTTTATTAACTCTTATTAAAACCCCCCATATAGAATAATTAATTCCTTGACATGCGACAACACTGATTATAATAAATATAATTTAATAAAACAATATTATATCCTCAAAATCCTAACTGGAAATACCACACAGCGTGTAATCAACTATACATGGCGTGTACTTTTTTTTATAAAAAAACTACACAGCATGTAATCATTAATACACGGTGCATACTTGTTTTTATTTTATTCTTCCTCCAACATTTAAATTATTTAGGATTCCTTGAATAATTATTAAACCACGTATGGGAATAATATTTATTCTACTAGAGATACTTGGATACACATAGTGTGTGACCCTTTAGGCCTCTTTCTCATTGGCATTTGGCGGGCTTGCCTAAAGTCCAAGATTACTGTCTAGTAACAGATCAAGGCACCCAAGAGAAATAAGTTTAAGCTGCATTGACATGTCACCTCATATGAATTCATACAGTGTAATTTAATCCTTTTATATCAATATCTCAGCAAGCAAGTTTCAGGGCAGTGTCATAAACCTATATGCTTGATCTGTCATTCTTTGACTTCCAGAAATAAACTCGTCGTGACACCATGGCCATGGAATTTTTTTGATAGTTCTTTTTCAATCAAAGGGCCCAAGATATTTATGTCCATAAATATGGAAGGGACAAATCCTTCCTCAACTTATCCATTAACAACAAGTCATTCGTGACGCACCCAACGTTCCCTACTTCCCACCAACTATCTTCGTGGCGGTTTTCATAAGAAAATCTAAGTGCGCGAGTCATGACATGAATTAATGATAATCTTAAAGTCTAAGGACCATTACACACACTCATAGATAGAAATGTCTGATGAAACCAAGACATGAAAAATTGCTACTGGCGGGTCTGTTCTCATAATCTCCCATCTTTGAGATTACCAAGTGCGAACTCTATGAGAGAGAGTCTCGTCTTCTTACGAGTACTCACACATGATGGTCCATATACTACGTGTCCTATCATAATATGTCATCCAACCGTAGAACTTTATTTAAGAATATTTTTATATCATTTCAAGGTTCTCATTATAGAAGGGATCTACCATGACCTTATTAATGCAACAAATATTCCAGGACATTATTATATTATAGTCATGCAGAACAATGAACAATATATAATAAGTGTATATTCATGTAATCAAAGTATAAACAGTTGGTTATTAGGATACCAACCCTAAAAATCATCCCATCCATGCCAAGAAGCCTCCGCCATAAGAAATAATGCAGGGACTCCACTGAAAACCGATCACATCACACTGTACATCATCACCACATGCCTACCAAGAAAGTGGGGATCACTGATATGACACCAAACCAGTTTTTTTCACACATCATTATCATAAAACTATGATCATATCCTCAATCACAAACCCACACCCATGGTACTGATCCAATCTACTCACAAATCACCACCATAATTGTTTTTCTAAAAACTATCATGATTCTAGGGGTTTGATAATACTTGAACATTCCCTGACAATGTAAAACTGTGACACCGCAGTCCAAAAGAGAAGAACATGAAGAAAAATGGAGGATAATTACAAAAAAAGATTATATTCATCATTTATTGATGTGATCCTATCCAACGATTGATTAGTGCAGAATCATGGGTGATAATATGGTGTAAAAAGATAAATAATTGATTTAAACTAATAAAATTTCTGAACCTGATCATTCCAAGAGAAGATAATCACAAATAAAAAGAAGATAGAAAAACTTAATTATCAATATTTTAATAAAAAGTGAAAAAAACCAAAAATGATGATCCCTACCTTTATTTTGGATTGATCATTGGTGAATAACGCATTCACCAATAATGGAGAAGACACAATGTGTTCACTACCTCTTGATCCACATTGATCCAATTTTCATTCATCATTCGATCTGATTTTCCAAAATAGACTTCTCTCCCCCACCTCTTAGATCTAACGAGGGTTAGCCAACTCACCTTTAGAAAACCATCATAAGAGTGTATTTATAAAGTATTTTAATTTGGTCATTTAATAAAAAAATATAAATTATTTAATTATTTTAATTGAACATAACCTCCAATGAATGCCTTAATTGGACAACCAATTTCAATAAGAATTAGGTCACACCTAGGGTAAAACTCACATAATAGACTCAACCATGGTCTTAAATTTTTGATATGAGGCTTTGTTCAAGAGTTATTCCATTTTTTAGGAAAAAATATTATGTGATATCAATGTATTTGATATTTTTATAACATTAACTTTGGGATCGTCATGCTTCATAATCTCACACTATATTAGCACCTAGATATGATAATATTCCTTGGAATATGAAAAATACATACAGAAAAAAATACAGAGTCATATATTATGTCCCCTTTATGGATTTATTTCCCCCAAAAGAAAAAGATAAATAAAATGGTGGGGATACCAAGATCACTTCTAGCCCTCTCACTCCCAATAATTCTACTGCATACTCTTATGTTCTTTCCAACATGAACATAGGGGAACCACCTTACCATAGTGGGTTTTCGGAATCCAGTTCACAACCACCATCGAGTACCTCAAAATAAAACTACCCACCCTATACCTAGCTCATCTGATTTAATACTTTAAAATGATTTTTGCACATGTCTCCTCAGCTACAATAAGTGGAAACCCTAATAACCTAGTCTAACTACAATAATAAGGTCAATTATTACCCCACCATGCGAACTAGAGAAATTAACTTGAAAATGGCATATGATCCATAGAGATAACCTGCCATCTTGTCCAAATCCCCATGATCGTCGACATTATGAGATATCTCAGAACATATGATCTCTTTGTCGAACTCCAAAGGCCACCATTATCAGCCCACAAAGGGATCTTGATTTTTTAGGCTGTCTTCATCTACCCTTGGATGAATTGTACACCTTTCTTATCCACGAGTAGCACCAACCAAAAGACTATAAGTAATGACTTTGATTGGATCCAAAAACCATAGTGGTGACCTATAGGGTCACCCACACATGGCCTCAAGTATTGTTATTGTGATGGTGGAGTGATAAATACTATAATACATACTACACTAATTCTAGGTTTTAATCTTAGATATGGCCCAAATCTAACATGCAATATCAAATAATGTTATCCATAAGCTCAATGGTCCACCCTACCAGGCCATTTGTCTGGGGTAGAAGCAATATGCTCATGTGCAGCTGAGTCCCAAAGGCCTCCTGAATTAAATCTATAATTGTGATGTGAAGTGAGAAGTATAGTCTGAATGTTCATTTAGGTAATTAAATGAATTCATACTACTTCTTACATGCATCGACATCCCAAAATATCCAATATGATCTGAAATCACATGGGTTGGAAGTGGGTAGATCTTGTTCTTTAGTATATGAGAACTCAAGAAGCATAGTGAGCTCTATTCAATCATGGATTCCCCATAATGAGAACAAAAAACACCATTTTATTTCTACTTCCACCCAGAACATTGGTATCTACCTATAGACAAGTGAGATGTCAAGAGTTAAACTCCACAACAAGCAATAACTTCCTTGGACACAAAAATCAAAACCAAAGGATCTTAATATAACCACCATTCTCTGGAGTGTGCTACTAATAAAAATTAACATCCTCAACTTCTTTTTCAAATCTTGACTGATTACACCAACAATCCTTGAACAAGTATGTTATACAACCTATCTTCATGGAATCCATCAAGAACATATGCAGTGGATATCTTGTCACGCAAGATCTCTTAATTAATATTCCCAGGTTGTACCTCCCAAACTCTTTAAAGAAGTATAGGGGTAAAAACTTTTATCTAGAGGCATGTTGAACCATTATCAACCATAAGGGTAAACTAAAAAGAGTTCAACTACATTATTACCTCACTCAATAATAGTGTACAGAAAACATCATTGTTAGTATCTACTACCACAACCACACACTAAGTGGTCCTCAATATCACACCACTTTAACCTCATCATAGTCCATTATCACTCCAATATTTGAGAATATATATTTCAAGAATTGTAATTTTGAATTTATAACTGAATCCATGAGAAATTAAAAACAACTAGAACTCCCAGAGAATGTTTAGCACCATCATCCAGTGTCTCTCATGCTCCAAATATGACACTTAGGATATGAGGGTTACATTGTAGAAGAATGCCATGAACTGATCTCATTAGGTTTATGGATCTAGATCATTAGTCTCACAAGCATTCTGGAGGCATTCAACATGACAAAGGTTATCAACAAGATATAAAAGAAACCACAACAACTATATGAATCCATGCTCGATAAATACACCTATCAAACATAGAGATGGAGATAACCTATCTTGAGGTCAAACTATGTGATCCACTTTGCTACCATACACTGGGAAAGGAGGTTATGGATTCTATGGTGTGGATACACCTCTCAGATAGTCACATATCTAAGGTGATACCAATCTGTTATAAACCTCAATATCCTGTTTTCTCTTAGGTGAACAACACATGGCTTCCTAAGAAAACAAAATAAGCCTATACACTAAAAAATATTCCAACCGCACCTATATCTCTAACAAATACATGGGATCATATGATAAGACATCATATATATATATGTTCATTCCTAGTGAACATACATATAGAAAACTAACTCTCAATAGGGAGGTAAACCTAAAATGTCCTCAATATGGACTCCCTTATACTCCTCTACCATAATTGGAAACTAAAAGATCATAAAATATACAAATCCAAGGGTAATACTAGCCAACTAATAATGAAACGTCAGTAACCTTCTATGAATGAGATCACCCTTCCCTACTTAGGGATCACTCCTTATCAAAGGAGGAAAAGACCATCCCAAAAAACTGGAAGAAATGATAAACCCACTGGTATAAACCATCTAAGAATGTATGGTAAACGAATATACCAAACTAAGGAAAAAATCACAGGGTCCCACTACCACTATGGAAATATTTCGTGTAATGCTCTATCTCACTCATTAAAGATTCAAGTTATATAATCGAAAGAAATAGGTGATCACAGATCCTTTCTATATGATCTTCCAACACACAAGGGTTAAGAAAAAAGTACACCACTAGTAATTCTAGGTCTCAAACAGGGGATAAATCTAGGGAAATATGGATTACAAATCTATTCTAAAACTATAAATGGAGTACTATAGACACATGTGGTACCCCAAACCAAACATGAAACCACTAATCCATAATATCCTACAAATTTAACCTATAAATTCCATTTCTTAAATTCTCACCACAACCAAGGATTTCTATGAAACCTTATCGCATCAAAATATCCTCAAACATACAAGTAAAAGGAACTCATATTCTACACCTTGACACAATATAATTTGGGCATCACTGAATCACCGTTAAAATTTTGAATCACATTAAAAGAACGTATCTCATTAGGGGAAGTGTACCTATTCTTTTAATGTCTAATTAAACATTGAAAATATCCAACACATGGATCTACCAACTCCCTACATAACATAAGATAAGTCTTGATACCAGGACCACTATCATAAAGGGTCTAATCCAAGAAGGACATTTATAACACAAGATCAAACTAGTCCTCTTACAAATTAAAAAGGGGAGTCTAGATCACTATGAAACTAGGGTGATTTATATCTCTAAAACCCAAAATGCACACTCAATATAGGTGAATCATCTATTGGTACATCTAGAGATAATAGTCAGTTGGGCTCCAAAAAAGCAGGAAAACCTATATCCCAGCCTTGAGTTAAACCTACACTACCCGAGAGAATATATTATTGTTAAAACTCAATGAGATTCATTGTTGGAACTCATGTAACTTACTAAGTCTACATATACCATCATTAAGTGATTTTGAATCTATTGAATGCTAACCACATAGATGATCATATACTTGATTCATAGATGGGTCCATGAACCACTAAATAGGTGGTAGCACTACTCAATTCACAAATAAAAAAAATGAACCATGGGTGGGTCCCTGAACTGATGCCCAATCACTCAACTAGTCATCATCATGACACTATCTTAAAATCCCAACTGGTTGTCTTCATAGGGATATCTCAAAAGTTATCAAGACACATAACAGTAAATGTGCATATATGGGGATATGACTCAAGAATGATAGTTTGAGAAATCAAACCTATATAATCCATGTACTAATGCACCTTAAAACCAATGTATTGGTATGATTAGTTAAAAATAAGGTAGTAAGAGTCCTGGTGTATGGATATATCAAATTCTTCACAAACACTGGGTTCCTTAATCTAAAATCTATATTCGAGACACCTTGAAACTATTTACCTACATTTACAACAAAATCATATAAGGGGAAAAAATGAAAACACTGTGCTGAGGACGAACCAGCTCTAATACCACTATATAATGACCCGAATCACTAGGGCCCACCTGGCCGATGAAATATTGGGCCGCCACAACCCCAATTCTACCTCTACAGGCTAAGAGATAGTGACAAGTACTGAGAAGGAAAAAATAAAATGGGAGGACATTTCCTAATGTACATATATGCACACACCCAACCATCTCCATACATAAGTGAAGAGGAATAATAATAAAATCCTATAACATCTATAGTAAATAACATACTTGTAATAACCTAAAGTAAATACAAAAAAGTTCAGATGACTAATCCAAGATGAAAGGAAAAAAATACATGCATAGATAAAAATGATGTCCCAACCTGAAAACAAAAGGAATAAATTTAATCTGAGAGTGCATGACTCCTGATATCCAAGACTGAACACTGAACGTAGTTAATGCACATGAGTATCCATATGATCCTATGAAATCACTACTGATTTTTCCATTTTCTACATAAGAAATGACATGTGCAGGAAGATACCATGCATGGTTGGGTACATACATACCCATTAGGATTCCTTAAAAACTGAATAGGGAGTAATAGGATACCAAATAAAAGTAGTAAACTCAACCCAATGAATTAATATCAAATAAAAATTGATATGTCAATGATAAAATTTTATATATACTCGAAATGGGTACCAAACAAAAGATAAAGGGGATCTCTATCTCCATAACCTAGCTAAGAATAGTGAGTTTTCTTGCAGCACCCAAGGTCCATCTCCTATGACTTGCATCTTGCACAACCATATAAGTATCCGTGTAGAGGGTATCATATCTTACTATTGGGAACCAAAACTGATGGATCCATTATTACGAGCCATATATCCTATATAACCTAACTATAGTAAGAGTGGTGGGCCCCGATCCTCATGAATTTTCTCCACAACCGAGGGAGCCATACTTTGTGGAGGAGCCACACCCCCCTGGAGCTCGAAGATGGGGGTATACCCCTACATATATAGAGAAACTATACACATGTAGGAGTGTAACATATCTATATAACTAAATATTATGGGGTACTTGCTCCCTAGTGAGGAAATTGGATTCCAATTAAAGGAAATATAGAGGACTCATGTCCAATTATGATTGGTGGATACTACTCAAGGCATGAAGTGATGACACCCTAGCAAGGTAGGGGGTGCAAATCAGTAGATATAGGAACTTTACACATGTAGTAGAGTACCATATCTATATGTGTATAGAATTTGGGGGAACCATGCCCAGGTGAAAAAGGGGATTACCGTCCCCAAAGATAGAGGACCCCAACACTGAATAGGTGAGTACCTTCTCTATCAAGAATAACAAGTATGGGGACTCATTCCTTGGTGCGATAGTAGAGTACCATACCCATAGATAGAGGAACTATTACTTGAAGATGGGATTCCCATCTCTACCTAGAATAACAAGAATAGAGGACCCATTCCCAAGTGCAGCAGGTGAGTACCATCCCTATATATAGGGTAACCATTCCCTGAATAGGGGATTTCATTCTCTAGATGCAATAATGAGTATGGGGGACCCATTCCATAGTGTGACAGGGGAGTACCATCCCCATAGAAAGAGGACCCACGCCATGAATAGGGGATTATTTTCTCTACCTAGAATAATGAGTATGGGGGACTCACACCCTAGTGCGAAAGGGTAGTACTATACCCACAGATAGAGGACCAATGCCATGAATAGGGGAGAACCATATCTACCTAGAATAATGAGTATGATGGACCCAAAAACTAGTGTGACGTGGGTGTACCATCCCTATAGAAAGGGGACTCACACCCTAAATAGGGTAGTGATATCTCTACCTAGAATCTCTCTAACAATTATTCTTGATCACTTCCATAATCAAGCATCAAATAAAGAAGTGTCATTCTTATAACATTTCACATTCTTTATATATAAATCCACTATGAAGGACACCATAATATTATATATGAAAAAAACTAATGATAATATACTCATAGGACAATATCTGAGTCTAGAAAAAATCTTGGTTAGTGCACAATGCTCTTATTCTTTCCGTCAAGCTAAACCATCAGTCCACAAACATGTCATCATAAATAGCCATGAATGACCAAAGATATCAGACTATTGAAATCTTTTCAGAAAAGAACTTGGGATAGGATATTCACTTTATCAAATCAGGATTTTGGTAAAAAAAACAGATATCTTCATAACATGTACATAAATTTCTTCATGGGATAGATCCATGATTCCTAAAAAGTTACAAAAAAATTGGGTTTGAATCAACCATCTCAATATCAGGGTAATGATGCCATATACGACTTGTCTATCCGACATCTTATAAAGGCGTTATGACCAAATTAAGATTTAATATTAATAATAATGATAATAATAATAATAATAATAATAATATTATTATTATTATTATTATATATAAATATAATTTTGAGAGTACAAGGACTTTTTTATACCCCCATGCATACAATGTGAAATAAATTCAGGAGGTCTTATGACCTCTCCCCTTGTATTGCCTTTCTTTCAAAAAAAATATTCTTATTTTTATTTTTTTATTTTAAAAATATAATTTCCTTTATCTAGGTCACATGTTTAGATGAACACGGTTTCACGCCTGAATTCAAGTCACACCATATGTGACATCGTTGTCCACTAAACCTCACAGAACCTCTGATCCACCATCATGATAACCATGCACTGCCGCTGCACTAGTCAGTTTTGAATACACTTTATGATTGTGCCACCACCTCATCATATTATCCACACCAAGCATCCTCCACCATAAGACTCATACACATATTCTTCTCTAAACTGATCCCATCACACTGTACATCATCACCACATGTCAATAGGGAAAATGGGGATCACTGATCTGATCCTAAAGCACCTCTGATCACCTGTCATTCTCATTGCAGCTAGATTGAATCCATGACCATGATCCCTCACTCAAGATACCAATCTAATCCATTACAAAACCACCATCCTTCTCATTGTTCATAAAACCTTCATGATTCTGAAGGTTTGATCGTGCTCAAACTTTCCATGATAATGTCAAACCACAACCCCTTGGGCCAATGAAGAAGAATGTGAAGAACAGTGGAGGGGAAACATAAAAAAGGTGATATTAATTATTTTTTTATATAACCCTAGAAAAAATCTATAGTTGAATAATCATGGGAGATAAAATGGTGTAACGAAATAAATATTTTATTTAAACAAATAAAATTATTGAACTGGCTAATATGAAGAGAATATAATCACAGATCAATAGAATATATAAGAATCCATGCTAGATATTTTAATAGAAATTGAAGAAACTATAAATGATGATCCCCACCTCAACTTTGGATTGATAATTGGTAAAGAATTTATTTTCTGATGATGGAGAAGACATGTTGTGTTCACTGCCTCTCGATCCATCTCGATCTGATTTTCATTCATCATCTCATATGATCTGCCAATGAAGATAACTCTCCTCCTCCTCTCCTCTAAACTAAAATGGGTTAAGTAGATAAAACTTGTAAAAATATTATAAGATGGTATTTATATAGAATTTTAATTTTTTAATTTAATAAAAATAAAAATAAATAAATTATTTATTTATTTTAATTAAAAGTTCCTATAAATGAAGTTTCAGTTAGCTGTTTGATCATCCAAAATGAATTGATGAGTTTGAGATTATAAAATAGAATCTTTCTATTCTCATCCCATGAAAGATGACAAGAATAATAGAACTCGCATAAGAAAAAATTCCGTATTTATTAAAATAATTTTATTTGATAATATCAAATCTCTCATTGAATTAAAATATAGTTTAATAACATAAAAAGTGGTGATATAATTTGGAATTATTCTTAGAGGTAGGGGTGGGGTAATCCATCTATAAATAATGATAAATTGTGACTTAGATGTAGTGCCACAATTCTTGAGTGGGAGGATCTCATTTCCAGCGAAAAAAAGCACCATGAAAAATTGTTTCTTGAGAAGGAGAGTCCATGAATATTTTAGCCTATGTGAATGTGAAGAAAACATATGCATTCAGACATGAAAATCATGCACTCTAGGGAATCAAGAAAACCCTATTATGTGAATACATTTGGGGGCATGAAATACTCATGCATTATCCTACTAGTTTTCATGAACCATTTGATATAATGGATACAGTGTATACATATATAATGTATTTTAGGAAATAATTTAATAACTAGTTGTATAAATACTTCAAGTAGTAGGTTTGAGGATTTAAACATGCTTGGAACCTTCATGGTTTTTTTGAAGAACATGTTGTGTTACATGTTGCATTAATGATAATGTTCTTGTTTGGGTTTTCATGAGACTAAAAACACATGTGTGAAAACATGAATGAACATGAAGATTTGAATAATAACTTGAGGATAATAGTGTATGAACAAATAAACAAAATAAGAAAGTGTATGCACATGCACTATTTTAGACACACAATTCTTTTTTGTGAAAGGCAATGTGAAGTTTTAATGGAAAAAAAATAAATATATATATATAAATCACATGAAATAATAATATACATAAATGAATGTTATGGGGTTTTGGATGAGACATCCATACAATACATGCATGAATTTAAAAATTGAATTCAATAAAAAAATGTGATGACAATGTGCATGATTATTCTTGCATAATATATTGATGGAGAATTTTTTTTCACTATCTTCACACACCTCAGTTAGGCTGGGACTTCATTAAACATCATAAATAATTATTTACCAAGAATATGACAAGACTAGGGAAGCTGATTATGTGTTATAAATATATTTTGTTTGAGCAAGACAAATATATATATAAAGGTTATTAGATTATACTGGAGAAAATGGGATCTAACAAGCTCATATAGTATGAACATTATAAATATCATTATATAGTTGATCTTTACATTTGAATAGGAATGCTATAGTTGGGGGGTATAATCGGTTGCTGGAAGATTGTGTTTGAGGGTGTAACTAGTCACTATATAAGAAGGTACAATTTTAAGTTGTAACCCACTACTGAAGGTGTATTGGTGCTGTGGGGTATAACTTTCTTATAATTGGGGGGGGGGGGATATATCCGATTTTGGTTTATAATATTCTTTGGATATAGTGGAGAATCTATGTCAGGGGAATAAAGAACATGATAAGGAGAGGCTCTTCATAATGAACCTTGTAAATACTTGTGTTATTTTCCTTTGGTTTATAGAGTTGTTCAGTGTAAGTCTATGTGAAATAAGAACTATTAATCAGGGCATTAATTATCCAAAATTTTTAATTAAAAAAATTTAAAATAAAAGGGATCACTGATTCAACCCTCCCTCTCTTAGTGATCTCACCCTAACATGGGATCCACATATAAAAAAATCCATACTAAGTAACTTTTCATTAATGGAGTTCAAAAATGAATTTTGTTTTATAAAATTCTCATTTTAATATTTGAAAATTTAGTTTGTGAAAGAAATTACAATATAAATAAAATGGATTTTATTGAAAATAACCATTTTTAACATTTACTTGTTTTTAATATTTATCAGTTAAAGGTAAAATATTTTAATGGTTTACTATCTTTGTTTTTATTAAAAATTTATTAATAATGAAATTTTAATATTTTTTGTCTTGTTTATGTTGATAGAAACGTCTAACACAAGTTATTAAATATGATATTTATTTAGGAAAAAAAACTGGGGTCAATACACGAATGGATCTCCAAAATTGTTGATGAATATTTTATAACCTATATATACACTTGTAATATCTCTATAAATATTAGATAAATGATTTTCACACTAAACTAGTATTGAAAATAAATAAAACACCATACTAAATAGGGTTTAACAATATCACCTTTTGGATTTTTTTATACCACATACTTATCTCTTCCTTTTTGATAATAAAACCAAAGTGAATAAATAATTTAGATCAACTAAAAAATTTGATAGAAAAGGTATCATGAATAAATAATCTCTTATTTTACATTATATTTATGTTTTTAGAAAATAATTGTTATTAAATAAATCAAAAAATGTGTATTTAAAATTAACTCATCACAAACCATTGATTTTTCTCACTAATTCAGGATAATAACCTAAAATATATTGTATAGATTTTATTCTTATACCACTCAACAAAAAATTAAAAAAATGTCACAAATAAGAATATAATGTTTTTACCCAAGAATATAATAATATCCACAAGTGTTTGAATAATAATTAATATAGTAAAATAACTTAAAGTAGTTGCATACCTCAACAAGATGAAGTAAGTTGAACTGTTATTTTAGCCTTATATTCTTAAATTGTTTATTTGAGAAATACTAAATAAATATATTAGTATCCTTTTCATTAGAGGGAATATATTTCAACCTTAGAATTCTATATTTAAACTTTTCCTTTAGAAAATGGTACATTATCTTAATGTATTTTTATCTACTGTGTTGTACCACATTTTTTGATAGATTTATGTCATTCTAATGGCCATGAAATATAATAATAGCATAAGTATCTTAAAAATTAAATTCATTCAGTTGTTTCTTTACCCATATAATTGGTGTATATTCTTGTGATGTTAGATCTTAGTTAAATTTGGTTGTATTAAATTTCATAAATTTTTACTTATTTTCTTACCATTAATCACATATTTTTGTAACAAAAAATATTCCACCAAATGTGGACATTTTATCCTCAATAGCCTATGTTTGGTTGACATTAGCGAATCCTCTTAGATTTAGTTCAAATATATTTTTGTACATCATACCATGGATTAATGTATTTGAGATGTATCTAAATACTTTCCTTATATCCAAAATTTATGTTTCCCTTTACTTAGATTAATACATATACTAATGATGAAATAATATACAATTTTCATCATTGATGTTGTTATACACATAAGACTACTAATCAAACTTACGAAATACTTCTCATTAACATTTTTTCTATCATTATCCTTTGTATTATTCTTTCCCACCATCATAGTGCGGATAATAATCTATCTTCTTTCATGCAAAAAATACTTTAGAGATCCTTTTAATATTTTTCTTATGATAAAAAATAGAATTTAGATCATCAATAATTTAAAGTACCAAAAACTAACACTTCTCCATAAAATTGTAATTTTAATCCATTTACTCATGTGTCTTGTGATAACCTCACACATGCATTATTCATTACATGAAAATATTATATCATCCTCGTACAAAATCATAGAAAAGTGTTGTGTTTTTTAACCTTTCCATATAAAGTTGGTTTACACATTACATTTATAAGATATCCTAATATTATGATACTCATAATTCATAAAATAATAGGATCATAGAGCTTCAAACCATAAAGATATTTCTTTATCTTATATACCTTTTTATCATATGAACCTTGAATTAAGACTTCAGGATTTTCCTTTACCACCTATTCATTAAGTTCACTATTTTAAAGAGATTTTTTGACATCCATTTGAAAATTTTTAACACATCTATGTGATGGGATAGATATAAAAATGATAAAAAAATCAAATATATCCATTGGGGTAAAGGTTTTCCCAATGGTAAGGCCTTAAATTTCTTAACAACCTTTATAAACTATCTTGTCCCTATTTTTTGTCACATCTCCTTTCATATCCATCTTATTATGAAAGATTCAATTTTAATTAATCACATTATTTTACTTAGTTCATAGAATAATTTTGCATGTATTATTATTTTTTGTATAGTAAAGTATCTACTTGATAACTTATTCTTATTCATTGTGTTGGAAAAAATCCTTCAACTGAAGGACCAACTTTTGACATTAGACTTGAATATCTGGTTCCCATGATCTATATTATTTTTTACACCTTTACTATGTTAAATAGTAATTTTGTTAGGATCAAATTTTTTTCTCATCCTTGGATTTATCCGATTAGTATTTCGTTCTCCATCATCATCAATAGAGAATGAAAAATCTATATCTTCAATATAAATATGTGTTTTATTTTCATCACCACTGACATGTTCAAAATTTATGATATCATCCTCATCATCCACAATTATAGTCTTTATAATTACTTATCTATTCTTTATTATTGGGGAATCATCAATATCAAAAATTATTTCAGATTTCTTATTGTAAAATTTTTCACATTTACCATTGTGCCTCTAGGATAGATTTTATCATCAAAATTTTCAACAAATTTTCCACCACATCTGTTATTATTATTGATCAAGAAATCACTCCCAAAAATAATAAAGTGTTTATCATTTGGATTTATATTAAAATAAATCTCATATGAATTCATGTATGAGATTATCCTTATGAGACTTCCATTTTAGTTTTTCTAGAATTTGTGATAGCTTATTATAAGAAATACCTTCAGGTGTCATGTTTTTTTAATATTGTTCTAGTCATATCAACAAAACCATATTCTTAATTTAAGACACATTATCTTATTAAAGAGTATATATAGTATAGAATTCATTTCTGATAACATGATTATTATGATATTCAATGAATTTTCAATTCACATATTCACTCCAACTTTCGGACCATAATCGCTTCAAGTACATGCATATTTAAGTTTCTATAAGTTCTCTAAAACTATTAAAATTTTCTAAGTCATATAATTTGTGTGACTTCATCACGATATATGTCTTCCTTTTGAAATAATATATGAAGGTGATTAAATTTATTCCTCCCTTTATTGACTAATTTGTTATTGGTATGCATATATTGAAGTTAATTAGTTCAAGAGGCTTTCAATTTTTAATTTAAACTCTATCATGATTTTTGTTAACAATTTTTTGAGTTTTGATTGTTTTACAAATATTATAGGTATCCTCTTTCAGAATGGATAAATTGATCATAGATTCTTCTTTTAATATTTTCATATATTATTCTAGCTGTGGTGAGAAAATATTCTATGTCATAGATTTTTTTCTACTTGTTGACTCAAGTAGTAGCCTACACATACTTCCCAAATTAGAAAAATATTTTTTCGGGTTTACAAACCCTTTTTAAAAATAGAATTTATTTTATTATTTTAACTATGAGACCATTTTTCTAAAGATTAGATTTTTTTCAGCATCATAGAGTTATGATACTCTCATTATATTATTCTTTAACACATAAAAGAAATATACTACCTAAGTTGATTTTATTATTGTAAATTTTTAATATCCCCATACCTTTTATATTTAGTGAGTTGTCAAAAAAAAGTATAACTCCACCATCATATTTTGTCACATTTTTTTAAAGTTTTTCAAATCACATGTCATATAGGATGAACACTTATTATTGATGTTCCAAGCCTTTTCAAAATTTTAAGAGATAACATATTCTTCAACCATATTTTCCTATTAGAAAATTTGACTTTGATTTTGATTATTTATAAACCTCTACCACATATTCATCTTTGTTAGGATAAATAATCACACACATTTTTTGTTTTCCCTTATTCATCACATATTCCACAAACTTCTCAATAACATTTAAAGCTATTTGTTACCTCATTATTATGCTCAATACCTTAAATACTTTTCTATGTTTTCATTAATTTTTTTTGTATCCCCCTTGATCCATTCAATCTTCTTAGTCTTGGTAAGAACCTTTTATAGAAAATTTGGAAAAACATCTGGCCAAAACATCCACATTATGGGAAGTAACCATGAAATATTTAGTTTTGAAATAAAAATCTGCTACTGCATGGGTTACTGTAATGATTGGTTTATAGTCTATAAATTGAAAACCCGATAAAACCATTTTGTGGAATTATTCCATTATCATTTTTTACTGAAAAAGGCTCATTTTGTAATTTTTTCCCTTTTCATATTAGAGTTGTTTTTTATTTTTCTTCAAACCTATCATAATTTCAAATAACAATTTTTCATTTAAATATTTATTATAAGTAATATTTTTTGTAATAGAATATATGTAGACTATCTCTTTTTCATGTATTTCTTCTTATTCAGAATATCTTCTTATTTTAGGTTTTTAGGATCATTAATATTTCTATTTAATATATTTTTTCCTATTGTATTTATTTTTGTCTTCCTTATTATAAAACTCAATAATATGTTTTTTTCTATTTATCTATTTTATTATCCCCATGGATAATGTTAGAAATCATGCCATAAATGATTTTTCTATTTTTAATATTATCAATATTTTACATGGTAATTTATTTTATAAACCATCCTATTTCAACCTATAATTGAAATTAACTTTCTAGACCTACTTTTTATGTGTGTTTTCTTCTATCAACCATCCTATTTTTCCAAAAAAAATTGATTTAAATTATTATAGTATATTCTTTAGCAGTCACTCCTACAACACACTTAATTTTGTAATTTGTCTCATCCTATAATAGAATAACTTCTTATTTTTATTATTAGGCCATGAAAAATCCTTAAGATACAAATCTTGTAATTTATTGATAATCATCACCACCTTCTTCACCATTTGAAATTGTTTCTCCAATTGAAATAAAGTTTTTTTTAATTAAGTAGGTGAAATCATCATTTTCTTTTCATTTTTCCTGAGCATATGAGAGATATCTATTATTATCGATAGTCTTAGTAACTTTTTCAATTTCATTTTTTAATCTAAATTATAATGTAATTTTAGACAAGAAATCGATAACTTTACCACAATTAAAAAACTTTAAATTATTTTCTTTATATATTTACCACTTTATCCTCTAGTGAAATTTGTTGATGTAAGATAATGAGTGTTAGTATATTGTTTCATATTTTATTCTTCATTTTATCATTCTAGCTTCTATTCCATCTTTATATCGTTCAAATAATTTAATGAAATATCATTTTCTTAATTACTTTTCACTTTTAGAGAAATGCCTCTCTTTATTTGATAGTTAATTAGTTTTAATTTATATTTAGGAATTGAAAATTCATCAAGATTTTTTTATTATATAGAATATAGTATAGAATAAAAACTGAATGGTTAGATTCTATTTAACTTTTTTTTCAATATTAGAGTTTTTAGGAGTTTTAATAAACCTCTAATACTATTTAAAATCATATTTACCATTGTAAATAAATCATAAAATATTTCATTTTCATCCATTATAAAAACATCAAACCTATTTTTGACAAATCGTTATCTTTGATTATTACAAATCTTTGTTTCATCCATAAATAAATGATGATTCTTCTATATAGAATTACAAATTATGTATCTTGTGACCATTGTCATCTCCTTTTATAATAAAGAAAAAAATAAATCATTTTTAGCCTTCCTATTATTTTCGATATATATTTTTTAGTCAGATGCCATATTGATCTTTCATGTAGAATAGTGAATCAAAATTTAACGGAATGAAGAATAAAAAGCCCAAAGAAATATGTTAAGGTACCATTATCTCATTACAATAATAAAACCACTTCCTATAAAACATTGTGAGACAATTTCTGTTAATATAATCTCCATTGATATAAAAACATGATAGAATAATAGGATTAATCTTGTGATAACGTAATGAGTGATAAAAAAAGAGAGAGGAGGAGGGGGTGAATTAGTATGTATAGTTATTTATATTTCTTTTCACTATTTTTAATTTTTCAATACCATTATCTCAAGATAATAACTGATGTTGAAATAGTAATGGACAAATAACACATTTTAATGATATCTTCCACCTTTAAGGATTAATACTTCTATGAAGTTTCATAGTTATTATTTCACAAACATAGATCCCATATTATTATTATAAGGAACATGAGATAGGGTGTGACCTTGAACTCATACATCTTCTAGAACATACCAGTTACAATATCATATCAAAAAAATAGTTGACTTCTTTTGAAGAATGATCACTGGCGTATGTATGGTCCTTGTAAAAGACTTTATATATGTTGATATTATTCTTATTCCTTTCATAAAAATCTCTTATAGATATTCTCAAAAAAATTTCTTCAATATAATAATTTATTGGTTATTCTCATTCAAATTTATCAATGCTCACTCATTCATCAATTCTAGATATTTATATTCACTGACTATTTTCTTCAGCACCATTTCCATAACAATTATACAATTTTCTATGAATCTTAATGGTATATATTATCACATTAAAACTCATTAATATTTGATTCAAATCAACTTTTAAACTATCCTTATGTATCAAGTAACATTCCTTCACAAAATATTTTATATATTGTGAACTTATTCATTATTAAAATCCTTAAATAATTCCATGTTTATATTTTCCATTGAAAATTTTCACCTAAGCAGGGAATCATCCGACAATAACATGGAACCTCATACAGTGTTATGGGGTTCTTCAAGGTCCAACAACTCCCTCAAATAGTTATTCCCCTTTTATCTCATCTTGAATCACAATCAATGATAATTATCATGATGTCTTGATGAATAATATTTCATTATCATCATTTAAATTTCTTATTAAATTTGTTAAAAAATAATATTTTGGAATCATACTTCATTAACTTTATATAGGTTCATATTTACCAAGACACATGTCTTGATTTAATTTACACACGTAGATAATTATTTAGACTATATTTACATATGTTCTAGATTGTAAGATTTACCATCATGAACCATATTATCCAAATTTATATATTATAGGATTAACCATACATGTTTATAATAAATAGATTAAAAACTCGAAATAATGCATTAGTTTCAAAGAATTAAGTTGAATTTACACAAAATATTATGTCTTATAGTGAAGAATTATGGAAACTTATTCATATGGTGAAGCCTTATTATTATCTAGAGTCATACAATGAATTATTAAAATCCACTAAAATTCATATGGTTGGATAAAAAGTTTATGGTAAATTAACAAGATCCATTGATTATTAAGATTCATCTCAAATTAATATAATAAATTTATCCAAAACACTTTTAAAGTCATATGATCTATTAAAAAGTTATATGATTAGCCTATAGTGATACAATCTAGAAAATTTATATATTTCCATTTCCATATTAATAAAATAATACTTATTTAAATGAATCTATAACTTCTTTAACCCCTCTCTAGGAATTATCAAAAACCTTAAATAATCATCCAAAATATCTTTAAAATAATTTCATTTTACACAAAACTCCACATATTAGGGATAGATTTTATATTACATCATCATATCGACAATACATTCAGTAATCTCTCCAAACTTATTAAAGAAAATTCTCAAATCCATTATCACTTTTCATAACTCTATTAATATCAGTTCCAAAATCATCACACTTAAAATATATTAAAAAAAATACAATATCACCCTCAATAGAATCCTGCACCTCTCCACTATGGATTTCCATTAAATAAAATACTAAAATACATCATGTGTTTTCTTTTGAAATTATGACGATAATTTTATAATAGAATCATTAATAAATTTCACTACGAAATGTGACCCATTATGAGACTCGATGGGGGAAGGTCCCAAAACATATAAGTGAACCAGTTCCAAATTTCTATTTCTGGGATTTCATCCATTCAAATTTAAGGACACCCCACTCTAATTACAAACACAAAACATCCAGACATCCCATTATATGTGTGATTAAGCTTTATCATTCCTTTAGATATTTCAAATTACATATTATTCTCACTAACATTTCCAATAAAAAATTCCACAATTATGGACTAATAGACATTGTTGTCCCATAAAATACTACCCCAGTTGGGATTCTGGTACGATATTGAGTTCCATCCTTTAATCCTTATAAAAACACCATATATCATAGTGTTACCTTTCAATCCCTATTAGAAATATTTTTCCAATTTCCTACCTTATCAAGTTGTCCATTGATAAATTTTTCTTCTACAGTCATAGGATATGTCTGACTTATTATGGATTCAAGATACCCCCATTTCTAATTTGAACATTAATAATTCCATTAACGATAATTAAAATTTTTTCATCATCTTATAAATGAATATCTTAAAATTTTCAAGGCACATAATTCTATATTCATAAATTCTCTCTTATTAAGTTGAAAAATTCACCTGAGTCAATTACACATAACTCCCCCAAATTATTTACACTGAGATACAATGTGTTTTCCCACTTTGTTATAGCTATAGAGTTTGAACATATAGAATTTGATACCCTTTATAAATCTCTATTTATAAATTCTTCTACCAAATACTAGGTTCCCTTTCTTCCTAAAACTCTCTCAAACTCCATTATTCTGGCCCAAACCACTTGACACGCCTCAACATCTATCAAAAATCATCATATATGATTGGTTCTTTTTAATTTTTATTTTATTAAGTTTAACATCCCCATACTAAAATGTTAAGCTAACCTAAATTTGTCTCTTATACTTATTTTGTCTTGAGATCCTGATTCAACATTAGGGTCCTCACATCCTCAAACATCAAATAATCATTTCTACATGAATTACTCACTACATTTACCTTTGTATTTCTTGACTCCATCAATGATGACATTAGTAGTTGAGCACATGCATCATCCTTGAATTCCACAATAATTGATTAGATATTCCATTTGATTATATTGAAATCATTCATGTGATAGAATACTATTTGTTTCTCATAAAATTAGGTTTAAAAACCCTTCATTATATATACTTTTAAAGTGTTGTAGTTTTATCATACTTGCCAATCATGGGATTTCTCAACTCATTCGTGGATTTTACTTTCTAGATACCAAACGCAACATTTCTTTATTATAGCATACTAATCAATGCATGTGTATTTATATCCATACACTAAAATTCTTAATGCTACATATTATCTAGTTTGACCCAAGATAATGGAATCTCTGAGTCCTTATAAATGTTACAATATTTTATATGAATTATAAAAAGGGTAAAATTCATTCAATTAAATTTATCTTAACATTGTTTAAATTTTTATGATTCTATAACTTATAATAATTGTAATCTCCTACATAAGTTGAAAATAAGGTAATGGAAATCGTGGGAGAAGACTAAGATATCGATGAGTGTGTTGTTGAGTAAGGAGAACCAACTACAAGATATAATAAATATTTTTCAAAATCCCATGGCCTATATGTCTGCTACATGGATGTCAAACCACCATGATATTCAAGAAGAGAAAAAGTTAGGTCCTATGAACCAAGTCCCATAATGTTAGTACATCGAAAGATAAAAATACTTCTCACACTACTCCTTACACTATGTCTAACCTATAACACACTCAACCAATCAAGGGGGAAGGGTATAAGTAAAAGGGCACATGAATTTAATTTTCATAGAAAAATACATCTAACATTCATGGAATAAACACTACATATTCATTTTTTATTACAAATAGATATTACATATATTAAAAAATATATTTATAAATACAAGTTATCTAGTAATTTTGATTCACAACAATCCTCACCAAGAATCATCTCATAGCTAATTTTTCATATTAATCATCATTCATGTTAATCCTATAAATATAGTAAGTATGAGTCAGGAAACTAGTAATACCATCCCCTCAAAAATAATAGTTAACATAATATATCCTCTATATAATGTACTACAAGTCATTAACCCATACTTATATCGTCCATTGAACTGATCATCACCTAGTGTAGAACCATATAATAGTTTTATCCTCTGATTATTATTTTTTATGTAAATTTCTCTATCACTGGATGAATTCTTTAGATAATTGAAACATATAACCCTCTAATGGGAAGGTCACCTACATCTAGAAATATAAGTCTATCTTCACATACCAATAATAAAAACACAGTAAAATCTCAAAGTTTAACAGTTTATAAACAAATTATGTAAGATTGTGGACATGATTATATATACCATCTCATCTAGAGATAATAAATGATCTATTACATGATGCTCCTAATTAACCATTATATATCCACTAAATGAGAAAAAACATGTATAGATATCTCTGAGAGAATCTGTTTTTGGATAATATCAATAAGGATGTTGTTAAATATATAAAAATAATTGTTTTATAAAAATGGTTATGGAATAATGATTGAAGTGAATGTAGATGAGGCAAGAATTGAAAATACCAACATAGACTTTAGATAATATAACCATGGATTATTATCATGGGTCATATGAATACATATCATTGAAAAAAATTCATATAGATTATAGATGACCATCTTATAAAAATATATCACTTAATCACCATTTTATATTTATTATCAATCAATAAACTTTCCGAAACTTATATTATACAATTAATGAGGATTTATTGAACACCAATATAAAATTTTTATGAAAGAGATATAAGTTTTACTTCAATATTTTGGTGGAGTATTTTAAAGACATTAAAAAGAGAGTTAAAATTTAGTATTTCTTATCACCATCAATAATATGGTTAACCGGAAAGGATCATTCAATCCATTTAATCCATTATCATCGAATTATCGATGGAATTAAAAGGAGGATGAGATTAACTTGATCATTTGGTCATGTTATCATAAAACAATATCTTGCACTTATATACCCTTATATTACCATATAAACCCCAATAGTATAATAAGTGTATACCTCCAACATACTATGATGTAGTTACATAAAAAAGATATTGGGGCTAAAATTAGGCAAAGAAATGAAAGGGCATATCTAATAATTTTTTTAACAAATTAGAGAATCCTAGAGTTGAAAAAAGTGTTACACCAATAGTTATTAAAGAGGATTGGATTATATGATTATAGAAAAAGTATTCATATTGATATCTTTCTCGATGTGATTAATGTGGTTTAGTAGGAAGAAAAACCCAATTCTTATATACATTTTAACCATTTAGGTTCATATTTAATTTTGATTTATGGATGATCAATAGAAACTCCCACTAATGAAATATCATGTATATAATGTGTTCCATATATCCCACTTAATAGATACATAAAATACCCTTAAAATTTATTGAATCTAGAGCTTCTACAATAAGAAAATAAATTTTCTTCTAAGTATTTGTTGAGGAATATCTTAGATTATCGGGATGAAGTTCAATGAAACATGAAAAATAACATTTTCAAAGTACTATGAAAAACTCAAACGTATAAATAAGAAACATGGGAACCTAATTGTAAAATTAAATAGAAGTAGCCTTATCTATTTTCATCTTGAATTTTATATTTCTATTTTATTAAATAAATTTATGAAGGGAGAAGAACTGAACATCCCATGTTTTTATATAAAAAATTTTCCCTTTAATTTATAAGTTTGATAAAAAAAATTCATTATGAACATAGAGTACACTATATGTGAGTTATACATAGTATATGATAAAGTAATTGTAATTTAATTTAATTTAATTTCAATATTAATACAGGATGAATACAACACATAAGTTCAAAAGTAATTCAATTTAATAAAAAACTTATAAATTAAATTACTATAATTTGAAAATACACTAGGGCATGTTTTCATTAACATACCACATCCCTTAACAATACTTTAAAAGGACATTATAAATAATATTTTCATATTCTAAATAATGTGTTGAGAGACATGAGAGATAATTGAGAAAATGGAAAATGAAATAAATTTTATGTATTTATAGTATGTGTAGATATAATATGATCATTGTAAATATGATCGTTCGAATAGTAACATGACCATTATAATAATAAAATGGTTATTAAAATAGTACCAAAATTATTATAATAGTAATTTAACCATTATGTTAACTAAAAAAGTTTTCATGTATGTAATGTTTACAAAGAATAAGATAAGAAAAAAATAGGCATTAAGGTAATATAAAATATTTTTTTCAATCGATGTAATAGAATTTAAATATCGATATACGTTTTTTGTGAAACATGTATTAAATTATTTAATAAAACATTTATTTTTATTTGAGAATTAAATATTAGAATTGAATAATTTTTTTAAATTGTTTTAGTAAAATGGATGTCATTTTTGGATTCATGAAGTAAAAAATTAAGTAAGCACGATGTTTTTGAAATTTTAATAAATATTGAAATATGGAGGTGAATAGTGAAATATAGTAAAATATTGTATTTTAATAATAAAATAAATACTAGATTAAATAAATCATGAATAATGTAATAAAAATATATTTAAGTATCACATGATTTATTTATTTTATTTTGTGAAAAAAAGAAATACTATTAATATTTTTAGGGGGAAATAATAATTCAAGGAATATTATAATAAAAATAAACTAACCTTCACTTAAATATATATCCCCCACACACACATTTATATTCATTTCCAAAACCCCTTACATTGAAAAAATTATTCCATTTTTTCACTTTCAAGCCCTTTTACTATGTTAGGGAATCTATTTTCTAAATAAATAACCATTTTCAAAGCCCTAAGTGATGTTATAAAGGAGGAAACCAAAATATATTGTAAAAATATCTCATCATAATGATTTCATTTTCAACCTTTTCTTATCCCATATACAACTCTGTTATAATTCATTTTCTATTATATAAGTTATAGAATTTTATTCTTATAAAATTATAAAATATAAATATTTATTACATTTCATTTTCTAATAATTCTAAAAAACATCATTTATACTATATTTGGTCCATACCACCTATATCAATGATGATGTTTTCGTTACTATGTTTTAAATGGTTTTAATGTGTCATGTAATTTATAATTATTTTAATAATAAATTTACATGGTGTTTAATATTTTTGAATGATAATATATTTTGTTAATAAAATCATAGAAATAAATAATTATGGGTATTTAAACCACCCAAAAAAGTGTACTAATACACATTTATTGATTTAAAACCATTTTAACTATATATTAGACTCTGAAAACCCCATGTCACAATAATGATAAAAAATTCCAACAAGTATTATTCGAAAGATTATTGAACCATTTTGAAATATGGTTAACCATTACTATTATACTAAAGCTTTTTTGAATCTCTGGATTGAACAAACCCGTATTTTGGACATGAGAAAAATAACTTTAGTAAATGAATAAAATATAATAATTAATGTATTGTAAAATAAGAAATAAGATTTTTTTCCCAGTATGTAATTAACATGTGTAATTCAAAAATTTATGAGGTTAGAGGAATATCCATGTGAGTTAGAATTTGACATAAGGGGAAACATTTAACTTCCTATATTTATTTTGGTTTATGTATACTATTTCTCCAACTTCCACTTATACCTAATATATATTATCTCTATATACCTACCTAAATTTATTCATTTCATTTTTCCGTCATTTATCATGGGATATAAATTTATTTTTAATTATTTTACAAATTTATTCTTAAATCAAACATAATTAATGGGAATTTATTTCTCTCCACTTTTTTTAATGTTTCAAATAAAGAAAACTATTGTTGACCCCATAAAACGCATCCCAAAAATTTACCAAATGTTATCATAAATGAATCAAGAGTGTAGCTCATTTCGTAAGCTTCAATTTGATAGGTCGTAGAGCCCGAATGGAGTTACAGATTAGGAGTTGTGGATATCTAGAGTTGGGCTGGAAAACTGGTTCATGAAGACCATTCATGAAGCTCCCTTTGCCATGGAGCAAAGAGGGTGGATGCTCCACGAACCCCTTTGACATTTGCGATCTGACGTGGAGCAAGGAGGCGGGATGCTCTGCAAACCCCTTTGATGTTCGCGACCCGCCACGGAGCAAGGAGGCAGGATGCTCTATGAACCCCTTTGACGTTCGCGACCCGCCACAAAACAAGGAGGCCGGATGCTCTGTGAACCCCTTTGATGTTCACAACCCACTGCAGAGCAAACCCTGTCTTCGCACCGAGTAGGATCTGCTTCACGACGCCTCTTCCCTATAAATACCATGCTTGCCATACTTCACCAGACGGACAATCCGCCCCTTGCGTGGCCGATCTTTGGGTTCGCGGAGCTCCGCTTTCCTTCGTGAAGCGGCTCTGTGAGTCCATACTCTATGAGTAGCTTCCTTCGCGATGTTGCTCTGTGAGTAGATGCTCTGAGAGTAGCTTCCTTCGAGATGCTACTCCGCGAGTCCATTCTCTACGAGTATCTTCCTTCGTGAAGCTACTCCATGAGTCCATGCTCCGCGAGCAGATTTCCTTTACGAACCTGCTCCGCGAGTCCATGCTCCACAAGTACCATTCCATTACGAAGCTACTCTGCGAGACCTCATGTCCCACGAGCCCCTTTGCTCTGTGAAGCTATTTCATGAAGACCCATCCTTTACGAGGCTCCTACCTTCGTGCCCACCGGTCCATGTTGTGGGGGTTATGCCCCCGCACCCCTGCTTGGGGTTAGTGTCGGGCTGCGGTCCTGGCTCACCGGGCCGGTCCCTTTATTACTGTCAGTAACCCCCATGAAAAATGGAGAGTCGCACCGTGAACTTTTTGGGCTGGGATGTCAACATTTTCCATTCCGAACTTTTTCTCACCCATCTTCCACCAATGGAATACCAAGATTTGAGATACTCCTCCACCCAAAATTAAACACCTTGAGTCGCCATATTCCTCTTGGTTTATTTCTCATGTCGTGAGTTGAGATTCTACTTATCAATTCCCCGAGTACCATGAATTGAACAATTCTTTAAGCAACTCATCCAATCCCTCATTGCATTCCAAATGTCAGGCATGTAATTCACACTTTTCATCTCCCTTTATCCAGACTGATTCCAAGGCCCCTTGGTGTTATCCCACTTGTGCACTTGCACATAGGTGTTGGTCCCAATTATATTTCTCAACCCACCAGTGAATTGGAATTCTCTCATGAACAGACATGAGGAAGACATTACGGGAAGCTTCCTTCTGTAAGCCCCATTCACTAATACCTCTTTATAGCGGCACCTGGGCAGCTTCCTTGCATAAGACACATTCACCAATGCCGCTCCATAGCGGCACCCGGGCAGCATCCTTGTGTAATCCCCATTCACCAATGTCGCTCCATAGCGGCACCCGGGCAGCATCCTTGTGTAAGCCCCATTCACCAATGTCGCTCCATAGCGGCACCCAGGAAGCTTCCTTGCATAAGCCCCATTCACCATTGCCTCTCTATAGCGGCACCCGGGTAGCTTCCTTGCATAAGCCCCATTAACCATTGCCCCTCCATCGCGGCACCCGGGATGCTTCCTCGTGTAAGCCCCATAAACCATTATTTCTCCATAGCGGTACACGGGAAACTTCCTTTCATAAGCCCCATTCCCTATTGTCACTCCATAGTGGCACCCGGGCAACTTGCATAAGTCTCATTCACCATTGCCACTCCCTAGCGGCACCCAGACAGCTTTCTTGCATAAGCCCCATTCACCGTTGCTGCTCCATAGTGGCACATGGGAAGCTTCCTTGCGTAATCCCCATTCACAATTTTCGCTCCATAGTGGCACATGGGAAACATCCTTGCGTAAGCTACATTCACCATTTACGCTCCACAGTGGTACCAGGGCAGCATCCTTGAGTAAGCTCCATCCACCATTGCCACTCCATAGCGGCACCCGAGCAGCTTCCTTGCATAAGCCTCATCCACCATTGCCTATCCATAGCGGCATACAGGTAGCTTCCTTGCGTAATATCCATTCACCATTGCCGCTCCATAGAGGCACCCGGGCAGCTACCATGCGTAAGCCCCATCTACCATTGCTGGTTGATAGCGGCACCCGGGCATCATCCAAGCGTAATCCCCATCCACCATTGCCGCTACATAGCATCACCTGGTCAGATTCCTTGCGTAATCCCTATCTACCATTTTCACTCCGTAGCGGCACCCGGGCAGCTTCCTTTCGTAATCCCCAGTCACTATTGCCACTCTATTGCAGCACCCGGGCAGCTTCCTTGCTTAAGCCCCATCCACCATTGTCGCTCCATAGCAGCACCCGGGAAGCTTCCTTGCATAAGCCCCATCCACCATTTCCGCTTCATAGCAGCATCCAGGCATCTTCCTTACGTAAGACCCATCTACTATTGCCGGTCCATAGCGACACCCGGGTAGCTTTCTTGTGTAATCCCTAGTCACCATTCCCGCTCTATAGTGTCACCCAGGAAACTTCCTTGTGTAACTCCCATATACCATTGCCGCTCCATAGCGGCACCAGGGCAGCTTCCTTGCATAATCCCCATCCACCATTACCGCTCCATAGCGGCACCCGAACAACTTCCTTGCATAAACCTCATCCACCATTTCCACTACATAGCGACACCCGGGTAGCTTCCTTGCGTAAGCCCCGTCCACCATTGTCGCTCCATAGCGGCACCCGAGAAGCTTCCTTTCATAAGCCCCATCCACCATTACCACTCCATTGCGGCACCCAGGCAGCTTTCTTGCGTAAGCCTCATTCACCATTTCCACTCCATAGTGGCAGCCATGCAGCTTCCTTGCGTAATCCTCACTCACCACCCTTCATGGATACACCTTTGCGATGTGATAGTCAGGTCCTTGATGCCTTTTGTTTCTCACACCAAGCTTGACTCATGTGGTCTTAGAGCAATCATTGACCATGACATCCTTCCGGGCAGCCTAGAGGGTAATCCCCACAACCACACCCAAACTACGTGGACTTTGACCATTTCCAAGGAAAGGAATGTCGGATGCCTCCCTGAGGTTCAAGCCCAACAACCATTGGTCTCGACCACTTTCACATCGGTGAACCAATTCCCCATTCCGAACTATGTGGACTTGATCTTTACCAAGGCAAGGTACGTAGGAAGCCTCCCTAAGGTTCTAGCCCAACAATCATTTGTCCCGACCACTTTCTCGTCAGTGCACCAATGACCCACCCTGAACTATGTGGACTTTTATCTTTGCCAAGACGAGGTTTATAGGAAGCCTCCCTGAGGTTCAAGCCCAACACTCGGTCATTCCGACCATCTTCATGTTGGTTCACCAACACCCCGGGCTTCCTAGAGTGTAATCCCCACACAACCATACCTGAACTATGTGTTCTTTGAACCTTTCCAAGGTGAGGTACGTAGGAAGCCTCCCTGAGGTTCAAGTCCAACACCCGATCATTCCGACCCCCTTCACGTTTGTTCCCACACCACCTGAACTACGTGGTCTTTGATCCTTGCCAAGGTGAGGTACGTAGGAAGCCTCCCTGAGATTCATGCCCACCATCCATTGGTCCCGACCATCCTCATGTTGGCTCACCAACCCCTTATGAACTATGTGGTCTTTGATCCTTTCCAAGGTGAGGTACATAGAAATCCTCCCTGAGGTTCAAGCCCCACACCCCATTGGTTCCGACCACCTTCACGTCGGTTCACCCAAACCCTTTCTGAACTATGTGGACTTTGATCCATACCAAGTTAGGGTAGTAAGAAGCCTCCCTGAGGTTCAAGACCACCATCTATCTGGGCCCCAAGTCCTATTTCACATCGTTTACCCCCATCCTGCATGACATTAAACTGTGGACCTCAATCGGTGGTAAGTCGTTGTTCCCCCATTCACTAGTAAGCCATTATCAACCTCATTTGGCGATAATCCATTGATGTACCCAATCAATGGTAAGTCATAGTTGGATGAACTATGAGGACTTTGGTTCCCTACCATGGGTATATGTAGTAATCCTCCATTAGGTTCAATCCCAACACCCATGTCTCATCCTGATCTATCCCCTAACCTCATGTGTTCCGAGAAGATCATGCCCCAACTCAGAGATTCTACTTCCTCTATGTCTCATCCATGCATTCATTCTCATAGGATGCCTCCTCAAGTGTCCCATCGTCCCACCGAACTACGCAGACTTTGATTCCCTACCACAGGGATATGTAGGAAGTCTCTTCGAGGCTCAAGACCAACTCTACCATCACCTTCACGACAGTCCCATCTCATTCCACCTTCACTCCATTAAACTCTCCATCATCCACCCTGATTCTCACCCAGGTTACCACATCCTAGTGGGATCATGTCATCTACCTCCTCGCTACTCCTAACAGTACTTGGGCAGTAATTCACGCGTAAGCCCCAACATGTCTTCGGGTCGTTGTTTTTTGTGTACACCCCGATTCATCACCCCTTCGAACTACGTGGGTTTTGATCCCTTTAGTCTACATAGGGTACATAGGAAACCCCAATGAGGTTCAATCCCAGTCAATGGTAAACCATGGTGTTCCCCCCATTCTGGGATGCACACTCCCTTATCTGCCCTCAATGGTGTCTAGATTAGCTTTCACGGTGTGACATCTACCCTCTACGGGACACACCACCTCTGATCCATCTATATGGGACATTCTGATCACCCTTATTCCATCTTTGTAAGATGTTAAACTCACAGCCTACCATGTGTTAAACATGAGATGCCTAAGGAAAACCTCTGAGGACACGCCTTTAGCATATCCATCTCCGCAAGACGTTAAACATGCAACATACCCTGTGATAAACATGGAAAGCTGAGGAAAACCTCAGAGACATGCCTCCAGCATATAATACCCCGCAACTGACACAGGATGCCTCGGGTTCTATGCCCTTATGATGACCTCTTATGAGGAAGAATACAGGTTCCCCAATGTCCACGCATCCATATATGCCCTGACATGCCTGATGTTACCATCTACTCTGACTGAAGGTTTCCACCATGTCAATACCCTATGGAATGTCCTGATAGAAGTAGTGTAATTAACTGGTGTTCACAATGATATGGCACTAGGAACGAGATTCGCGAACCATGACTTAATCTTTAAGGGAGTCTCGGACTAGGTAACGAGTTCTGAGGAGGAATCCACAGAAAGAAGAACTAACATCCCATCATCCCATTTCGATCAAGGATCAAAAGTCCCTGGATAAGGAATAGATGCCACCCGCCTTTGGAAAGTAGGAATGTGGAAAAACAAGTGTGCGTCTTCCACAAGAAGGATGTGTGTTCCCTGGTGAAAGCATTGGAAACAACTATTTTATTATATGTTCTAAAAATATCATTTATAATAATAATCTATTTTTTGTAAATTTCTTATTTTTGGGAATCCTTAGGCTCATATATTATTCAAAGTTTGTTTCACCCACTTCTTAAAGAATTGATAAAGTGGTTCATTTCCAAAAATTATAATTACATTTTTATTCATTTAAAATTAATATCTATGCTCAATATTTTATTATTTACTAATAAATATCTAGTATTAGATAATATATTCTTTTATTGGTAACATACATATTACCTTGATTGTTTATGATACTATGATGTAACCCATTTCCTTATATTTATTTATTTTATATATATGATTGATGTACGTTTCATTTATATATAGAATTAATATTCATGTCATATTATTTTGTGATGATTTGGATTTGAATTATAAAACAACCTAATTTATTGTGTATTACTTACATCTCTTGTGATATTATGTATGGTGAATGTGTAGTGATCTTAGTATATTATGTAATTTTGTCTAGTCTATGAGCCTCAACTTATATTTTTGTTCTCATGTCTTATATTTATTAAAAAAATTATTATTCTCATTATTAGAATATTTTTGTGATATTATTATATTTTTTCATTCTTCTAAGTGATAATTTTTTATCTTCCTCTTTTATGATTCCAAGATTATACTTATTAAAATTTTAGATATCTCATTCCCATAATTATTATGATTATCCCATAATAATATTTTTAGATAAATTCTTTCTTCTATTTATCCCCCTAGTATATCTATGGACTAATAAATGTAAAAAAGTTATATATGATCATTTTATGAATATGGAATAAATATCATGAATTTTATTTATAAAATTTATTAATATCTCCACTCTCCGAAAGAAACATAAAACCCAAATTTTGAGATGTTTATAATATGGTTATTAAGTGAATAATAATATAATAATAACTATATGATATACAAGTCATTAAATTGTAGATTTTAGAGAAACCGATTTTCAATCCTCAAAATATTTAAGTGACATCAAAATGATATAATATTAAAGTTTTGTTTACTATGAAATTTTTATTTTAATATTTTATTTTCCAAATGTCATGTGGAAAAATATTAGTGGACCATATAGTGAATCCTTTGGCCACCACATAGACCTATCTATCATCTAATTAAAAATAAAGAAATTTTTTGTCATATATTTTTTTAAGACAAAATTATAGCCTAAATTTAACATTTTTTCAACAGAGATCATAATTGTTATGTTGTCATATTGATATAGAAGAAATATTTTCTACTAAATTATAACAATTGTGAAATTAAATTAGATGACGAATCATCCCAAAAATGATTAATGATACCATTATGTAATTATTCGTAATAAAAATGAAGTGATTCCTTCTGTTGAAACATTCATATCTCATAATGTAGTTTTCTTGAAAAAAAATATTTTTGGATATTGATTTATATTAAGGATGTCTACTTACTCTTTTGAATAAAATTATTCACGAAGAGATATTTATTATACAAAATTATAAAGTAATATTATAGTCACTCCCTAAGATTGATGACTTAGTATACAATTATATTTTGATGAAAATGTTCATAATAATGAGTGAAAAAACTACAGAAAATTTGTAAGAGTTGGGGACTGTTCCCCCAAAATATGTGATCAATAACTTCATCTTAGTGAAAGATTATGCGGTATGATATAATATTATTATCTATCATTATATATAATAGGTAGGTTTTGTGGAAATTTTCTTCATGATAGGTGGGAGTTACCAAATATATTTATATCTAATCATAATGGAATGATTGATTTTCAAATTTCATTAGATATATGAAACGTTATGTTAACCATCCCAAACTACGGAATGATATAAAATAGAGAGATTTATCTCCCATGATGTTAGTTTTTATATGGAGTTTTTCCAGTGATCGTCCACAGGTGGTAAGTGGTCATAATCATGGATTTTATTTTTAAATATGATGATATTTATGGAAAATTATTTTACTTCCTTTCATTAAAGGCATTGGGAGTTTATTATACAAACTTGTTCTTCTATGAGATAATTTCATGAGTTTGTGTGTGTGAAATCCCTAATGAGTCTTTGTTATTTCAGTGATACTATTGCATTGTACTACCACTTAATGTTTTTTTGGGAAGAACATAACATGAGGATGATATTTTAAGTTTCCATTCATGGAGAATATATTTCCATAGAGTTATGATACAACATTACATGAAATATGTCTCCAAACTATGAGATCCTCTTTCTAATGACTTATAAAATTATTATATCATTTTTTCTGAATGAGTCAAAGTACTACATGATCCTTAATGATGGGTTTATTAATCCCCTTCCATTGTGATATTATTTTTTACTATAATATCCCTATAATTTATAACAACAATCTCTAATTTTAATGGTGTTTTTGATTGGTCTTGGTTTTTGTGTGTGTATCTTTGAGATATTTGTTTCTTGGGGAATGATTAAATTTGGTGATCAAAGATTTGTTTTTAATGGGTTATTTTTATAATTTATATCTTATAAATAAATTATATTATCAATACTCACTCATGATATTTTTTAACACTATAAAAATTTAATAGTCTCTAAGTCAAGGTTTAACATACAAAACCTCTATATTGTACTTCATAATGATTTCATAATTACATAATACTATTTCATATTCATTCGTTATTTTTAATTTAAAGTAATTTATTTTCATTTATCAAGACATGGTAAGTCTTACTAGGATATCACACCCACCCATGGATGATAAATTCATTAGTGATATATACATGGATCTGTAGAAATATAAAATTTATAGGATATCACAAGGCCAATAATATAGTTATTATCTTTTAATTATAGTGATTCTGTAGTATTCCCATTAGTATCTTGGTGTGTGTGTGGTGGAGGGTCTATTTTAGTTAGTTAAGGTGTTAAATTGATTTTCCATTTATATATATTATACTTCATTGTCTAAATTTTTTGTTATATCATTGAAAAATTTAGGTCTTTACCTTATCATGAGATGTTACATCATATATTTATGCATTATTAAAAATATTTCATAAATATTTCAGATATGTTTATATTTTTTTATTTTAATTTCATGATTATAAGTAGTTTGGGTGAATTCCTCTAATAATTATATGCAGTAAGTCTAAGTATTTGTCACAAATTCCTCACCTATTGGAGATGTTATTTAGGATGTACTTTTTACTATATCAATTATCCAAGAAGTGTTTTATTGATGTTGAATAATGTTTAATTGGTATCAGAGTGGTTTTTTACTAGAGTTATTTAGACTATGAATATGTGAGGTTTAGTTTTAGAAACTATGGAAACATATTCTATATGTAGTTATGAATTTATATAACTAATGTCAGAGTGGGTTTCCAAGACCCAACACAAGATTTTACATTATTATCACCATATAATATACAATATATGACATATATATAAGTTTTATTCGTATAAAAAATAATTATGCATACACTATATGGTAACGTTCTTAGTAAATTTTTGTATCAAAATGTTATATCAACTCCTATGAATAATGAGAACATAGTTATGTTATGAAAGTAATTTCAAATATATGAACTATAGCCAAGATGAATTAATATGAATAGATGTTGATAATGTTTAAAAATTAGGAATTGATGGACCATAACCCTTGCTAATTTTTCTCATAATGTTTTCACTTGTTGGTCCTGTGTATAGAGCATCAAATGTTTTAAGTTTCATTGGTTGTTATTATAAGTGATCATTCATGTTAGACTCTAGAAATGACATCGCCATCAATGTATTCCAAGGATTTTGTACTTTAATTCAGGATGAAAACCAAGTTAGTTTATATTTTTTAGTATGGTAACTTAAAACAGGTGAATTTTCCATATCATTACATTATATAAATTATTAAGATAATATTTATCGCTTCTATGGGTTTGAGGAATATATCTCACTACCTTAAAATATTGATGGTAGTGTATGGATAAATTTCATCAACCAATTAGTTTTAGGAATAATTATCTCATAAAATTAATGAATTATATTTCAAGCATAAAATGATAATGAAAATATCATATATAATACATTATGAGATATCACTTAACCAAGAGGATGCATTATGTAGTATATATTAATAAAAAAATATTATTTCAATAATCTATAATTTTATCTTTCAGAGTTATGATACATTTAAAAATAACTCACCAGGTATATGATTTATCCTCAAATCTATATTGATAGGATCCAAGAGCATCACAAATAAGTGTATAAAATTTTAAATGATTTGATGAAACTAATGTTTAAAATTTAGTGTATCCCTTGATCAGTGGATAATATTCATCTTAGTTGGATTGATCACATGAAAAATAAATAATTTAATTATATTATAATTTATTCAAGTATATAATAATATATATTTAATATATTTCTGAATGTATTCATAAGATATTTAATTTTTAGAAGTAGATAAATGAAGTTGTTTATTACAAGAAAAGTTTGTTTTCAATGTTTATTAAACAAATACATAAGGACATCAACTGAGTTTAAAATTAATATTTTATTATTTTACATGATTAATAGTTGAAAATATATTTTAAAATATTTATGACACATATAAAAAGTAAAATATGAATTAAGTGTAGTTTTATGTCATTTTTTAGGTTATTATTTTTAACGGAATAAAGTAAAATTAAGAAAAATATAACCTCGGAGTAGAAAAAAAACCATTAACTTATATAACTATACTCAAATAAAACTTATAAACTCTTCTATATAAGATTTAATTTATAAAATAGAGAAATAATAAAGAAAAAAATAAATGATCTCATTCCCCTTTTTTATATTGAGTTTATGGTGTCTCAATGATTATTTTTTAATCACAAAAACACTAATTTCTCAATATATCACATAGTAATTAGATATCATTTACCATAAGACTATGAATCATATAAAAAATCATCTCAAAGGATTCTAAATTGGATCATGGAACATGAAAATAACATAAATAAATGAAACAAGTATCATTTTTTATTATATTTATGTTTATATATTTAATATGATTTTCTTTACAGAATTCAGGTGTCATTAGGCTATATATAATGTATCCTTATAGATTTGATAAAAAAATATTAAAATATTGACACTACATGATTCTATTTCTAAATTACATTAATTTATATTAGTGATATCATGCACAATATAAGTGATAAATTTTCACACAACATGGTTTAATGAAGGTGTATGTGTTAGATGTAGTCCTGATGGTTATTTAAAATTGTGGTTAGATGTATCAGATATAACTATAAATTGGAGAAACCCCCTCCCAACCTCATGCCTTAGAAGAGGATCGACACAATTATTATACATTATAACCAATGAGTGTTTAGGGACACATTCTATATACGGATAAAAAATATATAAATTCAAGTCATGTAGTTGACCGTGCATAGAACACACGCCTGATTAGTGTAGCAATGTCACACTATAAACCACCCACTTGAATACTGAACTAAAACCCTAATAATTTGGGATGGTGGATCCCCTTTCCATCATTCATAGGGTGTAGGAAACCCACCAGGTCTGACTGAGGTAGGGGTTGTTCAAGTCAACATGTCATCCAATACACACTAGACCAACAAACACCCTTCCTAGGCCTCCAAACTCAAAATAATTTTGGTTCCCTTATTGGACACTCTATTTCTTGGACCCCTTTATGGATGTTGGGTCAAAATGTGTCTAATTTTTCTTTATTTTTTTCAATTCAAAAAATATAAAAAATAAGGAAATAAAAATTATATTTTTAGGTAACCATAATATATTGTTTAATAATTAAAATTAATTTTTCAAAATTTTAATATTTAAAAATTCTATAAAAATATATTTTGGAAATATTTTTCTTCTAATTTTTCTTCCCCATGACCCTATAGGGGGTATCAACAACATGTATCTCTCTTAATAACTCGGTATTGAGATCCCTAAAAAAGTTATGACTCCCCTAGACTACCTTTACTATTGTAGTTTTAAATTCAATGTAGATGATAAAATTCTAGAACTAACCATTATGTGTTTGAGTTTATTTATTTATTTTATTTAATATATTATAAGTGACCTGATATGTAATAATTATTTATTAATTTATTATTTAATGAAATTACTATCATCCCACCATAATTAAGTTATATAAGGGTTTATTATCCCATATTTAATTATCATGTTTAATATATATTCCCCAGTTTCCATCTCTTACATGTTAGTATAAAATTATAAATAATGGATATCCTAAAAATTTGATTGTTTATGATAAGAATAAATGTGATCCAAACTAAAAGACGATACATATTACAAGAAAGAATATAAAACTCAATCAAAATAATTTCTCAAGGAGTTTTCCTAAGATCATGGTATCTTCATCATCTGCATCAGAAACAAATGGATTTCTTATAGCTGGCGATCATATTATTTTTTAATTGTTTAATTTTAAAAATATATTTTTTGAATATGTGAATATAAACTATTTGATATTTTATTTAAAAGTAATTCTCAAATAAATTTTATTAACACATTAGATTCATTAAATTTTATTAATGATTTATTTTAGGAATGTGATCTAATAGTGTAAATTAATAATCATATTAAATTTATTTTGGTATCTTATTCTAATTAAAATTAAAATAATAAACCATAATGAAATGTAAAGTTTTTAACCACCCTTTATTAGTTGATTTAGGATACAAGCATAATTTTAGAATATAATTATTCATGGTTGAGGTTGTGTCCACCTTTTAAAGTGTTATGATAAGAAGTAATGGGTTATGTAAACTTCAATTGACATCCAAGAAATATCCATTTATATTTGGGAGTAATTTTTTAAGTATGTGTTGATTAAATCAAAGATGTGAATTATTAGGAAGGGGGAATCAAATATAAATATCACGGGGTTATAAGTTAATATATTAATCCTTCCTCTATATAAACTAAATTTTTTTTACGTATTGGTGTAGTCGTATCTTGGACTTTGAAGAGTGGAATTTTATATACTTAACTAATAGAATAATTAGATGAAATGATATTTTTAATCCAATGGAAAGGGAAATTGTTATATAAATAAAATATTAAGATATATTAAATGATAAATTAATCAATAATGTCGAACCTATAAATAATTGAGAAAATTTATGCATCAACCATAGTTTTATTCTTTATAGATGAATGGAATGTAACACTAAAAATTCATAATCTCTAAAGATAATCATAGAATTTTTTTTATAATTGTAAATAATTTTCAAAAGTGTCATTACTTTTTATATTTCATACAATGGTAAGGTTTTATTTTTTTTGTGTTAATGTCCCCACATGTTGTTGAGCCTCCTTGGGAAGAATGTATGGAGAAAAAGGAAGCCTAAAATTGGAAATTAGATAATACACTGGATATCTAATGCATCATACTATCATCAATGTATAATTAATATCTAAAAATGAATGAAGAAAATGATACTAGAAATATGTTATCTCGCCTCTAAGAGTTATAACTAGAGAGATCATGGTAAGAGAGACATGGGATCTCTAACACACTAATGACATATATATGTTAGGGGAATAAACCCACATTTTTTTCATGTACTCAAGATGATTAAGAATATTAAGAAACTAGGAAATATAATTTTTTATTTGGATAAGGGTCCATCCACTTATCACATGTTATCATCGTTCTTAACAAGATTCTAAAGATTCATCATTAACTATAAAATGAATAATATAAATTACTTTATCAAAGATCGTTTAGAACAGATTATATTATAAAATATAGGTATAAATAAAGTTAATCCTTAAATAAATATGGTGAATTAGAAAAGGAAAGTAAAATAAAAGAGTTTAATATAAAAATACATCCTAAAGGAAGAAATACAATATTATTTTAAATATATAAGGACACCAAGGAATTCTTATAAAAATAACTTCATTTCTTTACATAAGGTTATAAAATCCACAAGAAAGAGAATTACCAAGTCCATAAGAAGTGAAAAGGTTTAAATAACAAGAACCTAGTAGCCCAATGATGATGGCAATTTAATTATATCGGTACTAGATGCAAGTAATCAAAAACCAAAGAACTCAATAGTGTTGTAACCTTGGAGACTACATATATACTTGAATTTAAAATTAAATTTGAAAAAATAAATTATAATATAATATTTTCATTGAGAGAAACTTTTTTCCCTCTTTAATATACATATATATAAATAAAAAAAGTAAAATATTAGTTAAAGGAAACATAATAAATGGGTGATCTTACATGATAAGAAAGGATATGCATAAAATGAAAGATAACATGGAATAAATAAGGCATGAATTAAATGACGGTAATACATGATGATAAAATAATGAAATATAAATAATAAAATAAGATTGATACTTATTTATATAGATTATAAATATTAAAATAATCACCTATTCACGAATAATGAAATTTATAATGATGGAATATCTAATTATAGACAACTAAAATTTTATATCAAGGGTTGATGCCAGGATATCTAAAAAACATCATCATGGTATCGTTCCAAGACATCAACATAATTAGTTAAGGCCATAGAAAAATACCTAATATATTTTGTCTCATAATACCTACTAATGCATCAAAGGGATATTTAATTCTATTCCAAATGCTCCACTTAATATGTACAATGCATTTATCATATGAATAAACAATAAAACTTAATCAACACGCCTTAATAATAAAAAACCTTCCATATAGAAAAAACTATTATATGGAATGTAAATGAATTCCAGTAAAAATAATCATAATCCATAAATAAAATGATTGTGGATGGTATCATTACATCATATCCATGGTGGATCATAAGTAAAATGAAATTTTATTTTACTTAGTGAATAGAAATACCATAAAAATTTCATTAAAAACATTATTGTGGATAATACCCTTTTCAATCTAAAATTCACTTTTAATAACTACAAATTTCTAAAATATTTAGAAAAAAAATCATTGAAAATAATTATGGAATCTTATAAAGGAATATTTAAATCATTTAGAGATCATAATTCTAGAAAATTTCAGTCATGTCGTATACATTAAAACAAAGACTCCTTTTATATTTTTGGTAAAAAGTAAAAAATTACATCTTTAAGGAAACAACAAGAAGATTATTTTGAAACATTTTTATAGATAGAAAGGTATGGGTAGAAAATGAATTTAAATAATCATAGTAGAATAGTAAAAACCTTTTTTTTAAAAAAAATTAATAAAAATATGGACATTGAAGAAAAATATTACTGACTGAATAGAAAAAAAAAGTCAATTTTCCTTAAAAGCATTATTTTGATATATTAAGTACATAAAATATGATAATAAAAGGAATGTAAAACCATATGATTTTATGAAAAAAATTCAATATATAAATTTTATTTTTTTGATATCTTTCATTAAACACAACTTCATAATTAAACGAAATGAAATATACTATTAAAATATTATTATTTATGTAATAGTTTTTTCCTAGCCATTGTATTTTTAGGAATGAATTGGAATAAGTGAATTATGAAAAAATAATGGTTTATATATGAATGAAATGAACTTTTTGGTCATTATTAATTAGATATGAAGGGTAAAGCCATTTAAAAATAAAAAAAATTATGAAAAACTATTTTTATGATCGTTATTTATTTTTAAATTAATACATTAAATTACGAGCTTTTAGTGAAAGACCTTAATGAAATACAAATAATATATATTCAATAAAATGGTTTATCTTTTATCTAAGATTTTTTAATGCATGGGATAAGAATAAATCAATTTTTATTTGTAAAAATAATTTTTAATTTATTTTCATCCTATTTTTTATACATATTTTTAAAATTAATTTCTTTCATGCACTGAAATTTAATCTTGAGTTTTTTTCCCTATTTATAATCAGGTGGTTCGAAATTGTTAAATATGACATTTTATTTTTGGCCACTATAATTTTACTGTGGTAAAATTTATCACTTTGGTAAGAGGAAAGTCTAGTTAATGTAGGTTAAAACTAAGTGAAAAGGTAAATATTTTTCATCTGAATTCCTATTGGATAAATTCAATTCAATCCTTCTATCCTTAGGATCAATATATAATTTTAATAGACACTTGTCACTAAAAATTACATATATAATATTTAATGTAATGAACAATTCAAAATGTTAGTCTATTATATTAAAATATCCATTATGTGTCGATCTAGGAACAAAAGTAAGTTATAAATAAATATAAATATATATTCTGAGAATAATGAAACTATATTCATGATGGAAATTTATTTATAATTTTTATTAATTATATAATTACCCTAAACTCTTATACAATACCGATTTCATAATTCTTTAATTAATAGAAAAATCAAATAAATAACTTTAAAAATATTAAAAGTGATATAATTTTAATAAGTTATATTATCATATAATTTTTTATATTGTTGTAAAAAATTATTTTTTAATGAATTATATTTTATTTCCAAACTATTTTAAGTCTTTCAAGTCAAATAAAATGTATTGGTTCAAAATTGACATTAATGATATGTTATGAAAATTATATCTTACTAAATTATGTAAAAATCATAAAAAACATCAATGTGGAAAAGGTGGATATTATAAGTTCTTAAAATTTATCCATTGGCCATTCATAAGATAATTATCAACTTATATATAAATTTATAACTCTTTAAGATTTAAAATGATGTTACTGTGGTTAAGGTTAAAATTTTATAAATAAGGGATTAAACCAAAATATAAGGTTTAAAACACCACTTAAACTTATCCAAATTTTATTTTTTGATGTAATTTCGACCCAATTATTATTTTTTATTTTAATCCATATCCATTTTAAATAATTTTCAGATATAATAAACTTAATATATTTTAATCATTTAATAAATTCCATGTGTACACCACTTTACAACTGTAAAAGGGAACCCCTCATTTCTCTTCTTCACACCACTTTAATACTTTTAGGTAGACCAAACACCACCAAGTATCTTCTTAAATCCCTTAACCACATTATATAGGTTATATTATTCCAAATAATACCTACTCTAGGGTCCTTAAAATAGTTGTAAATGAGTTATTTTAAAGAAGAGGTAATCGGCATAACTGATCACTTCCTTTTTAATAATTATTTTATATCCTATAAATCTTTTATATTATTCATAAAATAATAAATTATATATAATAAATTTAATTAAATTTAATTATGACTATTAAACCAACTTCACCCACCCTTTTTTCTAATAAATGGGAATTGAAATTATCGCCCATGTGTACGTACAACTTACAGTCTCAACGTTGTAATACACTTCATTTTTGTATCACAATCATTAATGGATAGTTATTATGATGGATTTAATGATTATATAGGATAATTACAACATAATTAGTCTTTTAAAAATTTGTGGGTGAATCTAAATACATATATATTATGAATATATATTATATTTATATTGTGATTAAAATTATATAAATTATGGAACCATGAACAAAGTACAAGGACCAATACATTTGAACCGAAACATGCATGAAAAAACTTATCGGTTTTCACTTAGAACAATGATTTTAATAAAAAAAATATTAATAAACAAGTGATAAGATGTGATATGTAAAACATTCATGATATGATATATATGATTATGGTTCTGAAATAAATTCATAATAAAACTATATATATTATACAGGTGGTTTGAACATGAATGTGGAATGTCGAGACTTGAGGTAAGAGAATTGTGTTTAAATCATATTTTAATCAATATTACTCATCCTGGAAGTTCCATAAAGGAAAGGATATGATCCTTATCATATAGATCTATTTAATTTTTCATATCCTTAGGTTATTTTTTTATAATACACATTTTCCTTTCATTTTTTCTAATTTAAGTACACAAAAGACCAAAATAATTTTTTTGTGTAAAACCAACTATGTTTTACTATTCAGTTGGAAATATTTCTCTTATATGTCTATGTTTTCTATAAAAAGTTGCAATAATATATTAACTATCACCCAATAAATTTTTAAATTAATTTTTACCCTTCTATAAATGATTTACATCTTCCAAAAAATGTGAAAGGATTATTTTCTTTTAATTTATATGGTATGAATGAAATTTACCACCATCGTGACTACTCAATAATCTAAATCTTTTATTACCTGTTTTTAATTTTATTTTCAAAGATTTTTTTCGATAAAGTTTTTTACATTTTTAGATTTTAAATAGGTCATTTCAAAATTAAAAGGGTATTTAATTTAATAAATATTATAATTTATCTTTTTAATAAAACTATATATATTATTAAATCCTTTGATGTTAATTATGCATTAATGGGGAAATGATACAATTTTAACAAACTTATTCTATATTCGGATGGTTTATTTTTATTATTATGATATATTTATGAAACCTATAATGACTCTGACCCTAGAAGCCCAAATCTTGTGTATTACATTATTAAATTGGAACAAGATACATAGAATCACATCGTAAAATATAGAATAATTTAGTAGTCTTGGTAAAATTGACATATAATTAAGTTTTACATTACATTTGAATACAAAACTTACAAGTTATTTTTTTAGAATAAAATTATTCCTTCTAGAATATTAGGACATAATAAACAAAGTACACTTGTTGGGTTCCCAAGGAAGGAAAAAAATAAGGTTGATCTAAAATACTCATTAAAGGTTATATATAGTGGAATCTATAATGAATGAGTAAGAATAAAAAACATGGAATGGTATGTAACTGGAACACGTGAAATTTAATTAATAACTTTAGAATAATATGTCCAGAATAAAATATGATCTATTAATTCCATATAAATAATCACATGGTATTGAAAAAATGACCATGGATATACAAAATAATCTAATAATATCATAGAATATCAATACCAAAATTCATAATGATGGAATACATAATTTCATACGTATGAACTATCAAGATCTATCCTCAAAATAAATACTTTAAAGATCTATACTCAAGATAGTTACTATCAAAATATATCCTCAAGAAAGTTTAAATATATGGGAAGAAACCCATCTAATTTGGCTAGCTAATTTGTCTAATGAGACATATCAATGCATCGAGGGGATATATAACTTTTGGGTCTCACCGGTTACACACTGTGTCTATTTCATTATTTATATAATGGTGATGAACATAAACAACATAAACATTCATATTGAGAAAGTTGTATATGAAATGTGAATTCATTTCCCAATTAATATGCATAACCATAAAAAACTAGTGTAATATGGAGAATGATATAAAACTATAACATCCATAGTCAAATTGATCATAAACCATAAAAAGAAATAATGATGATGATATCAGTATGAAATGTCTCTAATAAATCATAAGTACAATAATGGGTTGATTTCATTGAGGAATAAAAATACTATAAAAAGATCTTTAAAACAATTCTTGAGGAAAATATTCATTTAATTTTGAAAATAAATTTTTAAAATATAAAATATTTTCAAAATAATTTTCTTTGGAAATTAAATTAAGTTTTTATAAAGTAATATTTATAAAAATTTGAGTCTGTGATGGTGGAAAATTCTATATATGTTATACACATTAAAACAAAAATTCCTTTCATGTTTTTGGTAAGATCCACACATGCATTATTTGGAAAAAAATATAATTTTCATTCAAAAAATAAAATAAAATGTGAAAAATGTGAAGAAATTACTTTAATAAATAATTTTTATAATGTTTTTTTTTAAATTAGAAAACATGATCATGTAAGAAAATAGATTTTTGACCAAAGAGAAAAATAAAGTCAGGTTTTCTTACAACATTTTATCAGTTAATTTAAATAAAAAAGAATGAAATTTTTTTAACATTATTAGAAAATATAATTAATAAATAGAGGATTAGGAAATAAACTTGGTTTATTATGATATTTTCTTGTAATTTCCTTCAACTGATATTTAGGAATAAACAATCTTGATTAGATGATATTTAGAAATAAAACATTAAAATGATCACAACATTGAAGTGAGAATTTGTAAATGAATATTATGTGTATCAATTGTAAATAAACATAAAAATTGTAAATAAAACATAATATAATCAAAATTCATTACACATATAATCTTAGCATAACATAATTTATGAATTATAAGTTTAACCCGGTGAGTGGAAATTTAGTTTAGAAATCCATTACCTCACACTTAATTTTGGTTGGATGTGCTTTAAAATATTATATAATGGTTTTAATATTGTTATTAATTAATAAAAGAACCCTATATATAGTTATAATATATCATGTGATTCTTTTATTATATTTTCCTCCTGTTTGTCAATAATATTTCATTATTTCCATTATTTCATGTGTTAATTGTCTTGTTTTCTCATGCGTGTTTTGTCATGATAGTTTTGGTTCACTTAAATAGAATATATATCCACAATATAAAGAATTTTATTTATATTTTATATATAATATATATTAAATATATATATATATAGTCATCCATAAATATGGATATAGAAAAATGAATTACATCGTTCATGGAGATGGTATGTCGTACGTATGCATGAACATTGTTTTAATCTTTAAAATGGACCGAACGAAAGAATAGTAAAGAATAATTAACCTTTATAGAATCATAATTATGTCATATATATATCATATATATATATTGATTATTTTAATATTTATAACAATCCATAGAAATTGGTGATGAAAAAAATTACACTATTGCATGGAGACAGTAATCCATACGTCTGCACACGCGGTGATATATTTTTCATAGGATCGATAAAAAGTGATTATGAATTTTTAACAATAATAATAATATATTAGTATATATACTATACTATATTTATAAATGTATGATAGAAAAAATATATAAATAGTAAGTATAATAAGAAATAAAGTTAAAAGAGTTGGTATATGCGATTACATCTTATTTGGCAGACTTCCTTTATATATCTTCTTAAAAGATATTGGGTTTGAATTTTGGAAGGTAAATAACACCAAAAAATTAAATAAGTTTTTTTAGAAGAGAAATGGGTAGAGTTTGGTTGATATATATATCTTAAAGTGGTGTAAATAAGTGAAGGAAGGGGAGCCCTTTTATGATTGAAGTGAAGGGAATTTTTGGAATTTCTCCAAATATTAAAATAAAATAAAATTATTTTAGAGAAAAATTATTCAAAATGAATAATAAATTCAAATTGGATTATATTTTAGACCATAATTATCCTATTTGTGATTATTTAACATTTTTATGATTTTTAAATAAGTCAATAAAATATTATTTTGATAAAATATTAATTTTTGAAAATTTGACACTATTAATTTAATTTCTCTTAAAATAAATCAAGACCAAGGGGGGAATTAAAACCTATATAATATTTTATTTAGTCTATAAATTTTTTTGGAAAAATTAAATCATTAAAATCATATAAAAAATAATAATTATAAATACATTTATCTTATTTTTCTTTTAATTAAATTAGTACTATATTTGTGTTGTGTAAACATTTAATGTAAATTTTTCTTCACTAAAAATATTAAGAAAACTAAAATGATGAATATAAATATTTTATATTAAAATTTACTATTTATATTTGAACATACATTCTAGATAGAAACATATTTAAAATATTAAACTTATGAAATACAAGAGTATGACATGTTTGAATTTTCATTAAATAAAATACTATAAACAGCATAATCTTATCCAAGTGGCCCCAAAAGGTCATAATCTCGACAATTTATTGATTATGGAAAATAAACACACATAAAATGGTATTTTTTTGTTTTTGTGTTATTTAATAGTTCTTATCATTTTAATTTTAGAGTGTTAAAATCATTTTATAGATTTTTCTTTTGTATGCACAAGCACGATGTCTGTGTTGCATAAGAATATATGATAATTATTTTATATATAAAAATTAAAGAAAAATTAGTATCATAAAAATTAATTAATTAGGATAAATATAATACTATATATTTTTTCATTATGTATATTTTATTATATCCTTGTGAAGAAAACTTATTTAGTTTATTATTTTGACTTTTCTAGTATTTCATAAGCATTGCAAAATCATTTGGATATAATTCCTGTTATATGACTAAAAAATTAGATTTTATTAGTAAAAATAATAATTTATAAATAATAATTAATTAAATGGTCATGTAAAGACTTATAACCTCTCAATTATTAGTTGTAAGACACCGAATTTGACTTTTCTAGTGTGGCGCAAGCACAGTGTCGACACTGATAATGATTTTCATATTTATCAAGAAATAAATTATAATTTTCATGTTATAAATTATTTTTGGTTAATATTTATATTATAATATCATACATGAGTTATTCCACAATTTTAATAAATTTTTATATCATAATTATTTCTTGATGATATCATAAAAGATAAAGTTTTTTTAAAAAAAATATTTTTTACTATTCCCTAGAAATTATAATTTTTTTAAAATATTATAAAAATTTCACCATAAAATAATTTTTATATATTGATTTAATAAATGAAGTTCAATTATTAAGAAAATTTTATAAAAATTTTAAAAATTAATTATTTTTATTTTCTCATAAAAATGATTTTTTGAAGAAAACAAATATTTGAAAAATAAAACAACTTTACTAAAAATTGTGTTTTTATTTTATAAGAATTAATAAATAAATTTTTATTTATTATGAAATTCATATATATTTGATAGTATTGTTAATCCTATTCACACTCACTAAATTTAAGGATATGTTATAACGACCGTGTTAAAATATTAATATTCAATTGTATATCATGGTTCTTTTAAGCCTGGTGTTTCATGCACCACAAGCTATAAATTAAGTTTTATATATTATAAAATATTAGTTTGTTATTAAGTTGATTTATTTTCCATGGTTTATGATTTTATAACATTATGAAATGTTTATGAAAGCTATTTTCCATTCATAGTTAATGATGTGATGATATGATGATTTTTTTTATAATATTGTTTGATATATATGTATGGTTTCCATTATGTGATGGCTAGGATTAGAATTATATACCCCTCCAGTACAAATGAAAAACTTTTATATCTTTGTAGATAGATATGGGAAATGAGTTGATGCGCATGATCCTCTATGGGAAACAAATGTTTATTCTTGATCCACTATGATTTGATAGTCTTTGTAGATTATCATGGAATATGAAATGGTTTCTATATTTATGATGGTTCCACACTTTTATGACTCAATATTATGGTTCATGATTTATTTATAATGTTTTATCACTATAATGATGTATTTCTTATGAAAGGATAAAGTTTTATTCCATGAATCATGTTTACAAATCCTGATAGACTGGGTGGGTGATTTGAAAGTTATATTCATGATCTCTTACCATTGTGCTTATATTATCTTTTCATGTAATTATCTATTGATATCTCATATGATTTCTCTTAATAATCATATGTTCTAACACTTTCTATGTTTCTATTCCCCAAGTTATAAAGAATGGTTTAAGTAGGGTATGCCTTTGAAGAGACTAAATGGGAAGATCTTTGAGGGAGATATAGAATATCTTTCATGAAATAATAAATTTTTTCATTTACTCTATAAATATGTTAAGTCTTTATGGTCCTCATGTGTATATTTTTGAAATATATTAAATATTATTCTAAAATAAAGTAATATTTAAGTATGAAAATCCTGGGTTACTATTGTTGGAATTAGAGTAGGGGTTTTTCAATATTTAGAAATTAGGATTTGAAAACTTTTGTGAAAACCATTGGAATTAGTCTAAGAAGAAAATAATATCCAAAAGTTTTTATACCGAATATATTATGTTTTTTCCTAGAAATAAATCCCAATATTTATACAATAATTAGATATGGTTTTGTCACAAATTCATATAGTGTTTACAACCATGAGAAGAGTTGGTCGTGTATATCTTATGCAACATTTTGGTGTCTAGTGAGTGTGCCCATACTATACCCTAGATCTAAAACTCCGGGGGGATATTCTTGGATTAATTTAAATTTTCATTATTAACCAGTATGAAGGATTTAAATAAATAATTACCATGAATAACCTTGTTTAAACTTACATTGTCATAAGACAAAATGAAGGTGTCGTGATTTAGAAATCTTATAAATGTTTCATGATTATTTGGTCTCCCACTTTGATTATTTATTCATAAAATTTTTATTTTGGTTTTCTCAATGATTAGAACTAAAATACATCATGGTAAAAATGAATGTTATGGAAAATATAATTATTTTACAATATAGAAACTAATTACGATGGGATATAGATTGAAGAATATTATTTCTAAGCACACACAAATTTCTTAGGCCATTAATCATATGGAGCTTCTAAAATTTTGAAGGTAGAAAAAATAGTGGGTTGGGTCTTTATTGAGAAAACACCACCTTCTTTTAGTGGTTCATTTAATCCAATATTAGCTGAGTGATGGGTTAGGACAAATGGGAAAATATTTTATATTATCTAGTTCTCAGAACATGATATTTTTTTCCTAGATGTTTATCATTTTGAAGGTGAATCATATCAATGGTGGAAACTTACTAAGAATATGAGATAAGAGGATAAATTTAATCTATAAAATTTTATGAGTTTAAGATGATATTTTTTCATATGTACTTCCCTCATATTCTATATCAAATAATGGAGAATGAATTCTTTAAGCTTAAGACAAAAGAGGATAAATCCATTGGAACTTATGGGAAAAACTTTAAAAGTATTAAAAGGAATGATTCTGGTATAATCATTACCCCTAAAATAAAAATTGATCAATACTATTATTTATTAAAACAAATTATCCAAAATGGATTAGTTAAAGAAGACTTCAATAGCTATGGAGAAATTATTTTATGTGCACTCAAAGATGAAATGGAAATTAGAGATTCCCAACATTTTAATGGGTTTGATAAGAAAATGACAATCGAGTATCATGGAAACATGAATAAGTCACATGGTGGAAATAAATTCCAACCATCTACATTATTGAAATTTGGTAATAAACATCATTGTAATTTCTTTAATGGAACTAAGAGGTGATTTAAATTTGAATGGTAGGACATAAATCCTATGAATATAAAAAGTGGATGAATAGTATGGTTAAGGAAATAAAGTAAAAAAGATGCCAACTAATGAACCAACCACACTCCAATTATTTAAATTCAAGGTATATGGGAATTATGAAAACTAATTCATGAATTCAAAGGAACTGGATGATTAAAATAAAAAAATATTAATCCAAAAGATAAAGGGAAATCTCATGTGATCATGAATGTCAATGCGGGTTACAGGAGTTATATGATGAAAGGTGTATTTATTATCCACTATATAAAAACTAATGTTTTATTTGAATCTAGATCTACCCACTCTTTTATATTTGAGGAATTTTTAAAGGGTATTTAATTACCAACTCAATGATAATATATTTTTTTAACAGTGAAAACTATTAATGGTTTGACGGTCACATCTCAAGTCTATAATTCCTCTCCAATTTATGTTTAAGGGATAATGATTCATGAAAATATTTTTAATTTTCCATTTAGTTTAATTTTATTTTATTCTCGGAATTTATTTTATTTATTTATATGGAGACCATATGAATTGTTGAGGAATGAAAGTCATATTTTGTATTCCCAATGGAACCATGCCCATTTATTATTGCGAGGTTGAATACAAACTTCAATTAGAGATTACTTATATGTTGTGGGACTTAATTCTAATCCATGAAGTATATATATCTTATATGGTTAGGGATAAATTAAACTTCAAATATATTCCTATTATTAGAGAGTTTATGGATTTATTTCAGAAATAATTCTTTATTCTTCCTCCAAATCATGAATTTGAGTTTTCAATAGAACTTATACCTATGGTTACACCTATTTTAAAGACTGTATATAGAATGGAATAAATTTCAATACATGAATTATAGAAGAAAATATAATTTAATAATGAAAAGGGATTCAATCATCCATGTGCATCACCATATGGAACACATGTTTATTTTGATTAGAAGAAATGTTGATCAATGAGACTATGAATTGATTATCGATATTATAATAAGATAACTATTAAGAACAGGTATCATCTACCTCTTATTGAGGACTTGTTTGATAAAATATAAAAACATAATTAATTTTATAAGATTTACCTTTGTTTTTGGATAACATAAATTGAGGTACAAGAACAAATATATACCCAAGACAATATTTCTATACAAGGTATGAACACTATTAATTTATAGTGATTCCATTTGGTCTTATATATTACCTTGTTATATTTGTTTATTTAATGAATAGGAACTTTATATATTACCCAAATGAGATTGTGGTATACTTTATAAATGATATTATTATATATTCAATGGGAAATGAAGAACTTGAAGATCCTTTGAGAATTTTATTTATGATCTTGATGATGGAGAATGTTTATGAAATATTTACCAAGTGTTAATATTATCTTTAGAATGATACATTATAGGGTTGTATAATCTCATGCGATCGTATATAGGTGTATCCTTTAATGATAGAAGTTATTAAACATTGTCCTTGACCAACTGTTATGATTTAGATTCACAGTTTTCTTTATTTGGCCAGATATTATCATTGATTTGTATAGACTTTATCAAGGCTATCTAATCTACTCACTAAGTTAACTGGGAAGGAATCTAAGTCACTTTGGATAGATAAATGTGATGATAATTTCAAGTAGTTAAAGATAAGGTTAATTAGTGAACCTGTAATTATTTTAATCTAGAATAGACTAGTTTTTGTACTCTATAGTGATGCATCAAAGAAAATATTTTGAGGCATCCTCATGCATAATGATATAGTTATATCCTATGCCTCACACCAACTGATGGTTCATGAGGAAAATTAACCACCACATGATTTTTAGTTATCTATGGTAATTTTTGAATTTAAAATATTATGGCATTATCTATACAAAGAAAGGCATGATATATATATATATATATATATTGATCATAAAATTTTAAGTATATATTCAAATAGAAATATTTGAATATGATATAGAGAATATGACTAGAGATAATTAAATATTATAACTTCTTAATACATTATAACCTTGGGAAAGTGAGCAAGTTGGTAGACTCTCTGAGTCAAAATGATTATAATAACTTATCTATGACGAGGATAAAAAAGAATCCAATATTTATATATTTCAAAAGGATATAGGTGGAAATTTTTATGGAAGGGAAGAAGTGTTATCTTTATCAAATGAGTCTTCAAACATCTATCAATATTATGATTAAAGAGGCATATAAGGAAGATGTGAAACTATAGAAGAAGATTAAAAAATTTATTGAGTTCAACCTTGAATATGATGGAATTATAGGGATCAAAAACCATGTATGTGTTCTATCAATAATATATTTCAATAAATAGATATTGAATGCGGCTCACAGCTCATCACTATATATTCATTCTAGAAATATAGAGATGTATGGGGATCTAAAAGAGTATATATAGTTGAAAATAATGAAGAGATTTATTCCAGAGGACATATCTCAGTTCTTGGAATGTTGTAATGTTATGTATAAGAGGTAAAATTATATGTGGATGCTATAACCATTACCTCTACTATAATTAATTGTGAAAACATCTCCATGGATCTCATCATCAGACTCCAAAAAACCTATAAAGGACATAATGCTATTTAGGCTGTAATCGATCTATTTAAAAATACATCATGCCTCCCTAATATCATAGAAGATTTCTCTCATTACTAGATTTCCAGAATTGATATTAAGGACGTACTAAGGTTTAATGGGTTACCACATTCTATTGTATCACATAAGACCTAAGGTTTACCATGAAGTTTTGGAGAAATATTTACTAGGATATAGATACAAAATTGAGTCTCTATAAAATGTATCATCCTTAGACTGATGTTCAGTATAAGAGGACCATTCAAACCCTAGATTTAATATTGAGATATTTATATATAGAATTCAAAGGTGGTTGGGATCAACAGCGTCATCTTGTAGAATTTTCTTACTATAGTAACTTCCACTCAGGAATTAAGATGGACCCTTATGAATTATATATGGAAGGAAGTGTAGAACTCTACAACTTTGTGATAATGTAGGTGATATAAAGATATTGGAGACTAAGATAGTTAATTAAATGTAGGATATGGTTAAATTCATTTATCAACACATAAGGGAAGCTCATAGTTAACATAAAATTTATGCTGAAAATCATTAGTGAGAAATGTATTTTTCAATCAGTGACAATGTATTCCTTTGAACATCACCTTGAAAATAAGGTTATGAGTTTTAGAAAAAAAATTAAATATTGAGACCTAGAAATATTGGTCCCATAAAAATTCTTGATTGTTTTGGGATGGTATCATATCGATTGGCATTTCCATCGAATACTTTCTCAATTTACAATGTGTTCCAAGTATCTCTCATGAGGAAGTAAACACCAAATCCTTCACATATAATATACTCCAAAGTTGTAGAATTGGAACATGATCTCACTTATCAAAAACAACTATTGGATATTCTAGATCATGGATGTAATTTGCGATGAAATTGGACCACTCTCATGGCCATAGATTTGTTGTGAAACAAAAAAATTTAGATTGTTATATGGAAACTTAAGGATGCGACGTGACAGAAGTATCCTCACCTATTTGTATTAGAGTGATAAAATTTTGAGGGAAAAATAATTTAAGGGAGGTTAAAATACATCACATGAATATTTTATGAAATTATTATTTATTAATAAATTTCATATCTTTGATAGCTCGGGTTACACACAACCCTTAGTTTAAATGAACCACAATTTAATATTAAAATATTTTTAATTAATGTAATTGTTATCAACTAGCCACCGGATTGGTGGGTATGAATATCACTAACTAGATTATGGAAAAAAATTGTTTATATATTAATAAAATTATTTCATTTATTATCAATTAATTAGAAATGAAAATAAAAATCATTTTAAAATAAAAGAGAAGTTTTTATGAAATTCTATTTTTATGCGTCCAATGTGTTTTTATCATAATAAATTAAATTATGCAGTATTAGTGAATGTTTATAATGAATCACACTCAAATATATATATATATATATATATTATATTTTAAAATACATTTTTAATCATTTATCTAACACTTTTTGTATACACAGGATAAGAATAAATCAAAATCTATTCTTATAAATGATTTTTTTTATAAAAAAGTTATTTTTACCACATTTTGTGTTTTTATTTTCAAATTTAATTTATACCACTTATAAAAATTAAATCATAGAAATTGATTCCATATTAATAATTATGAGGTTTAAATTTGGTAAATAAAATTCTTTTTATTTTTTATCATTATGAACAGTAATTGTCGTAAAATTATCACCTCACTAATGGAAAAATTTGGTTAATCTTGGTTAAAACTAAGTGATGAGACCATATATTTTCAACATAATTCATAGTGGATGAGTAAAACTAAAAAATTATAACCTTATTATCAAAATTTATTTTTTAATGGACATTTTTATATAAAAATGGCATATACAATCTTTATAATAAATAAATATTCAAAATATCACTCTCTTACTTTTAAATATATTTTACATGAATAAATAAGGAAAAAGTAAGTCATGAATTAATATAATTTTTTATTTTGAGCTTAACAAGTTTACTTTTGTTATGGAAATTTATTTAATTTTTTTGGTAATTATATAATTTGATTATATGATTATGCAACATTGATGCGGTACTGATTCAATTAATATAAAAATAATAGAAAGAATATTAAATTTTTTAAAAGTGATGTTAATTTAACAGTTTATTGTTTTTAATGATTTTTTATAGATTATTATCACATATTACTGTTTTATTAAATTATTATATTTGAAATATAACCATTTCTTTATGTATTTTAATTAAAATTTAATGAATAGTGACAAAATTGGTATTAATGATATTGTATCAAAATAATACTTTATTAAATTATGTAAAAAACATAAAATTATGAAAAAAGAAAATTTTGATACGATATGCTCTAAATTATATCTCTTAAACAATTATTAACCAAATATAAACTTTTATCTGAAATTATAACCCATTGACATTGAAAAATATGTTACTGTAGTTATGGTTGAAATATATTATCTAAGGGGTTAAACCAAAATATTGTGTTTAAAACACCATATAAACCTATCCAAATTTTGTTAGATGATGTTATTACTATCTCATACTACCTTATAATCTAATACCTATATTTTTTGAATCATTTTTCTAAAGAATGAATTTAGTATATTTTAAACTTTTAAGAAATCCCATGAGTGCCCCTCCCATCAATTATAAAAGGGCACACCTCCTTTCACTTCATCCCACCACATAATTCCTTATAAATTTTTGAAACCCATTAAATTATCTTATAAAATCCCTTATAAACCTTATAAATATTTTTTTTATTCCCAAAATAACAACTCTTGGGTAATTAAGAGGACATCTAAAGGAGTTGTTTCGAAGAAGAGGTAATCTCCCCAACCTATCACTTCCATTTTAATTATTCTTGTAACTTATATAAATATATTATTTTATTAATTATATAATAAATTTATTATCATAAATATACTTAAATGTTATTTTGAGTATGAAACTACCTTAATTAATCATATTTTCTATCAAATCAAAAGTAACATTATCGGTTATGCGTATGTATGGCTTACATTGCCACGTAGTGATACGATTCATTTTTCAACCCCATATTTATTGGATGGTTTTTATAAAGGATTTATATATTATATATGAAATTCACGACATTATTAAACTTTTTTAATGATAAAATATTATCTTTCATCTTAAACTCAAAAATTTTGGAAATTGACAATGTCACTTGTGCGTACGTGTGAACTGCCACCTACAAGAAGCGATGTGATTCATTATTCATATCCAATTTATATGGATGGTAATAATGGTGTTAGATCATAAGATGTTAAAATGGAAACAATAGGGGTGGGGGATAAAGTTTAATTTAAAAATCTAATCTAATACCAAACAAAATTCACATTAATTCAAAAACATCGGACTCAAAAATTTTCTGATGATAAGAGTGTTTAAATCATATATAGAAAACGTTTGATATATAAAGATTATTATTAGTCACAAAGATACACTAATAAAATTTTAACATAAAAATAAGTAAAAACTAAATTTATAATGAATATTCACAATATAAGAATTAACTTTTAGAAACAATTAAAACAAAATCTTATAACAGTAATAATGACTTACAATCATTATAAAAGATAATAATACTATTTAACCTTAAGAGTTAAGGATGTTATAAATCCTTAATTAATATATCCAATGTTTCAATACCTAATATAAATCTTCATATTTACTTACATTAAAATCACTTGATACAATGATCTATATGACTCTATCTTCCAATCCATTGTAAGCCCTCAATATGATGATTGCTATGTCTCTATCTTCGAGGCCTCAAAATCCCTTGATCTGATGGATTAGATTCACTATTCTTCCTATACCTAGAAACCCTCGATCAATACCATGATCAGATATAGTGAATACAAAATTTAAGTGTTCTAAGGAATTTATAACCCTCACACAGATACCTTATATCTTCAACTCTCTATGAAATTAAAAAGAAATTAGAATGAGATATTCAAGAAGGGGAAAACATAGATGTGTTGAGTTATGAATGAATCTACTCCGAGTTATTCAAATGACCTATTATTTATAATAATTCCTCTAATCATCATATTTCTAAGTTGGTTTCAACAAATTCAAACCAATTTATCTCTGACATCTCATAATGATCTGGATCTTGATCTAGAAATCTATGAATGAGCTATAATTTAATGGCCGAAATAATTTTCTTATCACTTCTAAAATGCTATTGTGGATTTAGTTCGATATAAAAAATTCTGAATACTCAGATTATAAAATTTTGATAGTCCGATGAATATCACCATTATTTTAATATATGATAAACTAAATAAAGGTTAATATAATGTATATGTACTATTTTTAGTCTGATGGTTATGACTTATGTTAGTCTGATATATAGGACATTAGTCCAATCACTAGTTCAAAACTTTTTTAATCGTTTTTCTAGATACACCTTCAGTCTGATGGATTGGTTTGAATATTAAAATTTTATATTCATTTTACATTTGAAAAATTTCTATGTTCTTATGAAAATAATTTTTATACAAAAAACATACTAATACACTTTGGATATATAATGTTAGTAAAATGGATTTTGAAGAAAGTGTTATTGATTTACAAAATTGAGTAAATGAAAAGTGGATATTAAAACTTTCAACTCAAAAATATCCCCCTTCTTGGAAAGTAAAAAACCAACACTTAAAATGAATACCAATAAATTTGAAAAACATAAAACCCTTTATACTTTTAAAAAATTCAAAAAATAATATTGATAGGAATATTTTATTTACTTATCTAAAATCCCCTTGAGTTTTTTATTTCTCTATGACTAGATATAAAGTAATACTTCAGATTATCCTCCTTAGTTAAAAGTATTCCTCAGAAAATTTCTCCCCTTTTAAATAAAATCTCCCATGGGACTCTTCCTTTTATTTTTAAACAAACTCCCCCCTTAAACAAATTCTCTCAAAATTCTCTGCCTTTGTGATTTAAAAAGAGTTATAAGGAAAGAATTATAATCTCATGAAAATTTAGGAAAACATAACATAAAAAACTACTATGTTTGAATTAAATATTTTTCCAAAATATTAAGGAAAGAACATTCATCCAAGATATTTGGATAAGAATTTAATCAAATAAGACTTTATCCAAAATGTTTTAAATTATATCAAGTGTTCAGTGAAAAAATATAATTCTTTCTTATATAGATTGTTGATTATTTCCTTGAACTTCTTCACATCATCATGACCCTTCTCAACATAAATAATTTAATATTTAAGGTTTACTATCCTATCCTCCATAACTTATAGTCTTTGATTCTATGCTTCCAACTTCCAAAGATTATCACTTAACTTCAAATTTTTTTCCTTTACACTGAACAACCAGCTTAAAAAGATAAAAGGATGATATTTTCTTCTTCAAAATTTTTAATATTTTGTTTATAAAATTATACATCTTCATTCTGATTTTTAGTCATATATTTTAACTTTTCGATAAACTTTACTATATCTAATACACTGGATGATAATTTTTCAAAGAAATTGTAAAATTTAAGAGAAACTTTCTTCACTTCTATAATCTGGTCCTTATGTTCCTTAAATTAATTATCAACATTTATTGACCATAAAACTATTTAGTTGAATATTTTATTATGTTTCTTAATTTTTTTATAAAGGTTTTGATGTCAGCCTCATGTTGGATCATAGATTCATTCAAAAAATGGTAAGGATTTTGAATTTTCATTCATACTATTTTGAATATATTTAAATCTATATTCTATATTTTTTAGATACATAATTGAGCCAGAAAGTTGTTTTAAGGGATAAAAATTTTAAAAATATTCTTTTGTGCCTATGTGGACATTGAGTCTGTTGACTCTGATGTAGCTTCTGAAACATGATTCCTAGATAGTCTGATATCTGACTTCTTTATATTTTTAAATTTTCTATGTTCTGAATCATCTAAAATGTCCACATCCTTATCTAACATTGCGTTTTATGAAACTTTTTTTATAAATGTGTAGATTTTACTTTTTTTTTGAAGATGATATGGATTCCTTTGAAAAATATATGTTAGGTTTTTTGTTATAATGAGAAGGTGATAGAGTTGATTTTCAGAATTGATCTAATGCACTTTTAGTTTCTATTGTCTCTTCCTCTATTTAATCATCATCTTTTTATTCAACATCTTCATCTTTATCTTCATGTTCTTGTTCTAACTACCTCATAGTTCCAAGAACTCATTTGAAATCTTTTTTTTGGAATCAATTCTTGATTTGTTTTTTTATTTCAGTTTCAAGATGAAACTCAACTTAAAATTAGTTTCCTTTACCTTTCTCTAATTTTGTAGGTGCTATATAAGTTTTGAGAAACTATAACTCGACAACTAGAATTATTTTTTTAGTATGAATAATTTTCTAGACCTTGGAACTTTTTTTACAACTAATAAGGTAGAAACTGATAAAATTGGATCTTTTGATGCTCTTTCAACTCCCTTCATCAACCTTTCAACCAATCTTTCCTATACAAACCTTTAATTTTGTTTATTATTTTTTTCATCCACCTTTAACTCATCCGATTTCAGAATCTTGAGATCCAAGGCCTCATCCATATCAAGAACAAAAACATGATCACTTGGTTTCTTCTATTCCGAATGTGCCATCATCTTTATGAAATATTCCTTAAACTTATATTTTGTTTTATTTTGAACTTTTAGTGGTGAGGATCAAATATTTTCCTTTATAGAATATGTTTGATTCTTATTTTGAATAAAATTAAAAGAGTTTACTAAAATTTTGTTAATGGAACATGGAAACATCAGAATAATAGACTTCATTGACACATTATTAATTGATTCAACTAAAAGAAAAATAAAATTGAACAAGTAAATCTGTATCATATTAATAAAAATTTCTAATATAAATATATATATTAATTTAAGGGTATCCCTATCACCCTTCCTCGACATCAAATAACCCTAAATCTATAAGGTTACAACCCTTACATCTAGATTAAGATATGAGAATTTTATTACTTTCTCAAATTATATTAAAAATGAAAATTGGTCCTTTGACTTCACAAAAATGCCAAGATTATCTAGAATCTTATGAGAAGGGAGATACACTTCCCCTTATAAGGGTACTTAAACAAGATCAGAAACTTGTTAATAAGAATGTTTAAAACGTTCTCCAAACAAAGTAAACATAATTTCTTATTTATCATCATCTAAAAGAAACTATTAGGATGCATAAAACACTCTTCCAATATCTAGGTAATGTTTTCATATTCCATATTTTAAACACAATTTCTTTCTCATAATTGAAAATTAATAAAAAAAATTATAATAGAATCATATTTATAATTTTAGGTACTTTTGATAAACCATTCTCTAAAAACTTCTCTATTAGAAAAATATTATACAGAGGCTACGTGAATCACATTGGTACTAAAGCTCAGATTGAGAATACATATTAAATGAATGCCAAAGGCATTTTACTAAGAAATAAATCAGGTGGTGAGAGTTAGGAATGAAATTCCAGGAAACCATTATGGGACATGGGGGTGATGGTTCTGATTCTAAAAATTTAACTTCCTCATATTGAAAATATTTTACTTATTTGATGAATGATATTTAATCCATTAATTATTTTAAAAATAAATCAGAGCACTTAAAGTTTTTTTGGGAAAAAATTTCTTCAGAGTAAGAAACAATACGAGTAGAAAAACTATTATATTTTTAACAAAATAATGTTTTCAAAACTAAAAGAAAATATAAACAAAAACATGGATAAACTAAAGTAATGGATAACTAAAAAAACTAAATTATTGGAAGAGTACCTTTTAGAGAATAATTTTTCTCTCAGTATGAATAACCTATTCTTGTTGGTTTTTAAAAGTAATTGATTAATATACACTTTATAACATAATTTTTATCTAAAAAAAATTATTAAATATTTTGATCATGATGAACTTTATATAGAAATTTTATTCTAGAATATTTACAAAATTTTTGTTTATGATATTTTTATAAAAACTTTTGACAAAAAAAAGTTATAGATACAAAAATTAAAAGTTTTAGAAAACTAAACGTTTTTAGAAAACACAACATTTTAGAAAAAATGAAGTTTTTTAAAATTATAAGATATGTACTCCCCCTTTGAAAATGAGTTCATTAATGTAATACGATTATTAAATATAAATTAAATATGAATATTCATTTGATATTGATAATTCTTATCTTATGTTTAATATATTCAAATCTATTCAAAATGAGAGGTTTATTAAAAATATCATCAGTTTTTTCTTACAATCTGATGAATTGTAAAATGATATATTCTTTTTGTGTGTGATTATAAAGGAAATACTATCTTATGTCTATGTTCTTAGCTCAAGAGTGAAGTTATTGGTTTCTTAAGACAATGGAACTTTTTTTATCATAATAAATTTTTGTTTTAGTAAAAATCATTCCATAGTCAGTGAGTATTCCTTGCATCCACAACACTAGAAAAAAACAACTTCCAGGAGCCACATATATATTCCAATTCAGTAGTGTAAAGTTCTACTAAGTATTGTTTCTTACATGACCAATAAACTAAATCTTATCCTAAGAAGTGACATGTTTATGAATTATTTTCCTATCCATTCTACATCCAATAAAATCAACATCCAATTTTTTTAACTCAAAATAATTTCTTGAAAAGTATAATAATCCTAAATCTGTTATTTCCATAAGATAATGAAAAATTAGTTTTATTGATTTAATATGGGACTATTTCAGATTTAATTTACATCCAACATATAAAAATACTGAAAACATTTAATTTAGATAACTATATGATAAGTAAACTAAACTTCCAATCATTCCTCTAAATATCTTTTGATCAATTGGTTTCTTAGATTCCATGAATATCTAAATTTTTTGAGGTTTTCATAAGAGTACTAATACTTTTAGTATTGTCATACCATAATTTTTAAGAATATATTTTTTATAATCATGATAAGATATAAAATTTTATTTTTTTTTGTGAAATTTTAATACCTAGAAAGTATATTAAGTCACCCATCATACTCATTTCAAACACAGATTTGAAAAGATCCAAAAAGGAATCTCTTAAATAATTTTAAGTTGAACCAAATAAGATATAACAAAATTAGATTTTTCAAATCATAATATTTTTATTAACTTATTTTATAATTTTTTTGGATCCAAAACTATCTTAATAATTTTTTTGTAACAAAAATAAAATTTACCTATCATACTAGGCTCTAGGGGATTATTTAAGTCCATATAGTGCCTTTGTAAGTTTAAAAACATGTTCTGGAAGTTTTTTTTTCTAAAATTGGGGGTTTTTCTACATAAACTTCTTCCTGAACATTAACATTAAGGAATGAAAACTTTAAGTTCATTGGCTATTGTTTGAAATTTAAGAATGCTTCATAAGCTAGAAGTGTATGAATAGATTTAAGTCTAGTTACTGAAGCATAAGTTTATTCATATTCTATTACCTCTTATTGATTATAACCCTTATAAAAAAACTCTAGATTTATTTTTAACTATTATACCATTTTCATCACATTTTTTCCAAAAGGCCAATTTTACACTAATTATATAAGTGTGTTTAGGTCATTAAACCAAATTCCAATATTTGTTTCTTTCAATCTTATTGAGTTCATCTTTCCTAAATTTTATCCAATTTTTATCACCTATGGCCTCATTAGGATTTTTATGTTAAAATTTTTATAATAATTCTAGATGTTCAATTTAATTTCTCAAATAAAATATAGTTCTAACTTGCTGATCTACATCACCAATGATATTTTCAATATGATGATTACTTATAAACAAAATAATTCTTGGATTTGAAAACTATATTCTTCAAAAATAGGTTGAAAATATTATTGAGGAATAATTTTAGAAATATATTATTCACTTTTTATCTCATGAGAATAAATTTTCAACATAGGTGGAAAATAATTTTTTTTAAATAACATTATAAGGTGTAGGTTGAGGTTGTTTTAAAACAAGGTGATTAGTTTCATCAAACTTAACATGAACTATTTCCTCAATTGTACTTATACTTTTATGAAGAAATATATAGGAATTACAAGTTTTAATGTAACATAAAAATATTAATTTATCAAATTTTAGAGAAAATTTATATAAGTTATCTTTATTATTTAGAATGAATAGTTAGTATCAAAAAAATCTGAAGTATGTATGTTTTTGTTTGATTCTTGTAAAGAACTCATAAGGATTTTTAGTAATGAAATTCCTAGTTGAAACTAAATTTATAGTATAAAAGGAATTACTAAATTCTTCAACCCAAAAATAATTAGAAAATGAGTATTCACTCAGTATGGTTTTAGTAATCACTTGATGAAATCTATTTCTCCTTTAGACTTCACCATTTTTGGGGAGTTATAGGTGCTGAAAATATGTATAATACGTTTTTACAACAAAAAGTTTAAAAATAAAAATTAAAAAATTATTCACCATGATCACTATGAATATTTATCAAGGAGAGAGTTTTCTCATTTTAAACTGTATCTATAATTTTTTTAAACAACTAAAGAGTTCATATTTTTTTAGAAAATAGACCCAAGTATATATAGTGCAATCACCAACTAAAACATATACTTAGTATTTTCCACCAATACTTCCATTTTTTGTGGGACAAAAAAATTCATTGTGAACTAACCATAAAGAATTAGATGTTGAGAGCTCACTAATATATTTAAAAATTTAATTACGTTTCTTTCCAAATTGAAAAATATCACATACTATAGAAGTATCAAACCTATATTCTAGTATATCCTTAACAAGTCATTTATTTTACAACTTAAGTGATGTTATAAGATTGTAGTGTCCTAATCTTTCATGACATAACCAATATTGACATCCATTACTATAATTAAAGGCATATCTTGGATCCTAATGTCTTCTATGTTTAAAGTGTAGAAATTCTCATGCCAATTAGAAATAAGAGTAAACTCATTTTGAGAGATATAAATAGAAATTTTATTGTTCCTAAAGTTCACAAGATAACCATTATCAAATAATTTAATAATTGTTATAAGGTTTTTCTTATGTAAAAAAATAAAAAAAATGAAATTAAAACCTCACTAAGAACAAAAATGTTATCTATACCAATAAATTATCTATGAGAATTAGCTCTGAATGTGACTTTTCCAAATTATATCTTTATGATACTATTAAAGAAATATTTATTTATAGTCATTTTTATAGAATAACCACTATCCATTTACCATATATTCTTGTTGTTTATACCTTAATTATTTTCCTAAATACAAAAACATTAGTGTTTCATAACCCAAACCTTCTTGGGGTCAATGGTATCAGAAAGTAATATTTTAGGTACACACATTTGTCCAATATTTTAACATTTAGAAAATTAAATATCTTTTAAAAAATATTCTTTATGAAAACCCAAATACTAATCTTTATTGAAATAAAAGTTTTTCTTCCAGTTTCCACCACTTTGATATTTAGATAAAAATAGAGCACTCTTTGGAACCAAGTAATTATTACTAAAAATAAGTTTTTTTTGTTATTAAAAACCATTCTAGACACATATATATGAGGTTTAATACGTTTATACATTTTATCAATGTTTTCATTCCCAGAGGTTTAATTAGAAAATTGTTTCTTCAAACTATAAATTTTAAATTTTTGTTTAATAATTATTTTTTTATCCTCACTAGAAATTGTATTTGAACTAAGATTTAAGAAATCAGTTTGTAAAGAAGTTTTCTCAAAAATAAATTTCTAAAGATCATTAAAATGTAGATCTTTTTCAAAATTATATTTATCAATATATTTATAAATATCTGATATTTATCTATTTACATTATAAATATCTTAAATTTAGCTTTTCTAGTTTTTTATTTTTCATTATTATGTTTTTAGATACTATATAATTTTAATTTTTAATAAATGTTTCATGTATTAGTACTTCTTGAAATCTTAGTAAATTATTATCCTCTTTAGAAGAGAAATATTATTTATTAAGTGACATAGAATTATTTTCATTGTTACTCTTATGGTATTTAGAAATTAATGTAATATTAGTAAGAAAATCACCAATAGTTACCTTAGACATGATAAATTTATTTAAGTTTTTTATTTCTATATATAAACCAATATTCTTTTGTCTTGAACTTTCATTTTCTGAAGAATTATCAGAAAAAATATCTCCTAAACTTTCACTCCCAGTTTAAGAATATCTTTTTTTTTCTTGTGATTATAGTACTTATTATAATTCCTATCTAAATTAATTTCTTTATTATACTTTATTTTATATTTAGGATAATATGGTATTATGTGACCTTCCATTTTGAACTCATAAAAAATTAATTCTGTAGAGTCTTATTATAATTCTAATCCTTATTGATCTTGTTATCTCTGTATTGACTATATTTCTTTTTAGAAATATTATTCATCCTTTTTGTAATATTTTCCAATTCATTTCCAGTCTGTTCTGATAAACTAGTATCTGATTGACTATAAACATTATTCTTCTTAAATGATTTCAAAACATTTTTAGAAGTTTTATATTTAATAACAAAAATAGATATAGTTTTAAAATAAATACTTATATTTTTAGTTATCACCTCGTATTTATCCCTTTTTAGTCTACCTTCATTTTACCTAAGTTTACCAACGAGATTATCTAGATTAATATTTTTAATATTACTCATTTTACCCAGAGATATTCAATTATATTCCCATTAATTAGGCATAATTTGTATGATATTATCAACTAAGATTACATCCATTAAATTTTTCTCTACAAGAGAATTTAAAATAGTAACAATGGTTATGAATCTCTAATGCATCATATAAATTTATTTATTTTGGTAGTAAATAAAAATCTTGATAATTATCTCTCAACATATATATTATAGTTTCAATAAATTTCAAAGTTACAAAGTGATTAACCTCTAATTTTTTAATATACCTTTTTCTTCTATATGTGAATAAATTTTACTATTTATACTTATTATCCAATAAAAAATAGAGTATTCTTTACTCTGTAATTCAATTGATATTCTTGATTTTCCAAATTTTTAAATGCAATGACTTTATTTTATGGAATTTTATAATCTCCAGTGAACATGAAAAATTTATCCACTCTAGCATTAATAACCAAAGTCTACATTCTATCTATCTAGTATTCTTAATCATTCCCATAAAAATAGGCTATCTACTAGGATTCATATTTTCTAATGTACCAACATTAAAACCTTCCATCTTATCAAATATATAAACTATTTTCTACAAAACACATTTTTGTAATACTATTTTTAAAAAAGAAGTTTATAACAAAATTTAATAAGTTTCATTTGATAAAAAAGTAAAAACTCAACAAGTATAATAGTAAAACCTGTTAAGAAACCTATTGATAGATTGTAAGGGTTTAAAATGACTATAGGGGTGTGAATTGTAGTTTAACAATTTTAAATAAGAAGAAACAAAAATCCTCTTTAATAAAAAAGATCAGACTCTGAATTAGTCTGATTATCAGAGTGTTTAAATTAGATCCCTAAATCATTTGATATATCAAAGTTAATATTGTTCTCATAGATAGATTGATAAAACTATTTTTACAAAGATAAGTAGAGATAAGTTTTCTAATGAAAATTCATAGTGGAAGAATTAGCATGTAGAAATAAGTAAAATAAAATATCATAAAATTAAGAATGAATTATGATCTTAAGGAAATATAATTCTAATATTTATCCTTAAGAGTGGAAGAAGTAAGAAATCCTGATTTAAGATATATATAGTTTCAATACCCACTGTAAAGGTCATTATTTCCTTACCAAGAAATCCCTTCATACGATGATTTTTATGAATATGTCTTCTAATATATAGGGATCCCTCTATATGATGATCAGTATTTCTCTATCTTCCTAGTCTCTAATTCTCTCTAATCGAAGGATCAGATTCACCCACCTTCTTATCCCCAGAATCCTTATATCAATACCTTGATCAAACATGGTTAATAGAAAATAAAACTATTCGGAGGAATTTTCAATCCTCAAATGAATTCCAAATAATTTAAACTCTCTATGAAATTAAAAATAATTTAGAATTATATGAAGAAGAAATTAAAAAACTTATATGTGTTGAGTTTTTAATTAATTATCTCCCATATCTTCAAATGAACCCATATTTATATACATTCCTCTAACAGACATATTTCTATGTTGGTTGCAACAATTGTGGAAAAATTTCAATTTCAAATTTTGTAATGATCTAGATCTTGATCTTAACAGCTAATAATGAAATGTAATTTAATGTATGACCTCATTTTTTAGCTCTATTACATAGATTATATAGAATTTGTTTGATAGAAATAATTATACATAATCATATTATAAACATTGGATAATATGATGGACTTGACTATTTGTTATTAATTTGATAAATTAAACAAATATTAATCATATGTATTAGTAATAATGTTAGTCTGATGGTTATGACTTGTCTTAGTCTGATAGATATGACATTAGCCTAACCACTGGTCAGAAAAGTTTTTGAACTGATGTATTAGATGCACCTTCTATCATATAGATCAGTTTGAATAATAGAAGTTTATATTTGTTTTACCTTATAATAATTTATAAATTTTTTATAAAAATAAGTTTTATAAAAAAACATAATAAAATTCTTGATAAATATAAAGTTAGTAAAATATAGTTTTTGAAAGTGTTTCTGGTTTCTAAAACTTAGGAAAAGAAATATACAAATTCAAAATTTTGTCACAAAAAAGGTTTATTTGATTAATATATATGCCTTATATGTTATAATAATGATTCTATAGGGTTAATTATTCTTTAAATTTATTTTATTCCAAATTTTAAAAAGTGAAAACGACATTCATCTGTACTTATAACCTACCATATCCATGAATGGGGTATTTCATTTTTCTATTTATATCTTTTATGTATAAAAATAAATAAATTAATATATAATGAATATATATTATATTTATAAGATGATTAAAATTATGGAATTTATGGAACCCTGATCAAGATAAATTTCTAAGACTGCCAAACTAAAACATGCCTGGAAAATGAAGTTGTTATCATTCAGAATAGTGATTTTGATAACAAATTATTAATAAATTGGTGATAATATGTCATAAGTAAATTATATATGGTATGATGGGTATGAGTATGGATATTTAATACTCTTATAATAAATCTATAATTATTATACATGATGGAATAATGTGAATTTGTAATGGTGATACATGAGGTCTAGGAGTTATGTTTCAATCCTATTTTAATTGAGATTTTAATAATTGATTTTTTATTGAGGAAATTATATGATAGTTATATGATAAACCCATTAAATTTTTTGTATTCTTTGGTTTTTTATTAAGAGTACATGTTTTCATTCATTTTCCCACTTTAAGTACTCAATATATCGAAATAATGTTTTCAAGGAAAAAAATATGTTTTACTATTTAGTCAGAAATCTATCTCTTCCGGGAATATGTTTTCTAAAAATGTTTTCAGGAATATTTTTAATATTATACATGTATTTGTAATGTCATTATTACCCATTTTAGGATTTCAAGAAACAATTTTCAAAGGAATCAACCTATCATTTTGAGAAAGAGGTACTTTTTGACTTTTTATAAAAATATGAAATGAATGTTTTATTTTAACTTATATCGCATGAATGAAATTTTACACAATTATTACCACTTGATACTCTTAATATTAATTTACATATTTCAAAGGTTATTTTGAAATAAAATTGTTTACACATTATTTTGAAAATTCCAATATTTCAATGACGTGATTTCAAAATTAAAAGGATTTTTTTCTCAAGAAATATTCCAAGTTATCATTTAAATAAAATTCCATCTATGATAACATCCTTTGATGTTAATTATGCTTTACCAAGGATATGATGTAATGATACCACCCCCATTCATTATATTTATGGTTTATTATTATGGTGATGATATATTTATAAAACCCATTTATTTTTCAAGTGTTATGCTATGATGGAATTGTGAAATGTTTATGAAACCCATTTTAATTGTATGGGTAATCATGTGATTATATTAGGAACGTTTTATGATATTTTGACACAAATATTTATAGTTTCCATTATGTTATAAGTGGTACTGGAATTATATAATTCTAAAATTAATTGGGTAATGTTTAATTTCTCATGCGACAACTATGGGAAACAAGTTGTTTTTCTTGATCCACTCTGGGAAACAAGTTGATGTGCTTGACCTATTATGGGAAACAAGTTGATGAGCATGATATACTATAGAAAACCGGTGTTGATTCCTCATATGTTATGATTTATTGGTCTTGGTAGTTAACCTTGTCGTATGTAATTATTTTTATACTTAAAATATTTCCAAACATTTATGACATGAGCTTATGGTTCATGATTGATTTGTAAAGATTTCACACTCTTATGATACATGAATTTCTAAATGATAATGTTTTATGAAATGAATCATTTTTATGAAACATGATATATTTTTATGGTCATTGTATGTTATTTTCATGATACCAAACCTTTATTCTTATCTTGTGCTTTCATATGATCATCGATTTATATCTCCCATATTTACCCTTACTGAGCATATAAGATCACCCATTATTATATTTTCTTTCCCCGGGCTATGAAGAATTGATTAGGTAGAGTATTACTATGAATATTACTAAATGGGAAGATATTTTTGGTATACTTTGAATATTATTCATGAAATAAGAATATTCTTTATCTAGTCTCCAAATATATTAAACCTTTATAGTCCTCAAGTGTGTATTTGTGAAATGTAATACATATTCATATTAAATATGTAATATTTGTGTATGAAATCCTGGGACACTATATGAGAAGGATATAATTTTTAGAAATAAATAGTATAGAATATTATATATTAGGTTTATTTTAGAAATATTGTATAATTCCCCAAACAGAGACATAAATATGAACAATTTAAAATAATGATGAGATTATAAAATAAACCTTTAATAATTTATAAGATTTGAATCATATTACCCATAAAATAATAACATCAAAAAAAATTATATATCATAAAAATAAATGTATTTATGATATATCATACCAATATATATTATATACACCATATAAATATAAATATGTCTATAACAACAAATATATCTCAATGAAACTAAATTGAGACAAGAAACCCTTTCCTCAGGTCCGTCAAACTTCGTATGTGATTGAACTTATTTTATAATAAATATAGAATTATTATAAAAAAATTCAAAAAACATAATAATATATATCATACCATATATTAATTAATCATAAACATTTATCACCCATTTATTATTTATTTTAAAATCATTATTCTGTGTGATATCTCTTTCATTTTTTACATTTTATTTGGTTTAATAGTTTGGGTTCTTAGACTTTCATCATAGCTCCATCATATATAGAATTTTAATAATGATATAAATATTATATATAATCATTATATACATATATAGAGTTATCCATAAAAATTATACATAGAATGATGAATTAAATAGTTCATGGCGACAGTTGGTCGTATGTATGCATGTACGATGTTTTCTATTTTTGATGGTTGGAATTAAAGAAAGGGAAATAATAATTCATCTTTATATAATAATTATTATTTCATGTATAATATATATATATATATTCATTAAATCTATCTTTATTACCATCCTTGTACAATGAAAATGAAAAATTATTCACATTGCTTCATGGTGGTGGTAGTCCACACATACACATGAGTAAAGTTATAATTTTCCAAAGGATGATAAGGTAAGAAGGAAGATACAATTTTTTAATTATAGAAGGATAATTATGTAAAAAAATATTGTATTTAAGCATTAAACCAATACTAATACCCATCCATAAAATATATTGGTGAAAACTTAGTTGTATCGCTATGTTCAAACGGTAAGATGAACATATTAAAGATCGATACATTCATTTAACATTTGATGGAGAATAGGGTGGATAATTATGATTTTATAATAATAATAAAATTTAAGTATACTTATGATACATAATTTGTTATTTTATGATGAATACAGCTAATTTGTAGGAGCTAGAAGAAGAAATAAATTTAATGATGTTGGATAAGACGATTAACCCTTCTTTGGTAGGAACTCTTTAGATCTCCCATTAATCGACATATGATTGGTAGTTTGGGAAGATAAAATCCTCTACAATATATATAAGGATGTTTAGAAGAAACATTGTTTGGTATTTGTAGATATAGGTTGCTCAATGTGGTGTAAAAAATAGTGGGATGGGAGGTCCTTTTATATGTAGTTGGTCAGCCTTAGAATTTCATATCATATTAAAATATAATAAATCCATTATTTAAAAAAAGAATCCAAATGAGAATATATTCAAAGATAAGGTAGGATATAAATAAAATATCATCAACCATTATCTTTTTTACATTTTTACATGGTATTTTAAACTGTATATTTTGGTTTAACCCCTTACTTAACATATTTTAACCTAAACCGCCGTAATAATTTTTCCAATCTTATACAGTTATTATTTTTTTATAAGGTAATTGGAATATAAATGCATAATAAAATAAATTTTTTACTATAAATTATCCACCTTTCTCCATTTAAATATTTTTTTTATTTCAAAATAATTTAATAAAATATTGATTTAATAAAATATCATTAATGCAATTTTGATGATATTTATTTAATTTGACATTAAATACGTCAATAAATAGATTAAATCAGAATATAATACTTTAATAAGGTTCTAATATGTTATATTAATCTATAAAATTCGTGGAACACTATAAATCACTAAAATTTTATTACTTTTAATAATTTTAAACCATCAATTTTATTTTTTACTAATTAAAAAATATAGCGTCAACATTCCGTAAGAAATAAATTTAATTATACAATCACTAAAAATTAAAATATATTTTACACATTTAAATTATTTCACTATTCTTGAAATATCCATTATGATTCATTCAAAATATTGCTTTATCCTTATGTGAACACATATAAGAATCTTTAAATTAAGATAGTGACCTTTTGTATTTTTCTTTACTTTAAATATTATATAGGCCATTTTGAGAGAAATTAGTCCTTAAAAAAAATTTCAACTTTAAACTGAAAAGGGTAAAATTAAATTATTCAAATAATAATTTAAATGAAAATAGTGACCTTAACACTTAGTTTTAACCTAGTTTAACAAGATTTACAGCTTACCTAGGTAATAAATTTTACCATGGTTACTTTTCATAATGCCTAAAAAATAAATGAGTCCTATTTAACAAATTTGAACCTATTGATTCCAAATATAGAATCCATTTTATTAAATTCATCTTTTATTACTCGCATAAATTAATTTTTGTTAATAATGTGAAACCCATTGAAAATAGATTTTAAGAGACATTCCTTTTAGGTATAATAAATTCTTTATTCTAAATTTAACAATAAAATAGACTCCAATGAAATTAATTAGATTAATCATAAAATTGGAACTAATGTTACTTGGATGTAATTTTAAACAAAAATTCAACATTTTAAATTATTAAAACAAAAATATAGTTTTCAATAAAAATTAGTATTTTTCATTATTCATCTAAAGATCAATATTTTTAGAAAATAAAAAAGAATCACTCTAAGATTATTATTACATGAATATTTAAAAAATGAAGAGTAATTTTTAAAATATATTTTATAAAATTTTATGAAACTAAATATAATATTTCCTCATCAAAATTAATAAAAATCAATTTTGAAGGAAAAATATTTTTGAAGCTTAATATGACTTTACTAAAAATTGAATGTTTATTTTCAAACAATTAACCAAAAAATTAGTTTTCAGTGGGAACTATATATATATATAAATACATATACATACATATATATATATATATATTAAATCTTATTGATACCCACCAATTCAATCACTAGTTTATAATGGTCATATTTAAATAAGAATATTTCAAGGTTCGTTTATTATCGGTGTTGTGTTCCATATAAACCATTGAAAATAGTATTATTTTAAAATATTGGGTTTTCATATTCTACCCATTAATAAATTTCTCCCTCAAAATTTGAGTTTTTTATCTATGAATAAGGTTTGTACATTTCAAAATTATTATTTTTAAAAAAACAATCATAAAAATGGAAAATAAATTTTTTTCTTAAAAAAGGGGAAAGGGAAACATGAAGGTCATCCGGAATAATAAAAAACCAGGTATTGAAATTAGATAACTTTATTGGTAAGTGAATGTATGGAAATAAAGGAGAAAACTAAATCCAAAAGACTAATAAAGAGTGATATATATCATGGTCAGAAGAAAGTTAATGACTAAAAAACATAAATATTTTATTGGTGAAAAGGGAATCGATTCCAAATAAATGAATGAAAATTTTTAACATTTTTTTAATATTCTTTTACTAATGTTTTGGTATATATTACTATCAATATAGATAAAACAAAAAAATATAATTACTTGATATACTTCAATTCCATAAGAAAAATTTTGTCCTTAGGTTGTGCTTCATTCAATTTTTATTGCATCTCTTACTCCAAAATATAATTATAGAAGATGACTTTTTAATGTTGGAATCACTAGAAGTAACTTATAATAGATCATAAAATCCATAAAATGATGGAAAATATTTCCATCTATCTCTAAATATTTACCAAAACCAAAATGCTTAGAACAAGTTATCCAATATAATATAATAATCTTGAAAACATCAACAATAACACCCAAAGTTCACATTATTCCTTTACATAAATATTTAACCTTAAGACCTTCCAAAATATGCCTGGACAAATTAAAAATCCAAAAATAATCATAAGTAAGGTTATTAAATTTCATAAATCCACTAATCATTAGTTTCCAAAACAACCTAATGTATCTCATAATGCCACATAGAAAATATATGAATACCTGAATCATATATTCTTATAAAACATGTTAATAAGCTCAATAAAAATAAAAAATTAATGAAAACAAGAATTATTACAAAAAATAACTACCTCATTATTCCATAAATAAAATATCAGATTATGAAATATAATTCGTATATCAAAAAATACAGAACAATTCAGTAAAATCTATTACAATGATTAGATCCAGGGTTAACAATGTGATCCTATTTACTTTATGAATATCAATCACCTATTTATTACAACTAAACATTATTATCTCTTCATTAATAATATATTAAGGGTTATCTATCCATGAATGTTTTGTATTTCTATAAATTATCACCTTACCATTAAATATATTTTCAAGGACATTAATATCATTCAACATATGATTAAAAATCCTTAAAGTAAAACTAGTATAGAACAATCCTTTTATTTTTCATGAATATTATAACAAAAACATCATTCATTTAATACTTATATAATATAATTCTCAAATCCCAATATATACACACTTAAATACTTCCACTTAAATGATTGACATGGCATATTTCTTTCCTTGTTCGATGAGTTATCCCTTGAATTGGGGTGTTGAATTCGATAATTACAATGTTACCCACAAATAAATAATAAAAATTATCAATAATATGTTTCTCTATGACCTTCATTTCAACTTTGAAAATATTTTCCATTTACTTTAATCCATTTCCAGTGGTGCCTCTATCCACAATTCTGACATGATGTAAATTGATCCTTATTTATTCTATGGTCTCAACTACCCAAGATCTCATAAAACTAAATCCCTCTCCAAATTGGTTAGTTGTAGATTTATTTAATGTGTATGTTGTTAATCAGATATCAAGAAAAATAATTATGAATAGTCATAATATCTTTCACTCTAGTTGTAATCCCATTCGGTTCATCATAATAACTACATTGTCTATCACATTAAATATTACCGTATTTTTCTCTTATATGATACATTGAAACAAAAAAAGCATATAATGTACCAAAATAATCATGGTGGGGAACCAAATTATCCTAAAAATCAATTATATTATTTCTAAATCATTACAAAATCTTTTTAATATAGGAGACCTTAGGTTTAACAGAGGTCATTCATGGCCATCATCTATTTAAATACTTCATAATGTTTTATAAATAAAATGTGAAATAACCCAATCATATCCCTCAAAAGATTCAAACTAGGGGTGTTATAAGGGCATACTCACCATGTGCCAGAATGATGCAAAACATAGATCTGACCAACTCACTTCATGGTTATTAACCCTAGATGAATTTTTTCCAAAACCAAATCTAGTTACAGTATCCAAAAATGTTTTTATTGCTAGTAGAGACACATAATACCTAACTTACCAGAACAATAGGATGTTATCATATACATAAAGTTACCCTCAAGGTTACTCATAGTTTTCTATTCCATAATCTCAGTTTTCTAAAATCTACTTCACATGGTTTCTATAAAACTACTACTGATACCAACTATAAATACCATTACCCTAGTATCCTAGAGCTTGTGGTTACATTATTACAACTATAATAGATACATGTTCTCACATCCAAGAGGGAAAAAATATTTAGTAGCAATGGAAAACTATATAAATACATGAATTTTAAATTATATTTTAAAATAGAAAATACAACACAATATTTTATTTCAGAACACCATTATTCCCTATAGCATATCCCTAAATTCCAATCATAATATATTTTATCTAATATATGGGAAATAAAACATAAAAATTGATAAGATAAAATTCTTAGTAAGGTTATGTGTATAGAAAAATCTAACATGTGAAAAAACTTCCTAGAATTCTCCCAACAGAGGCGCTCTCGATGATGGAACCCTAGGAACTGATTATAGATGATGAATTACCCACTTCCCAATAGTGGGAGTGGTGAGGATGGATTAATGTTTCCACCTCCAGTTCTATAGAATCCCTTTGTCCCTTTTCATAACCCTATATTTCTCTTTAAGTTCCTAACGATTTCTCTAAGCCTGAAGGTTCTAGATATTCACTTTGGTGATCATCAACTCTCGATTTTGTTGTTGGAGTTCATTGAAGCATTGAGTTTTCTAGATCTGACCCTGGTGTCTCATTTAAATCATACAAGTCCCTCAGTTTATGATTTTGATCCCTTAGTTTTTGGTAATTGTGATTTTCAAGATTGTGCGGTTGTAGGTCTTCTTGATAAATATCACATGATGATCTATTTTTCTTTAGAGGAAGATTTGATATGTGCATGGTCTAGGGATCCCTATAGGTGAAATGGATGAAAGTTCTTTATTCTTCACTGTTCATTATATCTATTTATAAACCGTGACTCAACCTCTATTGCAACATGGGTAAGTCTCCCTTAGTTTTCATTGACTTTTCAAAATCCAGCAATCATATGTATGTTAAGGAATTTGGTGGGTCAATTTCTTTGTTTTGATAATCACTCTTTTTCCTTGAGTCATCCAATCAATCCACACTTTTGTGTTAAGTTGGATGTCTCGAAGCCACCAGTTGAGTGGGTTTATATTACGATCGGAGAGGAGTTTAGGTGGAACCAATATATTGTTTTTGAATCAAGGGTTGATTACTTCTTGGTATATTATCGATTGGACCATCATTCCTCTAAATGTCATGGTGGAGTCACGAACAAGAGGAAATTTGGTTCATAGAATAGTATTGTAAAGGCATATGGTAATGGTAATATTCTTTATATGGTATATAGTTCTAGAAACTCCTCTAGGTTGGTGGGCTTGGGTGAATCATCTTTGAAAAAACCTGCATGGGTGTCTTCTGATCCGACAGTCACTATAGTGTTTGATAGGCTCAAACAAGATATTTAATTAGCTTGTCTGTTTAAGGATGGTGTGAATAAAGTTTCTGTCATGGATATATCTGGTCCTGGAGTTAATAATGGCTTGGCAGGTCCTTCAGGTGTTGATGATATTGACAGGGACTTTTCCAATCAACATGCTGCTAATCTATATGGGCAAGCTATTTTTTCATAATGATACTAATATGGAGGATGATGACCTCTTAAAATATGATGATATTGTGAATAAGGAGAGCGAGATGATTTTGAACTCGGTCAGTGCATCCATTGTGCATGACATAGGCTGTGACGGGCATGCCAATAGTGAATATCCTCTTTGTCTAGTTATTGGGGTTACTAATATTAAACCACAATTAATGGGATGTGTATTTGTGCAGAAAACAGGTTTGGATGTGCCTTTTTAGGATTCCTTTAGGGCTCAGGGAACTTATTCATAAATAATTAACTTTTGTGAGGAGACTCAGCAATTGTAAAGCTATTTTATGGTCTCTAATAAATGGTCCAATGTTACAGATTATGAAATGGAGTTGGTAAAAAAACCTACACAACCTCTAAGCTATGGTAAGGTATCTTTCAATGATGATTTTGAAAATGGGAAACCATAGATGGTTGACACTACCCCCTAAAGAGAAGGCCTAAGAAGGATTACTCTAATGTTCGAAGGACTGTGTCCACCAAGTCCTCTTAAATGGACAAGAATGATACTACCCCCACGAAAAGGTGGTCAAATAATTTTTTTGGAGAAAAAAATGCCCCATGAGATATATTATATGAAATTCAAGAAACAAAATAATTTGAAATCTGAATGGGAATCAGTGGATGCTGGTGTAGCTTATGATTACAGGTATGGTTGTGATGTTGACCCCTATGACATATAGCTTTTTTTTATTGTGAACTTGCTTAACATTTCTTTTCTTATTATGCTTTGACATTTCCTTTTTTTAGTAAAGTTTGGGAGTTTAGGATTACTTGGACTTGAACCTTTTCTCAAAAATATAACATGTAATAAATAAGGAACAAATAATATGAAAGGAATAAATGATGATCAAATAATTCCATAAAAATGTTCATATAAGATTGAAACATTTCCATGGATAAAAAAAGTATTCCCAAAATAAAATGGAAATCTATAGCTGAATTCTTAATGAGGGAATTCATAATTTCATACATATCAAACTTACCACAGAGGCCTCATAGAAAGTTATCTAAAAAATACCTTCAAGGACTCACGCAAAGACATATATATATATATATATAAATGGGTAAGGCCTAGAAAAAATTACCCTTATATATTGTATCATGAAATATACCAATGCATCGAGTGGTTATATAGTTTTTGTCCTAAATCTTCACATAATATGTCTGATACATTCATTATATGAATGAATAATACTACTTAATCATTATGACTTAATAATAATAAACAATTTGTATAGGAATAACTAGTATATAGAATGTTAATACTTTCCTAGTAAAACTGACCATAAAACATCCATAGAATTAATGAGGATGATACCGTTAGAACATATACCTAGTAGATTATATGTAAAATAATGGTTTTTTCCATTTATGAATAAAAATACCATAAAAATACAATTCAAAAATTTCTATAGGAAACTAACCTATTTAATTTGAAATTCAATTATAAAAACTAAAAAATTCCAAAATATTGGGAAAATAATTTTCATTTTAAATATTTATGAAAAATTTTAAATATAGCTTAAAATCATTAATATTTAATTTTTGAAAGAAATTATGTTCAATCCATGTATTCTTAACTAAATATTTCTTTCACGTTTTCAGTAAAAGTTCAAAAAAAATCTCATTCTAAAAATGGAAAGAAGTTTCTTTTGAAAGTTTTTTTATAGAAAGTCAAACATGGAAAAAAAAGAATTTAAAAATTCATAGTTAAATAATACAAAAACTTTTGAAAATAATTAAATGAAAATATGGACATGGAAGAAAAATATTCCAGACCGAATAGAAAACAAAGTTTTGTTTCCCTAAAATAATTCATTAGATCTCTTGAGTACTTAAAAGAGAGTAATGAAAGAAAAAAATATAGTTTTAAGAAATAAAAAAGTGGAAAATAATATTTATTTGGTTTAAGATATTTTGACCTTATAATTCTCCCAAAAGATATATAAACATAAAGAATACTGAATATTGATGAGATTGTAAAATAAATCCATACCAATATGGTCACATTTGAATCTTAATTACCATCGAAGAATAATATCAAATAAGATTTTAAATATCCTAAAGATAAGTATATTATGGTTTATCATTTAAAATGATTATTATATACACCTAATAGACATAAATAAGTCTATAACATCAAATATGTATCAATGAAACAAAATTGAGAAGAAAAACCCTTAATTAGGTCCAAAATATTTCTTATGTGTTCAAACATACTATTGAATAAATATAGATTTTTTATTACATAAATTCCAAAACCATCATAATATATATTATAACATATATTAATTACTTATAAACTTTTATCTCTGGTTTATTTATAATTAATTATTAGAATAACTATTCTAGGTGTTAATTGCTTTGTTTTTTAGGTATGTTTCAGTTCGGTAGATTTGGAACTATTATATTTATCATGGTTAAATCATATAAAAATATATTATCAAGATATAAATTTCAAATATAATAATTATATATATAGTGTGTTCAATAATAGGTATATATAGAAGAATTAATTACGTCGTTCATGGAGACGGTAGGTTATACATGCACAAGAACACTGTTTTCACCTTTTGATGTATGGAAAGAAAGAATGTTAATTAACAATTAATCTTTATAAAATCATTACTATTTCATATATATCATATATATTCATTATATACATCATTATTACCATCTATTTAAAGTGTAACTATAAAAATAATCACATCACTTCATGGAGGTGGAAGTCCACCATTACACACGAGCGACGTTATCATTTTCCAACAGATCAGAAGGTAAGAAGTTAGATATGATATTATAATTATATAATCTTTATTATATTATAAATATCATATATAATTATTAAACCCATCAATAAAATATGGTTCTGAAAAATGAATTGTATCATTATGTGGAGACAGTAAGTCATACGTACGCATGAGCGATACTTTCACTTTCTATTTGATGGAAAAGAAGTTGGATAATGGTGGTTTTATAATAATAATAACATTTTAGTATATCAAGGAAAATGAATTTATTATTTTATGTTTAATACCATATATATTTATGGGAATAATAAGAATAAATAAATTTAAATAAGTATGGTAAGATGATTACCCCTTATTTGGTAGACATCATTTAGATATTCTATAAAGGAATATAGGGTTGGTATTTTGGGAAGACCATCAGCAATATAACTTGTATAATTATGTTTATAAGAGAAAGGGATAGGTATTGGTTGATCTATATTTATAAATTTTTTATGATGAGTAGAGGGAAGGTGTTTCCTTTTATAATTGATGGGAGAGGCACTATTGGAATTTCTTAAAAGAATAAAATATAATAAATAATTTTAAAGAAAAATTCTTTCAATTAGATAGATATTAGAATACAATTGAGGATATTGATTAAATATCATCAATTAAAAAAATTATAGGATTAAGTGGTATTTTAAACCTTTTTATTTTTTAATACCTTAATTAACATATTTTAACTTTAGTTGTGGTAACATTTTTTTCACTCTTAAAGGGTTATAAATTTACTTATTTTTTTTATGTTGTCCCATAAATGGACCATGGATGAAATATTTTACCATATATTACATACTTGTCCTATTTTAGTTATTTTAATTTTTTAACAACAGTTTTTTTTATAAAATATCGTTAACTTTATTTTTGAAAGAATTCATTTACTTTGACTTTAAAGGCATCAATAAAAAGATAAAATTTGAATATAATATTTTAATACATAAAAAAAATTTTAAATTCATATATAAAATTTTTGTAACACTATAACTCACTCAAATTATATTAATTCTAATATTTTTAAAATCATAGAATTTATTTTTTATTAATTGAAGAAATAATGTGTCAGTGTTGCGTAAGAATTTAAGGTAATTCTATAATCAATAAAAACTATAAATTGTTTCAAAAAAATGAAAATAATTTAATTATTATAAAAATAAGCATTAATATTTGTTCACAACTTTTATTTATCCATATGTTCATACATAAGAGAAACTTAAAATAAGAGACTAACATTTTGTATTTTTCTTTGCATTAAATATTATATATGTAATTTTCATATTAAATTATCCCTTAAAAAATTGAAATTTCAATCCTTTGGTGATAATTTTAAAATTCACCTCATCCAATGAGGATTATGATTAAAAATTGTGACCCTAACACTTATTTTGGACACATGTTAACTTAATTTACCCTTTATCAAGGTGATGAATTTTACTATAGTTACAAGTCATAATGCCTCAAAATTAAAGGGGTATATTTATAAAATTTGAACTGTGTAATTCATAATACACAATACATTTTATAAAAATCAACTCCTATAATTTTCATAAATTAATTTAATATAGAATAAACAAAAATTCATAGAAAAATAAATTTTCATAAAAATGCATTTTTAAGTGAAAATTGTTTTTTACCAAAGACCTATATAAAATTTATTGTAATGAATTTAATTAGATTAATCATAAAAAATATAACTAATATTACATGGATTTTTTAAAAATATATATTTTGTTGGATGATTGAATCAAAGATAGAATTTTTAATAAAACCATCATTTTCCATTATTCTAAGAAAATTCAATATTTTCAGAACATTATCCAAAATTGAAACTATTGTAATTTTTAAATTATGGTTTTAAAAATATTGTTTAATTTTGAAAATAAATTTTATAAAAGTGAAAATTTTTAAATGTAACATTTTCTTGAAAATTCAATAAAAATAAATTTTAAAGGAATCATATTTATGAAGAATAATACGACTTTACTAAAAATTGAATGTTTATTTCTTAAGAATTAAACCATAATTTTGTATTTAATGGGTCTTTTATATATATATATATTTAAAAATATGGATAAACCAGTTCACACCCTGTAATTTAATGGCTATGTTAAAATGGTCATATTTAAATAATAATATGTTGAGGTTCATTTACACTTGGCATTTCATTATTTATATACTATCAATCGTAGTGTTATTTTAAAATTCTATGTTTTCAAAAAGGGAGATCTAAACATCAATAAAATATTTCATTTAATTAAATCTCTTTGTTTCCATAAGTTTATTATTGGATACAACATTTTAATCACATATATTTATTCAAATATTGAAACTAATATATTTCAAAAGATCACAAAGGAAATTTTGGATCACCAAAAAACAAATTAATCTTATCTTATAGAATTAAAAGTATGTGAATATAAACTTATGTTACCAATTGGATTTTCTCAAGTATTAGAAAATTATTATTTTATACCAATTATTACAAGAAACATAATCTTAGTTTGAGCTTTGACATGGGGTTATTTTATCTCATGTATAGAAAAAAAATCCTACATTATTTTAGTTACATGTATTTTTGTATAGAGAATTTAAATAAACATGTACACATACTAGAACTTAAAATACCTATGAGATTAATAAATAAAAAATCATGTGCACATGAATCATATCCCAACCATATTCCAATATATATACTAGGTTATGTGTAAACAAATATTGTATTAAATTAGATGAAGAAGTGTATTTAAACACTCTTTTTTTTAAAACATTATGTGTATATCATACATATTTACATAGAATAATAAACAAATAAACTTTTAATGAAAAAGGTGGTATATCCAGATGAACATCCCAAATTGAATCACACTTATGTATGTGTACCATTTAAATATAGGAAAGTGATAAATTATCATACATTATTACTTTTCTAAAGACTTTAATAAATATGGTTATATTTACTTAATGATTCATTACCATGTGTCATTTATAGTGTTGAAGAAATTTTGAAATTAATTAAAACATTATTTTGATAAAAATATATTAAAGCCTTTATCCATCTTATGTAAATATTATCTTAAACAAATGTTCATCTACCACTTGAAGGGGTGTGTTAATGTGTAACAACCCACTAATCATTATAAATCATGGCATAATAGTGTTTAAAAAAGTTTTAATCACACCTTAATTGATATAGTGATATCTATATAGAGATATTAGGATATAATTTTATACTTTGTAGGAAAGTTTTTTCAAGTAGTGGAATATACACATAATTAAGTTACATTAAATGTAAAATAATGAATTTCATGTGAGTTATGGTATGTAATGATAATCAGGATATCACATATATGTTGTATGTGGATGTAAATAATTATTAAATATAATTTCAGATGAATAAATAACATCACATGGCATAAAGAACATTTTATTATATATCCATAAGAAATAAATGGATTTTACATATAAAACCCCCAAATAGAAAGTTAATTTTATAAAGGAAATCCATATTTCAAGAGCGAGATAACTTTTCAAATGAAATGAGTGATAAAATGATTGAATTCAATAGATTTTCTAAAATATGTTTACTGGAGTTATAACTTGAATAAACTCTAAAAAACTAATGAGAGATGTTTCTAACATAAAATTAAAATGTATGTTGAATAGTGTGGTTATATAACCAAAGATATATGGGTGTCTATACACCAAATTAGATTCCACATTATTAATTTTATATAATGAACCCATTTACTATATGGAATTAGTACTTGAATTTGATGAAATAAAGTTTTAAGAATTCATGAATTCAAAAATGGGTTCAATGTTCCAAAGTTAGGTTCATACTTTAGTTTATCAAATTGGTAAAACAGAACACATTAGGTTGGAATGGTTATTTAAATAGAATCTAGAAATGTATAGTAATGTAAACACTTATAAAGCATGACTAGTTTCTTAAGGCTTTAGATAATGTAAATGTTTTTACTATGGTGAAAGCACTTCATGAGTTTTAATAATAAAATCCATTAAGTCTATATCTTCTATAGTAGTATTCCATGATTATGATAATTGAATTATTAATTCCAAAAATACCTTTATAAATAGGAATTAAATTCAAAAAAAATTATAATAGAATTATTATAGTTTATGACACTGAAGGATTCCAATAAGGTATTTAAGAAACAATGACCAATTTATGGATTAAAGTAGGAATCACAGGAATGAAATTTTTATTTTTTGGATTGTATAAAATATTTTAGTATCACTAAAAATATATGTTAAATGTGTTTTATAATATTTTAATTATGAGCATCTCAGTTCTCATAGTGTTATATGTTGACACCATTTTACTAATGGGAAACAAGATCCATGTTTTATAGTTATTTAAGACATGGTTAAATTAATTTGTCTTAATGAAATACATAAGTGAAGTGACCAAAATTATATGTATGAATATTTTTTAATCTTAAAAGAAAATATTGATAAGAATAAGTAAATTTACACAAATTAATAAGGTATTTAGAAGTTAAAATATAGAAAAATCTAACAGGTAATTGTTTCCAATGAAACATTTCACTAAACTATATAAAAATGTTTTAAAAAAACGAGGTTATGTAATGTATGAGTAGAATAACTTACACTAATATAGTGGAATATAGTAAAAGTATTATGTTATTTACTATTCCTCATGATGGCCTAATTATTAGTGGAAATATGTCATGAAAAACATAAATAAATAAATTGTAATAAAATTATAACTATCATAAAAAATATAATACATAAAAAGGATATGTTTATTATTTTTTAAGGATATTAGGAGATAGTATTGAGATAATATACCATAGATATCTTCTAGATATATCATAATTATAAAAATTCATTTTAAGGAAATGTTTTATACCTTGAGAGTGATGCACTTAGTTGAATAAGCTCAAAGAATCTTCCGGTAACTGATTCAAAAGTAGTCTAAATATGTTTAATATTTTTGATGTAGCTAATGAAGCTATTTTGGTAAGAAGTATTATTTTAGATTTTTGGAATTGAACCTAGAGATTAAGGCCCAATCAATGTAAATAATGACAATACATTATGAGTGATACATTGCTTGGAGCCCAATTCATAATATAGGTAAATGTGTATACTTCATAAATTTTATCTCTTAATAGATTTTACTCAATACGGTGAAATAACAATTATATGATATTTCATAGAGTAAAATTTTATATATTTATTGATTAAAACCTCATCTCAATATAAATAAGAGTCTCATATAAGAGATAGTAGAAAATGATTTATTTTTTATTATATCTATATTAAGTTAGAGTTTTAGTGATTGGTTTCCTTATATATAACATGATATTTTAATTTCTAATTACCACGAAATTTTTTAAAGTTTAATATATATAAATATTTAATTCATATATCATAATTTTTTCACTTATTAATAAGATATAAAATGGAGTTCTCTGGTTATGTTATGAATAAAAAATATAGATGTTTCTCATTATAGTGTGAACCTAGTTATATTATGATTGTAATTTGAAACATATGAATTATAAACTAGTTACATAATTCTAGAGGGACACCTATGAAGGATGAATATCATGTTTATAGGGAAAAATTAATGAAGATTCTTCTTTTGATGTTATCAGGTTGTTTTTTCTAGAATAGAAAATTATAAGGACATACCATCCAATAGGAACACGATTTTATAGGTGTTAGTTTATATTACAAACTTTGAACATGTGAATTATTCTATTTAATTATGATCAGTATCACACTATATAATGATTCACATACTTAATGGAAGTATCAAAACTCTAAAATTTTATATTCTATGTGTTGTAGTTCTCATAATGTGCATCATGGATTGTATTTAACTTGTAGAAAAATCATGGTAGAATTTTTCCATTTCATGTGTTAGAAGAAGATGTGTCTAGAAATTTTTGTAAAATTATCATCCTAGCCTATAATTTATGTCCATTTTAGAAATGGGAACGTCTACCCTGGGAATTAAATGAAATATATATCCTTTTTTGATGGAATATGACACTAATATCAATTTTTATTATAGACATCTTAAATATTGAATAAACTATATTTTGTTGTGTATGTTGATAGAAATATTATTATTTCTATGAATTATCTTCTAATTATGAAACATGATGTATTGGTAGATATAATATTTTTTATGTGATGTATATATATTTCTATTAAGATATAATCCTAAAAAGTCACACACATAGTTGATTTATGGATCATATAATTTAGTTAAATAAATATTTTGGATTATGTGGGTCTAATGATAGAGGGATGGTATTGTTACAAATATACATGATCATTAGTAAAATAAATAAATAAATTCTAGTAAATTTTTTTGAGTATTTAATAATGTTAATTTAATTTATTTTTACGGTTTTCAAAAGTTATTTATATATAAAAAAGGGAATACTGTTAGACAATGAGATTTTATGGAATACTTTTTTCAAGTAAATTTAATTACATTGATGGTTTTTTTTATAAAAACACTAAGTTTTATTGAACCATATTAGGAAATATATACATTTTTCCTAATCAATATAAATATATTGATTAATTATTATGAAATAAGCATAAAAGTTTTAGTATAATTTATTTTATCCATATAAATATATTTCTCTCAAAAAAGTTTTTTATTAATTTTGTGCGTGGATAATATAATTATTTTATACCAATTTTAGTAATTGTATTTTATAAAATGTAGAAATTGTTTTCAAACATAGTATCAAAATTATTTTATTGTTAAATTTTTTTAATTTTCAAAAAAGTTTGAATTATGAGTGAGAATATCGTTTTTACAAAGACTCTCATTTCCATTCATTAAATAAATTAATTTGAAGTGTTATTTTATTTTGGATTTGTTCATAAAGTTACATATGATAAATTTTATTTATAATATTTCAATTAACTTTATTTTTATCATAATTTTTCTTCTCTTTTTTACAAATCGATTTTTGTACCTAAGAACAAATGTTTTCTAAAGACTGTTTTAATGTACACAGTGTTTTCCCATTTTAATTAACTAAAATAACACATAATGAAAAATAATTTAATTTAAATTTATATATATTATATTTAATATATATATATATATATATATATATATAACTTCATATAATGATGATTACAAGTCATATATTTAATATAAAATCATATTATCCTTGAAAAAATGGATGTTTCTGAAAAAAGTTATTAATCTCTCTATTCAAACTTATATTGTAATAAATTTTTGTCCCTTTTAGAAACATAATTTTTCCAAATAAAATTAATTTTTTAAATAATCATCTCAAAATTATGTTAGTTTGAATATTTAGGGATTTTCTAGAAGTTAATTTTTGGATGAATAGTAAAAAATATCGGTTTTTATTGAAAACTACCTTCCCATTTAATGAATTTATTATTTTATATTATATTTTGAAGTAGGGATAAATGTAAAATAAGTTAAATTATATTATAATTAATCTAATATAGGTAATTGATTTCAAATTTATATATTATTTTGATATGAACACTTTTAAAACTTTTGATAATTTTCTCTGTAGAAAACAAACTATTTAGTATGTCAGCAAGTTTAATTTTAAATTAATATTTTACATATATGTGAATGTAATTGGAAATAATGTATTCTATTTTTTGAATCATAATAAGTATTATAATATAATGAGGTAAACTTAACTTTGGGTTAACCTGTATAGTAAAAATAGGAAAAATCAATTACTGCGATTAAGGTTAAAACGAGTTTACCGGGTGTTAAACTAAAAGGATAAGGTTTAAAAAGACCTAAAATCTAATACAATCGTTTTTTATGGAATTATTTTGATATTATAAGATATTAAGTTCTATAATTATCCATGTTTAATCCTTTTGGAGTGTTTAAAGCCTAAGTACACCTTTTTTCCAAATTTTAAGTGTGTCCTCTATATAACTTATAAAAGGCCACCCCTATTTACTTCTCTCAAAACATAAAAAACTATTTTTTTTAAAATAAACTACCCAAATAAATTCATTAAATCTTTCCCCACATACAAAAGTACTTATTTTTTTTAAAGTCTCCTATGAAGGATTTAGATGTAAACCTAAAGGGGTTCTCCGAAGAAGAGGTATAATCCATAACAATGTGTTTTAATTTTATTTCTTACTCTAATTGATTAAAATATTATTAAAACACGATTATATAATTATATTAGTATCTACCATGTACTGATATATTATTATTTTAATTTAATTACCTATATCTATATCATATTCAAATAGGTGGGAAGCGAAAAGGTCGATCATATGTACAGAAGACTACCATCTCCTGAACCGATGTAATTTTTTTTACATCCCCACCTATCATAACAAGATATAATTATTTATTGAAAATATTTATATGATATAAATGACATAATTATTAATCTATAATTATTATATCAATTAAAACTTCTTACTTTCCATTCTGTGGGAATAGGATAACATCTCTCATGTGTATAATGAATTACCTCCTCACGAAGTGATGTGACTTGTTCTTCACTTATGATTTACATGGAATGTAATAATTGAAGGCTTAATGAAATTTCTTGATATATTTATATATTTTTTCTATAATTTTTACATATTATTTAACTTTTTCTATTTCATACGACGAAAAAATAGAAATAACATTCATGCGTGCGTATGACCTAATGTCTAATTGAACAATGTGATTCATTTTATATCAATAAATTTTATGGATAAGTATAAAGAAATGTATAATGAATAAATATTATATTTATATAATGTTTAAAATTATGTATATTATGGGACCATTATGAATGTAAAAGGATAAGAAATACTAGATCAAAACATACATGAAAAATAAAGCAGTTATTATGTAAATATAATTTTGACAAATAATTGTTAATAAAAAGGTAATAAATGTTCATAAGTAAATCATATTTGATGTGATATATCTAGATATTATTTTTGAATATATTTATAATAAACCTATATTTATTATGAAGGATTTTTTATTGTATACCAAGAAATTCAATATTTAAGGTAAGATATTTCTACTATCTCTTTTATTTTTTGGTGGAATATTACTTAATCACCACTCCTTTATTCTGTGTGGTCCGTATAATTTACATTTATGATTTTATATCATTAATATAATTATTTTAAAGATATTTAATGTTATTTTTTTACTTTGTGTTTGGATTCAATATATTACAAAAACACTAAGTGATTTTCCCCTCACTTTTACTTTCATGGGAAACATACCATATTCACCACTTGTTTATTTTTTGTGTTATATATATTTCACATGAATTTAATTTATGATTATTATAATAAAATTATGGGATATTTATATCCATAAAATTTTATTTATTTCATGGGGATTATGATTCAAAAGACTCCAAAGTGGAAAATTGTTTTATGTTTAAATCTCATTGTTTATCGAGATTGTTTAGGATTTAGTTTTTGATGATAAAATATTATGATAAATCTCCTAATAAAACCATGAATTTTATTATTCTATAGTTATTTATTTAAATTACATGTTTTCATTTCACATTCCTCTCTTTATGTACTCAATATTTTAAAAAACATTTATAATGAAAAACCATATTTATTTATCTATTTGGTCAAATAAAATTTTTCTTCCACGTACATGTCTTATAAAAATGTCTTGATGAAAGATTTAATATTATCCAATGATTGTTTAAATAAATTATTACACTTGTTTTAATTTTAAAAAAATAGTTTTAAATGATCATTCTTTTCATTTTCTGAATGATTTTATTTTTAGTTTTACAAAAAAATATAAAAAGAATCTTTATCTTAACATATGTGGCATAGATGGTATTTTATATTTTCTTGACCAATAATTTCTATAAGGATTCATTTATATGATTTAAAGGTTATTTTAAATGAAAATTATTTTCATAATGTATTGTGAAATTTTAGTTTTAAGAAGGTAATTTTCAAAGTGAAAAGGTTATTTTCCTTAAGAAAATTTTAAAATAATATTTAAAAATCATTTTCCACATAAGATGAAATACTTTTATTATAATTAAGCATTAATGGGGATATTATCCAAGGATATTATTTTTATTATTTATTTGGATGACTGATACTTATTATGAAAATATGTTTACTAAAGCCATACCTTTTCTAGGGGTAATTTTGTAATGAAATGTTTATGAAACCCTTTATTCTTTCCACAGGTTATACTGTGTTAAATTTATGAAATGTTTATTAAAACAATTTTTTTTCAAGGGTTCTGATTTTATGAAAATATTACGATATTGTGAAAAAATATGTATTATTTTCATTATGTGATGGGTGGGACTTATATCTCCCTTCAATTAACTGGATAAATTTTGGAATCTCATAAGATAAACTTGATTGGAATGGGCAGTGTACCCTATCATGATCCAACCATATGGGGCCCAATCTATGACTCCCCATGCCCATCTCTATAAGCTAGGGGTTGGTGTCTTGTACTGAATAGGCATATCACACACATGGGATTCCTTATATTAATTTACTGCTATGGAATCACCCACAAAACCTCCAAGAAATAATGGATATATATAAAAGTAAAACAAATAAAAATTCATGCATACATCTATATCCCACAACATAGTACAAGAGTACTGGAAACGTAGTATAAAGGGGAAAATACAATCCCACCAAAATAAAACTATAGAAAAATCCAACCTTCTCATAAGGAGGGGATTGCTTCTAAAAAACGACTAGAACACTCCTTGATTTATTAATCTTAGATCTAAGATGCACATGCATCATCCCCCCCTAGGGAAATTTCAATGAAACCTATAGTCTTCACAAGAAAAATATATGCGGGAAAATCCCATGAAAGGGTGAATATAAAAAATACCCAGTAGGAACCCAAAAACCCAAACAAAAAAGGTAGAAACGGATTGGAATTATATTTATTTACCCCAGCCAGATGAAATCCATGTGAGAGTGAAAATCCATCTCTACCAATCCTCAGCTATACATGACTATTCAACTCAACACCCCCAGATATGTCAACAATATGACACATACCAAGTGGTTTTGAAAAACAAACCCATATATACTAACAACAGACTCCCAAGTCTCATGGTCCCAACCACCGATTGTCCAAAATAAAAAACTCAGTGTTTTAACAAAATTATCGTCTAGGTAAACCTAAAAATGCATCATGATCCTAGCCATCCCTAATAGACCGAAGATAGGAGGTTTCATGCATCTTGCTCCTAGAAGCTGATGAAACAACAACACTATCCCATATGGCACTCAACCAAGAGATGTCACTCTATTAGTAAAATGTGAACTGATGGCACAACCTTACCATCCCTAGTGGCACCTATCCATGAGGACACACTTGATGGATAACACCATGAAGGTAGAGTCGCCTAGTGAATCATTAGATCTCTAAAAAAGGTATAGGAACCCTCCTAGTATCTATTGGGGGACACTAAGAAACTTAGATAGAAAAATGTTCACAAAAAGGGGTATCACACAACAACCCGAATCTAGAACATCTCTCCTAGAATATTATCAATTCCCATATAAGGTTGGTCACACCGATTCCAAAAACTCCACCTATGAAAAAACATCATGATAGATAACTGAAGGAAAGATTGGATCTCAATACATAGATAGGGGGTCTGTGACCATGGCTCAATGGGGTATCAACCCCCAACTGGAACATCCTCCTAGGTAAAGGATCGATGCCCGGGTAAATATTGGTCATGCTAATTCCAAGAACCCTACCAGGGAAGTACGAAAGGACATGAGGATCACATCGTTCCTCTAAGGAAGGTACGTGTTTCAATAATGTGGTATTAAACATTAACCATAGACTTCTGCGTGTGTGATATAATATATTTAAAATGTTTCACAGGACCTCACTAGTGCTCTTCGGGCCTCGGAACTCCGCATGGACATTTTTTTCTGGTTTTAAAAATAATTTTAGAAATATTATAAAGTATTATGCAGCAAAACTTGAGTTCATACATCCTCCCAACCTTAAGGATTTTCATCCCTAAAAAGATAGATCCTAAGAACATGGTAATGTAACAAAACTATCCATCAGATCTTCCATGCCTGAAAAATCTACAAGCGTTCCCAAGCTATAAAAAACATACAAAAAATGAAACCACAACACTAAAAGACCACCAAAAACACCATCCAGCTCTAACTAGATCAACATTATGAAATGAAGAGTGCACATGAATCTTGAGCTGCAACAAGTGGAAAACGCCCAACACCAATTGGATGGTTATCAATGGTCTAAGCAAAATGACACCTCACTAACCCATGCCAATAAAAAATGAAAGGGTTCATGAACCCTAGAGATAGCATGTTACCTCAACTAATTATCTAAACATCTAATTAGGTTAGATCCCACCAAACACAAGAAACCAACACTAAAATATAAGTGACACCATTTTTTGTCGAAAACTACCATGGAAAATCCCCAACAGACTACTACCAGTGCTAAATGATCTGTACCTTCACAACCGACACAGAAAAATGCCAAAATGAAAAACCTGAAGCATGTTTCCCAAAAACTGAATGGTTCTCTTATATGCTGCAACCACCCCTCTATTGGGTGCACCATGGAGGGAAGGACACTTCTTCAACACTCTATAATTCTAAGATACTAGTGTAATTTCCATGAATCGTAAGGTTTAAAAACTCCCCACCTTAAGAAAATCCATCAAGATAAGGTCCAATGGATATCTGGTCATGTGAGACCTCGTAACGAAAACTCCAACCCATAAAAAACACTACCCCACATTGATAACATATAGATCTTCCCTTGTGAATAAAAGGGGTCTTAAGAGAACTTAAAAGGATTCATACAACTCATGAAACCCAATGAAACCCTTTGACTCAACAGTCAATCAAAAAGGGTTCCTTTGGTGTCCCCATGCCTCAAACCGGGCTACTCACCGGAGCAAGTGGCTCATGACTAAGACATATAAAATGGAGGGAAAGTAGTCATAGGTCATAGCCTAAACCACACTTGATATTTCAGGAAATATGTGCCTCTTTATTGAAGCTCAACCTCTCCTAGAATACCTATCCTCTCCAACTAGGTCCTACCATGACATCACAACACACCAAATCACCTTGAACACAGAAGTCAAATGAACTACACTTCGATACTATCTACTTTGTGGTGGGACTAACTCACCGCACAGTTTTTCTATTACATCCCAATAATTAATATTAGCGTGGTAAGTTTCCATCCTTCCTATGAATTAGACCCCATGTCAAACCGTACCATGTGGTCTTCAAGAATCCCACCTAGATAGCTGACGCCAAGCATGCAAGGGAACGAACAAAAAAATTGGGATAGCCAATTTCACACACTGGGTCTTACCAAGCTCTCTGTTAAGAAACCACCCACATGAATCTATCCTAAATACACGAGTCTAAGGGACTCATCCACCACCCATTGATACTATCTGATTTGGGAGGCACTGACTCTCCCTAGGTGTTTTCATCACATCATAAAAAAATGACTTGTTAGGGGAAGGATCCCTCTTACTTTTGAGTCCATAACTATGCCAAAAACACCAACACAAGTCTCTAACGATGCACAAATTCAACCTAAACATGAAAACTCAAGCAAGAAGTGGTAAGGTAAGGATCATCCCAATTGTATTTAACAAAACTACTACAAAAGTAGAAAAGATACATAGCTTACCACCATACTCACATGAATATTATGGGTTAAAACCCTCCAACTAATCTAACCATCCATTTCCCTATCCACCAATTCCATAAGATTGGCCGAGACATCCTAATGGTGGTGGTGGTGAGAATAGTACAAATTACCCACCACCACCTATTGCACCAGATTCTAATCCATGTCCACTGCCCTGCAGACCCTACTGAAACTGCTTCCACTACCTTAGTGGTTGAAAGAACACACCTTTACCAACATCTTTATGAGTAGGAATCTCCTATGTGAGATTTATATAATCCTAACTAGCATAAAAACACCTCATCTACAAGTGTTGGTCTGCATTTTAAGCCTCAAAAAATGATGGTGCCTGCATCCACTGCCACAAAACAGGGCAAGGCCAGTGCCACACTTTATCAGCACTAAAAAAAGCGCCAATAAAGGGTAACTTTATCAACACTAAAAAAAGCGCTGATAAAAGTACACATTTATCGGCACTTTTTTTAGCGATGATAAAGCTACCCCCTTTAACAACGCTTATTTTTATCACTATTAAAGGGTACCCCTTTATCAGCGCTTTTTTAGTAGCACTGATAAAGGGGGGTCTTTATCAGTGCTTTTTTTAAAAGCACTGAAAAAAGGGTCTACTTCCAAAAAAATCATTAAAAATATATATTAATATTTAAATATATAGATATAGTTATATTGATATAAATATAATATATATTTTTTAAATATAATTTTAAATATATTTTAGATAAGTATAAATATACAGCTACACTTAATATATAAGATATTTAGTGAAAATGGCTTATAAAAAATTAAAAAAATATTTTTAATTAATATTTTTTTAATTATTATGGAGTAATATTCATTTAATAACAATTTGAAAAATAAAAAATAAAAAAAAAATAAAAAAAAAGATCCAAAATATGTTGAAAACGCAACTCGAACTTCAAACGTCCAAAACTTTTGATTCGGGTGTCCGTTTGAGCTCTACCACATATCAAATCAAATACTATGATGATCTATACACCTTAACAACTAGGGGAAGCCTTGTTCAAGGTTTTTTCAAGGCCAAAAAAGGCTCAAAAGGCCTCCAAAACTGAGTTTTTAGTCAGGGTACCCCGATTTTTTAACATTTTGTGGATTTTCATCCTCATTTAAGGGGTTATTATTGGCTTTTTTATTGGGGACTAAATTTATTCCCAGGTATTACATTCATATTGATATTATTTCTTCGAAATTTTATCATTTTTTATAATGCACTGCTATTTATAATCAAATATATAACAATATATACATATTTTTTATACATTCACATATAAAAATTTTATTATAAATATAAATAATAAAATATATTTTCATATAAAATATATTAGCTTTATCTAAATAATAACTAATATCCATTTTATTTAAAATACCAATATATAAATATTTATATACCTATATATTAATCTAAATATATATATATATATATTAATCTAAATATATATATATTGATATAACTATAAATATATATATTAATATTACTATAAATATATATATTAATATCACTATAAATATATATATTAATATAACTATATATATATATATTAATATAATTATATATATATATTAATGTAAATATATATTACTATACAAATAAATATAACTAAATATATATATATATATAAATAGAGATATATATTAATATAACTATATATATATTATTATAAATATATATTACTATATGAATAAATATAACTAAATATATATATATAGAGAGATATCATGAAATGGAAAACAAATCAAAATAGAGGAGTGGTAAGGGCTTAGGCACGCAGGGGGGAGGTCTCGAGTTCAAAACCTAATGGAAGTAGGGGCGCGCGCGCATGGCGGAATATGGGAGATAGCGCTAATGAAGGGTGGAGGATTGTGTGCGGGTACTAGAGGGGGCAAAAAAATGCTGTAAAAGGAGGGCTCAAGCGCTATAAAAGCCCCCCAATTGGCAGAATTTTTTTAATTTTTTTAATTTTTTTAATTTTTTTAATTTTTGTAATTTTTTTAATTGTTTTAACTTTTACGAGAACTTTTAAAAAAGCGCTGATAAAAGCGGTCCTTTATCAGCGCTAAAAAGAAAGTGCTGATAAAGGACCCTTTTATCAGCGCTTTGTTTTAGCGCTGATAAAAGACCCCTTTAATCAACACTTTTTTTTAGCATTGATAAAAGTGGTCTTTATCAGCGCTTTTTGAAGCACTGATAAAGGGGACCCCCCACCCCTTATCTTCACTGGCTTTAACAGCGCTTTTCTAGCACTGATAAAGGCCATTTTTAGTGCAGATAAAAGGGGTATTTGTAGTATTAATCGTGCGCCTGCTGTCTATGGGTCTTGTTCGACCTGGACCTCAGACACACATTATCTCCAAAGATTATGATATATTCTCAATCATAGAGTATCATTGTAAAAATCTTATAAAGTCATACATATATTAGTTTGAAATATTCATCCACCTAAACCCTCAATTGCAGATCAATGTGATGCTCTTTGGGTGGTAGCTCCATTATCTATCCACCCGGTGGAGTTCCTACCTCGTGAGCAGGCCCCTACAAGGAAACCTCACCACTCATTGGTCTATTCCATAAACTTGTCATTAAAATATTCAAATACTATCATCATGAAAAAATTATTGTAAAAAAATGTTTTTCATGGTCAAAGAGTATATCAGGGGAGCTGACTCAAGAAGGACAAAAAAACAAAAACCCCAGTCCTATATCATGCATGTACCATTATTTACCTATGCACAGTGTCCTAATGTACCAAATACAAAAACATTGGTTATCAAAGTCTTGTTGAATTGATACATCGGCTGAATCACCAACATTGGGGTCCCTTTATCCAAACTCAAAACATCATAACATTGTTGCTTTGTAACTGAAACCAACCTCATGACTAAGGTCCAAAAGTGGAAACACTTTGATACCACTATGTTAAAAACAACCTAATGGGGCTCGATCTGTGAATCCCCAATCCCACCTCCATAGGCTAGGATTAGCATGAAATATCGAGTAGAAAAATCATACGCATGAGAGGCCTTAGCCTAATTAACTTATATGCACACACCTATAAAACCTCCATAAAATAGTGGAAAAAAAAATTAAAAATAATAAAAATTCATGAATATATATTTATCCTACAAAAGAGTATGATAGTATTATAAATAAGTAAAAAGTGAAAAATACAAGACCATAAAAAGAAAACCATATAAACTCTGACCTGCTTAGAAAGCAGGGATGCTCCCCAAAATATGACCAGAACACTCCTTGGTATGTCCATCCCTACTCTAAGCTCCACCTAGTCCTAGTCCTCCATGGAAAGTTCTAGGAAACCTGTAGTATGCACATGACACAACATGTGAAGGGAAATCCTATGTAGGGGGGTAGTATAAAAAATACCCAGTAGGCACCAGAAAAACCCAAACCAAAAAGTGAGAAACTGATAGGCATTAGTTTCCTCATCCCTAGCCAATGGAAACCCATGAGAGATAGAAACTACATCTCACAAAATCATTAGTGAACAGGATGGAGGTCGCCACGACCCTCAAAATTACATTTAATAACCTACACTAGCACAATGGTGTAGGTTCAATCCACAAAGAATGCAGGTGAGTGAATTCTAAGGTTTTAAAACTAAAAACCTCACTGTTGTCAGGAATGAGGTAGACATTCTTTTACTTTTAATTTTTTTTATTTTTATTTATTTTTAATAAATTAGTATGAAGAAGTTTGGAAAATTCACTATTGCTCGTACTGTAAATGATAGAGAAAAAATGAAACAGTGTAAATGAAAAATAACTATAAAAGGAAATAGGAGTGCTGAGGGTAGATCAAAAAGCATGTTCGAGAGATTTTAATTGTACGGGATTAAATGAATGATACTCATTTTATGAAATTCACACCTTGAAAATTATATTTTAATTATTCCTCACCAGAATAAATAACACTCTTTAATATAATTGTCAAGGTTCGCCACATCAAAAACCACATACATAAAATTGATAAAAGGTTATCATCAAAAAACAATCTCGCCGAGAGTTCTAAAGATTTTAAATTTAAAAGTTTGATGAACTTTCTCAATGATTGATATTTCCAAAATATCATTGAACTATAATTAAGTTCTTAAAGGTGTTAATTCAATTTTATGTTCAAGAACCATATTTAATCTCACTGAAAGAATCAGATTCTCATTGAAGAAATTAATTGAAGGAGATAAAAGTTTTAACCAATAAAACTCAAAATTCTCAAGCAAATGAAATTAAACTAAGATCATTGTCAATATAATAGTATAAAGTACAATGTAAAACATATAAGAAAAGAGGAAGAGAGAGATCCTCCATCTGAAGATAAAGATCACGTACTGATGCTTCGCTCCTGCAACTCCAATCACCGGTACCGCTCTTGTTGTCTCCCGGGAGTTTTGCTCTCGAATTGTGTGGAATTGAATTAGAATGAGAGTCTGCTAAAATTATGCTTCTACTCTGATTAATATAACATCTATCATCTGTTGCACATCACCTCACATTTCCACTGACTTTATAAATCCTTCACTTGTGCACCACACACGTGTTTTTTTTCGTGACTGGCACGTCGCGCTAGTTTTTCCCTTGTAACTAACTCCGGGTGAGTTAGTTTTGTAAACCTGGATGTGTTTAAGGACTTGGAATGAACCTGAAAGGTAAAGAAAATCAAAACAAAGTTGAAACTGTTAAAACATGATAACAGTAGATAATAATAGATAAATTACTTAACAATTATTAGTAGGATATTTTACTAATTTAATCTAAAACTTAATTTATTAATTATTAAATATTATTATTAAGTAATTAAGTAATTAACTTATTAAATTTAATATATATTTATTAAAGTTAAATTTATCTTCAAATAAAGAAATATTTTAATTAAATGATGAATTAAGTTATTTTATTTAAATTTATAAAATCTTAAAGAATAAGTTCTAAACATTATATAAAACAGTTAAGTTGATTTTTTAACAATTAATTAATAATGTAATTAGTAACTATTATTTTAAATATTATTTTTAACATTAATTATATTTACTATTAATTAGATTAGATTAATTATTTCAATTATTCTTAAATATTTTAGTTTTTTTAAAATTAATCTAATAAATTTAATATTTCATTTAATTAGAATTTAAAATTTAATTATTTTTGTTATTATTAATTTTTTTAAAAATTGTATCTTTAATTAGGTTTTATTTTAGTTTTTTTATTTAAATAAATATTTTTTAAATTAAAATTATTCTCCCCTCCCCCAAATTCGGCGCACAACAACCATAGGGGAGGGGATTTTCTTCAGAAAAATCTTGCAGCTTGTAGCAGGGCAAGATGGCGGGATCCTAGTCTTCAGCAGCTTCCCTGTGGTGGACTTCATCTAGGATCAGTATTAATGTGGCTCTTTAGATTGGTAAAGCCTGAGACAATGGATGGCGGTTCCACCTGTCCCGAGTAAACAGCGGTGTGGAATTGAATCTCTTCGGATACCAACGGTTTGCTGTTGCAGACCGACGACTGACTCGAGATCAAGGCGGCTCGAATCTGGTGGTGGCGCAACAACCTTCATTGAAGGCAAGGCTAGGATTGGGCTCCTACTCAGATTCCACAGCGGCGGTTCCCTGCTCGGATCCTCCTCCCTATAGCGTGAAGACCAAAAGTGGTGTTATCTGGGATCCGACGATGACTCGTGAATCATCTGCAATGGCGATGGGTGAATGGTTCAAGGCGGAAACAAGGAATCTCTACTCAGCAAAGTAAGAATGGCACAACTAGGTCCTTTTAGATCAGGTTGAAAATCTCATGTGAAACTGAAAAAGTTTTATTTTCTAGTTTGTGGTTTGTGTATATTGATTTTCGAATGGAAATGGAGAAAGGGAAAAGATTTGTTGTTGTGGATAAGAATAGAGAAGAGGCATGAGGGGAGATGTGAAGGATGGATATAAATAGCTTTGAGGGAGAAAAACAGAAATGTCGGTATGAGGGATGCAAGACCAATGAGGAGAAAGAGGAATCAGTGTGTCAAGCAGCAGGGGCATCAGTGGGAATAAAATAAAGGGACTCACTGATAGTGTGGGGAAGTAAAACCGATGGTGAGGGATAGGATTGGTGAGTCATAAGGATCGATAAAAAGAAATGAACTATCGGTGAGTGCGTGAAACCTATAGAGGAAATGGATCGGTGAGTCATTGACTCACTGAAAGAAGAATGGAAACAAAGGGGGCAACAGTGAGGCACCGATAAAATGACTAATCAAAAGATAAAATAAAAGTAATACACTGATAGTTAAAAGTGTGACCGTTAGTAAAAATAAAATATGAGTCACCGATAATTAAAAATGACATATCGAAGCCAATGCGCAAGAGAGACCGAAACTGATGAAAATGATCAGTGCATTGCAACATCAGTGCGAGGTGAGAGATCGATAGTGTTTCAAAGTAATCGGTGAGTCATGACTCACCGATAATTTTAAAAAAAAACTTTGGTGTGACAAAATATCGGTGATTCGCAATTCGGTGAAACAAAGAATCGGTGTGACGTGGCATCGGTGTAACAACTCACTGATAGAACAAATTGAAACGTAAACCATAAAAATTAATTTAAAACAAATTATAAAATTATAAAGCACTAATTAATTAACACAAAATAGAAATTAAATAAATTTTTTAAGATTAAATAATTAACTGTAACTAAAAACTCACTAAATTATTATATAAACTAAAAAAAGTAACTTAATTATTAACTAAGAATATAAATGTTAAGATTAATTAAAAATATGTCTAGATAAATGCAATATACTTACAATCAAATATCTGCAAACATAAAATTAAAATAATTTAAATTAACTAAAGATTTAGAACAACTAAGTTAATTAATTAAATGAACAAATGTAACATAAAATTAAAAACACATTTCTTTATTATATATTAACTTAATTTGTTAAATTATTTATTAAGAAGGATGGTTAAATATATTTTTTAACAAAGTTAATTTATTCTAATAAATATTAATTAAAGGATAAAATATTAAAATATAGTCTAAATTAATTAAAACACAAAAAAGGAAACTTAAATTATTATTTTTTATTAAAGTCAAATTATTAAAAGGTGAGCAGATTAAGATTAATAAACTAAAAAGTAATTTAATATAATTAGAATAATTAGAATTAATAAATAAAAAGACTAAAAACACATATTTAATTATAAAAAATTATTAATTAACATATTTAGTGTTAAAAATACAAATATGCCATTATTTATTAAAAGGTGTTAAAAATAAGTAATTAAATTGTTAAAAATTAAATGAAAGATGTGGAAAAACTATGTAGAAATAGAGTCACATCAAATTCCACCACACTTAATCATTATTTTTCCTCAAACAATCCATGTTTTATTTTCCTTGAAAAACAGTAAAGTGTATTTATGGTTAAGATCACACTGTAACATGTTCAGCCTTTTAAAAAAAAGGACTGAAAATTGATTTAGGCTTAAGAAAATAAATTTTCAGATCAAGTCTTGCCTAAAACAAATACTCAAAGGTAATTAAAAAAAACAAAGACCATCAATCAAAGAAGATATCATGGCTCATGTGTGAACCAACCTAATGATTTATTTCAAACCAGGATCAGATTCTAAATCCAAAAATAGAAAGAGGTAAAATATCCATGGAATTAAAAACTTGACCGAGGAACTTTGTACATTGATTTTTCACCTAGGTTCCAAAAAATATATTTTTCCCCGAATCACCTTATTGATAAAACCTAAATGATTTCCATATAATCCAATTGTCCCCTTCTTGATTTAAATTTCATCATTCCCCTCACCCTAACGAACTCATTTTTGACCCTAGACGCTTTATTTTATTTTTCCCATGCCAGGTTTCATTTTGCTAAGCATTGTGCATAAGCACTTATTCAAGGTGAACAGAGGGCTTATTGTAAAAAATAAACACACCCAACATCTAGGGTCTCAGCGACTCACCGTGGGATCCCAGATGTCTAGACTACTCTAGTTTCAAAAGTTTAATATAAAAATCATTTCCATTGTCTCACTCAGGTAATTACTTTTTATAATTAAAGGATGAATGAGGCCCCTAAAATCAATTCAAACTTCCAGTTCCAAGAGCTATGATCACAAATCCACAAATGTGTAATCCAAATCGTTTTTAGAAGTATTTCTTAAACCAAGATATCCATTAAACCACTAAGTATATATCACTCAACAATCATCCATTATCATTAATTTCATATTCAATACATAACTTAACTACCAAAGATATACTGTCTATAGGCAAGAACCATTTGAAAAATAGTGTAAAGCCTAAAATTATGATAGAATTTTGAAAAACATTTACCAATTTCTGGACAAAAACTTTTAAGTTGCAGTGCGAATTGATGGGAATTAAATTAATCATAGTTTAGCATAGTCAAGAATTGACCCCCTCCCCCACACTTAAAACCCAACTTTGTCCCCAAATCTGACTTCCAAATAAGGAGAACAATAATTAAACATTAATGGTTCAAAACTTATTTTCAATTTAGCAGATTGATGACATGTATAAAGGTCACATTAAAGTTCAAAAATCTTGTTTCCCACAGTGAATAACTTAATAGCAGGTTCATTAGTAAGTACATACACTATCATTTAAGTTCAGTGACAAATATTTTCCATTAAAGTTTAAACAAAGCATATAACTTGTGGGTATAAAGAGAATTAGGTGTAAGTAATTTCATAAAATAAGATTCAATTGAAATTTCAATAACACATAAGGAAAGCATTCTTAACACCCCTTAGCAAAGCCCATTCCACAAAAAACACAACAACCAGAAAACATGTACCCCCCATACTTAATTTCATGCAGTGAAATGGTTTTAACAATAGTGAAATTAAATTTTTCAGCAAATAGGCACAGGCATAATTTTCTAATACAAGAAGAATTTTTCAGTAAGCAGAATTTTATTATCAAAAACAAGAGCAGAAATAAATCCATAAAGTCTAAGTACTTACCTGACTAAGTTCTTGTCCAAAAATGATCTTGGGAATTCTAATCCTTAGATGACACAGCAGCATCATCCAAGAAATAGAGAACATGTAAACCAGGAACAAAACTCCAACAGAGATAGAGCATATGGAAGACAACAAAGAAAAAATTTATTCAACACTAAATAAAACAAAAATGAAAAACAAAGAAGGATCATGGATTGACTCCCATGAAGCACTGGGTTTAATGTCTTCGGTTAGACTTTATTTAATCAAAAAAATTATTTATTAGCACAACAAAAACCATGGTTTGCCTCCCAAGCAACACTAAGTTTATAGTCCCCAGCCAGACTCACCTAGAAACTAACCATAGTCACTAGGTGGATGTGGATTCCTTAGTAGTAACCACCACATGTGCTTGGCCCAAATATTTTTAACAGAACAATAAAAATTGTGGGCTCCAAAACTAAACACAACCAAACTCTCATAGCTTATAAAAATATCTAAGAAACACCCTTTAAGAGTTGTGAGCATAATGTTGTCCACTTGTAGAATTGTTTCAGAGTTATCAAGAGTTGAGTTCACATAAAGGGGCTACATAGTACTAGTTGATTCAAAGGGTTTGGAATTATTTTCATGGTTGTCTCTCTTAACTTCAACACTGAAGGATTCACATTCAAGGGTGCATGTGGGTAAATTCGGATTTGTAGGTTCAAGAGGAGATTCAATAGAGTGCTGAATATAATTATAAACATTGGAACTAATGACTGATTCCCCCTCTAGACTAGTATCAGTATCATGATGATCTTTTTCACCCAACTCAGTTGAGGAAGAAAGTGACAAACAAGGAATAGAATTTATTTTATCACAAACAGGTTCAGGTCTAACAATGTTATAAATCTCTTCCAAAAGATCCTTATATGTTAACTCACATTGAACATCTACTACTTTTATCAAATCAATTCTGCAACCATCATCTAGTGTGTGTTCAACCTCTACTTCAAGTTCAAGTTCAAAAGGCTCAAATCCCAAAACAAGATATGTAGTGTGTTCCAGGAAGTTAAGTTCAGGGAGAGAAATGTTCAATTCAGCTTCAATAAAGCCATGTTCAAGATTGATCAAATTTAAACATTTAATCCCATGTATATCAACACTGTTTTCAATTTCAATGTACAATGTTTCAGAAAAGTTATTATTATGAAAATAGGGAAATAAAAACTCATCAGCTATCCTTTTTTCAAATATTATTCCCTTTTCCTCATCATCCAACAATATTTTAGAAATTATTGGGTTTAACGGTTCAAAACATGAAAGATTGGTTATCAGTTTAGGTTCAAAGATTTGAGATTCTATTATTTCCATCTTAAAGTTCTCTTACAAAGTATTCTAAATATTATGTTCAAACTCATTGCTCACAAATTCTGAAAATTTGGGTGAAGAGTTTATAACATTCATGTTTTCAGTTTCTAGTATATCTTCTATCTGAGTGACTTCATTCTAAAAATTTCTAAAATAGTGATTTTTCTCTGAAGTAGGAATTATGAAGAGAACTAGGCATTCTTTTTCAATCTGTTTCAATTCATCTTCAAAATTTTCCAACTCAACAGCATTAAAACTCATTTTGGGATATTCATTGTTATTATCTTGATTCAGTGAGCTAGTTATTTCCAGATTTAGTTCAATAGAATCATATTTTTTAAAGTGAATGGTTACTTATCAAGTTTCACTATCACTCCCTTCTTCAATTAGATTTTCAAATCTTTTATAAACATTTTATTTTTCATTTTCTTCAAATTCTTCTTGTTCTTTAACCTTCTATTGTAATTCCAAAAATCATATTTTCTAATCTTTTCAGTCTTTGATCTTGCTCTTGAGAATCTCTAATTTGAATTTCATGGGTTTGGTTAAACTAGGTGTTCCAATTATTCTCCCTGGCATCCAGTTTGGTTTCAATTAATTCATGTTTATCTAGTAATTCAGGATTAGATTCAAACTTTTCATCTTCTTCAATGTGAACATCTTGTTGTGGCTGGTTGTAAATACACTGCCAGGAAGTGTGTCCATAACTATCACAAAAAACACAATAAGGTCCAGTGAAAAAGTTTTATCCTTCAAAACATTTCATTTTTAAACTAAAAATAGATAATATTAAACACACAAAGTTTCACAGCTGATGCATAATTTTAATGAACAACAAAAGAAGTAGGTTTTAGTTCATAGTTTTTAAGCATTTTTTTTGTTTTTTATGCTTTTTTATTCTTTTTTTACCTTAAGAACACTTAACGAGTGCCTTCCCCTAAAATGGCGCCAAATTTTAAACAGGTTGGAGGTCGTCACAACCCTCAAAATTAAATTTAATAACCTACACTAGCACAGTGGTTTAGGGTTGATCCACAGATAAGGTTGGTGAGTGAATTCTAAGGTTTTAAAACTAAAAACCTCATTGTAGTCAGCAATGAGGTAGACATTTTTTTTACTTTTATATTTTTTTATTTTTATTTTTATTTTAATAAAGAAGTATGAAACAAGTTTTTAAAATTCCCTATTACCCATACTAGAAATGATACAACAAAAATAAAATAGTGTAAACTAAAAGTAACTATAGAAGGAAACAGGAGTGTTGAGGGTAGATCAAAAGGCATGCTCGAGAGATTTGAACTTTACTAGCTTAAATGAATGATCCTCGTTTCATTAAATTCAAACCTTACAAATTAGTTGTTAATTCTTCCTCACTAGAAGAAATAACACTCTGTAATATAGTTCACAAAGTTCTCCACATTAAAAACCACATACAGCAAATTGGTAAAAGGTTATCATCAAAAAACTATCTCGCCAAGAGTTCTGATGATTTTAAATTTGTAAGTTTGATGAACTGTCTCAATGAAAAATCTCTCCAAAAGATCATCGATTTAGAATTAAGTTATTAAATGTGTTAATTCAATTTTAAATTCAAGAAACAGATTCAATCTTGCTGAAAGAATCAGATTCTCATTGAAGAAATTAATTAAAGGAGATAAAAGTTTTAACCAAAAAAACTCAAAATTCTTGAGCAAATGAAATTAAAATAAGATAATTTTCAATATATTAGTATCAAGTAAAATGTGAAACATATAAAAACAGAGGAAGAGAGAGTTCCTCCCTCTGAAGATGAAGATCGCGTACTGTTGCTTCGCTCCTGCAACTCCAGTCACCAGTACCGCTCTTGGTGTCTCTGAGGAGTTTTGCTCTAGAATTGTGTGGCGTGGAATCAGAATGAGAGTCCACTAAAACTATGCTTCTACTCTTCTTAAAATATCATATTTCATCTGATTCACATCACCACACATTTCCACCGACTTTAGAAATCCTTCACTTGTGCGCCGCACACGTGTGCTTTTTCACGACTGGCACGTCGCGCTAGTTTTTCCCTTGTAACTAACTCCGGGTGAGTTAGTTGTGTGAACCTGGACTTGTTTAAGGCCTTGGAATAAACCTATAAGGTAAATAAAATCAAAACAAAGTTGAAACTATTAAAACATGATAACAATGGATAATAATATATAAATTACTTAACAATTATTAGCTGGATATTTTACTAATTTAATCTAAAACTTAATTTATTAATTATTAAATATTATTATTAAGTAATTAAGTAATTAACTTATTAAATTTAATATATATTTATTAAACTTAAATTTAGATCTAAATAAAGTAATATTTTAATTAAATGATGAATTATATTATTTTATTTAAATTTATAAAAAGTTAAAGAATAAGTTCTAAACTTTATATAAAACAGTTCAGTTAATTTTTTAAGAATTAATTAATAATGTAATTAGAAATTATTATTTTAAATATTATTTTTAACATTAATTATATTTACTATTAATTAGATTAGATTATTTTATTTCAATTATTCTTAAATATTTTAGTTTTTAAACATTTAATCTAGTTAATTTAATATTTCATTTAATTAGAATTTAAAATTTAATTATTTTTGTTATTATTATTTTTTTTAAAAGTTGTATCTTTAATTAGGTTTTATGATAGTTTTTTATTTAAATAAATATTTTTTAAATTAACTTTCTTTCTCCCCCTCCCCCAAATTCGGCGCACAGCAACCCTAGGGGAGGGGGTCTTCTTCAGCAAAATCATGTAGCTTGTAGCGGGGCAAGATGACGGGATCCTGGTCTTCAGCGGCTTCCCTGTGGTGGAATTCATCTGGTCTAAGTATTGATACGAATCTTAAGACCGGAAAACCCCGAGACAGTGGATGGAATTTCCACCTATCTCGAGTAAACAACGGTGTGGCGTCGAATCTCTTTGGATGCCAACGGTTCACTATTGTAGATCGATGGCTGACTCGATATCAAGGCGGCACAGATCTGGTGGTGGTGCAACAACCTTCAACAAAGACATGGCTAGGATTGGGCTCCTACTTGAATTCCATAGTGGCAGTTTCCTACTCGGAACTTCCTCCCTATGGCGTAATGACCAACAGTGGTTCTATCCTGGCTTCGACGACGACCAGGGCATCATCCGCAGTGGCGATGGGTGAATGGTTCAAGGCGGCAACAAGGAAGCTCTACTCAGCAAAGTAATAACAGCTTGGCTAGGACCTTTTAGATCAGGTTGAAAATATCGTGTGAAACTGAAAAAGGTTGATTTTATGGTCTGTGGTTTGTGTATATTGATTTTGGAATGGAAATAGATAAATGGAGAAGATTTGTTGTTGTGGAGAAGAACAGAGAAGTGGGGTGAGGGGAGAGGTAAAGGCTATAAATAAACAGCTATGAGGGAGGAAAACAGAAAAGTCGATATGAGGGATGTGAGACCAATGAGGAGAAAGATGAATTTGTTTCTCAAGAAGCAGTGGCATCGGTGGGAATAAAAGAAAGGGACTCACTGATAGTGTGGGGAAGTAAAACTGATGGTGAGGGATAGGATCGGTGAGTCATAAGGCTGGATAAAAAGAAATGAACTATCGGTGAGTGTGTGAAACCTATAGAGGAAATGGATCAGTGAGTCATTGAATCACCAAAAGAAGAATGGAAAAAAAGGAGGCAACAATGAGGCACCGATAAAATGACTCACTGGAAGATAAAATAAAAATAAGACACCGATAGTTAAAAGTGTAACCGTTAGTTAAAATAAAAGACGAGTCACTGATAATTAAAAATGAGATACTGAAGTCGACGCGCAATAGAGATCGAAATAGATGAAATGGATCAGTGCGTTACAACATTGGTGTGAGGTGAGAGACCGATGGTGTTTCAAAGTAATCAGTGAGTCATGACTCACCAATACTTTAAAAAAAACATCGGTGTGACAAAATATCGGTGAGTCGCAATTCGGTGAGACAAAGAATCGGTGTGACATGGCATCGGTGTAACAACTCACCAAAAGAACAAATTGAAACCTAAACCATAAAAATTAATTTAAAAAAATTATAAAATGATGAAACGCTAATTAATTAACAAAAAATAGAAATTAAATTAATTTTATAAGATTAAATAATTAACTATAACTAAAAAATAACTAAATTATTATACAAATTAAAAAAAAGTAACTTAATTATTAACTAAGAATATAAATGTTAATATTAATTAAAAATATGTATAAATAAATGAAATATACTTACAAAGAAATATATTCAAACATAAAATTTAAATAATTAAAATTAACTAAATATTTATCACAACTAAGTTAATTAATTAAATGAAAAAATGAAACTTAAAATTAAAAACACATTACTTTATTAAATATTAACTTAATTTGTTAACTTATTTATTAAGAAGGATGGTTAAACATATTTTTTAACAAAGTTAATTTAATCTAATAAATCTTAATTAAAGGATAAAATATTAAAATATAGTCTAAATTAATTAAAACACAAAAAAGGAAATTTAAATGATTATTTATTGTTAAAGTCAAATTATTAAAAGGTGAGCAGATTAAGATTAATAAAATAAAAATTAATTTAATATTATTAGAATAATTAGAATGAATAAATAAAAATACTAAATACACATATTTAATTATTAAAATGATTAATTAACAGATTTGGCATTAAAAATACAAATATGCCATTATATATTAAAAAGTGTTAAAAATAAGTAATTAAATTGTAAAAAAATTAAATAAAAGATGTGGAAAAACTATGTAAAAATAGAGTCACGTCATTTGGCTATAAATTTCTAGTTAGCTCAACACCCCCTAGTATATCAACAAGATGACACATACCATAGGGCCTCCCTGAACAATCCAAGATATACTCACAATTGAATCCAAAGTCTCATGGTTCTGACCATTGACCATACACAAGATCTGAAATAGGGTTTTAATTCAACATTCATCTTGGGTAACCAATAAATTATTCCTGATCCTAGACATCCCTAATGGAACATAGATGGGTGTTGTTATACATCAGGAATTTAGAAGCTAATGATTCAACCTCATTATCTAAAATGGAACTCAACCAAGAGATGTTACTCTATTAGAAAAATGTCAATTGATGGTAAAAAACTACCATCCGTAGTGGTACCTATCCATGAGGACACACTCAAAGGATAACACCATATATATAGAGAGAGAGAGTGTGACACAATAACCCAGTAGATCTCTAAAACTCAGTTAGGGGTTCCCTCATAGGATCCACTGGGGGATACTAAGAGCCATAGTTGGAACATAGAACACAAAAGGGGTATCACACAACATGTTGAATGTGTAACAACTCTCACAACAGAGGATTGACACATGTGTAGTGTTTATAACACCGATTCTACAAACTCCACATAGGAAAAAACTTCATGATAGAACGCCGAAGGAATGATAAGATACTGATACAAATACTGAAGGAATATGCTTAAGGGGCATTGGTATAACAACCCTGCTCTTTATTACACACTTAAACGGGATTTATTACACAAACTTGCACTTAAGATAACTATAAGGATCGATAGGTATAGTGTATTAGTAAATTAAGGACATTACATGACAAATTAAGGAATAAAAATAAAACATCTTTATTGAAAACTTCCTTTACATGAACATAACATTCTCTCATACTTAACATTGCATGGGATAATGTGGGGACATACATGTGAAAATGGGTAATCTATAAAGCCTAGTATGTAGTAAAAAGGTATAAAATGAAGATTAAAATACATATTAGGCAATAGGCCTATCAATGGATCATCAGAGAAACATGAACATAAAGGAATGATATATCATGATTATCATAACATGGATACGTGACAACAACACTTAACATGATATTAGCATGAGACATGGCTCATTGCATATGGAGCATGAGTAAACACTCATTTCACTTGAATTAGAAAGAGTAAAAACTCATTTCACTTGAATTAACATGACTAAACTCTCATTTCACTTGACGTATCATGATACTAATCATTACCCAACACATTGGAGTGCTATCAGGGCACACCCTTTTTAAACATTTCATTTCATGCATAAGTGTGCCACATGTATCATACAACATGGATTCATTAAACATCATAATTTATTGCACGAAAAAGATATGTGGAATAGATAAATGTAATTCCTCAATCAATAAGTACATGTGAATAAAGGTGAATACCCTTGATAGAGAAATGGGCATGGTATTCACTTACATTATGATTTTGGCATGGGAAAGTTTGTTGTAACTTTGGAAGCATAACTACATCAAATAGAAATTGTAAAATGGGTTTATGAGAGAGAAAGGCGTCTATCATCATTATTACATGAAATGGACAGAAAGGGGGACCTATAGTATTATATCCCAACATATTTAATGAAATTTAGATGCATAATATAAATTAATTTCTTGAATGTAAATGTGGAGAGATAAATTCCTTAAAGAATTTCTTTTTGCTAACAGGTGTACATGGGAGGAATTAGTGGGAGATAAATAGGTATATCATCATGAAAAAATAATAAGGGAAGTATAGGGGAGGTGTGAAATCATACCCCAAAATTTTTAATTGAAAATAAAATGTTTTGACAACATAATGAAATTTGGACAAAAATAAGAAAGAAAGATATCCCTTACTTGGAATTGTGATCCCAAAGGATTGGGAGGGGCTTCAGAGAGGATTATTGGGAGCATATGATGCCTTGGTAGGATCCTAGAGATAGGCGTTAAGGGGTTGGTCAAGCTCCAAATGGTTTGAGTGAAGAGTAATGAGAGATTGAGTGGGTTTATATAGGAAAGGAGAGGAAATTTTTTATTATTTAGGTTTTGGACACTACACATTAAACTATTCAAAACCATAAACCATCACCTATTTTTTTACCATGGTTTTTGACAAATGGGAGTGGAAGAAATTATTTTATAAGTATAATGGAAAAAATTATTAAAATATTAGGCTTTCTTATGTGGAGGTGAGTCACACACTCAAGGAAATAATTTTAAAATGATAAAATGTTTTATAAGTCTTGGAGGGTCCACTAAGGATTTGTAAAATAAATAAAACAAATCTAAAATCACATTTTTTTTAAAGAAAAAAACATCTATTTGACGAAAATACCTATTTTAGTATTTTATTACATCACTATTTGGTCATTATGAAGTCATAAAACACATTATATATATAAATGCTATTTAATTTTTACCCAAAAATTCAGCAATCTCAGAAAATTATGAAAAATTCACTAATGGATAATTTCAACATCCTGATTCCAAAAATAATATTCATTTTATATAAATAATTTTCTAAATATTTTCATTTTAACTTTTAAAATTAAAACTATCATTTGTTGAAAATTCATGGGTTTTCACAAAAAGAGTTTTCTAACCTTAATAAAAATTACAATTGAATTCATAAAAATTATATGATAATTTATATTTAATAAAAATTAATTTTGTAATAATAATATTTTATTAAAATATTTTTTAATTAAAAAATCCATTAATTTGTCAAAATATATTTCTCAATTGAATTTATATATCAACAAAAAATATTATTTGTGCAATAAAAATCACTTACAAAGTAACAATAATGAAATGAATGAATATTATTAAAAAAATAAAAAATGTAATCATAGTTATAGAGTATTGTTATATAAACCCTTATAAAACCCGCATAATACCTAGGGGTAAGGTGTCCGATGGTGATAGAATCTCAGGGCGGCTCGGATAACATCGCTCGAGTGATAATCTCTATCAACTTCCACTTCTCCCGTAGGCGGTTACGTTCAAGCTTAACGTGTTGAAGATCGGCTTGGGCATGGTCAAGAGTGAGGACTAGTGACACTACCTAATTTCAAAGATCTGAAAAAAGGGCTTATTATGGAGAAATTATACTAGATGAGTCCATCTTTTCATTTGTCTGAGTAATTTGGATTTGTTAAAGCCCTATATTTATAATAATCATGTGGTCATTGTTCAACGACTATATTAGTAATAGTAAAAAAAATTAATGGAATTTTAAAAATCCTAAAACACAAAAATAATGGATTTAATATGTTTTATTAACCATTTTACATAATAATACATTTAATTAGTTCAAAAGGAATTTTTATTAATAAATGTTTAGGTCATTACAATCTTCCCCCTTAAGAAATTTCACCCTCAAAATTTCCTTTTTCCCATACTAAAACAGATGAGGGTAACTCTGCTTCATCACTTCCTCCAATTCCCATGTTGTTTCTTAAAACTTGTGGTTTCTCCACAACTCCTTGACGAGGGGCATTATCTTATTTTGTAGAACTTTTTCCCTATAATCTAAGATCTTCACTAGATTATATTTATAGGCGATTTCATTATCCAATGGTACCACCTATGGATTGTAGGGATGTCCATGGGTCAGGTTGGGTCGGGTCGAGGGAGTTTTAGGGCCCGACCCGTGGAAAACAGTTCGGGTTAGGTCGGGTCGGGTCATAAGCCTCACGAGCAGCTGACCCAACCCAACCCGACCCATTAAGGTCGGGTCACCTAACGCATGCCCGAAGGACCTGACCCAACCCAACCTGATGTGGGTTGGGTCTATTCGGGTCGGGTTATATGGGTAAACTCGACCCAACCCGACAGACCCGAGCTAATAACCCAAACCCAAACCCCCCAGATAGACCCCTGCACTACACCTGGACCACCAGCCCAGCCCAGCCCCCCCTGCACTGCACCTGGACCACCAGCCCAGCCCCCCCCTGCACTGCACCTGGACCACCAGCCCAACCCCCCCTGCACTACACACCTGGACCAGCAGCCCAACCCCCATGCACTGCACCTGGACCACCAGTCCAGCCCCCAGATAGACCCATGCACTGCACCTGGACCACCAGCCTAGCCCAGACCCCCCTACACTACACCTGGACTACCAGCCCAGCCCCCCCCCCCTGCACTGCACCTAGACCACCAGCCCATCCCCCCTGCATTTCACCTCCACCACCAGCCCAGCCCTCCCTGCACTGCACCTACACCACCATCACTCCTCCACTCCAGCCCAACCCATCCTCCCCCACCCCCACCCCCACTACACCCCACCCCACCCCTACACCCCTACACCAGCCTACACCCCTACCCTTTCCCCCTCTGTCGCACCCCTCCACCAAACCTCCCCCACTTTACCCATGCATCAAGACTACAACAACCTCCCCCTACCCCTTTGTTGCACCCCTTCACATACACATCTCCCCTTCCCCTTCCCCCATGCACCCCACCCCTGCACAACCTACACCCTTGTTGCACTGGCCTACACCCCTACCCCTTCCTCCTCTGCCGCACCCCTCCACTCCAGCCCAACCAACCAAACCTCCCCAACTTTACCCCTACCTACAGGACTTCACCAACAACCCCTGCTTGCACTAGCCCCCCTCCCCACTGCACTAGCCTCCCCCCTTCCCCCCTTCCCCCTTTACTGCACCCCTGAACAGCCCAACTCTTGAACATACACCCCTACCCTTCCCCTCACCCCATGCACCCCACCCCTGCACAACCTACACCCCTGCACCAACCTACACCCCTACCCATTCCACCTCTGCCGTACCCATCCACTCCATCCCAACCAAACCTCCCCCACTGCAGGACTACAACAACCTCCCCCCTTGCACTATCCCCCCTCCGCCCTGCACCAGCCAACCTCACCCCTTCCCCCTCCCCTCCCCCCTTTGCTACACCCCTACACAGCCCAACCGCTGCACATACAACCCTCCCCTTCCCCCTCCTCTCATGTACCCCACCCCTACACATCCTACTATACCCCACCCCCTTTCCCCTTTACTGCACCCTGGTCTAGGAATACAAATAAGCTAGCCCCCCCAGAAAAACCAACAGGTAAACAATCAAAAAAAAAACTTCAGTGCATACTCTAACAAAATCAAAACATGCATGATGTTCTCCTATAATTTGTAAGAAAAGTGACCAGAAAAATAAATTATATTATTCACTTCACAAATATCTGACAGATAGAAGAAAGCATCATGCAACAAAAAATAAGAAAGGATTTTGGAATCCTTATAAATAACAATGTAGTCATGCCTCACCTCTCCTCTCCTAGTGTTTTTAAAGTATATGAAAATGTTCAGAGAGTGGAAACTCCAAATTTCATGGAAGGATTGACATCAGAAGATTGGAGCTGCAAAATCACACGATGTTTTATTGGGAATGTTGAAGTACCAACTCTATGATGGAACCAGATAAATTCCAGATAAATGACTGAAAGAAATATATAATCAAACCTGTTCTCCCAGAAATATTAAGAAATATCTTTGTGTAAGTTCCAGCATTTTATCAGTGACATGAAGAATATACAAAACGAAAGCCAACAAATCTATGAGTTCATATCATGAATAATGGATCATTTACTACATGATAGCAATAGGTATACAAGGGCGACCGAACCAAGGAGACCTAACTTGAATCTTTTCAACTTTTAAAGAGTAAAAGAAGTTAACATGTACATTTTCAATTCCAAAATACATATTATTATTTTTTAAGGATAAACTACAAAACTGAGTAAGAGAGTAAGTAAAGGATGACAATATGCCCTCTAGGAAAAAATAAAATTGAAATAAAAAACTTAACTGCTATTAATAATCCCCATTGAATTTTAATAAAGAAATTCAAGTCACCATCCAGAGAGAAGCAAAAAAACACTCCATTTCATATCTAATCTAATTGAAAGAAGATATTGTTGTCATGAATGATGACTTCATTATATTAAATTCACAGATCCCGCAAAGGAGGGAAACTTCACATGAGAGGAGGAATCAATACATGCGAAGAAACTATATATTATTATTCTTTGGGGGTGATCTATGTATGTAAAACAATATAAATCTATACCTTAATAAAGAGTGCTCCGTCATGATTCATCCTTTCTTCTTCTACATTAGACATTGAAACTCTAATCATGAATTGTGGTGGTGGATCGTGGCATATCTTAAAAAACAAAACAAAAGAAATAACAAGTTAGTATTTTACTTTTTCAAACAAATGATTATAATTGACAAATGACAAATGATAGAAAATTATAATATTTTTAATGGTACCTGATTCAATCGATTCCACTTCTTCTAGTTGCTTTCGAATTTCAATTGGTTTGGACTTTATAAACCAATTTTTTGAGCAAATTAATGCTTCAACGGTGTTGGGATTCAAACAACTACAAAATGGATCAAGGACTCGTCCTCCTGTACTAAAAGCGGACTCTGAAGATATTGTAGTTAAAGGAATTGCTAAAATATCTCTAGCAATGCATGAGAGAACATGATATTTTCTTGCCTTTCCTTTCCACCAACTTAAAATATCAAATCCTTCGAAATCATCCTCACAACAATCAATCTCAAGATATCTCTCTAGTTCATTCCTTTGTTGTGTCAATTGCATTTTCCTTTTCTTTAATCTATATGCATCTTTCCATTTCTCATCATCCTCGCTATCAGTAATAATATCATGAATTTGTGACTCTTGATGAGAACTTGACTCACATCTATCAACAATTGGAATGGGATATTTAAATTTTTAAAACTCGTAGAGATTATTCAGAACCTCTGTTAATTTACTGATCAACCGATTTTTGTCTTCTTCATTATCAAACATCATTTCAAAACTATCTCGAACATATTCCAATTTATATCAGGGATCAAGAACAACTGCCACAAGTAAGAGAGAATTAAAATTTGAACCAACACCCCAATACTTGTCCAACTTAAGATTTATTGCAATATCCATTGCACTCACAGTAATATCATGACTCTTCATCCATTTCTTGATTTTTATATATATGTCACAAAGAGTATGAAAGAAAGTGTGACATGTCACATGCATAGAACCAGAAAACTCCATAGTGCTATCATAAAAAAAATTCGGAACTTGAAAAATACACGAGAACACTCCCAATCATATGCTGTAGGAGCCCCACCTTCACAGACAAGAGAAATCCTAAAACATACATCCTCCTCAAGGTGAATAAATACTTTCTCATACTTCTCTGCAACATCCAACATAATGTAACAAGAATTCCACCTGGTACGCACATCAATAATTATGGCATGTTTATTAGGAATTTTTAACACCTCGGCTATGCTCTTGAAAAGAGTCAATCTTGAAGGTGAACTTCTCACAAATTTGCAGGAAACTCTGATTCTAGCAATTGATGTTAATATTTCTTTCATCCAATCACTAACAATAAGGTTTAAGATATTTTCACAACATCTCACATGCATATGCTCTCCATTAAGAATAGACCCATTCCAATCATTAACCCTCCTCATCAAATAACTAATCACTGTATTACTAGAACTAGAATTGTCAATGGTAATATTATTAATCCTTTCAATCCTCCATTGTTTCAATTTCTATTCTAATACTCAACCAATTTTTCCCCTTTATGATCCGCAACAAGACAAAATCGAATGATTTTTTTATTTAAGATCCAATTATCATCAATAAAATGCGCAGTCACACACATATAATTCAAATTCTGAATTGAAGTCCATGTGTCGGTGGTAATACATACCATGTGATAAAACATATCAAACATAGACTTTAATTTTTCTTTCTCTGCCAAATATAACTGCAAGAAATCCCTAGCAATTGTTTGTCTAGATGGAACTTGAAATTGAGTTTGAACAACTTCAATAAATTCTCTAAAACCTTGATTCTCAACATATTTAAATGATAAATCATCAATGATTATCATTTTATCAAGATCTATTCTGCACTCTTCTTGATTAAAATAAGCTACTGAAATTTTAATCGTCCCATCATCCTCATCTTCTCATTTCTTTCTAAGACTGAGAGTGGTTTGACTTTTGTCAATATTTTTGTGTGGATTTTTATTTCGCCTTATCAAATGCCTATTCAAATTACTAGTTCCATGTTGGCCTGATGTTCAAGCATAATCTTTTCCACAATAATTACAAATAGCCCTTCCATTTTTCTTATGAAAATGATCCCAAGATTGAGAAATTCTAGAACCAGTAGGAGCTTTAGGAATTGTTACCTTTTTAGGAGACCTCTTACCCTCCTCACTTTCTTCAACCGGTATACTACTACTCTCCCCTCCTATTGAATGTGCAGTTGGAGTATACCCCATCTGACTTTGGGTTGCACCAACTAGAGGATTAGAAGAACCACTTAATTTATCACCTTCCATGAATCGCTAATTACTGTTAGTCATGGCACACTCCTGGCAGAATATAAGGAGAATAAATTAGAAACAATGATATGGATTTGAAATTAAAAGGATAAATGAAATCAATGAAATGCAGTTTATGCCTCATGGTGGATGCTCAACGAACCCATCCTAAAATTCATACAACAAAAACTACATCACCAACCAAAACATAATTGGGCCAAGTGCAATAATTCTAACTTGAATTATAGCAACTAAGCTGTCAATCTTTGTGACCAAACTAGAATTCTATAGGAGTACGAGTAGAAAAACAAAATTGAGAACTCATACACACATAATGACAAACAAACATCATTTAAAATAACATGATAAAAAATCAATTGCTTGTTTTGCTTACCACCACACTCCGGACTGGGGACACAGCAGCATGCAGGACTCAGGAGGAGGAGGCGATGCGAGGCCAAGGTATTTTTCTCCTAAACCCTAATTACTTGGAAGGTGTATATTGGGGGAGGAGGCAAGAACGAGGAGCCCTTTTCTAGGTGGGTTCTATTGGAGGTGCAAAATGAGGAAAGATAAGAGAAGAAGAGAATGGATGGAGGGTTTTTCGTAAGGGAGAATAGGGATTAGAAGTCGACGTTGAGGGGTTGGGGAAGCTCCGGGAAATAAGGAGGAGATTCATCGTCGTTTCCTCTGTCGCTTGAGAGGGAAGGAGGGGAGTAGGGTTTACGTGAGGGAAGGTTGGGGTCGGGCGGGGGAGAGTTGAGCGGGCACTGGGCAGGTAGTCGCGACTCCGTGAGTCTTTGAGACAGAGAGGGGTATTTTTTTTTTGACTCGTTGCCACTGCTTGCTGGCACCCATCGGGTCACGGGTTGGGTTGGGTATAAATGACTCCAACCCACAACCTGACCCAACCCATGTACGGGTCGACCCGAGCTGAACCCGGCCCGGGTTTTTTTGTTGTGACCCGACCCAACCCAGCTGGGTCGGGTCGAACCCATCTGGTTGGGTCAGGTCTGGACACCCATAATGTATTGAGGAAATGTAATGGGTTAGGTATGTACTTATTCAAGAGTTTCACATGGAATACATCATGTAATTGAGATAGGTTCAGTGGGAGTGCTAGTCGATAAGCCACTACTTCAATGCGATCAAGGATATCAAAATGTCTGATGTACCTTGGAATAAGCTTTACCTTATTTCCAAATCTCATAACTCTCTCCTACAGTGATATGTGGAGGAATACCATGTCTCCAACATCAAACTCTAGGTGTCATCAACGATTATCAGAATATATCTTTTTTTTTACTCTGAAAAGCTCTAATGTGATGTTGGATGGTCTTAACCTTCTCCTCCATTTCCTCAACCATTTCTGGACCTAGAAGTGGTTGATCCCCAAATTCATCCCAACATGTCGGTGTTCTTCACCTCTTCCCATAAAGGGATTCATAAAGATCCATTTGGATGCTTGATATTTTAAGAGACTCAACCAGAGGAAGGTGTTGATCCCATCCTCCTTTGAAGTCCATTGAGAATTCTCTCAATATGTCCTCAAGTGTTTGGATAGTCTGCTCAGATTGGCCATTAGTTTGAGGATGATAAGCCTTATTTAAGTTCATCTCATTATTTAGAGTGTCTTGGATACTCTTCCAGAATATAGAGGTGAATCACATATCTCGATATGATATAATAGATTGTGGAACTCCATGCAGCCTTATAACTACTCTGATTTATATCCTTGTCAGTTGATCCAATGAGAAATCATCTCGAATTGCAATGAAGTGTGCAGTCTTTGTAAGACGATCCACAACAACCCAGATAGAATTGTTTTCTTTGTATGTATTTGGAAGTCCAGTGAAAAAGTCCATGATGATGTTCTCCCATTTCCATGCTGGTATAGGTATTGGTTCCATCATCCCCTTAGAATTCTCCCTCTCATAATTTACTTGCTAAAATACCAGAAACATTAATGTATACTCAATGATCTCCTTCTTCAAGTTATCCCACCAATAAATCTCTTAGAGGTATCAATTCATCTTTGTGTTTCCTGGGTGAATTGAGAAATTCAAACTATGTGAATCATCCAAACGTTATTTCTTTAACTCCATATTTGATAGAACACGTAGTCTTGAAAAAATCTCACAATTCCTTCTTCATTAACATTGAACTATAAAGATTTACCTTTTTTGATAATTTCCCCTTCTTTCTAAATTCCCACATCATCCTTTTGAGCATACTTTAAGATTTCCAAAAGAGACGGTTGAGAAATCATTTATGAAAATATTGATGATGTTCCCTTATTTATGAATCCCATGTTCACCCTCATAAAATCTAAGAAGATTGGATGGTAACACCCTAATATTTCATAGTACGTTATTTCTTCAAATTAATTCAACAACTTTCACTACACACAAAACCGGGTTCGAGTGCACCACAAGATTACCAAACTAGCCATTAAAAAGTGGTGATGACTAGTATTAAGTGAATACTGAACTATATATATAATCCTTATAATTTTACAATCCATATTATGAGTTTCTTAGAAATAATGTAAGAACAAATTCATTTTTTTCAGATAAAAGAAGTATTTATTTCAAAAAAATGAACTTTTGTCGCCTTTTAATGATGAACCCTTTTTAAATCAAATATTTGAAACTTTTATATATTCAATTTGATGAAATAAACTTCTTATTTAGAATCGGGACATAATAATTTAGTTTCAATAAATTTTCGGTGTTTTTCTGATAACTTTCATATTTGGGTGAATAGTGAAAAAAACTATATTTTAACAGAAAACAAATTTTTTAATCAAAATAATTTATAGTAATAAATTGTAAATTTTAATGGTTTGGAAGTACAAATAGATTATATTTTTACCATTTAATCCAATTCTGGTCATTGTAATTAATTTCACTCTGAGATTAGACATAAACAAGTGTCAATCTTTTGATAGATATTGTTTCTTAAAAATACGCCTTTTGGTTTTGACAACGGGAATTAATTTTAAATTAATAAATTCAAATTCTATGTTTTGAATTTAGTAAAATAGACTTCATTTTTGAATTTGTAATATCAAAATTAGCTTAGGGTGAATTTTTGATATTTTTCTGAAAACATTCAATTTTTGATGAATAGTGAAAAACACTGAGTTATTGTTTAAAACAGATTTTTTTTTAAATAATTATTTATTTTATTTAAATTTATTTGAGGTCATAATAGATACATAATACCTATATATGTTCAATGTAATTCATTGGATTCATTTTGTAATAATATGAGATATATAAAATTTTATTTAACTTTTCACCGTCTTTTACCCACCTCCTAGAAGAATTTGCAAATTCACATAAAAATTAATTTTACCGCTTCTGTGAGTTGAATTTAAAAAATATGAGAGACACGGTTAATATCAAAGAGTAAAATATGGTTAAATAAGATAAAAATAATTTTTGGTGAATAGTAATTTTTTACTTTTATTTACCACGGTTAAAAGTAAATATTGTAATTAAGGGTAAAAATGATATTATTATTACCCTAACACATGTACTAATTATATGGGATAAATATAATTCGACCAAAAAAACCTTGGGAATAAAATATGAATCTCCTTGGTCCACTTGGATTAGATTAGAACATTTATTATTAATTATTCAAAGAAGAGTTAAAAGAGTTAAAATCAATGTTTAATATCTAAAACATTTTTAATATAGGGTTATACAAAAAATAAATTCAATTATAAATACTCTTTATAAAGATAAAAAATATTTCATACATAATGGTATTTTATTTATAATTTTTAGACATTAAATAATTTAATTTATTAATGACACAATGGTGATGCAGTAATTACCTAATTAATGGAATATTAAACTAATTGATATTATAAATATCCAAATAAATGTAATTTGAGACTTTTTATGAATTAAACTAATTTTGTAGTTTAATATGACATGTTAGGGTTGGTTAGAAGAATTTTTTTCAAAGTAATAATACTTTTTTTGATTTTAAAAAAAATAAATACCAAATAGTGTCAAAATTGACATAAAATAGTTTTTAAAACAAATATTATATTATTAATTGATATAATGGTCTTAAAAATCTAAGGTTCATCCAAAAGACTTATATAATAATATATATGAAATTAATGAACCAATTGTTGTTCGATTGGTAGTTTATAATAGGTTTATTAACCATATAGTATAAGAATACAAGAAGACGCGGTAAAAGTTAAATTATTTAACTTAGAGTTAAATTTAAATGATAAGGTTAAAATGGTAACCTAAACTTGTATGAAACTATTGGTTGAGATTATTTCGACCCATCCCCACCCTATCCTCGAAATTAGTCACTTTAGAGCCATTATAAACCGAATATGAATTTATTATAAAATAATATTTTAAGTTTTTCCTAAGGTGCCCCTCACCCCTCTTATAAAAGCGCACTCCCCCTTCTCTCTAATTCACATCTTCAAATCCTTTTGGATCATCCAAAATCTACAAAAATACTCTATCAACTATCCTACCTTCATCCTAGAGGCCCTCATTTAGTTATAAAACCAACTTAAGGATCCTTTTTGATCAAATCAAAAGGAAGAACCCGAAGAAGAGGTAATAATTTCACCACCCTCTTTCAAGTTCTTTTCTTCTTCCACTTCTTCTTTCTTTGTTATTTCCACTATAAAATAATAAATCCAGTATATTATATATACTTTAATGTTAATATAAATATGTCACAACTTTATTCATTATTCTATCCATCTTATGAATGATAATGTCACCATACGTGCGTACGTACGACTTACCGTCTCCACATCGTGGTGTAATTTGTTATTCAATACTATGTTATTTGGATGGACATAATGATGAGTAATATGTATATAAATAATTAAAATAACATGCTAATGTCTCTTTAAAATTAATATACCATCCAATTCCACACCTTTAAGGAAATTATATTGTCGCTCGTGCGTACGTACGAATTACCGTCTCTACAACGCGATGAGATTCATTTCCACGTTCACCATTCATCGATAATTATAAAAATATATATATTACTAATAAGTATGTAATATATGACATAGTAATGATACTGGAGATATATATATATATATATATATATATCTTTGTGTGTGTGTGTGTGTACTTACATATATCTTATTCACTTAGTTCCGTTCAACATGATATGAAAACGGAAACAGCGTTTATGCGTACGTACGGACTACCGTCTCCATAAATGGTGTTTTTCATTTCATATATATGTCTATTATACATATTTATATTCTAAATATATATGATATATAAATCATGTTTTATATTCTGGAAGTATTTAAATCTTGGTCTAAGTGATACAATCAAAAGTAATAATTTAAAACATGTACTATAAAGAAAGTGATTATTACCCGAAATGTTAATTTAACGTGGAAATTATTATTAAATGGGTAGTATAAAGTCATAAATGAATCATGTATGATATCATAAATATTAATATGGTTTTTTTATAATTTAATAACATACTACGGTCATTATACAGGAGGTTAAATGTACCTTCAACCAAAAGAAAGTACAAGGTAAGGGTTAATTCCTCAATCTCATTATTATCCGAGATTGTTTATGTGTAAGTATTTACTAGGAAATTTTTATCATCCATGTCCATTTTTCATAAAAATTATTTCAAAATGAATATTTTAAGGATTTGTGAAAGTTAGTCTTTGTCAAGATCATAATTTTAAATGTTTTAAAGATTTATCTTTCTAAATCTTTTTAATTAATGTCCATGTTTACAAAATGATTTTAATGATTTATTTATATGGACATGAATGTTTTGAAATGATAATTCTTTTAAAAAGTTTCAAAGTGGTATGGGACACTTTGATTCAAAAATATCTTTTAAATTACTTCCTTTATAAATTTGGGACTTTTCAATGATTTCAAAAAAAAAAGATATTTCCCTCAAATAGTTTTGATTTCATCTATGTCAACATCCTTTGATGGATTTTAATCTTATTTGAAGTTGATTTATTATGATAAAAAACTTCCATATTGTATTGACAGTTTTGTGATATGTTTGACTGTGGATGTGTTATTTTTATACCATTCATGGTTTATGGAGAAAGTATTGACATTTCGTATGCTAGTTTTAATACGAATGTTTATGTTATGTTTAAACCTGTTCATATGAGGAATGCATTGGACTTAGTAAGTGACGGGTGGAGCCTGATATAGCTCCTTGATGCATCGGTATGTCTCATGAGACAAACTAGTGTCTTGGCACAAGGCCTTGACAAAATCTTATTTTTAGTCTTGGCACGAGGCCTTGACTATGTAGTTATGATAGTCTGGCATTATGCATTCCATCATTATGAAAGTGGTTATTGATATTGCATGTGATTATTCGACTAGTATAATATCCATGTGAATAAGTAAATGGAATTATTTCATTTTATTTTTTCCATATTATACTTAAGTTAAAGTTTAAAAGTCTTTTGTTTTAGATATACACTGCCTTAAATGTTTATGATTATTTATTAATGTTTCCGCTATATTGTTATCCTTACAGAGCATATGAGCTCACCCATTTCTATGTTTTAATTTTATCAGGATTCCGAGAAGTGTATTATGATTTATAATCAGGGTTAATCTAGGGTATTAATGGCGTTCTAAAAGGATCATTTATGTTGTGTTTTATTTTCTAAATTTTAATGTAACGTCCATGTATGTAATCTGTTTTCCAAGACTTATAAATTGATCGGTCTTTCGTAACTTGATTCCTTGTAATCATGCCAATGTATTAAAATAATGCATCGAATCTGGGTAACTGGGGTCGGGTTGTTACAGTTTGTATCAGAGGAATTTTAGCAATAACCTTGGAAACTAGATTTAAATAAATTCTGATTAGAGCACATTACCCTAAGATAGACTTTGAGGATTAGTATAGAAGAACTTCTTAAAATTTTGGTAATGTAGATATTTTGTGAGTTTTCTGAGAAATACATCCCTTTCTGGATACGAGCAGGTAGAGGAGGCTCTGACACAGATGTAACAAGGTTTAAAACCCAAAAACACCGCTTTGAGCTAAACTCGAATGGGAACTGGTGCATGACAACGGGCCTTGCTGCACTCTTGGTTACGACACTCCCGGGGGATATGCTTAGGATAATTATCATTTTATTTACAAATAATTATGAAGAGTTTATGAGTATATATATCCTAAAAGAAAACATTTTTATGATTATAGATTATATCCATAATTAGTTCAATTTATGTTAGGTATTTTATAAGTTTGGAATTATTCATTGCAATTCATAAACTGACCTAGTGTATTCTATTGTATAGAAATGGCGCTCAGTTGAAGGAATGTGAACTCCAGCAATATGTATGATCCAAAGAGTAAGAAGGATCATATAATTCATAGTATTAAGCCAACTTTAGAAGGGAAATTGTCTCCTATGTATTCTCAACATATGAAGAAATAGTATCATGTGTTCATAAGATAAGTAAATAATTATCTGAGTCCTATGGATTTTAAGGGAAGAAAGAGAAGAAAAGGATGGAAGAGGGAAATATGGAAAAAGGGAAGTGGGAAAAGAATAATTTTCCCATAAGTGAAAATTTTGGGAAGAAACACCCTGGAACTTGCCTAAAGGGAATGGGAGGTTTTTATAAGTGTGGAGAAAAAGGACACCATGTACGTGACTACAAGGGTAAGAAAAAGGTTTCAAATGTAAAATGCTTCATCTGCAAGGAGTTGGGATACTAAGTGAACCAATGTCCAAATAATCAGAGTATGCCCCAAATGATGCTATTGGATAATAACCAATTTATGATACTACCACAGATGAGGAGGAATGATTAGAGTTCTTGTGTTTTTATTAAAGAATTATGTCATTTGAGTGTTGTATCAACGATGTACTAGTTATAATAATTATGGAGTATATAAGGATTGTACTGCAGTACTATTTCATTAAGGACTTGAGATTGTGTGGAACCAAGAAAAGTGACTCAATAGTAGGTTAAAGATTTGGAAAATATATGGTTGAGAGAAAGATAAACCATAATATGGTTCTGATACTGAGGTAGTGATTTTGGAAAAATATATGTTTGATTTGGATAAATTATATTGGATATTCTTGACTACCTTGAAACTGATTAATGATTTGTATATTCCATCATTGTTTGAGTTTACATCATTTTTGGATGGAAGAAGTATATCCAGTATTCTATAAGGAATAAGGGATTAGAAATGTAATCAATAAGGTTTTATGGTAATTTTGGGTGTTACTATGTTTTAAAATAGTACATGATGAATGTATTCACATGTTATTACATGAAAAAAAGGATCTTCATTGTGTTTAACTTCCTTATCAATTTTGGACTGTGAGTTTTGATAGAAGTATTTTGGATAAGTCGAGTTTGAGATTATTTTTGGATTTCCATAAAAAGGACAACCCCGAGGTCGGGCGGCAACCCGTCGCGTCCAGCAAGGGCGTGAGACATGACCCCACAACTGAAGGGCGATAAGGGTGTATCACCTACCACTGACCCATGTGATGTCCTGGATTGAATAATTTAGTTTTTTTTAAAGGGTCTTGTAGATGTATTATAAATTCATTTTTTTGGAACCCTATATGAATAGGATAAATAGAATTTTTTTTAGTGATATTATCTTTTATACTGAAAGATTAGTTTGTGGTAGAAATTAGTTAAAGGATGGAACTCTAATTATCAAGTATGTATTTTTTTCTTCTATTATTCTATTAATAAATTAATTCTTAAACTTTAGGTAAGGTATCTTAAATCTAAAAATGTTTTATCCTAATACTTTATGCTTTGTGGAACCAACGATATTTTAAATCATCATAAATTGATGGCTTTGAGGAACTCAATTCTAAAATTGTTTGTGACTGATGAACTCAGTAATTCCATATAAATATTTATGTTTTTCTCCAATTATGTGTCTCTAATTTCCACCAATTTTCTATTAATCGAGATCATAATTTGGTGGTTACTTTTTCATTCCCCTTTTCCTCTTATTAAGACTAAATTTTATTAACCCAATTTCCGATGTGGGTTTTCCCACAAAGTTATTTTCTATTTTCAACCTTTTATTTTCGATGAATAATTTCAAATTACAAGGATTCAATTTATTGAAGGAGGGAATAATGTAACACCCCAAGATTTCATAGTACGTTATTTCTTCAAAGTAATTTATTAACTTTCACTACACACAACACCAGGTTTGAGTGCACCACAAGATTACCAAACTAGTCGTTCAAAAGTAATTATGAATATTATTAACTGAATATTGAACTATATATATAATCCTTATAATTTTAGAATCCATATTATGAGTTTCTTAGACATTATGTAAGAACAAATTCATTTTTTTAGATAAAAGAGGTATTTATTTCAAAAAAATGCACTTTTACCGACTTTTAATGATGAACCCTTTTTAAATCCAATATTTGAAACTTTTATATATTAAATTTAAAAAAATAAACTTCTTCTTTAGAATCGGGACATAAGAATTTAGTTTCAATAAATTTTTTATTTTTTCTGATAACTTTCATATTTGGGTGAATAGTGAAAAATACTATATTTTAGCTGAAAACAAATTTTTTAATCAAAATAATTTATAGTGTTAAATTGTACATTTTAATGGTTTGGAAGTAAAAATAGATTATATTTTTACCATTTAATCCAATTCTGGTCATTGTAAGTAATTTTACTTTGAGATTGGACATAAACAAGTGTTAATCTTTTGATAGGTATTGTTTCTTAAAAATACGCCTTTTGGTTTTGACAACTGGAATTAATTTTAAATTAATAAATGAAACTTCTATGTTTTTAATTTGGTAAAATAGACTTCACTTTTGAATTTGGAATATCAAAATTATCTTAGGGTGAATTTTTGATATTTTTCTGAAAATTTTAATTTTTGATGAATAGTGAAAAACACTGAGTTATTGTTTAAAATGGATTTTTTATTTAAATAATTATTTATTTTATTTAAATTTATTTTAGGTCATAATAGATACATAATACCTATATATGTTCTATGTAATTCATTAGAGTCATTTTGTAATAATATGAGATATATAAAATTTTATTGAACTTTTCATCGTCTTTTACCCACCTCCTAGGAGAATTTGCAAATTCACATAAAATTAATTTTACCGCTTCTGTGAGTTGAATTTCGAAAATCTGAGAGAAACGGTTAATATCAAGGAATAAAATGTGGTTCAATAAGATAAAAATAATTTTTGGTGAATAGTAACTTTTTACTTTTATTTACCACGGTTAAAAGTAAATAGGGTAATTAAGGGTAAAAATGATATTATTATTACCCTAAAATATGTCCTAATTCTATTGTATAAGTATAATTCGACCAAAAAAAACCTTAGGAATAAAATATGAACCTACTTGGTCCACTTGGATTAGATTAGGACATTTATTATTATTTAATTCAAAGAAGAGTTAAAATGTTAAAATGAAAGTTTAATATATAAAACATTTTTAATATAGGGTTATACAGAAGATAAATTCGATTATAAATATTCATTAGAAATAACAAAATGATTTCCTATATAATTTTATTTTATTTATAATTTTTAGACATTAAATAATTCAATTTATTTATGACACAATGGTGATGCAGTAATTACCTAATTAATGGGATATTAAAATAATTAATATTATAAATATCCAAATAAATGTAATTTGAGACTTTTTATGAATTACACTAATTTTCTAGGTTAATATGACATTTTAGGGTTGGTTGTATGAATTTTTTTCGAAGTAATAATACTTTTATGATTTTAACAATAAACAAATACCAAATAGTGTCAAAATTGACAAAAAATAGTTTTTAAAACAAATATTATATTATTAATAGATATAATGGTGCTAAAAACCTAAGGCTCGGCCAAAATACTTAGATAATAATATATACGACATTAATGAACCAATTGGGGTTCCATTGGTAGTTTATGGTATGTTTATTAACCATATAGTGTAAGAATACAAGAAGACATGGTAAAAGCTAAATTATTTAACTTAGAGTTAAATCTAAATGATAAGGTTAAAATGGTAACCTAAACTTGTCTAAAACCTATTTTTTGAGAGGATTTCGACCCATCCCCACCATATACTCTAAATTAGTCACTTTGGGACCATTATAAACCGAATATGAATTTATTATAAAATAATATTTTAAATTTTTCCTAAGGTGCCCCTCACCCCTCTTATAAAAGGGCACTCCCCCTTCTCTCTAATTCACACCTTCAAAGCCTTTTCGATCGGCCAAAATCTACCCAAATACTCTCTCAACTATCCTACCTTCATCCTAGAGGCCCTCATTTGGTAATAAAGCCAACTTAAGGATCCCTTTTGATCAAATCAAAAGGAGGAACCCGAAGAAGAGCTAATAATTTCACCACCCTCTTTCAAGTTCTTTTCTTCTTCCACTTCTTCTTTCTTTGTTATTTACATTATAAAATAATAACTCTAGTATATTATATATACTGTGATGTTAATGTAAATATGTCACAACTTTATTCATTATTCTATCCATCTTATTAATGATAATGTCACCATGCGTGCGTACGTACGACTTACCGTCTCCATGTCGTGGTGTAATTTGTTATTCAATACTATGTTATTTGGACGGATATAATGATGAGTAATATGTATATAAATAATTCAAATAACATTCTAATGTCTCTATAAAATTAATATACCATCCAATTCCACACCTTTAAGGAAATGATATTATCGTTCGTGCGTACGTACGGATTACCGTCTCCACGACGCGATGAGATTCATTTCCACGTTCACCATTCATCGACAATTATAAACATATATATATTACTAATAAGTATGTAACATATGACATAGTAATTATTCTATATATATATATATATATTTATATATATATATGTACTTACATATATTTTATTCACTTAGTTCTGTAACGCCCCGACCCCAGCTACCCAGTGTCGGTGCTTTACTTCGTAACATTGGCATGATCACAAAAGATCAAGTCTCGAAAGACCGAATAGTTTAGTAGCCTTGGAAACACTAGATACATTCGTAAACGTTACATTCATCATAAAGTGAAAAACTACAATAACAAAGTCTCCATAGTCCACACTCATATCCTCTTCTGAAAATCCCTGCAGGTCATTCATAAAATACTTCTTCACATCCTGGAAAATATTAAAACATTGAAAGGGGTGAGCTCAGATGCTCGGTAAGGATAACAATATTGCGGAAGCTTTCATAAATAAACATTAACATTTAAGGCAATGTATAACTAAAACAAAAGCCTTTTTAAACTTGAACTTCAGCATAATATGGCAAAAATAAAATTAAATAATGCCATTTACTTACTCACATGGATATTCTACTAGTCGAATAATCACATGCAATATCAATAACCACTTTCATAATGAGGGAATGTATAATGCCAGACATTCTGAAACATTTTGTCAAGGCCTCAGCCAAGACGTCTAAAATGATTAAGGCCTCGGCCAAAACCATAAATCAAATTGGGAAAGGGCCTCGGCCAATTCCACGTCTAGTTGTCTCATGAGACCTACCGATGCATCGAGGAGCTATAGCGGGCTCCACCCGTCACTTATTAAGTCCAATACATTCCTCATATGAATAGGTTTAAACATATCATAAACCATAACATAATCGTATCACATAAAACATGCATAAAGGAAACATAACATTTCCACATTTCAATCACAAGATATCAATAAAACACATTGATAAAATAAAAACGCTTTCAAAACCATTTTCAATACCAAAATAAAATAAAGTTAAAACTTTGTATTTATTTTTCATTAAAAAATGATGGCTTGTAGAGGAAGCCGAAACTCAAATAATGGTCACGGCGGCGGAGAAGTCGTTGTCGCCGCATAAGTATGGAAAGAAAAACATTCCCTTTTGTCGTTTAGCAAAACGCTTCGTATAAAAAAATATTCCTTTTGAATAAACGTAAAAGTCAAAGGGGTTTATACACCGTATAAAAGAAAGTTGTGTATAAAACCAAATATGCCTCAATGAAAGGGGATTGAGACGAAGTCCTTAAAAATATCATTTTTTTAAAATAAAGTACATCTATAATGTGTATTCACTATAATTACACATAAATAATGTAAAAATACAAGATAGGACATAATAATATCATGACATAATTTGAAAGTAGGAGATTAACCCATAGAATAGAAATTGGGTTAAGAAGTTCCCTTACCTCGTGTCTGACTTGACTCAACCGTTCTTTAACCTCCTGAATAATAAACTAGAGTTAATATATACCTTATTAAGAACCATTTTCAATTTAATTATCCTTTTTATATCACTTATTACAATGATATGAACATTCTGTAATTATTTAAGTTAATAACGGTCGTTTTGTCGATCTTAGGTACTTGAGTCAAAAATAAACTTCTTATAATTACAAGTTGTTCATGTGGTGAAATATCCATTATATCCAGAATTATATTCATGATTTAGGTATCATATATATCATATATATACAGTATATACATTCATTTATAATATTACGTAACATTTAGAGGTAAGAAATGAAATGCACCGTTCATGGAGACGGTAAGCCGTACGTACGCATGAACGCTACTTTCATTTCTATTTCGTATTTAATGGAATGAAATCATAATGATATAAATGTATAATATAATTCCAGTATAATATATTGTATAATACCATTTACTCCATCCTTTATACATCCCACATATGGCATTAACGATTCAAATCACTTTGAGGGGGCGGTAGTCCGCACTTCCTAAAATGAAATTATCGCGTTTACCCATAATGGAAATCATAAAGTATGCCATAAATGAGAAATACAGAAGAATAAGTAAAACATAAACATATTATATATCATATATAAATATAGTTACATCTTAATGGCCACCTTTGAAGGTGTTATATGAGTGTTGAACAATCATCGTTTCGTGAGGCAGAAATTCACCATCCACAGAAACCGTATGTTCTTTAACCATTAGATGTAGGTGTGTGTAAGTGTAGCTCGAATACTTCTTATAACAACATCCTAGTATATTGAGGATACTGGTTTTGTTACAAAAGAAATGAATAAAAAGAGTTTATGGGGTTGGAGAAGAAAAATAAAACAAAATAACATAAGAGAAGACATTACCTTTAAATCGGGTAACTCTTTTGATTTGAGCCAAAGGCTTACTTGGGAAGTATTCTGCCCAAAGTGATGATTCTAGGAGTAAGGTAGGGAATTTGGGAGAGTATTTGGGCAGAGGTTGGCTGAGCCAAATGGCTTGAAAGTGTGAATGAGGTGGTAGAGGTGGGGGCCTTTTATAAGTGGAGAGGAGGGGCACTCTTGGAAAGTAAAGAAAAGTCACTTTATTATAAAATGAGTTTCGGATTTTAGAGGTCCCACACTTATATAATTCGAGTATAAGGTGATAAGGGTTCGAAATATCCTCATCCAATGGGATTTGGACAAGTGTAAGCCTTGGATTTTGCATTATCTTCTCATTTTATTTAAATCGTTAAATAATGAGGTCATCACTGCATCATCATGATGTCATAAATAATTTAATTTATTTAATGTCTAAAAATTATAAAAAAAATACTATGATTTAGGAAATCTTTTTATCTTTCCAATTAATATTTATAGTCAAATATATGACTTGTATAACCCCATGTAAAAATTGTTTTAGTAAAACATTTCATGTTTGTGTCATTTTTTACTTTAACATTAAATAAAAGGTATTTATGTCATTTTCCAACTAAAGTGGCTCCATGGGGTCCCCAAGTTGACCCATGGATTGTCTTGGTCTGCCATGGCACACAAAATGAGGGTAGGACATGTGTCAAGCTCATCTCATATTATTAAAACATTATTTTTACCTTAAACTACACTAATTACCTCTAATCGCGATTAAGAACTTAAAAGTTACTATTCACCAAAAAAATATTTTAATCTCATTGAACCACATTTTACTTCTTATTGACAACCATGTATGTCGGATTTTTGAAAATCAAATCACAGAAGTGGTAATATTTCATTTAAACGAAAAATCAGTTATTTAACTACCACTTAGTGGTTTCACTATTCATCAAAAATTGAAGTTTTTCAGAACAATGCCAAAATTTCACCCTAAGCTATAATTGATATTACGAATTGAAAAATGATATCTATTTTATGAAATTCCAAACATATAAGTTGCATTAATTAATTTTATAATTAATTCCCGCTGTCACAACAAATAGCGTGTTTTTAAGAAATAATTTATATCAAAAGATTGGCAATTGTTTATGTCCAATTTCAATGTTAAATTAATTCTAATGACAACCATTGGATAAAATGGTAAAAATATATTATAATTATACTTTAAAACCACTAAATAGTATAATTTATCACTATAAATTATTTTGATTAAAAAAGTTGTTTTTAAGTATTTTTCACTATTCATAAAAATTTGGAAGTTCTCAGAAAATTACAAAAAATTCAACATAGGCTAATTTAAATATTAGGAATACAAAAATTAATTCCATTTTGAAATATAAAATTTCTATAATTTTAAAAAGTGGGTATTACTATTCATAACGACTACTTTGATTAGTCGCGGTGTGTTAGAACTCGAACTTGCGTAAAATGCAAGCTATTGCATTATTGAAAGAGAGGCGTATCGTGAAAGATCGGGGTGTTACATTCTCCCCTCCTTCAATAAATTGCGTCCTCACAATTTGAAATTTTTCTTTGAAAATAAAAGGTTGAAAATAGAAAATACATTTGTGGAAAACCCACATCGGAAATAAGATTAATAAAATTTAGACTTAATAAGAGGGAAAGGGAAATGAAAGAGTCACCACCCAATTATGATCTCGATTAGGAGAACATTGGTGGCAATTAGAGACATATAATTGGAGGAAAAACGTAAATATTTGTAGGGAGTGATTGAGGTCATCAATCACAATCAACTGTCAAATTGAGGGCCTCAAAGCCTTCAATCTATGTTGATTTAAAATATCATCAGTTCAACAAGACATAAGGTATTAGGATAACACATTTTTTGTTTTAATATCCCTTTAATAAAGTTTAAGAATTAATTTATTCATTGAATAAGAGATAGGTATATATGTTTATGCTTGACAACTAGAGTTTCAACCTTCAACTCATCTTTCACTCAAAAAGATAATAGAACTCAAAAATATTATACTTATCCTAATTGTATAAGGTTCCAAATTTTAACACATACCATTTAGATTAGTAAAATTATTTTGTAATAACCAGGGACTTCCTGTAGGCTAGTGGTAGGAAATAAAGGTCTGTCGCACTTTGGTTGTGGGTTTGATTCCTGCAGCTTTGTCCGACGCGACGGGTTATGCCCCACCCTGCAGGTTGTCCTTTTCCTAAAAATATAGTATTATAATATTCCAAAAATAATCTTCAGAAATGTTTTAACCTTAAACAATACTATCCAAAGATCAACTTAATACATTCCAACCTTTATAGTTATCCAAAATACCTCCGTCCAGACTTTCTCTAAAGGGTCCTTAAATTCCAAAATCAATTGTAACATTAGATTCCCTAAACAAAGTAAAGTTTCTCTTTTTGTCACATACAAAAATATGATTACCTTCATCATATTAAAACCTTAATGAAAACAACATGTACTGTAGTACAATCCTTATATATATCACATTATTCTTATAACCATAATATAGTTCTTGAGTCCAAAAACACAAATACAATAATTATTCAACTTCATCTGTAGTAACAACATAAGCTTGTCCTTGATCCCTTGGCCTTTTTTGAGGTAAGTTTCCCTGACGCTTAAGACATTCATTTGCATAATGCCCCATTTCTCTATAATTATAGCATTCAACATTTATAGCCTCTTTCTTTCCCTTATAATCACGCGCCTGGTGACCTTTTTCCCCACATTTATAACAAACTCTCATTCCTTTTAGGCAAGTACCAGGGTGATTCTTCTCACAATTATCACATAATGGAAAATCCTTCTTTCCCTTTTTCCCTTTATCTGTCTCTTGTTTCACCGTTCTCTTCTTCTCTTTCTTTACTTTGTTGTCATAAGACTTAGAGAATTCCTTTTCTGTCTTGATAGCACATGAGACAATGTCTTCGTACGACGAGAAAGATTGTGAGACTAAGGCTCGACGGAGAAACGGTTTTAACCCATCAAAGAAATGATCGATCTTACTTCTTGGGATACGTATATAATCTGCATCATGCCTCGCTAACCTTGTAAAGTTGGCCTCATACTTTGCGACATTCTCATCCTCCTTTTGTCTCAGACTCAAAAATTGTCTTTCCATATCTGCTCGATGGTCACGAGGATAGTATTTTTCTAGGAAAAGCTCTTTGAACTCCCTCCATTCCATATTAGATACGTCATCATCTTCCTTTGTGTTTTGAATCAGCGACCACCACTGATCGGAATCTCCAGTGAGGCGGTAAACTTCCATGATAACCTTCTCCCTTTCGCTACTCCCCAAGGCGTGGAATATCTTCTCTAAGGTGTTTATCCATTGCTCAGCTACTAATGGATTTTTACCCCCATTAAATGTTGGAGGTTGTTGCCTCATGAAGCGGTCTAACATTGATCCTCCACGTTGCGGATCATGGTGCCCCATACGTGTAAGGTTATTATTCATAACCTGAGTGAGTTGTCCCAGTATGGTAATAAGTTGATCAGCACCAGTTGTATCTCCAGCTCCACAATAATTATCTTGAGCAGGAGGGCAATCCCTACACGGAGTGCGTGCATTGATACGGTTTCCATTCCTTCCACTAGGCGCCATTTCTAAACAATGGCATAAACTATATTAGTTTATGAATCAAAATACATAATTCCATACTTGTAAGATACTTAACATAAATTGAACTATTTATGGATATAATCCATAAAAATGTTTTCTTTGAGGAAGTATATACTCATAAACCTTCATAGTGGTTTGTAAAGAAAATGAGAATTATCCTAAGCATATCCCCCAGGAGTGTCGTAACCAAGAGTGCATCAAGGCCCGTTGTCGTGCACCAGTTCCCGTTCGAGTCTAGCTCAAAGCGGTGTTTTCGGGTTTTACCCCTAGGTACATCTGTGCCAGAGCCGCCTCTACATGCTCGTATCCAGACAGGGATTTATTGCTCGGAAAACTCACAACATCTCTACAATACCAAAATTCTAGGAAGTTCTTCTATACTAATCCTCAAAGTATATCTTCAGTCTACGTGCTCTAATCAGAGTTTTTCTAAATCTAGCTTCCAAGGTTTGTACTAAACTTCCTCTGATACCAACTGTAACGCCCCGAACCCAGCTACCCAGAGTCGGTGCATTACTTCGTAACATTGGCATGATCACAAAATATCAAGTCTCGAAAGACCGAATAGTTTAGTAGACTTGGAAACACTAGATACATTCGTAAACGTTACATTACATCATAAAGTGAAAAACTACAATAAAAAAGTCTCCATAGTCCACACTCATATCCTCTTCTGACAATCCCTGCAGTTCATTCATAAAATACTTCTTCACATCCTGGAAAATATTAAAACATTGAAAGGGGTGAGCTCAGATGCTCATTAAGGATAACAATATTGCGGAAGCTTTCATAAATAAATATTAACATTTAAGGCAATGTATAACTAAAACAAAAGCCTTTTTAAACTTGAACTTCAGCATAATATGGAAAAAATAAAATTAAATAATTCCATTTACTTACTCACATGGATATTCTACTAGTAAAATAATCACATGCAATATCAATAACCACTTTCATAATGAGGGAATGTATAATGCCAGACATTCTGAAACATTTTGTCAAGGCCTCGGCCAAGACATCTAAAATGATTAAGGCCTCGGCCAAAACCATAAATCAAATTGGGAAAGGGCCTCGGCCAATTCCACGTCTAGTTGTCTCATGAGACCTACCGATGCATCGAGGAGCTATAGCGGGCTCCACCCGTCACTTATTAAGTCCAATACATTCCTCATATGAATAGGTTTAAACATATCATAAACCATAACATAATCGTATCACATAAAACATGCATAAAGGAAACATAAAATTTCCACATTTCAATCACAAGATATCAATACAACACATTGATAAAATAAAAACGCTTTAAAAACCATTTTCAATACCAAAATAAAATAAAGTTAAAACTTTGTATTTATTTTTCATTAAAAAAATGATGGCTTGTAGAGGAAGCCGAAACTCAAATAATGGTCACGGCGGCGGAGAAGTCGTTGTCGCCGCATAAGTATGGAAAGAAAAACATTCCCTTTTGTCGTTTAGCAAAACGCTTCGTATAAAAAAATATTCCTTTTGAATAAACGTAAAAGTCAAAGGGGTTTATACACCGTATAAAAGAAAGTTGTGTATAAAACCAAATATGCCTCAATGAAAGGGGATTGAGACGAAGTACTTAAAAAGATCATTTTTTTTAAATAAAGTACATCTATAATGTGTATTCACTATAAGTACACATAAATAATGTAAAAATACAAGATAGGACATAATAATATCATGACATAATTTGAAAGTAGGAGATTAACCCAAAGAATAGAAATTGGGTTAAGAAGTTCCCTTACCTCGTGTCTGACTTGACTCAACCGTTCTTTAACCTCCTGAATAATAAACTAGAGTTAATATATACCTTATTAAGAACCATTTTCAATTTCATTATCCTTTTTATATCACTTATTACAATGATATGAACATTCTGTAATTATTTAAGTTAATAACGGTCGTTTTGTCGATCTTAGGTACTTGAGTCAAAAATAAACTTCTTATAATTACAAGTTGTTCATGTGGTGAAATATCCATTATATACAGAATTATATTCATGATGTAGTTATCATATATATCATATATATACAGTATATACATTCATTTATAATATTACGTAACATTTAAAGGTAAGAAATGAAATGCACCGTTCATGGAGACGGTAAGTCATACGTACGCATGAACGCTACTTTCATTTCTATTTCGTATTTAATAGAATGAAATCATAATGATATAAATTTATAATATAATTCCAGTATAATATAGTGTATAATACCATTTACTCCCTCCTTTATACATCCCACATATGGCATTAACGATTCAAATCACTTTGAGGGGGCGGTAGTCCGCACTTCCTAAAATAAAATTATCGCATTTACCCATAATGGAAATCATAAAGTATGCCATAAATGAGAAATACAGAAGCATAAGTAAAAAATAAACATATTATATATCATATATAAATATAGTGACATCTTAATTTCCACCTTTGAAGGTGTTATATTAGTGTTGAACAGTCATCGTTTCGTGAGGCAGAAATTCGTCATCCACAGAAACCGTATGTTCTTTAACCATTAGATGTAGGTGTGTGTAAGTGTAGCTCGAATCCTTATTATAACAACATCCTAGTATATTGATGATACTGGTGTTGTTACAAAATAAATGAATAAAAAGATTTTATGGGGTTGGTGAAGAAAAATAAAACAAAATAACATAAGAGAAGACATTACCTTTAAATCGGGTAACTCTTTTGATTTGAGACAAAGGCTTCCTTGGGAAGTATTCTGCCCAAAGTGATGCTTCTAGGAGTAAGGTAGGGAAGTTGGGAGAGTATTTGGGTAGAGGTTGGCCGAGCCAAATGGATTGAAAGTGTTAATGAGGTGGTATACATGGGGGCCTTTTATAAGTGGAGAGGAGGGGCACTCTTGGAAAGTAAAGAAAAGTCACTTTATTATAAAATGAGTTTCGGATTTTAGAGGTCCCAAACTTATATAATTCGAGGATAAGGTGATAAGGGTTCGAAATCTCCTCATCCAATAGGCTTTGGACAAGTGTAAGCCTTGGATTTTTCATTATATTCTCATTTTATTTAAATCGTTAAATAATGAGGTCATCACTGCATCATCATGATGTCATAAATAATTTAATTTATTTAATGTCTAAAAATTATAAAAAAAATACTATAATGTAGGAAATCTTTTTAGCTTTCCAATTACTATTTATAGTCAAATATATGACTTGTATAACCCCATGTAAAAATTGTTTTAGTAAAACATTTCATGTTTGTGTCATTTTTTACTTTAACATTAAATAAAAGGTATTTATGTCATTTTCCAACTAAAGTGGCTCCATGGGGTCCCCAAGTTGACCCATGGATTTTCTTGGTCGGACATGGCACATCCAATGAGGGTATGACATGTGTCAAGCTCATCTCATTTTATTAAAACATTATTTTTACCTTAAACTACACTAATTACCTCTAATCGCGATTAAGAACTTAAAAGTTACTATTCACCAAAAAAATATTTTAATCTCATTGAACCAAATTTTACTTCTTATTGACAACCATGTATGTTGGATTTTTGAAAATCAAATCACAGAAGTGGTAATATTTCATTTAAATAAAAAATCAGTTATTTAACTACCACTTAGTGGTTTCACTATTCATCAAAAATTGAAGTTTTTCAGAACAATGCCAAAATTTCACCCTAAGCTATAATTGATATTCCGAATTCAAAAATGATGTCTATTTTATGAAATTCCAAAAATATAAGTTTCATTAATTAATTTTATAATTAATTCCCGCTGTCACAACAAATAGCGTGTTTTTAAGAAATAATTTATATCAAAATATTGGCAATTGTTTATGTCCAATTTCAATGTTAAATTAATTCTAATGACCAACATTGTATAAAATGGTAAAAATACATTCTAATTATACTTTAAAACCACTAAATAGTATAATTTATCACTATAAATTATTTTGATTAAAAAATTTGTTTTTAAGTATTTTTCACTAATCATAAAAATTTGGATGTTCTAAGAAAATTACAAAAAATTCAACATAGGATAATTTAAATATTAGGATTACAAAAATGAATTCCATTTTGAAATATAAAATTTCTATAATTTTAAAAAGTGGGTATTAATATTCATAATGGCTACTTTGATTAGTCGCGGTGTGTTAGAACTCGAACTTGCGTAAAATGCAAGCTATTGCATTATTGAAAGAGAGGCGTATCGTGAAAGCTCGAGGTGTTACAGTTCCGTTCAACATGATATGAAAACGGAAACAACGTTTATGCGTACGTACGGACTACCGTCTCCATAAATGGTGTTTTTCATTTCATACATATGTATGTTATACATATTTATATTATAAATATATATGATATATAAATAATTTTTTATATTCTAGAAGTATTTAAATATTGTTCTAAGTGATACAATCAAGAGTAACGAGTTAAAACACGTACGATAAAGAAAGCGATTATTACCCAAAATGTTAATTTAACATGGAAATTATTATTAAATAGGTAGTATAAAGTCATAAATGAATCATGTATGATATCATAAATATTAATATGGTTCTGTTATAATTTAATAACATACTATGATCTTTATACAGGAGGTTAAACGTACCCTCGACCAAAGTAAAGTGCAAGGTAAGGGTTAATTCCTCAATCTCATTATTTTCCGAGATTGTTTATGTGTAAGTATTTACTGGGACATTTTTATCATCCATGACCATTTTTCATAAAAATTATTTCAAAATGAATATTTTAAGGATTTTTGAAAGGTATTCTTTGTCAGGATCATAATTTTAAATGTTTTAAATATTTATCTTTCTAAATCTTTTTAATTAATGTTCATGTTTTCAAAATGATTTTAAGGATTTATTTATATGGACATGAATGTTTTGAAATGATAATTCTTTTAAAAAGTTTAAAACTAGTATGGGACACTTTGATTCAAAAATATCTTTTAAATTACTTCCTTTATAAATGTGTGACTTTTCAATGATTTCAAAAAAGGATATATTTCCCTCAAATGGTTTTGATTTCATCTATGTCAACATCCTTTGATGGATTTTATGCTTATTTTAAGTTGATTTATTATGATACAAAACCTCCATATTGTATTGATAGTTTTGTGATATTTTTTACTGTGGATGTGTTATTTTTATACCATTCATGGTTTATGGAGAAATTATTGATATTTCGTATGCTATTTTTAATAAGAATGTTTATGTTATATTTAAACCTCTTCATATGAGGAAAGCATTGGACTTAGTAAGTGACGGGTGGAGCTCGCTATAGCTCCTCGATGCATCGGTAGGTCTTATGAGACAAACTAGTGTCTTGGAACAAGGCCTTGAAAAAATCTTATTTGTAGTCTTGGCACAAGGCCTTGACTATGTGGTTATGATAGTCTAGAATTATGCATTCCATCATTATGAAAGTGGTTATTGATATTTCATGTGATTATTCTACTAGTAGAATATCCATGTGAATAAGTAAATGGAATTATTTCATTTTATTTTTTCCATATTATGTTGAAGTTCAAGTTTAAAAGGCTTTTGTTTTAGTTATACACTACCTTAAATGTTTATGCTTATTTATGAATGTTTCCGCTATATTGTTATCCTTACTGAGCATCTGATCTCACCCCTTTATATGTTTTAATTTTCTCAGGATTACAATAAGTGTATTATGATTGGTAAGAAGGGTTAAGCTAGGGGATTAATGGCGTTCTAAAAGGGTCATTTATGTTGTGTTTTATTTTCTAAATTGTAATGTAACATCCATGTATGTAATATTTTTTCCAAGACTTCTAAACTGATCGGTCTTTCGGGGCTTGATTCCTTATAATCATGCCAATGTATTAAAATAATGCACCGACTTTGGGTAACTAGGGTCGGGGCGTTACATGGATCCTTTTCAATTTTCATAAATGATAGAATCATTGGGTCCTTTATATTTAGAGTATCTTCCACCTTGTTCACTTTCACAGGGTGGTAATGGATTGAGTAGTCATAGTCTTTGATCAGATCTAACCATATTCATAGGTGCATGTTCAACTCTTTCTATGTGAATATATACTCAAGGATTTTGTGATCTGTATATATTTCACACTTCACCCCAAAGAGATAATGTCGCCATATTTTTAAAGCGAATATTACTACTGCCAACTCCATATTGTGTGTTGGATAGTTTTTCTCATAAACTTTCAATTACCTTGAAGTATAGGCAATGACTTTGTCATTTTTCATCAACACACAATTTAGACCCTTCTTCAAAGCATCACTGAATACCACAAAATGTTCTCCACTTGTGGGTAGTGTGAGCATGGGTGCAGTGATAAGCCTTCTTTTTTACACCTTTAAGTTTTCTTCAAATTTATCACTCCAATAGAACATCAATATCTTTTGAGTTATCTTGGTAAGAGGGTTGTAAAATCGTGATAAATTTCTCACAAATCGGCGATAATATCTAGCTAAACCTAGGAAGCTACAGATATCCATTACTGATATTGAACTTGGCTATCCCTCAATTCTAACTGTCTTGGTGGGATCCATAGATACCCCATTTATTGTGATGATATGACCCAAGAATGAGACCTCATTCAACAATAACGCACAATTGTTGTACTTTTCATAGAGCTTCTCCTTTTGCAAGGTCTCTAGTACAGTGCTTAGATTCTCCTCATGATCCTCCTTGGTTTTGGTGTATATTAAAATATCATCTATAAGGACCACCAAATGTTTTTAAGGTAATATCTAACAACTCTATTAATAAATTCCATGAATATTTCTGGACCATTAGTGAGTCTGAAAGGCATTACTATGAATTCATAGTGCTCGTACCTTGTACGAAAACTAGTCTTGGGGATATCCTCCTTCTTTACCCTTACTTGGAAATATCCCGACCGCAGATCCATCTTGGAGAAGTATTGTGATCCACATAGCTGATTGAACAAGTCATCAATTCCTGTAAGGGGATACTTGTCCTTTATTGTGATTTTTTTGATCTTACAATAATCATTGAAAAGGCGCATTGAACCATCCTTCTTCATGATGAAGAGGACTGGTGCACCCCATGGTGAAGCACATGGGCGTATAAACTCTTTATCTGGATTCTTCGGTTGTTGTTTCCTTATATCCCCAAGCTCCACAACAATCATTCTATATGGAGTACTTTATATTAGAAATTCCCTAGTAAAAATATCAATTGAGAATTAAACATCTCTTCTTGGAGGAAGACCAGGAAATTTCTCGGGAAACACTTCAGTGAATTCCCCAACAATAAGCATGTTTTTATGGATGGTTGCTTCCTTAGACTCAATCATATGAGAAAGATACATGTTATCCAAGATAAGTAATATCCATGCTTGCGATGATGGTTCTAAATAATATTCATCCTCCTCCTTGCACTCGTACAGAATCAGGCATCGATTCTCCATATGGAGAGTGATTTCCCTCTCACAGATATTTATGTTGGCTCTATATAGATAAATTAAATCCATACCAAGAATTGCATCAAATTTCATGAGAGGGATTATGACGAGGTTCCCTGGGAAGTTCAAACCACAAATTGTTATAGGGGAGGAGTTATATTCATGAGAAGAAATGATTTCCCCATTTTCCATTTCCATTGACATCTATGCTTCCATGGTTTGTGGTGGCGTTGGGATTGTTCTACTAAACCTTATGGATATAAAAGAATATATAGAACCAGAATCAAAAAGTACATTCACTATTCTTGAATGAATAATTAGTGTACATATCACCACATCATTTCGGGGTCCAATTAGGTAATAGTGATGGAAAACTCCTCCCTTGTGGTCTTGGAGATTGTTGGTTGCCTTAGAAAACCCTTGGATTAGGTCACTGGTTTGAAAAGTACCTTGGTTATTGGAAGTTGAAGCAATGAACAACACGTTGAGTGTTGAACAGAGTGTTCCTCTCCTCTGTCGCAGCCGCAGGTTCTTCTTGTCGGTAGTTAATGGTCAGATGCCCTTCTCTTCCACACCTGAAAAATTTCTTCATCCCCTTTAAGTAATTTACGAGGTGATTCTTTCTATACCATTTCCAAGTGGGGTGTTGTATTTTCATAGCACTATTGGATTTATCCATCGGACTTCCATAATTAAAGTCTACCTTACACTTCTTATCCCTATGATGCCCTTGAGATTCTATGATCTTCATTTCGACTTTGAGGGAACATCAGACAATTTCATCCTAGCTATAAAAGTCATAGACCTCTAGATATTTTTATAGGCTAGGTTTTAACCCACCAAAGAAGCAGTCAACCTTGTATTCAGGGATAACGACAAAGCAGAAGGTGTATCGTGAAAGCCTTATGAATTTTTCCTCATACCCTTCGATGGATCCATCATCTTTTTTGTTAAGGGAAAGTAATTCCCTTTCCATCTTAAGTTGGATGGTGTGAGGAAAATATTTATCAAAAAAAAAATTCAGAAATCCTTCTATTGCAAGGCCTTGATCTGTTCTTCAGGATTCGTATTTTTTATCAATGTATACCATTGATCAACTTCACCCTTTATACGATAAGAAACCAGAAGAACCTTCTCTTATTCGGAACATTAAAGGATGGAGAAGATATTTTCAATGGAGTTCATCCATTGTTTGGAAATTGAGGGATCAAATGATCCATTAAAAGTAGGATCCCTTTGTCTCATAATGCTCTTGATTGTGGCTTATTCTTTCTGGGGGGGTGAATGTTCCTCTTGACCCACGTTTCTATTCAAAACATGAGTTAGCTGAGTGTGTTTCATGACAAAGTTTTAAATTCCCACTCCCATCGGATTGGGAATCTCATTAGAATAGTTTTCGCATTGATGTTTGCATTGATTTTTAGGCTAATTCCTCCTATTACCAACCATTGGATGGAATAAAAGGAATGTTAGGGGTAAAACATAAAGGGTAATCCAAATACAAAAAGGGTTGACTTATAGATCAATTTTATTTCCTTAACTTGTGAATTTATAGGCTTTAATCTATGTTATCCATGATATACTTCCCAACATATATTCTTAGGGGATTTTTTTTATTCCTTTAACAATGGTTCATACTAAGCTCACAAATTTTCCAAAGCATATCCCCAGAGAGTATCATAACCAAGAGTGCAACAAGGCCCATTTTCATGCACCAGTTCTCATTCGAGTGTAGCTCAAAGTGGTGTTTTTGGGTTTTTCCCCTGGATACATCTGTGCTAGAGATGCCTCTACCTACTCGTATCCAGATAGGGATGTATTTTCATGATAAAACACTTACTCAATACTCACCAAAAATTTGGTATGTTTTTATTATACTTAGTTTTATCACTAAGGATTTTTATAGGGTTTTCTAATCCTAATCCCAAAAATAACTAAACATATCCTCTGATAACAACTATAACAACCCTTCTCTTTATTACACACTTAAACATGAGTTATTAGATAAACTTGCACTTAATACAACTCTGAGGATAAATATGTCTAGTGTCTTGAGAAATTAGGGACATTACATGACAACTTAAGACATAAAAATACAATATCTTTATTGAAAACTTCCTTTACATGATCACAATATTCCCTCATACTTAGCATTACATTGGATAACCTGAGGGAAAACCTATGAAAATAGTGAGATATAAAGCCCAGTAAGGGATTAAACAAGGAATAAAATGAAGAATAAATTAAATTTTAAAAAAATATGAATATCAATGGAGCATAGAGACACATGAACATAAAGATATGATATATTATGATTATCATAACATGGATACGTGACAACAACACAAAACATGATATTAGAATGAGCCATCCTAATTGCACATAGATAATGAGTAAAACCTAATTTCACTTGAATTATCATGAGTAAACCCTCATTTCACTTGATGTATCATGATACTAATATTTACCCAATGAATTGGAGCTCTATCAGGGCACACCCTTTATAAACATTTCATTTCATGCATAAGTGTGCCACATGGATCATACAATATAGATTCATTAAACATCATAATTTATTACACAGAAAAGAGATTTAGAATACATAAATGTAATTAATCAATCCAAATGTACATGTTCATAAAGTTGAATACCCTTGATAGGGAAATGGGTATGGTATTCACTTACACAATGATTTTAGATGAGAAATTTTGGTGTAACTTCGGCAGCATAATGACGCCAAATAGAAATTGTAAAATGGGATGATGAGAGATAAATGGGTCTCTCATCATTTATACATGAAATGGAATTTAATGGGGTCATGTAACATAATATACCGACACATAAAATAGAATTTAAATTCTTAATATAAAAGAATATCTTGAATGTAAAGGAGAAGAGAGAAATTCCTTACAGAATTTTGGTATGGTGACGGGTGTACATGGGAGGGATTAATGAGGGATAAAGAGCTCTATAACCATTCAAACATAATGAGGGAAGTGAAAAATCATACCCTGAAATTTTTAATCAAAAATAAAATGGTTTAACAACATAAAGAAATTTGGACAAAAATAAGAAAGGAAGAAATCCCTTACATGGAAGTGTGATCCCAAAGGATTGGGAGGGTCTTGGGAGAGTATTCTTGGGATATTGGGGCACCAAGGAAGGATACTAGAGAGAGGAGGGCAGGGTTTTTTTGTGCTCTAAATGGTTTGAGTGAAGAGTAATGAGATATTGAGTGGGTTTATATAGGAAAGGAGAGGGAATTCTTTATTATTTAGGTTTTGGACACTAAACATTAAACTAATCAAAACCATAACCATCCTGTGTTTTTTACAAAGGGGAGTGTAAAAAATTATTTTATAAGGCCAATGTATGAACTTATTAAAATATTATTCTTTCTTATATAGAGGTGAGTCACACTCTCAGGAAAATCATTTTAAAATGACAAAATGTTTTATAAGTCTTGGAGGGTCCACTAAGGCTTTGTAAAATAAATAAAATAAATATAAAATCACATTATTTTAAAATAAAAACATATATTTTAAGAAATTACCTTATATATTATTTTATTACATCACTATTGAGTCATTATGATGTCATACAACACATTATATATTCAAACGGTATTTAATTTTTACCAAAAAATTTGACTGTCTCAGAAAATTAGGAAAAATTCACCATTGGATAATTTCGACGTCCTAATTCCAAAAATAATATTCATTTTATCTAAATAATTTTCTAAATATTTTCATTTTCACTTCTAAAATAAAAACTGACATTTATTAGAAATTAATGGGTTTTGACAAAAACAGTTTTCAGACCTTAATAAAAATTACAATTGTATTCATAAAAATTATATGATACTTTATATTTAATAAAAATTAATTTAGTAATAATAATATTTTACTAAAATATTTTTTAATTCAAAAATAAATTAACTCATCAAAATAGATTTCTCAATTGAATTTGGATATCAACAAAAAATACTACATGTGCTGAAAAAATCACTTAAAAGTAAAAATAATTAAATGAATGTATATTCTTTGAACAAAAAATAAAGCACATAATCATATTGATAGAGTCTTATTACATAACCCGTTATAAAACCTCCATAAGACCTAAGGTTAAGGTATTCGATGGGGAAAAACTCTTGGGGTAGCTTGGATAACATTACTCGAGTGATAATCTCTATTAACTTCCACTTATCCCATAGGATGTTCCGTTCAAGCTTAAGGTATTTAAGCTCATCTTGGGATTGGTCAAGAGATAATCCTAGTGACATTAACTCATTTCCGAGTTCTGAAAAATGGGATTTGTATGGAGAAATTATACTTGATGAGGCCATCACTTTGTTTTTCTGAGTAAATTGGATTTGTTAAAGCCCTATATTTATACTAATCATGTGGTCACTATTCAACGGCTATATTATCAATGGTAACAATTCTTAACGTTATTTTAAAAATCCAAAAAAACAAAACCAAGGGATTTTATATGTTATATATAACTATTTTTCACAATAAGGCATTTAATTTGATCTAGAGGAATTTTCATTAATAAAAGTTTGAGTCATTACAATTGGGGGTTCCATCCTCTAATAGAACATAGTCCTGGGTAGTGGATCGATTCTTGGGTACATATTGGTCACATAGATTCCAAGAACCATACTAGGCAAACATGAAACAACATGAGGATTGTTCAAGGCATATTAGGGCGATACATCCTCCAGGACACTAAGTTTATAGTCGAATTGGACTGAGATGAATCACTCTATGAAATGGGAACACAATGACACATCCTGGAATCAGGTCAGATGAAGAAGGTTCATAATCCTATGATGAGGGCATGATGATGAAACCCTTATAGATAAAGGACCAGGGGGAATCACTCAAACCTGCTAGTCTAGGCATCACCAAAGGAATTTACCCACAATGTCACCACTTGTCACACCTCGAAGGACCAAACTTTGGACATAATCACATTCTACTTGAAAAAATACTTAGGATAGATTACTAAAATGCCACCATCTAAGTCCATAAGAAGGAGATACATGAGATAGAAAAGACCCTAATAGGGTCTCACATGGCTTATCCACCCCATTACATGAAATTTATGGCTATACCATCCCATGGTCGTGTCCCCTGGGGGTACTCAACAAGTATATAATAATATAAAAAACATGTAGCCCCTTCCACATGGCTTGTAGAATACCTCAAACACCTGGACATGTTCTTCCCTATACACAATCAACTAGCCATGCAATGCCACATGGTGTTTACCCTAGGTACATGATATGTATTTGATATCGAAACACTTGTCCAGGTATGTTATCCATGATCGTGTAGTGCACCCCTTTTTCGTGTGCTTAGAAATTTATGCCCAAACAACCATGTCCCTCAACACAGCCACTAAATTCATGTCATATGACTACACAACCTGGCTGACTAAACAGTGTGTAACCCCATTACATGACATGTAGTCCCAAAATATCAACTCACCTAAAAACAGAAAACCAAGCATGTGACCCTGCACTAAATGACATGTGATTAGAAATTAAAATTAGGAATTTCCTATGATCCACCCAAAACTCTTTATTTCCCACTCAAAACCACAGATCGACCCCTACAGTGTCCCTAGTATTGGTTAAAGGTACCTAAAACCATAATAAAACAAATAGAAAACGGATTTGGTATGTAAATATCATAAAAGCACCTACCTCGATGGATAAATTTAGAAGATTTGGGTTTAACAGAATGCTTAGAATGTTCTGATCCATGATCTAATAACAATTGGCATCAAAAATAGGATTCAGCAAAACCTCATCTTGGTTCGTTCGAAGATTATCTATCACCATGGGAGAAATCCTCCTCTACATTCTAATTCACATGGAACACTAAGGGGGAGGATGGTTATTCATTTAATTTTTATAAATGAATAATCCTCCAATAAATGTCTCGCCATAGGCCGCCTCTAACTAGGAACCTGACACCAAAAAACATTATGTCACACCTAAATAAAAAATCACTTTATGATCCAAAATGAGGTATCAAATTTATAATTAGAGTCTCCTCTCAGGTTTTATTTTACATTGATCAAATAACTACATGATTTTGATATAAAATACTTAATATTTTTCACAAGACTACACTAAGGCTCTCCAGGCTGCAGAACTCCTTGCCTACTTAGTCCCTAGCTTCAGAAATATTCCTAGAAATATTAAAATGTCTTACCTGAAAAAAATAAGAGTTTCAACCAACCCAGTTCATCAAGGGACACAATACACTATGATGTTCTTGGGAGTGAACCATGGAAACTATGATAGTTTGGCTATTGATCCTATTCTACTATGATATGCTTGGAAATGAGCTTTACATACTAAAGAAATTATATTCAATTCTTAATAAAATTCCAAAAATCTATTCATATTTTTATTTTACTCATTTATGATTATGAATTAATAAAATATATGTGATGACAGAAGATTATATTCTATGATATGGAGGGTATGTTTTTCAAATTTTATTATCATGTTATCACACCCTTATGCTCATGTTACATAGATATATCCCTTATTTATCCTTACTAAGAATCTTAGATCACATTTTTTATGTTTATTTTCCCTATATTAAGAAGAAATTTATTTTGTATGATATTTCTAAGAAGTGTTATATTTAAGAAGAATATTGAGCGGAATGATGCAGATAACTTATTAACAAGTTGTTTATGTATCCATCTTTCCAAAGGAACTAGTGGTATATGATTCTGGCATAGATCCTTATGCAATGTAAGGAATATTTATCTACTAATATTTAATATCTATTTATGAAAAGTGTGGGTCACTATAGTTGTAATCAGAAAAAAAATTTAGTTAAACATTGGAAAATTGGATGAGAAAACATTAGTGATATCCCTGGGGAAATGTATAAGGATACATCTGAGGATATTTATACATATAAGTCTAAGTATTTTTTAAGGAAAAGTAAATGAATAAGTTTAAGTATAGGAAAATATCCTATAATTTTGGTGAAGGATATAGATATTAGTTTTCATGAAATTAAATGTGTTTCTGAATACCATAAGTGGATGTGGCTCTAGAACAGTTATACCTAGGGGTAATAACTCCAAAATGGTGAATTGATATAGATTCATTCCTCACATATTTCATGAAAATTGGCCTTGTTATAGACTTGGTTTGACAACACTAGGGTTTTTCTTTGGAGATTCACAAGCTCATTATGAATCATTATGAGGGATTTGAACAATGACCATGAATTAACTATGTTAATCCTACTATTTCATATATTAAAAATAATATTTCATTTTCTAGAAATATTATAGGTGATTTTTTATTATTACATGTTTTCATACTAAGATTATTGTTTCTCACACTAGGATTTTTGGTATTACTCAATAACAGTAAACAAATGAAACTAGGTTAACATTGAATGTGAAAGGAAATGTGTGGAAGTGAAAAAAATGGGATGATTACTAGAGTGAAGGTTATTGGGAATTTTTCTAATCAGTTATCATGATATATGATTAAAATCCTAAACCTTAACCAAATCCCAAACTCACCAAAGAAGAGAAAGATATAGTTTTCCGAGATAATAGGTGGTGTAGACCATGGAGGAATGAAGATTTAGTTTCTTATATGTCTATAACCCGAGAAGAAACACTAAATGGAATGTATCAAAGTGATGAGAATATATTTTATATGGAGATAATAAGGGCAGTGAGTGTGTAATTTCCAAGAAAAAAATGAGAAGTTCTGTTAACATAATAGATAAGAACAATGGTTTTCCTAATTAATCATTAATGAATGAATGTTCTCAATGTGTAAAGTATGGGTATTATGAAAATCAATGTTCTAGGTGAAAATATAAAGAATGGGATTAACTAAGTTTTAAAATTAATTTTTTTTCCATTGATGATGAAGGGAATAAAAATGAAATGTGAAAGGAACCAGGTATTAAGGAATAAAATTATAAAACGTAATTAATACTTTAAGAATGAAGTGGAATGATTAAAGTGTTTATATATTGAAATTACAGAATTATGTTATGTGAATCATGATATATATATATATAAGGATTTTATATATAAGTTTTTGGTTAAGGATATAAATAATTTTTTAAATGTTACTGATGGAATAAATATTTTATTTAGTGGAAAGATGATATTTTATTGGAAACACATGAACAAGGAAAGACCACCCTTAATATGTTCCTGAAGTTGAGAAAAAGTGTTTATTTTGTATAAAGAGATGATTGATATGGATAAACTAAATTTTATAGTATTAATAACTTTATAAATGATTAATGTTTTGTTGAAAATTTGTTTTTGGTTATCATTGATGGATTTTAAATTATTTCTGGATTTATGGGATATATCCAATAGTCAGTGTTTTATTTAAATATTTTGGAAGCATGTATATTTTAATTAATGGTTTATGGTAATTCTAGATATTACCATGTTTATAGGTAATATATGACCAAGGTATTACTATATTTGGTATGTGACCATTAAGATATATATTACGATATTTGGGGGATTAATGGTTGGTGTATTTTAAAAACTTTAGTGGCCTTCTTTATATATATACTTTTTTTAACTTTGGATGAGTCTTAATGTTAACCATTTATGTAATGATTTATATTGAAATTTATATGAGGTTTTAGAGATTAATGTATTATTTCACCATATTAAGATTTAGGAATATGGGATAACCTATCTTATCCATTTTTGTTTTCAAAACAACTAGATATATATAGAGTGAATTATCACTATTTTTTGAATCTTAGGATCTGTTAGTGCTTCATGCACAAAATATCTATCTTCATTTCTTGGAGTAATAGATGATATGGAATTTGATCAATGAAAAAAAATGAGGGCATTTTAATTATGAAATAGAAAGAAATAATGCAATTATATTTTCTTATGTTCTCTATCTTGATCATAAAAAACACCCTCAACATTAATAAAAAGGATCTTGATACAAAAATGTTGCCATATTAGCTTCATTTTTGATAAATTGATGGTATTTTCCCACCAATTTGGTTAATGATACTATGGTCATTAAATTTTTCATGATAATTTATGTTATTTTGATCAATGATATATGGAGTTTAATTTTCTTATATGTCCAAGTCTTTAATCCCCCCTAATGTTTTATTATTTGGAAACCTTTTTACGTGTCATTGTAGACGAACGTCATATTTATCATTCCCTTTATTTTTAAGAGGATTTTTTCTAAAACCTTTAATGATGTGGGTTTTCCGCAAATTAATTTTCAAATTTCATAGACTTAATTACCTAGATCATGTTTAAAATTTTAGGATATAAATTTTTAGGTGGTGGGGGGGTATAATGTAACACCACAAGCTTTTATGAATTTTTTAAAAAATAAATTTATTTTCTTTAATAGATTGTGTTACACAAAATATTGAGTTTTATTGAAAAAAATTATGAAATATATATATAGTGCATAATCAATAAAATTTTATTGATGCATTATTATAAAATAATAAGAAAATGTTTAGTAAAACTCATTTTTGGATACGAAAATATGTTTAACTAAAAAAGGATTTTGATTAATTTTATGTATGGAAAATATATTCTGTTTCTACCAATTTTTGTCATTTTATTTTATAAAAATTATAACATTTTTAAGAAAATATATAAAAACTATATTATGGTGGAATATTTATAATTTTTGGGAAATACTAGTTTGATAGTGAGAATGTCATTTTTATAAATAGTTTCATTTCATTTCATTATATCAATTAATTTAATGTCCTATTGTATTTTTGGATTTATTCATAAAGAGATATATGATAAATTTGATTTATAATAATTTATTTAAGTTCATTTGTATCAGAACGTTTCTTGATTTTGGTATAAATGTATTTTTATAACTTAAAAATTATTTTTTGAAAAGACAATTTTTAAGTGCATCATGTTTTCCATTTTCCTCCAATGGCCCAAAGGCCTTCATTTTTTATTGATTTTGATAATCCACCTTTCAAGGGGTGAGTTGGAACCCTTAAAAGGCATGTACGCTTAAGTATTACATGGACCGTTGGCCTTAGAGTAATTAATTGCCCGTAGGCTTCAAACATTACATATAACCCAGACTAACTACTTGGAACTTCTCCTCCCCAGTATCTTCATCGTGAAATCATCTCTCTACCTTTGCATGGCTATTCGGCTAGGCATTCCCGTGCATGCACATGATTTTCCCGATGGCAGGTTTCATACCCTTTCATTATTGCAATCCGTTTAGCATAAATTCATATAATTATGGATTATAATTATAAGGGTAATATAAAATCATCTTTTCCTTGAAAACAATAAATTTTCCTGAAAACCGTTTTCATCAGTTTTTACACACTAATTTTACAATTAATTTTGGAAAACAATAGAATTTTTTTATAAATAATAATAATTTTTGAAATCATCATTCCAAAATTATCATAGGGTGAATGTTTAAAATTTTCAAAAAAGATTAATTTTTTGATAAATAGTGAAAATTACTGGTTTTTATTAAAAACTGCCTTTTTGTTTCAATAATTTATAACAATACATTTTGTTTTAAAATGTATATAAAATAAAAATGAGATAAATTATATTATAATTAATCGAATTCATTTAATTTAAAAAAAATTAATATTGAACTGTGACATAAAAACATTTTAAACATTTGAAACTTTTCTCTTTAAAAAAACCACATTTTCATCACTTCAGCAAGTTTAATTTTAAATTAAAATTTTAAAAATATATTAATGGAATTTAAAAAAATGTATTACATATTTTTAATCATAATAATTAATATTATATAATAATTTCAACTTAATTTTTGGTCAAAATGAATATTATATATAGTAAAAATTAAATACCGTAGTTAATATTAAAATGAGTTCACTGGGGGTTAAAATAAAATGATAAGAGTTAAAATGACCTAAAAAATTGTCCAGTTATTACTTTTTGGATATATTTGAACTTCATCACATCATTTTAGATAATGTGTCATTTTAGATCCTTGTGTCCTGATTAAAATGTAGGTACACCATTTTATTTTCGAACATTCCAAGTGTGTCCTCCCCAAATTTATAGAATGCCACCCCATATCCTCTCCTATAGAATCATAAAAAAACATTGGTTTAGAAAATAACTATACAAATCCATTCCCTACATAAATTCCCAAATTATAGCAGCTGTATTTTCATTATTAAACCCTCCCATGAAATCTTTAGATGTAAACAGAAATAGGTTCTTTGAAGAAGAGGAACAGTTCTTAATGATGTGTTTTCATTTTATTTATTCATCTAACTCCTTAAAATATTAATCAACTATGATGATATAATAACATATATATCTATCATATATTGAGATGTTATTATGTTAATGAATGAAATATTTTTTTTAAGTGTATGACATGAACATCATTTTCCTCCTATATGAACACTCAATGTTCTAAAGCATCCTTTATAATATTCAATCATTATTTTCAAAGAAAAATTATTTTCACAATGTTTTGGGAAATTTTAGTTTTAAAATGTGATTTTCAAACTAAAAATTTCATTATCCACAATAAATGTTCCATTTAATGTTTCAAAATAATTTTCCATCTAATATAACATCCTTTGACATTACTTAAGCTTTACTAAGGATATGATCCAATGATACCATTATTAATCTTTATCTAGATGGTTTTTATTTATGATAAAAATAGGTTTATGAAACCCCTACCTTTTCTCTGAGTTGTTCTATGATAAAATATTTATGAATCAAATTTCTTTACCACATGTTATACTATGATGAAATGATGAAATATTTATGTTACACATTTATTTTCATGGTTTATGATATGATGAATGTTTTATGATATTTTGGCACATATATGTACAATTTTTCTTATGTTTTGGGTGGGACCTATATCTCCCTCCAATGAATTAGGTAAATATTGACATCACATGTGATTAATATGTTTGGAATAGGGAGTGAACCTAGTTGAGTAGAGTAATATTTCCACTATGATAGTATTGGGAGTGAACCTTGAGAACTAAGATGTATCAGGGATTGAACCCATTCCAATATGATAGCCTTTGAAATAAACCTTGAATACTAATGAAATGATTTTATATTCTCATGTGTATGCCAAAAATATATTCCAATGTTACGATGTCATGGATTATGATCTTTGATTCCTTTATGATTCATGTCTTACAAACTACTGAATTTATTCCATGGATCATGTTTATCATCTAATATATGAAAGGTGTGATTTTATATTTTTTTATGATGTTATCATACCAATATTCTCATGTTTTGTTGAAATTTTAATTTTTTAACCATACTGAGAATCTGTGATCATGCTTTCTTATGCTTCATTACCCCAATTTACAATGAAAGGTATAGTGTATTATATGTTTATGAAGGGTGCTAGTTATGACGAACTTAGTAGGATATGATTTTGTTCACTTGTGAACTAGTTGTTTATGTATACAATTTTCCAAAGGAACCGTACTTATATGACTATGTAGTGGATTGTTATGTTATTTAATTAATATTTATCTATTATGATGTAATATATATTTTTGAAAAGTGTGGTTATCTAGAAAAATGAGAAGTTATTTATCAAAAAAATAAATATTCAAGGTTCCTTACATTCATGTAGTATGAGACAAGCATGGATAATGGTTTATATTTCAGTAAATAAAATGTTTTGTTATATTTTAAATGTGTGATGACTTTTAAATGAAACTTTAGTCAAGTTAAAAAAGACTTATGTGAAATTTTAGTTTTGTTTAGGTTATGGTTCTAAAAGGATTAAAATGACATTAAAAACATATTAATTGTTATATAGTAATATTTAGATCCAAAATTCATAGAACCATCCTATTTTTTTAATTTCAGCATTTATATTCTAGTATTTCATGATTTATATAGAGATAAAAGAGAGTGGAACACCTATTATATAATTCTTCATTTTCTGATCGAGTTAATTGTTTCTTGTGAATTTTTATGTATCATATCTCAATTTAATTTTTCATTAAATCTTATGAGAATATGTTATCAAATACTGAGTGATTTTAGAATATTTGTATATTTTCCTAGGTGGACTCTTGATTAGATTCTTTATGCTATAATAAATAATAAATAAGCTGAACATGGGCGGGTTAAGGTGATGTAATCAAGGTTCTATTTCTTCTTTTATTGATTTATAAAAATTTTATGAATTAATCATAATAATTCATGTTCTTATATAATATATAAAATATAAAAACATAAATCCTATTGAAATATTAAAAACAATATCAAACACTTTCATTATATATAAATTGCTTCAACCCAGATTTATGGTGTAGCAATAAATACATTCCTATCCAAGGAATTTGGAATTTATTGTCACTAGCACATGTACTTGGTGAATTTTTATATGGAATGGTGCTATTATATAAATATATTATATAGTGTATATATAATAATTGATATGAATGATTTATTATGAAAATGAAATATTCTGGGAATGATAATTGGATAATGTTTTAATCGTATGTTCTTAAACCCTCAATTTGTTTTATTAAAAAATTATTTTGAATCATTAATATCATAGAAAATGATAAATAATCCTAGAAAAATTCTATAGAAAGGAATTAGCTAATAATGATTTTATTTTCTAAAATTATAGTTCCACTAGAGGTTGTTCATATGGATAATGAACAATTTATACAGTTACCGAAGTATGAGGAACCAAAATATTCTTCCATTTAGAGGACAGTGTACACTATGGAGGTTGAGACAAATTATATTGATGATATGTTATATAAGCTTTAGTACTTTATGTTACTCATAATATAATGAGAGATTGATATTTTCAAGGAAATACGTTATTGTTTAATATTGGAATAATTATTCCATATAAGAAAATATGATTCTCAAATATAATCTTTTCAATATACATGGTGAAGTAATTATAAGGACTCATTGATACAATAACTGATTACTTGAGGATATCTATATTATCATATCATCTCTCAAATAATTTTTTGTTGTTACAATTAGTGGTTTGTATTGGGATCATTTAAAAATAGTATGGATGAAAAATGAAATGATTGAATTATTTTGTTATGTTTATACCATTAATTAGAGATATCTTTTATTTGTTCCTTATTCCCAGAAATATACACATAAAATAAGAATATTTATCTTATCATTATTGATGCAAAATAATTTCTACAATTAGGGGGTTGTATTATTGATTCCATTAATCATTTTATGGAAATATTCATCACACATTTTGATGTTGTGTTACGAGGAAAATCATTGGTTACATTTATATCAAGTTCATAATTATATAGATCACTGATATGGTGCTTGAAAAATATTTTTTATTATTTTATATAAATAAAATCATATACCATGTTTTTTATTTATAGGTATATATAATATTCTTCCTTATTTGATCATATAATTGATTAATACTTTCACCACACTTATTTTTTAGCGATGATGGTTGACTATTTAAAAACTGAAATTCTAAAGAATATATTACACTAAGACACAAATTTGGGGACTCATACGATAGAAGATACAATTGATGATGTTTTTTAGAAAGGATTGTGTATTGTAGAGAGAATATGGTTTTCTCAGAATTGGATACTAGGAAATGAGATACTCATGTTGTTTTTATGAGAAGATGGATTAGTTTGAATGAATATAAAAATTACGAAGAAGAATTATCAATTTTTTTATATATCTTGTTTTCTCATTGAATAAATCCCTAATATAATGGTATTTAACAGGGATTAGACAAAAGGTAAATAATTTCAATTTATTCTAGGGTCTCTTCCACAAATGGTTTTTACAAATGGGTCTTTAAAAAAAGTTAATTTTTGTTCTGTGAACCAAGTCAGGGCCATTAATGCATGATGTTGTGTTATGGATCCCAAATAATATGATTACTACATAAGAATTAATTTCAAGTAGGTGGAAGTGTGATGTGATATTTTATGGTTCTATATATTGGTTAAGTGACCACCTTGGGTGTATTTTTAGTAGATATAGTTACAATTTCTTGATATTAATACTTGATAAATATATAAATGTTAGAAATTTAAACCAAATTTAGTAAATTATTATTTACAATTTATATATATTTGGGAGGGATACTTATAGGTGGTCACTAGTATAGTTAGTGTTGGGTAAAAACTTGTAAATATAGAGGTTTTCCATTTTCTCTCATACCAAGTGTTCACATCATAGATATGATTTCCTTAACTTATATTATTAGAAAAAATATTATTTTCCCACGACATATCTTATCTATGAAATTGTTCAAACTATTGTTTTATTAAAACTAAAATTTCATCCATCCATAGTCAGTCATGAACTATTTTAAATAAAAATTTTAGATTTATAAATTATTAAGGTTCTTATTCCATCCATTTACTAATGTGGAAATGATATTAAAATTTTATCTAGGTGGTGTGTCTTATTGAAATATTGGATTTCTAATAGTAAAAAATTATATAAAAATTTAAGAAAACGAGGGAAAAGAAAAATGAAAAATAAATAAAAAGGAATATATAATGATTTAAGTGGTTCAGTAATAATACTTGTGTCCATAGAATAGTAGAATTATTTTTTATATATCATAGATCACAATCAAAGTGGATGAAAATAATGCATAATACCTAGATCAAAATGAGATCATAAATTTTTATGGTTCTATAATAACTCATGTTTCTAAATTACCTAAATATCCATAGTGGTTTAGTGTGTTACAATACCCTATATTGGTATGATGTACACAATTAGAGTAATATGCATTGGTTTTTTGAACTGTGAATGGGGTCAAACCAGTATTTAGTATGTTACAATCACTCTAGGCCCAACCCCAATAGTAAATGAGGGTCTCTTATTCAATAAAACGCAAATGTGTAGACTGATCTAGTAACTGAACGCTTTATTTTCTCTCAAAGTGTGCATGAAAATTCTTCCACGCATGCTTCATTCATTAGTAATTTATGATAAAAGTATAATACTATTTTATTTTTGCTTAATTTTCATTGTCTTGGAATGAACACCATTTTATTTATAATATGTACTTAAAAAGACAATCAAATTTCACTAAATATTACCTTATATTTTTTCTGTATACTCTAGGATTATCTTTATAAAAACAGTATCATTCCCAAATTATACTTCAATAATATAATCTAACTCTATGGAGGATAGTACAACCACATTTTGAAATTTGTATAACCAATGTAAGGTAGTCCCTCCATAAGTAAATATATTACTAGTAACACTTCCCCTCTTATGAACATCGCATTTAGGGTCTACATCAATATCCCAATATAATAAGCTTCATTTACCAAAGAATATGGATATTTAATGACTTTATTTAAAATACCTTGTTTCCACATCATATATTATCAATGATGTATTCTAATATTTTTCATGTATCAACTCACATATGAGACTACATGGGAAGTATCTTATTAGGTGAACACAATGGATTGCATCAAGATTCCAACAACTGATGTATAAGGAACATTTTCTATATAATACACATCTTTTTATATCATTTGGGATTATTCCCTAAAAATTGTAAAATTATAATCCATGGGAATAGAAAATATACACACTTATAGTATTCTAAATATTCTTTAAACATTTTCTATACTAGTAATGTCATGACCCGTCCCCCAGAGACTGTACTGTGACTACCCCAATCGTGCCTTCTATAACAACCCAAAAATTCATTAATGAAAATTCCTCTTGGTATATTTATATTTATTCTTATGGTTATTTAAAACGTATGCACTTATTAGGTTATATGTTTTGGATTTTAAAATACCGTTACTAATTGTGACCGTTGCTAATATAGTCATTGAACATTGATCACATGATTAGTATAAATATTGGGCTTTAACAAATCCAATTTACTCTGAAAAAGGAATTTATGGCCTCATCCAGTATACTTTCCCCGTACGAATCCCATTTTTCAGAGATCGAAAAGGGGGTGGCATCATTGGGATTCACATTGGACCAAGCCCAAGATGAGCTTGAATACGTTAAGCTTGAGAGGAACCTCCTACGGGAGAAGTGGAAGTTGATAGAGATTACCACTCGAGCGATGTTATCTGAGCCACCCCAAGAGTCTGTCAACATCGCACACCTTACCCTAAGGTCTTATGCAGGTGTTTTAAGGTGTTATGTAATAGGACCCTAGCATTATGATTATGTACATTATTTTTATATATATTAAATAATATAGTTTTATTTTATTATTTTTACTTTATAAATAGTTTTTAATGAACAAATAGTATTTTTTAGTTAATGTTCAACTAAAAAATATATTTTGATTAATTAATGGATTTTTTATTAAATTAATTTTTATTAAGTATAAATGATCGTATAATTTTTATGAATACAATTGTAATTTTTATTATGGTTTGAAATCTATTTTTTGGCAAAACCCATGAGTTTTAGATAAATGTTGGTTTTTATTTTAAAAGTGAAAATTCCCATATTTATAAAATTATTTGGATAAAATGAATATTAATTTTGGAATCAAGACTTATAAATTATCCAATGGTGAATTTTTCATAATTTTATGAGACAGTTGAATTTTTTGGTAAAAATTAAATACCGTTTAAACATATAATGTGTTTTATAATATTATAATGACCTAATAGTGATGTAATAAAATACTATAAACATTATTTTCGTCCAATAAATGTTTTAACATTAAAATAATGTGATTTTAGGTTTTTTTTTATTTATTTTACAAAGCATTAGTGGACCCTTCAAGACTTTTAAAACATTTTAGTTTTTTTATATAGATTTCCTTGAGAGTGTGACTCACCTTCACATAATAAACCCTATTATTTTAAGAATTTCGGCCATTTTCCTTATAAAATATTGTTTTCCACTCCCCTTTTTAAAAAACCATGGTCAAAAACCATGGGTTGGTTTGTGGTTTTGATTAGTTTAATGTGTGGTGTCCCAAACCTGAATAATAAATAATTTCATCTCCTTTCCTATATAAACCCACCCGAGTTCCCAATTCCTCTTAACTCAAAGCCTTTGGAGTTCTTCCAACATCTTCCCTCCTATCTATAGAATCCTCCCAAGATTCCTCAATCTCCCAATATGTCTCTCTCAATCCCCTACCAAGCCTTTTGGATCACAATTCCAAGTAAGGGATTCCTTCCTTTCTCTTTTTATCCATGTTTCATAATGTTGTTATACCATTTTATTTTCTATTATAAATGTTGGTGTATGATTTATAACCTCCCCTATAATGTCCTCTTTATGTTTAAATGATTAAAGGATCCAATCTATCTCATCGATCCCTTCTATGTATACCCGTTACCATGCTGAAATTCCGTAAGGAATTTCTCTCTCCCCATTTACATTCAAGTAATTATTTTGTATCATTAATATAAATTCCATTACAATTATTGGGACATGTTTCTATATGACCCATTACTTTCCATTTCATTTAAATATTATTAGACACCCCTTTCTCTCTCATCAACCATTTTTATGAGTTCTTATGTCACGTTGTTACGCTGCTGAAATTGCACCGCGATTTTCCAAGCCAAAGTCATTGTGTAGTAAATATCATGCCCATTTCTCTATCAAGGGTATTAAACTTTATGAAAATATCCATATTTATTATATGGTTTAATTTATGAATTCTAGATACCTTTATCATGGAATAAATGATTATGTTTAATGAATCCATGTTATATGATCCATGTGTCACACTTTTTCCTGAAATGAAATGATTAAGAATGGTGTGCCCTGATAGCACTCCAATTCATTGGGTAAGGATTAGTATCATGATACCTCAAGTGAAATGAGGATTTACTCTTTATAATTCAATTTCAATGGGGTTTTACTCATTCCCCGTGTGTAATGATCCTTGGACAATGCTAATATCATGTTAAATGTTGATGCCACATTTCCATGTTATGATAATCATGATATATCATGTCTTTATGTTCATGTTTATCCTGTGATCCATTGATATGAATATTTTATAACATATACTATTTTATTCATGTTATTCCTTGTTTACTCCCTTACTAGGCTTTATATCTCACCCTTTTCTTATGCATTTCCTCAGGTTATCCCATGCAATGTTATGTATGAAGGAATGTTGTGGTCATGTAAATGATGTTTTCAATAAGATCGTGCATTTTATGTTTTAAGTTGTAATGTAATGTTCCTAAGACCCAAATACACTAAACCTATTGACTTATATGTTTTATCAAGTGAAGGTTTTATGTGATTAATTATGTTAAGTGTGTTATAAAAACCGGGTTTTCATATTTGGTATCAGAGGATATGTTTAGTTATTAGTGGGATTGGGATTAGAAAACCCTAGTGAAAGCCTTAGGGATAAGAGTATGTATAATAAAAACATCCCTAAATTTTGGTGAGTATTCAGTAAGTGGATTATCAAGAAAATACATCCCTGTCTGGATACGATCAAGTTGAGGCGTATCTGGAAAATATGTAACTAGGATTGAAAACTCTGACAAGGAGTTTTGGGCTTGACCCGGGGTATCCTAGTACATGACAATAGGCCTTGATTCACTCTTGGTTATGACACTCCCAGGGGATATTCTTTGGTAAATTAACAAGCCTAGTATAAACCATTGTTAATGGGAAAAAATTACCCCAAGAATAAATATTGGGAAGTAGATCATGGATAACATATATTGAAGTCTGTATATTCATAAGTTAATGAAATAAAAGTTATTTATAAGTTATCCTTTTTGTCATTGGTTTCCCCTTTATGTGTTTAATAGTCATCTTCCCTAAGTTTATTTTTGGATTAAGTAAATAAGTAGAACCAGAATCAAAAAGTGAAAGGTAGGGTTATCATCCATGGTTCTAATCATTCGTTTATATTCTAAAATTTTAGTAGACCATCCCGAAACCACCAAAAATCATGGAAGTGAATATGTCGGTGAGTATATAAAATGGGAAAATCATTGCAACCCATGAATTTAGATCCTCCCCAGTAATAATCGATGGATTGAACTTCCAAGTGAATCTCTTCATACTCCCAATGGTGGAATTTGATTCAATTAATACATGTATTGGATTTCCCTATATAGAGCCAACATATATTTCTGTGAGAGGGAAATCACTCTCCATGTGGAGAATCGACCCCATATTTTGTACAAGTACAAGGAGGAAGATGAATTTTCTTTAGCTCCATTATCTCAAGAGTGGATATTACTACCCTATGAGCACACATATCTGACTCAGATAACTAAGTCTAAGGATTCAACCATCCTTGAAGACATTCCTATTGTGTGGGAATTTTCTGAAGTGTTTCCTAAGGAATTGCTTGGTCTTTCTCCTAGAAGAGATGTTGAATTATCAATTGACCTTATACCTGGGGAATTTCCAATATCCAAGACTCTATATAGAATGGATGTTGTGGAGCTTGAGGAGTTGAAGAAACAACTACAGGAGAATCTGGATAAAGGGTTTATACGCCCAAGTCCTTCACCATGGGGTGCACTATTCCTCTTCGTTAAGAAGAAAGATGGGTCAATGCGCATTTTTATCGATTATCGTGAGCTTAAAAAAATCACAATAAAGAACAAGTATCCTCTCCCACAAATTGATGACTTGTTATATCAGCTCTGTGGATCACAATACTTCTCCAAGGTAGATTTGCGGTCGGGATATTATCAAGTAAGGGGGAAGAAGGAAGATATCCCCAAGACTGCTTTTAGTACAAGATACAGTCACTATGAATTCATAGTAATGCCTTTCTAACTCACTAATGCTCCATAAATATTCATGGACTTGATGAATAGATTCTTTAGAGATTACCTCGACAAATTTTTGGTAGTCTTTATAGATGATATTCTAATATACTCCAAAACCAAGGAGGATCATGAGGAGAATCTAAGAACTATACTAGAGTCTTTTTGGAAGGAGAAGCTCTATGAAAAGTACAACAAGTGTGAGTTCTGGATGAATCACATCTCATTCTTGGGTAATATCATCCACAAGAAATGGGATATATGTGGATCCTTCCAAGATAGCTACAATTGAGGGATGACTGAGGCCAACATCGATAACGAATATCCGAAGCTTCTTTGGGTTAGCTGGATATTATCGCCGATTTGTGGGAAATTTCTCACGATTGTCAAACCCTCTTACCAAGCTAACTTGGAAGGGAGTTAAATTTTTCTAGAGTGATGAATGAGATAAAGCTTCAAGGAGTTGAAAAGGAGGCTTATCACTGCACCTGTGCTCACATTACCCATGAGTGGATAAATTTTTGTGGTATTTAGTGATTCTTCAAAGAAGGGTTTGGGTTGTGTGTTGATACAGAATGATGAAGTGATAGCCTACACCTCAAGGAAGTTGAAAATCCATCAGAAAAACTATCCCATGCATGATCTAGAGTTGGCTGTTGTGATATTTGTGTTGAAAATCTGGAGGTATTATCTCCATGGGGAGAAGTGTGATATATATACTGATCATAAGAACCTCATGTATATATTCACACAAAAAGAAATTAATATGTGACAATTAAAATGGATAAAACTCGCCAAGGATTATGAATGCTCAATACACTACCATCCCGATAAGGCAAACAAGGTGGCAGATGCTTGAAGTAGAAAGGATCATGCATCTTTATCAATAATGAGAATTGAAAAGGGTCCAATCTTATTAGATTTGCAGAGGATGGACATGGGAATAATTAAGGGAGGAACATCATCAATCCTTTCTCAAATGATTACTCAACCATCCCTCTTGGAGATTATAAACGATGCTTAAAGAAAGGATTTGGAAATTCTGGAAAGGGTGTAAGCTATCAGAAATGGTAAATCCTCAGATTTAAAGGCTAAAAAGGATGGTATTGTGAGATTTGTTCCATGATTATGTGTACCATCTGATCCAGAGATAAATAAGGAGCTTCTGAATGATGCACATAGCTCAACCTTCTCTATTCACCTAGGGAGCACAGAGATGTATCGAGATCTCTGAGAAAACTTTTGGTGGGACCATATGAAAAGGGTGACTTTTGAATATATATCAATGTTCCTGGTATGTCAGCAAGTGATGGCTAAGAGGAAAAGGGATAAGGGGATGATCCAACCACTACCCATAACAACATGGAAGTGGGAGAACATTACCATGGACTTTATCAATATACTTCCAAAGAAATCTAGAGGAAACAATTCTATATGGGTCGTTGCGGTTCGTCTTACGAAGACAACTCAGATTATCGCAATTCAAGATGACTTCTCATTGGATCAACTTTCACATATTTACATCAAAGAAGTGGTAAGGATGCATGGATTACCACAATCTATTATATCTGATCATGATCTGAGATTCACCTCAATGTTCTGGAAAAGTCTGCAACTTTCTCTAAGCACTGAACTGAACTTCAGTATGGCCTATCATCCTCAATCTGATGTCCAATATAATCAAACTATTTATACACTGGAAGATATTTTAAGATCATGTTTTATGGACTTCAAAGAGGGTGGGACCAACATCTTCCATTGGTTGAATTCTTCTACCATAAAAGTTTCCACTCGAGCATCTGAATGGCATGATATGAATCCCTTTATGGGAAAAGGTGCAGAACACCAGCGTGTTGGGATGAAGTTAGTGAGTGTAAGCTGCTAGGACTTGAAATGGTCGAAGAAATAGTGTAAAAGGTGAAAACCATTCGGCATCATATCAAGGCATCCCAAAGTCAATAGAAGAGTTATGCAGATAACCATCGACAAAACCTTGAGTTCAAAGTTGGAGATATGGTGTTTCTACGCATATCTCCATGAAATAAGGTCATGAGGTTTCGAAATAAGGGGAAGTTAAGTCCTATGTACATCAACCCCTTCTAGATTCTTGACCGTGTCCGGGCTATGGACTATGGACTAGCACATCCACCTACCATGTCCAAAGTACATGATGTCTTTTATGTATCCCTCTTTAGTAAGTATATACTGGACCCTTCACATGTACTCTCTTTAGAGGTAGTACAACAAGAGGATGATCTTTCTTACAAGGAGCAATGAGTGAAGATCTTATATCATAGAGAAAAAGTTCTATGGAATAATAAAATTCCTCTCATCAAGGTGTTGTGAAAAAACCACAAGTTTTAATAAGCGATGTGGGAATCATAATAAGTGATGAAGCAAAGTTATCCAAATCTGTTTTAGTGTGGGAAAAGGAAATTTCGAGGGTGAAATTTCTAAAGTGGGGAATATTTTAACGACCCAAAAATTCATTAATGAAAATTCCTCTTGGTCTATTTAAATGTATTCTTATGGTTATGTAAAATGTATGCACTTATTTTGTTATATGTTTGGGATTTTAAAATACCGTTTAGAATTGGTGAAGTTTCCTAATGTGATGATAGACCAGCTTCATGTTTTTGAAACGTGCTTAAAAGTGAAACAATATAAATATTCTTTTACACCTATCAATTAGAAAATTACTAAGAAAAAATTACAGTTGGTACGTCTCAATTAATTTGACCATACTCAAATTTATGTCCTTGCTGGTAAAAACATACATTAGTTATTATTAATGATTATAGAGGATTTAAGTGGGTTTATTTTCTTTCAAAAAATAACGATACTTTATCAGAATTTATTGATTTTCTAAATGTTGTTTAAAATTAAAAGGTTTGTATGATTTTATATATTCATAGTGACAAATGAGGTGATTTTAATAATTTTGAATTTTATTTTTTTGAAAATAATGCATATTTTTATAATTTTCCTACTTCTAGAACACAAAAACAAAATGGTGTTGTCTAATAGAAAGTAGAAATATTATTGAAGTTTGAAAAATATTAATAAGTTAATATATATTTATATATATTTTTTTGGATGATGACATTTTGAATTTATGTTATATCTCAAATAGAAATATTGTTTCACCTTTTATAAAGAAAACTACGTATGAATTTTTTAAATTTAAAAATAATAAAATTGATTACTTTAGTGTTTTTGTTGGTAATGTTTTTATATTGAATTAATAGAATAATTCATATCAATTTGATTATAAAAGTGATGAAGGTATTTTTATTATTTATTCTATTAATACTCACTCTTAGAATTTATAATAAAATAAATATGGTTATTTAAGAATCATCTCATGTTATCTATAATCAATTTTTTATTTTATTATAAGATATATACATTCTAAAGAAATAACATCATGATTGGTAAGATAAAAATACAATATTTTCATTTAAAAATTATTTATCGAATGGTAAAGTAGATTTTAATTAATTTATCAAAATAACTTTAAAGGATTTTTTAATTATTTAATTTTTTGTTGAAGATTTTGTTTTTGGACATAAAAATAATTTTATTTGAAAAGTGATTTCAAATTTTATAGGAAATGAGTTTTACATGAGTATCATTAGAGAATTAAAATTCTTTTTGGGACTTTATATTTTTAGAATAATTGATGGAATATGTTTGAGTAAATAAAAATAGGCTAAATGTTTAGTCAAATGTCTCTGCATTGATTGTTGTAAAACTTTTAAAACCCCTATGAGTGTTAGTTGTAAATTATATTAAGTTGTTTCAAGAAAGTATATTGATTATAAATTATTTAGAGGAATTATTATATGTTTTTTGAATTTAAATACATCTCAACCTGATATATTGTTTATAGTTTGTTTACCGACAAGATTCTAATCGGATCTTATGGAATCTCACATAAATTCAATTAAATGTATTGTTATGTATATATTAAAAAACTATGTACTATGTACTATTTTATTCTAGGAAAAATTGTTTTCATTTTGTTAGTAACTTTTAATCAAATTTTGGGAGATGTTTAATTAATAGAAAAATAAAATTCAGTATGTGTTACTTTCTCTTTAAAAATTTAGTTTTTTGGATTTCAATTAAACAAATATATGTTTCTTTTTAAAACATTTAAGGTGAGTATATCTCTTCCACAACACGTTTTCTCTAAATATTTATGGATTAAAAAAAATTGACTATGGTTTTATATTAAAAATTACTCCTATTTTTTGTGATAATTCTTATTTAATTTCTATTTCAAAGAACACTTTATTAAATTCTAGAAAAATGCATATATACATGAAATTACATTTTCTTCATGATTATGTTAATAATGGAGACATTATTCTTAAATATATTCTAATAGAAAATTAACTAGAAGATATTTTGACTAAACAATTAGTTTATGGAAAAATTTAAAAAAAATAAAATTTGATCTTGGTATTTTAGAAAATTAATTTGATAATTTTATATTTTTTTTAAATTATCTTTATAATTATTTATTAAGTTATATTTTTTCTAATTTAAAACTGATGTGTTCACTTTTTTTAACTTCTTTTTTCTCAAAAATTCCTTTTTGAAACATTTTAAAAAAGATGAGAAATTTATAAAATCATGTTTCAGTTTTGTAATTTTAAAAAAAGGGTGAGGGTTTTTGTGGAATGTTTTTTGTTATTTTTTTAATATTTTATTTTTTGAGCATTATAATCCCACAAATGATATTTTATGTTAATCATTTTTTCTGGAAGTCAATTTTTTACTGGATCAATGTAATTTTATAATATTTTGATCTATATTCATTATAATTTCATAATACATATTTAATATTAAATATAGAAAAATTATTTACATTTTATTCAGTAAGCACTAAGTTTTATTCCTCCTCTAAAATGTTCTCATTTTTATCCCAAACATGCTACATATTTTTTCTTATAATTTTTTTATATTTAAAATATTATTTAGTTATTATATAATAAAATGCGTTATATATACAATATATTGACATGTAAAATTTATTTAGAGATAAAATTTATTTTTTTACATTTAATAAAATAGAGTAAAAGTTTGGAATCATTATTTAAGTGCTCTAAAAATTCCCAATTTTTTTCAATAATTATAGAAATATAAAATTTTCAGAAATAAATATATTAAAAAAAAAATTGGTAAACATGGTGATAAACTTTGGAATCAAAATCCAATTGATATATTATAAAACTATAAATTTTATCAACGTTTAATTCAAATCGAGGAAAGGATTAAAATTCCGTTTAAATACTCTTATAAATTTATGAAGTTGTATAGTGTCTCAGTGATTTTTTATATAGTTTTGAGACAATGTTTTCAATTGTTTTTATCATATAATTCTCTAAATAAGTCATATTAAATTGTTATTTTATTAGTTTAATATATTTTTATTTAATAAACATTTCAAAGAACAGGACTATTTGCTAACTAGGTGGGTAGGATGGGCTAAAAAATCACAGAATCTTTAGTTGTCATATTACTTCATGAAAAGAGTTTATTGATCTTATTATTGAGTGTAAGTAATATGAAACCCATTTTAATGTGATCACGATCCATCCAAAATACCATATGTTTAGTTTTGTAAGTAATTGTACGGTGTTTTTCCCATGTGACCACATATAGTATCTCTTTCTTAAGTAACCATAAATGTCTCCTCAAACCGACTGCTTGCGTTTTTCCCAATTAAAGAAATGAGCATACTTCACTCAAATAGTTTTGTGTATCACCTAATTTACATAACTTTGTGAAGCTATCACGGTGAAGTATGAAGCTATATAATATATCATCTCTTTCATATAGAAAATACCTCATGCAATATTTGGATTTTTATAACATGGCCCGAATGGCCCAAAGGCCTTCTTTTTTTTATTTTATTATGGATAATCCCCCTTTTATGGTTTGAATGGGAACCCGTACATGACTCATAGGCCCAAGGCACAATGCCCGACAAACCTGAAATACATGACCCGAAGACCCAAAGGCATACCATGCCCAATACATGACCCGTAGGCCCAGCCCACTTGAACTGCCCCTCCCTAACTTTATGCATCATTGATCACCTAGCTCCCACCTTGCATTACTGATCGGCTAGCATTGCCCCGTACAAAGCTGTATGGTGTCTGGTCCCGATGGCGGTTGTCATACCCTCTCATTCTTCCAATCCGGTTAGCTCTGCATCTGGTGGCTGCTACTCCTGTTGCTCTGATCCTCTTTTGGGTCCTGTTCTATGTGAACTGGGATACTCCATGGTCTACATGACCCGAAGGCCCTATGGCCCGAAGGCCTTTGATGGACCGAAGGCCCTGGAGACCCGTAGGCCCAAACCGGTGTCCCGAAGGCCCAAATAGGTTGAATAGTTCCGGCTACTACAGTACCGAATAGTAACTACTACAGTGATTGCTCCAGTACTACTACAGTAACCTGGAAATTCTCCTCCACCCAGTTTTGAACCCGGGTCTCTTGGATGCCAAGCAGGAGCCCTTACCACTCAGGTATGGGCTCGTTGGCAATAACATGGAATGTAATACAACTCATATGAATCTTTTAACGCGGATATTACAGTATGAAAAAAGAATACATATCCTCCAAATTTCATTTAAAAAATATCATCAAATCTTGGTTTCAACACATATAGGGTCTTATGAAATGATTTATCATTCAGATTCAAACTATAATAAGTGTGAACATGGCTATGCGACTCCAAATAAAGCTACCACATAAAACGATAAATAGATTTACAACATATTATTTTTATTCACCCCAATAGTTATACCAAATGAACATTAAAAATTCAAAATAACTATTAATTAAGGTAACTATACATGCCACATGATTATATTTCAACCAACCATGAATTCATGATCAGTATAGTGACTATATGATATTTAAATTGACTCCAAAATATTTTTAGTGACCACAAAATATTTTAAGTGAACACGTGTTATTTCTAAGTAAATACCCATTATAATATTCTCACAGTTATAATACTTACCATAATACTATTTGGCCATCATGGTCAGTTCTCACAATATTTTTTTATAGAAATCTACAAAATTTCAGAATGTTGTGTATTTATTAATTTTTGAAAACATGATTAACTGCATGGTTAAATTAATTGTTCAAGTATTTAATTAAATTCTAAAATTTATATATATTATATGAATTATATGTGAAGTGGTTTTAATTATATTAATCAATTTTAAAATATTTTTTATTTTAATAATTATTGATGCATGTTCATTCCAAAAATATTTCCAATATTTATATTTTTATATTTTGAGTTAATTTATTTGTCTTATTATTTTCATGTTAATATTTTAATAACATAAGAAATATTCAAACATATTTTATATTATTTAATAGAATATAATTAAATTTTGAATATTTATTTGCTACACTAAATTGGAAATTTTTTTCTATTTGAATTTAAAATTTTAAATTATCATATGATAATTATGGAATTTATTTAACCTATTATTCTGGAGATACTTTTAATTATTTAATGGGTAATTCAAGTTAGATTGAATTACGCTTTATTTTTTCAATTCAAATTATTTTTTTATGATTACTCTTGAATGTGATTTTATCTCTCGTAGGTAATTATATAATTTGAATTTGAATTTTTTTTAACCGGTTGGGGATTTTCATACTAGTTTTTATAGATCTTGTTTAAAGTATTAAGTATGAATTCAAAGTACGTATGAGTTTTGAGAAAAATAATCTTTTGAGATTCAAATAATTACACTGAACTTTGAAGTGTTGTACAAACCAAGTCCTATGTAATAAATTATTTCTACTACGGGAAGATCTCCCAGGGGTTAAAAAATAAATTTTATGACTTCTTCTTCTACCTTGATGAGACAATCAAGCTAATACAACTCATGAACCAATACTTGTGTTTTATTATTTTTATATATATTTATTTCTTGTTTCTAAAGTATATAATTGTACTTCCCATCTACCACACTCAATATCACTTTTTTATGATTTTACATTAAAAATAATTATTCATTATTTCATTACTCAGGTTTTGATTCCTAGATTCTAAAGTTAGGAACATTTAGGTTTTGAATCCCATAGTCTAATGTTAATTTTGTAATTTGGATCCAAATATCAAAACAAAATCTTGCGTGTCAGTGTGGTTATCCCACCACATTGTAGAAAATGATTATATAACCTTGTTATGATTATCCTTTAAAATTAGATTAATAAAAAACTTATCTATTTCAAATTCAATAGGTATTATATTTTAATAGTTCAACTTTGGACCAAACTACTATAAAAAATCTTTTCTTTTATTATTTTTCATTGTATGCTGCTAATTTAATATAAAACTCTAGTCTCCATCATTGAAAGTGAAAATTATATTTTAATAATTCTACAATACAATGTGAAATTTAATATTCCAAGGCTTAAAAATTATAATATGATAGGGTTGATATTTATTTATGAATGATTAGATATGTTGTAATTAAATATATCTTGTTTTATTTAATAATATATTATAATTAAAAATTTATTGAATATAAATTTTATAGAAATTATTATAATATCATTTTTAAGAGAAAAGGAATATTTTCGGAAAAAAAAATTTCAGATAACTATTTTTATTTAAGTCGGAGTAATGTTTATTGATTTTAATTAATTAAAATACTCTTTAATAATGAATGTATATAATGTAATTTCAAGATTATATCTCTAAATATATGAATCTTAATCCATATAATGATTATTACTAGTCATTCAGTTAATATAATATCAAATTATGCTTGGAAAATGAATTTCTTGAAAAACTATTTTTAACATGAATTATTTTTAAAATAAATTCATCTAATTTTTTTTATTTGAGTGTGATAAAATGGATTTAATATTTTAAATAATAATAAATAATAATAAATAATATATTGAACTTATTTTTTGTTCATAATGAACAGTACAAACAAAAAAAAATTAATTACCACAGTTAAGCTTAAAACATGGTTTTGTGTGTTACATGCCCTTGCGTTAAAATTAATTACCCACACACAGAGATTTTTTATAATATAAATTTAATTTAATATTTATAATAATTGGGTCCAAATTATATAATAATTTTCAATTTAGTTTTTTAAAGGATAAATTACCTAGTGTAAAAATATTAGTTAATGTGGTGAAAACACAAAAGGTAAAAGTGTTTAGCCTTGGAAGTAATGAAAATGAAACATATAAAACAAGTTTATTTTTAATGTTTGAGGTATTTAGTGACCTTATATTAACTCCACCCTATTTTTTATCAAATTTTTAGGCACTTTGTTTTTTTTTAATTTCAATTATTTAATAGTTTTGGGTTTTTACAAAAATTCTACTCCTCCTCAATTATAAAATGGAAACCCCTCCCTTCACTTATTCACACATATAAAGAAATTTATCTAATTTTTTGGTAAAATATATCCCCAAAATCATTATCCAAATTCTTCAGATTCTAATATTTCTAAAAGTCCAATCCTAGGGTCCTAAATAAGATATCCAAATGAGGTTTCTCTAAGCGAAGGCTATCATCTTCACCATTCTCTTTATTTTTTACTTCGTCTTTTATCAACTTTAATTCTGTTTTAAAAATTAAAATATAATAAAAGATAATATCCCATGTTATTAGATGTTTATATTTTTATTTAATAACATTTATACACCTCATTCTCTATCAAATAGGAAATAAAGTAATTGCTCGTGTGTACGACAGACTACCGCCCCATGAACCGATGTGATTTGTTTTCCATCACCAACTCACATGGATATGAATAATGATGTAAATAATGAATATATATGATAAATATTTCATGATATTATTTCCTAAAAATTAATATATCATATAATACATTTCCATTTAACCCATTAAGGGAATGATATTAACGCTCATGTGAACATATGACCAACCGTCTCTATGAAGTGATGTGATTCATTTTCCATGAAAACATTTATTTAATTATTATAAAAATATGTATAATGAATAAATATGATATTTTCTACATTTATATAATTATGTAGATAATTTATCTATACCCTATGTGAACAAAATAAACCTTCTGTGACAAACCATGCATGAGAAAACAAAATAGTTAACACTCGAAAGATAGTAATAATAAGATATTATTAACAAACTGGTGGTAAGATAATATAAGAGGATCATATATGATATTAAAAACATCAATATGGATTTTAATAAATTAATAACATACATAAAACCATTATATAATATTTTAATGAACTTTCTTATAAAGGGAATCATGAGGTAAGAGATTTCCTCCCAATTTACACTATATTGAGACCTATTTTATATTATGCACATATTCACTTTTATATTGTATATATACTGAAGATTTTATGAAATTAAAGTAAATAAATATTTATTCATGATTATTAATATTAAAATTCTTTTCTATTATTTAAATGGGTTTTAATTTAAAATTTACCAAAGAGGTAAGAATCTATTCTACAATCTCACTTTCTTTTGGTATTTATTTTATTTTATTGAAGGAATATTTGAATTTATCCATTTTAAGATCCAAAAATATTAATTGAAAAAATATTTTTAAGGATTTTATATATTTTCTTTCATTATTTCCTCTGTTTTTTACTTGAATCATGAAAATAAAAATTTAAAAGAAAAACTGATTTTATTTATCTATTAATCCAACCAAATTTTTTTTCATGTGCATGTTTTTTAAAAATGTTTTATAAAAGTCATTTTATTTACTCAAATGATTCATTGGGTAAATTTTAAGTTTTCATTGAATTTTTAAAAGTTATTTAAAGAAATCATATGGCTTTTTTAAGGGGGCATTTTTGACATTCTTTACAAAAATTCAAATGTAATGTTCTTAACATATTTGGTGATAACAGAATTCCATGGCACCGTAACTGTTTTATAAAATTGATCTTCTTATAAATGCTTTCAATGTTCTTTAAAGTAATTTCATTTTATGAAATATTATTTTAATATATCACTTGAATTCCATTTATTCATCTAAAGGACATGATTTTATTATAAAACATATATTCCTAGTGAACTGATGGTATTATCTTGACATCTTATTAATTTTTTGGTTATTATCTTTTATTGAAACATTAAATTTCTTATGATCATTGATTGTTACATTTACCATGATAATCAACATTATTTTTCATGTATATTAATATTGCATAAAATTTATATCATTTGTATATAAGGTGTTTTACTTTGGATAACATTTTATTGAATTGGAAAATATTGAAATTCTATATTGTTTATTAAATACATATATTTCTTAGTTAGGAATATCATTTATCATTTTAATAAATAGTTATATATTTTAAGAATTCATTGGTCATGAAGTGATGGGTGGGACTCAGAATTATATATCCCCTCGATGCATTGAAATTTCTTTTGAGAAAAATCAGTTGGCCAAATTAAATTGGTTTTTACCCATAAATTTTTACTATCTTGTTGCAAGGTCATGAAAATATAAATATGTTGACGTCTAAGATCATGATAATAAATATTAGGAATTTAAATTGTGGATAATTATATTATTATAATCAATGTAATTTTTTATGTTATCCATGGATTATTTTCATGCTCAAGTTAATGATTAAGTTATTTACATTTTCATATTGATTATGCCTTATTTAATGATGATAGTTTCTACTGTACATAACCCTCACTAGTAATTTTAGATCAATATTATTTTTTTTACTTTCCCCATTATATAAATAATAATTTATTGAATGAGATCGAGGATGAAAAAAAATTCCACTATTATGATTTATATTTTCTTCCCAATTTAAAATGGGTATCTTGTATGCATCTGGTACTCTAAGACTACTAAACTGAATGATCCCTCGTGATTTTACCTCATGTATCTATGCTAATTTATTAAAGTAGACATTGAATATAGGTTACTGGATTTGGGGTTGTCACAGTTTGTATCAGATAAATTATAGTATAAACAATGAGAACTATATTTAAGATAACATATATTAGAGAATATATCCCTATTATAGACTTTGGGGATAAATGAAATTGTGGATTAATATTCTATCTCTTTGGTTAGGTAGATATTATGTTAGTTTCACTAGAAACACATCCATGTCTGGATACTAGAAGTGCACTTCATTTTTGAATAGTTGTGCCCTGGGGTAATAACTCTGAAAAGGGTGAATTGGGATTTGAATTGATCCTCAACTGGTGAATGACAATGATTCTTTTTATGCACATGGTTTGAAAATCCCAAGGGTTATGATTATGAAATTTTACATTTTCTTTAAAAATAAGTGTGAATGAATTGAAAATATTTTTATCATTTAATGAAATACCAAGGAAACAAAATTTCTGATTTCAAGATTGACAATGGATAAATTTTTTATTTATGTTAAGTGTTACACTAGATTTAGAATTATATGTTAGGATTTAAGGTTCATAATGTTATGAGATAATCCAATATATTCACTTATTTATGAATAAATCCTATAATTAAAAATATTATTAATACTCATTATCAATGTAGAAATTTCCCTACAGAGAAATCCCATACATATGATATTGGAACTAAGAAGATCTTGGATATATTAGGGAAGATTAAAATAGTTATAAAAAATAATATATCCTGAATGGAGTATCAAGTTGGTCTAAAATGTGATTATCCTTTGTTTTATACCTTCATATGACATAATCCCCCATTATTTTGTGGGAGTTCAAAATCTAGGGTTGTAGAGTAATTGGTTAAGTCACTTGAAAAGATTATTATGGACTTAGAATGTAATGAAAATGAAAATGTTTTACAATGAATATAGTATATCGAGGGTGATGCTGAACAATTTTAGTCATTGATCCAGAATACTAGGGTTGAATAAGAAATATAAAACATGAATGGGAAACTTTTAAAGACAAATTCTTTAACAAAAATTTCTATCCTCAGAATAGACTAAAATTTGGAAAAAGTTACTCATCATAAAGAATAAATAGGAATAAAGTGTTTAGGAGTATGAGGATACCTTTAAAATACTATCCATGTATACTATTAATTATATATCCAATATGAAATGCACAATTGACCATTTCATTGAATTAATTAATCCAAGTCTCTAAAGGGTGCTGGTTTTTTAAGCATTTTCATCATATGATGACATAGTTAGATGTTACATCTAAATTTATGAGTAATTTTATAGATCCAATATATTCAAGTGGAATCAATAAAATAAGAGGTCGGTTAAACACCCTAAAAAATGAAATTTATCAATGAAGAAGGAGAAAATGAATAAATTTCCATCATGTAAAAATTGTGGGAAGAAATATCAAAGAAAATATTTGAAGGGTATGTGAGTTAGTTATAAATGAAGAAATAAGGATCATGTGTATAATGAAAACAATAAGAGGAAATAGATAAATGATTCATAGTTCTTCAACTATAGATAAATTTGGAATTATATACACCAATTCCCAATAATCAGGGGAACATACCACAGAAGAGGTTGTGTGAAGATGGCAATGCTTATTAAATCACTATAGATAACTTGGAACTACCCAATGATGTGGTGTTTGATAATTTAATAAATTTATCAAATTTACACAATGATTAATTTTATTTTAAATCTTCTCATTTTTTATATATTTTTTGTTTTCACAAAGAATTGTATATTTCTCTAGCACCTTAAAAAGGTAGTTTTCAGTCAAAAATCATTGTAGAATTATCACTGTGATATGGAGGTGTCATTTGGTTCCTAATAAGACACATAAAAATTATCTATTTTGTATCTTTATTATCATAAATATTGTTAACTTTGTTATAATCCTTAGTATAGAATATATTTTAAAACATGAATGAAAATTTTATTTCAAAGAGAAAGAAATTATGATTCACGATGAAGATGTGGAATTTGTTATATTTAGAGAGTTGACATCATCATTTGGTTAATATCTAGATCCACCCCTAGTATATATTCTAAATTATATTCATGGTGAAGAGGAGAAAATAAAATCTATATGTGTAAAATTTATTATTCAAATTGATTATGTACTTATTTTTTAAGAATATATTGATGTATATCCTTAAGAATTACTTGGTAATCCATGAGTGATGGAGAATTTGAGTTTTCTATTGACATGATACCTAAAAAAAGTCCTATATCAAGGACACCCAATATAATATAAACTATGGAATAAGTGGATTTGAATAAAAAACTAGAGTTGTTTGATTAGTAATTTATTCACACTTTTCCCCATAGCGAGCCCCTATTCTCTTCATTAAGAAAAAAGGATCAATGAGGGCATGATTTTATTATAGGAAAATATATGATATTATAATAAAAAAAGTATTATCTACCTCACATTGATAACTTATTTGATCGACTTCATGGAGATCAAAAAATTTCAAAGATCTACCTTCATTCTATGTATCATCAATTGGATGTAAATAAGAAAGACATTGTAAATAAGGTATGTACCTTATAATTTTACAATAACAAAATTTCGATTGAATAATGCACAATCAGTTTTTATAAATATAATGAATAGATGATTCCTAGAATATCTTGATAATTTCGTTATGGTATTAATTAATGTTATCTTAATATATTCTAAGAGCTATGAAGACTATTATTATCACTTGTGGACAATTTTTGAGACAATATGAAGAAATGAGTTATATGAGAAATTTTGAAAAAGTTAATTCTAGATTATTTTATTTTCATGTCCATATTGTATCCAAGTACAAATTCTCAGTAAATACTATAAAGAAAAATAAAGTCAAATAATTGACTATACCAAAATAAATAACCAAGGGACACATTTTCATTGGTTTATCAGGTTATTATTGATTAATCAATCAAAATGTTTAACAATTGGTTAAAATTTTTACCAATATTACACATAAAGGGGTAATTATCATATGGACAATGAAATTTGAAGAATGTTTTAAATAATTTAAGTTGATATTTTTTAATGCTCCAATTTTGACTCTACAATCAAGAAATTACATATTTGTATTATATAGTGATGCATTGAAGAAGGGAATTTATATTTTCCTTATGAAAATTGATAAAGTTATTAAAGATGAATCAAGGTAGTTAAAGAATAATTAACATAACGATCCAAACAATAATCTTGAGTTTTTAACCATAATATTTTCTTTGATGATATGTGGAAATTATCTCTATGGTGATAGATGTATGATATATAAATTGAATAAAGGACTATAATACATCTTTTCATAAAAGGATTTCAATCTGATTATGATAATTTTTAGAAAAAAGTTAAAGCTTTGAATGATGTGAAATTTGAAAACTTTATTTGGGAAGATGAATTTATAAAATTTGGAAAAAAAAATATGTATTTAATCTATTTCTGAGTTATGAAGGGAATTTTTGGATGATTTTTATAGCTTGAATTTCTCTATACACCCTCATCACACCAAGATATATAGGGATTTGAGGGATCATTACTGGTGGGATAACATGAATCATGAAAATGGTGATTATGTCTCATGATTCTTAGTTTTATAATAAGTTAAGGATGGGAGATATGATCCTTGAGAATTCATAGAACCAATTATTATTCCTATGTAAAAATTGGATGACATTACCTTGAAATTTTTCAAAGGAATACCAAACACTCCTAGAAGTAATGATTTAATATGATTTATTTTTTATCGCCTTACCAAATCTACACATTTCATCATTATAAGAGATGAAATACCTCTTGAGTGCCTCACAAGGATCTATATTAATTAATTTTTAATACTTAATGTAATAACTATTTAAATTTTTTTTATCATGATCCTGTTATATGGTATGTGAGTATGATATACTCTATAATACCAAATGTAGGATCGAATATATAAGTATGAGATACTCAAATACAAGAGGGGGGTGAATTGTATACTTTAAAAAATCCTTAACGAAATTTTTCATAACCAAAATTTACAACACCTCTAAGTTCTAATAACTTGCTTGATTCCGGAAAAGTGATTCCAGAAATGAAAATTCACAAAAGTTTACAATAACTAAGATTATACCTTAAAGCATATAGAATTTTATATAATGATATTACAAGTATGAGGAAGTATAAGAAAGTTATACATTCCCCAAAAAAACAAAATGCAGCGGAAAACTTGAAACAAAACTAGTAACAAGTAGTAAATCTTTGAACCCAAAGAGAAGGGTATACAACAACCTTATTTAAAGGTCACTTGATTTATAATTTCAAGAAAGTATGTATTACACATACTAGGGTAAGCCCTCAATACGAATATCGGAGTCTGTCTTTCTATCCCCGTAACCCCTAAACTATCAGGTAGTCAGCACCTCTGTCTTCTTATCCCTGGAAGCCCTCGATTGTACACAGCAACAATCGGAGTCACACGAAGCAAGTTTGCACGAAGCAAAGTTTGAACAAGCTATTCAAACTTTCTGCACAAATCGTGAGAGTTTATAAGAGCCTATCTCTCTCTAGAAATCACTTCAACAGCATGTAAGCACAGATGTCAAAGATGTTGTCAAGTTGTCTCTTTTTTTCAAATGAGCTCTTATTTATAGGCACAGATCCAATGGTCGGCTCCCTCCACCAACGGTCATATTCTTCCTTGAATTTCAGAGGGACCTGTACACGTGACACTCAAACAATGGTTAGTTGATAACTGAAGGCACGACATCGTTTTATAAAAGAACAAGTGAAAGCATAATTAAAACTGATATTCAGAATGAAGAAAATGAAAGTTCAGAGTCTAACCAAGAATAAATTAGGAGTCTATAATACAAGGATATTCAAATTCTATTTATCAGAAGAATTCAGAGTCGAACTTCATACAAGTTCGTATCCATAATTCGTAATCAGAATTCACAATCAGAATTCATAATGAGAATTCGTAATCAGAATTCGTCATCAGAATTCGTAATGAGAATTCGTAATTAGAATTCATCATCAGAATTCATAATGAGAATTCGTAATCAGAATTCATCATCAGAATTCATAATGAGAATTCATAATCAGAATTCATCATCAGAATTTGTAATGAGAATTCATAATCAGAATTCGTCATCATAATTCGTAATGAGAATTCGTAATCAGAATTCATCATCAGAATTCGTAACACTACCACAAAACTGGGAATTCTCAGTTCCACACTTTATCAGCGCTAACGAAAAAGCACTGATAAAGGGAGGTACCTTTATCAGCGATTTTTTTATCATTGCTAAAGGTACCCTCTTTAATAGTTCTTTTTTTAACGCTATTAAAGAGTACCCCTTTATCAGTGCTTTTTTAGTAGCACTGACAAAGGGGGTCTTATGAGCGCTTTTTTTTAAAAGCGCTGATAAATGGTCTGCTTCCAAAAAAATCATTAAAAAATATATATTAATATTTAAATATATAGATATAGTTATATTGATATAAATATAATATATATTTTTTAAATATAATTTTAAATATATTTTAGATAAGTGTAAATATAAAATTACACTTAATATATAAGATATTTAAGGAAAATGGATTATAAAGAAATTAAAAAATATTTTTAATTAATAATTTTCTAATTATTATGGATTAATAGTAATTTAATAACAATTTAAAGACTAAAAAAATAAAATTAAAAATTAAAAAAGAACCAAAATATGTTGAAAACTCAACTCGAACTTCAAACGGCCATAACTTTTGATCCGGGTGTCCGTTTGAGCTCTACAGCATATCAAATCGAATACTGTGACGATATCTACGTTCTAGTGACCTAGGAAATCCTTTGTCACATTTTTTGAGGCCAAAAAAGGCCCATAAGGCCTCAATAACTGAGTTTTTAGTTTGGATACCCCGATTTTTTAACAATTTGTGGATTTTTAGCCTCGTTTAAGGGGGTATTATTGGCTTTTTTTGGTGGAGACTGAATTTATTCCAAGGTATTACATTCATATTGATATTATGACTTTGAAATTTTATCATTTTTTATAATGCACTGCTATTTTTAATCAAATATATAACAATATATACATATTTTTTTATATATTCACACATAAAAATTAATTTTTTAAATAAATAAATAAAAATATTTACATATAAAATATATTAGCTTTATCTAAATAATAACTAATATCCATTTTATTTAAAATACCAATATATCAATATTTATATACCTATATATTAATCTAACTATATATGTACCTATATAATGTGTGTGTGTCGATTTGTGTGCTTCTATATATTAACAAACTGATATTATATATATATATATATATATATATTCTAACATATGTATATGCATATATATATATATATATATATAAATATTTATAATTATACTTATAGAAACACACACATATATGTGTGTGTGTGTGTTGTATATATGTATTTATTTACACACACACAAAACAAAACATATTTTATAATTGTATTGAAAACTAATCTTAAAAATATATATTAATATATGAATAAATATATGGATAAAAAAATATAACTAAATATATAAAAATAAATAGATATAACTTAATATTAATATACAAATAAATATATAAATATATACATATATAAATATAACTAACTATATATACATATATTAATACACAAATAAATATATAAATATATAAATATAACTATATATGTATATATATATATATATTAATACAACTATATAAATTTATATTAATACATGAATAAATATAACTAAATATATATATATATATAGATATATCACTAGTTGAAGAACAAATCAAATTAGAGGAGTGGTAAAAGCTTAGCGCGCATGGGGGGAGGTCTTGAGTTCAAAACCTGGTAGAGGCAGGCAGGGGCGCGCGCATGGGTGAATTTGTGGGGGGGGGGGGGGACAAAGCGCTGATAAAACATGGGGCATCATGGCTGGGGCTTGTGGGGGAGTGGGTGGGGCGGGGGCTCTGATAAATGGGGGGGAAAGCGCTGTTAAAAGCCCCCTCCGATTTTCAGATTTTTTTATTTTTTATTTTTATTTTTTTAAATTTTTTAAAAAAAATTAACTTTTATCAACGCTAAAAAAAAGCACTGATAAAAGGGTCCTTTATCAGCACTTTTTTTAGCGCTGATAAAATGGGTATTTATCAACGCTTTTTGGAGCACTGATAAAGGGGACCCCCCTTTATCTTCATCGGCATTTAAAGCGCTTTTCTAGCGCTATTAAAGGCCATTTTTAGCACTAATAAAAGTCATATTTGTAGTAGTGTAATGAGATTTTGTAATCAGAATTCATCATCAGAATTCATAATCAGAATTCATAATCAGAATTCATCATCAGAATTCGTAATGAGAATTCATAATCAGAATTCATCATCAGAATTTGTAATGAGAATTCGTAATCAGAATTCATCATCAGAATTCGTAATCAGAATTCATCATTAGAATTCGTAGTTAGAACTTTATATAAGTTCGTAATCAGAATTCAGAGTTGAACTTCATAAAAGTTTGTAATAGGGAATTCAGAGTAGAACTTCATAAAAGTTCCTAACCGGAATTCGGATCCTAAAACAGAATGCTTCATATCTGATTATTATACGATTCTGAGGTTTTAGATATGAATCCGATTTTTATACTTAAGAAAAATATTGATATGAACAATGAATTCTAGGTAAGGGTAGATTTCCTTGGGTAAGGAAATTTTCCTTATATAAGTAAAATATAGGGTAAAATCAGATTTTCTTTAAGATAAGGTGTTTGTGATTTTCAAAACAAGAAGTAATGGAAAAGTCATAAGGAAAACCTTATTGACTCAACAGATCCTTGATTTACATAGAAATTCTGGAAGATTCTACAATCCTCAAACTAATGGAAAATTTAAAAGTACTATTTAAACATAGCAAGACATGTTGAGGTAGTGGTCACTTTAATTTCAACGTATTTGGTATCAGTATTTAACTTTGTTAGAGTTTTCCTATAAAAATATTTTCCATTAAATTATTTAAATATAACCATATTAAGGATTATATAGAAATATATGTCATACTCCAACATTCTAGGATAATGTTTTTGAAAGAGAAACAGTAGGGAAAGAACATGTTATGGAGAAAATGAAAAAGGTAAAGACTATTGAGAATAATATTAATGTAGATAAAATAATGAAAAATGTTTATTTTGATAACTATAATAATAATTTGTACTTTCAAGTGGGAGATAACGTTTTCTTGATAGTATCACCAAAAAAGGGTGTCATAATGTTTTGTAAGAAAGGGAAACTGAGTCATAAGTAAATCAGAAAAGTTAAAAATTTTGAAAAAATTGGAGATATGTGTTACCATTTGGTGATGTAACTGAGCCTCTCTAAAATAAATTATGTTTTCCATGTATCATTGTTAAATAATAAAATTCCAAACTCAATTCACGTTCTAACTTATAATGAAATTGAATTGGAACATGATTTGTCTTACCATGAATAGTCCTTCTAGATTATATATACTGGAGATGCAGTTTAAAGTAACCAGATGAATTTTATGGTAAATTTAATTTATAGAAATCATAAATAGAGAATGAAATATAGTAACTAGTGGATGTTATGAAGAATAACCACCCTCATTTTTTTAGAATGTAATATTCCTGAAAAATTCAAGGATGAAATTTTTGTAGGAAGTAAGAATGTAACACTTGAGATTAAATTATAGTAACTGAAATTATATTTTTAATAAAACCATAATAAAATTTAAATTTTAATATTTGAAGGAAAAAATTCTATTTTGATAAAATAGATATTGAATTTTTTACATTTCTAAAATAAGCATATAACAAATTGTTGAAATTTTAACTTAGATATAAGAATTTATGAATATTTAAAAATGTAGTATTTAGATATTAATAATGTATTTAATAATATTTTATTGTTCAAAATATATTTACTATATATTTTAAAGAAATAATTATAATATCATTTGGATAATAAATTGTTATTTTTAATAAAACCATTTTTTTCAGATAATAGGTTTATTTAAAAAGGTATAATCTCTCTCCCTTTTAATTAATCATAATAATAGTTAATAATACATGATTTAAATGGAATGAATATATTATTTATATGAATATAGGAATTCATATCCATATAATTATTACTAAAAGTATTATAATTAATTTAAGACCATCTTATCCTTGAAAAATGAATTTTTGAGAAACCTTTTTTTGACACGATTTTAGTGTCTGTTTTGAATCTAATTTCTTGCACCTCAATGATTTGAATTTTTATAAATAGATTAATTATTTTGAATAATAATATTTAATAATAGGTATTATGGTAAAAAGAATTGTTTTTCAAAATTAAAAGCAAAAATAGTAAAACATTATTTACCAAGTTTAAGTTTCGACGGGTTTTTTTGCGTTACATGTGTTTGTGTTAAAATTAATTTTCCACACATAAAGAATTTTTATTTGATAAAACAGGTTTACTATTTACAATAATTTGGTAGAAATTATCCAAATGGCTATTTTTTTATGGTTAGATGATAACTTACATTGGATAAAAAAAATTAGTTACTATGGTGAAAACTCAAATGGTTAAAGTAAGTATCCTTGGAGGTAAAGGAAATAACATGTTTAAAACAATTTCACATTATTGGTGGAGGATTGTATCGAAATTTTCATCCCTAAAAACCATTATTTATCAATTTTGGAGGAATATGGGTATATAGTGACTTCCCATTATTGAATAGTATTATGTATTTACAAAAATTCCACTCCTCGATTATAAAAGGGAACCCCATCCCTAACTTCTTCAAACATCTCAAGAAATTTAGGTCAACCAAAACCATCAAAAATAACTCCATAATATTATCAAACTCATTTTATAAGTGTTGTTATTCCCAAAATATTAATCCTAGGGTCCTTTATAAGATTTAAAAAGGAGGGTTCTCTAAGAAAATGTAATCATTTTCACTAAAATATTTATTTTTATTACTTCTCATTTTATTACCATAAATTATGTTTTAAAAATACCAATATAATAAAATTATATCTAACATATAATGGGATGTCATTCTGATTAGGTTATAATATTTATCCATATCCTTCTTCGTCAAATGGGTAACACACCCATCTTTATTGTGTGTGGGGAAACACCACCTTGCAAACCGATATAAATTGTTATTCATTACCATAGCACACATATAGAAATAATGATAGAAATAATGGATATATATATATGATATATATGACTTGATATTAATTCTGTAAAATTAATACATCATCAACCTACTTACCCTTTCACCCATTAAGAGAATGATATCATCACATGTGCATATGTATGACCTACCATCTCCTCGAAGTGAAGTGATTCAATTTCAATACCCAAAATTCATGAATGGTTATAAAAATGTATATAATGAATAAATGAGATATTTATAAAATTGATATAATTCTAGATATGATTTATCTATATCTAATTTACAAGATCCAGAATTTCTATGACAAAATAGGTGGTAATAATGAAATATTATTAAAAAATAAGAAGTAAGTTGTTGTAAGAGGATAATATATGATATTATAAATATGAATATAGTTATATTATAAAATAATAAAACTATTAAAACCATTATATTTTAAATTATTTTACATTCAACTAATGAGAAGTTTTAGGTAAGGGATTTCATCTCTATTTACACACCATTGAGATATATTAGTTATAATACACTTATTCAATTTTTTGTGGTGTATATACCACCCCTTTGATGAATTTAACATGAATAAATATATATTAATTATTATAAATGTTTCAATTCATGACTATTCAGTAAAGGTTTACAATTGAAAAGTTACCAAATATGTATGAATTGATTTTATAATCTCACTTTCTTTTGTGACTTCTTTTTTCTTTGAGGGAATCTTATCATTTATCATTCATAAGATTAAATAACTTTTTATCCAATATATATCTGCAAATTTTACATATTTTATTCCAAAATTTCTTCTCTTTGTAACTTTAATAAATAAATTAAAATTTTCAATGAAAAATTGGTTTTATTTCTCTATTAATTAGATATATTTTTCCTCCATGTCTTTGTTTTAAAAAATTGTTTTAAAAAAGTTCTTTTATTTAGTCAAATGATTTATCAAATACATTTTATATTACCATACACATTTAAAAATATTTTTAAAGTAATATTTATAATGTTTTATAAAAGGTATGTTTTTTAATTTATAAAAATTCAAAAGGAATATTTTTTAAAATATACAGCAATAAAGGACTTTTCCGTCATTGTAACAGTTTTTTAAAATTTAAATTCTTATACACATTTTCAAATGTGTTTGAAAGAAACTTATTAAAAAAATTATTTTAATATTTCACTTCAATTCCTATTATTTTTATGATGGAAATGATGTTGTTATAAACCCTATATTCACGATAAACTAATGACTATCTCTCATCTCTTATTAATTTTACGGTCGTTATAATCTATGGAAAAATTATACTTCTTATAATAATTATAAATTATATTTCCATTAATTTTTCTTATTATTATTAATGTATATTATTATTTCGTAAAACATATATCATTTCTATATATGTTGTTTTACTTTTAAATATATTTTATTTCTTAGGGAAATATTGATATTTTGTATCCTTTTTTCAACATGAACAATTTTTGATGAGGAATATTATTCATAAAATAAATTTATTATATGATATATGAGGAATGAAATTGATATGTAGTGATGGGTGGGAACTAGAATTATTTACCCCCTAATTTCATCAACAAGTCTTATGAAACAAATAAGTTGTCCTAATTAAATGGGGTTTTACCTAGAGTTTTGGATTTTCTTGGACCATGGTCTATACCATATAGATATCATGATGTTAAGACCATGACATCCAACATTAAGAATTTAATTCATTTAGTATTCAGTTATTATTATCCACACAACTTTTCACTGATATGATCCATGGTTTCTTTTCATTCTCATGTTATTGATTAAATGACATGCATTTTAATTTATTTACCATGCCATATATTTTTTTAAATATAAGTCCCTTTTATTTAATAAAATAGGAAGAGAAACGCTTTTAAAATTGGGGAAAGAGAAAAACCATTTCAATAATATATTAAAAAATCTATTAAATAAACCATACTTTATGATTTTAAAAAGGTCCCTGGTGTTCAATGTGAAGAAAATATCAAGTTAAGAAATGAAAAAAGTTTCATTGGCCCACTTGATAGAAAATACTACAGTGAAAGTAGTCAATGATATAAAGAACAATTATTTGAATGAGTTTATGTTTACCTAATGTTTTCCATTAATATGTTTCATAATTTATATTCAATGTAAAATTGTTATAATATATGTGCTGACCTCACCAAGACTGCCAAATTGAATTGTCCTTCAAGATTTGACCCCTTATTTCTATACCAATATTATAAAATAGACACCGGTTATGGGTTAATGTAGTAGGGTTGTTACATTTACTCTTTTTGTTAACTATTGTTATCAACTAAAATTTTTCTAATCTATTTCATTAAATTATTTAATCTCGTTTATTCACCTCTTCCTATACAATCTTCCATTACCCTTTCCAACCAAAAAATTACATCATAGGGTGACCCAGTTAGAAAATTTTAGTTTAACTATATTTTTTATTTACTTTTACCAACAATTAGTATAAAATATTTGATATATTATGAATTTTTTTATATTTTATTTTTCTTACCCATTCCTAGACATCACAGTCTAATCACAACATCTCCCTAATAGAAGTAATGAAAAAAATGATCATTTAATTCCCCCGAGGACTCCTCACTTAGATTAAAATTATTATGACCACTATAAATATATAATGGAGGCATACATCAAGCATACAATCATAGAACACTGGCCAATCATGAATCTACTATAACACATTTCAAAAAATAACCCAAATGTTATCACATAAATGATGCACCTAGATATTTTTTAAATTACAAAGTTGTGAATATTTTATATTGTGTTATTAATTATAGTGACTTTAATTATTGTTATACATGTAATATAGTTCATAAGATATAGAAGATTCTAAAATTTACTCACCTTTTCTCACAAAAATTAATTCAAACTATGATTGGAATTATTTGAGGCGGTTTTAAACACTTCAAGATGGGTGGAGAGTGAACTGTGAACCAAATGATCAAAGTATTCACTAGAATTGTAAATGGAATGAATTCCCTTGGAGAATAATTAAAAAATATAGTACTTTTTTAATGTATCTAAAGATAGATACCAAAATAATTTCTTGCAAAGAAAGTTTCCATTGATGAAATCCATAAATTCAAAGAGTACACTCTTGATTAATTCATTTGATCACTCATTCATAGTGAATTGGAATTGAAAAAAAAATAGATCAAGTGGTGAAAATGAAAAGAAAATTTTTAGTATTGGAATCTATAAATGTTATCTCTACTTACACTTCTAATTCTAAACTCTAGGTTTGTGAAGATGAAAATATGGCTTAAATTATGAATGGAATCCATGAACTAATAATAAGAAATGATTCAAGAACCTATTTATAATGAAATATAAAAAGCATAAATACAATAGAGATTATAAATTAAGTACAAGATATAATACTTCAAATGATTCTTTGTATTAGTGTAGAAAGAAAATACATATCAAAATAGTCGAATAAAAACTAAATAATAAAGACAAATAAAAGAATAAAAATCAAAATTCAATCAAAAATAGTTGGAGTTGTATGATAGTATATAATTATAGGTAAAAATATAGAAATGAAAATGAAACTGATAACTTGTGCTTAATGTCTTCTATGAGGGATTTATGTTATTTTGATATTTATTTTTCATTTTCAGAATCAGACTATGATTTTAAAAATATAAATGTATCTAACTTAACTAATAAAATTTAAAGGTATAAAAAAGGTTATTTTTAATTTAACAATATATATATTTTAATATTAAATAAAATAATGAGAAAAAAATTTCTAAAAAAAAGTTCATTTATTGGAGAATAAAAAATAAATGAGTATTACTTATACTTCTCATTCAAATGTATTTGATGATTTGAAATATGATCAGGATTTGAATGAAAATTTAAAAAAGGAATTTGAAAGTATTTAGATTAGTTTATTTTTTGTATTGTTCGTGAAAAATATCCAAGGTTGATGTATTTTAATTAATTAAATAAATATAAACATGTTGTTGGATATGATAGAAGATTACCTAAAATGTTTTAAAATATTTTTTTCAAAAGTAAAAAATTCTTGTTATTCTACTTTTATAGTTTTCAATATGGGATGATCAGTGACTATGAAAATGATTTTACCTTAGATATAAATATTATCTAGGATTATGAAGAACCATATTTCTAAATCTGTTTTTTCTAGAGTACTATACAATACTTGTTTAAATTCTGTGTGGGTATCTAAAAATTGTTTTACTAATCATATTGGTCCCAAAGTAGTTTTGGTACCAAAATATTATTGTAATTGATTTTGATAGGTAAAATTCCTTAGATATATCAATAAAAATATATGGTACATGAATAGAGGATGTTATAGGAATATGATCAAATACTTAAAAATGGTTGTCACTTACATAAAATGTGATAGTTGAACTATGACATTTAGTTTATATTGTAAAGTAAAAGATTTGTTTTTTTAGAAAAGTGGATATTTCAAATTATATTTTAATTTATATATTTCATATGGTGAATCATTAAAATATAATTTAATTATTATATCTCAATTTTTTGACTATTGAATGGATGTAAAATTTCTAAATGTTAAGTGTTTAGTTTTAAGGGAAGATTCAATATTATTTAATATTAATTGAAAGAAAAATATTTATAATATTGATTTTGTAGAACTAAAAGTTCAATATGTTATGTGTATGAAAGATGTTTAGTGTTATACTACAATTTTTCATCAATGATTAGGTCACGTTAATTTCAAAATGACATATGATAATTCTAAACAAGAGAATGTTCTATAGTCACCTACTATAATAAAAGAACAACTTCATGTTTCTGATGCTTTAAGGAAAGTATAACATTATTATGATTATTTTATATATACCAATAAGATAAGTACTAATAGAAATTTATTATGATGAAAGGTTTTCCTAAATTATAATATTGTTTTAGCAACTTTACAGAACTAACAGTTCAAGTTATTTTTAAAAGATGGTATAGTTTAGAATCAATCCATATATTATAAAGAGTTATTCAATCCTTTTGGCCTTGATTCTTGTAAAATATTTAAAAACCTTATGATTTTTTGTTGAAAATTATATTTTGATGTTTCTAGAAAAAAAAATTATTATAAGTTACTTAGATAAATGATGGGATGTTTGTTCCAATTAGGTACTTCTGGACCTGACATAGTGTTTAGTGTTCGTTTATGTGATATATTTCAATATTATTCTAAGTAATATCACATAATGTATTTGAAAGGTATTATTAGATATATTAAAGGGAATAATAAAGGTGTATTATTTTATTCTAGACAGAATTATTTTATTTTGATTAGTTACTTTGCCCCTAATTTTTGGGAATACTGACTTGATAGAAAAATAAAATCAGGTATGTAAGAGTTTCTCAATAAAATTAATTTTTATTGGTTCTCAAGAAAACAAATAACTATTTATTTTTCAGCTACTAAAGGTTTGTATATATGTGCCAAATAGTTTTTTTCTAAATATTTTTTGATTAAAAAAACTTTTTTTGACTATGAATTTAAATTTGAAAAGATTATTATTTATTTTTAAAAAATTTCTACAATTTCTATTTTATATAACTTTTTAAAGCATTGTAGAACTAGTAATATAGACATGTGATTTTATTTTCATTAAGATTAACTTAACAAACATATTATTGTTCTTGAATATATTACAATATAAAATCAACTTGTAGAAATTTTTACCAGACCATTGAATTGTGAAAAATTTGATAAAATTAAATTTTATCTAAGTATTTTAGAAAATTAGTATAGAAATTTCATATAATTTTTTTTACTTGCCTTAATTTTCATTTAATAAGGAGAAATTTTTTGGATTTAAAATTGATATTTTTTACTTCAATTTTCAAAATACATGTTTTCTTAATATTTCCATTTTGAAAATTTTAAAAAGTGTATAATATTATTAAAACATGTTTTGGTTTCCTAATTTTAAAAAGTATGGAATTTTTTGAGAGTTTTTTTTCATTTTGTTTATAGTTTTCTTTTGAATATTTCAATTAGAGAAAATATATTTTATGTTTATCACTTTTTCTAGAAATCATATTTTTAATAGGTCGATTTTTTATGGTAACTTGATCTATAGTTCTCTATATTTTATAATTATTATTTCATATATAATATGGAAAAATTATTTAAATTTTCTTCGACTTCCAAAATATCTAATTATGTATAAGAATGTTTAAAATTTTGGCCAAAACATGCTACATGATCTAGGTTATAATTTTTTTTCAATTTAATGTTTTCTTTAGTTAATATATTATAACATGAGTTATATAGATTGGATATTATTTAAAATTATTTTTTGAGATATCCATTACATTGTTTTCATTTAATTAAATGGTGTGGAATCCTAGAATCATTGTTTTAATCCTCTAAAAAACTCCCATTTTCTTTACAATAGTTTGAGAATTTTATGATTTCTAGAAATAAATATGTTTTAGTTTTCATTGATAACTCTAGTGATAGAAACTAAAATCATAAACTATTTATTTCATTGTAAATATAATAACATTATCTATATTTAATTCTAATAAATGAAAGGACAACAATTTCATTTAGATACGCCTAAAATTTATAACGTTCTGAAATGTATTACAGATTTTTTCTGAATCATTGAGATAATATTAGCTACAATTTTCTGATTATATCTTGCTCTATATAAGTTATACAAAATTGTTATTTTACCCATTAAAAAATTCCGGACTTTATCCACATTTGTTTTCCAATGGACCATTTTTTGATTCAATGTTTTTAGATTGGATAAAAAATCAATGAATATTCAGTTGTTATCTTGTTGTACTAAAAGGGTTTATTGATATTCTTCTTGAGTTTACCTACCATGAGACACATTTTAATGTTACTATGAGACTTCCAAATTACCATATATTGAGTTTTGTAATTAAAAAATGGTATTTTTTGTAATTTTACCACATAAATTGGTCTATTTTAATGTTACCACCAATGCAACCTCAACATGTGTGTGTGTGTTTTTTCTAATTATAGAATTGGATATAAAACCCTCAAATATACCCACTTATCACCTACTATATACTACATTATATTGTTCTTAGAGTGAATTGTAAATCTATATAAGAAATCATCCCATTCAGTAATCAATTTCCTCATTAAATTAATAGATTTATAAACATGGAATATGGTATAACTCATTTCAATATACTAGTGTGGATATTATAGTATTAAAATTGAATGAAAATCTTCCAAATTTTATTTACATGGTATCATGGTAGCATGGTTTTAGCACTTATGCAGTCTCTTGCTCATCTTTTTGTAGATTAGAATTAGTAGAACATGGGTTGTGTGACTGTAATTAAAGCTACCACGTAACACGAAAAGTAGAGTTACTACATATTATATTTATTGTTCGTTATATTCTAATAGACTACATATAGTAGACTAAAATAGACTTCACATCCCAAAAAATTAGGTTGTTTTCCAATTCAAAATTTTCATTCTCACTAATCCATTTGTATATTATTACCTTATTGGAAGGAACTTTTTCAACCTTTAAAGATATTCTTACATAATATCAGTAAATATCAAGAACAAATATAGAAATGTGAAATGTAGAGCACAAAAAAAATCTTGGTTCATGCACACTGGGATATATATACATAGAATACACTCATCATTGTACTGGTGTTCTAAAATCTACTATAAATCACTATTTTTTAGGATGAAATTTTTAGGTAAATTCACCCCTAACCATGGATCGATGCCAATGAAAGTGTATGTGAAGTCACTCCTTTACAAGGCTCTCTACATGTTGAATGGTTTAAAAATAGCTCACTTCTTTCCAAGGGTTGCTCATTTCTCCTCCTTCATGAAATTCTTTAAAAGATATCATTTTATAGACTTGTAGGTATCTACTCAATTTATTGACATCGAGGTCAATCCAAATTTATCATTTTTAATCTGTATCGTATTAAAAAATTTATGCTCTTGTATATACCATGTTCTACTTATAATATCATTTCTAGATATAATCATCTCCTTCTAAAAATAGATAAATATTTAATCTTCAAACATACTTCAAATAGTTGCAAAAAATATTCTCTAGAATGAATAATTCTAGTAAGGAAATTATCTTCAAATTATTTTTTATTCCCTATACTAATAGGTTGGATCAATTATGTTCAATAATCTCTAAGTCTTATTCTCTACTCAAATTCATATATGATAAATAAAACTTCTACTTTTCTATTTCTCTTCATTTATGCACAAGACTATTTCTCCTAAAAATATTTTTTTAATATAATCTTTTTTAGAAACAACTCAAACATTTTAAATTAGATATATAATAAATCATATGTTGTTTACCCTTCTTTCTTCTTTCTTATACCCTCTTGAAACACTCAGTTCCTTTTTCTCTATGTACTATTATTTTGATTTTACACAGCAGGTTATAATATAACCTAGGAATTTTGAAATTTAAATTCATAATCCAATCTTCAACCAACTTCCGACTTCCTCTATATAAAAATCCATCCATTGGATCATATCCTAGTAGACCTCTGCCATTAAAATTCAAATGGTTAATTAATAGATGTTGTAAAACTATCAAATATACTTTTGAAATATAAATCAACCAATTTTTTAAAATCATCCTGATTAAATTAATCATGATGCAATAACATTTATAATATCATGACAGATTAGTTCCTTCTCTAATTATTAGTCAACTTCTAGTTACATTGTGACCTGAAATATAACTTCATGATGTGACTTGATTTTTTGTTTCTTAACAGATAAAACCATAACTTTCATGACCACTCTTTTTCCTTCACATCCTGAATGTTATTTCATGGTTACTTTAATTACAACATAACCATTATATCATGATGTGATCAAATTTAAAATATTATTGAACCCCATACCTATTTTGACATGAATTGATTCCATGATATGGGAATCTTCAAATAGGTAGTACCACTAAAATTTTCCTAACACCCTTCACAGCATGGATGACATGTCATGGGGTGACTGATGTCAATCATATTTTATGATATACTCATTAAGATATTCATGTTGTGTGAGACATGGACACGATGTTACTAACACCTCCATTGTTTCATAGCAAATATTTGGTAAATTAGGAAACCTTATATTTCACAAAAAAGAATTATGTATTATCCATGACTCTTAGATATCACTGTATAGACCAAATATTTTTCTATTTTCCAAAACCAGGTCTCACAGCATGACCAATATGTCACAACATGGAAATATCTTACAAATAAACCAAAAACCTTACACATTTTTGGATTTTTTCCATTTTTTCCAAACTAAAATTCCATTCATGTCGTGATATATGTTCTCATAGTATGATTCATTCTAACTACCATAACCTCAATAGCATATCTTCATCCACTTCAAATCAACTCCAAACATCTTATCACATATCAAAATCCTTGAACAACTTCTAAAGCTTCTAATTATACTCATATTCCATACTTTGGGTTCATTACTTCTGAAGGAACAAATATTTATCGCAAATTTCTAGAAACAAAAAATATTTTGTGATTACTTTTGATTCTTTACTTTAATTATTTTCAACATTTTTTATTTTTATTCATTATCCTTTAGTTATTGTTAACAAATCCAATATAAAACCTCCCGATTGTAACAATTAGTTTAAGTTATGTTCTATTGAGTTGAATATTATTAGTTTGTTTTTCAAATTATTGGTGTATGGGTAACAAGAGTCATGGTAATGATATCATAAGTATTAATTGATGATTTAATTGATTGGTATTGATTAAAACCTTGGTAGTGATCAAGTTTAAACTGAGTCTAGTGAGAATTTTAATGAGTTCAACATTTGTGTTGAAATTTGATTACGTTATATTGAGAGGTAAGGTGGTTGCATGAGGCATTGTGATTATTTTTTTTCTTATGTGGGGGTGATTATATTTGAGAATTCATTTAACAATTTAGAATCCTATGGTGGGGATCTTAGAAATATTTTCATTGAAGGTTAAATGGGGGTTATTTGTTTAAGTGTTTAGGAATAGAAGGTGAATTGAAATTGAAGTGATATATTTTTTCACTTTATAAACTCAAAAATTCTCCTTGAGGATGAAAATAAATATTATGGAGAGTTTTTAATGACCCTGATTGTTGAGGTTTTTTTTGGATTTGATCTCTTTGTTTCTGAATTTATTGTGTTGATGTATCTATTTTTCATACATGTTTTCATTACTTTTTAATTTTTTTCAATGAATTATGATTTATTTAGTATGATATGTTTTTCTAATTATATGGTTTTATTTTTTTTCAGGGAAGGACTGACATTTGGAATAATCTAGAGAAGAATGTGTCGTTTTTATGAAGATGCGGACACTTCACGATGTGATGGGTAGTGGTGTGGTGCGACACCAAAGATATGGGGATGAATCCAATAAAAAATATTAAATAATATCATTATTAATGTAATGAAAGTGAAATACACGTTTTAAATGGTTCGATACATGATTTTTTGGCACTAATAAGAAGCTAGAAGAAGGAATGAGGTGGAAGAATCAGGGCAATAAGTTTTGACATTGTGAATCTAAATTCATGGTGTGAATATTGTAATTTTTCAAATCATGAAGGAAGACCATGAAAATCCATAGAATGAGTCAATATTGATGTTTCATAGTGTGAAACCCTCCTTTTTGTCTTAAATCAATGTAAAAGGAATTTGAATCTCTAAATTTTTTCGATCTTTGACCCAAACCCACAACTGAATACCTGAGAACCATCATGATTGACTAGGACACATTCATTGGTTGAATTTATGAAATTTAAGATGTTCTAGGTTGTATTCCATTCTTATAAATAGAGGATTATACCATGGATAATATAATCATTCAGCCATCAGTGAGGAGTTGAGAGTTGGGTTTCGACCTAGGGATTGTTCATTGTATATAGGTATTTCTATTTTTCTATCATATTTTATGTAAATTTTTTGTATCTTTATATGAATATTAATTTAATATTAGTATCTCTTATTTATTATCTTTTTTATTCATTCTTATCTAATCTATCCATTGTATAAATACATGGAAATTTTTTCTGGGCTCTCAAGTTCCCCTTTATCCATTAGAAGCAGATAAAGAAAGACATGAACATACATCTGAGTAGGTATTCTAAGTCTGTAAGACCTCCACAAATTACCCTATTGTTATGTGCTATATGGAATTGCATCCTTAAATGATATAACTTCTAAAGACTTATATTTTGGTGCTCCCACTTGAGCCTTAGTAGTCCTAGAGCTCTATTATACATCTTCCACAAATTAGCCTATTTTTATGAACTATCTATTTCAGTTTATTCATCACCGGTGATCACCCTATGATGACTGGATAAACCTCGTAGAGGAGAGAAAAAACAGTTAAAAGGGTTTCATACCAAAAAATTATGATTTTTCTTTTCTTGTGAGTTGATTTTATTTAATAGTATCATGTTATGTCACTATGTTTATTTTATTCATCACTAATTCCCTGAACAAATGATTTAAATTGTGAAAGAATACCAACACAATTGATATAATTAATTCATGACAATTGAATTAGAACATTCTTCTACTTTTGATAATTTGATCTTAATATGCTTTAGTTATTTTGATTTTCCATAATACAAGGAATTGAGATGCAAGGGTAGTATTGTTAGTGTTAGAAAAAATTCTACCAATTATGTTAATGTTTGTGCATATATTTAATATGATTATTTTGAAAGTGTAGTGGAATTAATTTATTTATTATAATATCCCTTTTAAACTGGTTCTCTTCTCTTCTATCTCTCCTCTCTATTTTCATATGCATTTCAATTTCTACCATTTGTTTAGTAATTTAATTACATATCATTGGGGAAACCTAACATTTGGTTAGGATATATCACTTTGTTCCATGTTATCTATAGGATTAACCTCATACTTTCACTATCACTACTACAAAAACAGGCAAGGGAAGTGCCACCTTTTATCAGCTCTAAGAAAAAAGAACTGATAAAGGTAAATCTTTATCAGCACTAATTAAAAGCACTGATATAGGCGCCCTTTACCAGTTCTATTCTAGCACTGATAAAGGAACCCTTTATAAGCGCTAAAATTTTAGTATTGATAAAGGGTATGCTTTATCAGTGCTAAAAAAGCGCTGATAAAGGATCCCTTTATCAGCGCTAAAAAAGCGCTGATAAAGAAGCCCTTTATTAGTGCTAAAAAAGAACTGATAAAACCATAGTCCCATATTTTATAAAATCAAGTGCACAGTATCCTCTGTTTATCACGCCCTCAAGCTCTCGCGGTACTGTACCCCTATGACAACTCCCCCCACCCCGATCTTCTCTTTGCCGGACCTCCGCCGCTAGCCCTACTCTGCCTCTATCTCTACTCCTTATTCTCTCCCTCGAACCCCTTCCACGGATCTTCCTCCCTGCAAACCCTACTTCTCCTCCTCCCTACTGGACCTTACTCCCCACGAACCCTGATCCTCCATTTCTCAACGGTTAGAGGCTCCTTCCATGCACCTCCCCCTCTGGCGGTCGCGCCTTCCCCTCCTGACGTAGCGCATAAGGCTCCCTGACCACTCGACGCTTCTTCTCTACCTCCATCGTGGGTGCGATCTACTCTAGTTAAGTCTCCCACTTCTACTTTTAGGTTTATTTTTGGTAATTTCTCTTCCTACTCTACATGTGTTCATAATTTTAATTCTCATTTGGACAATAATTCAATGAATAATTGGTGAATGGTCATTGCATATTCCATGGTTGGAATCACGGATCACTCCAGGTGAAAATGAGACATGGGAAGTACTGGTCTTTTTTAGACACACCATATACCCCTAGGGACACATCATGTCCCTCCTTTGAGGGTAGTTTTGAGCTTTATTTCCTTTTATTTCAGTTTTGTTGTTAGATTTTTGAGCTTCCATGGACTAGTATTGGTGGATTGTGTTCCCTTGGTCCATTCCTATGAGGGCTTGATGCAGCTTCATGACCTCATCCAAGGATGTTGGACCCTCTATATCTTCTTAATTATTAGGGTAGTGTTGGTGAGTTCCATTATTCTTAATTGAGTTGTCTTAGTCCACTTATATGAGGGTTATTATGGAATTAGGTCCCATTCATTGGAACTCATACCCCTTAGTGACTTGGAATATGTATCAATTCAAAGGACCCTGAGCGATCCTCATTTCATTAATGTTGTCCCTATATTGGGTTTTTAGAATTGGAATCACTGACACTTACATGGACATTGATCCCCTATATTGGAGAATGTTTCAAGTAGGGTCTATTGTCCCCCATCAAGCCTTAGGAATTAACCCCCTCTCTTTGTATAGAGATCTTATATTTCAGATGGTGTATTAGTCTGATGGAGCTTGTATCTCAGATGAACCCTCCAGTTTTCAATATACTTATTCTATAATGAGTGGTCTCAGTTCACTTTTATGGGGGGTAGTATGGAATATGATCCTGATCAATGGACCATAGGTCACTTAATGACCTAAAGCTTGTATCCCTCCGAGAGGCCTGAATAAAACCTTATTTACAATGTGTTTTCCCTATGTTAGGTTTATTGAATTGGCATGACCAAAACTTACACAAGTTTCTATCCCCTATCTTGGAGGATTATTGTAGTAGACTCCAGTATCCCCCCATCAATCCTTGGGAATTGACCCCTTATATTTATATCATGAGCTGATATTTATAATGGGGTATTAGTCTGATGGACTGTATATCTCGAGTGAACACTCTCATTTTTCTATGTGATTATTCTTGGCTAGATCGAATGAATGTGACCTCTAGGATGAGTGTCGTCATTAGAATTATAGCTTCAGTAGCATTTCCTCTCAGAGGAGTGTTACCTTGAAACCCTGAGTGGATCTAAAACTAGAAGTGTTTGAGACATTCTTTGACTCAGAGTCTTTTATGAGTATATTTGGGATATCCTTGGTTATCATTATGTCTCATATGTTGTTTGGAATACCTGTGTTTAGTGACATAAATACTCTCGATGCTTTATGTATGGTGTTTTTGGAGTGTCCTATTGGGTATTGTAATACTCATCCCTACAAGGGATCTTCCCATACATGTCATGTCTTATACAGATGATGGAAACTTTCACAGAGTCCTTGGTGGACTAGGATAAGGTAGATATTAGTTTGGGATACACAAACTGAGGTGTATAACAATTATGAATTAACATGTGTCCCCTCATTCTATGTAGGTCATACATTATTTTCCATTTTTTGGTTGGATTGTATTTTAGATATTTTTATTATATCCATTAATTTATGTTGTTCAATTCATAGACTGAACTCTAGTGGTTTGGGGGAATTCAACATGTAATACTAAGATTTGGATTACTATATTAGTGTTCTATGATTATGCCTATGGTTTGAGTTCATATCATAATCTTTTAAGGTAGTGATCTTATGGGATGTAGGGTTAGCAGCACCCACCAACAGTAGGTGTGTGATGCAAGTCTCATATCAAGAGGCACTGTCATTTATAGGTACCTCAAGGATAGAACATTACTCTAAGGAATTTAATATGATTTCGATGGGTATAGACATATCACATTGCATTTTATTAACATTCATGCTACATTCAGAGAGGCAGTCGATGAATAGCCTAAGTAGAGGAAGGAAGTGGAGAAAGGAGGTATGTACAGCACTAAAGTAATGGAGGAGATCAGGGAGCAGTATGAGGTGGATGGAACTTTGGTTTGATTCTACTAATACTACCCCTAAGTATACGACTCCTATATTGGGAAGTTAGTGGTTAGAATCTTGGATAGTTGTAGTCACTAGAGTATTTTTACCAAGAGGCTCCAGGAGTGTTTGGAGGTATGATCTATGTTCGTTATACTTTTCTTGTAGTACTATTAGAAATAGGTACAAGAAACTATTTTTCCTAATTTTTTCAATTATTTTCTATGTATATGGTAGGGGTTGGTAGAGCCCCATGTTAGTGATGTTTGGTATGAATTTGGACTTGAAAGGAAGACGAATAATTCCCCCATAGAGATGTGTTCTTGAGAGGAGATCCAAAAACATGTGGGAAAGTTAGTGACTCCTAAAGTGGTTACCATATAGGTGTTGTAGATGGGTTCATTTTAATTGTGTATTTGAGGCCCTTTTTATGTGCTAAGGTGTCATAGAAATCCCTGTTTTTAGTGAACTAGTGTGAAATGAAAAGGTTGTGTTCCAAGAAATAGGATATCATAGAGGTTTTGAGTGCAGTTATAGGTACGTGTTTAGGGGAGGTGAGGGAGATTTATTGCATATTCTTTAGATGTTCATGATAGAATTTATGTTCACTAACCTTAATTTTCTATTTCTTATGTTAATTTGGGTAACAAAACCTATGATATTCTATAGTAATTTTGGATAAACCTAGGTTATGTAATCTAAATTAACTGTTCAACCACTTTTCTAGATAATGACTTCTACGCATTCTGGTGCTCCTAACCTCGAGGTTGAACAAGTCTCTCAAGTAGCTGCTGCTACTACTACTCACAGTGCAGAGCAACAACAAGTTTTTGAACCTGTTTCTCCTCCAGTGTTGAGGTTCAATAATCATCATCACATGTCATTGTTACCATTTAAAATGAACATATTTATGATTTTGATATCGATAAAATGGTTAGGGATGAAGGACTGACATCGCAGAAAACACAGGTGCATCATAGTTTGATGGTGTTAGGAAAAATTATTAAGGCGAAAATCAAAGGCATCAAATTTGATATTGGATGGAATGCATGAGGCCAACATGTGAATCCCAACAAGGCTATGTTTATTAGTTACATTGGAATTGTCACTCAGAAACGTGTGCCGATTGACATAGATTCATGGCACCATGTTGTGTCTAGGCTAAAGGTTGTGATTTGGGAAGAAATTACGGTAACATTATGATATTATTTCTTTAATTTACTAGCAAATAAAATAAGAAAACAGTGTCTTACTCTTCTAAATCTCTTTCAGAGTACATTTATAGTAAATGATTCACACAATAATTATGTACTATGGATTTCAGGAAGGATTCATCGAGGTTTTCACACTATTCTAACAAAATGTCACCTAAAAGATTCCAAAGGTAAAATAAACTCACACCCACCCCTTATCTACGCTCACCTAATATCCCAAGAAGCATGGGATGCATTTATTGGCCTCCATGGGGATGATAAGTTTTAGGTACATTGTGGCTGATAATACATTGTTTGAGGATATGTGTATTCATCACTTTGATTGTAAATATTTTATTTATGAAACAGCAACTCAGTACTGAAAATAAGGAATGTGCATCAAAACCAACATACCCCTATCGTAAAGAAAGGATGGGGTACGCTTCATTAGAAAATAAAATGGTACGTATTTTAAATTTATAGTAATATTTTTAGGTGACAAGAAACAAAATCATAATTATTTTCTATATTTATATGTAGATTGATATGTCTAAATCCAAAGACACTTCCATCCCATGTCATGTGTAATGGAAGAAGGCAGGTGTGAATAGGGAAGGGAAGCTAGTAGATGAAAACACACAAAAAGTGTGGGAAATATGTGTAAGTATTACATGATAAAAAGTTTTGTTTTAAATTTATATTACATAATAATAATTACTTATTTTACTATATCTGATAGTCATAGGAATAGTCTACTCCTGTAGCAGATGAAGACCTATTATCGACGGCTTTGAAGCGGCCAGAACAATACGGTCGTGTCAGAGGTACGGGGTTTGGGGTGACACCCCGAGTATATTTTGAGGAAAAAAACAAATGGATGATAGAGATGAAGAAATGAAATGAATGAGAGAAATACTAGAAACTCTTGAAGAATGATTTCAATGGCAGGGAGAGTTGCTAGCAACTTTTATGGGTGGGAAGCAAGGAAAAGACACAACTCAAGAACAACCAACGTGTGAAGATCTCGCCCCACCCCCCACCAGCTTTGAGGTGAGCCATTCCCCTCAAAGAGTTGTCTTAGCTGTGGTAATCAATATTCTAATAATTGTTCCCATGAAATGTGAATCAAACAAACACTGATACTTTTCTTATACTGATCTTCTATAGGGTGATAATGAATATGATTTATATCTATCAACACCCACCTATCACCTTGTAGCGAGGGCTACGGTGTTCAACATCCTAGAGGACAAGCTGCATAATAGACCGCTTCCAAAAGATCATCTAAAAGTGAAAATTACTATAACTCATGATCCAAATGTAGAGATACATATTCCACTTGATGAAGATGATATTAATATAGTCGAAAAGGCTATTGGGACATTCATTTCATGGACGTCACAACTTATAAGAGTACATGTGGACAAAGAGGTATTTATTTCCATTTTTTTCAAGCTAAACCTTTAATAATTAATGAAAAAAAGATATGAACCAATGAATGTTATTATAGAATGAGAAAGGGAAGGGGTGACAAGAAACGTGGGCTCAAAATCATCTAAATGATCGACCAACCGATCCCAAAGAGCTACTGAAAGCACAATAACACCACCTATTCTCTATCCACATTTACTAGCATTGAAGACTCATGTGGATACGAAGCTAAAAAATGGTAGTATTCGTATAGTTGTTTTTGAAAATAATATATACGGAGAGGAAATTCAAGATTTTTTTGCTGCTGAAAATGTAAATGAGATCCTTGAATATGGTTGGATAGGCGTCATAGTTGTAAATTTATATATGAGGTATGTTTTCATGAATTGATTTTCTAAAAGTTGATATAATGTGTTAATTATAACTAAATGCATTTTATATTATTGGCAGGCGTATATATGAAAAATAGTTGAAGGGATTTTCTCATGAGCCAAAATTCAGACTCGTTAGTCCTCATACCACATCAACACAACTAACAAAATTAGAGCCATCAAAAGAGTATGAAATAGTGAAAGGCTTGCTGAAAACATTTGAAAGAAAGATTACGGATGACAGACTCTTACTAATACCAACCATGCAGGGGTAAAACTCTACAATTAAATCATATCAATTATATTTTCACTTCTTTTAATACTTATTCCTTTTTTCATTTTTAGGAAACATTGGCTGCTAATTGCGGTGAACTTGGATACTTCAAATATTTATTTTTTGGATTTAATTCAAGGATATCCAACAAACCAACCACACATGATGGAGTTTGTGAATCTGTAAGACACTACATCCAACATTTTAGGTCTAAACATCAAGTTATATAATTTATATTATCTTTTACTGAGGATTATGTTATAATAGGGTGGTGTATCAATAACATCTATAACAAGGAATGAGGACAGGGGCTAAGCATAAGGAGGCGAGCAAATACTATGTCTGGACTGGTATCAGGGTATATATAATAAAATTTCACCATTAAAATACATATCAAAACAAGTTACTTATTCTCCTAATGATCAAAGATTTTGCAGTGTCCAAAACAAAAAAATGATAATGATTTCGGTTATTATGTTTGTAAATTTATGAGATAGATCGTTTTCCATCAACAAACCAGCATCCCTAAAGAGGTACTTTCAAAAACAAGTACTATTTCATTTAAATTATTTATTAATTCTTTATTTATATATTTCACAATAATACTATTACTATCGAAAAGACACATATTCACAAGATGATATATATTTATTCAGAAACGAGTGGACTGCATACCTGATGAAAGATTGTACACAAATAGCATGAAGATCTGACTTGGGGACGTGTACAATTAACGGCCATTTTTTAGAGGGGTTAAGGAGATAAAAAGATGAAACATTGTTGTATGTAAATGTTCAGAGGGAAATTTTAATTGTTATTAAATAAAATATCCTTTGTCCAATGATTCATTGTTCTATTTTAACAGATTAAATTCACCAGCAACATGGAAGAATGTGAACCACTTTTTTGGGCTTTGGTTAAGAAAAAACAGTAAAATCTCTAAAAAAGCTTCATATATGACCAAACGTATTTAGATTATGTTGATACTTTATTAGAATTATTCATGGGTCATTTTTTATGTGTATGAGTCAACCCTTCCCCAATTAGAGGAATGGTGTGGCCGGTATCACTCAAAGTGTCACTCTTTTGTTTAAAATGGACAGAATTTTAAGTGAAAACAAAAAATGATGTGTGGAAAACCAACCAAACGCATTAATATTGTGTTGATGCTTTAGGAGAATGATCCATGGGTTATTTTTGATGTGTAAAAGTTAACCTTGTCTCAATATGAGGCACGTTTTGACCGGTATCACTCAAAGTGTCTCTCTTTTGTTTAAAATGGATAGAATTTTAAGTTAAAACAACAACTGATGTACGGAAAACCGAACAAACACATTCGTATTGTGTTGATAATTTAGGATAACGATAAATGGGTAATATGTTACTTTTATGAGTCAACCCCTCCTCAATATGAGGCACGATGTGGCTGGTATCACTCAAAGTGTCACTCTTTTGTTTAAAATGGACAGAATTTTAAGTGAAAACAACAACTGACGTACGTAAAACTGACCAAACGCATTTTGATTGTGTTGATAATTTAGTATAATGATCCATGAGTAATATGTGATGTGTAATAGTCAACATTGACTCAATATGAGGCACGGTGTGGCCGTTATCACTCAAAGTGTCACTCTTTTGTTTAAAATAGACGGAATTTTAAGTGAAAACAACAACTGATGTACATAAAACTAACCAAACTTATTAATATTGTATTGATACTTTAGGGGAAAGATCCATGGGTAATTTTTGACATTTAATAGTTAACCCCCACCTCAATATAAGGCATGGTGTGTCCGTTATCACACAAAGTGTCTCTCTTTTGTTTAAAATTGACAAAATTTTAAGTGAAAACGACAACTGACGTACAGAAAACCAACCAAACACATTAGTATTGTTTTTATATTTTATGAGAATGATAAATGGGTCATGTGTGATGTTTAAGTGTAAACCCCACCCCAATAAGAGGCATGTTGTTGCCATGCCGGTATCACTCAAAGTGTCACTCTTTTGTTTAAAATGGGCAGAATTTTAAGTGAAAACAACAACTGGCGTACGTAAAACTGACCAAAACACATTCTAATTGTGTTAATAATTTATGATAACAATACATGGGTAATTTTTGAAATTTTTTATTCAACTAAGCCTCAATATGAGGCATGGTGTGTCCGTTATCACTCAAAGTGTCACTCTTTTGTTTAAAATGGACAAAATTTTAAGTGAAAACAACAACTGACATACGGAAAACCAAACAAAAAGCATTCAGATTATGTATATAATTTAGTAGAAAATATACATGGGTCATATTTGAAGTTTAAGAGTCAACAGTTCCTCAATAAGAGGCATGGTGTGGCCGGTATCACTCAAAGTCTCACTCTTTTGTTTAAAATAGACAGAATTTTAAGTGAAAGCAACAACTAACGTACGGAAAACCAAAAAAAACGCATTCGGATTCTGTTTATACTTTAGTAAAAATATCCATGGGTAATTTATGATTTGTAATAGTCAAAACCATTTCAATCTGAGGTATGGTGTCACCGGTATCACTCAAAGTGTCTCTCTTTTGTTTAAAATGGACAAAATTTTAAGTGAAAACAACAACTGACATACGGAAAATAGACCAAACACATTATTATAGTGTTTATACCTTATGATAACAATCCATGGGTCATATTTGATGTTTAAGAGTCAAACCCACCTCAATTTGAGGCACGGTGTGTCCGGTATCACTCAAAGTGTCACTCTTTTGTTTAAAATGGACAGAATTTTAAGTGAAAACAACAACTGACGTACGGAAAACTGACCAAATGCATTCGGATTGTGTTTATAATTTAGGATAACAATAAATGGGTAATTTTTTATGTGTAAGAGTAAACCATGCCTCAATATGAGGAACAGTGTGGCTGGTATCACTCAAAGTGACTCTCTTTTCTCTTTTGTTTAAAATGGACAAAATTTTAAGTGAAAACAACAACTGACATACGGAAAACCAAAATAAACTCATTCAGATTATGTTTATACTTTAGGATAAATATCCATGGGTCATTTTTGATGTTTAAGAGTAAACCCTTCCTCAATCTGAGGCATGGTGTGGCTGGTATCACTCAAAGTGTCACTCTTTTGTTTAAAATAGACAGAATTTTAAGTGAAAGCAATAACTGACGTACGGAAAACTGACCAAACGCATTTGGATTCTACTGATACTTTATTAGAATGATCTAAGAGTCATGTGTGATTTGTAAGAGTCAAACCCACCTCAATATAAGGCATGGTGTGGCCGGTATCACTCCAAAGTGTCTCTCTTTTGTTTAAAATGGGACAGAATTTTAAGTGAATAATAACAACTGATGTACGTAAAACCGACCAAACACATTTATATTGTGTTTATACTTTATGAGAACGATCCATGGGTCATTTTTATGTGTAAGAGTCATCCCTTCGTCAATAAGAGGCATGGTTTGGCCGGTATCACTCAAAGTCTCTCTCTTTTGTTTAAAATGGATAGAATTTTAAGTGAAAACAACAACCTGACGTATGGAAAACTGACCAAAAGCATTAAGATTGTGTTTATACTTTATGAGAATGATAAATGGGTAATTTTTTTACGTGTAAGTGTCAAACTCTCCTCAATATGAGGCATGGTGTGGCTGGTATCACTCAAAGTGTCTCTCTTTTGTTTAAAATGGACAGAATTTTAAGTGAAAACAACAAACAGACATACGAAAAAGTGAACAAACGCATTCAGGTTGTGTTGATACTTTATTAAAACGATCCATGGGTTATTTTTTATGTTTAAGATTCAACTATCCTCAATAATAGGTATGGTGTGTCCGGTATCACTCAAAGTGTCTCTCTTTTGTTAAAATGGACAGAATTTTAAGTGAAAACAACAACTAACGTATGGAAAAGTGATGCATTAGGATTGTGTTTATACTTTAGTATAAAAATAAATGTATCATTTTTTACATTTTATATTCAAACTAGCCTCAATAAGAGTCACAGTGTGGCCGGTATCACTCAAAGTTTCTCTCTTTTGTTTAAAATTGACAGAATTTTAAGTGAAAACAATTGACGTACGGAAAACTGACCAAAAACATTAAGATTGTGTTTATAATTTAGTAGAAACTATACATGGGTCCATTTTTGATGTGTACAAGTCAACCCTGCCTCAATCTGAGGCATGGTGTGGCTGATATCACTCAAAGTGTCTCTCTTTTGTTTAAAATGGACAGAATTTATAGTGAAAAACAACAACTGGCGTACAGAAAACTAACCAAAAAAATTAAGATTGTGTTGATACTTTAGTAGAATTATACACGGGTCATTTTTTGACGTGTATGAGTCAATCCCGCCTCAATCTGAGTCACGGTGTGGCCAGTAGCACTCAAAGTGTCTCTCTTTTGTTTAAAATGGATAGAATTTTAAGTGAAAACAACAACTGACATACAGAAAACTGACTAAACGGATTCTAATTGTGTTGATACTTTAAGATAACGACCCATGGGTCATTTTTGATGTGTACGAGTCAACCCTGCCTCGATATGAGGCACGTGTGTCCAGTATCACTAAAAGTGTCACTCTTTTGTTTAAAATGGACAGAATCTTAAGTGAAAACAAACAAGTGACGTGCGGAAAACTGACCAAACGCATTTGTATTGTCTTGATACTTTAGTAGAATGATCCATGGGTAATTTGTGAAATTTATGAGTCAACCCTGCCTCAATCTGAGGCATGGTGTAGCCAGTATCACTCAAATTCCTCTCTCTTTTGTTTAAAATGGATAGAATTTTAAGTGAAAACAACAAAAGACGTACGGAAATCCCCCTTCTACCATACACACCAAAATCATTCATTTTTTACTAAAGAAACACATACTATTGAAATAAATACTATTATAAAACCATTTTAAAAATACCAATGATCTTAAAATCCATGAAATTCATTCTATTAAAAACCATTAAAGCCCCCACCCCCTGGACAACCCCACCCCACCCCCTGAACACCACCCTACCCCCCCCCCCCCAGGACACCCCCTACCCCCCCCCCCCCCCCGACACCCCATGGATATCCCCACCACCACCCTGGATAGCTCCCCCCACCCCCTTGGACACCCCCCAACCCCCTGGACGCCCCCCACCCCACCCCCTAGACAGCCCCCCCCCCTCCCCACCCCTCCTAGACACTACCCCACCACCTGGACACCGCCCCACCCCCATGGACACCCTCCACCCCCATATACAGCCACCCCCACCCCCCAGGACACCACCCCACCCCCCTTGGATAGCCCCCCCAACCCCCTGGACCGCCCCCCCACCCCCCCCTGGACACCACCCCGCCCCCTAGACGCCCCCACCCCATGGACACCCCTCCCTGGACACCCCCCCAACCCCCTGGACGGCCCCCCACCCCTTGGACACCCCCCACCCCACCCCTCCTAGACACCACCCCACCACATAGACACCCCCACCCCCCTGGACACCCCCACCCCCATGGATAGCCACCCCCACCCCTTGGGACACCACCCCAACCTCTTGGACCCCCCCACCCCCCCTAGACACCACCCCACCCCCTGGACACTGCCCCCCTCCCCCACCCCACCCCCCCTTGACACCACCCCACCCCCTGGACACTGAACCCCCCCCACCCACCCACCCCCTGGACACCACCCCACCCCCCTAGACACCCCCCCCACTCCCCTAGACACCCCCCCACACCCTGAACACCCCCACCCCTTGGAAGCCCCCCCCCCAACCCCCTAGACACCCATCCCCCCACACACAACACACACCCTGGACACCCCCCCCAACCCCTGACCCCCCCCCCCCCCCCGCCCCACCACCACTCCTAGACACCTCCCCACCACTTGGACAACCCCTCCCCACCCCCACCCCCCCCCCCCAGACACCCCCACCCCCATGGACAGCCACCCCCACCCCCTGGACACCACCCCACCCCCCTTGGACAGCCCCCCCCGCCCCAACCTCCTGGACCCCCCCCCCCCCCCACCGCCACACCCTTGGACACCACCCCACCCCCTGGACACCCCCCCCCCCAACCCCTTGACACCCCCACCCCCTGGAAAGCCCCCCCCCCCCAACCCCCCTGGACACTACACCACCCCCCTGGACACCACCATGGACAACCCCACCCCCAACCCCCCACCGCCACCACCCGAGACAGCCCCCCACCCCACCCCACCCCCCGGACACTCCCACCCCCTACCCCCCTTGGACAGCCACCCCAAACCCCTGAACAACCCCCCCAACCCCCTGAATTCTGAATTGAATTCTTTATGTAATTAATTAACTTATCAATTATGTGTTAATGGTGTACAGGTATACTTATTGTATGTGTATTTTTGATGTAATTACTTTATAAATTATGTGTTAATTTTGTATGGGTATACTTGTTGATATGCTGATTTTTTTGCAGGTCTTGTTTGGGTGTGTTGCTGCAGAATTTTATGTTACAGTAGGCAGGGCATTTATCAGCACTTTTTTATCACTGATAAGGGGTGCCTTTATCAGTGCTAAATAAGCGCTGATAAAGGATTGCGTTATCAGTTCTAAATAAGCATTGATAAACGATCCCTTTATCATTACTTTTTTAACACTCATAAAGAAGCCCTTTATTAGTGCCTTTTTAGCGCTGATAAAGGCTCCCTTTATCAGCATGTTTTTAGTACTGATAAAGGATACCTTTATCGGCACTTTTTTAGCACTAATAAAGGCTACCTTTATCAGCACTGAGCTTTACAGCACTTTTGTAGCGCTGATAAAGCCCATTTTGAGCGTTGATAAAGCCCGTTTTTGTAGTAGTGTATGTTATGCCTTTGTAGTTATTGTGGCCCAAAAAAATTCTAATTTAATTTTTCTATATTAGTTAATTAAATCCTTCATACGGATCATATCATTTTATTTATGGGTTAGTTTTGAGAGTTCTAGGTGCCAGTAGAAGATAAAGGGGGCGGAGCATGCTGAAAATTGCTAGTAGGTTCAATTGGGTACTTGGTAGCCTACTGGGGGATTTTTTAAAGAGGGAAAATTTATCCTTTATGATATCATGGATGATGGAATTTAATATTAAATTTCTCATGTTAGGGGTCATTTTTTAAAAACCATAATAACTCTAATATCGTACATTAATATCTAAACTTATAGGATTGATTTCTCCTTCATTTCAAGTCAAATTTGTGAAATGTTGTTGAATTTATCTTCATATTGGAAAGGGATTGAATAAACCTATTGTTTTTTGAGAATACAGAAATTTTTAGTCAGTGTTCTATTCTAATTCCATCTCTTTGATTCTATACTAGTGATTTATTTGGTTTCCTATCTTCTTGGAGGATTTAGGGTTATGTTCCTTGTGTGGATTGCTTCTTGTATATGTGGTAGGTGACCTATTACTTCTTTTTGCGTTTAATCATATGATTATATAAATTTTTTGCACTATTTTTTCATTTAATGGGTTCTTATGAGTTTTTTTGGCATGGAAAATTAGTTCTACTGTAGTAGAATAATTTTTCATAAATTATTGAGTGAAATTTGTGTTTCAATAATGAGTTTAAGAGATGAAATTATAAAAATACATGTTTAAATAGATGGATAAATAATAAAAAAAGGATAAATTAATGGTGGTATTGATGTAATCATTAATGGAATAATTAATGATATGTAAATAAGGGTTGGAAATAATGTTTTGGTGATGAATTTTATGTGTCAAATGTGTTTCGTTGCTATATAAATTCATATTGTGTTTTTATGAATTATCATAAGTTGCTGAGAAGTGATTGTTTGATGTTAAGTTTGTTTTTCTTGGGAATTATTATTGTAAAAAGTATAATCGGGTGATGATGCTCAAATAAAGGTGGTTAAACACACTAAATAAACCAACAGAGTTGTTTGGGTGTTTTTGTAGTTTTTGTTTGGAAATCATATTTTATAAAGGGGTGTGTGCTTATAGTAAATTTACTTTGAGGTGAATAAAATTGATATGAAAAGGTTGTTAAATTTAAATTAATAATTATTTATTAAGTAATAAATTTGAGTGGCTAAAAATGGGGATTTTTTATTTCTAAATGCATGCTGGAAATTTATGTGTTGGATCATGAAAGTGTAATTGGGATTTATGGTGTTTGTATGTTTTTTTTTTGCAAAGATTTTGGGTTATTCAAGTGGAATAATAAATATCATTTCACTCCCCTGGATTTTCTTTCTCGTGTGGATCAAGCCTCCCTAGGGTTTCCCTTTGAAACCATCATGGTGGCGATGGCATGGTTCCCCATTTCCCTTCGTCGATGCTAGACCATTATTAGTCTCGACTTCCTCCTCAACACTCCTAACTCATTCCTCCTACTGCCAAGAACCTATGATAATTTCAATGTTTGGGATGTGTGTGATAGATAGTGATCTTATGTAAAAAATTTTATAGAATTTTTAAATTCTACGATAAAAAAATCATTAATAAAAGGAACCTTTCACTTACCTCTAGCCATTGTAAAATCTAGGAAATGGTGGAATCAAAACATAAATGCCTTCTACACTCTGCACAGGGATGTATATGGTGTGTGTTTCTTTAATCTTCTGAGTGTAGGGGGGTTATATTTATAGGGGGTTATACCATCAAGAACCCACCATAATTTACTCCATCGACAAGGAGTATTAATGTATGGAGATTGATTTCTATCAAATAATAAATAAATTTTTTAGACTGAATTTAATACATTAAATACATATATAATAAATTATTGTATTTATCATAACATACCATATTAATAATTAGATGATATAATTTATTGTCTCATAATTTATTTCATTATTAATTGATTATTGGACCATTTATTACATTCTCACACTTTGTCCAAACCAATTAATGTGAATGAATTCAATATCCCTCTTTTAAAAGAAACATGATACATGGATCATATCAGTATTTCATCTAAATAATGATTATTACCTTCCATGTATCACAATATATCATGTATATTTACAAAATTATATGAATAAACCTTAACCACATGATTTATTCTCCATATGAACAAACCTTAACCGTGTGGTTTATTCTATAGACCCAAAAAAATATTTCTTATGTAATGAATGTGTACACGTAAACTAAAGTGATAAATACATAAATATATAGAGTTTTAAATAAAATTCATCAAATTTATAATGTATAACTTAATCCCATGCATATTTAATGATCCATGAACTTAAATGGAGGCATTCCTTTAGCCAAAGGATCTACAACCATCAATTCAGTGCTAATGTGTCGAATGAGCGCCTTTTTATATTTAACATGTTCCCTTATTGATAAGTATTTAATGTCAATGTTCTTACTTTGACTCTAACTTTTTTATTCTTATCCATAAAGACAATAGTTGGTTTTTCACAATATATAATCAATGGCCTAGAAATAGAATTCATAACTTTAAGGCCCAAAATGAAACTCCTTAGCCGTACACCATGGGAAGTGGCCTCAAAACATGAAACGAACTCATATTCCATAGTATAAGTCTCTATTAGTTTCTGTTTGACACTTCTCTATGGTATATCTCCCCTATCCATCATAAAGACATATCCTGAAGTTGATTTGAATGAATCAACACAACAAGAAAAGTCTGCATCTGAGTATTCAATGACTTATAAATTGTGTGTGTGTTTATATATAAGAATGTATTCTTTAGTCCCCTTAAGGTATCTCAATACCTTCTCTGTGGCCTTCTAGTGTTTATACCCAGATCACTTTGATATCACCCTACCATTCCTGCTACAAATGCAATGTCAATCCTCATGCAGAACTGAGCATACATTAAACTACCAATAGCGGAAGAAAACAGGGTGGATTTCATTTGTTCCCATTCAAAATTATTTTCATTGATTTGTTTCATGCTAAATTTATCACCCTTAATAATGGGTGTTATTCTTGGTGCATAGTCTTTCATAAAAAATATCTTTAAGACATTATTAAATTAGGTTTCTTGAGACAAGCCTAGAACGCCTCTCAAACTATCCCTATGAATCTTTAAGCCAATGACATAAGATTCATCACCCATATCTTTCATGTCAAAACTTTTTGATAGAAACTATTTAACCTCATTTATCAAACCCTTATCATTAGTGGCTAGTAAAATGTCATCTACATATAAAACAAGAAAAAATATTTTACTCTCATTGGACTTATGGTATATACATTGATTCATAATGTTTTCTTTGAAACCAAATGAAGTAAATGCATCATGAAATTGTAAATACCACTCTCGGGATGCTTGTTTTAAACCATAGATAGACCCTTTGATCTTGCACACCAAATTCTCACCATTATTAGAGAGGAATCCTTCAGGTTGTTTCATGTAAACCTCTTCATCTAGATTGCCATTCATAAATTCAATTTTCACATCCATTTATTGTAATTCAAAATCAAAATAAGATGCTAATGCCAATATAATGCGTAAGGAATCCTTTTTGGATACTGGAGAAAATGTTTCAGTATAATTGATCCCTTCTTTTTGAGTGAACCCTTTAGCAACTAGTCGGACCTTGTATCTTTCAATGCTGCCAAATGAATTTTTCGTGGTTTTAAAAAACCATTTATATCCAATAGGTTTTACACCAAATTTCAACACAAAAAATTCCCAAACAGCGTTACTCTTCATGGAATTAAACTCCTCTGCCATGGAATTATACCACATGTTTGACTCTTCATAACTCCTGACATGTGAATATGTTTCAGGGTCATTTTTTGCTCTAATGTTGTAGTCAGATTCTTGTAGATACACTATATAATCACTGGAAATTGATGGATTTCTCATCCTTGTGGTTGTTATCAATGTTTATCCATTATTTTCTTGAGTACTTTGTGGACTAGCTGGTTGTTCAATGGTTCCTTATTCTTAAATTATTTGATCCAAAGTATGATTATCAACCGTTTGTGGAATGATATTTGTTCTAAAATTAGGTTTGTTATGAACAATTATCAATATATCACCTAAGATAGAGGGTTGATCTTCTGAATGGTCTTTAGCTGAATTTTTTTGATAAGATCACTCCCATTAATTAGGTTATTTTTAAGAAATTTATTTCTTGATTCCACAATTCTAGTGTTCAATGATGGATAATAAAAATGATATATTTTAGACCTTTATGAATATCCAATGAAGTAGGCACTAATGATCCTATGATATAAATTAGTTTCATGTGGATTATAAACACTCACTTCTGAAGGACATCTCCAAATGCATACATGTCATAAACTTGGTTTCCAAACCTTAAACAATTCAAAAGGTGTTTTTGAAACTGCCATTGTTGGAACCTAATTCAAAATGTATGATGTCAGTTTAAGTATATCCATCCAAAATAATTTAGGTAGATTACATTTACTAAGCATACTTCATACTATGTCCATTAATGTTCAGTTTCTTCTTTTAGCTACACCATTTTGGTCTGGTGAACCCGGCATAGTGTATTGTGTAACTATTTCATTTTCTTGAAGAAACCTTGCAAATAGACCAGGAAATTTTCCATCCTCAATGTATCTCCCATAATATTCTCCACCTCGATCTTAATTCATTTGCTACATTGTTTCTCTTCTTCAACCTTAAAATTTTTAAAGTTTTAAAGTGTTTCATTTTTATTGTGACGCAAATAGAGTATATCGTGAATAGTAATCAATGAATGAAATGAATAATTTGTGATGATGTACATCTATGTTTGAGCTACATTTATCTTTATGTATTATTTATAATATGTATGAACTTCTATTTTCACCTTTCTTTAATTTATTAGTTTGCTTTCCCTTAATGAAATCCACACAGGTTTCAAAATCAGTGAAATCAAGAGTACTAAGTACCCCATTCTTAAATAATATTTGAATCCTTTATTTTGAGATATGACCTAATATTTGGTGCCATAACATAGAATATTTTTCACTTATAACACTTCTTTTAATACTAGTATGAACATGCATGTTATCATCATAAATCTTACTTTTCAAATCAACAGAGAAAAGGCCATCCTTTAATGTACCACATCCAATGATGTCATTTCCATGTATCAAGGAAAAATTAGCTTTAAAAAATAGAATGTAAAACCCAATAGTAAAAGTTTGGAAACTGAAATCAAGTTTCTAAAAAAACATGGAATATAAAATTTCTTTTCTAAATTCAACGAAAACCCAGTGGTTAATATTTGAGCACATGTCCCCATAGCTTCCACATGTAAGTGCATTTTATTTTTTGAATATACACCAAGCTCATTGTCCACTGGTTTCCTAAGGTTTTCATACCCTGCAAGGTATTCAAAATTTGGATTATAGAACCAGAATCAATCCTCCAAGTGTTATAAATTGTATCAACCATATTTTATTCATAACAAACCAATGAGATTGAAATACCTTTCTTTTCAATCCATTTATGAAATTTAGGACAACTTTTCTTTATGTGTCTTTTTTCCTTTGTAGAAGAAACAAATGATTTCCTTCTTAATATTAGGTTCAGGTAGTAATTTCTATTTTCCCCTTCTATTGGATTGACATTTATGACCCTTTTGTTTCTGGTGCATTGTCATCATATTGGTTTCTCCCATTTCTACCACAAGCCTTTCCTAATCTTGAACACACATGGTCATTAATTCATTAATTGATCATTTATGTTCATGTGTGTTATAAGATATTTTAATTATCTCATATTGATGTAGTAGAGTGTTGAGAATATAATGCACTAGAAACAGCTCGGATATATCAACCTCATGATTCTTAAGTTGAGACGCAATATCCCTCACTTGCATGATGTGATCATGCTCAACTTTCATAGTGGTGAGTCTCATAGATGATAACTTCATGATTAATGTTAATGCTAATGCTTTATCTGAAGAGGTAAACTGGTTGTCTATAGCTTCTATCAAGTTACGATCATCATTATGCTCATCGACTGATCTGCGAATGGTAGCACATAATTTAGATTTTATAAACATCATACTAAGATGGTTTGGCCCCTCCCAATGTTCATAAAATTTTATATTATCTAGTGTGATATCATTATTAACTATAGGAGGTTCATCTTTCCAAATATTGTAATCAATGTCCATCCATCCCAGATGAAGAAGAATTTTCTCCATCCGAATTTTATAGTTATCACCATTTAATTCAGTAATGTCATAGTGAATATCAGAAAAACTTAACAGTATAAATCTAAATTAAATACATACTTATTAGTCCAAATTATATAATTTACATAGTAAATTTTGTCAATGTGAGTCTAAAAAATATATAATTGCCTGTGAGATAAATTTTAATTCAATAGATTCATGAAATCACTCAATAATTATCAAGTAATATTTTAATTCATAAATTAATTGAGTTATAATTTGATAATTAAACAAACCATATGCCAAAATATTAACTTTTTAATATTCATAATACCCCTGGTCAAATTATGGTAATCTTATTTAATATTCCATCTAATGAAAATTTAATAAAAAAATTTGTGAGATAAAAATTATTATAGTTTTTATATAATATTGAATGTGATTTAATGAATATGTAATTTTTATTTAATTAGGAATGTTGTGGAAAACCCCAATTTTTAATAAAATTTACAAAAATCACATAATTATCAATTGATATTTTAATTCATAAATTCTTGAATTATAATTTGATAATTCAAAAAACTATATGAAAAAATATTAAATTTTTAATATTCATAATACCCGTAGGAAAATTATGATAATTAAAGATATATATATTTTTTTATTAATGAAATTGCAAAAAGTGAATGTATTATTTGATATGATTTTATTGAATGGGTAAATTTTATTTAATTATGAATGTTGTGGAAAACCCTAATTTTAATAAAATTTACAAAAAATCATGACTAATGAATTAAAGATGTGTAAAAACATATTTCATAACCGAAGATGAAGAAATGAATAGAATGTCGATAGACAGAAATGAGTCGTTTCCAAAACCAAAAATACAAAAGTGTTTTTGCTAAAGTAGAGCGTAATAAGTTTTATTGCAAGACAGAGGTAGAATTTGGCTCTCATGCCAAATGTGGGAAATTTTATAGAATGTTTAAATTCTAGGATCGGAAAATTTATTTGATAAAAGAAACCTTTCACTTACCTCCAGCCATTGTAAAATCCAGAAACTGGTGGAATCAAAAACTGAATGCCTTCTACACTCTACACGGGGATATAGATGGTAAATGTTTCCTTAATCTACTGAGTTCAGGAGGATTATATTTATAGGGTGTGGATTATATTTATAGGGGGTTATACCATCAAAAATCCCCCACAATTTACTTCGTTGATAAGGAGTATTAATGTTTGGAGATTGATTACCATCAAATAAAAAAGAAATTATTCAGATTGAATTTAATACATTAAATACATATATAATAAATTATTTTATTTATCATAACGTATCGTATTAATATTTAGATGATATAATTTTATTGATCCATGATTTATTACATTATTAATCAATTGATGGACCATTTATTACATCTTCTTCAATGGTGTTTGGTTGGGCTTCATCTGAAGAGGCTAGGGGATGACTGGTTTGTAAGGATATTTTTTTGTGAGCACTGACTTTGGTGTGGCGTCAACATCGGCCTCAATTCCCCACGACTTTGGTATTCCCCATTGATGTTTAGAAATGGCCGCACTGCGTCCTGAGGTGTGGCGATGGGACTGTGTCGCGGGAGGGTGTCAGGCACAGCATCTAACGTGCCACCTTCGGCAGTTCAGGGGTTGGTCTTGAGCGGGTTTGGGTCCTGGGCTAGGGCATACGGCCTGACCAATCTTCTACTCAGGCCTTCTTCCTACCTTTTGTAAATGTTCCCACTTAACCTCAAAATGCCATTTTTAAAATTTAAAAAAAAATATTTGGAAATAAAAGTGGAATAACATGGGGTTGAACTATAATATGATAAGCTAAAAATGAAGTGATGTTAACATTTTTTTCTCTAACTCTGTGTTGTGAAAAGTTTCATGAAGTTAGTCACTTATAGAGAGAATTGGGTTACGTTGAAGCATGAGTTATTAATGCGGGAGTCATGTGTTTGTCTTGGTCTTGAGTTAGGCCCGACGAAATATGGGTTTTTATGTGTTTAGAATGTGGGATGATGAGGATGCCATGTGTTTGGGATATGATATGATGATGAGCCATGTGTTTGGCCACCATGTTCTTCGCATGCTAGCATTAGTTGAAGCATGTGTGGGGAACTGCTTGAGTGACTTGGTTTTCACCTGGTACTTATTTACATTGTTGAAAATAATATTGTTAAATTTTTTAAACTGTAAAATTATTTATATATGGTCGCATTTAAACTTCACGGGATGTCAGGGGGTTGCGGTGGTTTCTATTGGAAATTTATTCTTACATATGTGCGTACACATCTCGTGTGTATACATATTATATGCATGACGTTTATAGCAAAGGCAAGAGGCCCCTATAGCAAGGAGATGGTGTCAGGAAACATCCTGAAGATATGTTCGTTAGCTTTTTGTAGTAGTGTGGATGGGGATATCCACACTTTTTTTGTTTCCTTTTTAGTCGTATTGTTCTTATTGCGGTACTTTAGATTTATTTTTGAGTTTTGATTACATGCACGACATATATGAACTTTTGTATATTGTTGAGACATTTTGAGTTTGTTATTGATGTTTTTCTGTGACTGGTTGTTATAGAAATGTTTAGTTTGTTATTTTTGATGCAATGGACCATTAGAGGGTGAATCGCTCCCCAAGTGATATCCTTGGACCTTCGGTGTTGGTCGGCCGACCCCTGGCGATCAAGAGATGTATTCGAGTCCATGTTATGTTTTTCCTTGGAAACATAGTCATGCAAGGGTGGAACGTTACAATTTTTTTTTTTTTTGAAAAGATAAGATATGATATATTGCTGATCAATCAACCCAGCCCTATAAAGCCAATCACGAAACGAGTCCACCCAACAATGATCACCCCATGATTTCCCAAAACAAGCCAAATGATGAGGATCTATATTAAAACCTTGTTTGATAAAAGAAAATTTTCATTTAGCGAAGCCTTTGGCCAGGGACCAAATCTTTCTCAAGATAAGGCCAAAAGGCTAAGATTCCTCTTCCTTCTTTGATAGAGAATTAACCACTTTAAGGCAATCTGATTCCACCAAAACATTGGGCCAATTTTTTGAACGGGCAAAAAGGATCCCATGGAGAATGGCAGAGGCCTCCGCCACCACAGGACTCCAAGAGTTTTGCACAACCCTACAATGAGCTTCCACAACCTGTCCAAAACTATTATGGGCAATGAGTCCAATACCAACCTTGAAATTAGTAGAGACATCAACATCTATATTAATTTTGAATAAACCCTCTAAGTGGTGACCAGCATGGAGCCTCTTGCCGAATTCCACCCAAAGAAGGCACTACATCGTTTTCTTTTCAACAGTTCATCCACTCCATGGCTGTCACGACCCGTCCCCTGGGTCACGTGCCGTGAATACCCCAAGTCCGCCTTCCATAGGCCAGGGGCTGGCGACTAACACCGAAAGGCGTATTCCCTAAAACTGGGAAGGCATTGTCTTTATATCCTGTAAACACACTCAACCAAGCACACAACAAGATACGAACACAATTAAATTGAATAGTAAACAGAGTGAGTACAGTAAGTAAAAAGGGGCCAGAATACAAGCCCAACTGGAAAGTACAAGACAGCTAATAGGTGAAAAGTAGCTCATGGATCGTCCACCACGGATCCTACCTGAATGGTGGGTACAACTCACGAACGGTCGTCTCTGCAGTTCGGCTCGTCTAAAGTCCACCTCTAAGCTACCTTCAGTCCTGGTACTCTCATCCTTAGTCAGCGTTGTCCGTCGTCTGCACCAAACACAACAGGGTGCGGGCATACCCCGTGCAGGTGTGAGTATAACGATACTCAGTAAGGACCCCGAGACCCTCAAGGTCTCACAAAATTCACCACGGATAAATCACACAACATGGAATCAATTGACAACCCTACTTAGGTATACGCCCATACATATACCTAAGTTATCAAGTAAACTCATCTCAATCATGAGGAAAACATATAGTTCAACTCAAAGCTCAAAGCTCCACTGTTCCACAAAGGAAGGAAAACCACGAAGACAAGTACCACACAGGTACGTCACACAGAAGAATACCACCAAGGTATTACCACAAAGGAAAATACCACACAGGTACTAACACATCTCACACCAGGTATAACTTAAGTACAGTAGTAGATATGATTATATGTAACTACTGAATCATCTTACTCTGTTAAGAGGAAGACCCACACAGGATCGTTCGGTGCTGACCCACACAGGATCGCTAGGTGCTGACCCACACAGGATCGCTAGGTGCTGACCCACACAGGATCGCTCGGTGCTGACCCACACATGATCGCTCGGTGCTGACCCACACAGGATCGCTCTTCATTCTTCATGTCACAACCAGCTACAGAGTTCCCGCACTACGCTCGCTTGTCTCCGGGAGAGTTCACTCCACAAGCCACTAGTCGATACTCCAACTGCCACGAAGTCCCATGAAGAAGTATCTCAAATGACCGTCACGTCATAGGGGTCTCAACGCAACAGACAGTGCGTCAATCGGACGTCTGGTCTGTAAGTTATTAATCTTTTTGTCCCAAGGGCCCGGTTGGATTCGTGCTCGATCCAACCCGACTGTTTTCCAACATTATCCAAATCTCCAGTGGGGTATACGAAAGGGACTGTCTCGCTCCAATGTTTCTGACGTCGTAGACAGTTCGTCAAACGGACGTCCGGTGCCAAAGATATGGTCGAAAGTGCGTAAATGGGTCGAAGTGGGTCCGGGTCCGGTCCGACCCAGTCGGACCGATCCGACCTGCTGGTTCCGGCCCAGCCCGTGTTGCGGCCCGACCCGTGTTGCGGCCCGGCCCGCTGAGCGGTCCGGCCCGACCCGGGCTGGGCGGCCCGGCCTGGCGGCGCGGAGCCCGCAGGGCCGTGGACGGCGGAGCCGCGGGGCGGCGCGGCACGGCCGCGGACGGCGGAGCCGCAGGGCGGCGCGGCAGGGCCGCGGACGACGGAGCCGCGGGGCGGCGCGGCAGGGCCGCGGACGGCGGAGTCGCGGGGCGGCGCGGCAGGGCCGCGGGGCCACGGGGCCGCGGGGCGGCGCTGGGTGCCGCGGGCGGCGAAGCCGCAGGGCGGCGCGGGGTGTCACGAACGGCGAGACCGCGGGGCGCGGAGGCCGCGGGAAGGCGGAGCGCCGCGGGGCGCGGAGGCCGCGGGAAGGCGGAGTGCCGCGGGGCGTGGAGGTCGCGGGAAGGCGCAGCGCCGCGGAGCGCGGAGGCCACGGGGCGGTGCGGCGTCGTGCCTTCGCCAGCGGCCGACTTGATCGGCCGCCCTTCGTTTGTCGCAGTTCTCAAGTTCCACCGGTGCCAACTGTCTGCACCGCTCGCCGACACCATCGCGAAGATCACACAAAAGATCCACATGATTTGCGGAGGGGTCGGGCCATGTGTGTTTGGCCCATACCCTCCGCGTTAGGGCGGTAGTATGTGGCTCAATGAAGATGATTCAATGTGAGAGAGAATTTAACATTGACCAAATTAAAAACACACCCCTACCTCGATTGTTCATTGACGATTGTCCCCGGTTGAGACGCTTTGGCGTTTTTCGATCCCGTAACAAGTCTCCTCCAACAATGTCGGTGAGGAGAGGAAAAGATGAAGTCGGTGACGATGGCGTTTCCTCGATCGTTGGTTCGTCGTCGTTGGAGATCCTTCGACTGAGTTTGGAGGAAAGTTCTTCAAAGGAGAAGAGTTCTTCGTTGGCGTTCTTCGTTGGAGGATGTGTTCCTCCAAGTTCTCCCAAGCTCCCACCTTTTCCAACGATTAATTTCCTCCAACCCACCAAAAATAAAAGGGTAGCTAATATAATAGAATATGTTGTCTAATTTAAAATTGGCACAAAATAGGTTAGCTTAATTAATTAGAGGGTTGGGTTAATTAATTAAAGGGAAGAGTTGGCATAATTAAAGTAGGGAGTTTAGAGGTTTTTCTCCATAATGAGGGGTTCGGGTGGTCCCTACCACCAAACTTTGAATTGGGAGTTTTACTAGCTCGGGTGGTCCCCACCACCGAGCATTCAATTTGGAGGATATAACTCATGTGGTCTCCACCTCCACAATATTCACTTGTGGGAGGTTTTAGTTCAGCTGATCCCTACATTTAAACCATCCACATGGAAGGTTTCAACAAAAATAAAATAAATGTTTATTTTATTTTATTTATATTTCCAAGAAAAACTCAAATTCTAACTTTCGCTCTCGACCAACTGTCGTCGAGGTGAAAGTCTTCTTAAGCGAATACCGGCGTTGCGAGTTCAACGGTGTTCTCGGATTTCAATCTCGAGCACCGGTTCAAAAGTTAGAAAAACTCACTCGCATGTTTACTGAAAGTACCTGAAAAAAAGTTCAGAAATTCATTTCGGGCACTCCGGGGCTCGGAATCATGCGCCGTCAATTTTCGCGAACTCGTAAAATTTCTATTTAATTAAAAAAAATACATGGAAATTTTGGGTCTTTGCAATGGCCCTCTCGACCCAAATACGATCTTATTTCGAAAATGCATTCATTTCTTCTAGTCCAAACCAACCAAAACATTGTGCAGATCAGCCCCACCACTCTCAATTTCAATGAAGACACTCATTTAATAAGGTTTTAGACCAACCCAACTGAAGTATCAAAGAACATTCCAACATCTGGCTTCCAAGTCTTCCACACCCTTTTCACCCCATGACATAAAAGAATTGCATGCAAAAGAGATTCTAGCTCTTGGAGGCACAAAAGACAACTATCGTCCTCCGCAAGATGACGTCTCATAAAAAATTTACGGGTTGGAAGAACACCAGAGCAGACCTGCCACCAAAAAAAATTCACCTTGGGTGGAGCAGTAAGCGACCAGACTCTTTTAGCGATCATTGGGAAGGACATGAGTCAAGCCTTGAACCCTCATTTTGTAACCTGAGCGAACAGAACACCTCCCATGAAATTCCCCCGTCCAGCAAATCTGGTCGTTGCCCATTCCTGGTGTGAGAGGAATACTCAGGATGAGACGACAATCAACCTCATTAAGCCAGCTGCAAATCTTCCCTCGATCCCAGTCCTCATGCATGTCATTGATGAGATCTTGCATCCTTGCATTTTCGAATCCCGGTACAATAGTAGAGGAAACCTTATGGTTGACGCCATTTTCCATCCACGGATCATTCCACACACTAACATCATTCTCATCAGCAATTCTCCAAACGCGGCCTATGTCAAGAAGAGATTTTGCGCCACAAATGCTTCGCCACAAAAAAACTCGGTTGTGGCCCTAACTGGGCATGCAAGAAGTCGGAATGAGGAAAATATTTTGCTCGCAAAACCTTTGAGAATAGGGCATTTGGATTTGAGAGAAGGCGTCATTCTTGCTTCGCCAACAGAGCCTCATTAAACCATTTGAGATTCCTAAAGTTGAGACCTCTACAGAATTTCGAAACACACAGTTTCTCCCAAGACATCCAATGAGAGTTATGTTTGCCCTCATAAGAGCCCCACCAAAAATTGGTCAACCGGTAATAGATTTGATCAACAAGAGTTTCCGGAAATTTAAATAACGACATAGCATAAGATGAGATTGCTTGGGCCACTGACTTAACGAGAACTTCTTTTCCCACCTTGGATATCTTTCTGCTTGAACAAAGACAGATCAAATCATCCACCCTATCCATAATCGAAGTGAACACTTGTTTCTTTGACCTACTGACAAGAGTCGGGAGGCCAAGGTATTTAGGATGTTTATCAACCAGCGGAAAACCGCACATCTGCTGTAAATCGTCTATCTTTGCTTGTAAGACACCTTTACAGAAAGATAACTCTGATTTCAAAGGATTAAAACATTGGCCAGAAACCCTTTCATACAACTTAATGATATTCAACACTGAACTGCATTCTTGCGGGGTAGCACAAGCAAAACGAGACTATCATCTGCAAAGAAAAGATGAGAGACACGGGGGTCATTTCTACATAACATTGCACCATGGATAATTCCTTGATCCACCGCTTTCAATTGGAGATGAAAAAAGACGTCGGCCAATCCCCTTGTCACAAACCTCTTAAAGGTTTAAAACTCTCCGAAGGGCCCCCATTAATATTAATTATGAAGGAGACAAACGTAACACAGTTCATGTTATTAAGGACCCATTTCGTCCCAAAGCCCAACATTGAGAGAACAATTTCAAGAAAAGATCATTCAACTCAGCCATAAGCTTTCATCATATCTAATTTCATTGTCATTCTGCCTCTTTTGTATGAGAAACGAGTTTTTATAGAGTGGAACGTTACAATTACATTAATCTAAATATGCTTAAATACATATACGTTAAGACACACACACATTTAAATACATTTGTATATTTATACATATGTATGTAATGCATTTAACTATATTTATAATAATTTATATTTTAATATACATTTGTCTAATATAGCGAAATACATTATAAAATATACTTATTGCATGATATAAATTGAATAATATTTTTTGCATAAATTATGAAAATAAAATTGACTGTAAATTTTTATTCGAATATGATTTATATATTCAAATATAAATTTTGTTTGCCCCCCCCCCCACATGCAGCTTGGGTGGTAGGGGGGACGGGGTTTGGGGCGTCGGTTGCAGGGTCGAGTCTCCGGGATGATTAATTTGTCAAGTTTATTTGTAAGCATGTGTGGTGCCGTTGGCGGCTGTAACCCAACCTTTAAATATAAATTTTATAATATATATATATATACATATATATATATATTATAAATTTTATAATATGAAAATAAATATATAAATATAAATATGAAGTAGATTTCATGTATTTATATACTTCATTTTCTATATTTTATAATTTACAAATTTAATTATAATTATAATTATAATTAAAAAATATATAAATATATATACAAATACAGTATATAAAAAACATATATATTTATTGATATTTAAATCATAATTAAGAATATATATGAAGGGTAACTTTTAAATAAAAGAGGTGCGGCAGCCTTGCTTGTTGGGCACGACACGGCCTATCATTTTGGCAATGAGATAAAATAACGGAACAGTTGAGTTGAGAATATTTTTTACCCTTTCTTTTGGGTAAAATGCGTTGTCTGCTTTTGGGGACATATAAAATAATTTTGACTGCAATTACCGATACCCACCCATCATCTTTAACCAAAGCTTCCACGCATTTCATACTTATTTTTAAATAAAGTATTCAACTTATATTAAATATAATTAAATGCGTTTTAAGTTTATTTAGTTGATTAATTGTCTAATATTAGCCTTTTTTTTGCCTATTTAGTTAAAAAACACGTCTTGGATTTTAAATGTTTTCATGGGCATTGAATGGAGCGGGGTTGGTGTAATATGTAAATCAGAAAAAGTGAACCCGAAAATCTTTATTGGAATTTACAATACTACAAAATTGTCCATTTATGATGAACTATATAAGAGGTTTTTATTTTAAAATTGTCATATTCAATAATTGGATATTTAACATATTTATATAAAAAGTTATAGAAATTGTTATATTTTGTTAACAAAGTTCCAACATTCCCCAAGATAGATGAACATCACCACACATTTGGTTTTATTAAGCTATTCTTTATCAGACTTAAAAAAACACCGGTAAAGGGGGTGCATTTTTTATGTAATGATGATAAAAGTGCGTCTTTTATCACCACTAAAACAAATGTTTTTAGCCCTCATAAAAAGTATATTTTATAAAAAAAATAATTAAAAAACATATATTAATATATAACTATATTTATATTGATATGTATAAAACATATAGTGGAAAATGGTTTATAAAATAATTAAAAAATAATATTAATCAACAATTGGATAATTATTATCGAGTAATAGTCAATTAATAATAATTTAAAAATATAAAAAATCAATAAATTAATAAATAATCTAAAATAAGTTGATAACACGACTCAAACTTCAAACGATCATAACTTTTGATTTGAGTGTTTGTTTGAGATCTACCACATATCAAATTTAAACTTTCAAAAAGATATAAACCGTGGTAATCGAGCTACCCCGATCATCATTTTTTTTGGATCAAAAAAGGTTTAGAATGACTCCAAAAAAAATTTTTTTGTTGGGGTACCCTGTTTTTTAACATTTGATGAAATTTAATCCTTGTTTAAGGGATTCTTCTTATCATTTTTTGGTATTGACTCAATTTATTCTCAATGCTTACACACTTGGATATTAAGACGTTCAAATTTTATCATTTTTTCATATTGTACTATTGTTTATAATTAAATATATACATATGTATACATATTTTTATATATTTACACAAAAACATAATTTTATAAATAAATATGTAAACATATTTACATATAAAATAAATTTCTAAATATATAAACCATATCTAAAAATAATGATATCAATTTTATTTAAAAAAATGTATGAATATTTATATACATATACAATGTATATATATAGTGTGTGTGTGTTGTGTGTGTTTGTATTAACAAACTGATATATATTATCTATATGTTCTAATATATGTATATAAATATAAATATATAATATATGTAAAAAAACATATAATACACACACACACACACACACATGTATGTCGTATATATGTATGTATGTATGTATGTATTTATTTATTTATTTATAAACACACACACAAAACATATTTATAAATATATTTAAAAATAATCATATATATATATATATATCATAAAATAGCTAACAAATCAACATAGAGTAGCGGTAAAGGTGTAGACGTGTGAGGGCGAGGTCTCAAGTTCGAAACCAAGGGGAGACACACGGGTTTGGGCATGAGCAAGCAGCACTTTAGCGCTAATAAAAGGCCAAAGGAGGGCCTGACGAGCGCTGATAAAAGAGTGGGGTGGGCGTGTAGCACTGATAAAAGTGAGGGCGACTTCCCTGTCGAAAATCAATCCTATTTACAGAAAAAATTAGTTTTTTCGACTTTTAACAGCGCTGATAAATGTTTATTTTATCAGCGCTAAAAAACATTGTTAAAAGGGGACTTTTATCATCACTTTTTTAGCGATGATTAAAGACTCCTTTAGCATCACTTTTTTTGCACTTATAAATTGGGCTTTTATCATCTTTTTTTAGCGCTAATAAAAATGACTCTTCTAACGGCGCTTCAATCAACAACGTTTTTTAGCACTTTTAAAAGTCAGTTTTGTAGCACTGGAATTAGGGCATCAACTTCTTCTTGCAAAGTCTCTCATATTGATGGATCTTATTTGTTTATTAGAATAAATATTTATTTTATCTATCATGCCAGGTCTGCATGCATGGCGATGTGCAAAAATAAAACAAAATGCATGAAAAAATCGGGTTTTTAAATAGTTGATATGAAATGGCCACATCCAAGGAACATATACATGTTCATTCATGACGTCACGGGCAAGCATTGGGAGTTTAAAAATTTGTAAGTCCTCACTTTTAAATAGTGGTTAGAAATATGGGAGTTCGTGATTAAACCACAATGAATAGTGTTCATGGAGTGAAAGCCATGGAATTACAAATGGTTGAAATTTGTAAAAGAAATCAAGAATAGGGTGATGCCCTAATATCAAAGTGAGGGAGACCTCCCTGCCAAATATCAACCCTATTTACTGAAAAAATATATTTTTTTGACTTTTAAGAGCGCTAATAAATGCTTATTTTATCAGCGCTAAAAAAGTATTGTTAAAGGGAGACTTTTATCATCACATTTTTTATAAAAGACTCATATAACAACACTTTTTTTGCACTGATAAATTGGACCTTTATCATCTTTTTTTAGCACTATTAAAAAAGACCTCCTTCTAATGATGCTTCGATCAACAATGCTTTTTTAGTACTTTTAAGTCAGTTTTGTAGTAGTGGAATTAGGGAATCAACTTATTCTTGAAAATTATCTCCTATTGATGGATGTCATTTGTTTATTAGGAGAAATATTTACTTTATCTATCATGTTGGGTCTGCATGCATGGTGACATACAAAAATAAAAGAAAATGCACGAACAAATCGGGTTTTTACATAGTTGATCTGAAAGGGCCACATCCAAGGAATATATACATGTTCATGCATGACGTCACGAGTAAGCATTGGGAGTTTAAAAATTTACAAGTCCTCGCTTTTAAATAGTGGTTAGAAATATGGGAGTTCATGATTAAACCACAATGAATAGTGTTCATGGAGTGAAATCCATGGAATCACGAATGGATGAAATTTATAAAAGAAATCAAGAATAGAGTGATTTTATAAAATTTGGAGATGAGTGATATCAAATATTTGGAATCCACCCAAATTCATAGTTCTCTATGTTTATGGACAATGTTTTGATTTTATTAAGAAATTATCAATTATATGTATGTATAAAAACTAAGGAGGCTGATTCCCACTTTTTAAGATCCTTGACCGCATGAACTCAATTTCACAGTATTGCTTGGGCATCGACGTTTAGAATTATTCAATATAAAACATAATTAGGAAAGAACTTTTTTAATCACTTAATTGAACATAATTTCACAATATTTCTTAATTGGAGGAGAACAAAACTCATTCAATAATTTTTTTAAGAATAATAAACATTGTAATTCCTTCATCCAATTTTGAGAAAATCTATTTAATAATAAAAATAAACCATTCATCAATCATAGAAAAATTATTCAAATGAGTTTCATAGACTAGGCATCAAATGGCATAGACCATTGATGTGAAACAGAGAGATGAAATACAAGAACAAAATAAAGACATAACATCGTTCTTTCAATTATGATCCTCCATTGTCTTTATCCTCCTCCTTGTGTTAGAGTGGGTGCCTTAGACCCAACTTGAGTTTGCAAATTTGATTAATAGATCATGTATATAGTTTTATATATGCATGTCTTGTACTTACCTTGAAAGTATTATCACTTCTCCATATACTATATGTGGTAATGTCCTTAAACTACATATCATATCAAAGGTTATAACTGTTCACAACTATAGTGAGAACCTAGTGATACTATAAAAATAATCATAAAGTATGTACTATGGTCTAGATACATCATCCTATTGGGACACAAATGATGCCCGACTATCAAGTGTCATATTGAGACTTTATATTATGAAGTTATCACTTGGTCTCAAGTATAGAAGATCACAAGGACATACTGACCAATAAAAACACCACATGTTTAAGGTGTCATTGGATGTTCTTATCCACAAACATGTGTATTAACATCTCAACCTGAGATCATTATCAATGTGTTCCATGAATCATGTATTTTGATGTGTGATGAAATCCATAATAGTTTATGTATGTGGTGAGGTATCTTGTGTCAAGAAAATCATTAGTGGTATGACATTGATTGAATGATCAAGATATGATTTGTCACTTTTGAGTATTTTAAGAAGATATATTTGGACCTCCGTGTCATGAACCAACCTGAATCAACTCTAAACCGGTCACCCGAGCTGAGTCGAGATAAGGCCCAAAGGGCATTCCCAATCTCCACAGGCTGACAACTAGTGGCAGACATCAACAGAGAAATAAGAGGGAACAATTTCACCCAACATAAATAAATATAACAATGTAAACTAAATTGAGCAACCCAACAATAATAATAAATATCCAAACTAAACATCATTTACATATGAACTAAAAAGAATACAATAGGAATATACAACAAAACCCAACCGAACCTGACAACAACAACAACAACATCTCTATGTGACCCCAAGGGTCACTATCTGATACCAAAACCAACCATCGTCCATGGTGATCAAAACCAAGATGGAACTTGCACCACAAGCTAAAAACAAGAAAAAACTATATACATGAGTATTAAAACTTAGTAGGCATACCCGAAAAAATCTATTCCCCAATGCACTTCCTTTAAATAAAAGAAACATCAACTTCAGGTTTGAAATGCAATATATAAAGGTAAGCTTTTCCACATGTTTTCCACTTTAAAACGAAACATAGTCCATTTCCATTTTTCCATTTAAAACCACACTCTTCCCCACCAGGGAACCATTATAATTTCAGAGAGAATGAAAGATGTTTTCATTTTAAAAAAGAATATAAAGTGTGCAAAACATTCTCCAAAACATTCTTCATAAACCATTGAAATCCAACACACAACTTTTATCCAAGAAGTATACCATGCAAGTAAACTATAACAATGATCACATAACAAGGGAAATGAGAATAATCACACATGAGTAACCAATTAATAAGTATCACAACTATTCATTGTAGTAAGTTAAGTGTCGATAGGCATGGGAGAACCTAAGAGCTCAAGAAATAATCCAGAACATACTATACATCTTGACTCATCCTGGAAATCATGCCTCACTCAGCGAAATCAAATTCACCCACATGCTCAGCCACACCCTACCTGGTACAGACTGAGGGGAACTATCCCATAAAAATAATAAACAAAATAATCCCTCTTCCATGGGCCACTAGTCATAGTGTAATCCCAACTAGTGCAACAATCGTTCTCAGAAAATTCACTAGTTATGATAAGTTCCCATGTCGAGAGTATAAAGGGGGTGAGCCAACCAATGTAAACCGAACATCCAATCACAAGCACACATAAATCATTTATATAATTCACACAATAGGCATCACCTTGAGTCACCCCAATGATCAATCTCTTTTCATAAACAATAGATATCAAAGGGGTCCACACCGAGGATCTCTCATTTTGCTCAAAGTAAATGGGTCATGAGGAGTCCACAATGAGGGCGCACCACCCATTCACATAAATGGATCGTGAGTATTTCATAGTGAGGACATCACATCCATTAAATATAATCGAGGAAAGAAAATTATCCAAGGAGGGTTTTCATGATAAACGTTTTCGCCACTTTCACAAAAGTTCCAAACGGGCCTCAAGCATCCTTTCTCAAATAATCAAAACCATCTTTCAAAAAAGGTGTAAATACGCCATTTTCCATTTCACAATCATTTTAAAAAATATCATTTAACTAATCTCACCACATGTTCAAACCAAAACCAATTTCATCAAAGTGCCAGTCGGGCCATGCATCATTATCACAAGCCAAACCATTTTCAAAGAAACAAATATACATCGTTTTCAAGTCCAAACCATTTATAAATCCATTTGAGGAACCAAAAAACGCCATTTATATGTCACAAATATATTTAAAAATCCAATACATTCTTTAAACATCAAAAAATACCCACAAAATCAAACTAGACACTTCATTGAACACTTCGTATGCAATATCTAACAAAACAATGCCATATAACACAAAATAAGGAAGAAATCACCACTTTGCACACCAAAAAAATATTCCAAGGACCACACATCAATATTTATCATGTAATGAAGGTTCTTAAAGTATTAAACGAATTATTCTTAAATTTAAAGGCAAGTGTAAAGGGAAACCTACCTCAAATCTCACGACGCTTCAACAACGCACACCCAAAACAACCTCACGATGAATCTTAAGATCCAAGACTGACAAAGAGAAACTGTAAAAAAGAAAAAACCCCAAAATAAACCAAGGGGATACATAAACCCTAGGTCCAAGAGACCATAGGATAAGAAAAAATCAAAATAAAATGGAAGGAGAAGGAAGGGGGAGAAGAGAAGAGGAGATTACCTTAAAGATCTAGTCCAAAACCTTGATAAAACCCTAGATCCACACCATGGGAGAGTATGAGAGGCAATGAGAATAAAGGAGAGGCTCCAATTAGGTTGTAATAATCAATGGAGGAGGGAAATTTTTGTTTTAGGGTAAAAATACCAAGAGGGCAGAATATGAATTTCAAAAAAAATTAAGATCTAGGTAGCTCACACAGTTTGGCCGCATGGTTTTGTAAACCATATGATAATTGTGAAACATGGTTCTGTCCAAATGTTAGAACCATGCACACAACTTTCACATGATTTTTCTAACCGTGCATGGTCTGTGTGCCCTTGACCAGAATCATCCCAAGGCTTGCACGGTTTCCTAGAGTATGCTGTACAATTTCCTCTAACTATGCACAAATCACATGCCACCTGCTGTCAAGCACAAAAACTCAAATTTTCACCAAAAAATTCCTATAGGAAACTAAGGAACAAACACATGATCAAATATTGACAAAATATCACCTAAAAATTCAAACCCGTCACACCTGGAACTCAAGAGAAAAAAACGAGATCCCAAAACGAACCTGAACAAAGGTTGAATATAAAAACCCAGTTGTGGGACTCTCACTTGGATGGTAGTGTGTGGATTAAATCCATGGCCATGGTATATTTAGTTATCTCCATCAAATATATTCAAAGAAATGTATATAAAGTATGGAAGGATTGTGACACAAAATATACATCCAGCTTGATGTGATATCAATGGACAAATAAATAATATTACATAGTGAATGTTCTTGGAAAAAGGGTTTCATTGTTATGACATATCCTTATTTCTTTTTTGGGGCCCATGATTTGTTGCTAGGTACGACTATTGGTTTGTGAGCTGGACTCACTGCTATCGAGATAAGTGTCAAGGGATTCACACAAAAAGTGTGTCTAGAAGTTCCAATTATTTAGATGAATCAGAGTTTAGGATGATGTGGATCCCACATTTGTGGGCCAGTGTTCTGGGTTCTCTCCCTTTGTGATTCCCAACACTGCTGCCCCCTCTCCCCGATGGACCTCCGATGCTCCTTGGCAGCATCATATATGGCCTCTTGGTGGTCTGGACGCGGTCTCAGTGGTTCGACTGGCTCAGTGATAGATGCAGCTACTCTTGTCGGCGATGTAGCGTGAAGATATGGTGGGTTCGAATGACCCCTTCTTGGTTGATGGTGAAGTGGCTCTCAAAGCTGGATCTAGATATGAGTTTGCGGTGGTTTCTATGGTTTCGCGATAGTGAAAGGTGAGTGCGGCAGGTGTGGCGGGCGTTCCGACGACTGGGCAATGGCGTGCTCATCCCAGATCTCAGATCTATTTTTTTAGTTCTGGGTTTGGTTTTGGAAGTTCAGCTCTCTTGGTGTTTGGCGCGACGGTTCTCGTCGAATGTGTGGCGAGAGGGTCGGGCAGTTTCAGATGGACCCATATTGGTCACCATTGAAGTGACTGGTTCCAGGTTCGGGAGAGATGCACTAGCCTCTCTGGCTTCGCGACTGTAAAAGGTGGGTGCGGCGAGCCTTGCGACGTCTTGGCGGTGGCGTGCTCGGTCCTGCGCTCAGATCTGTGCTTCAAGATATGAGTTTGGGAGGGGTTTTCTGGATCTTCTGGATTCATGATGGGTTGTGGTGGATGTAGAGGGCGAAGATGCAGGTTCTATTTTTTGGTTCCTCAGCTTCATCTTTGGTTTACGCTGCTGATGAAGGTCTGGTCAAGTTGTGTTGCGTTCTGGTTTCTATGTTGGACTATGGATTTCTGAGTTGTGGCTGGTTTGGTTGTGATTCTTTGCTGGTGCTGGGTATTGGTCTTGTTGCAAGGTGTTGGGTGCTACCTAGCCAGAGGGGCTATCTGGTTCTGGGTTTGTATAAGGAGTTATGGGTGCTGCGGAGTGGTTCTAGGTGTGGGTGTTGGTGGTCTTGTGTTTCTGGCTATGCTACTAGGTTTGAAATGCTGGAATCTAACTAGTCAGGAGGTGATGGTTACTGGAATATGAGTTTCTAGGTGATGGTTTTTTCTTGGCTGCGATGTGATGAAAGTTATATTTATGATTTTGATGTTGGTGGTTCTGCGTTGTTGGTGGTGGATATGCTTGGCAAGGAGGCAATGGATGATGAAAACTATGTTGCGGGATGTTGGTTGTTGATTGGATGGGAGATGCTATTGAAGATGATTTTGAATTTTTAAGAACCTGATTTTTTCCATAAAAGACTTTGGAATATTCTTGATGTTATTCCAGAGCAGCGCCTTCAAATGACGTGCGATTTCGAGTCCCGGTGTGTCCGAAATTAAATTTTTAGTGCATTCACACTGGGCACACCAAATAAATGAGATAACTCCTAAACGGTGTTTCGGATCAGAAATATGAGTGTACGGATGGCTCTGAAATGAGGTTTTTACCCTAGGAACGACATAAAATATGTCGGCGTGGGACGTTGGGACCCCTTGCCCGTTGACGGAACATTAAACATATAAATAAAATAATTAATTTATTCGTTTAATTGTTAAACTCAGGTATCTCTTAAAAGGTTTCTCGGATTGGGAAACTGAGGGCACCGTTGAGTCCGTAGCATGTCATTTACCCTAAAAGGGGTGTAATTTTCGTAGGCGCGGGCCGTCAGTGAAAAATGACCCCGGGGGCGTTTTCGTAATTTGGCGGCCTCGGGCGTTGAGTTTAATAACTTTTGAACGGGGAATCGGATTAAAATTACGAGACCTCTGTTGTGATCGGGAGGTGGTGTTTACCCTAGGGGAGGTTTAATCTTGACCCCACCAAGAGTTTCGGGTGTGGGTTAATTTGGAGGTTAAATTAATTAAAACTTTTTAATTAATTTTTTCTCTATTTAAACATAACTCCCCCCCTCTCCTTTGTTTTCATCCTTTGGTGGAACCACCTCCTCTCCTCTTTCATCCTCCCCCCCTTCCTCCGATCAAGGCGGAAGCAACGACTGGGTGCGGATCGACGGTGAAGCTCCGGGCAACACCCAACAAGGTAGGATCTTGTTTCTTGTTACGTTTTAAATTCTCGCACCTACTTCGATCTCAATTTGTTGCGTCGAATTGCCATTTGATCTTTGAGCTAAGCCCATAGTTGCGTAGTACAAGTTCTGAGCTATCCGACACATCATTCAGATTTAAATTTCGTGTCCCAAGGTGTCCGTAGTTATTCACTGAAGATGTGGGTGTGTTGAGTGTTTTTCCGACGAATTTGGCTGGACCGGCGGGCGGTCCAGCCTTCACATTTCAGCAGGGCAGCATAGGGCGTCACAGATGAGGGCGGACAACGGGTCTTCAGCTGAGGCGCCAGGCACAGCAGGTGTCGGCGAACGGCTGCGGGAGGCAGCCGGGTGAGCGGAGGCGCCAGCGGGGTCAGGCGGCCGGGCGAGCGGCTTCAGTGGAAGGAGGCCGCGGATGAGGTCGAGCGCGGCGAGAGGGCGTCGGTGAGGGGGGATTCAACGCGGGTGAGCGGCCAGGGCGTCCGGGGTCGAGGAATTCGGCACGAGCGGGGAGCAGCGGAGCCGACGAGCACCGGGTCACGGGGGTCGTCGGCGGCACCAGCTGGTGGTGCGCGACGCTGGAGACCCGGCCTTCTGGCCGGGTGGACTCGGGAGACAAAAACAAAAAGAAGAAGTAAGAAAAAAGGGGGGGAGCAAGGACCCGTGAAGTGCGGGTCCTGCTGGCGGCGTGCGGAAGAAGACCGACCAGTTGGCCGGTCTAGTTAAAAAATAAATAAATAATAATAAAAAAAGGAAGTTTATAATAATAATAATAATAATATTTTTATTATTATTATGAAAATGATTTATGTATATCATAAATCATTCACAGGGCACCCGATTTGGACGCCGTCTATGGCGACGTGTCCCTTAAATAGAGACGAAGCTGTTTGAGATGGTTTCAGAAGTTTTTAATTCTCGAAACGAGGGGCCTCGGAGGCGCGACACGCCTTTAAGTGAATTGGCGTTTTTTCGGGGGTTTTTTTGGGCGGCGCGGACACATCCGATGTCCGTTTTGAGCGCTCAGTGGCGTTGGGACCCTAGAGCCGAGGCAAAGCTTTCCAGGGTGGTTTCAGGCGTTGAAACCGGAGTTGAGGTGTGAGCCCCACGACCCGTCTTTCGAGCTGCACACAGCTTTTTGTAACTTTTTCATCGGACGTCCGTTCGGGGCATGCGAGTAGTCGATTTTGGGTGTTTTTCCGAGGGGATTGCATTGGCGCAATCTTCCCTCTTTAACTCCGCATGATGGTGCGGGCCCCACGAGGGCCGTTTTGAGAGTTGACGGTGATTTCCAGCTTTATCACCAGGTGTCCGTTTTGGACAAGTGATTAGTCGAACTTGTGTACTTTTTTGAGAGGATCGCAGCGGTGCAATCTGTTCGTTGTGCTTCGGGACCGGGATGCGGGTCCCACGAAGCACCGCTCGTGTGCAGTACGGAGAAATGCATCTTTTTCTCCGGATATCCGTTGCACTCAAGTGAGCAGTCCTTTTGATGTTTTTCCCAATGGGATCGCAATGGTGCGATGCGCCCAACTGTTTTTGGCACCGAGGCTCGGGATCACGGGACAACGTTCGGGCGTAAAGCGGTGTTGGCGACTTTTCCGTCGGATATCCGTTGGAGGCGATTAAATAGTCTATCTCGCATATTTTTCTGCGAGGATTACAATGGTACAATCCGTTTGGATGTACGAAGACTCCTTCGAGAACTCATTTAAATGTGGAAGCATGAAAGGTGCTCCAGTGGCAGTTCTTCTTACTATGTTTGTAGAGGACCCTTGGCGTGCGATCACGTGCACTCCCATGTGAGTGAAGTAATGCTTGAAGAGATGCGGTTGGTCGTGCCTGAGCCGTTGAGGTGGAAATTTGGAGTTCTTACATTTATGCCTTTCGCGTTGACGTTGGGTGCCGTGTGCACAACAACCTTTGGGCTAAAAACGTGGTATACTTTGGGAGTATACAGGAACGCTTGGAGGTACATGTGGTTGTTTGTACCTGAGAACGTTTGTGCGCTTGGTTGGAGTTGACTTGGGGCCACACATTGTGTGGGCCCCACGTGCATGCCGTGTTCTGCGTTTCATACCTTTGACCTCTCGCGACGTAGAGGGTCCCTCTATTCTCGATTGTTGACCAGCAGGGTTGAGTTTTCCCCTGGTTCTTTTCTCGTTCGTTTGACCACCAGGGTTGAGTTTTCCCCTGGTTCTGTTCTCATTTGTTGACCAGTAGGGTTGAGTTCCCCTGGATCGGTTTTCGATTGTGGATCACCAAGGTTGAGTTTTCCCCTGGTTTTGTTCTTGTTTGTTTGTCCAGCAGGGTTGAGTGGGTTTCCCCATGGTCCTTTTCACGTTGGTTTAGACCAGCAGGGTTGAGTGGTTTTCCCCTGGATCTGTTCTCGATGGTTTGGCCGACAGAGTTGCTTCGTGTTCCCTGGTAGAGTTCTTGTGGATTCTGTGTGACCAACAGATTACGTGGGCACCGATCCTCTACCCAGGAGTTTGTTTCCAGCAGGGCTGGCCAGTGAGGTACCATCCAGTAGGGATGACCAGTGAGGTACCATCCAGCAGGGATGGCCAATGGGTTACCATCCAGCAGGGATGGCCAATACATCGGTGTTCCCCGAGTAGTACCATCCAGCAGGGATGACCGGAACAGTTCCGGGTTTACCTCCAGCGGGGCTGGAAAGTGGTCCCTGATGCCGGGTTTACCTCCAGCAGGGCTGGGAAGTGGTCCCCGATGCCGGGTTTACCTCCAGCTGGGCTGGGAAGTGGTCCCCGCTGACGGTTCCGAGCCTCCCTCCAGTGGAGTACCCTTTTTACGGGACTGGGAATTGGGACTCATCGACGACTTTTTCCGGGTCTCCCTCCAGTGGATTAACCTTTTTATGGGACTGGGCAGTGTGTCACTCATCGACTCTTGCCGGGTCTCCCTCCAGTGGGAACCCGACGACTTCCAGGGATTACCCTCCAGCAGCGCTGGGCAGGGGGTCGTCTGTCGACCTTGAGGAGACCTCTCGACTACAGGGTAGTGACGAGGTGTTGTTTGACGTTCCCCCAGAACTCTCAAGTACGAGGGGCGCTTTCCCCACTGGGACGCATCTTTGCGACGTGACCTAAAACCATGCGAGCGAGTCAGTGCCACCCAAAGTGGATAGTGTCAAGGTGTTGTGATTTGAGCCCCTTGACTTGCAGTTCGGGGCAGACGTGCGGGATGCTGGGCATCGATGATTTTTACTTCTGGGACTTTTGGCTACTCACTTTCTTGGGCTGAGCTACGAGATGGAGATCCCCTTACGATCTTGTTTGGGCTTCTTGATTGAGAATATGGATATGTATATACCTTGTTCCAGTTCCAACTTCTTGGGTTTTGGTAACTCTCCTTCCAAAAGAGGTGAAGACGTGCGGGGTATGCCACATGCTTTCTGTGTCTTGCTCTTCGTGGTTGGACGAGTCTACTCTCCTGCTATAGGTAGCGAAGACTCGATGAGAAGTTCATCTTCTCACAGTTTCCAGCTCCTTGTGTCTGGACGAGTCTACCTCCTTTCTCTTATTGGGTTAAACTAGACTCTCTACTATTACTCTACTACACTCCTTGTTGTACTCTTTACTGCACTCTCGGTTGTACTCCTTTACTTTCCCCTATTCGATCTACTTCTCACCCTTTGGTACCTCCTTTTTTGCTCCCTAGAGCCTTCGGGGTATCCTACTGTGTATTTTTATACTCACCCCTGCTTGGGCTTTGCCCGCACTTGGTGTGCCCTTGCAGACGATAGACAGGTTGGTCGTGACGTCAGAGGAGCTTAGTAGATCAGGAGCTTGGACTGCGTGCGGTGGTCGTAGTTGGGTTCCAGGTGGGGGACCCTTCTAGCTGTTTACTTTTGTTCACCTGTTGCTGGGTTGTGGCACTTTTCTGGTTGGGTGCGTGTTTTGCCCCTTTTCTTTTCAGTTTACCTTCATCACTTGCTTTGTACTGTTTAGAGGTCGATGCACTCTGTGGTTTATTTATAGTAGTTGGTACTTTACTTTTTATTTTACTCTGTACTTTTGCATTGAGTGTGTTTCATGTGTGTGTACAGGTACTTAGGCAAAGGCCTCCCTGAGTTGTTGTGTCTTCGGCGCTGGTCGCCAGCCCCTGGCCTATGGAGGTGGGCTTGGGGTAGTTGCGGCTCGAGCCCGGGTAGGGTCGGGTCGTGACAAAGTGGTATCAGAGGTGGTTCGTTCCTTGGGACGTTGTTCAAATGTACCTAAAAAGGAATTGGTTGGGATTTAGGGCAACAATGTTAACGTGTCTCGAGAGCGGCTCTCAGGCCAGGGAGTCCAGTGATGGTACGACGACCAACGTATCCATTCACCAGGACCTTGATAACCCGCTTATCGACTCGGCATGCCGAGACACTTGTTGTAGGGAAAATTGGTTTTTGCATCACATAGGATTGAGTCTTTGACTGTCCTTCTTGAGTCAGCTCCCCATTGTTGTTACTGTTATATACATATATGCTCATCTGACCGCGACACTCCTTGATAACATTCAGGATGTCTCCGCGAAGATAGCCAGCCAGGATACCTGCTTTGGTTCGTGACGAAGACCCTATGAGCTATGAGGCCACAGTCCAGGACCCATCATCCAAGCCTCTTTCTCCGGGTGGGCCGGTAGCAGCTCCCCCACCTATTGAGCAGCAGACAACTTCAGCAGAGCAGATTGAGCTTGAGTGTAGGTTGAGCGTGCTCCGCGAGTTCCAGCGGCAAAGACCGTTGAAGTTCAGTGGTGAGCTAGACCCTCAGGAATCAGAGGTTTGGCTAGAGACAGTGGTTCGCCTTTTCAAGATTGTGCAGACACCGGCAGATCTTATGATGGCTTTGGCTGCCAACCTTTTTCCATGGAGCAGCTTGGCGTTGGTGGAGTATGGTAACTCAGTTTCTTGACGAGTCGTCGCTTTCGTGGGGTGACTTTCAGTTGTTGTTTCGTGAGGAGTTTTTCCCCTCCTGCTTATGCTCCATTTGGATTCAGAAGCTCCTGCATGTTCATTAGAGAGGTATGACCGTGGCCGAGTACGCGACTAGTTTCGAAGACTGTGCACGCTTTTACCCGGACTTGGTCCAGGACGACAACTTCCGAGCGCAGAAGTTTGAGCAGGGTCTCTGCCGAGAGATTCGTGTTATCATAGTACCCTTGGGCATTCCCACTTATACCGGGGTGCTAGAGCAGGAACTGGTGACAGAGAGCTTCTTGTCGCGTTCTACAGTTGGTGGTGGCAGCAGGCACGTTGAAGCCGAGACGTCTGCCGCAGCTAGCGGGCGTCGGCAGGCAGAACCTCGATGTAGGTGGCTTTCCGATAACCGGACTCAGGGGCATGGTTGTATGCCACAGTGGCGCCGGAGGGCACCAGTGCAGTCCGGAGAGCGCTGGTGCTATGCTTGCGATGGGTGAGGTCACCTGGCGCGAGACTACCTGACCAGGAGCACGGAGAATATCGGGCATGCAGCAGGTGCACCACCACGACAGAGGCAGTGCCGTGATCGGAGTAGCGCCCTGAGAGGTGGTGCTAGCAGAGGAGCAGGAGAAGCTGGTAGTGGGGGATGACTTTACGAGGTCTTCCCATCACCACTAGGCGGTCCACGTCAGGCTCTGGGAGCTGACAGTTGGGACTACGGACAGCCGCGAGCTTTGGATGTCATGATCCTGCAGAGCATGAGGTGACAAAAGGTACGCTCTACAACTCTTCTACTTCTTGCAGTAGAATTGTTAGACTCTGTGCGTGGAATGCTTTTTCTCCCTGCTCCTTGCTTGGGTTGTTACCAGGGTGACGCGGGGCATCGGCATGACCCTGTGTTGGTAAGGTAAAAAGGTGTAGGACCTTTTCTTTAGTCGATGGTGTTGACTCCTTATCTTCTGAGCGTGTAATAGGGTCTTGGTTGTGGGACATCGACTGTGAAACCTTGCGTGACCAGATATCCTGGGGTGTTTCACCATATGGATATTCTGAAGGAGGGAATCACCAGGATTTGTCCCAGGTATGAACGGTGATTATAGTCGCGGCGTGCGACGTAGGGGTTCGGTCAGGGAGGTGAGCTACCCCCGATAGCCTCCGGTCCGTTTAAGACCGTGCGAAGGGATGACGAGGTTCCCTACCGCCTTGCCCTAACCCCAAAGTCCGGAGTGGGTGCACGAAGTCTCCCGCATAGCTTACCTGAGGAGATGTGTGCGAACTCTTATGCACGTCATCGGCAAGAGAAAACCTCGCGTGAACAGATCAAATCCTTTGGGTCTGTGTGCGGTGACGTGGGACTGTGCAAGAGTTCTTCTGGGTATGGGAGAGCCAGGTGTGGGCCTAGTACCCTGAGTTGTTCCCTGGTTTTGCTTTTTGGGGACGGAAATATTGAAGGAGGGAATGATGTAAGAACCCTATTTTTGCAATAAAATACTTTTGAATATTCTTGATGTTATTTCAGAGCAGCGCCTTCAGACGACATGCGATTCCGAGTCCCGGTGTGGCTGAAATTAAATTTTCAGTGCGTTCACACTGGGCACACCAAATAAATGGGATAAATCCTAAACGGTATTTCAGATCAGAAATCTGAGTGTACGGATGGGTCAAAAATGAGGTGTTTACCCTAGGAACAACATAAAACATGTCGGCGCGGGACGTTGGGACCCCTCGCCCGTTGACGGAACATTAAATGGATAAATAAAACAATTAATTTATTCATTTAATTGTTAAAATCAGGCATCTCTTAAACGGTTGCTCGGATTGGAAAACCGAGGTCATCGTTGAGTCCATAGCATGCCATTTACCCTATAAAGGGTGTAATTTTCACGGGCGCGAGGCGTCAGTGAAAAATGGCCCCGGGGGCGTTTTCGTAATTTGGCAGCCTCGGGCGTTGAGTTTAATAACTTTTGAACGGGGCCTCGAATTAAAATTCCGAGACCGCCGTTGTTCTCGGGATGTGGTTTTTACCCTACGAGAGGTTTAATCTTGACCCCACCAAGAGTTTCGGGTGCAGGTTAATTTGGAGGTTAAATTAATTAAAACTTTTTAATTAATTTTTTCTCTATTTAAACATAACCCCCCACTCCTTTATTTGCATACACTGGTGTAACCACCTCCTATCCTCTTCCATACTCCTCCCCCTTCCTCCGATCAAGGCGGAATCAACGACGGGGTGCGGAACGACGACGAAGCTCCGGGCAACGCCCAACAAGGTAGGATCTTGTTTCTCGTTTCGTTTTAAATTCTTGCACCTACTTCGATCTCAATTTGTTGCGTCAAATTGCCATTTGATCTTCGAGATAAGCCCATAGTTGCGTAGTATAAGTTCTAACCTATCCCACGCATCGTTCGGATTTAAATTTCGTGTCCCAAGGTGTCCGCAGTTATTCGCTGAAGATACGGGTGTGTTGAGTGTTTTTTCGACAAATCATGCTGGATCGACGGGCGGTCCGGCCTTCCCATGTCGGCAGGGCAGCACAAGGCCTCGCGGATGAGGGCGGACAGAGGGTCTTCAGCTGAGGCACCGGGCACAGTAGGCAGCGGCGAACGACTGCGGGAGGCAGCCGGGTGAGCAGAGGCACCAGCGGGGTCAGGCGGTCGGGCGAGTGGCTTCAGCGGCAGGAGGTTGCGGATGAGGCCGAGTGCGGCGAGAGGGCGTCAGAGAGGGGGGCTTCAGCGCAGGCGAGTGGCCAGGGCGGCCGGGGTCGAGGGCTGCAGCGCGAGCGGGGAGCAGCGGAGCCGGCGAGCACCGGGTCACAGGGGTCGTCGGCGGCGCCAGCTGGTGGCGCGCGACGCGGGAGACCTGGCCTTCTGGCCGGGTGGACTTGGGAGACAGAAAAAAAAGAAGAAGTAAGAAAAAAAAGGGGGAGCAAGGACTCGCGAAGCGCGGGTCCTGCTGGCGGCGTGCGAAAGAAGATCGGCCAGTTGGCCGGTCTAGTTAAAAATAAATAAATAATAATAAAAAAAGAAGTTTATAATAACAATAATAATAATAATATTATTATTATTATGAAAATCATTTATGTATATCATAAATCATTCGCAGGGCGCCCGATTTGGATGCCGTCTGCGGCGACGTGTCCCTTAAATAGAGACGAAGCTTTTTGAGATGGTTTCTAGAGTTTTTAATTCCCGAAACGAGGGGCCTCGGAGGCGCGACACGCCTTTAAGTGAATTGGCGTTTTTCCGGGGGTTTTTTTTGGGCGGCGCGGACACATCCGATGTCCGTTTTGAGCGCCTTCAGTGTGTTGGGACCCTGGCTCCGAGGCGAAGCTTTCCTGGGTGGTTTTGGGCGTTGAAACCAGAGTTGAGGCGTGGGCCCCACGACCCGTCTTTCGAGCTGCACGCAAATTTTTGTAACTTTTTCATCGGACATCCGTTCGGGGCGTGCAGGTAGTCAATTTTGGGTTTTTTTCTGAGGGCATTGCATTGGCGCAATCTATCTGCTTTAATTCCGCACGATGGTGCGGGCCCCACGAGGGCCGTTTTGGGAGTTAGCGGTGATTTCCAGCTTTATCACTGGGTGTCCATTTTGGACAAGTGATTAGTCAAAATTGTGTACTTTTTCAAGAGAATCGCAGCGGTGCAATCTGTTTTTTGTGCTTCGGGACCGGGATGCGGGTCCCACGAAGCACCGCTCGTGTGCGGTACGACGAAATGCATCTTTTTCTCTGGATATCCGTTGCACTCAACTGAGCAGTCCATTTGACGTGTTTTCCCGAGGGGATCGCAATGGTGAGATGCGCCCGACTGTTTTTGGGACTGAGGCTCGGGATCACGGGACGCCGTTCAGGCGTAAAGCGGTGTTGGTGACTTTTTCGTCAGATATCCGTTGGAGGCGAGTATATAGTCTATCTCGCATGTTTTTCCGCGAGGATTACAACGGTGCGATCCATTTGTATGTATAGAGAATCCTTAGAGAAATCATTTAAATGTGGAAGCGTGAAAGGTGCTCCGGTGGCAGTTCTTCTTACTGTGTTTGTAGCGGACCCTTGGCGTGCCATTGCGTGCACTCCCGTGTGAGTGAAGTAATGATTGAAGAGATGTGGTTGGATGTGCCTGAGCTATTGAGGTGGCAAGTTGGAGTTGTTACGTTTACGCCTTTCGCGTTGATGTTGGGTGTCGTGTGCACGATAGCCTTTGGGCTGTAAACATGGTATACTATGGGAGTATACGGGAATGCTTGAAGGTACATGTGGTTGTTTGTACCTGAGAACATTTGTGTTCTTGGTTGGAGTTGACTTGGGGAGACACGTTGTGTGGGCCCCATGTGCGTTCCATGTTCTTCTTTGCGTACCTTTGACCTCTCGTGACGTAGAGGGTCCCTCTATTCTCGATTGTTGACTAGCAGGTTTGAGTTTTCCCCTGGTTTTGTTCTTGTTCGTTTGACCAGCAGGGTTGAGTTTTCCCCTAGTTCTGTTCTCATTTGTTGACCAACAGGGTTGAGTTCCCCTGCTTCTGTTTGCATTTGTGGATCAGCAGGGTTGAGTTTTCCCCTAGTTTTGTTCTTGTTTGTTTGGCCAGCAAGGTTGAGTGGGTTTCCCCCTGGTCCTATTCACGTTGGTTTCGACCACCAGGGTTGAGTGGTTTTCCCCTGGATCTGTTCTCGATGGTTTGACCGGCAGAGTTGCTTCTTGTTCCCTGGTAGAGTTCTTATGGATTCGGTGTGACCAACAGATTATGCGGGCACCGATCCTCTACCACAGAGTTTTTTTCCAACAGGGCTGGCCAGTGAGGTACCATCCAGCAGGGATGGCCAATGGGTTACCATCTAGTAGGGATGGCCAATACAGCGGTGTTCACTGAGAAGTACCATCCAGCAGGGATGGCCAGATCGGTTCCGGGTTTACCTCCAGCAGGGCTGGGAAGTGGTCCCCAATGCCGGGTTTACCTCCAGTGGGGCTGGGAAGTGGTCCCCGATGCCGGGTTTACCTCCAGCTTGGCTGGGAAGTGGTCCCCGATGACGGTTCCGAGCCTCCCTCCAGTGGAGTAACCTTTTTATGGGACTGGGCATTGGGACTCGTCGATGACTTTTTCCGGGTCTCCCTCCAGTGGATTACCCTTTTACGGGACCGGGCAGTGTGACACCCGTCGAATCTTACCGGGTCTCCCTCTAGTGGGAACCTGTCGACTTCCAGGGATTACCCTCCAGCGGGGCTGGGCAGGGGGTTTCCTGTCGACCTTGAGGAGACCTCTCGACTGCGGGGCAGTGACGAGGTGTGGTTTTACGTTCCCCCAGAACTTTCAAGTACGAGGGGCACTTTACCCACCGATACGCATCCTTGCGACGTGCCCTAAAACCGTGCAGGCGAGTCAGTGCCGCCCAAAGCGGATAGTGTCAAGGTGTGGTGATTTGAGCCCCTTGAATTGCAGTTCGGGGTAGACGTGCGGGATGCTGGGCATCGATGGTGTTTACTTCTGGGACTGTTGGCTACTCACTTTCTTGGGCTGAGATATGGGATGGAGATCCCCATACGATCTTGTTAGATCTTCTTGATTGAGCACATGGATATGTATATACCTTGTTCCAATACCCACTTCTTGGGTTTTGGTTACTCTCCTTCCAGGATAGGCGAAGACGCGCGGGGTATGCCACATGATTTCTGTGTCTAGCTTCTCGTGGTTGGACGAGTCTACTCTCCTTCTATAGGTAGCGAAGACTCCACGAGAAGTTCATATTCTCACCGTTTCTAGCTCCTTGTGTCTAGACGAGTCGACCTCCTTTCTCTTGTTAGGTTGAGCTGGACTCTCTACTGTTACTCTACTACACTCCTTGTTGTACTCTTTACTGCACTCTCAGTTGTAATCCTTTACTTTCCCCTATTTGATCTACTTCTCACCCTTTAGTACCTCCTTTGTTGCTCCCTCGGGCCTTCGGGGTATCCTACTGAGTATTTTTATACTCACCCCTGCTTGGGCTTTGCGCGCACTTGGTGTGCCCTTGCAGATGACAGACATGTTGGTCATGACGTCAGAGGATCTTAGGATATTGGGAGCTTAGACCATGTGCAGTGGTCGTAGTCAGGTTACAGGTGGGGGACCCTTCTAGCTGTTTACTTTTGTTCACCTGTTTCCAGGTTGTGGCACTTTTCTGGTTGGGCGCGTGTTTTGCTCCTTTTCTTTTCAGTTTACCTTCAACACTTTCTTTGTACTATTTAGAGGCTGATGCACTCTGTGGTTTATTTATATCAGTTGGTACTTTACTTTTTCTTTTACTTTTTACTTTTTCATTGAGTGTACTGCATGTGTGTGTACAGGTACTTAGGAAAAGGCCTCCCCGAGTTGTTGTGCATTCGGCGCTAGTCGCCATCCCCTGGCCTATGGAGGTGGGATTGGGGTAGTTGCGGCTCGAGCTTGGGTAGGGTCGGGTCGTGACAGAATTCATGCTTTGTCTGGTTCTGTGTGCCTTTTGGGTTTCTTGGGGGATTTTGGGTTTTGTGGGAGTTTCTAGGGTTTTTGGGTGTGGGTTGATTGACCCCTCCCCTCCCTTGTTTATTGTGTCCTTTTTCTAATAAATTTTGGGGGCCAGGAATAGCCTAGTCCTGAGCCTGCTTTTCCAATTGTAAGTTATTCAATTTTTGAATAATGTGAATTGAATTTATTTGTCACGGTATTCATGAAGGTTTTGGGGCACAATAGAAGTAGTTGGGCCTGTGCCCAACCATATTTTTCATCGATTTATTTGGATAAAATCTTCATAACTGGATGAACATAACTAGAAAATATTCAAAGATAAGATCTTTTCATATATAATTTATAATTAATTTATAAACAATAATTACTAAGGCATGATAATTATTTCTTTATTGATGAATTTGGTTGACCTTCTTGTCATAACATCATTACAGAGAATGATCCAAAGTAGAATACTTCTAGTGGAATCCACACATACTCCACGAACCTCAAAACAACATTGTTGGAACTACTAGTACTATCTTGGAAGATCCAAATGTTTTGCATCATTTTTCATTAATCACAAAAAGAATACCTTCAGTCTTGAAGGATTCTATCCAGTTCTAACAATCTTGAGAGTGAGGAGGAGGATGAACAACTCTCATTATTGAGAGCATTATTGGGTGGTTCTCTCTAGGGGTTAGGGAGAATTCTCTAGAGAGACATCATTGTGCACAACAAAACCTTTGTCGCGAAAAATGATATAATCACTTTAATATAATTAGGGTTAAATAATTAATAATTTCATAGAGGCTCTTATTTAATTTGTTAACTCTAAATAAACCCCATGTTAAATAATAATAATAATATTATTATATTCCATGACATGTGCTAACTCACAAATATTTAAATATCTATTCTTAAATAAATAAATCAATTTTTATTTAAATGCTTTTAAATAAAATATATCATTTCATCCAAATCCTCATCTCAGCATGTCAATCCTCCACAACATCTATCAAACCTTGAATAATAAATATTTATTTTTAAAAAATAAATATCTCAATATTATTCATTTAATAAATAAATAAATATTATATTCATTAACTAGTGAATAAATAATTATCTATATTCAACTTACATATATTATAAAAATGAATAATTGGTGATTGAATTTATGTGATCAACATAACATAAATAATTATTATTACTCGATCTTGAGAATAATATTTATTCTAATATTAAATTCAAATAAAATTTAATCTTGATTATGGATACACATAGTGTTTGAACCTATAGTTCTCTTTATCAGTGGCATTAGATGATCATGCCTAAAGTTCAAGATTATCATATAGAAACATGTCAATGAACCTATAGAAAAATTCATTAATGTCATAATGAAAACAACATCATACATACACTTACTATGTAATATAATACCTTTGCCTCAATATCTCATCAAGTGAGTTGCATACTTATGTCGTCAACCTATATGTTTGATATATCATTTTTGAATGTCTGAAATGAACTCATCGACAACCACCATGGCCATGAACATAATTTGATTGTTCCATTTCAATCAAAGAATCAAAGATATCTACTTCCCTTAAAATAGAAGGGAAAAATTCTTTCTCAAATTATTTATTAATTTCATATCACCTATGACGCACACAAAATATCTTACCTCACTACGAGTATTTGTCATCATGATTTTCATCAACACACTGAAGTGCACGATTCATGATATACATTAATAATAATCTCAAGTATAAGAACCAATACACATGTTTATAGAGAGGAATATCAAATGACACATATATAATATGGAATTATTATTAGTAGGTCTGTTTTCATAACCACCTTTCTTAGAGATTACTAGGTGAAAACTTGATGAGAAGAATTCACAATCTATTATGAGCCTCCGAAACTTGATAGTCAAACATCATCTGTACCACATTCTATAGATGTCATCTGACCATATAACCTATTTTTAAGAATATGTTTTCATCATAATGGGGAACAACTATAATCCTTCAAGGTGACAATACTCAAAGGAAATTATCACATTAATCTTACATAGAATAATAATCATCATGTGATAAGATATTTATTCTTATTTAGGTATTTGAATATACGTGTAATATAAAGTAAAATGTTAGTTGGTTTTAGGGCACCAACTCCAAAAAAATATCATTTTCACTACATCCAACTACAAACAACTTTGATCCTAAAATATCTCATATAATATTCATGATTATACTAAGATAAGACTTTAGTCAATAGGTCCACCACATTTTCTTCTATATAAACTATGATTACTACAACCTCATCTCTTTTATAATAATCCCTCAATAGGTGATATTTTTGAAGTCTATGCTTTGTCCACTGATGTGACCTTAGATCCTTAGTAGGAAACACCACTATTGTATTATCATAATATAGTGTGATCATCTTTACTTCTAAGAAACATATGAATCTCCTTGAAAAAGTCTCACATCCACACTATATCTTTAGATACATAAAAAGCCATAATATACTTGGACGCTATTTTAGAATTGAAAACCATTAGCTTCTTTTATATCTTCCAACTCACAACACCTCTATTAAGGTAGAAGGTATATCCCAACTATGATTTTAAATAATTATGGAATGTATACATACGATCATATGCATATCCCTTGATGACTAGTTCACTATCTCCTCCATAAACTAGGAACATATTCTTAGTATCCCTCATATACTTCAGGATAATATTATAATTCAATGACCTTTTCTTAGGTCTTCTTGATATCTTTCTACCATGCTCAAGGCATAAGAAACATCAACCTTGATACATAACATAATATTTATGAAATATCCTATCACCGATTCATAAATAATATTACTAATCCCCCCCCTCTCTCTACACTTTTGTTTGAGGACACATTTTCTTGAAGAGATGCATACCATGTGACACTGGAAAAAAATGTACTCTTCGATTATTCCATACTGAATCCCTTAAGTACATTGTCAATGTATGTACCTTGATTTAGTCTAACCACTCTATTAGATATATCATGATGGATCTTTAACCCTAGAATGTAGGTTGATTCACATAATTATTTCATAGAGAAGCATTTGTTAAACCACATCTTAACATACTATAAGACTAATATCTTGTTTCCCATTAGTAATATACCATCAAAATATAATTCTAGGAAAATGAATGCATTCCCACTAAACCTTTTGTAGATAATGGTATTATATTCATTCTTTATTAAACTAAATGTTCTTATGGATTCATCAAAATGAATTTTCCATGATCTCAATGCTTGCTTCAACCCATAAATGAATCTCTATAACTTGCATATCTTATTGGAATCCTTTGGATTCACAAAGCCTTCTGGTTAATTCATGTAGAAATATTCCACAAGGTTTCCATTAAAGAACACTATTTGACATTCATTTTCCAAATTTTATAGTCATGGTAATATTACATGGAAAGTATAATTCTAATGGATTTTAGTATAACGACTAGTGAAAAAGTTTTATCATAGTATATTACTTGAAATCTCTTAAACTCTGCAGCAACCAGCCATAACTTATAATTAATACTGACTAACTGAAAATTCCATTTTTATTCCATTTTCAAAAATCCTCTTTAAGGAGAGTGGTAACCATACAAAATCAATCCATCCAAATTTCAAATTTCAAATTTAAAAAGATAGAGAGGAACGCAGAACCCGAGAACCCGTGTTTCGTGCACCAACCTACATTGAGATCTAAGAAACCAAATACACATTGCCATCATCACCATAAAATCATCAACAGATCCCTATAATCATTATCACTTTTAGAAACACCACTGTCGCCATCACCACCCATCATCGCCGTCCAAAACAAATGAAACACAGAAGACCCGATCAACCAAAACAACATCATCAACGCTAAAAACCCTCATCATATTCGAGAGCCAACACTGATAACCAGAACCCCTTTATTGAAATCAACAGAACAACCACCAACGTAAGGGTAAACCGATCCAGGACGCACCAGACGAACTGCTTCTTAAATAAATATTTTTACCCAACATGGTTTCAATCCACTATAGGGCCTATCAAATCATAGAATTAGTTTTGGAACATGGAATCCATTTCAGAATTTATGGATTCTTACCTCCTTATAACTTATGAGCTTCTTATTGCTTCTATATAGGATACATGTTCATCATTATCAACCAATAAAGAGTCACCATCCTTAGTGACTAAAAAACCATGTCTCTCTGGTTCTATAACCTTTCTATTTATCCTATGAATCACTTGTGCCTCTGGAACAACTTCTTCAAAGAGGATTTATAGAATTTCTTTTTGTTCTAACTCCTATGTATCTTGAGCTTCAAATTCATATAATTAATTATTTATTATACTATCTATTTTAGAGATGATATCCCTCTCAAAGAATAAGACTTTTCTTCCCACTATTAGATTTTTTATTTAAGGGGTTGGATATATAATATCCTACAGTTTCCTTAGTATATCCTATAAAGATACACTTTGTGCGTCATGGAGTAAGTTTGATTCCATATATAGACCTAAAAAACAATTTGAAACCCCACACATATAAATGTAAAAAAATATATTTCATACTATACATCAAATCATATATAATTTCATTTTCCACTTTAGTTGGCACTTGTTTTTGTATGTCTGCTACCGTTTATAATGTATACCCCCAAAAGGATAATGGAATAATCACATAACTCCAAATTGATCTCAATATGTCCAGTAAAGTGTGTTTTATCCTTTCATTAACACCATTACTCTATGGTTTATAAATAGTATTTATTTGAGATATAATCACAAACTACCTTAGATGATAGATGACCTCTTGGTTTAGATACTCTCCAATATGGTCTGAGCAAAGTTTATTTATCTTCTTACTAAGATGATTCTATACTTCATTATTATCTTACTTAAATTTATCAAAAGATTAATACTTATATCTCACTAATTAGATACATCCTTATCTATTAAATACATTAGTAAATTTTTTGAATTAACAATATCCACCTCTATATTTAATTGGAAAAGTTACACAAATGTCTATATAAACTAATATAATAATATATATTGAACTTTCAACCCTTCCACTAAATAGATGTTTGTCCATTTTTCCTTGAAAACAATTGTTACATATATAAATTTTTTTTAGTTAAAAAGAATATAAATACTATTCTTGATATAGCTATATCAAGTTCTTATCATTTCCATGACCAAGTTGGTGATGCCAAAGTTGGGTGTGATATGATTCATTATCAATTTACAACACTAGGTTTTCTTATTCTAGAACACAAGGACCATTATTAATATGTTCCATCCTATAACATATTCTATCATCATAAAAGTAGAAACTCTTATTTCAAAATTTGAAAATAAATCCATCTATATTTAAACCAGACACAAATATAATGTTTTTGGTTAAATTAGGAACATAATAAAAATTCATTAAAACTAGAATTAAACTCATCATCAAAGTAATATGGTTGTCTCCAATATCCAGTGAATCCACTATTTCTTTGTTGGTAGCTTGAATATCCACCTCATCTCTACAAACCATCTAAAATCTACATGGTTCCTATATTTTAAAACAAATTTGAACACCAAAAGTTGTATCTAATACCCATTTTTTTCAAATGGAGAGGTAAAATTAAAAAAACACACACTTGAATCTTCCCCTTACTTCTTCACTGTGGTGTAGTTATTTCTCTAGTGGACCTTTTTGCCCCATGAAAAATATTATGCATCTTGTTCCTTAGACTACCTTATGATATTACACCTCTTAGTTGAGTGGTGTGAAGATTACTTATACTTGGTGGAATTATTATGTATTTTTTTCCTTTCCCTTCATCTTATCCACTACATGAACTGAAGGTTTTTCATGTCTCATGTCCATATATTCCCAGAAAATCAGAGTCAAGAGATCTGGGAGAGAATTTTCAATATTATTTATATTAAAATTCAAAATAAAACTAGAGAAGATCTAGGTATATAAGGAAAGAATAAGGTATGTACACAATTCCTTGTTTATATTGAAACCTATAATTTCTAAACACTCAATATAACTAATCATATTGACTACATGAGGTAAAGCTGGTGCACCTCCTCTAAGATTGCATGTAAAGAGTTCCTCAGAGATCTCATACCTATCTCATATCACCTTATCATGATAAAGATCATGGATCTAGGAAAACATAGTGTATGGATACATGTATTCATAAATTTTTTGGATCTCATAATCCATGGATGATATCATGTGAAATTGTAAAGTTAATGCACCATCTACATGTTTCCCCAAAATAGAATGTCCCTCTTAATGTCCCTCCTTAGAAGATTAATCTGGAACTAGGGCCTCCAATGCATAAAACATCCACTATGGGCATAGTATAATTCCCAAGAACCTACCAGAAGATTGTTTTATCTAATATCAATCACAGTAATAATCTCAAGGTCACATGACATTCCATTTTTTCTAAAAAATAAAAGTATGTTTTAGTACTTTATCTTGATTATAGAAAGTGATGTAATAACTTTTATTTTATTAGTCTCCCACTATTTTATCAAATCCCAATATCACTCACCATTAGATTTAGAATATCACATCACTTGGATATTCTAGTGTCAAGGATATATATATCCCTTCAAATAACCCATACAGAGGCCTTATCAAATCACTTAAAGGTATTTAGGCAGGTCTTATTTCCAACCACATTAACTAGAAGTTCCTTGATCCATTGAGTGGTTTCCTCAATCCTAAACTTTTAACAAGGATTTACTCTATAACACCTCTATAAAATTGAGAATTTAAAAGGCTAAATGATACTGCCCATGTCAACAAGGTGAACCTTTATTTTCGGAAGCTTAATTGATTATAACTCCACAGTTAAACATGCTTGGACTAGAGTAGTGATCAGGATGGGTGACTTTCTGAGAATTTTTTCATAGCGTGTGTGAGTGAGGAAAAAACACACTAAAAGAACTTGTGTTGGACTATTGGGGTAGTCATTAATTTGATAAGTGACCCCAGTGAGTAATAGCCTGTGGTGTGCTGGAAAGAAAATCAAGGTATTAAAAGAGACCCATGGGGTCAGATGACTTGGTTCATAGCCCAGGGAAGGCCAGGTTGTGATAAATCTTATTATAGAAAATACCTATTTAGAAGTGAAGAGGCACTACTTGGGTTTGGTGCTTGGGGTCCACAATGAGGGCGTTGTGCTTTAAAGGTGAAAAGAGTGTATCACCCCTAGAAAAGTGAGAATTAAAAGAATAAATGTTACTACCCATGTCAACAAGGTGAACCTTTATTTTTTTGGAGCCTACCAGATTAGAACTTCGTAGTTAAGCATGCAGTGCTGGGAGTAGTGATCTAGATGGGTGACCTTCTAGGAAGTTTCTTAGGATGTGTGTGAGTGAGGAAAAACACACTAAAAGAACATGTATTGGCATGTGGGGACAATCATTAATTCGATATGTGAACTCAATGAGTAATAAACTGTGGTGTGCTGGGAAGGTAGTGAAAGTATTATAGGAGAGCCATGGGGTCAGATGACTAGGTTCATGGCCCAAGGAAGTTTGGGTCGTGACATCCTTAATACTTGCCTCTAATTAGTAGTGGTGAAGCTATAGTAGCAGATGAACTATAATGGTGGAGGCACTGTAATAGCTTGGGTACTAAAGTAGTACTATTTCTTGTAGGGGAGTTTGGGCTAAAAATTGGTATTTTAGGCCAAAAATTAGGGATTTCAAGCCCCAGTGCCTTTGGGTCATTTTCATGGTCCACTTGGCCTTGGGCTTATGAACTATATAATGGGTCTCCCTATACCCAAATAGAAATAGGTATCTGATTTTATAATAAAAAGAGGCTTCATCCTATTTTTTTTAAAATAATAAACATTTAATAATATAAATAAATAAATATCCTTACATTGGAAAAAACAAAAAAAAAATGATATGATCTTGATCTTTTAAATAGTGGCCAATTTACCAAGCGAATGATAAACCAACCCTTAAACATATAGGAATAACTCCTTTAGATGGTCATGGATCATGATATAGTATCACACCTTTATCTTGTGTATCTTCTTAGTTGGTTTTACTTTGACTTAATTTGGAAACACATCCTCTCACCTAGGAGCTCTTTCCATTACTTATTCTTAACTCACATGCAGGTGAGGGGAACTAGGTATTTGAGGTACATAAAGAAAATCTCATACACAGAAGACCATATATAATAAGTAGGAAGGAATGATTCACGAATCATCATATTTAATTTAATAACATATTTATCAAAAAACCCCATGTAATAAATAGCTAAATTAAATAGAAACCCAACACATACATAGTTCGGTCAGGCTCATGATCATCCACACATGAAAAAAATACACATTTAAACTTGCTATCATTTATTTCAATTCATTATTTATTAATATAAATCTCTCAAGTTAATAAATTAATTATATTATTAATTAATTAATTAATTAATTAATCTTAATTATCCATCCATTCAGTCCTTGGGATTCCTATCCAATGTAATAAAATAAAATAAATAAAAATAATTTAATATTAATTAAGTATACTACATGTACTAGAGGCGGAACTATGTGTATCCTTTATTCTTATGCTTAACCCTCATTTCTATAGATTTAACTATTACATAATATGTATCATCAAATGAAATGATGTGTGACTAGCACTATTTATTGTTTCTATCACGTATAGTATACTTCTAAAACATGTGTTCCTACACAACATGTTTCAATATACACTGAACATTGTTCAGTGAATCAAGCCATGTAGAATGTGCATCATTTATGACTACATAACACACCTTGAATGTACACAGTGCATACCACTGGAAATTCCTATGGAGTACATAATTTATACAATAACCATAAATGTTGTGTATCTATATAATAAATGTATAAAATAATTAATGAGGAATTTATAAGCACACAAAACCTTCCAAAATCACTTGATGTGTAATATCGATAATAAACCCTATGGCACATCTTGTATAACCAGCTAAACATTGTGTATTTTCTATTGTTCATTAATAAATTAATTTCTTCATGTGTTGACTCAAAAAACATTCTTTTATTTTTGTGTTCCTTACTTAAGTTATCCTAAATCACATGAAATATATAACTAGCTACACAACATGATTCGTTACTGGCCTCCTGTATTACATGTCGAGGGACCTAGTGTGTATTTTATAAGTCTTATTACGCATTAAAAAAATGTATATCCCATTACAAAACATGTAATTCACATAATTCCTCATTGCTTGGATGTCAATCAATATGGGACATGTATTAATTACAGGTCTCACACTTTAACCACATAGCTTTCATGATTCCCATGGGGTCAAAACCATGTGCGGTTACACAATGTGTTCACTAGCTACTTTTCATGTAACAATGTCAAGTCATATTCTAACCAGTAGTCAATACATGATGTGTAATGAAACCATGTCCTATTCTCCCAAATGACGTGCTATGATTTACACAACTCATCTTGGTGTGCTTAACAATGAGTAAATGATGTGTACTTTTCCATTACATGCTATGTATCTATGTCATCTAGATAGAATAAACAAAATACCCTGAATTGATCTTCAATCATTCTTCATAATTTCTTATCATGTTCTTGGTTATATGAATCTAAAAAACTATGTTATCTAAACTTTTTAATTAAAGAACAAAAAACTAAAAATTAAAAACAGAAATAAATTGTGTAATTGATCAATAAATAATAAATAATTATAAATTAATATGTGACCATTTTGATACCACTTGAAGGTTTTGGGGCATAGCGGAATCGGTTGGGCTTGTGTCCAACCATGTTCTTTGTCCATCTATTCAGATAAAATCCAAAGAATAGGGCAAAACCCCCCCAAAATATTCAAATAGAGGATATTTTCACATATAATTTATAATTAATTTATAAATAATAATTACCTAATCTTAACAATTATCTCTTCATTAATGAATTCAATTGACCTTCTTGTTATATTTTCTTTGTGGTAAAGGATTCATAGTAGAATCCATCTAGAAGTATCCACATTTTCTCTATGAACCTCAAAATGTCATTGTTGGAACTCCATGTGCTAATTTATAATTGATCACAACAAGAATCCCTTTAGCCTTGATGGATTCTATCCATTTCTCTTAGTATTGAGAGGGAGGAGGAGGATGATCACCTCTCATTATTGAGACCATTCATGAATGTTTATCTCTACGACTTAGGGATAATTATCTAGCGTGAATATTATTCCTCACAATAAAATCTATTCATCTAAAATTGATATAATCTGGTCAGTATAATCATGGTTATACAATTAATAATTTTATATAGTCCCTTTTCTAATTGTTAGCTATAAATAAACCCCATTTATAATAATAATAATAATATTTTATTCCATGACATACACTAACTCAAAGATATTTAAATATCATTTCTTAAGTAAATAAATTAATATTTATTTAAATGATATTAGATAAAATATATCATTTCATCCAAGATGTTAACTCAGCCTTCCAATCCTAAAAATTTATCAAACCTTGAATAATAAATATTTATTTAAATATATAAAAATCGATTTATTATTTTTTCAATAAATAAATACATATTATATTCACTAACTAGAGAATAAATATTTATTTATATTCAACTTACATATATTCCAAACTATAATAATTTGTAATTGAATTAATGTGATCAAAATGACATGAATAATTATTATTCCTCAATCATGAGAATAATATTTATTCCAATATTAAATTCAAATAGAATTTAACTAATATTCTGGATACACATAGCGTGTAATCCTTTAGGACTCTTTTTTAGAGGCATTAGGAAGTCTTTATTGAAGTCTAAGATTATCATCTAACAACACGTCATGAATCCCATAGAGAAATTCATTAAATTCAAAAGAAAAAAACCTAATACAAATACTTACTATACAATATAATCCATTAGTCTATATATCTTATCAAGTAGGTTTCATATTTATGTCATCAACATATATTCTTGATATATCTTTCTTTGATTGCCTGAATTGAAATCATCAAAAAATCTCCATGGACATGGACTTAATTAGACAATTATTTTTCAATCAAATGGATAAAGATATCTACTTCTATTAAATGAAAGGTACAAATCCTTTATTGAATTATTTATTAATTACATATAACTTATAACGCACCCAACATATCCTACCTCATCACTAATATTTTTCATCAAAATTTTCATATATACATCAAAGTACATGATTCGTTATATACATTAATAATAAACTCAAATATAATTTCCAATACAAACATCCATAGATAATAATATTCAATACCATATATAACATGTGGAATTCTTACTGGTGGGTTTTTTTCTCATAACCCGCTATTGGAGATTACTAAGTTTAAACTTCATGAGAAGAAGTATCAATGTATTATGAGCCTCCAAAAACTAATAATTAAACATTATATTTGTCCCATCATATTAATATCATTTTACTATATACCATATGTTTAAGAATAATGTCACAACACTTTAAAGTTATTATTATAGTGGGGAACTGCTATAAATATTCGATGTGATAAACACTCTAAGGAAATTATCACATTAATGTCATGTAGAAGAGGACTCATCATGTGATAAAATATTTATTAATATTCATATCACTGAATATATATGTAATCAAAAGTACAAATTTAGTTGGTTCTAGGGAACTAACTCCAACAGATCATATGTTATTTAAGTTTAAATAAGTTAATATGAGTATTTTTTCAAATAAACATTAAAATTTTGGGGTTTTTTAAACCTATTTGAGATGAAATGGGATGATTCAATGTTTCATATATCATTATGTAACATGTAATAGTGTTACTATGGATTTGTGAAATGTAAATAATACTTATGGAGAGTTAATTAAGTAGGAAGTAATATTTTTGGGTTGATTTTTTAGGTAAAATTTCTTTATGGACTAAAGTAAAAATATTGAAAATTTACCCTAAGCACATAAAAAATAATTTTAAACCTAAATTATGGAGTTGAATCCACTTGCATAAATTTGAGATCCTTCCTTTTTCCCCCTATTCCTCTCAAGTTATATAGTAATAAAGAAGATAGAAGAGTAAGAATGGATCGATTTATTCTTCTTAGATTGATCATGTATTGTTCCTATGATCACATAGGAATTTAAAAAAATTGATCTCTCATAATAGAATATTAATACCATTGATGGATGAACTATAAGATTTTTGTAGCAGGTGTGGATGATCTTAACAGATCTTAACTTAGATCCTTCATGACATGCTAAACCGATCATGAGTATAGTGTGATGGAAACATGAAAAATGATTTATGTATTGTTTCATTTATTTTATTTGGGTTTTTTTGAATTAAATGGGGAAATCATGGTTTTGTTATTCTGGATCTAGTGTTATGATATAGATCCAGTCCTTTTCTTGAAAAATACAAACATCAAATGCTTCTGCTATGTTTAGGATCCTTTAATTATCTTTTTATTTATCCCTATGACCAAATTATCTCATTAGAATCAAAATATTGGATTTAAAAATAATTCCCTTCATTACAACACTAACTAATTTATGGTAAACCCAATAATTATAATCAAATAAATACATCTTACTAATTTTGGCATGGTGGTGTGAAGAGGTGGGATGACCCTATCTAGATTTCATAAAGTGGTCAAAATTCATATTCTCAATAATTCTAAATCATCTTAAAGTTTGTTACAATGGTACTAAATTGTGTAAAATGGCACGAGACCCATGGAATTTTTAGCTATATTCCATAAAATTCATCATTTTAAAGGGCTCTGTTGTAAAATAACACCTTGAATCAATAACTCGTTGTCTTTTGATCACTCTTTTACTTTTTTCCCTCTGAAGAATTCTCAAGGAAAAACCTAATAATATAAGCTAAAAATAAACATGTTTGTTTTAATAATTGTAAAATAATCCAAAAAAATATTCTAAAATAATAAAAATATATTTTGCATCAATCCCCTCACACTTATAAAGGTTCTGGACATAGTAGAAGTGCCTATTGGGCATAACCAACTCAATATTTTTCCACAATTGATAAATGATCCAAGATTTACATGATGAAGAACATCATGATCAAAATAATTAAATTGAATATCAATTGACTTTAATAATTATGGAACCAAGAAGGTAGGATCATCATATATAATTTATAATTAATTTATAAATAGTTTGAGAATTACCATATCTTATAATTATTCCTTTGTTGATGAATAAATATACCACTCTCATCATACTTGTTGCATCACAAGATCTAAGGGTAGACTCCCTATATTAGTGATCCACATGTGATCCAAAATCTCAAAACATCACTATAGAATCACTGGGTGCTAGCGTGGTTGATTTCGATCGCTTGTGTCATTCATCATTGATCACAATTGGAATATCTTTATAGATGAAAGATAATTTAAATCTATAAAAGGCTTGAGATAAATGAGGAGGATGAAAAATCTAGTTCATGAGTGTGTTATTGAGAGGATTCCCTCTAGATATTGAGATAATTCTCTATAGGTTTGTTGTCCACAACAACCGGCTAACCCTAGAATGTGATATAACTGGGTATTTATAAGGATAACTGAGGGTAGGTAATTGCATATTGGCCCTTATCTAATTATTTATTCTTTAGAGAACCCCATGTCTAATAACAATATAAATGTTATTATTATTTTCTTGACATGCACAATAGTTGCTGATAAATAAATATCATTTGTTAAATTAATAAATTAATAGTTATTTAAAAGATATTTAATACATATCCGAACCATTAAACTTAGTCGACAACCATTTTAAATATTTATTATTCCTTAAATATTGAGTATTTATTTAATAAATAAATACCACTACATTATTTTCTGGAAAATATAATAAATATTTTATTCATTAAATATTATGAATAAATATTTATTATTATTCGATTCACATATTTATTCTTCAAAATAACTCATGATTAAATCATGGTGATCAAAAAATCCCAGATAATTATTAAACTATAAAGTTTAAATAATATTTATTATAAATTTTTATATTTAAATAGAATTTAACTGATGTTCCAAACATACTTAGTGTGTGATCCTCTAGGCCTCTTTCTCAGTGTAATTAAGAGGAACCTCATAAAGTCCAAGGTTAGATTCTAAAAACATGAAAAAACCCATAGATAAAGAAGTTAATGTCACAATGACATACAACCTCATATGAATACTTACTGTATACTATAATCCTTTTATCATGATATCTCTAATCAAATAGGTTGTATGATGGCGTCATCAATCTATATGCTCGACAACTCATTCTTTGAATTTATAAAACCAAACTTGCCTATAAAAAACATGGAAATAGATTTATTTAGGTTATTTTAGTCCCATAAAAGTTCCTGATATATCAACTTCTATTAAATAATAAACGGGGAAAATCCTTTCTCGCTTTATTCATTAATACGATGTCACTCGTGTCATACCCACTGTATCCTACTTCACCACAAACATATGTTATCACAATTTTTATCAATAAATAAAATCACATGAATAATGATGTTGATTAATAATAATCTTAAAGTTTATGGATTGATACACACATCGGGAGATATAAACATCCAATGACGTATATAAATATAAATTCCCTACCAGCGTTTCATTTTCTTATAATCTTATGTAAAGGGAATTAACAAGGGAATACAATATGATAAATTTCCTCAAAGTCCCACGAGTCTCCACCCTTGATGAGATGTATTATTTTTATCTGATAAAATGATACCATCCAATTATAAAACATATATTTAAGAATGTTTTCATTCCACTTCTAGGTTATTATTATACCAGTGAACTACTATAACCTTTCAAAGTAAAAATTACTCATAGAACATTATCATATACAATGTCACATATAAGGAAAACCATGATGCGATAAGAAGTTTATTAATATTAAAAAAATTAATATAGATAATTATAATGTATATAGAAGTTGGTTCTATGCATTAACTCCAATAGACTCCCACTTTCACTAGAGCCAACTGAAAACAACCTTCAGTTTTCTAGGTCTCACATGATACTTAGGCTTCTGCTAAGACAAGGATTTAGTCACGTGGATAGCCATGTTCTCTTACATGGAAACTCTTCTCATCACAACATCACCCCTCTTATAAAAATACCTCAATAGGCGGTACTTCCAGAGTATGTGCTTTGTCCATTGGTGTGACCTTGGCTCTTTTATGAGAACCACCACTATAGTATTATCAAAATATAATGTGATAGGGTCTTTAATAATAGTCACCACATCAAGATCTTAGAAAATTAATGTATCCAAAAAACTTCTTTGGCTGCATCAGAAGTATCTATATACGTAGAATCCATCATAGAATCGAAAAAAACTGGCTAATTTGAACTCTATTAACCCAAAACTCTTCCATTGATACCAAATACATATCCTAATTGTGGATTCATATCATTATAATATATCTAAAATATTGAATTTATATAACCCCTGATAACTAGAACCTTATCTCCTCCATACACTAGGGACATATCCTTAGTTCTCCTTAGATATATAAGGATAACCAACACAATAGACCAATGTTGTTCATATGGATTATCTTGATATCCTCCAACCATGATCATAGAGTATAAACCATCAATACTAGTATATAAAATGTAATACATGATTGATTCTATCATAGAAGAGTATGGGATATTACTCATTCTCTCTTTTTTCTATTTTTTATGAGACCATATTTTCTTGGAAGGATGTAACCATGTGGCACTAGAGAAAATACCTCTTGTATTGTTTAATACTAGATCTATTTATTATATGGTCAATGTATATATGTTGAATTAGTCCAAGAATCCTTTTATATTTATCATGAATGATCTTTATCTCTAGAATATAGTTTATTTCACCTAAGTCCTTCATGGAGAATCACTTTTTCAACCAGTCCTTAACTGATTATAAGACTGGTACTGTAAGAACCCAAGTTTTCACATAGGTATGAATCCTTTAAAATTTGGTCTAATTATTTATCTTGGACCTAATATGGATGCCAAATGAGTTAGCAAAGGTATCAAGGGTTTCTGAGGAATGTTCGAAGCCTGAAACCTATCTTTTTGGAAAAAATGTCCATATCTCATGGTTAGCACATGGTTGGCGCACAGTTTGTATAACCGTACAAATGGAAATTTTCAAATAGAACCATCTCGCATGGTTTGTGCATGACCATGCAGCCTAACCATGCAAGTTCACCTTTTACCCAAGTAACCATGCACAGTTTTCAACACGATTTATCAAACCATGTGGACAAACCGTACACAGTCCATTTTTCTAGGTAAATTGTCCCTTTTACCCTTAATGATATAATTAGATCCCTCCTTCTTCCTTAATCCAAGAACCAGTGATATTAACCTATTTTTCTCTCTTTTTAGAATTTTTTGAAGACTTCAGGTAAGAATCAAGAGATCTCCTTCATCCTAGATCTGATTGAGATTTTGTTCATCATGTTGGATGTGAAATGGTAAGTACTCGAGTCCGTTTAAGCCTTTCTCCTTCTCTTTTTCTCTCAACCTAGTTATTGAGGTGCGTGAGTTTTTACTCTTTTCTTAGATCTACTCTAATTTGAAAAAAATCAAGGGCCAATACCGGAGGATGAGATTCATACAATCCTAAGGTAGGTGGTCTATAACTTATCCCTCAAGTTTTTTGATTTTGGATTTGTCGTGTGGGGCCTACCGATTTCATTAGGTGCCGTTAATAAAATTTATATGACATGATTATAATTATTACAACCATATGGTTATAATCTTTATATATATGTGATTAATTATTGGTGGTTATGCCCACAACTCCATCCATCCCATGTAGGATATTATTCCATAATAGGGTTTTTAGTATTTGACACATTTGAACCACTATTCAGGTATGAATTGGCTTGACCCTTCTAAGGGTAAGATTTTCTATATTAAATTTATTGATTTATATTGTTAATTTCATAATGAAAATTACCATGTATACTCACCACTTGACCTGACTAAGGTAAGTGCTTCAAATTGATAATTAAATGTGAAAGGGAAATTGGAATTCATATTAAGTATATGACTTGACTGGATTAATTGTGAATGATTAATAGGTTTCATGTCTGTATCACCCCTTACCACATTAATGGAAGGTATCATAATGAAACTTAATTATTGAATGTGCTTCAAATGTAATTAATAAAGGTTGAATGCTACTTGGAATTGTCACACTAATGAAAGACAAGGCTTGAACCAAATGGACTTATTGATTAATTATGACTTGATTAAAGGGTTGCACGATACATGACCTTATCAGACTAATGAAAGGAAAGGATTAAACCAAATGAAATATTACATGACCTCAATATCAAATAGGATTGTCCTGACTCGATCTCTCCTTGGATTCTTATCGGGGAATTCCATGAGAACTCGGGAACCCCATTCCGATTCAAGGATTCATATTTCTTAGGCTGAGACCCACCTAGATACTGATCCTTGTCTAATATTTTGATGATCGGTATGATACCATAGGAACCCTTCAATATCATTAAAGTATTCCTTGGATACACTCCTTGGATCCAATATTGATAAGTAGGTTCCATGGTTATACCCATAAGGCCCTATCTCTACTTACCCTATTTTACCATGGATGATCACCTTAGATTCATTAGGCATATTATTATGGAATTAATTGTAATATTCTCCTTGGATTACACTATTACCCTTCTCCAGGCTATAGTTATTACTGATTTGGTGACCCTTGAGGTCTATGTTTCCTTGGTTATTACCGTGGAACTTCATTATTAAATGTTATTATATTTTTCCTTATCATAAATTCGAAACTTCACTATTGTTAACATGTGACTCATTTATAAACTGGTAATAAATAATAAATTAATGGACTAGTCTTGTTCAGACACCAGTTGAGGGATTAAGTAGGTACTTGGGTATTTAGTTACATTGTACTTCTTTAATTTATATATTCATGCCTGCACACTACTACATTTCTATTACACGAGATGGATATTATAGAAACCATTTTTGGTAGCCCATTAAGATTTATATCACACCCTATCTGGGAATTTTTTAGTACCTAGAGTAGATTACCTGAATGAAGGTGTTGGTAAAGGAAAGAATATGGCTTCGAACACTTGATTTCTTACTGTTTTGGATGGAGCTTGATAGCAAAGGACCAAGTTGGATCTTGGGATTATTGGGATAGAATTTTGATTTCCTTAATAATTTTATGAAACAAATTATGATTTCTATCTTTTATTCATGTTTTCCAGTTTTCTAGTGACATGAAATATCATCAGTTGTTGAATGCTATTCTAGTGATTTCAGTTATTGTTACTATTGTCTCTATTTTCCACTATAACTTCTGTTTACTTATATTGCTTCTAATATTTACCTCTATTTATAATCATCCACTATGCTATATTTTAGAAATGAGGGCATAGCCTCCCCATGGACACACCCTAGGGCCTCACTACTAGTCGGCAGCCTCTGGCATTCGGGGAGATGCGCTTGAGACCATGTGGCCCACTGGGCTCGGGGCACCCATTAAGAGAATTTGGGTCCACGATTTCACAAAGTGGTATCAAAAGTGGTTTATTTATTTTTATACTATTTGGAGACAATATATTGGATATTAAGAATTCTGGGAACTTGGTCATAATATGTGGTTGGGTGTCGTGAACCCATGTTTGGGGTAAAATCCAAGTTGCCTAAATTATAATCGTTGTTCTAATTTTCTTATCGCAGTTGATATTATTTCACCATTGGGTGACACACATGCTGTGTGGTGTTGTTGATTATTAATCTATTTGAGGATTTTATTTCATCCTTAGACTGACGATATGAGGGTAAGGATCATTATTACATGCATCATTATAGGCACCTAGAATTTGCATGTCATGAATATTTCCATGCCATATAGGTGCATTTCATTACTTTTCATTGCTTGATATGCCTGTGATTATTGAGTGATGTTGTGATAGTTATCTTATGATTGAATTACTATTGGTTGTGATTTAGGGATTGCCTATCTCAATTCATGAGGTGTATGAGCCCTCATGGATTGGGAAGAGTAATTTACCAAGTCAAGCCATTATTCTATAAATAAATGGCTATCATTTCTAGTGATAAGTGCATGGGAACTGATTCACCGAAAATGGATATCCATTATAAAGTGAATCATGACATCTAAAATGAATTGGTTGCACATCCTTATCCTGTCTTATCATGTTTATGAAAGGTAAAGGAGTCAACATGGTAATTAAATATAAAATGAAATGAAACTTATACTTGAGAACTTACCGATACCTGGCCGTCTAAGTGAGTAGTTGGGGTAGTATATCTTAGGTAGAGAGTTTTATTATGTCCAACTTTCACTAGTGATGATATCCTTTGGCTTAAGCTTGTTCTAAGGTGTGTTCTTGGAATTTGTAGACCAATTCCACCACAATGTCCTCATATTGTACGCCAGGAGGGTGGTGATGACCATGCTACAGACGTAGTGGGCCTTGATCCATCACGCTTACCTATTGGAGTGCCACTCGTGGAACCGCCTGCTGTACATGATCTAGGAACTGATGCCCAAGTTTGTGATAGTTTCCTACGTTTGATGCAGTCCATGCACGGTGCTCCATGGATTTCACCTACCATGACCGATCTGACTCGTGAATTCTAGAAACAAAATCTTCCTACTTTCTTAGGGGATGGTGGTCCATAGGCTACCGAGTCTTGTCTAAAGGCCACCCTATCTATATTTGATCATATAGAGATACCTCTAGAGTGGAGGGTAAATATTTCCATATACATGAATCAGGACTCGGCCAAGCATTGGTGGTATGTGATTACCTAGTCCGATCATCATCAGGGCATGTTATGGGTTGATTTCTAGACTAACTTCTATAATCAGTTCATTTCTCAAACAATGATAGCTGATAGATCTAGTGAGTTAATGCATCTCGAGCAGGGTTCTATTTCATTTATGGAATATTCAGTGCATTTACCGGAGTTATATCATTTTGCATCACATCTAGTTGGTGATGAGCTTTCGTGTGCTAGACGCTTTGAGGATGGACTCCAGTACGCCATCCATACACATGTGAATATCTTTCGCTTGCATAATTTTTCTACAATAGTCAATCAAGATCCTATCACTGAGCATAAAACGAGGGAAGATAATAGTACCAGGCATAGAGGAATAGTGTTGTGCTATGAAATTAGTTCTTCTGGTTGCAGGAAATGTTCCCTTAAGGATTCTTGTTAGGGTAGTGACAAACAGAGTGCCCATTCTGATAGCTCTATAGAGTGTCAATAGCATAGAAGATAGGGACAAAAGAAGACTCAATGTGATAAAGATCTAATGGAATACTGGGCTTGCAACTGTATGGGGAATCTCTAGCGTTTCTGTAGGACCTTTACACAAAATTCGAGTGGAAAAGGATATGTGCTAGCTCCACCTTTAGGAGTAGGTTCTTTCAAACACTGTCATGTAGGTAGTTGGAATATCTCTGGAAGGTCTGGATGAGGAGGAGGTCATTTCCATGGTAGCTAGAACCTTGATCACCAGCAGCGCTAGCAGAGCAGTTATGATTGGGGTAGCCCATCTATTGCACAGGGCTGTGGATCAGGACAGTTTAATTCACTACAGCTGATACCCAAGGATCAAGCTACGAGAAAATATATAGTATGAGGTACTATTCTTATGGAATCTACTATAGCATCTTGTTTATTTAATACAGGTGGTTTGAACTCTTGTATCTCTATATCTATCATGGAAAGTCTCAGACTGTAGATACAATATCACTATGGTGTAATGACCTTAGATACACTATTATGGGTACGAACAGAGGGCATGATCCGGTGTAGGGATTGTCCCCTTAAGGTAAGAAATTACCCTTTATTATGGAACCTATTTGTTATTGAGATGATGGGCTTCAATGTCATACTTAGGATGGACTGGTTGGTTCACTATCATGCTTTTGTAGACTGCTATTACCACATGGTATTGTTTACATCACCAAAGGGAATCAGTTATCTACATGAGGGTAAGTGGGATGTCCAGGCTGGTAGAGCGAGACCAGATCATCATGGTCTAGGTGGAGTGACCACCTAGATTTCAAATCTCTTCATGGAGGATTAGGGTTTATGAAAATTTTATTTCCCTCTAATAATGAATCATTTCAAGGATTTATTTCTTGATGATTTTTCTTGATTACCTCCCAAGAGAGAGGTAGAGTTTATAATCGAGCTTGTTCAGGGAGTAACTCTAGTATCCATTCCTCTCTATAGGATGGAACCAACAAATCTTCTGATTCTCAAGTGGAAGTTAGAGGAGTTAGAGGCCAAAGTATTTATACGTCCCAATACACCCTCTTAGAGTTAACTCGTGCTTTTTTCCAAGAAAGAATATGGAACCTTACACCTATGCGTGGATTACAGATGATTAAACTAGCTTACAGTCAAGAAATGTTACCCACTTACTCAAATCAATTATCTCTTTGGCCAACTCTAAGGAGAAAATGTCTTCTCCAAAATCTACCTAAGATTGGTTTATCATCGGGTATGATTCAAGCCATCAGACATACATCTTATAGCTTTCCATTGAAGGTATGGTCTGTATGAGTACCTTGTTATGCTGTTCGGTCTTACAAAAGAGCCTACTATTTTCATGGCCTTGATGGATAGGGTTTTCCACCCCTATTTGGATTCTTTTGTCATGGTATTTTTGGATGACATCTTAGTATATTCTCACACTCATAGCGACCATGCCAAACATCTTGAGATCATTCTGAGTACACCAATATAGAATTATCTTTATAATAATCTTTCTATGTTTAACTTTTGGATCGAAAAAGTACACTTCTTAGTTCATATAATATTGGAATCAGAAGTATCTTTCAACCCTGAAAAGGTTAGTGTTGTGGTTTGCTAGGAGAATCCTAAGAACATGTTTAACATATGGAGTTTCTTGGGGTTGGTTGGATATTACAGACATTTCATAAAAGAATTCTCATGTATTGATTCTCCACTTACTGGTCTTACAAAGATGGGTGTCAAGTTTATATGGTCAAAATCATGTGATAAATCCTTTCAGGATCTGAAAGGGAGGCTTGTATCGACACCTATTTTGACTCTTCCAGAGCCAATCATAGGTTATACCATCATCTATGATGTATCAGGCATCGGCCTAGGAGCATTTCTGATGTAGGAGAAAAAAGTTGTTGCATACGAATCTTGGCAGTTGAGGCCTCATGATAGGAATTACCCAACTCACAACCTTGAGTTAGCAACAGTTGTCCATGCCTTACATTGCTGGAGACACTATCTATTAGGTGAGTGCTTTGTGGTGTACAAAGACCAAAATAGCCTCAAATATATCTTTTCTCAGCATGACTTGAACCTTAAACAATGGATATGGGCTGAATATCTACAATAATATTATTTGGAGCTTAACTATATGATAGGGAAGAGAAATGTTGTTGCAGATGCACCGAGTCAAAAAACTCAGGAACAAGAAGTATGGGAAACCAATGATGAATGGAAGTTAATGGCCCTCTTCTCTGAGCTGCATCTAGAGTTTCATGATAGTCACGAGTAGTCTAACCACTCATTCTTGATAGTTACCTCTTCCCTCCTTGAGAAGGTGAAGAGTAGAAAGTTTTCAGATCCCAAATCTTTGGGTCTCTGTGAGAGTATATTAGGAGATAACCCACCTCTAGATTAGTCTGTGGATAGAGATGGCATCTTGCGTCTACGTGGACATATCTGCATTCCTACATACATGGGAGAGGAGTTCATGAAAGAGTCCCACACTTATCAATGGGAAGTTTATCATGGAATCTCCAAGATGTATCAGGATATGTGACACTAGTATTGGTGGCATGAGATGAAATGTCAGATAGAAGGCTTTATCACTAGGTTTTCCACCTATCAGGAGGTGAAGTTAGAGCACAAAAGACTTGTAGGCTTGTTGCAGACACTTATAGTCCCAAAATGGAAATGAGAAAATGTTTCTATGGACTTTGTAGTCTATTTGACTAGGTCTCATAGAGGTTGTAACATTGTATGGGTTTCCATTGACAGACTGATGAAAGTATCACACTTCATTCCTATTCAGGAGACTTTCTCAATCGATGAGCTGGGAAGACCGTATGTCCATGAGATCATACAACAACATGGGGTTCCACATAATATCATATCAGATAGGGATGCTCATTTTAGATCATGGTTCTGGATATTATTATAGAAGAATATGGGAATACAGGTGATTCTAAGCATAACTTTTCACCCTTAGACACATGGACAATCATAAAGGACAATATAGGTTCTATAGGATATTATTCGAGCATGAGTCCTTGATTTCAGCGGTTCTTGGGAGAATCATATCCATATCATCGATTTATCCTATAATAATATATTTTAGGTGACAATTAAGATGGTTCATTTCGATTCCTTATATGGTAGGGCATGCTATTCACCCCTATGCTGACAAGAGGTAGGAGAGACATCACTACTTGGTCATTGTCTTGTTTGGGAGACTTTAGAGCAAGTTACACTAATCAGAAAGAGTATGAGTACTTCTTAGCCTAGAAAAAATATATTGACGATCACCATGGACAAACACTTGATTTTGAGGTTGGGGACCGTGTTTTCCTTCAGGTATTACCCATTCTAGGGCATAGACGGTTATAAAAGCAAGGTTAGCTGCCACCTCATTATGTAGGTCCGTTTGAGATCCTATAAAGATTTGGGCCAGTATCCTATTGATAAAACACATTTTTATTGAATATTTTATTGATAAAAAATGATAAAATTTCCTCAAATTTTATTAAATATGTTTATTTATAAAATATTTGGGATTAGATCATTCATTTGAAAATTTGATGGAAATCCCAGATTTACCCTTTATAGTGCACCGTAGTATTTCGAAGATAAATATTTTAATATTTATTATTTTAACTTTAAATTTTTTAAATGTGTTCCTGACTTTATGGGATCCAAATTTTGTTCAAGAAATTGGAGCTAAATCATGCATTTGTTTAGACTAAATAGACCATGAAGTCAAAGGTGGGTTGGGCCCGCCATATTAGACATTGGTTTTGTATTTGGGCCATAACTTCTTCATCCAAGATTGGATTTGACTCCAATTTTGATAGGATATCTCCAACACAATTTTTCATAAATCATTATTCTGTAAGATTAGATGATTCATGCGTTTTGGAGGTTAAATGGGCGGTAAAAGTTAGATTAAAATATTTGGCCGAGATTCCCCATTCACACTTGAAACCTCTTTAAACCCAGCCTCCCCTTGACTCTATAAATTAGTGTTTTTCTTATTTTTAGGGTTTGGAATGTGTATTAGGAATTTGATTATATAAGAGAAGTGTATCAACTCCAATTATCAAACCATTTCAACAAGGGTATCTCTTGAAGCAAGGATCCCTTCGACGAATCCTTCTTCTTCTTCTTCTTCGTGTTGTAATGCTTTTGTTTGTGTAATAAACTTATTTGTTATTCTTTTATTTATTTTATTTTCTTCTGTTTTGATCAAATTTATTCTTCTATTAATATTTCTAATTGGGATGGAATCAATATTAGAGACAATATTGGGTTCTACCCTCTCTAAACCTTTGCAAATGCAAAACGTTTCTACGACGACTACACCACCCATGGAAGAGTAGTTATTTTTAGTAATCGATCAACTTCTCACCTCCTTCATTAATTTATTTTGAATAAATGAGATAATTTAATTCATATAATATAATCTATTAATTTATTTTTTTAATTTAAATGAAACTAAGCAAGAAATTGATCAATAAACACAAATCACACAAGGTTTAGAATTGTGTGAATTGCGAGAGCGCAAAATTAATTGGTAATTCCAAACCACACGGGATCAATTTACTGTGTTCAAATATAACCCCTAAACTCAATTAATTATAATTTATAGAGAGGATATGTGCCTTAATTTACCACTGACCATAATCTAACCTTAGAACATCAATCAATGCAGGGTGCTACGATTGCATATTCCAAAGTTAGCCCAGGGTTAAATTCACTTCATCTTTGTGGTAAAGTTAATTCTTGTAGGGTTCAGGATTTAAAAAATTAAGGGATCATAATTAAGTGTATATTAATTTAAATTATAATGATTAATAAATTATTTAATAGGTAGAGTTAGATCGATTACTCCTTTTAAAATATTTTCTAAAAAAACATCTTCTTGTTCTGTCTTTTTAATCGAACATTATTTTAAAATTAAAAACAAAAAAAATTATACAATCTTCTTACATAAAACTTATTCTAGATTTATGAATGGTAAAAAACCCATAAATCCTTTAAAGTAGTGTTATTATTACATTTTATGCTATTTTAAAAATACCTTTAATAAGTTGTCAAATTTACTTCCTCCTTTGAGAGACAACCTTGGTCATCCACTCTGCTGCACCTAAGTACCCAAAAACCACTAATAATTTGAGGGAGACCACAAAAACACCTTTAAAATTGACACCATTTCCAGGGAGGCAAGTAATTATTTCAATCATTTATAGGTATTTATTTTATTTTATATTTTATTCTCTTCTTCTCTCATTTCTTCTTTCTTTACCTAATCTGATTTTTTTCTCCTTTTACTTTCTTCTTCTTATTTTTGGACCATTAAATCAAACTTATCATTTTTATTATGGTCCACTTTTATTCTTTTCATTTTTATTTGATTTATGACATGAACTAATCCTGAAGATCTCTTAGATCTTGATACTGAGATTTAACGTAGCCTTTGGGCTCAAATCAGATATTCCCAGTCTACGGGAAGTTTCAACATTCAACCAGTAGGAGAATTCATCCTCTACCAGAACATTGAAATTGGATAAAATTAAAATTCAACCATAAAAAAGAACCAATGGCTGAAAATAATTTAAATGAACTTAATAGAACCATTTTATAATTGGATGAACCTGATATTAATTATCAACCAAATTATATTGCATACCCAAATCTCGAATCAAACATTGAACTGAAATCTGGGTTAATTCACCTTCTTACAAAGTTTCATGGATTATCTACTGAGAACCCAAACAAAAAACTTAAATAATTTAATGTGGTTTTCTCAAACTTGAAACTAAAAAATGTATCTGAAGATCAAATCAAACTAAGAGAATTCCCATTCTCACTTGATGGAGCTACGAAAGATTGGATGTATTATTTATAACCTAAAGATGTAACTTTTTGGAACGATTTGAAATGTCTTTTCTTGCAGAGATTTTTTCTAGCTTCAAGGACCACATACATTCTAAAGGAGATCTTAGGGATCAAGAAAGACCAAGTAGAGTCAATGTATGAGTATTGGGAGTGATTCAAGAAGTTTTGTGCAAGCTTCCCACATCACCAAATCAGGGAGCAACTCCTCATCTAATACTTATATGAAAGAATCACACATATGGAGAGAATAATGGTGGATGTTGGAGCTAGAGGAGCATTGGTGGAAAAAACACTAGTAGTTTCACGTGTGTTGATTGAAAAGATGTCCCAAAAATCCCAACAATTTGGCAATTGAGGTACACCACATGTCATGGGATTGCATAAGGTAAGTACTTCTTCTCTTGAGAGTAATTTAATTGATAACAAGTTAGATGAATTGACCACTATAGTGAGGAAAATTTATTTGGCTCAAAAGAAATCTCAGGACACTCCTTCAAGGCCTTGTGACATTTGCACTGAGACAAGCCACCCAACTGACTGTTTCCCCCAACTACAAGAAACAGAAGATTGTGAAGCAGTTTTTTCTTAGAGAATATATCATCAGCAACAAAAAACATATCCCCAAAAGAATATTGATTCATTTTCTTTAATATACAACCAAGGGTGGAAGGATCAATCAGACATGAGGTATGTATCTAGACAACAACAAAGGTCCCCTTTTCAAAAAAAAAAATTCAGCAGCCTTCACCCTACCAACAGGGTTTCCAATAACCCCAAAGGAGATTTAAAGCTCATGAATGAACAAGTAAACAACAAGGGAATCCTACACCCAAGTTAGATTCTAATATTAATGACCCTTTGAAGCAAATTGTTCTCAATAAATAGAATGAGATGAAGAGTCAAGGTTTGGAGCTGAGGGAGTTGAAGACACAAATGAGCCATATTGCCACTGACCTCCATGAACTGCTAAGTAAGAACTTAAAAAATATTCCTTCCCAACCTATTCCAAATCCCAAGGGGAATGTTAGTGCAATCACATTGAGAAGTGGAAAGAAAATAACTGATACATATGCACCTATCATTCCACCGAGATTCACCTCAACTCCGGAGAAGACCCATTCAAAACCTGTTGATGAGAAACTCAAGGAGAAAGATAAAGGTAAGAAAAATATCGATGATGTTCCTCCTAAACCCCTTAAATTTCCAAATAGGGCTGTACAAACCAAGAATATGGATGATGAGTGAATGAAAAAAGAGGTTTTGGACACATTTAAGCGTGTGGAGATCAACATCCGTCTACTTGAAGGTATCAAGAAAATCCCAAGGTATGTGAAATTCTTAAAATAACTTTATAACAATTGAAGAGGTCTCAAGGGAAATGAGAGGATAAATCTTGGAATGAATGTTTCAGTAATCATTACACCAAATCTAGCAATGCCAACAAAGTGCAAGGATCCCGGGACATTCACCATCCCATGCACCATAGGGGATTTACACTTTCTGATGCTTTATGTGATTTAGGAGCTTCCATAAATGTAATTCCTCACTATGTTTTCTCTTCTTTATAGGTTGGTGAGTTGAAGTCGATGAGAGTAGCGGTGCAGCTGGAGAATAGAGCTATGACATATCCAGCGGGAGTCCTTGAGTATGTACTTGTCCGGGTAAGAGTCATGATCTTTCCAGTAGATTTCTATGCACTTAACATGGAAGATGATCATGTAAGTTCTCATGATCCCATTATCTTAGGTAGAACTTTCCTCAAAACTGCAAAAATAGTCATAAATGTCCATGTGGGTACACTTTCCATGGAGTTTGGGGATGAAGTTGTGATATTTAATGTTATGTACTCCATGAAGTACCCCTTATAGGACCATTTTTCATTTTTTATCTCCCATTTTGGACCACAAAATAAAAACCCCATGGAATTTTATTGTCCTATTCTTAGGGAAATTATGAGTATTGGTTCTATTTTGATGTATAAGAGCACTTACACACCCATTTTTAATGAACAAGACTCTATTATATTTGATTTTAAAATGGATTCATATTCTGATTTTGATCATGTGAACTCTGATTATGACTTGGCTATTGAGTATACTGATGGATTTGATGTTTTATTCTTTGATTGTGATGATTTATATTATGATACTGATATTCATTGTGTACATATTTCAGTTCCTTCAAATTATCTATCCATACATCACCCCCTACATTGGAACTCAAGCCATTTACACATAATCTCAAATACTCATACTTGTTAAGTGGTGAGAAATTACCTGTTATAATTGATAACAATATCCCTTTTGAATACAATGAAAAGATTTTTAATCTTTTGAGGGAGAAAATTAATGCAATCAAGTGGACCTTGGTTGACATATCAGGTATTAGCCCCTCCATTTTCATGTATAGTATTCTTTTAGAGGATGAGGTTAAACTGGTTAGGAAACCAAAAATGAGACTCAATCCAACCCTTTTTGAAGTTGTTAAAAAAGAGGTTGAAAAATTTCTCAAGGTAGATATATATAATTTATCCCATTTTAGATTCTCAGTGGGTGAGTCATATTCAGGTTGTGCATAAGAAAAGTGGTGTTACAGTTTTTAAAAACGAGAAAGATGAGTTAGTTCCAATGAGGGTGAAAAACAGTTGGCGTGTGTGTATTGATTATGAGAAACTAAATCAAACCACTCGCAAGGACCATTTACCCTCCCATTTATTGATCAAATGCTTGAGTGACTAGTTGGGAAGTCACATTATTGTTTCTTGGATGGATTTTTTGGATATTTTTAGGTTCCTATTACTCTGGAGGATCAGGAGAAAACAACATTCACTTGTCTATTCGGTACATTTGCCTACCGAATGATGCCATTTGGACATTGCAATTCCCCAGGTACCTTTCAGAGATGCATGGTGAGTATTTTTTCAGATTTCATTGAGTCCTACATGGAGGTATTTATGGATGATTTTACAGTGTATGGGTATTCATATGATGATTGTATTTCTATCTTAGGAAAGGTTTTGAATCATTTTATTGAGAAGAATCTTGTCTTAAACTTTGAAAAGTGTAATTTCATGGTAGAGCTTGGGATTTTTTAGGGAATTTAGTGTCAAAACATGGGATAAAGGTTGATAGATCTAATGTATATATCATTTCATAATTACCCTATCCTTCATGTGTGTGTGATGTTAGATCTTTCCTAGGGCATGCAAAATTTTATCAGTGCTTAATCAAATATTTTAGTAAGATTTATATTCTTATGTCATGATTAATTCAAAAGGATTCTGATTTTGTGTTTGATGATTCTTGCAGGACTTACTTTGATGAGCTAAAGAAGTGTTTGACCACTCCACCAATCATACAACCCCAACGGTGGGATATTTCTTTTGAGATTATGTGTGACGCCTCCAATTTTGCGGTCAAATATGTCTTATATTAGAGGGCGGAGGGACATTCACATGTGATTGTATATGCATCAATGACATTGGATTCATCGGAATCAAACTAAACAACCACAAAAAACGAGTTTCTTGCTGTTATATTTGCTTTAGATAAATTTTGTTCATATTTATTGGGCTCTAAAGTATTTTTTTTTTCTAACCATGAAACTCTGAGGTACCTATTGAAGAAGCCGGATGCAAAGCCCAGGATAATCCACTGGATGCTCATTCTTCAGATATTTAACATTGAGATAAAGGACAATAAGGTGTCAAAAAAGCCTAGTGGCGGACCACATGAGTAGGCTTACTCACACACTAGAGGATGACACCTTGGACCAGTTACCACTTTGGGACACTTTCCATGATGAGCATATTTATTCCATCTCAGGTACATATCCTTGGTATGATTATTTAGTGAACTACGTTGTGTCATATGAAATTCTTGAAAATTTAAAGAAACATAAAGTCCAAAAGTTAAAGAGTGAGTCTAGATTTTATGTGTAGGATGATCCATACTTATGGCGCATGTGTAGTGACCATGTTATTAGGAGGTGTGTTCCTGATCATGAGTTTGAGTTTGTTCTACAATTCTGTCATACACTTGCTTGTGGTGGACACTTTGGAACCCAACATACATCTAGGAAAGTCTTAGACTCTGGATTATATTGGCCTAGATTATTCCATGATGCCCATGTGTTTTGTAAGTCATGCTCTCATTTCCAACACCCTGGGAACATTTCTTGGAGACATGAGATGCCCCAACAACCCATACTACTCTATGAGATTTTTGATGTATGGGGAATCGATTTTATGGGTCCTTTTCCTAGTTCATTTGGGTTTTTGTATATTTTTGTTGTTGTTGATTATGTGAGTAAATGGGTGGAGGCTAAGGCCACAAGGACTGATGATTCTCCTGTTGTAGTAGACTTTGTCAAGACACATTTTTTTGCAAGTTTGGAGTACCAAAGGCCATCATCAGTGACCAAGGGACACACTTCTGCAATCAGAATTTGGATTCCCTCCTTCGGAAGTATTGGGTGACACACAAAACATCAACACCATACCACCCTTAAACAAATGTCCAGGCTGAGGTTTCAAATAGATATTTGAAACAATTTTGGAGAAAATTGTGTAGCCAAATAAGAAGGATTGAATAAAGCACTTGAATGATGCATTGTGGGATTATAGGGAAACATAAAAGACCACCATAGGTATGTCCCCATTTTGGATTTTTTTTGGGAAATCCTATCATCTATCCATAGAAGTTGAGCATCAGGATTATTGGTCTATAAAGAAATGTAACATGGATTTGACCCAAGCTAGAATCCAAAGGAAGATGCAAATTCAAGAGCTTAAGGGGATTCTATTGTCTTCATATGAGAACTCAAGGCTCTATACAAGGAAATATCAAAAGAATATCAATAAAAAATGATCCATAAAAGAGAATTTCAAGTTAGAGAGAAAGTCTTTCTCTATAGTTCATGAATGAAGCTCATGCCTGGTAAGTTGTGTTTCAAGGAGTTAGGTCCTTATGTTGTGAATAATTTTTTTCCTTATGGTGCAGTGGAGATCACACAAGAGGACACTGAAAGGATATTTACAGTCAATGAGAAACATTTTAAAAAATACATTGAGGGACTTCCTACTGATGTAGTGGATTTCATCATATTGCATGACCCCGTCATCACTTGAGTATATTAGACTGTTCCTAACCCTTTTACTTTTATATTATTTTTCCTAATTAAAATTATAAATTTCATGTGCATATATCATCTCATAGGTTATCATTGAGGATAATGAAATATTTTAAGTGTGGGTGAGAGGAAAACATTTTGGGGTAGATATTTAGGATTTTCATTTGTGTGTTTTATATGTATTTTCTATTAATTTTTTGGTTACAATTTTCAAAAAAAAAAAAATCAATAAAAAAGAAACTAATATATCATGTAAAATTATCATGTGGAACATATGTAAAATGAATGTTTTTGAAATTCATTGGTAGAAATATAATCATGAGTAATATTTCATCATCAAGGGTTGACTTTTGTAAAAATTGAAGTTGTTGATGATATGAATGGTTGTTTCATTATAAAACCTTTTATATTTTGACATCATTATTTTTGATATTTGTTCATTGTAAATTGTGTCATTGATTTATCCACACATTTTTTTACACAATCATGACTTGTGAATTTCTCTTACCCAATTTAATGTATATTCAGGGTAAGTAATCCTTTTCAGCTTATAACATGGTCTTTCCATACGTTCGTTTCTCTTCTGATCATTTCCATCACTGTACCAGATTGACATATGTGCGTACACATAATATCTGAATATTTTACACCCTCTAAAAAAAACTCAGAAAAAAAAACAAAACAAAAAATAGTCAATAAAGAGGGGAGTGAAGAAATGTACAACATGTGGGGATATTTAGGCCGGGAGGTCATGATTTGACTTATGGGAATGATTAAATGAGTGGGTTTTGGAATTTGATTACAAAGTATATTGAATAGGTTTGGTGGAATAGAATCAGGTAATAAGAAAAGTTTTTATTAACCTGAATATACTAGATAAATGTTGGAGAGATAAACTAGGAATGGTTGGCACACACAAACATGGAGAATTAGTGGCATGGTAGACCCATGACTTGTTTCTCTATGATTGGTGTTATGAATCTCACTGGATTTTGTTTTGACACAATTTATGAGATAATGAATTTAAAATTTATTGATATTGACTCTTTATTTGATTCTTACTTTGCCTATATTTTCACTGTAGATTGAGAAATTTGAATATGCATATCTTGGCAATTTTTTTTCGAATACATGATATGAGGTTTTTTCCAAGAGTGCAAAAGGCTAAGTGTGGGGGAGTTGATAAAACACATTTTTAGTGAATATTTTATTGATAATAAATGATAAAATTTCCTCACATTGTGTTAAATGATCTTACTTATAAAATATTTGGGATTTGATCATTCATTTGAAAATTTGATGGAAATTTTAGTTTTACCCTTTATAGCACACTGTAGTATTTCAAAGATAAATATTTTAATATTTATTATTTGAACTTGAAAGTTTGTAACTGGGTTCCTGACTTAATGAGATCCAACTTTTGTTCAGGAAATTGGAGTTAAATCGTGCATTTGGTTAGACTAAATAGACCATGAAGTCAAAGGTGGGATGAGCCTGCCAGATTGGACATTGGTTCTGTATTTAGGTCATAACTTCTTCATATGAGCTTGTATTAGACCCAAATTTTGAGAGGAGATATCCAACCCAATTTTTCAGAAATCATTATGCTGGAATAATAGCTGTTTCATGTGTTTTGGAGGTCAAATGGGCAGTGCAAGTTGGATTAAAATATTTGTCCGAGATTCCCTATTCACACTTGAAACCTCTTTAAACCTAGCCTCCAATCCACTCTATAAATTAGTATTTTTCTAATTTGGAGGAGTTAAAACGTGAATTAGGATGTTTAGGGTAGAGGATAAGTGGATCCACTCTAATTCTCCAACCATTTCAACAAGGGTAGCTCTTGAAGCAAGGATCCCTTCGACGAAGCCTTCTTCTTCTTCTTCGTGTTGTAATGCTTTTGTTTGTGTAATAAACTTCTTTGTTCTTATTTTATTTATTATATTTTCTTCTATTTTGTTCAAATTTATTATTCTATTAATCTTCCTAATTGGGATGGAGTCAATAGTGTAGATGATATCGGGTTCTACCCTCTCTAAACCTTTGCAAATGAAAAACGTTTCTACAATGACTACACCGCCCATGAAAGAGTAGTTATTTTTAGTAATCAATCTACCTATCACCTCATTTATTCATTTATTTTGAATCAATAAGATAATGTAATTCACATAATATTATCTATTAATTGATTGTTTAAATTAAATTAAACTAAGAAAGTAATTGAATAATAAACACAAATCACGCGTGGTCGAGAATTGTGTGAATTGTGAGAGCGCAAACTTAATTAGTAATTCAAAACCACACGTGATCAATTTTTAGTGTTCAAATATAATCCATAAAATAAATTAATTCTAATTTATGGATATGAAATTTGTCATAATTTACCACCGACCATCATCTAACCTTAGAACATCTATCAAAGTAGGGTGCTGCGATTGCATGTTCCGAAGTTAGCCTAAGGTTAAATTCACTTCATCTTTGTGGTAAAGTTAATTCTCGTAGGGTTTGGGATTTAAAAAATTAAGGGATCATAATTAAGTGGATATTAATTTAAATTATAATCATTAATAAATTATTGAATAGGTAGAGTTAATCCGATTATTACTTTTAAAATATTTTTTAAAAAAACATCTTCTTGTTGTGTCTTTTTAATTGAACATTATTTCAAAAATAAAAACAAAAAAAAAATTATAAAATCTTTAGCCATAAAAATTATTCTAGATTTATGAATGGTAAAAAACCCCCCAAATACTTTCAAGTAGTGTTATTATTAAATTTTATGTTATTTTCAAAATACCTTTAATATGTTGTCAAATTTAATTCCTCCTTTGAGTAACGACCTTGGTCAGCCACTCTGCTGCACCTAAGTACCAAAAAACCACTAATCATTTGAGGGAGCCCATGATAAAACCTTTAAAATATTAGTTGATACAACCTCAGAGGTACCACACCATGAACGACATATTCTACATCTCACAAATTCACTGGTATCATACTGATCCGTCTCACACCTTTGATCCCAAAGAAGTTGAGTTAGATGCAGATTCAATCGTTGAGGAGTATCCAGTATGCATCGTTGGATGGAGCATGACGGTTCTCTGAGGTTGGTCTATCCCTCTAGTATGGGTGCTATGGAAGAATTTCCACATGCAGGTGTATACTTGGGAGTAAGAGGCTAACGTATGTGCCCAATGGCCAGAGTTATTCTCAGATAGTGTTTCTACACTCTTGGATGGTGAAATCGGGGATGAGTTCTTTTAAGGGGGGATGACTATAAGAACCCTGTTTTTCACTCACATATGGATCCTTTTAATTTTGGTATAACTCTTTATCTTGAACCTAATATGGATTCATAATGAGTTAGAAAAGGTATCATGGGTTTTTGGGAAAAGTTTGGAGCCTGTAACCTATCTTTTTAGGAAAAAATGGCCATGTTGCATGGTTAGCACACGATTGGTGAATAGTTTGGATAACCATGCAGATGTAAATTTTTGGGCACAACCATCTCACACAGTTTACACATGACTGTGTAGCCTAACTATGCAAGTTACCCTTCTACCCAGGTAACCATGCATGGTTTGCATACAGTTTTTCAAACCTTGCGGACAAACTGTGAACATGCCATTTTTCTAGGTAATTTGTCCTTTTTCCCTTAATGATCTAATTAGATCACTATTTCTTCCTTAATCTGAGAACTAGCAGGATTAACCTATTTTTCTCTCATTTTGGATTTTTTAGAAGACCTAAGGTAGTAATCAATAGATCTCCTTCATCCAAGATATGATCGAGCTTCTGTTCATCACATTAGATGCACAATGGTAAGTACTTGAGTCTGTTTAAGACTTTCTCCCTCTCTTTTTCTCTTGACCTAGTTATTGAGGTGTGAGAATTTTTACTATTTTCGTAGATCTATTTATATATGAGCCAAATCAAGGGCCAATATTGGAGGATTAAAGTCATACAAGCTTAAGGTGGGTGGTATATAACTCATCCCTCAAGTTAGTTGAATTTATATTTCTCATGTGGGGCCCACCGATTTCATTGAGTGACATTAATAGAATTTATATGCCATTATTATAATAATAAAAACTGTATAGTTATGGTCTTTCCATATATGTGATTAATTGTTGGTGGATATAACCAAAACTCCATCCATCCCATGTAGGATGTTATGCCATAATTGGGTTTTTAGTATTTGACAAGTTTGATCCACCATTCGGGTGTGACTTGGCTTGACCCTTCAAAGGGTAAGATTTTCTATATTAAATGGCTTGATTTATATTGTTAATTTCATAATGGTAAGTACCATGTATTCTCACTTCTTGACCTGCCTAAGGTAAGTGCTTCAGGTTGATAATTAAAAGTGAAAGGGAAATTGGAAAGCATATTATGTATATGACTTGACCGGATTAATTATGATTGATTAATAGGTTGAATTTCCATATCACCCTTAGAAAATTAATGGAAGGTAGTGGAATGAACCTTAATTATTTAATGTGCTTCAAATATAATTAATAAATGTTGCATGCTACTTGGCCTTGTCACACTAATGAAAGGAAAGTCTTGAAAGAAATGGACTTATTGATTAATTATGACTTGATTAAAGGGTTTAATGCTACTTGACCTTATCACACTAATGAAAGGAAAGGATTGAACCAAATGAAATATTACACGAACTCTATATCAAATAGAAGTGGAATGAATTGAATTTATCTTGGATTCTTATCGGGGAATGCCTTGAGCACTCATGAACCTCATTTCAGTTCAAGGATTCGACTTTCTTAGGTTGAGACCCACCTAGATCCAGATCCTTGTATAATCTTTAGATGTCCGATATAACACTATATGATCCCTTAAATATCATTAAAGGATACCTTGGATACACTCCTTGGATCTAGCATTGGAAAGTAGGTTCCATGGTTATAGCCCATAGGGACCTGTCTCTACTTAGCCCCGTATTACCTTGGATGATCACCTAGGGTTCGATAGGAATATTATCATAAAATTCCTTAGAATATTCTCTTTGGATTACACTCTTACCCTTATCCAGGCTATAGTTATTTACTGAGTTGGCATCCCTTGATGTCTACGTTGCCTTGGTTATTACCTTGGAACATTATTATTAAATTTCATTATAGGTTTAATTGTAAAACTTAGAACCTTTACTATTGTTAACATGTGACTCATTTATAAACTGGTAATAAATAATCAATTAATGGACTAGTCATGTTCATACACCAACTGAGGGCTGAAGCAGGTACTTGGGAATTTAGTTATATTGTACTGATTTACTTTATATATACATTCCTGCGAACTGTTACATTTCCATTTCACATGCCTATTGTTATAGACACCATTAGTGGTTTCCACTGAGATTTATCTCACACGCACTTCGGGCTCCATTTGGTACCCAGAGTAGATTACATGAATAAAGGTGTTGATAAAGGGAAACATATTCCTTAAAAAACTTGATTTCTTACTGTTTAGGATGGATCTTGATAGAAGAGGAGTGAGTTGGATCTCAAGATGCTTGAGATAGTATTTTTATTTCCTTTATTCTTTTTTGGAAGATGTTATGCATGATGTCTTGTATTCATGTTTTCTAGTTTTCTAGTGACATGAAATTTCATCAATTGTTGAATGCTATTCTAGTGATTTTAGTTATTATTATTGTTGTCTATATTTTACGATGTTCCATCTGTTTACTTATATTACTTCCGCTATTTACCTCTGTTTATAATCATCATTTTCACTACAATTGGGTAATTAGGGAATAATCTCCCCATGAACACACCCTTGGCCCTCACTGCTAGTCAGTAGGCTCTAGAGTTTGGGGAGATGCACTTGATGCCATGTGGCCCACCAGGCTCGGGGAACCCATTTAGTGGCATCCAGGTCTGGGATGTCAGAGGTATGTTATTTCCAATAATTAATATGTCATCAATATATACTAATTGGAAAAATACTGAACTCCAATTAAACATCTTGGTAACACATGTCTCTTATTAATTCTTACAGAAAATAAATTATTTTATTACTTCATTAAACAAAATTTTCTATGAACTGGATTCCTTATTCAATCCATAATTGGATATGTACAACTTTCTTAACCTTTTGGTATTACCTAATGTCACAAACCCTTCATGTTGTTTCATATATAAATCTTTCTAAAGGTCCCTATTAAGGAAGAATATTTTGACATCCATTTTCTAAATCTCACAGTCATGGAAAGATCCCATAGAAAGTATAATTTTGATGTATTTAAACATGGATATTAGAGAAAAGGATTCATCATAGTTAATTCCTTGATTTTTTAAACCATTTAGACACTATATTTTCTTTATAGGTACTTAATTTACCTTCCATGCTTAATTTTTTCTTAAACACCTATTTTCAACCAATAAGCATTACACCAACTAGTGGATCAATTAGAACCCATACCTAGTTTTGATACCTAGAATCCATCTCAAGAACAACATCTTCCATGGGGACCTATGGAATTTGTTCCTTTACCAAATCTTGTATATATTGAGCATAAATTTCATTAAAGTCAATCTTTCTCCCACTATCATTTTATAAGATGTGCTGCCACTCAAGAAAAATGGATTTTATTGTGATAGTCACTTTCTTGTATGAGTGGTTGTATAAATATCATCCCCTTATTTCCTTTACCATTTCATGAAAGGTACAATTCCCCCTTTCACTAACACTATTACACTATTGGTGTATAAGGTGAAGTGAGTTTAGATAGAACCCCAAACTCTCATATAAACGAGATAAAGTTTTGGTTATGATATTTAATGTCTTGATCAGATCCAAGATTCATTATCATCTTTCCAAGTTTATTTTATACTTTATTCTTGAATTATTTAAAATTTTAAATGGATTACAAATTATAATTCATCAAGTAAATATACCCACATATACTCAAACCCTTAGTAAAAGTTATGAAGTAAGAATTTCCACCTATTAATTATAATGAAAAGGGTCCACACACATCAGTGTATAACAATTATAGAAGATATGTGGCCCTTTAAACTTGTCCATAAAAATATGGATTATTCATCTTTCAAATAATGACATATTTCAAGTGTTTTTAGCTCAAAAAGAGTCTAATAAACATCCTAATAGAGCTGTGTCAGATGCTTCTCATTTATGTGACCAATATAGTGACTCCACAACCAGGTGTTAAATAAGTCATGAAAAATTGATTCACTATCAATTAAAAAAACTTGGTTCTCATAATTTAATATATAATGAATTTTATTTCAATTCACCATACCATAATATATATTGTCTTTGTGAAAGAGTCATATATTATTTCCAAACTTGAAAATAAAACCATTTATATCTAAATAGGATAAAAAATTAAGTTCCTGGTAAAAGTAGGAACATAATAACAATATTTTAAAACCCAAATCATCCCTATTGGAAACATAAGGTTGTAATATTTTATATCCAAATAAGTAAATCAAGCACGATTGGATGTCTGAAGATACACCACTACTATATCAATTTTACAGAATCTACTTGGTTCCAAAATTTGAATATAGATGCGAGCAAAAAAAAAATCTAATACCCAACTTATAGATATAGAAATATATTAATTGATAATAAATGTACCTATATCTTCCCCATACTTCTTCTGACTATAGTTCTTATTCCAATGCCTAATGTTCCACATGAAAAACACTCTAATTTTTTCCCCTTTTCATTTTGTTTGATCTTATTATTTTTGGAAATATGGTGCTTACGATCATTAGACTTAGAGAGTGTATTGGGGCTCTTCATAAGACCCTGATATTTTAAAATAACACTATGTTCAATAATATATACAACATTCAATACCGAGTATAAACAAACCATGAATTTTTTTTTTATTTTATGAACATTATAACATAGTCTTTTAATTGGTAGTTATGAATATAACCAACTAAATTATGATATATATATAAATTTCATAATCAATAAAAACATATTGATAAATTATTATTAAATAATCACTCAATGTTTTTAGTAAAGTCATGTTATTCTTCAAAATACGTTTCCTTTAAAAATGAATTTTATTGCTTTTTGTGAGAAAATATTGTAATTAAATTCAAGAAATTTTATTGGATAATAGCATTTTTTTATATCAGAATATCAAAATTATCTTATGGTGAAATTTTGGTATTTCTATGAACAAATTTATTTTCCCATGAATATTGAAAAATATTGATTTTTTATTGAAAATTTTATTTTTGTTTCAAGCCTTTACAAAATTCATTTTTTAAAATGGATTAGAATTAAAATTAGTTTTTTATGTTATTAATAATACAATTAAGTTATTTGGAATCAATTTTATGGTTAAATTTGGTATAAAAACATTTTATACTTTAAAGGCATTTTTCTGAAAAACTTTTTTTGTTGCGTTTTATGTTTTTATCTTAAAATAATTTATTTTACTTCGATAAATTTAATCTTGAAAAATGGATTTAATATTTGAAATATGTAAGTTTAAAGTTATTAAATAGACACATTTTTTTTTCAATATTAATAGTAACCATAATAAAATTCTGTTACCATGATAAAGGTAAAATCAGTTAATTAGGGTTAAAATTAATATATTAAGGCATAAAATTCATTAAAAAACTTTACTTTATTTCATTTTATGATTCTAATTCATCCATAATTATCCAAATTTGAAAATATAACCTTTTTTCCATTTGGTTTTGATTTTTACCTTTATAATATTTAAGTAAAAGACAAAGTAAAAAATATCACTTTATTACTTTTAATACCTATAATATTTTGGGACAAGGATAAAAATAAATTGTGTTTAGTTATAAATGTTTATTTTAAATATGAATGAATTTTTTTATTCTATTAATTCATTTTTAAATTTTCATGAAGAAATAATTACTTTAAATGATTATGCAATACTGACACTATGTTTGTGCAAGGAGTAAAAAAATCAAGTAAATGATTTTAAAAAAATATAAAAGTAATAATGTTTGGTAGAGTTAAAGTGTACCAATAATTTTTAAGATATATATAACATATTATATATGTTTGAAATGTTTATATTATAATTATATTTCTATTATGTTGTTTTCAAAGTCAAATTATGTGAATAATTCTCAAAATGACATTAATAGTATTTTATGTTAAATATATTTTATTAAATTATTTAAAAAACATAAAAATATTTAAATAGGACCATTAGGATGATACATGGTTTAAAATATCCCCCCTCATCCATATATAATCCAATTTCTACATTATAAGTAAAATTATAAGCCTTTAATATTGAAAAAGTTGTTACCGTAGTTCAGGTTAGAATCAATTAATGAAGGGGTTAAACCAAATGACAAGGTTTAAAATGATAGAAAATATTTCTAAATTAAATTTTATGATGATATTTTGAACATATATTTTTTTTAGAATTCCAGGATATTTGGATGTAGTATACTTGAGAAATACATTAATCATATTCAAATATTTTTTTTAATTCCAATCATGTCCTTACCCTCCGTTATAAAAGGGCACCCCTTCCCTATTTTCTTTACACAAATTTGAGCTATCTAGCTCAACAAAACCCCAAAAAAAATATTCTAAAGATAAATATCCACGAATTATAGGCTATTTTATTCTTAAAATACAATTCTAAGGGTCCTTAAGAATAGATCTAAAGGAGGTATACTGAAGAACAAACAGTCTTCATACCCGACCTCTTTAAATTTATTTCTTATTTTACCTCCTCTAAATATGTGGTATTCATAATAAAATAATAAATTAAGTATACTAAATATATTAATTTTTTTATTATTATAGAACAACCATAATCATCCATATTTTCTATCAAATGGGAAGTGAATGTATCGATCGCACATACATATGGACTACCATATCCATGTAGTGATACAATTAATTTTCCATCACCAAATTTTATGGTTGGATATTATTATGGGTTTATGTTTTATATATGATATTTATTAAATAATTATTCTTATGTAATTATAATATCACATCTACCTTCTTACCTTTAATCCATTATAAAACGATAACGTTTCTCATGCGTACATGTGGACTACCACCTCTATGAATTGATGTGATTCATTTTTTTGTTTCTACTTTACATGAATAGTAATAATGATATATTTAATGAATATATATAATATATGTGATATATTAATGATTAATTAAATTTTATTTTTTATTTAACTTTCTTTCATTCCATCAATTGAAACGTTCATGCATTCGTATGACCTACCGTCTCCATATGGTGAAATCCATTTTTATATCTATACCTTTTATGGATGAATATATATATATATATATATATATATCATGATTAATATTCTTGAGTTTAAAAAACCATGATTAAATTACAAAGACCGAAACCACATAGCCAAAATTCTCATGAAAAATGAAACAATTAACACACAAAAATGATGATTTTAATAAAAAAATATTAATAAATAGGTGTTGAAATGTAATAAGTGGATCATATATGATATTATAAGTATTTAAATTATTATGTTATATAATTATTATAAATTTAAATTTATTATAATTTATTTTATAGTACATTCAAATAAATTCGAATTTGAGGTAATAGATTTATGTTACAATCTTATTGTTTATTGGGATTGTTTATAATCAAGTTTTTTATGATGAAATTTTATGACCTATATTTCAATAATCCCATTAATTTTATTGTTCTATTTATATATTTATATATTATCTATTTTCCTTTCATTTTCCTTTCTTTAATAAATTAAGATACCTAAAGAATGATTTTAAGTAAAATTGACTTTATTTATATCTTTGGATGAAAATATTTTTTTTTCCATATCCATTTTTTCTAAAATATTCTCAAGAATATTTATACCAATCTATAATTATTTTTAAAGTCATTTTTCCCCATGTTTTATTTTTTTAAAAATGGTTTAAATTGAATCTTCTTGTCTCTAGTGGTGAACTATGGTTGTATTTCATCTTCTTGGGGTTTAAGGTGGTTAGCAGTTTCTTCCAGCATGTTGGATTCTAGTGATGATGGATAGTGGGGGTCGAGTTGATTACTGGAATATACCCAGGATGTCATACTCTTGTCTCGAGTCCTACTTTATTTTTATCTCATCCTTTCATATTTTCTTTTCATTTTTGAATATTGAATTTGGCACCATGTATGTTTGGATTTGTAGTTATCTATTTTGGTTTGAATTTATGGGCATCTGTGAGGTTACCAATCAACTTAAAAGTGACTTTTGAAAATACAAAAAAAAGTATTTTACAGAAATGTATATTTTTTTACATACATGGAATGAAATGAATTTCCTAGCATAATAACTGCTCAATACTTTGAAGATAAATTTACAAATTTACAATTTTCTTTTTAAATAAATTTTTCCTTAATATCTGAGATTTTTTTTTGATTTTAAATAAGTTATTTCAAAGTGAAAATGATATTATCCTAAAAAAATATTCTAATGATCTTTTAAAGGCAATTTTCATCTATGATAACATCCTTTTATGTTAATTATGTTTTAATAGGGTTAGGATCTAAGGATACCATCCTTATTATTTACCCAAGATGGTTTAATATTATGATGATGAGATGTTTATGAAACCCATTTATTTTCATGGGTTATGATATGATGAAATGTTAAAATGTTTATAAAAATCATTTTATTTACATTGGTTATGATATATGATGAAGGATTTATAATATTGTGGAATATATATGAATGTACTATGATTATGTGATGGGTGGGCCTGTAATTATATATCCCTCTAATTTATTTGGCAAATATGGATACCTTATGAGATAATAAATACTAAAATATGGAGTGAACCTAGTTTAGTAAGGGAGTATGTCCACTATTATAGTCCTTGGAGGGAACCTTAAATAAGTTTTGATGGAATTGGTAGTAAACCCAATCTAATATGATAGTCTTGTAAGTGATACTTGACTAACGAAATGATTTTCTATGCTTATGTGTATTTCAAAAATTTATTTCTTATGAAAATGTTATACTCTCATAGATCATGTTATTTGATTAATTTATGATTCATCTCTTATGAACTACCATACTTCCCAACATAACTCAATATTATGATATTTGATATGCATGGTATGGTTTTAAAATATTACGACCATGCCGTCATACCCTTATAATCATGTTTTGTTTAATTAATCATGAATAGTTTCCATTTTTATGCTTACTAGGCATCTAATATCACCCTTTATTATGTTTCCTTTCCCCAGGTTATGAAGAAATGTTTTAAGTATTATATTTATAAGAAGGGTACTATTTATGAATAACGTAGTGGGAGATAGTGTAGATCTCTTATAAACCAATTGTTTATGTATCCATGTTTTTAAATACACTAAACCTATATTATTTTGACATGAATAATGATGTTACATATTGAACATTCATATAATAAGATGTGATATTTTTATATGAAAATTATGAGTCACTATAGTTGGTATCAAAGTAGGGTTTATTTAATATTTATAGATTAGGATTAAAAAAATTTGGTGAAAATCACGAGCGTAAGTCTAATTATTGGATAACACCCTAAAGTTTTAGTAAGGTAGAAATCATGTGGTTTTACTATCAATACATCCCTATTTGGATACTATAAGTGGACATGGTTTTGGTATAGATATATTTAGAAGTAATAACATTAAAAAGAGTTGGTTGAGAATATCTTGACCATCATTATGGTGTATGATGAGTGTTCTCTTACTACGCGCCTATTTTGACACTACTGGGAGATATGCCTGGGTTAAATCACATTTTATATATGAACCATTATAAAGTATTTTAATAGATGATAACCAAGGATGGCCTAGGTTAAACCTAAGGTTTCATATATTGAAAATAAATTTTCATGATTTAGAAATCCTATGAATAATTTTTCATTATTATATGATTCTTCATTATGACTATTATTTCACACACTATAATTTTTGGTTTTAGTTAATGGCTAGAACAAAGAAGAATTCATGTTAATGAAAAATGTGACAGACAATGGAATGATTGTCCACATGAGAAACCAAATTAAAGGGGAGTAGGTAGAAAAAACATAGAGATTATTCCTAATAAGATATATCATTATATGATCAAAAATATAAACATGGGTGAGTTTCCTAGCACACTTAATAAGAGAAAAATGTAGTTTCAGGAAGACCATGGAGGTATGAAGATTCAGGTTCCTACATGTTAATTATGTGGGAAGAAGAACTTAAGGAAATGTCTCAAAGGAATGAGAAAATGTATTATAAATGGAACTGAAGGGAATAAGTAAATTAATTTCTAATGAAAAATGAAAATTTTGATGTAGGGAAATTAAGTTCATCCTAAGGAAAAATTTATTGTTTAATGTATTATGTGTGAGGAATATGGGCATTATCCAAGATGATTCCCTAATCCAAGGCTTAACTCATAGACCAAGGAATGAACTATGTTTTGAAAATAATTGAAGTGAAAGGATTGGAGTGCTTATGTTTTGGTATTTGAGAATTAAATTAAATAATTATTATAAAAATGATATTATATATATAAGGATCATGAAACATATAAGTATTGTTCCATAATAGTTTTTGTTTAAATATTTGAAAACATATGATTAATGGTATAGATAACCAAGAAAAGTGATTCAGTGGTATGGTGATAATGATTAGGTGGGATAAATAGATGATTTAAATTGATTAATTAAATTGGATATTATTTCTAACCTTGAAATTGTTTAGTTATTTAGGTCATCTTTGATAAAGTTTATTGAATTTTTGGATTTATGGAATATATTCGATAGTATATTATTTCAATTAATAACGATTGTGTTAATTTTTGGAAGCATATATGTTTTCATGTGGGGTTAACTTAAGAGTTATGGATATAATCATGGGTTTATAATTACAAAGTTTATTAGAAGTTAAAATGCATGGATATCCCTTTTGAGTTTTTAAGTGATGGTATGTTTAGGTGATTTGAAACTTTTACTTGGTTTTATGAAGAATACTCTATTTAGATTTAAATAATCCTTTAGTTTAGTAAATTATTTGATGTTATGTTAATTATAGTTTATTGGATAGTGGGATATATATAATATTGATGGTTTAAAAGTGATTCATTGATAAAGGGATACTTTTAGAGATATTTATGGTCAATCTAAGGATTATATTTATTGTTAGTATATAAATTTGATTCAATATATTTATAGTAAATCTCACTACATTAGAATATTATATAGTGATTTACTATAGTGATTAATGATATTTTGAGAGATGTTTAATTTCTTTTAGGTATATGTAACCCTTAGGTTTAACATGTTTTTCAACATGAAAGATTATTTGGGTAGAATGTAATTAAATTTTTGGAGAAGTAAGCTGAAAGGTATGAGATCAAATTTCATGTTAAAAAATTATTTAATATTGAGGTTATTGGGGTTAATTGAGATGTAGGTTTATTTATTTTTGAAATAATCTAATTTGAACCATTGGAGTTATTGTGTAAATTTTGAAGTAAAATGTTTCATTTCTTTATATAAAGTTTTATTCATTTTGGGTATTATCTTACATTATGCTAACCATTTTAGTATCATTAAAGATATAAGGAATAAATTTTTATTCTTTTATAGATCTTATGATATATTAAAATTCAATTTTAGTGCTCCAAGCATGAATAATTCATCTTGAATACTCATCTTTTTGAGAAAAATATGAAATTATAGTGAAAATTGATTAAAGGATGAACTTATAATTTTTATTTAAGTATATTTACTTAGATTGTTAGTATATATGGTAAAGGAATTTCTCAAATCTAGTAAAAGGATATTGAAATAAAAATGTTATCCTATTACATTCATTTTTGATGAAATGTTGGTATTTTTGAAACCTCATTAATTTATGGTTTTGTGTTCATTAACTTTATCATGACCATTCACATTATTGTGATCAATGTTTTATTTAACTCTTTATAATTATTTAGACTTTAATATTTCCTCAACTTCCATATTTTCACTTCCCACTAACATTATTCTATTTAGAAAACTACTTATGTGTTATTATAGATGACCTTCGTATTTCAGTTTCCCTATTTTTATGAGGAAGTTTTATTAACCATTATTATGATGTGGTTTTCAAAAAATAAATTTGTAATTATTAAACAATTGGTTATCGATATCAAGTTCAAAGTGAGAGGACATAATTTATTAGGGGAGATGTAACACCCTATGATTTTAAAATAACACTGTGTTTGATATCATATATAACACCAAACATTGAGTATAAACAAATCATGAAATATTTTTATTTTATGACTTTTATAATATATCCATTGAATTGGTGGGTATGAATAGAATTAAAAAAATTATGAAATATATATAAAGGTAATAATCAATTAAAAATTATTGATAAATGCTTATTAAATATGTACTCAATTTTTATTAGTAAAGTCCTTTTATTCTTTAAAATATATTTTCTTTAAAAATGGTTTTATTGATTTTTGTGAGAAAATATTATAATTAAATTCTAAAAATTTAGAAATTGTATTTGATAAAAATAATTTCATTTTTAAATTAGAATATCAAAATTATCTTAGGGTGAAATTTAGAGATTTTTCTGAAAGGATTGATTTCTAGTGAGTAGTGAAAATGCTGTTTTTTTATTAAAAATTTTATTTTTGTTTAAAGAATTTAAAAAGATCCATTTTGTTATAAAATAGTTTCCAAGTAACATTAGTTATATTATATTTTTCTTAATACAATTAAGTTAATTATAATTAATTTTATGGTAGAATTTGGTATAAAAACTTTTTATACTTAAATGGTATTTCTCTGAAAAACTCTTTTTCACTGTGTTTTGGGTTTTTTATCTTGAAATAATTTCTTGTACTTATATAAATTTAATCTTGAAAATGGATTGAATATGTCATGAATTGATCCAATGGGGTTTGATCTGTAACCACCCCAAGGCCGCCTCAATAGTTCATGGGATGACGACAAGCGCCAAAAGGCATCACCAATGTGGGAGACCTTTGCCTAATGTACCTGTATGCATGAACCCAAACATCTCCATGCAGAAGTGCATAGGAATAATAATAAATTATGAAAAATTTAGAGAATAAATCATGCATTTAACAACCTTCAGGGAATAAAAGAGCACAATAGAATAAAATGAAAAGTAAAAGGGGAAAATAAACACCCAACCAGAAAGATGTCTCAACCTGACAAAAAATAGAAAAGTAAAGTTCTGAGAGAGCTTGCAACCTAATCTCCAAGACATGACCACCATATGTGGTCAAGTGAATAAAGGTATCCCTATGCTATTTGTTAATTGCCACTGACCTTTCTATCTTCTATATAAGAAACTCCACGTTCCACCAAATACCATGTAGGTGTGAGTATATACATGTATAGTAGGTCAACCTGAATGATGAAGGGGGAGTAGTAAGATACACAATAGAAGTAGAAATATCAACCCATAGAAAGAGAGAAATGAAAACCAATAAATAGGGATATATTCACATAAAATTATCTCAAATGAGAGAGAAATGGGATCTCCATCTCATAGCCTAGCCTAGGAAAAGAGTCTACCATTTTTTCCAGAGGTCTATCAATGATTCCCAGCATCTCATGCATTTTCTCAAAGAAACATCCATATCAATCTACAACTCTCCACCATGATTGTATAGTTGAGGGGGGAAAATATATATATGTAAATTACCCATTCCCTAGTACAATAGTAGGATTTCACTCAGTAGATAGATAGAGGACCGATGCCCTAATATGATAGGAGGGTTCCACTCTGATGGTAGAGAACCCATTATCTAACCTCTAAGGAGGGTTCCACTATAATGGTGTAGGAACCATGCCCCGACTTCATTGGAGGGTTCCAATTTAATGGTAGATGACCCATTCCTTGACTCCATAGGAGGGTTCCACTCTAATGGTAGAGGACCCATTTCTTAACCATATAGGTGTGTTCCACTATAAATATGGATTTAGGACCCATTAATTATCCCATTAGGATGGTTCCACTCTAATGATAGATAGAAGATCTATTCCATGTCCCAATAGGAGGATTCCACTCTAAATATCCCATCCAATCACTACTATCATCGAGTGCCACCTAAATAAGTACCAAACTTGAAACATATTTCATCACATCTTAAAATAAAATACAAAGTACACTATCACATTCTAAATGAAAAAAATTAGTATAGGATACTCACGGGAAGAAATTTGAGTCCAAACAAAGAAGATATGAGAAGAATAATATTTATAAAAAACAAGGGTACACAGTTTGTAAGGGGACCCACACGACATGTGGTATTTCCCTACTTCCTAGAAGTTTCCCTTCCAGCACAAAAATTTCTAGCCATGTAGACATACACAAACGAGTTTGAAAAAACATATCTCATCCACCTGGGGCCAACCCATGTGCTTTTAACTGTGCCGTATAATCTTACCTATGCCCATGTACTCCGATACATGGAGTTTCCTCCCTCAGGGGTCCTGCTTGTGTGCTTCTGTCACACAACTTGTCTACCCTGGAGGGTCACACAACATGTGGCCTAGACACACAGTGTATGATCCTAAACTTTTCCCAAACCCTAGCATCGTAGCCATAGGGGTACTATACAGTGTGTGTTCATCTTCCTACACACCATGCAATCTGTTTTTTAGAAAGTTCAGATCTATACCGTGCATTCTATATCCACACCCATCATCACAAATCCCACCATTTGACCACCTAAAATTGGTGGTAATCACATCCTTCCATCATTTTTGGTCAGAAAATGGAATCCAAATCGATTGTACGAATCCACCGTGCACCGTTACATCTCCAGCCATTACCCATTGCCTTACTAGATTCCCAATCCATGGTGTAATCAACTGAATCCCAAAATCTCTCCAAATAAATCTCATATTCTTTAATTAGTTCATCAAACATGAATTCTCCATGAATACAGGGGCCCAATCACTCTTGTACCCACTCAGAAATGTCGAAATATGGCCCCACGGGCCAATGGTGAAGAATGTGAAGAAAAATTGGGTGAAAAGCACAAGAACGAGGGTTTAAAAATCATTGGACAAGAGTTATTGTCCAATGAACTAGATTAAGGATAACTGGGGTGAGAAAATATGGAATAATGGGGATTTAATTTAATAATCGATTGAAAACTGATACACAGATGCAAGAAAAGACTCAATTTAACATAGATCAAAGAGAAGGAATTTATCAGGATAAATATTTTAATCATAAGGGGTGGAATCCACAAATGAAAAGTCATACTTTGATTCATATTGATCGCTGGCCAAGAACACTACTACCAACAAATAAGGAAGATATATTGTGTTCTTTGCACCTATATTCACCTTGATCTGATGGTTGATTGACACTCGATCTCGATCCACTAATAAAGAATGGTATATCCTACTCTCAATTGTCCTGGGGTTATGTGACTAACCTTGAAAATCCTCTATAAAAAACCATTTATTAAGGGAATTAAGTTTTTAGTTGCTTAATGAATTAATTAAATAAATACATAATTAACCCACTAAACGCAGCCACCAATAGTCATTTTTTTTGAACGTCTAGCCCCAAACAACTTTAGGCCACACCTAGGGTAATCCTCACATTCCATATTCAACTATGATCTCATATTTTTGATCCAAGACTCCTTTTAAGAGATATCATTTTTTCCAAAAAAACTTCATAATATAAAATATATTCAACATTTTTATAAAATTAATTCAAGCACAATGCGCCTCAGAATAATGCGCTGTCTCAATTCCTAGCTCTGTAAATATTTCTAAATATATTTCAAAGTATTACTAGGAAAAAATAGGGTCTCTACATAATTTCCTCTTTTAAAATTTTCATCATCAAAGAGTAAAAACTAAACAAAATCTTGGGATACTAAGCTCACATATGGCTCTCCCACTCCCAAGAGCTCTTCTATATACTCATATGCTACCACAACACACAAACCAAGGGAATGGTCCATCCACATAGGGTTCTATCCAACCAAAACTTGATCACCAACAGATTCTCCACAAAGGTGGATATATCCTTGATGTCTAGATCTCCCTAGTCAATAACGTGCATGGGATCTTGCACATACCTCCTCAGTCGCAACACATGAAAGAATTCATCCACCCACTATAACTTTGGGGGTAGTGAGAGGTAGTAGTAAACCCAAACAACCCCCTAAAATATCTCAAACGACCCAATGAACCTCAAGGATAACTTTCCCCCTCACCTGAATCTACAAAATCCTCTTTGTGAGGATAAACTTAAGAAAACATGGTCTCCCTTATCAAAGTACAAGGTCCTACAACGTCGATAAACATAATATTTATGCCTACTCTAGGATGTCTTCATCTTTATATGGATCTCGTCGACCTTCTCCGTCATTTCATGGACTATCTATAGCCTAGTAGGATATGCCTCACCAATCTCAGTCGAGCATAAGGGTGACCTATAGGGCCTATTGTAGAAGTCCTAAAAAGGTAATATGATTATAATAGAGTGAAAGATATTATTATATGTAGAATATACAAATGGAAAGTGATCCTCCCATCTCTAGTCGAAGTTTAACACGCATGCCCTCAACACATCCTCTAACACTTGGATAGTGCACTCAGTCTACCCATCTGTTTGGGGGGTGGAAGACTGTACTCATCATCAGATGGGTCCCAAATTCCTCATGCATGCCTCTATACAACTATTAAATGAACCTACCATCATGATCAAATACAATCCTTGAGGGAAACCCATGAAGGAAAATGATCTCCCATACATACAAATTCCCCAAAATCTCTACCAAAATGTTTTGTCATATAGTAAGGATGTGCACATACTTTGAAATTCGGTAAAATATCACCCACATGGCATCATGGACTCTCATTTTCTGTGAAATAAATGTCACAAAGTCCATGAATATTCCATCCCATTTCTACTCCAAAATCTCAAGAGGCTGTAACAAACCTTCCAGAACCTCATGCTCAGCCTTATCCTACTGACAGATGAGAGACCAAGAGAAAAAATCAGCCACAATCCATCTCATGTAGACCCACCAAAACTATTGATTGAAATATCTATAAATCTTCCTCACATCGGGATGTACAATGAAAGGATATGTGTGAAACTCTCTCATCTCCTCCTCCTGCATCATGGTTGGGACCATCATCCGTCCCTAGAAAAGGATGACATGATTCCCTCCCTCAAAAAATCCATTAGGTGAATCTCATGAGGATATCTAATCACGTAAGACCTCAAATTTTATGTATCACAACTAGGAATCTCTCACATGCTGTAGAAGCGGATGATTCAATACCATCAACTAAATAAAAACTATTCCCTCCTCAACCAGCTTTAGCTGCAATGAAGCTAACTGCTTCATTGCCTCCTCCACCAAGTGAGCCTGGGACTTCCTGATATAGGAATCTTCCACCATATTTCATTCCTAGAAGTATAATATATTTCAAAGTCACATTCCTACAATAAATCCAACTAGAACCTCTCCCCCAGGTTCAATTTACTTCATGTGAAGATATACTTGAGACTATGATGTTCTGAGTAAACAACAAAGCACTCTCCTAGAAGATAGTGCCTCCACATCATCAGAGCAAAGAATACAACTAATAAATCTAGGTCATGAGTCATTTAGTTATTCTCATGGGGTCTCAACTACCTCAACCCATATGAAATCACTTATTGCCTTTGCATTAATAAGTATCCGATCCCATATCCATAGGAATCACAATATACTACATACTCCACGCACTGCTCCGACAATCTCAAAACATGATAACTCATTAGACATTGCCTCAAATACTTGAATGCTCTTTGTAACTAGTTAGTCAAGATAAACGACTACTATTTCCATGTCAGGAAGGTCAAAAGGGTTTCAATCCTATATAGTTCTTCTAAAAAAATCCTATAGTTACCCACTAATCTAAGAAAACATTGAACCTCTGACACATTCTAATGTGTATCCCAAGAAAGAACTACATCAATATTTATTGGGTCCATAGATAATCCATGCTCATAAATGAAATGCCCCCAAAAATGATCCTCATGGATCCATATCTAGAACTTCAAGAGCTCTCCATAAAGTTGGTGCTCTTGATGTAAATCTTGTACCAACATCATGTTTTATGCACGATCCTCCTCTAATGCAAAGTATATGAGTATGTCGTCAAGGAAGACAAAGAAACCATACCAAGTATAGATGAAATATCTGGTTCATCAAATCCATAAACATAGTGAGAGAATTATTCACACCAAAAGACATCATCAGGAACTCATAATTTCCATAGCAACATTGGAAAGATAACTTCAAAATATCAGCCTTTTGAACTCTCAACTGGTGGTAGCTGGACCTGAGATCGATCTTTTTGAACCACATCATGCATCAAAACTGATCAAAGAGGTCGTAAATCCATTAAAAGGTGTACTTTTTATTTATTATGGCTTGGTTCAGGTGATGATAATCTACACAAAGCCACAAGAACCCATTTTTCTTTTTCATGAACAACACTTGAGCTGCCTAGGGGGACACACTGATTCTGATAAAACCCTTATATAGAAGGTCCTCCAACTACAACCATAGCACCCGGAGATTAGTAGGGGCCATCCGATATAATGAAGAAAATATAAGAGTGGTATTGGGATGTATGTCAATGAAAAACTCCATCTCCCTCCTTAGAGGTAGTCTCAGAATGTCCTCAGAAAAGACATCCATATAATCCTCCCTAAATGAAGGAATACAGATACTTGAAGAACTTGCTATGCTAAGGGATACACTTTACAACTAATAGGATATGGGTTGGATCCTCTTTATCATGAAACCCACTTGTCCAACCATGAGATCTCTCTCACCCCCAAAGAATAATCTTGTCCCATAAGTGTGAAGTAATCTGACTCATCTGCGGTGATAATCAATCTAGGATCGGACCATGGATAGACAATACATACCCAAGATGAGGTTATAAAGTCTCATAATAATAACCAAAAGGTCTTATGAGAATCTATCTACACCAAGTGATTGATTGCACCACCAGAAGATAAATGAGATTGAAAAATCATTCCCTATAGGAAACACAAGGAAAAGATTCTAGGATAACATCTCAATTAGGAACTATAGCTCTCACATCAGGAGTAAAGAGATAAAGGAATGAATAACACCTGTGTCTACTAGTACTAAATCAATAGCAGAATAAACATATATTGTACATCTAATCATATCATAGGCTACTGAGTCGTACGTATGCATCACCTGTAGTGGCCCAGGACCCCAACCGCCATATCCCTGAACCTGACATGGGACGCCTAGTGGTGGTGGTGGAAGGATCTCATAACATCGTCCACTACCCAAGAATCCTACTCCTAGATCCATACATACTCATCAACTAGATCTTCCTTCATAGGGCCCACCCTATCCTCACTTGGGAGACCCCTGATCTTGGTACTTCCTCTAACGTGGTGGTCCATCCACTATATACCTTCCCTCCTCATCATATCAGGCTGGGTAATCAAGTTCCATGTGACATATCCCATCACATGAATAAAACTTCCCCTCTTTAGGATACCATGTTCATCTACACAGTCCTTGTACTGCACAACCACATGTCTGATTCAAGTCATGAAATGATCTCCTGCACTAAGATCATGCATACTTGTTCCTGCTAGATGTTGTAGATGACTTATCCCCATGGAACCCACTTCCAACTCCAGCTGCATGGAATCCCTCTGATAGGAATCTGTCCATTACCAGTGCTTACTCCAACACTCCGATATAAGTAGGAATGCATAGGGGTACCACACTAGCATGGATTTCTTTACAAATACCTTTCTTAAACTTATATACCTAGAAGTATCCATCTTGAGTCATATCGAGGGATTATCATATAAGGTAAATGAAACTCATGGAATAATCAACAACTATCAACCCTCCCTATAATAGCATAATAATTTCTTGAATCCAAACTGAGAACCAGTGTGAGGGGTATTAATCCTCACAAAACAACTACTATAAGTTGGTCCATGAGAGAATCAACTCATCATGAATCCATGTGACTAGGCACCACCAGTGTCCAGCTACTCAGTGGAAAATACTGGATAATATAAAAAACACCTGGTCAGTTGGTGTCTTAATAATCCTAAAAACTCAGATCACCAACTCTATCTAATCCTCCACCACCGGGGGATCTATCACACCATATAACCTCATCGGGTTTTGGCTTTGGAACTCACAATGTACACTAAGAATGAATACATCCTCAGCCTGCTCTAATGGTAATATATTCTACTCAACAGGTGGGGGTGCTACTACCTATCCACATGGAGGAATAATCTCACACGATGGACCTTGAAATGAGGCCTTATCACTAATCAGATCTTCATTATGATATGAAATCAGTAACCTGACTGACTATCTTTGTAGAGGAATCCTAAAAATTTAATCAAGACATACCATGATTATATGAGAATATATATATGGGTATATGACTCAAGAAGGATAGTAAAAAGACTCAATCCTATGTGATGAATGTACCATTGAACCCTACAAATAATGTCTCGGTATTCCGATTTGAAAATCAGGTTGTAAGGGTCCCGATGAATGGATATGCCATCCGCCACACCAACACTAGGTTCCCTGGACTAAAATCCTCAATCAAAACACTTTGACACTATTTCACTGAATCCCTATGAAATCCTCATATGGGGAAAAATACCAACACTGTCTGAAGGAATTTACTATGCTCGACAACAATCTTTCATGAACCGACCCAATGGGGCTCGAGCCGCAACTACCCCAAGACTACCTCCATAGGCCTCGGGCTGGCGACAAGTGATGAAAGGCATAACTAACTTGGGAGGATTTTCCTAATGTACCTATATGAATGCACCCAAATATCTCCATGAATAAGTGAATAGGAATAATAATAAAAGATTCCACATCTAGAGAATAAACCATGAATGTAAAAACCTCTAGGGAATAAAAGAGTGTGAGAGTATAAACTGAAAAGTAAAAGGGGGAAATACATGCCCAACCAGAAACATATCCCAACCTAAAAAAACTGTAAAAGTAAATTGATAATAGATCCCAACTCTTGATCACCAAGAACTGACCACCATACACATTCATGTGAACCCAGGTATCCCTATGATCCTCGGTAATCACCATCTAAATGTCTATCATTTTCAAAAGACATGACACATGTAGAAAATATCATGAAGAAGTGATTATATACATACCCAGTAGGACACCCCAAAAGTTGAAGGGGGATCAATAGGAGGCACAAAATAAGTAGATAGATCAACTCCTAGAGAGAGTGAAACAAAAACCAATTAGCAGAGATATATGCTCATAAAATAATCCCAAATGAGAGAGAAAGGTTATCACCATCCACATCCCAACCCAATAAAAGAGTCTTCCATTAGTTCCAGGTCCATCAATGATTCTCACCATCTCATGCATCTTCCTGAAGAGAAATCCATTTCAAATCGTACCTTTCCAATGTGGAACATAGTTAGGGGGAACACAATCACTTATTAGAGGACCCATGCCCTAATACAACAAAAGGGTTCCACTCAGTAGATAGATAGAGGACACACGTCCTAATATGATAGGAGGGTTCCACTTTGATGGTAGAGGAATCATGCTCCGACTCTGGAGGAGGGTTCCACTCTAATGTTAGATGAACCATACCCTGACTTCGGAGGAGGGGTAAACTCTAATGGTAGTGGAACCATGCCCTAAATCCACATGAGGGTTCCACACTAATGGTAGAGGACCCATGCCCTGACTCCGTAGGAGGGTTCCACTCTAAAGATGGATAGAGAAACCATTCCCTATTCTATTAGGATGCATCCACTCTAATGATGGATAGAGGACCAATTCCCTGTCCTAGTAAGAGGGTTCCACTCTAAAGATCCTGTCCAATTACTACCATTGTAGAGTGTCACCTAAAGAAGCATCACACTCAGAACATCTTGGATCATATCTCAAAATACATTATAAATTTAAAAATCACATTATACGTTGAAAATAACCCAAGATAGGCTATTCAAGGGCCAAAATCTAAGTACAAACGAAAGGGATATGAGAGGTAGAAGTTTCCTAAAAAAGATGGGAACACAATATGTAAGGGGACCAACACAAAATGTGGTCCCACCTTGCCGCCTGGTCATATCCCTACCAGCACATGACTCACTAGAGATGTAGATATACACGACATGTATGAGTCTCACACGGTGTGTCTTAGCCAACTAGGTCCCATCCTTGTGCTCCTACCCATGTCGTGTAATCATGACTGTGCCCATGTACTCTGATACATGGAGTGTCCTCTCTTTCTAGGGTCCTATCGATGTGATTTTGTCACACAACCTATCTACCCAAGGATGGTCACACAACATGTGTCTCAGACACATGGAATGTGAACCTTAAATTTTCTAAAACCCAAGCGCCACAACCAAAGGGGTAATGCAAGATGTGTGTTTATTAACCTACACATCTTATAGTTTGGTTCTTTATAGAATGTGTAGATCTTCTCTACGTGTTCCATATTTGAACCCACTTCCATGAATACCACCATTTGACCACCTAAAATAAGTGGTTATTTCCTATGTCTGTCATTTTCGACCATATGTTGGACAGAAAATGGAATCCGGCTTGCTCATACGAACCCTCCATGTGTCGTCGCAACTCCAAACTTCACATGTTGCCTCACCATATTTCCGATCCAAGGTAGAACCCACATCCTAAAATATATCAAAATCCATACCTGATTTTTCAATTCATTTATCACATGAGAATCTTTCATGAATCCAGGGACCCGATCGTGGTCGTACCTTTCCAACAATGCCAAACCGTGACCCCATAGGCTAAGAGAAAAGAATATGAATAAATATTAATAGAAAAGGACAAGAACATGGGTGAAACAATTGTTGGACAAGAATTATTGACCAAAGAAATAGATCTAGGTTATCCATGGTGGTGAAACATGGAACAATGATGATTTAATTTAATAAACAATTAAAAACCAATACACAAGTTCATGAAAAGGATCAATTTAACGTAGATCAAAAGAAGGAATTGATCATAAAAAATTTTTTAATCATAAGGGGAGGAATACTAAAATCATGAGTCCTACCTCAATTCATATTTATCATTAGTGAATAATTATACTACCAATTAAGGAGGAAGACCCGATGTATTTTTTGTTCCTCAATTCACCTTGATCTGATGGTTGATCATCATCCTATATTGATGTACCAATGAAGTAAAGTGGATCCTCCTCTCAATGGTCTCAGGGTTATATAACTAACCCTAAAAATATTCCATAAAAAAGAATTTATATAGGGAATAAGGTTTTAGGTTTTTTAATTAATTAATTAATTAATCCACTGAATGCACCCACCAATGGATATTTTATCTGAACACCCCACGCCAGCCCACTTTAGGTCATTCCTACGATAAAACTCACATTCTAGATTCAAATATGGTATCAAAATTACAATATGAGACTCCATTTAAGATATATCCCATTTTATCAGAAAAACTATGCGCATGTAATATATTATATTTTTAATATTTTTATAAAATTAATTCTAGGAACACCGGGCCTCAGAATCACACGCCGTCTTAGTGCCTGACTCTAGAAATATTTCTAGATATATTTCAAGGTCTTATTAGAAAAAAGGGTCTTTATAGAATATTTGTAAGTAGGAGATCTAAATTTGGTAAATAAGTTTATTTGATTTTCATCAATATGAATAGTAACAATAGTAAATTTTTATTACTATAGTAAAGGTAAAATGGATTAATTAGGGTTAAGATTAATGTTATAAGGCTTAAATTTCATTCAAAAAGTTTTTTTATTTAATTTTATGATTATATTTATTATATAATCATTTAAAATTCCAAAATACGATCTTTCTTCCAATTTAAATTTTATTTTTACATTTATAATATTTAAGTAAAATATAAAGTAAAAAATGTCACTTTATTGCTTCAATATATCTATTATATTTCTTGATAGAGATAAAAAATTGTAACATCCTAGATCCGGGTGCCACCCAAAGGTTCCCCAAATCCAATTGGTCACATTACCTCAAGTGCATTTCTGCAAATTCCAGAGGGTGCCAACTAGTAGCGAGGGCTAAGGTGTAATATTGGGGAAACTATGCCCTCACTGGATGAGTATATATAGTAGAATATAAATAGTAAACAAAAGTGGAAGCATTAATAGCACAAAAGTAAACAGTGGAAGACTGAAATTAAATCCAATAGAATCCACAATATATATATATATATATATATATATATATATATATGATGCATGAAATATGTATCCAATAAAATATCCAAACAAGTCACAATGATGGAAAGCAATAAAAAAACCAAAGTACAAAAGAAACAAGTAAACTCTAGCAGAATCCCAAGCCTCAGCTTTGTCCCATGCTCTCCAGCTCCAACAATAATCAAATACCTAATGAGGAAGGGAACTTTCCCTTATCTATACCTACAATCATATAATCTATTTGGGTCCAAAACATGACCCAAATAGAGTGTGAGACGAATCCCAGTAGGCAACCACCAAAAGATTTGTGCCTAACTATCTGTGAATATATATAACAGGTAATATTCATAAATGAAGCAATAAATTAGGAAATACTCAAAATTAAACAATATTATAGTTTTTAATTACATTCATTTACTTTTATTATTCATCCTCTGAATCATGTAATTTCGGGATCTAGCCAAATCTCTATACCCTCTGTGTAATAGTAACAAAATAGATATCTCAAAAGACCATCTAAACAATCAATTAAGACTGAGTCCAAGATTGTGATTTGTCTTGGAAGACTCATCCCAATAATTCAATCATTCATAAACAACCCTCTGGGAAAGATCTCATAATCTAAACCATTTGGTTTAACATATCACCAATTAATTAAATAATGGACATCTGGGAAGCTCTCATGGTCTAACCCATTTGGTCTAACATAACACTAATCATTTATAAATGACCACCTAGGTATATCTCATGGTCAATACCCCTCAGTCAACATGGCAACAATAAATTATAAATGACCTCCTAGGTAGCTCTCACGGTCAATACCCCTGGTTCAATCATCTACACCAAGGATCTCACGGTCCATTGGAAAAAACAGTTCACATATAATATGAAAGCAGCTCATGTAATCTAAAAATACTACATGGATAAAAATTCACAAGTATATCACATGCATTTAATATAATCAATCAAACTTCGTCCTAATCAACCAAGTCATGGAAAATAAGGAAATCCTAACAGGTATCCTAGACCAAATGACTATAAATAATCAATCAAGGTAAACACACCTATGGGGTGTCCCGTAACAAGGTATCTAACCTTATAAAAAAGAAACAACCCTTTATCAACCAGTCAAACTATAGCAGTTAATAAACGGGGTTAAATTCCAAATCAATCAATACCCCAATCATGGGTATTCAACACTTTTAGCATATATAATCCAAATACAAACAATTAAAGGCACAAACCACCTACCTTGATGTCGTACATTTGGTATCCTTGAACGTAGACCCTTGAATTGGCCTAAAATGGAATAGATTTATAAAAAGGTGAAAGATGATCAACCTTGAATAGCTCACAAGAGAGCAGGACTCATAAAAAAAGGCTCCAGCGGATTCGAGAACTCACCGGTGGGATTCCAATGCACCTAACGATGTATCAATCAGAGCTCAGATAGAGAATCAGGTGTTTTATATTCATTCGTCATTCCCAAGCACTCTTGTATAAAACAAGAGAAGAATAATTCCTTTACAAACATGATACGTGACCCCACTCCGATATATCAATTAAAAATAAAAGTACATAAAGTGATCTTTAAAACTACACAACATGTAGTTTACTTAACCAGGCCTCGAATTAAACAGTTTACCAGGTCACCACATGACCATGTATCGAGATGTTACAAGGCCACCATGCAGATGTACATGGAAAGCTAGGTACATGGCATGTACTTAGAAAATCCCCATTTCTTCCTTTTTCCTAAAAAACAAACCAAAAACAAGATCCATACCTGAAATGAGGATCCATGTTCTTAAAAACTTCCCCCTTAAAGAAATTCATCCCCAAATTTCCCTTCCAAGGGTGGTGAAGAAGAATCCGTAAACAACTCCGGAAATTCCGATCATACATCGGCCTCCCTTTCCCAAGTTTCATTCTACACTTTCCCATGCTAACATAAAAACCATGCTAGAGGAACAAACTGTCCTTATAGAACCTTCATGTTGTGATCTACAATCCGAATAGGGTGCTCCTCAAAGGATACATCCACCTACAACTCAACCTCATTGGGTTAAAAAACATGAGATGAGTCTGAAAAGTAACGCTGCAACTAAGAAACTTGAAAAAAGTAGTGCATGGCCTGGTACCTTTTAGGTAACTGAAACCAATAAGAAACTGGCCCAAATCTCTCCAAAACCTCAAAAGGCCAAAGATATCTCAGTGAAAGCTTACCCTATTTCCTAATCCTCCTATTCCCCAACCTGAGTGCGACACACAAGAAAAACTGATCTCTGACCTTGAACTCTAGGGGTCATCTCCGTCGATCAGCATAAGATTTCTAGTGAGATTGTGTAGTAGCCATCCTATTTTGAATCAACTAAACCTACTCAGTGGTCTCCTAGACAAGACAAGGTCCCAACATAGATGCCTCTCCTACCTCCAGCCAACATATGGGTGATCAGAATGGCCTACTGTACAAAGCCTCATAAGGTTCCATTTGAATCATTTCCTGAAAAATGTTATTGTTGGAAAACTCCACCAGGGGTATGTGTCTCTCCCAAGAGCCCCCAAAATACATGATGCATGCTCAAAGAATGTCCTCCAAAACTTGAATCGTGCACTCAGATTGGCCATCAATCAGGGGATGGTAAGCTGTACTCAAAAGTACATGTGTACCCATATCCCTCTGTAGTCCCTGCCAGACATGAGAAGTAAACTGGGAATCCCTGTCTAAAATGATAGAGCATGGAACCCCATGAAAACGTAATTTCTATTGGATGTACAAATTTCCAAGATCATAAACACTAAAGGTTTATTTTATCAGTTGGAAATGCCCAACCTTCATGAGACTATCGATAACAAACCAAACCGTATCATTACATTGAGGTGAACATGGTAAACCTATCAAAAAATCCATCATGACATAATTATACTTCCACTTTGGAATGTGTAACTAATATAATAGCCCTTCTAGTTCCTGATGCTCTACTGTCACCTGCTGACAGGTGGAAAATCTTATAATAAAACCAGATACATCCCTCTTCAGCAATGACCACCAATACTAATGATGTAGATCTCGATACATCTTAGTGAAATGAAGATGAACTGGCCATACTGAGGCATGAAAATCTCACAACATCTAATCACGTATGTCTACTGACACCCATACACACCCATGAAAAATCGAAACCTCATCCTTACCTATGGTACACCCAGGAGTAGGGTCCTCTCCTAACACACTCTCCCATAGGAATAGGCCTTTGTAATCTGATAGTTGCCTCATTAAAACTTGATCTAGTAGAGTAGAGGTAAAAAATATAGAAGAAAGAAACTTCTTACCCTGTTTGTCGTGAACCTCCAAATGAATCTTAGATAATAGAGCCATAAGCTTCCACTCACTACTGGCCTCATGAACTGCCTGCATCTGAGTTCTCATTCTCAATGAATCAGCCACTATGTTGGCTTTCCCAGGATTGTAGTCAAGATAAAAGTCAAAATACTGAAGGTACTCAACTCACCATTTCTATATCAAATTCAGATCACACTGAGTAAATATATACTTGGGGATTTTGTGGTAAATGTATACCACAAAATTCTGTCCCAAAAGATAATGTCTCCAACAACGTATGGAATGAAAAACCATAGCTAACTCGAGATCATGTGTAGGGTAGTTCCTCTCATGTGGCCTCAACTACCGAGACCCATATGCAATAACTCATTACCCCTTCATAAGCACTTCTCCTAGCCGGATACATGATGCATCGCAGTAAATGGTCTAAATATTTCCTGGCTCTGAAAAAATTAGTATAAGTGATGAAGTCAATCTCCCTTCCAGCTCCTGAAAAGATGAATTGCAAGAATCTACCCACAAGTACTTCACACCCTTCTTAGTTAGGACAGTCAGTGGTGCTATTAAGTGTGAAAAGTTTTGAATAAAGCGTATATAGTAAGAAGTCATCCCAAAAAAACTCCCCACCTCAAAGACGTTCTTCAGATGCTCCTAGGAAACTACCACTCTCACCTTCCTTGGGTCTACGGATACTCTTGTCTATGATATGACATGACCTAAGAAATGAATCTAGTCCATCCAAATGTGGCATATTGAGAGCTTAATATATAACTGATGCCCCCTCAGTGTACTCAATACGATCCCAAGATGGATGGCATGGTCATGTCGAGTGTGAGAGTACACCAAGATATTATCCATGGATATTACCAAAAAAGAATCCAAGTAAGAATAGAACACTTGGTTCATTAGTTCCATGAAAATTTTTGGTGCGTTCGTGATACCGAAAGTCATAAAAAAATACTCATATAGACCATACCTACTCCGAAAGGCTGTAAGAGGTACATCTAATGGTCTAACGCGCAATCGATGATAATCAGATCTCATGTCAATCTTAGAAAACACCCAACCTCCTCAAAGCTAATCAAAGAGATCGCCAATACATGGAAAGGGATATTGGTTCTTGACTGTCAACTGTTTCAGCTTCTAATTATCCACACATAGCCTAAAGTTACTGTCCGTTTTCTTCACAAAAAGGACTGGAGAACCCCAAGGAGAAGTAATGGGTTGGATGAAAACATTTTCCTTCAAATCCTGTAACTAATTATTGAGATCCTATAACTTAGTGTAGACATCTTGTTTAGAGGAATGAACATCATTATCGCTCCTCACACAAGATCAATAGAGAAATATTCCTATCTCTCCGGAGTTAAACCTGAAAAGTCCTCTGAAAAGACATCTCTCAAACAATCCACCACTGGATGAAAGTACATATGTTAAGTCCCCTAGTCATCCAGATATAAACTAGAAATCTAGGCTGTGATTCCTCCCAACCTATGATGCTCAGGTCCATCTCTGCTCGCCTGGAAATCCCATTTGCCCTTATGTAGAAACTATCTACTCTCTAGTGACATGAAACTCACCCTGTGGTAATAACAATCAAAAAAGTCCTGAAATGAGAACAAATAGTCTATTCCAAGAATGAAATCAAACCCTGTAATCTCTAATACATAGAGGTCCTACAAAAAGTGACACCCACAAACCTCAAGAGGGAACTCCTTGCACTGACATACACTAGCCATCATAATCCCCAATATAGTGTCTAGAATTATAACATCATCATAAGTAATGGTTCATAGATCAAGGATCTCTACAATGAAAACATATATAAAACTATGAGAATCCCCTATATCAAAAAGAGCAGAAGCTAAAATCGAGGCATCTAGAATCATACCTCTTACCGTAGAGGTTTCGGGATCCTGATCCTGCTGGGTATGTTCCATCGTAAAAGTATGACTGTACCATGGACCTGTGACCCTGCCTAGCTATACTAAGCTAATACATGCTATTGTTGCTAAAAACTTGACTTCTGGATTCCATGTCCATGACCACCTCCTCGGCCTGAATGGCCTGGTGAACTCCTGTTCCCTGACTGAGGAGAAATTGGTGGTCCTGCTCCTGTATGTGGAGTCATAAAAGATCCTTCTCATTCTCTATTCGTGAGAACATCCTACAAAAACATTGAGTATAACCCATATTTCCATAAGATCGACACTCAACTAGGTCTCTCGGGCACTATGGTCTCGTGTGCCCACTCCTTCCGCACTGGTAGAAAACCACTCAGCTACCTGAAGAAACATCATGTGAAATATCTCTGTGGTGCTTCCTGTTATTGGTTGAAGGAGTACCAACCTCGGATGATGAATTTCCCCATCTCACAGCTCTCAACTCCCTTATATTTTTGTCACTAATCAGCGTATAATTTACTATAATAGTCAGATAAGTCAACCTGAAAACATTCACCTGTGATCAAATGTCATACCTAAGGCCATCCTCAAATCACCTAGCCAGTGATAACGCATCACCCCCCAGAACAGGTGCAAAGCACTATAGCTCTGTAAAGTGAGAAGAATAATCCATCACTTATAGAGTGCCCTTATCCAAATGCATGAACTCCCAGGCTTGGTCGGACCTCAACATATCAAGGTATAAGTAATCATATAAGGTCCTATAAAACTCTTCCCAAGTCATATCCCTATGGCGTTCCACCTGTGAGATAACATCCCACCATCTCTTGGAGGAATCACATAGCATGTAATCCATGATCCTCACCCTCCTCTCAAGAGGCATCTCTAGATTCTCGAAGATAGAAAGCATGGCCTCCAACCATGAATTGACAACTTGTGGTCCTCCATCATCTGAAAAAGTGGGAGGATGCTGCTACTGGAACACCTGCGTCAGCTCTTCTATAATCGGGGTAGGATGTGGTGCTCCCAGAAATGTATGCATCATCCTCATAAAGACTTCATAGAACCATGCATCAACACCTGTGTCTGGTAAAACAGCTGGTTCTAAGATGAACACAATGAGAGTATCTGCTGGTAGTCCCTGATCTACCATTTCTGGTGTTTGATCATCGCCCTATAGCAGGCGTACAAATAGAGGGTGTCTAGGTGGCATGACTCTGCAAGGTCAACCGTACACCTCAGTTCAATATTATCAAGGAATGAAACTTAAAAGTGCAATAATAGAACAAGATAAGTAAAGTATTTATGTTTTTCAAAAGAGGATTACACGACGTGTAGAAACAATACACGATGTGTTCCCTTAAGCCTTAAAACAGATGTATACCCCCGCCAACCTAGTCATGTAACACCCCATACACACAATGTGTTCCTCTTGAAACATGGCATGTACTTGAATATCTTCTCCTACCCAAGTACTTATACATATCTATAACTACAAAGTTCTGCTGGTTTAACACTACATGGTGTGTTCACCCTAGACATGAAAAGTGCCCAAATGTTCTATCCACCTTTGTCGTTATCCACACGACCAGATACATAGTTGATTACCACACAATGTGTACCCCCAGTACATGGCGTGTTCTAAGAAAGTTTACCAAATCCCATATCTCTACCCACACAGTCATGCACATGGTCAAGAACTACATGGCATTTACATATGGTACATGTCGTGTACTTTGGAAAATTCATTTCTTCTAGAATAGAAGAACACATGGTGTGTGTTCATAACATCACACGCCGTGTTTTCTAGGTTTTCCAGAAAACAAGCCTCTAAAACTTCTCCTAAACCCCCAAAATATTAAAATTTGACCAAGGAATGCCAATTTCTGATCCATCAGAGCCCATACTCCCCGTGAATCAAAGTTTGGCATCCTTATTCATATTATGCCTTAATATAATTCAATTAAAGTTCAAACTTGATCCACCAAATTCCTATCCAAGAGGGTTCATAACACCTTAAGGACCAAATTTTGGCGTCCATACAAATGAAACTTTACACATACCAATACACTATCAAAATAGCAGGTATTTACATCATGATATATATCACAACAACATGCGTATCTAGCACAACATTTATCACAACAACATGCAATCAGTAATTCACCCTAAATGACATGACAATAATGCATGACATGTGATCTATAGAAAGTGACTATATGATGCATGATATGGAATACTGTCATATCATCTAGTTGCAACAGAAATAGAACCACAAGGATATCAATCATAACAACACAAAACAAGTGAATCACCCAAAGGTGAAATCAAATCAATTGTAACAATTGAAAAACTAGAAAGATTTCAATATTCGAGGTATCTTGGATTTTACCTGTACATGGGGTAGTCACTCCTGAGAATAGATTATTACTAACTACCTATTAATTTCTATCATAGTCTATTGGTTCCAAATAGTAAGGCTAAGAAGAGAAGAATGACTCTAATAGCACTTTGGAATGTCCCGAATTCGGATGCCGCCCAAAAGTTCCCCAAACCCAGTTGGTCACATGACCTCAAGAGAGTTTACCCAAATTAAAGAGGATACTGACTAGTAGTGAGGTCTAAAGTGTTATATTGGGGAAACTATGACCTCATTGGTAGATTATACATAGCGGAATCTAAATAGTAAACAAAAGCAGAAGCAGTAATACCACAAAAGTAAACAGCAGAAGACTAAAAGTAAATCCAATAGAAGCCTATATATATATATTATACATGGAATATGTATTTAAGAAAATAAAAAAACAATTAAAATTTTTGGAAAGAAATACAGAAACAAAAGTAAAAAAGAAACAAGTAAACTCCAGCAGCATCGCAAGCCTTAGCTTGGTCCCATGCTCTCCAACTCCAACAAAAATCAAGTACCAGACAAAGAAGGGTGCTTGAACTTATCTATACCTGCAACCATATAATCTGTTTGGGTCCAAAACATGACCCAAATTGGGTGTGATATGAATCCCAGTAGGCTACCACCAAAAGATCTGTTCCTAACTGTCATCAAATATATATAGAAGGTAATATGTAGAAATAAAGAAATAAACTAGGAATTACTCAAAAGTAAACACTCCTATAGTTTTCAATTACATTCATTTAATTTTATTTTTCATCCTTTGAATCATGTAATATCTGGATCTAGCCTAATCTCTATATCCATCTGTGTAATAGTAACAAAACGTATGTATTATAAGACCATCAAAACAATCAAGTAATACCGAGTAAAAGATTTTACTTTGGCTTGGAAAACTCGTCCCAATCATTCAATCATTCATAAACAACCCTATGGGAAATCTCTCATGGTCTAACCCCTTTGTTTTAACATAGAACCAATTCATTAAATAACAAACCTATGGGAAACTCTCATTATATAACATAGCACTAATCTTTTACAAATGAAAACCTTGGAATCTCTCACAGTCAATACCCCTAGGTCAACACGGCATCAATAAATTATAAACGACCTCCTGGGTAGCTCTCAGGGTCAATACCCTTGGGTCAATCATCTAAACTAAGGATCTCATGTTCTATTGGAAAAAATAGTGCACATATAATATCAAAGAATCTAATGTAATATGAAACTATTACATGGATAATCATTCACAAGAATATAACATACATTTCATATAATCCATCAGAATCCATATTAATCAACCAAGTCATGGAAAAGAAGGCAAGCCTAACAGGCATCCGAGACCAAATGACCATAAATAATCAATCAAGGGAAACACACCCATGGGGTGTCATGTAAGAAGGTATCTAACATTACGCACAAGAAACAAACCTTTATCAATCAATCAAACCATAGAAGGTAATAAACAGGGTTAAATTCCAAATCATGCAATACCCCAATCATGGGTATGCGGCACTTTTAGCTTATATAATCCAAAGTCGAACGACGAAAGGCACAAACCACCTACCTCGATGTTGTACGATCGATATCCTTGAACATCGACCCTTGAATAATCCTAAAGCGATGTAGATATACAAAATTTGAAAAATTATCAACCTTGAATAACTCAAAAGTGAGGAGGAATTAGGAAGAAAGGCTCTATAGAATTCAATAACTCACCGGTTGGATTCTAAAGAACCCGACAGTGTCTCAATCGGAGTTGGGATATAGAATCAGGGGTTGAATCTTCATTCTTCATTCCTGAGCACTTCTGTACAAAACATAGTAAGATGAATCTATTTACGGACATGATACATGACCCCACTTCGATATATCAATTAAAAATAAAATTACACGTCATGTTCTTTAAAACTATACAGTGTGTAATAGTCTTAACCGACCCCCCAACTTAAGAAGTCTGCCAGGTCGCCACACGACCATGTATCTGTTCTTTACATGGGCAACCCATGGCTGTACATGATAATATAGGTACACGTCGTGTACTCTTAAGTACATGGTGTGTACTTATAAAATCCTCTTTTCTTCCTTTTTCCTCAAAAACTAACCGAAAAAAGATCCATAAATGAGATGAGGATCTGAATTCTTATAAAAAAAACTCATTCTAAGTTATAAATTATTATTTTAAATATTAATTTTTATATGATGATAATTTATTTTTAAATAATAGTGATGAAATAATTACCCTAATTTCTTATACAATTCTTTCTTGTGCAAGCAGTAAAAAATCAAGTAAATGTTTTTAAAAAATCTAAAATTATTATTTTTTGGATGTGTTGAAGTTTATGAATAATTATAAAGATAAATATAACATATTAGAGATATGTGAAATGTTATATTTTAATTCCATTTCTTTATTGTTGTTTTCAATGTCAAATCATGAATAGTTCTTAAAACGACATTAATAGTATTTTATAAAAAATATATTTTATTTAATTATTTAAAAACTATAAAAAATATTGAAATAGGATAAGGAAGATGATAAATGATATAAAATTTTATCACTTTAAAATTTATTATCCAATTGTTACTTTTTATGTAAAATTATAACCCTTTAATATTGAAAAAATTGTTACCGAAGTTAAGGTTAAAATCAATTAACGAAGGGGATAAACAAAAGGATAAGGTTTAAAATGACACTAAAACCTATCTAAATTTCATTGGATGATGATATTTAAACTAAATACTATTTTTCTTAAAATTAATTTCTATTTTGAATCATTTTTATTAATAAATACATTAATTATATTTAAATCTTTTTTGTAATTCTAGGTGTGTTCTTTCCCTCCATTATAAATGAACACCCCTTCCCTATATTATTTACACAACTTTGAACCATCCAGATTGACCAATACATGAAATATTATCCACTAAAATTCTATATACATGAATTATATACGACGGTATTTTTAAAATACCATTCTAATGTTCCTTAACGTGGGATCTAAATGAGGCCTACTAAAGAATAAGTTATCTTCATACCCAACCTATTTCAATTTATTTATTATTATATCTCTTCTAAATACATTTTATTCATAAAAATAATAATAACTTATGTATCATAAATATACTTTAATATTATTTTTATTATTTAAATACAAATATCCACCTTTTTTTCCATCAAATGATATGTGAAAGTATCGCTTGTGCGTATATGTGGACTACCTCCTCCATGTAGTGATTGAATTAATTTTACATCACCGAATTTCATGGTGGTAATTATGATGGTTTAAAAGTTTATATATAATATATAATACATAATTATTGTTATATAATTATAATACATTATCCACTTTCATACATTCCAATTCTTTGGAAAATGATAATGTCGCTCGTGCGTACGTGTTGACTACCACCTCCAAAATGTGATGTGATTCATTTTTTTGTTTATGATTTAAATGGGTAATAATAATGATTTATTAATGAATATATATGATATATTAATTAATTTATAAATGTGAATTATTATTTACCTTTCTTTTATTCTATCTGTGAAAAAGTAAAAATAATGTTCATGCGTATGTACGACCTATTGTCTCCTTAAACAATGTAATTTATTTTGATATCTATACCATTTATATATGAATATATATATATATATATACTGAATATATATGAAATATATATAATTATTAACTTTATGTATAATATGAATCCATGATTAAAGTATAAGGATCATAACTAATGAACCAAAATTCTAATGAAAAATGAAACACTTAACAACCAAAAGTGATTATTTTATTAAGGAAATATTAATAAATGGGTGTTAAAATGTTATAAGTGGATAATATATAATTTTATAATTATTTAAATTATTATTTAATATAGTTATAATATATTTAAATTTATTATACATGAAGTTAGATCGCTTTTGAAGCAAGTTGAACTTGAGGTATAAAATTTATGTTACAATCTCATTGCTTATCGGGATTATTTTGTGATCAAGTTTCTGATGATGAAATTTTATGACCTATCTATAAATAATGTAATTAATTTTATTAATTTTATTTATTTCTATTGATTACATGTTTTCCATTCATTTTTCTCTTTTTAAGAAATCAAGAGAAAAAAGAATTTTTTAGGGAAAACCAAATTTATTTATCTCTTCAGCCAAAAATCCTTTTTATTTCATATCCATGTTTTCTATAACGATTTCAATAATGTTTCTAATAATATAAAATTATTATTTAAAGTATTTTTTACACATGTTTCTCTTTTTACAAAATTTTTTAGTTGGGATATTTTTTTAATTTTACGAACAAGATACTTTTAACATTTTACTAAAAATTTGAAAGGAATATTTTTTTATGTAAACGACATAAATAGAATTTACTATCATGATAAATGATAAATTATTTGAATATTAATTTAATATATTCCTAGGTTATTTTTAAATAAAATTTTTTACTTAGAGTTTAGAATTTTTTTATATTTTAAATAATTGATTTCAAAGTGAAAAGGGTATTCTCCTCAAGAAATGTTAGAGTGATATTTTAAAGAAATTTTTCATCTATGATAACATCCTTTGATGTTGCTTATTTTTTACTGGGGTTATGATCCAAGGATACCATCCTTATTATTTTCCCTATATGGTTTAATATTATAATGATGATATATATATGAATCCCATTTATTTTCCATGGGTTAGGCTATGATAAAATGTCGAAATGTTTATGAAACACATTTCATTTCCATTTGTTATGATATATGATGAATGATTTATGTCATATTTTTTAAAAAATATTAATGGATTATGATTATGTGGTGGGTGGTCCCAGAATTATATATCACTCCAATTAATTGGGTAATATGGACATCTCATGAGATAATAAGGACTGGAATGGGGAGTGAACCTAGTTCAGTAAGGGACTCTATACACTATGATAGTCTTGAAAGTGAACCATGAATAAGGATATGATGGAATGGGGAGTGAACCCAATCCACTATGATAGTCATGGAAGTGATCCTTGACTAAGGAAATTCTTTTCTATGCTTATGTGTATGCTAAAAACTTATGTCTTATAAAAATGTTATTCCCTCATAGATCATGTTCTTTGATTACTTTTTGATTCATGTATTATGAACTTCCATGATTTATGAAATGACTCATAATTATGGTATTTGATATGCAGGGTTGAGTTTCCAAATTTTATTCTCATGTTATCACACCCTTATACTAACATTATGTTTAGTTCATCATTAATATCTCCCTTATTTACCCTTATTGAGAATCTAAGTTCACACTTTTTTATATTTACTTTACATAGGTTATATAGAAAAGTTTTAAGTATGATATTTATAATAAGGGTATTAGTTATGAAGAAATTAGTGGGAGATTATTTAGATCAATTATAAATAGTTTTTTATGAATCCATGTTTCCAAATACACTAAACCTATACAATTCTAGTGTGTATTATAATATTACGTATAGAATATTCTTCTTATAATATGTAATATTTTTGTATGAAAATTATGGGTCAATATAACCTTTTATTTATTATTATTTTTCTTATTAACCATAAGGACCACAGGTTTTTCACTCCCCATTTACTTGTTAACTTTTTGAATTAAAGTAAGAAGTTATGAATGTTTATTTTTTTCTTTTGGTCATGTTATAATTCACAATGAAACCAGTGAAGTCTTTAGGTAGTAAAGATATAATGAGATATGAGCATATATAATTAGGTATATTATATCACAATATGTATAAAAAATATATGTATACAATCATCTTAACTACAATAGGATTATCTGGCACTAGATATCCAAGATTTCATATGAATAGTTCCTTAGATATCTCACATATCTCTTTTCTTTAATTCCCTTGATAAAGACCATGAAGGTGAGATATGATGCTATATGAATCCATATCCTCATTTTTCTTTAAAATATCACTATAAATGGGGGATAAAATGAAACATTAAACATACATTACATCATATACATGTTTTAGGTAGAGAGATACTTCTTTCTAACTAGACACTTTATCAAACAACTTAAGAAGTGGGGTTTATAGCATGTATAATCTTCATCCGTGGCATAATATAGTGTTCAAGAACCTATACCATTCATATAAATTTGATATAGTGAGAATGTTATCCTTATATAGTATAGATCATAGTGAAATAGTCAATTTCATATGACAAGATATTTCTACAATAATTAAGAGCATAATTTAAGTACATTATCTAGATTATAAAATTTGATAGATAAATAAATTAGTTTATTCATCTCCCATTATTCTGTTGAAACACAATATCCCTCACTATTGGGTTTTAAATATATTGTTTCATATATATTCTATTTGAACAAAACCATATATCCATTCTCATAACCCTAAGATTGGCCTGACATTCTATTCGAAGGTATTTAGGTAGGCATAACATTCCAACTTAATTAACTCACAACTCCTTATTCTTTTGAGTTGAATCCCCATTCCCAAAATCTTAGATAAGTATTTCCTTAACTTCTTTCCACTAGTTTCACCAAGTTTCATGGAGAAAATCAACCCTTAATGTGAACTAGGTTATGTTGAACCAAAAATCAAGTTAGAAATTCCCTAATAATTGAAATCATCACAAAAGAGGTTGGTAAAGAACATTGAACTAAGGTTAAATTTTAACCCAAGTAGTGGAAGGATATAATGAATTAATATTTAATTTTAGTGATTTTATATTTATGTATAAATATCCCATTTTATATTTATTACATGCCTATTAATATTAAGTGTATTTACTTAAGTGACTAACCATGTCCAGATAAAATTTCATATAATTGAATTATTTAATTTCTTCTTGCATGCCTTGTTAATTCATTTATTTAATGTTAACATCATCCATTAAAATAAATAACTAACCATAAAACATCCAATAAATAAATAAATAAAGTGTCATGATCATTAAATTTATCTTATATTTGGTTCATCTAGTGGATAATAAACCAACTATGGAATTAGGGGAATAACCCCTTGAACCTGTACTAGTTTGAGATACAATATTACACCTTTAATCCTATTAACCTCTAAGATTGGTTTGACCTTGTCTCTGAAATTGAACCACCTTCACTCACCACATAGCTCCACCCATTACATAATCTCTACTTATACATAGGTTAGGGGAGCTAAAAGATTAGTTTAAATGGGATTACGTATAATAAACCATGGGGATACATTCCCTTACATAATGAGAAGAAGGGATAATGTGTAAGACATCTATTTAATTCAATAATAATATATTAAAAGTAAACCAGTAATATACATAACTCTGGTCTAATATCATGATCACCCACATACAACCAATGATTATACATTTATAATCTAGAAAAAAATTACTTCAATTATTTATTTAACTAATACAAACACCTCAAATTAATACAATTAATTAATTAATTCAATTTATATTAATTCCATACAAACTATCTTAAAATTTATATCATCCATAATTATAAACAAATTTATTAAATTTATTTTATTTAAAATCAACAAATTTCACAAGTGTACTTGGAGTTAATTAAATATACCCATTTAAAATACCCAAAATGGTCCTTGTACTCTATATTCAAATGGTATCCACCATACAATGAATGTCCCATAATTGAAAGGTTTGAATTATTCAATAAATGATGAATGATCATATGTAAATTATGTAGTATGTGATTCTACTAATGCATATAGAGTACACTACAATTAAAAACTATACACTGCTTATAGTTAAAAATTTAACATAAAAATCCATTTAATATATAATTAATAATCCCATCCCATGGAATGTATTGTCAAATAAATTAACCATGTAACATATGTTTATATGTCTAATTATATCATTAATCTTTATCTTCATATAAAATTATTCACAAAAGGTATAGCAGATGACACAACTTGTTGGGCTACTTGGCATGTAATATATTCTTTACATGTCCATAGTACACCCCCATGTAGTGGGATTTTTTTTGGAAAAATAAGTCTTTGAGGTACACAACATGTACACTAACTACACACCATGCGACCTCAAAGTTGCACAATTTTCTAGTCTCCTTATCATGTAGTAAATACAAAACATGGCTTGGAACCACCGTGTTTTCTGATAATAAAGCACATGGACTAAATGATGTTTAATATAGTTATATGAGGTGTAGTATAGTCAAACCATATGCTAGACTGGTTTAGTCCACAAAAGGCGTGCATTAAATGTATTCCCATATAGTTAATGCATGATAACCCTCTTTTAACATGAGTCATCCTGGTGCATTAAACATGGGTACATGGTGTGTACCTTCAGAACACATGCCATATACTCTTGTGTTATCCTACCAAAATCCTCGCCATCTTCCAATGGAGTCTTCAAATGTTATTCAATGTTAATGTAACCTTTTATTGGTTATACGAGTGAGAAAAAATAAGGGAAAAGAGGATTTTGATGTTTGGACTTAAATAATTAATAAACAAGAAAAAAAATAGAAAAAATGAATATTATGAATAAATGATTAATAAATAATTATAAATTAAAAAATATAGCCACTCTGATACCATTTGATGGTTTCAAGTGTAGAAGAAGTTCCTATTGGGAATAACTAACTTATCTTTTGGTCGTAATCCATGAATGATATGATATTTATATGACAAATAAAGTCACGATCAATGAAATTAGATCAAAGATTATCTAGAATTAAAAAAATTGGAACTAAGAAGGAAGGATAATCACATATAACTTATAATTAATTTATATATTTTTAGAATTATATTTTCATGTAATTATTTATTCTTTGATGAATTAGTAAACCACTCTCACTGTGCCGTTGTTTTCTCATACGATCAAAGGGTATAATCCCTCTAGTAGTGATCCGCATGTGATCCATAAATTCAGAACATCACCATAGAATTTCTGAGAGATAGCATGGGAAATTATAATTACTTATATCATTAATCATTAATCAAAATAGGAATCTATTCCTGGAATAAATACCCATTGTGTTATCTTAAAGGCATGAGATAAAGGAGTCAGATGAATGATCTTATTATTGATCATGTTATTTAGAGGATTATCTCTAGGTATTGAGAGAATCAACTCAAATTTTATTATGCACAAGAATTATATAACACTATAATGTGATATAAAAGGGTATTTATAAAGCTAATCTTGGATTGGTAATTGCACATAGGCCCTAATCTAATCCCTTATTCATTATTGAACCCCATGTCTAATAATAATAATACAATAATAATTATTTGGTTGACATGCATAGTAGACACGGATAAATAAATATCATTTTTTATATAAGTAAATTAATATTTATTTAAATGATATTTAATATATCATTTTCAGTTGGACCATTAAACTCGATCCACAACCATTCTCAATATTTATAAAGCCTTTAATAATGACTATTTATTTAATAAATAAACATCAATTCATTATTTTTGATAAATATTATAAATATTTTATTCATTAAATATTGAGAATAAATATTTAATATTATTTAATTAACATATTTTTTCTTCTAAATAACTACTTATTAAATCTTATCGATCAACCAATCCTGAATATTTATTAAACCAAATAATGAGAATAATATTTATTCTAATTCATTAAATTAAAATAAAATTTAATTGATATTCCATACACACATAGTGTGTGGCCCTATAGGTCTATTTCAAAGTGGAATTGGGAAGAATCACCTAATGTACAAGGTTATCATCTAGCAACATGCCTAGGCACCCATAGAGAAATAAGTTAAGGTCAAAATGACATAAAACCTCATTCAAACACTTGTTATCTAATATAATACATTTATCATGATATCTATAATCAAGAAGGTCGTATGCTAGTGTAATAAACCTATGTGCTTGATAAATATATCTTTGACTTTCCAAAATTGAACTAGGCATATAACACTGTGGATATGGATTTATTTAGAATATTCCATTCCCATTAAAGGGCCTCAGATATCAACTTATATTAAAGAATATAAGTTACAAATACTTTCTCACATTATTCATTAATGCAATATCACTCATGACATACCCAACATATCCTAATTCACCATGAACATATATTAATAGATATCCATTAATAATAATATTAAATTATAAGGATTAATGCACACATCCACATATATGAACATCTAATGACACATATAAATATAGATTTTATACTGAGGGGTGGTGTTCTCATAATCTCATACCCTGGAAATTACTAAGGGTGTAAAACATGATAAAAAACCTTAAAGTCTTATTAGTATCCACCCCTAATAGACTACAAAATTTAAGTCACATAAAATTATTTCATCAAGCTATATAAAATATATTTAATAATACTATTACGGTACTCTGGGTTTTTATCATAGCAGGGAACTTCTATGACCTTTCATTATGAAATTTACTCTTAGGACATTATTATATACAATGTTATATAGAAGAACAATAATGATGTGATAAGAAGTTTATTAATATTAAAAATAATAAATTCATCTAATAATTAATTATATAGAAGTTTATTCAAGGGAACCAACTACAAAAATACTAACCTTTATACTTATGGGAAAATAAAATAAATAAAAAAAAACACCCTTAATTAAATCCAAATAATAAAAATAAATGTTCAAAAAATCATCAATAATTTTACTCATACATTATCACGACTTATTCAATATCAAATATTAAAAAATAAAATTCCTTATAGTTGTATCCTTTTAGAAATGAATTATCAACACTCATGAATCATTGTGACTTACCTCATCATCACTCTATTCTCTTAAAACAAAATTTCAAATTTATGCTCAATTCTCAAAACATTGATTCTTACTATATGTAACACCCTGAATTTAGAAACCCAAAGATGATATTTAATTTATCACATTGGTAAAAATATAAGGGTTATCACCATGTAGGACTGATCATTTTACCATACTTATAAAACAAGATACGTACATGATTCCCATATTACATTGGAAATATAAAAATATAACATACGAAACATTCTTGCATCCTATAAATCATTTATAATATCTCTGTTCTTATCTAAGGTAAAGGTAAACAAAACAATATTTTGAATAATTTTGGACATTCATGATCAAGTCCTCTCAACCAAGGCAATATGAATATTACCATCAAGGTCTCTTAACAAAGACATCAATCTTAATAAATGGGTCCGTGTAAACCAGATACCCATCTAATATGGAATACTTTATATTTTGTCTAAAGAAGCTTATAGATACATTAACGGGATAACTATAACTGATCTCTACCCACCACTTATGAGTCCTATGTATTCCTTATATATTAAATGATCAATAAAATTCATTCTCAAAATCCATATAATTCAAAAATTATCTGCATTGAATCACGAATACATAACATCAATATTTCCCTAAAAAATGAGATAACCAACTTAATAAGATCTCATTAATTGATATTATATATAGAAATGATATAAAATTGAAACATAATCAAGGTAAAAGAAATTATTTTGAATTAATCAATGATATTAAAAATATGGATATGAAGTGAAAAATAATGTATGATGAATAATGGAGTGTGATAGAGAACATGATAATAAAAAATTGAATGTTCTAAAAATAAGGTATAATATGTTATCATTAAATGATGATATAAGACCATTGATTTAATATAAATTAAGGTTTTGTAGTAAAAAAAATACATCAGAAAAGAAAAGAAAAGTAATGCATTATAAATAAATTCCTTGTAACTTCATGTAAGAAAAAAATTATAAATCAATTTTCAAAACTCCTTTAAAAATAATAACCTATTATTTTTTTATCATTTAAAAAAATCCAAATATATTTATAAAAATATTTTTTTAAAAAATAATCTTTAAAACTTGTAAAGGAAGATTCAAATAAAATAGTATTAATTATGGTGAGAAAATATTTTATTGTGGGGTACAAAAAAACAAAGTTTTTTTTTCACACCTTTGATAAAAAGTACCTCATTTGAAAATTGAAAAGAATATTAATTTTAAATATTATTAAATAAATTAAAATATGGGTTAAAATGAATTTAATAAATCTATATAGAATAGTAAAAAAAATTCCTGAATACATTTTAAAGAAAATATGGACATGGAATAAAAATATTTAGAAATAAAACTTCAAAAGAATATTTTGAAAGAAAGTCTGTTACATGCAACTTACATATTGATTATTGATCCAATAAGAGAAGAAATGGAAAATAAACAAATAAAATACAAACATAACCAAAATATAATAAAATATATTGGGTTTAAGAGATTAGGATCAAATAATTTTACCCAAGAAATTATAAATATAAACAATCCTAAAATAAAATGAGAATGTAAAAGAAAAAGGGGACCTTGGATCTCTGCTTAGTCATACTTGTTTATTCATATTATATAAAGAATTTTAATCTATTAAATATTTTATTAAAAACATTTTAATATATATTCCATTTTTTAGGGTCCTTTATTAATAATTTTAAACCCATTAATTTAATTGTTCTTACTTATGTCGGCCACTTTATGATTGTTCAATTAGTTTCTCTAAAATTACTTCAGTATATTGTCCATAGTTAAAGGAGTTATGAAACTGTACCATAATATACATAATTTTAGTAATTCCATGAAAATAATTTTAATTCATCATATGTAATTTTATAATCATCCATGCATGGTGGTAATATAATAATGAGTCTCATTATTTTGTAGAGGTGGTAGTGAACACATACACAAGAGATACATTATCATTTTCCATTTGATTGAAGGGTAAGAATGAAGATGATATCATATAATTATAGTATCATAATTATTTTATAAATATAAAATGTATTTAATTAATTCAATTTTTATAAACATAAAAGTAAAAAGGTGATGAAAAATGAATTATACTACTATGTGGAGATGGTATGTTGTATGTGCACATGAGCAATGTTTTCATTTTCCATAGGATGGAAAGAAGGTGGAAAATGATTGTACTATAATCATAACAAAATATAATTATATTTTTGATACTTTATTAATTATTTTATTATGGATACAATATATTTATATAATTTATAAGAAGAAATAAAATTTTAAAGAGTTGGGGTAAGATGATTACCTATTCTTTGAGATACCTTCTATAGCTTACTCCTTAAGCCTTCTTAGGATGGTCTTAGGGTAATAACAGGAGAGAAAGAATGAAGGGAAGGAATATAGGAAGGTTTTTGTGTAAGGATTTTATTATATAAAGTAATTAATATTTTTTTATAAGGGAGGATAATAGGTTCACTTTTTCAGGTTAGGGGTGGGACACACATTGAATTACTTAAAATATTTTAGTAATATAAAGTCATTTTATTGTAAAAGTGGCTCAAAATTATCTTATATTCAATTTTTAAAATGTTATAGTAGAAATAAAATCCAGCAATGAGGTTTAATAATGTGTTTTGTGTTATTTTGAATCCTTATCCATTTATTTTTAACCATTTTAGGGCATTTTAACCTTAACTAAGGTGAGAAATATTATCAATGATTACTATTCATTATGACAAATAATTAAGTTGACCTTATTACCTAAAATTTTTATATTTCCCAACCATAGTATCCTAGATATAGTACGTTACATTATTAAATTATTACTTGGTACAAGCAATCACATCCCAAAAGACCGAATAGTTTAGTAGTTTTGGAAAACTAGATACAAACATAAGTTTTACATACAACTTGAAATAAAATACAACATCATAACTCTATTGGAAACACCCCTATTCTCCTAGATTATCCCTATATTTCAATCATAATATACATCTTTGAATATTGGGAAAAAATAAGACATAATAAAAGGGTGAGATCAAATTCCCAATAAGGGTAAGCATATAGTGGAAGCTATCATAAATAAATATAAATAATAAGGAAAGAAGAATAACTAAAAACACAGGCCATAAAAACTTAATCTTTAGCATAATATGGTAGGAATAAAATATCATCAAATAATGCCATATATATAATCACATGAGAATGAAACTTAACCATGAATATTTTAATAGTTGAATAATAACATAGATTATCAATAAATAATATCATAATGAGGGAATGAATAATGTGAGACATGTAAAACATACCATCAAGTCCTCATCCAATAATTCCACATAAATGGGTAAGGCATCAGCCAAAACCCAGTATATCTTGTCTCATGAGATCGATCCATGCATCGAGGAGTTATAATGGGGCCCAACCATCACTTACGAAGTCAAATGCATTTCTCATATGAAATGGGTGATACATAGTCAACATAAACATTCATATTAAAACTAGAATATGAAATATAAATACTTTTCTTATTCAATAAATAGAACAATAAATCATCAAGAGAAAAATATGGCGAATGGTATCAAAATAGTACGTACCTAGTCAAACTGATCATAAACCATTCAATAAAATATGGTAAATGGTATCATAATAGATAAAACTAAATGAATCACAGAATTGAATAAAGTATGTTTATATAGATACTTTAATAATACCACTAAAAAATTCTTGAGGAAAATTCCCTTTTAACATTGAAATCACTTATTCTTAAAAAGATACACAATTATAAAAGATAAAATTATATTTGAAAAAAATATTATAATATTATAAATGAATATTAAAAAAAATTAAGGAATAATGAAAGTGGAAAAATCCTCTCATACTGTATAAGTTAAAAAAAACATTCCTTTTAAATTTTGAAAAATAAACATTTTAAAGAGTATTTTTATAAATAAAGTCCCTTAAAAATATCAAATCATTGATTTGAGAATTAATAAAATGAATAAATTATGTGTATTATCTGTTAATAAGACTAAAATAAGTGTAAATACAACATAATATAATCAAAATTAATTTCACACATAATCATATCATGTTATAATCAATTTAGTAGAAGTTTAATATAAATAATGGAAATTGGATTAGGAATTCCTTTACCACTTTATAAACAGTTGAACCATATGCCCCAGAGAAATTAATGAAAATAAAATTAAAAATTTAATACCATGAATATAAATATATTAATGACATGAAAAATAAAATGTTAGTATACATACACCACAAAAAAATTAGTGTTCAATAAGGTATATATCACAGAAATAAAAGTGAGATCAAAAACCCCTTACCTTATGTTTGAAAGAATTTTACACTTGTAATTAATATCCTAGATAATAAAATTAGATTAATTAATTAATTAATTCAAAAACTCCTAAAAATATATTTTATTTATTATAATTTTATTAAGTTCATTTGTGGATATTTTGACGAGTTATAATGTTTAATTTCGTTGTTCTGGGAGCATCTTTTTCATGGTTTTAGGGTCAGTTCCATTGAGTATAAATATGGTAGCTCTTGTAAAATGGGAATAAATTCTACAAAAGTGAAATTATTTAGTATTAAAAAAATTAAATAAGTTTAAACGGTATCATATTTTATATTTTTTAAATGGTATTAGGATGATTCATTAGATAAAATGTTGATGAAAATGTCTTAATTTATTTTGGCAGTTTTTGCGACCATCATGAACTTGTGTCATTTTATTTGATATTATGTTTATATATTGGTTCCAAAATATGATATAACTTATAATATGTATATTAAAATATTATTTAACAATAATATTGGTTTAATATCCATACTTGAAGGTGGTAATTGAAAATGAAAACTTGTCATCCACAAAGGCGGTGTATCGACACATGATAGACAATGTTTTCATTTAAAAAATAAGAGGAGGAGAGAAGAGAATTGATAATGGATGTTCTATTAACATAAGAGAAGAAATTGAAAATAAAAAAATAAAAAAAAACATGACCAAAATATAATAAAATATATTGGGTTTAATAAATTAGTATCAAATAATTTTACTAAAGGAATTATAAACATAAATAATCTTGAAATAAAATGAGAATGTAAAAGAAAAAGGGGACCTTGGGTCTATACTTAGTCATACTTGTTTATTCATCTTATATAATGAATTTTAATTTATTAAATAGTTTATTAAAAATAATTTAATATATATTTTATTTTTTATGGTCCTTTATTAATCATTTTAAACCCATTCATTTAATAGTTTCTACTTACGTCGACCACTTTACGATTATTCAATTAGTTTCTCTAAAATTACTTCAGTATATTGTCCATGGTTAAAGGAGTTATGAAATTGTTCCATAATCTAAATAATTTTAGTAATTCCCTGAAAATAATTTCAATTTATTGTATATAATTTTATAATCATCCATACACGATGGAAATAGAATAACGAGTCACATCATTTTGTAGAGGTGGAAGTCAACACATACTCATGAACAACATTATCATTTTCCATTTGATTGAAGGGTAAGAAGGATGATAATATCATATAATTAGAGTATTATAATTATTTTATAAATATAAAATATATTTAATTAATTCAATTTTTATAAACATAAAAGTAAAAAGGTGATGAAAAATTAATTAGACTGCTATGTGGAGATGGTATGTCGTATGTGCACACAAGCAATGTTTTCATTTTACATAGGGAAAAAAGGAGGTGTAAAAGGATTTTACTATAATCATAATAAAATATAATTATATTTGTGATACCTTATTAATTATTTCATTATGGATATAATAGATTTATATGATTTAGAAAATGAAATAAAAATTTAAAGAGTTGGGTAAGATGATTACCTATTCTTTGAGATACCTCATATAGCTTACTTCTTTAAGCCTTATTAACACGGTCTTAGGGTAATCACATGAGAGAAAGAATAAATGGAATGAATATTGGAATGTTTTTTTGTAGGGATTTTATTATATATAGAAATTAATATTTTTTAATAAGGGAGGATAATAGGTTCACTTTTATAACTGAGGGGAGGGACACACATTGAATTATTTAAAATATTTTAGTAATATAAAGTAATTTTCTTGTGAAAGTGGATCAAAATTATCTTATATTAAATGTTTAAAATGGTATAATAGAAATAAAATCAAGGAATGATGTTTAGTAATTTCTTTTGTGTTATTTTGAATTTTTATCCCTTTATTTTTAACCTTCTTAATACAATTTAACCTTCACTGAGGTGAGAAATATTTTCAATGATTACTATTCATTATAACCAATAATTAAGTTGACCTTATTACCTAAAATTTTTATATTACCCAACCATAGTATCCTAGAGTTAGTATGTTACATTATTAAAATATTACTTGGTATAAGCAATCACATCCCAAAAGACCGAATAGTTTAGTAGTTTTGGAAAACTAGACACAAACATAAGTTTTAAATACAACTTAAAATGAAATACAACATAGTAACTCCATTGGAAACACCCCTATTCTCCTAGATTATCCTTGCATGTCAATCATAATATACATATTTGAATCCTGTGGAAAAATAAAACATAATAAAGGGGTGAGATCAATTGCCCAGTAAGGGAAAGAATACAATGGAAGCTATCATAAATAAACATAAATTATAAGTAAAGGATAATAACTAAAAACACATTACATAAAAATATAATCTTTAGAATAATATGATAGGAATAAAAGTTGATCAAATAATATCATATATATAATCACATGATAATGAAACTTAACCATGAATATTCTACTAGTCGAATAATCACATGGATTATTAATAACTAACATCATAATGGGGTAATGCATAATTAGAGACATATAAAACATACCATTAAGTCCTCATCCAAGAATTCCGCATGAATGGGTAAGGCCTCAGCCAAAACACAGTCTATCTTGTCTCACGAGATCAATCGATGCATCAAGGAGCTATAGTGGGCCCTGACCATCACTTACTAAGTCTAATGCATTCCTCAAATGAAAGGGGTGATACATAGTCAATATAAAAATTCATATTAAAACTAGAATATGAAATGTAAATACTTTTCTTATTCAATAAACATAATCATAAACCATCAAGAGAAAAATATGGTGAATGGTATCAAAATAGTTCATCCCTAGTCAAACTGATCATAAACCATTCAATAAAATATGTTAAATGGTATCATAATAGATAAAAATAAATGAATCATAGGATTGAATAAAGTATGTTGATATAGATACTTTAATAATACCATTGAAAAATTCTTGAGGTAAATACACTTTTTAACTTTGAAATCACTTATTATTAAAAAGATGCACAATTATAAAAGAAACAATTATATTTGAAAATTATATTGTAATATTATAAAGGAATATTAAAAAAAATCAAGGCATCATAAAAGTGGGAATATAATCTCATACTGTATAAGTTAAAAAAGCATTCCATTTAAATTTTGAAAAATAAACATTTTAAAGAGTATTTTTATAAAGAAAGTCCCTTAAAAATATCATATCATTAATGTGAGCATTAATAAAATGAATAAATTATGTCTATTAGATTTTAATCCAAATAAAATAAGTGTAAATAAAATATAATATAATAAAAATTAATTTAACAAATAGTCATAGTATTTAATAATCAATTGAGTAGAAGTTTAATGTAAAGAATGAAAATTGGGTTAAGAATTCAACACATGTAACCGGGCTGCCTGCACTGTCTCCTCTAACCGTGTGGTGCCCATTCAATGGTCTAAAATCTACCAATTATTCTCAATAATAATAATGATAATAATAATAATAATATAATTATAATGATAATAATAATAATATAATGACAATAATAATAATAATCCCAATTAATATCATCATCATCATCATTATTTAATCAAAACATTTAATTTTTTACTTTTTCTTATTTTATTTTAACTATCATTTTGTTACTCATTTAATTATTATTTTTACTGTTTTCAAAGACATCCAAGCCATGTCGTTTCCTGGGCGAAGCTTCATGGTTCTCAAATCATTATTTTCCCGTGCGCCAGACAGTATCAATGCCAAAACGCACATTTTCCATAGAAAACTCAAAAATTTAAACCAAGACTCAACCCAAACCCAGAAAAAACTATCCAAATAAAAGAAAATAATAAAAATAATGTAATTATAATGGTCGGTGTGTGAAAATTACCCATACTATAATGTTTTCTACCCATAGAAATCCACTATGATTTCCAACTGATTGATCAAAACCTAAGGGTTATGCATCAACATGATCCAACATCTCAATCCAAGGATATATGACAGAACACCGACAGAACATAACCCCTTTTTGAAAATAGATCTCCAACAAATGGGAGCTCGAAGAGACTCCCCATTATTAGAATTCAACTATGTTCTAATAGCATCTTAAGAGAAAACTCAATAAGACCTATTGTGGGTCTCCCCAATATTGAAAACCAACTAAGAATGACCATATATAAATTCAACACAAACCGGAGATGGGGATCTCACACATGGGCCACAACTGTCACCACACGAGCTAGAAGGGAAGGGACCCAATGAGTGGACCACTATACCAACACCATAAACTACCCAACACTAAACCCTCACAAAAAATAGAAACCAAGATCGCACCTGACTCACATGGGTATTCCACAAAAGGACATTGATTGTGAACTCACATACTAGATGGAACATTATAGACATAGTGTGAGGGATAAGACCATCAAGCTCTTTAAAACTAAAGATAATTCTCTATAAAAGAGAAACCACAAAAAACTAGAAATTCCTCACTACAACGATGGATTCACTAACTTAACCTGACTCCTTAAACCTCTAGGATTCTTGAATACGCACCAGCTTCACTCTGAGGAATTTAGCTGGAGCCCTAGTGTATGATGCATCTACTTACTTAGAGTCGGAATATGACAATCCATAAATAGTACATGCATCACCCAATTAGATAAAAAGGGAAAGACTTGAATTTTGGAAATTAAACAACACTTTCATTGGAAATGATGATTCATAAGAAAATTGACAACATCACATACATTTCCACTATAAAAAACACCATGATAAAAGATCCATTACACTAGAAGGAAACATACAAAATGAAACTTCAAATAACTTCAAAATAACACATCACATCAGAGGATGACCTCTATGACACATTATAGAAATGCCCAGACAGAATCGATGAATGTAACCCAAGAATTCGTAGTCCTGGAAGGGCTTCAGAGAATTTGTACATAATGTATTTTTGGGACCCATATTTCCAAGTTGATAACATACGAGGACTTCGTGATCCAAAGAGGTTGATGAAAGATCATGATGCCTTTTGATTCCATGAACTTCTCCATCAACTTTCATCCTCTTCCTTATCTCTATACCAAAATATTCTCCACTAATAATATGGATTGAAGGAGGGAGGACCACCCATTCACTCCTTCCATCACAGCTTCATCATAAAAACCTACCATCACCACATTGGAAAATTAAATTAGACTGAGCGTTGACACCTTTGACTGTAGGTCGGGACAAAGACCAACCTAGAAACTTCAACCCTTCATGGAAATATTTTCATTATACCTTAGATAATAATTTAATATATCTATAAAGATATTGAAATACTCCAAAACTGATCCACCACGCTGTTGTATACATCACATCTCCATCCCATTTTCACCCATTATTTCTCATAGAAATACTGATAAATGAACAAAGCCTTGAAAAAATCCCAAGATAGATCTTCACGGGGCTTACTTTGATATATTCAATTCCATCACATCCATGGAGAACATTCAAGCATGAATGTTGCAAACATAAACATCAACAACTTTGTAAAATAAATAAGTCTAAATTTTATTTTGATCTTTCGCATCCAAACCTCTTATACGAAAGGTTCTTCTTGAACATAAAAGATAGGTGGATCCAACATACAAAAGTAAATCACAAAAATACATTGTTATATCATCTGGAAATATCGCTAATAGGGAATCTCCAGCATCCTCACTATGATCACCAATCGAAGCTCCCTGGGGACAACATCTGGAAAATAAAAAGTCAAGAACCAAACTAAGGATAACACAATAATAAAAATTATTAAGATCAAACACTGCATAGGCGATGAGAATTTAACACAAGAAATGTATCCATTATAGAATCAAAAAATTCTATTTGAAAACATCCTTAATTTAAAACAAACATGACAGGTTGAACACTAGTCATTGTTAGTCCTTAGATTCTCACTCACATGAATGATTTTGTTCCACCTCGGGCACCCATCCATCATTCCATACCGTACGTCCATTCATATTTCCATATACCATCATGTATGTAAGAACCCATAAAAACAACAAGGATAAAACAAGACAACTTCATTTTTCAAAACAACCATTGTACTCATTTCAAAGATCAATTACCTTCTGAAAGAACACAAACCAACGAGTCAAAAATCTGTTGGGTTTAAAACCCATTACATTCCATTTGAAATAATCACCATATCAAAGATTCTACATCAAAAACCCATTTTCTAAAACGAATTTATCTAATTCAAATAATTTTCAACAAGCTTTTCAAAATCCATCCATTCCACTAAAACCCATTTTCACAGATCCATCACAAGTGTTTTCCCAACAATTTTTCAGAATTCAATGAAGCCCCAAAACAACAAAAATAGGGAACTACAACAAGTGGGTGGTTTAATCAATGGTTGGAAGTCATATTCCAAACACACCATCAACATAAAGAGCCTTTTAAAACTAAACCCCTATCTCTACAGGGCTTTCCAGGCCCTGCGATCTCATAGGGACTATTATCCCAACTCCACTTACTGTATCCCAAATAAAAAACATTCCCTAATGACCATGAAGACTCGAAAAATCAGACGTCCCATGGAAACCCTAGGATCATATTTAGAAAGAGTTCGTGATGGTCTTTCCATACCTACCCCTCGAGTCCTGACAATCCATCTCCGTCTACCTTGACATCCCAAAGTAAAAAAGGGAGCTCTAAAAAAAGGTTCGCTAAGAGAAAAACTTCTATGATACCATTTTTTCATGAAGCAACCCAATAAGATCCTGAACTAATCACCAGAGCAGATTCATGGCAAGGCCTGAGAGGTGTTCATGATCCTCCCGGGCTAGCGACAGTCACCAAGGGCATTAACAGAGTATAAATAGGGTAACATTTTTCCAAATAAATAAATAAAGAAAAATAAATAGTAGAAGATGTAGGGCAGTTTAACATATATTAAAAATTGAAATGAAAATAATTTATTCATAAGAAAAAATATTGTAGAACATTTATAAAAATAAACCAAAACTAACCAGATGACCAGACTAGATCCATATGACCTCACTTGTCACTCTCCAACACAACAATCAGTCATCACTCAACGTGAATGAATTCAATATAAAACCTACCCAATGGCTAAAAATAGAAAATAACTATAGGAATGAGTATTAAAACTCAGTAGGATAGACCATTAATATACTCCCCAATGCACTTCCATTAAAATTAGTGAAACATCAATTCCATGTTTCAACTATAATTTATAAAAATATGTTTTTTTTGTTCATTATACTTAAAATAAATGTATGAACCATCACCCATTTTTATTTTCAATACCAATATCCAACCATTAATGATAATGAATGATTAAAAATTCACATTTTATTTAATAATGTATAAACAACATCCAAGAAAACAAAAAATCATTGGTATTGAATTAGTGGAGACAAAAGGAAACATTCCTAATAATAAGTTTACAATCATCATGTTGGGATCTTAAATTATTTTAGATAATCGATATCTCTCCTGTATTACCTTTTATAGAAATGGAATTAGCTACCTAGTTCCATTCATGCAAGGTTTGTCAGCCAAAAATATTACATCATGTAATACCTGATTGTGTAAGCCATCCCCAGGGAACCCTTTTCCAAAATTAATATAACCATAATGGTAGAATCTATCTCAACTTTGGAAATTTGTATATTATGGAACCTACAAAATTATAAACCATGTAGATGCCAAAAAACTCTCAATAGAGGAAGGATGTTTTGGTGCGACAAAGTAAAGACATATTTGGACATGGGGACCCATTCCGGGGGGCCCGAAAGGGTCGCGTAAAAAAAATTTGAGCCGCATGAAAAAAATCTCTCCCGCATGGAAAACCATAGGATATAAGAAAATTTTATGCGTAGGTGTGGAAAATTCTATGCCAGAAATTGCAGGTGTGGAATTTTACATGCGGTCGTCCCCGTGTAGTTGAACATTCGCGCTGCCGACATTGGCGCACAATCTTTCGCGCATAACAGCTTCCGCGTAGATCCGACAAACCCGAGCACCTATAAATAGAATTTTTTCCCTTAAACATCCGGATGGCTGAAGAATCCAAACCGTCTCCTCTGCGCGAAATCCACCTCCCTTGCATGCAAAAGATGGCCTTCAGGTAAGGTATTTTTCATGACAGGCCGCCCAGGGGTCAGCTCGCACGCGAGATCTCTCTAGCTTAACCCTCACCCAAATCCCTTTGAGCCCTTATTCCTTGTTCACAATCCCTTCCAACTGCATGAAATCACTTCCAATTATGCGCCATCCTTATTCCTTGCATGCAATCTCTTCCAATTGCACACAAAAATGCAAACCCTTTGCACACTAAAACTATCCAATTGTGCACCGACCCGATCGTTTCTGAAAAAGTAACCCAATTTGACGAAAAACCTATCCAATTGTGCTCCGACCCGGTCTTTTCTGCATAAGTTCCCCAATTTCACTCCAACCTGGTCTTTTCCTCACATGTGAAAAAATTGTGTGTCGGCCCGGAATGTTTCATGCAATTGTTCCGTTTTTCTCACAATACTACCTCCTTGCATGCACGTGTTCTATGTCACTCTTCTGGACATCATTTTCGAGCACCTCCCACGCCCAAAACATCTACGACACACATTGTTTTCCCATATGAACTTCTAGACTTGTACAAAGTAACTTTAAAGCCCCTTGGGTGGTGTTTCACATTGCGTGACTTCACCTCACACTTCTTCACATAGGAATGCTAAGAGCTATTTCTTCTTCACATAGACATGCTAACGTGGACCTCCAATGGGATAATCTCATGACAGCCCCAGCCATGGTGTTGCATGTCCCTTCTCTTCAACAAGGTGTAGAAGGTGATGGTTATATAAGTCCTAGGGGTTCAGAGCACACCCACTTTGTCTGAGCTATAGAACATTAAACTACCAAGTGACATCGTCCTCAGCACATGAAATTAAACAATGACCTCTCCTTATGCCACTCAATCAGGGTGCCCCGTCATAGAAATTCTCTACGCCCATCGGTCTCCATGGGAGTGAGATCATTTCTCACACAGAATGACATCATTTTTCTTGGAATGGAGTTTGTCCACAGGGAAAGGGAAACCACCATGGTGTATGCCCATAGCTTTTCTTGCAGGAGGTAGCATCCTTGCTCCTCCTTTCTTTGTTACTAAATCCCTCTCCCGCTGGGCTTTGTCACCACTAGGCCTCCATCCTGGGGTAATTTCCATCCCCCCTTGGCTACTAACCATGCGTAAACCCCTGTTTCCACTTTGGTCTACTAACCACGCTTAAGCCCCACTCTACATTCCACAGATACACCTTTCACGTCGGTTCACTTCGACCCGCATGATGCTAAACTACATTCTCCTTTTTCTGAACTATGAGGTATTTGATCTTTGCTAAGGTGAGGTATGTAGGAAAGCTCTATGACGCTCTAGACCAATACCATCCATCTGGACCCCAGGTCCCTATTCACATAGATTTATCCTCGTCCTGCATGACGTAAAACTATAGGATCCAATCAGCAGTAAGCTCTTGTTCTCCATCCAGCGGTACGTTGTTGTGTCGCCTATTCAGGGGAAAGACATTGTAATTCCCTTTGCTGGGACCCACATCTATGGTCCATCCTAGTGGCATCAGACCAACTCGGGATTCTAACCATGCATAATACCCCATATAAATCATCGGTTGTTGTCTTATGTGTACACCCCAATTCAAGCCCCATTCCTGGCCTTTCCCTCAAGCCTATGTGTCTCTGGAGGTATAGGACTTAACCTAGAGGTTTCCACATCCTCCTTGTCTCATCCATGTGTTCATTCTCAAGGGCCGCCTCCTTAGGCATCCCATGACCCTCCCGAACTACGTGGACTTTGATTCCCTACCATGGGATACATAGGAACACCCGTGTACTTTGCCTCAGGCCCAACCTAACTTACTTTTTCTGTCCCTTGACCAAAAACATTCCCAAGAAACTTATGATGATCCAGACACTAGGTCCTCATTAATGTTGGGTATTATGATTACCTCACCATGTGTCTCCTTCATTCCCTACCATCTATGGTCCAAGCTCTATGACCCTAAACTAACATCACCTTTGTCCTTACCACAAGACGTTAAACTTCATGCCATTTTAACAGAAATATGTATGGATTGATTCCCATCATATTGGGATACATAAGAATACCCAGACATAATGTCTCTAGGTCCATCCCTATGAATCTAAAATCATGTACCCTCTATTTGGACCCTCTTCCTCTTTCACTTCTAAAGGAACCCCCTAACAGTATGGATGCTCGGCCTATGGCTCGCCTTCTGTCCTGGGTCAACGTTTTGGTAGACTCATGGATAACATTCTGAGTGAGGACCCATGTTTTGAGCATGTTCAGCGGTCATACCTTGTTTTTCATCCCCATTTCAAGCTAATGAAATATATATACTGTGTTTCAAACATGGTCAGAAGTTATCCCCTATTGTCACACCACCCCCACAGTACTCAGAATTGTGACTCATACATGCCACTCCCTTATGTTCGGGTTAATTTTAAACGCCCTTGGAGTTACCCCGCTCATGCACTAGAGCGCATTGTGGGGACATCTCATCAATTGTTCTGAGGTCCTCATCCTCTAATTGTCCCTCTCCCATCTCTTCCCAGTAATCCTTATTGGTTGTTCGAACCTTAGGTGCCCGAAGCTTGGTTGGCACTCCTACGTTCAAATGAAGTAATAGTGTGAGCATCACTTATTTCTCACATTGGGTACCAACCACGTGATCATAGGAAAGGATTTCTATTTATTTCAAGATTGTGGTTAGAATTCATTAAACCAAACAAAGAATTAAATAAATATATTCATACATGCGGTTCAAAACAAGAGTCAAAAAAGTGAAATGAGTTTATGAGTTCAACCAAGACAGGGCCCTTAAGGATCAACATATTGGATAGAATTCTATAGAGCAACTACCTTTGGGCTTGTGGCCTCTAGGATTTCCTCCCACTCCCTAAGAACCCTCTCTTCATCAGCAGATGTAGAGTGCAATTCACTGACCCTAGTCTGTACTTGCGCCTGTTCAGTTTGAAGTGAAGTCATTTGGTGAACCACTTACACTAGCTGCTCTTGGGCGTCCGCCAGCTGGGCCCTCAATTACTCAACATGCTCAGAACAATTCGCAATGAATACCTCCCTTTCTTTCTTCAGATCTTCAAGGTGTCGGGCCTCCTGCCCCACCTTCATGAATGCTGGGGTATTCTTGAATTCTTTCTGACATCAGGCAACATCAAAGTGTCGGTTTCTCTCACATATCTTCTTAGCCATGTAGTGAGAGATTGTGAAATAAAGATAGTGATCATCCACCCCTCCAACATAGATAAAGCGCAGCTAGGTGTGGAGCGATCCCATCCGTTTTATCCATGCATTCTGAGGCTGAAATAGAAAGTTCTTGATACACATCCACCCCCAGTATCGCGACATACGACTCTCATCGACTACCTCTAAGTCAGAATCATCTATCTCTTTAGGATCTATAGGATGATAGTTGGGGGAAGAAGCCAGGAGATCAACGGTAGGGTCTTTTTCAGGTATTCCTCCCAGTGTGTTGGGATCTTCAACATCTAGGCGACCTTCCTCTCTCACCTCAGTCTCGACAGTTCCTTCACCAACTTCAGGCCCTGCCCCACCGCTAATACCATTGATATCCAAATATCTTTTCTCACCAAGTGTCTGGGACGGCTATGTTTGGGAAGCGTGCTCTGAATGGGATGACACATTTTCCATTGAATCAATCGTGGATGACCTGGATTCGGAAACCCGACAAGCTACCAAGGCTATGATTAGTGCACAAACAATAAACACCCTAATCTATTGAGGTTTCCAATGGTAAATATTAGCGTTGAAGTAATGAACTTACAAGAGCCCAAAGCATCAGCCTATGGTGTTCTAGTTTCTATAGGAGCTGTCATTGTAGGAGATCCTTTAGTACTCATTAGCTCAATAATAGGCGTTGTCTCCCCACCTTGTTATATTGGCACCTCCTCCCCCACCCTTTGGATGGAGCCTCTTGGTTGGCACTAATACGCACCTGAGCAGAATAAAGATATCTGATTGAGGGTTACAAAGAAAAAATCGAAGGGGGGAAGAATTAATAAGGGCTGAAACATACCTCAAGTAGCTCAGTTATGTCTACATCAGAGCCATTAGTCTCACCACTCTCCCGAAGACTCCCTTTGTGGGACGTACCCTAAGACCCTATAACTTCAAGCTCCTCTCCTCCTTGACCTTCTCCTTCTGACTCCTCCTATTCCACATTGCTTCCCTCCGGCTCCTCGTCTATGTCATCATCCTCAGACGACATTTTTTCTCAATCATGCTCCTAACCGAGCATTACCTTCACTAAGAAAGGTGGTTCCTAACACCAACCCTGTTAGAGTGCATACACAGCCATGGAAATCAGGTACGCATGTGGTTGATGGAAGTTCACCTTGTTGAAAATCCGAATGATTTTGACCTCTGAAAGTTGTATTCCATCTCATACTATCTTTTTTTAGACGGCTTCAGTGCCCATCGACTGTCGTAGGGTCAACCAGGATGACCACATCACTGGGAAGATTTCATCATCGGAAGGCTGGAGAAGTTACCTTATATGTTTCCCGAGAAGCTCTCTGGTGGCTTCATGAGCCCCTCTTCCCATAGTCGACGAAAGAAAGGCCAGGCCATGTTACGTTCCCGCTGCTGTAGTCTCGACCTGTGCTGGCCCAACTTCCCAACTTGTTTCCACCCTTTCCTCCCCAATAGTTCCTTTTCTTCTCTCTCGCTTCCCAGGTTCTACACTGGCTACCTTGAGCAGCCAGAATCGCTTCCACATAAGTCCCTCAAGGTATGCTATGACCCAATGTTCCACATATTCTTTCAAGAGGCCAACATCAACTCCAATGGGGGGGGGGAGGTGATGGTGTCACCAGAGCCATGGGATGTGAAAATCAGACACATTTGATGAAGAACGCATGTATTCCTCTTCTAACAGACATCTATTTACACTTTCTTCAGCATTCAATGGAGGCATCAAAACTGCCTGGAAAATCTCGACGGCACGTAGGGCTCACAAAGGATCTTCCCGTCAACCCGAGCCACAAACACCCCACCTCTAATGATCTAGAAGTATTACCTTTGCATTAGTGAGCCTTACTCATTGTGTATCATTTGTCCAGTCAGAGTGGGGAATAAACTAAAAGTGAAATTGTCATGATTACCGATTCTGATCCTTACCACCTCCTCATTGAGCATCAGCGGCATGACCTCGGTAATATTCAACATGGAAGGTCACAGGACTTTACCCGGAGAGAGAATGGCGTATGGAAAGTCACAACCACCACAATGAGCCACGATCCAGATGTGAAGGATATAAAAGGGGCCACAGTTCCTCCTTGGTGAATCCCCTCTCGAAATGCGTCCCAAAATGGAATACAAGTAGGTCTACACAGGAACTCCCCAATTGAACCTCTGATTAGAAGCCTGGATGCCAACCATCACCAAGGTCACTGGACAAACTCCTATCCTTGTGTCCCTCCATGGTAGGATCCACCCACTTTAGAAGGTTTCATGAAATCTGAAGTACCAGATGTTCGGGTCTCAACTCTCATTTATACTGAAACCCCATGATTGATATTCCCCCACCTCCCGGATCCTCCAGTACGATCTGCTCTTGCTCCTCTGTACCGCGGTCAGACAACGTCTTCCTCACCCTGGCATCATGACTTCCATATATTTTTACAGAAACAATCTAAACTATTTTTTATAGGTGATGTACGCTAAAAATTCATTTAACCACAACCTCTCCTTATCCATCTCTAACAGATACCATATTAGGATAGGAGTTTTTGATCGGATGCCCCAGATATTTATCATCAGAAGGAATTCGTCATAATGATACCAATTTAAAGGGATAACCTCGATGCAATGAATGTCCCAAAGGATGATACCAACTTCCCCATGGTGAAGATAGAAGTTATTGGTATCAGGGGACCATCGGGTAAAGAGCTATGGCCCGAGTTCATGCTGATGGTAGAAGTGAAACTGCGACGTCCACACCGCCTCGAACAAACCGATGTGCCGTAGTTCGACCCCAAATTGGTCAAACATCTGGAGTAACCAATATGGCCAGGCCCCTTCCCTGGTGAAGTTTCCTCCAGACCGTAGATCCCAATCCTACATCCATCCTTTAGTTTCAACAATAACACTCTGTCGGAAGGTACTTGCGTAGTGGGCCAGAGAATCCTCTACGACTCAGTCGCTTCTTGAAATAGTCTTCATCCTTGGATTCAGGACATAAACATACATATGCTTATTTTCCCTATAATTATGACCATTGTTGGTGATATTATATCGAGGTAGGTCATCCTCGCGGGTCACCCATGATCGCGGTGTGTCTACTTCAAATCGCAGCACTGGTACCTCTTCCAAAATACTGAAGTCCTATATCAGTATGTTTTCGGATAGTGCATACTCCATCTGAGATGGGGTTATCATCTTGAAGAGAGTATGGTTTCCAAATACAAACTTTTGGGCACCATAAACCTCAGAGTTGGCAAACATCTCAGCCCTTAGAGCAGCGAACACGACTTCTCTCTCAGCGTCAGCTCGATTAGCATCCATCTTATTCCAAAGATGTCTCAAGGAGTCATCATTAAAAATGAGGATACCACGCAAAAAATTAGGATTTGGAATGAAAAACAGAGGTAGTGGAACGAAAACCGCAGGTCTGTGTGAAAAACGACAGTTGTGCTTGGGGAATTACGCCCAACTGAAGCGATTTTTTCGCGCAATATAGGGAAAGTCATTCGAACGTGAGAGCCCAGGACTTATCATGCGAGAATAAATCGTACAGAATAAGGGACCTAAGAGGGTTTTTATCAGCATAGAACATGGTTTTAGTACGGTACAAAAATGGATTTTTGTTCCATTCTGTGGTTTTACGCGCATCCGCGGGTTTTGACGCGTGCCGACTCCTGGAAGTTATGCATCTCAGCGTTTTCCTCAGAATCTGAAGTTCTGAGTCCCTTCACCGATCCAATTCCGAGGGGGAAATTGTAGACGCAAAAAATGCTCAAGGGTGGAAGGAGGTTTTAGCGCGTCAAAGAGAAGACATATTTGGACCTAGAGTTCCATTCTGAGGGGCCCAAATGGGCCGCGTGAAAAAAACTCAGAGTTGCACGAAAAACATATCCCCTAAGTGGAAAACCGTGGGATCTGAGGAACTTTTCCATGAAGGAACATAAACTTCCACACCTGCTACCATGGGCACAGAAATATACACGCAACCGCTCTTGTGCATTTGAACATTCGTGTTGCCGACATTGGCGCACAATCTTTTTCTCGGACCAGTTTCCGCGTAGATCTAGAAACCTTGACTGCCTATAAATAGAAGGTAGTCCCTTGATATTTCGAACGAATAAAGTATCCAAAACATCTCCTCTACATGAAATCCACCTCCCTTGCATGCCAATGATGTCCTTCAGGTACTGGATGTTTCGCGACATGCCGCCTTGGGGTCCGCTTGCGTGCGAGACCACTCGGGATTAACCCTCACCCAAATCCCTTTGAGCCCTTATTCCTTGCATGAAATCCCTTCCAATTATGTGAAATCACTTCCAATTTCAAACCTCTCTTATTCCTTGTGTGTAATATCTTGTAATTTCCCACAAAACTGTGAACCCTTTGCATGAAAACCTCTCCAATTGTGCTTCGACCCAGTATTTCTGAACAAGTGACTCAATTTCATGCCCACCTGGTCTTTTCTGCTCATGTGACTCAATGTCACACTAGCCTGGCGTTTTTCGTGAAACTTTTCTATTTTGAACAGAATCCTCCCTCCTTGCATGCACGTGTTCGACTTCTCTCTTCCAAACATCATTTTCGAGTGCCTCCCACGTGCAAAACATCTACGACACAAACCATTTTCCCGTACGACCTTCTAGGCTCGTACGAATAAACTTTAAAGTCTCTTGGGTAGTGTTTCACATTGTGTATCTTCATCTCATGCTTCTTCTCATAGTCATGCAAACGACTATTGCTTCTTCACATAGCCACGCTAACATGGATCCCCAATGGGATCATCTCACGACACCCCCCAGCCATGGAATTTTCTGTCCCTTCTCTTTACCAAGGTGTAGAAGGTGCTGGTTATGTAAGTCCTACGGGTGTAGAGCACACCCACTTTGTCCGAGTTGCAAGATGTTAAACTTATAAGTGCTATTTTCCTCAGCACATGACGTTAAAATGTGACCTCTCCCTATGCCTTGCACACGGGGTGCCCCATCATTGACATTCTCTATGCCCACTGGTCTCCACGGGAGTGAGATCATTCCTCACACAGAATGACATCCTCTTTATTGGAACAACATTTGTCCGTGGAGAAAGGGAAACCACCCTGGTGTAAGCCCCAAGCTTTTCTTGTAGGAGGTAACATCACTGCTACTCCTTTCTTCGGTTCCAAATCCCTCTCCTGCTGGGATTTTCACCACCGGGCCTCCATCCTGGGGTAAGTAACAATCCCCCTAGGCTGCTAACCACGCGTAAGCCCCTATTTCCTCTTTGGGATGATAAAAACTCATAAGACAATGTTTCCTCTTTGGGCTGATAACCACGCGTAATCCCCACTCTACTTTCTGTGGAGGCACCATTCACGGTGTGATCATCAGGCCTTCGCTGCCTCTTGTTTATCACATCGATCATAACTCACATGGGCTTAGAGCAAGCATCGACCATTAAATCCTTCTGGGAGGCCTAGGGTGTAATCCCCACACTCCATCCCGAATTATGTGGACTTTGATCCTTGCCAACCAAGGTACGTAGGAAGCCTCCTTGAGGTTCAAATCCAACAAAAATTGGTCCCAACAATATTCACATCGTTTCACCAACACTCATCATGAACTATGGTGACTTTGATCCTTACTAAGGAATGGTACGTATGAAGCCTTCATGAGGTTTGTACCCACCATCTATTGGTCCCGAACACCTTCACATTGGTTCACTTCATCCCGCATGATACTAAACCACATTCACCCCTTTCCGAACTACGTGGTCATTGATCCTTTCTAAGGCGAGGTGCATTGGAAACCTCCATGAGGCTCAAGCCCAACACCATCCATCTAGACCCCAGTTCATTATTCACGTAGATTCACCCCCATCCTGTATGACGTTAAACTGAAGGCTCCAATCAGTAGTAAGCCGTTGTGTCTCTTATTCAAAGGCAATCTATTGTAATTCCCTTTGCGGGGACCCAAATCTCTAGACCGTCCTAGTGGCATCAGACCAACTCGGGCTACTAACCACGTGTAAGCCCCCATATACATCATCGGGTTGTTTTCCTATGTGTACACCCCAATTCAAGCCCGTTTCCTGGCCTTTCCCTCGAGCCTATGTGTCTCGGGAAGGACAGGGCTTAACCTAGAGGTTTTCACATCCTCCGGGTCTCATCCATGTGTTCATTCTCATAAGACACCTTTTTAAGGCACCCCATCACCCTCTCGAACTACACAGACATTGATTCTCTGCCATGGGGATACATAGGAAGTCTCATCGAGACTCAAGACCAACATTATCTTCGTCCTCATGACGGTTCCATCCCATTCACTGTCTACTTCATTCAACCATCCATCATCCATCCTAATTCTTACCTGGGCCACTAAATCCCACTGGGATCATGTCACATTATTCTCCATTCCCCTTAAAAATAATCGGGACGCTAACCACACTTTGGCCCCAGCATCAGAGAATCCTCCAGGGGTTACACTCATCCGATCCACTCTAGTCAATGTTTTGATCAATCTGGTCGATCTCCTCCATATGTTAAACTGAAGAAATATCCTATGTTAAACATGGGAACCTGAGGAAACCCTCATATACATGCCTATGGAATATTATTCCCCACATTCGACGTGGGATGCCTCGAGATTTTGTTCCCTCTAAAACACTTATAATAAAGGGAAGAAATCCAGACATGCCAGTGTTTCAGCGTCCTGACATGCCAGTGATTTCCAACGTGACTACTCCCCCAACCGAAGGTTACTTCCATGACTGGACCATTTTGAATGTCCCCACAGAAGCATTGTAATTAACCGACATAGATAAATACATGGAATTAGGAATAGTTTCACGAACAACTTCTTAAATCTATAAGGGAGACCTGGACTAGGTGATGAGTTCTGAAGAGGAATACCTAGAAGGAAGAACCGACATCCAATCATCCAGTTTCGATCAAGGAGCAGACATCCCTGAACAAGGAATGGTTGTCGCCCGCCTTTGGAAAGTCAGAATGCGGGGAAACAAACAGCGCCGCCATCTCCCAAACGATACGGACATGCGCGAGCCCCATCTAAAGCGTTATAAACAAACTAGTTTCCAAATATTTATATATATCATGTATGAAATCACCTACAATGAAAATTGAACATAAAACTAGTATCCTAGATCCTCAACTATCACAAACTAGCCCACCCCCTTTAATCTCCCATTCCAGCAGGATCCTTTCATATTCAACTTCAACCTCATGCATTGCACATAACAATTGATCAATCGACCCTGAGATGCTTGTCTAGTAACCACAGAAGATTGAAAGGTAAGAAGAAATCCCCTTAAAGACCTAGACTACCCAGCTTTTTTTCCTGCACCCCCAGCACTGTAGCTAGAATTATTACCTGCACGTGAAGCTGGAGGCCATAGATCTTAGTTCTATATCTATCTTTGTTACGTCATTCCCACAACATCTATCAAGAATCCACAAACACCATACTGGGCACCGTTACCTCCATCCCAGTAGAAATAGACCCCTAAAACAATCCTTTAATTAATATTTTCATCGAATCTGCATGGTTGATGAGGTACATTATTAATTGTAGATTGGACTAGATCCCCTTGGACTATTCACCATGCATGAACACATGATTTGATGACTCATATTGAAGTGCGTTAGAGAATTGGAATTGGGAATCCAAATTGGATCCTCTTATATGGATATTATCGTTAATGTGGATTTCTCAGTTCCTATAGCGCCACACTAAAAAATTCATCTTCCCAGAAATATCCTTACACCACAGTTTGGAAGCCCAAACATCTGAAGTGATACTCGTGTGAAGAAAACTCATGAGGTCATGACAAGATAACCTCCTAGAAATAGATCTAAAAAATGAACATATGTACAGTTCATTAACATGAATGACACTATAAAAACCTCCTTTTTCTTCCTGCTCAGAATAGTTTCATGGTTATTCGGGTGTTGGAAATATTCTCTGAAAGAAATAGATGGATCCAGACATCAAAAATTGTGAAGGCGATCACCTGACCAATTTATAATCCAAAATTTTTAGTCTCCAAAACCAACCTTCCATCTAGTCTCCCCATACAACTCCTTCAGATGCCAGAGAGTGCATTTTGAGGGGCCGGATAAATTCCTTGACTTATTCTCCCAACTCTATTAGTCATCCCCATATTTTCAATACATGAACTTAAACTGAATGGATATCCCTTCATAAAGTTCCCAAGCTAGCCTTACCTCCATGGCATGTATGGTCTTCTACACATCACAAAGACCAAGCGCCCCCTTAGCAACCAGTTTATCCAATATTTTCATTGAGGTCTAGTAACATTGGATATATTTATTATAATACCAAATAAAATTAGTAAAAAACTTTTCTAGGTTCCAAACAGAACGCTACATATGATTAATGATGTTTACCAAATGCATTGTGATAAATGCGAGGACACTATTAATCCCGGTGATCCTGCGTCAAAATGATAAGAACCAATTTTTCCAATTACATATCCTCCCCATTATATGATTGATAAGATAATAAAAAAGAGTCTTCTTAACACTTTCATTGAATATTGGGGAACCAAGATAAATTATAGAAAGTTGACACCATTGGATGCCCAGATTGGAATGAAGAGCCATAGAGTGTCTTCAAGAACATTTATTTAAAAAATAGGAACTTCTATTTATTGTGTTAATGTTTTGGCCACTCAACCATCCATATAATGAAATGATAATGGAGAACCCATAAACTGACTTTTTTCCTTCCATTAATTAAGAATACCAATTAATCAGGGCTTAAAACATCACTTAACACACTGAATAATTATTCTCAAGATTTCACAAAAAAATTTATCACATATAATGTGTGTGAAAATAATGAAATAAATTAATCTCAAATTATAAATGAAAGTGTGTGGGAATTCCAACCTCAAAACCTTGGCGGGATGAAAATGAAAACCCAAATTCACTAGACAAGGGTTCTAAAACCCTAGACCTCCTAAGAGAAAACCTCAATGAACAAAACCCTTAATAAAATAGAAGGAAAAAATACAACTGTAGGTCACCAGGACCATTGAAGAATAGAATAAGGGAGAAGGGTATACTGGGGGGAGTGGAAGTCACACCGGAAGGAGCGGCGTGCTGGTAGGGGAACACACTGACAGGGGCAGCGCACCGGAGAAGTGTTATGTGAGAAAGGGGGTTCAGCTGGAGGAGTTTCACCTCAGCAAAGGTGGGTCAGTAGGATTTCATGAGCAAGGGAGGTGCACACAGGGGATGAAGGTTAGTGTATGGTGGTTGTGCGCTAATAGGATGTGGCGTCGACCAGAGTTTACGCTATTAATGAGTCACCCAAAGGAGAGGGTTCCACCAGAGATGTTGCACCGTAGGGGGGGGGGGGCTGGTTGCATGCCCCACAAGCAGGTGGAGAGGAAGGTTTTCATGGGGAAGCGAAGGGGAGGACATAGTGGAGAAGAAAATACTAATCTAGTAATACTAATATAATAATATAATTTCAAAAAAATTATTTTTAATAATAAAAAAAACTTTTATAAAAATGATTTTAAAATTATTTTTGACAATAATAATTATGGTTAATAAAAATTATATTATTTATAAAATAATAATAATAATTATATCAATATTGGTTTATTTTATTTATTTCATTAATTTGAATATATGGTAATGGCGCGGTCCGTGCACGACTCAAGTGACTGTGGTGAAATCGTACGGTAGATTTTGTCCCCTCCAGAAGCTTCCACATGGGTACCTGTGCTGAGATCATAACCTCCACTAACCCCACGGAGCCTGTGGACTGGTCTAAATCAACCAAATATTTGCAATAATAATTATAATAATTATAATAATAATATAATGATAATAAAAACAACCAAAATAACAATTATATAATGATGATGATAATATTAATAATATAATGATAAAAATAATAATATTCCCAATTAATATCATTATTATTATTATTATATTAAAAAAAATTAATTTAATTTTAAATTTTTATTATTTTATTTCAACTCTAATTTTATTCGTCATTTAATTATTTTTTTTGATGATGGGCTGGCAATAGAGTTTCCTAGGCAAAGTCGCATTCTTTCCAAACCATGCTCTACTTGTCTACCAGATGCCGTCAAACATAAAACACAAATTTTTCAATAAAAACTTAAAAAATTAAACTTGGACACAACTCGAACCCCAAAAAACTATCCAAACCCAAGAAAATAATAAAATAATGTATTTAAAAAGGTCAGCGTGTGACATTATTACTTTCCGATGGATTGGAACATTTGAGGGTATATAGATATATAAGTAAATTTATTTCAAAACTATAATATATAAATTTTAAAAACATCATAATATGTTTTCATGAAATATCAAGGATGAAATTGAATTGTATTGCTATATGGAGATGATAAGTCATACTTACAAAGGAACAATACATTCACTTACCATTTGATATGAAAGTGTGGTGATTCCATAATAATAATAACATTCAACTATATTAATAATATTTATGATATTATTTATTTATAAATAAAAAATTTTTAGTGGTCGTAAATAATAAGTAAAAGGAATGTGACCGATTTTTAGATTCCCTCTTATTTAAAAGAATTTCATTAGCTCCCATCTAATGGAACCTGGGGTTTCTATTTTTGAAAGAAATTCACCTCTATAATGTTTCTATGAATGTTTATGAGGTATCAACTTTGTAAATTGTTGAAAAAAATTATAGTTTCTAGTAAAAATTAGGATGTTTCACTATTTTATAGAAAATAAATTTCTTCAGAAATATGCTTCAAATTTACTTTAAAATAATTTTCATATTTTTATTTAAATAATTATTTATTTTTATATAACTAAATTTTAAAAAAATTAAAAATTTTAAAAAATAAATATAATACTTTCTCATAAAAGATTAAAAACATTTTTGATGAAAATTTATTTATTAATCATTATATAAATTTACATAAAAAGTGAATGGTTATTTCTTATAATTTAATCAATAAATATGTATTGAGTATGAAATATATATATTTCCTAATGTGTTTATTCTTATTCATATCGCCAAATTAAATGGCTACATTATGTTGGTCAAATATAAAATTCCATAGTTTGTTTAAACTTGGTGTTGTATTTTTATAAAAAATAAGAATTAATGTTCTTTTTCTAATATATTATGGTGTTACACGAATTATAACCCATCCGAGTGAAATGTAATTACCCGAATTGTTATAAATAAAACTTCCTTTGTGACTTAATTAAATGTATTATTATGTATTATGGATATATAAAACACATGCTTTTATTTTGTTTTATTATATTCTATAGGATTTGAAATATTGTTATGTATGATTGCTGTTGTTAATATTTTTATCAAACAATGATCACATTGTTAATATAAATATATGTTTTTATCAAAAAAATGAGACAAAAAAATGAATTGATTCCCTCAACTAGTATGATCGCACACTATGAAGAAAATTTATCAGTGCTTTATAAGGAGATTACATCACTGAGATTTTCCCTCAACCAAGCCCAAGTTAATATTTCATAACATAATCCTCATTGAAACTATTTATTGGTGAATTTCAAACTCATTGAGATCATTTCTCAAACCATGTTTGCTGAACAACCCCATGAATGTATCACAATTTCACACCATAATATTTTTCATTAAATGGATTATTAAAGGAATCTGTATCATGACCCCAGAAGTATGATTATATAAATTATTTTTTATAGAATAGTGAATATATTTTCATCCGATTATTGTTACTTTATTAATGATTTTTATTTTGATACAATAAAACAGAAGTAGTTTTTTTGGGTAATATTCAAAATCAATTAAGGAATTTTTTTGTTTAATTAAAGTATAAATGAACTATTTTTTTAATAAATATTATTATTAAATAATCTTAATTAAAATGTTCATATAATTTTTATAAAGTCAAATTTAATTATTATAGGGATTCGAAAAATATTATTATCAAAAACCATGAATTTCATAATTAATATTGATTTTAAAAAAATTAAAATTAAAAAATTTAGAAAATTATTCAGATAAAATTAATATTATATTGGAATTATGATGTCAAAATTGTCTAATAGTGATTTTTTTACAATTTTACGAGACAATCGTCTTTTGGGGTAAGAATTAAATACCGTAAAATTAAACATTGTGTATTACGATATACTAATGGTTCAAAGGTGATGTCATAAATAATATAAAAGGTATCGACGAACAAATATATGTTTTCCCTTTAGAATAATGGTATTTTAAATTTATTTGATTTATTTTATAATGCCATTATGAATCCTCCAGAACATATTATATATTTTAAGGTTTAGAAGTCCTTTTTAAGAGTACGTGTCACATCCACACAAGAAAGGGTATTATTTTATCATTTCTAACCATTTTTCTTATAAAATAAGGAAACCACTCCCATTTTCTAGAAACCATGGGAAAACATATGTGATGGTTTTGGGTTATGATTATTTTATTATATAGATTCCAAAAACCTATGTTTGAGAAATAACAATGAAATGCACACTCATTATCTATATAATCAAACACAATATGTAATTTCTCTTCATTAAAGATCATTTTATTAAATACTTAATCTACCCTTATCAATCTAGAGTCCTCTCATTGTGTCTCAAGATCTCAAAAAGCTTCTCTCAAGCATTTGGAGACACACTCAAGTAATGGATCTTTTCTGTTAACCTCTTTATTAAAGTGTCTTTGTTACCATGTTAATTTTATCATGTTTTCATTAGGATGAGATACATCATTACATATATCACATACTTTATAATTTATTTCCAACCCATTTAATGAAATTTTATGTGACATCATTTCACTGTTGAAATTTCACAGTGTTTTTTAATGCTAAAATAATTGTGTAGTGAATACCATACCCATTTCATATCAAGGGAATTGACCTTTATACTCATATAACACTTTTAATTAGTATATAAATTTATGTATTACACACTCCAACATCATGGAATAAAATATATTGATGAATGAATCCTTGTTTTATGATCTATGTGGCACACTTAATCATAAAAATGAAAAGAATGTGATGAGTGTGGCTGATATCATATAGTGGTTCAACGCATTGGGTAATGTTTAGTCTCAAGATATGTCATGCTAGGATTGGTATTGAACCTCATTCCTTCATGGGACTTTTTTTCTTCATGATTTCTTCTCAATTATCCTTGTCCAATATTTATGATGTAGTGTTTTATGTTTTTTCAACATTTCTCATGTTGTCATTATGTCAACATTCTATATCATACATTATTATTAATTTTTATGATTATCACAATCTTTTCCCATTTATATTCCAATTTTATAACATTTATAACATTATTTCATGTTTATTACCTTACTATGACTTATAGATCACCCAATTGTTATGTATATCTCAAGGTTATCCCCATCAGTTTTTAAATCCTTGGAATTTTAGAAGTATGTTAATGAAGTTTTCAATAATATTATTATATCTCACGCCCAAGGTGTTATTCTATGTACCTAATTACTAGGGACACTAGACTTTTAAATATTATGGGTTTTATGAAGTGTATACTTATACACAAAATCATGTATTAATGTGTAATAAATAGAATGGTTATTATAGATGGTATAAATGGAGAAGTTTTTTTTTATTTTTTGGATTAGTATTAGAAAAAAATATAAAAATCCTTGGGAATAAATCTAATTATAAGAAAACATCCCTAAATTTCAGTAAGTATAGAGTAAGTGGGTTATCATGAGAATATATCCTTGTCTGTATAATGCAAGTGGATGTGGCTCTCGCATAGATGTACATAGAAATAAAACCCCAAAACACCATGTTTAGCTAGACTTGACCAAAAAATACCACACAAAATTGAGTCTTTTTTCACACCTGGATTGACACTCCAGAGGGATATTCTTTGTAAAAATCACTATCTCATTTCAAACCATTATTAAGGGAATAAAAAATTTACCATAATAATATATGCTATGAAATAGATCACGGATAACAATGATTGAAACCTATAGATTCATATGTTATAGAAAAAAATTTATCTTATATGTTTTCTCTGTAATGCCATTCAATTATAATTAATGTTCTTAAAAGTATTAAAATATTCATCTCTTATGTTTCTTTTATTCGAGATAATGGCTAGAGATATGAGAAATTAGGTGAATAATCAATATAATGAGAAATGTGATAACTGCCCCAAAAAGATATCCAACCCGATGGGAGAAAGAATTAGAGATTTGTGATGATACTCTCTCAATTGAAATTGGTTTTTAATAGAAATGTGGATCAAGAGAGTGCTAAAATCCCCCTAATAATTAACAAGTTATAAGAGAGACATTTATGTGAAAAAGGAACCCAAATTTAAATGGATCATATAATCTATTAATCATGGAACAATGGATCAACTTTACTGAGAATATACTCTCCATCATTCAATGTTTTGAATTAGAGAAGGATCTACTAAAATTTTATCATTTAGAGGGAGAAGATAATTAGTGGTGTAAATTTATCATGAATATGAAGTTTTAATGAGAGTTCAAAGTGATGGGGTGGAAAGAATTCTATAAAATGTCATTCAATAAAAATTCCCCTCACACTCTACAACTTAAAATAGAAATGGATTTCATTTCTCTCCAGAGTAAATAAGAAGATTATACAATGGAACACATAGAGAAATGAATAAAACTTTCATGATATCCCTCTGGATTTTTATCCACCCCTAAATAGAATGTTAGAAGCTTCTTTGGTGGGATAAAACACAGTCTATGAGAAGATATGGTGATCTGTGACTTTGAGAGTTTTGATTAAATTTTCTAATGATCCTAAATAGTTGAAATAGGGATCATTTATTATCAAGGTTATCATGAGGATAAAAACTTGAAAGTATATTTTAATTATGGAGGTCTGATGGAGAAATATAATAGTTCCACTAAATCTTAACATCCCACTTGTCAAATGTGATGAAGGAATCTCCTAGTAAATTTTCTAAGGGGGGTAAGGAAATGATTTAGGTTTGTGAAGTAAGGGAACCTAGATAATTAATTATGATAGGATAAAATCACCAATGTTAGGGAGGAAAGGAATTATCCAGTAAATCATTAACTCATTGTTCATTGCTTCTATATCAAGGAAACATGAAACTTTGAAAACAAATGTAATAATCCAAGGGTTTTCACAGACAACCAATAATATCTAAGGTATAAATGGGGTCATTTACCATAAAAAAACTATGTTGGATCCCAAAAACATAGTGGTGATATGTGAACTAGTTATTTATTAAATAATAGTGAATGTGCCTTTTGATTTTGGTTCTATCCATTTCCTTATCTGTTGGAAGGAAGGGCACCTAGCTAATGATTGTCGACAAAGGAAACGATACATAGAAATAGAGTAATGGAATACTATAGTAAACCTTTAAAAGAAATTTAATTTATTTAAATTCAAGGAACCATATAACTTTAATAATTAATTTAATAGTCCATGGGGTTTTTAGACAAAAAAGAACCTCCTTGGTATAAAGGGTGACCTTTTTCCATCACAATTACTGAGGTGGATCCCAACTAATATGTGGTGATAAGTGCTCTAGTTATTTATTTAGGAATATTAAAGGAACCTTTTAATTTAGGTTCAATGAATTTTTTCATATCATATATGTTTAGTAGAACTATTCCCACACTACTACAAATTATAGTATTAGAGTTGTGGATGAAAATAGATGATGGGGAAATTATTGACTCCCAAGTATATGACTTATCACCTGTCAAAATTTGTGGGATAAAAATCCTATTAAAAATTTGTATACTCCCTTTTTTGTAATTTTATGAAATTATTATCATGGATTGTATTTCCTAATATATATCCAACATAAATCTTCATGATATGAAAATTAATATTTAGGTCACAAATCGTCTTGTGATTTTGTATAATTGAAAAGAGGAATATTAATTTTCTTTAAAACTTACATCTCAAGAATTGATATTATTTCCCAATGATAAGGAATTTCTTTCTCAAATTATTGAGTCTTTGTAATTAATCATCCTTCAAGAAATTTTCTTTGTAAGGGAATAAGTTGATGTGTTTCTCGAGGATTATTTTGGCCTTCCTCCTAGCCGATAGGTTGAATTTTTAATTGAACATATACCTGGGACCTTACCATTATCCTAGTATCCATATATCTTATTTTTTATGGAAGATATGGTTCTTTAGAAGAAAATACAGGATAATATGGGTAAAGGATTCATATGTTTAATTGATTTACCATGCGGCGAACAAGTATTTTTCGTCAAGAAGGACGAGTCAATTCACCTTAGCATCAATTATCATGAGATGAACATGATCATGAAAAATAAAAAGTATCCTCTTATATGGAGGGATTAATTTTTTAATAAGAAATATGGAGAATAATACATCTAAAAGTTGGATATGTGTTTGGGATATTACCATGTTTGGGTGAAGAAGAAGGATATCCCCAATACTACTTTATGTACATTGTACATGCACTGTGAGTTCGTAATAGTGTCATTTAGGCTTACTAATTCTCCATAAATCATCATAGACCTACTTAGTAGAATCTTCATAGATTACCTTAAAAAATATTTGATAGTATTTATAGATGATATTCTAATATAATTAAAAATCAAGAAAGATCATGAAGAGCATCTGGTCACTATGCAAAGGACCTTTCTAAAGGAGAAGCTTTATTCAAAGTACATCCAATGTGAGTTTAGGTTGAATGAAGTCTCCATATTGAATAATATCATCACAAAAATTGAAATATAGGTGGATCCTTAAAAAATATTAGCATTTGATGGAAGGTTGAGACAGAAATATTTGAAAGATATCAATAGGTTCATTTGATTATCTGAGCACTATCATCAATTTGTGAGAAATTTATATCAAATGTCAAACCCTTTTTTAATGGATCAAAGGCCTTATATTTTTATTAATATTCGATAATTACCCATTTTAATTGGGATGAGGGGGAACCCTTACATGACCTGTACACCTAGTGGCACAAGGACCTGTACATGATCTAATGGCTTAGAGGAAAACATTCCTAACACATGACCCAGAGGAGGTTTATCACTGCCCCAGTGCTCAAAATACGAAAAATTTGAAAAGTTTTTATTTTGTTAATTAATTATTCGATAAAGGGATGGGTTTGTGTGTTAATAAAGAATAAAAATGACATATACTATGCTTCAAGGTAGTTGAAAGATCACCGATAGAATAACCCAACACATGATGTGGAGTTGCCTATAGTGATCTTCACTTAAAAATATGGTGGAATTATCTTTTTGGGGAGGATTATGCATATATATTGATTAAAGAGGCCTCAAGTATTTATTCATAGAGAAAGTGTTGAATATGTTCCAATGAAGATGGTTAGAGCTTATTAATGACTATGACTGTATAACTCACTACCGTCCTAGGAAAGTGCATAATGTAAAAGATGATCTATGTAGATATGATCCAGCAAATTCTATCATTGATGAGAATTGATATGAATAAAATATTATTTTATTTGAATAATGATGCACTTGGGAATCATTAAGTAAGATACACAATCAATCATTTCAAAAATGATTATTTAATCGTCCCTTATGGAGGAGATAAAGGATGCTTAGAGAAATGATGTAGTAATATAGAAGAAAGTGGAAACTATAATAAATGGGAAATACTTTTATTTTAATGTTAATGAAGAAAGAGTTGTAATATATGGATCAATAATTTGTGTACCATCAAATCCTGAGTTAAAGAATGATATTTTATATTATGCACATAACTCATCCTTTTCTATCCACCATGGAAGCACAAATATGTATCAATATCTCTAAGAACACTATTAGTGGGATAATATGAAGGAGTATATCAAAGAATAAACATCAAGATTTCTTTTATGTTAATAATTGAAGAATAAAATTAAAAAATTTTATGGGGTGATTCAACCATTTCCCTTACCAATATGGAAATGGGAAAACATAACACCAGAATTATTTACCAGAAAAACAAAGACATTGAAGGGAAACAAAGTTATATGGGTTTTTCTATATCATCTTACAATGATATATCACTTTATCACAATTTGATAGGACTTCTCACTGAATCAACTCACACAGATATACATTATAGAAGTGGTGAGGCAACATGGGGTACCACTATCGATTATATTCGATCGAGATCTGAGATTAACCTACATGTTCTAGAAAGTTCTTCAACAATCTCTAAACACTGAGATGAACATTAGTATGAATTATCACCCTCAAACTAATTTTAATTATGAGTGGACTATCCATATTGTTGGGTATATGTTAAGAGTATACACAATTGACATCAAAGGAGGATGGGACTGACATCTTCTTCTTATCGAGTTCTATTGCAACACCATTTTATACTCAAACATCCAAGTGTATCCTATGAATACCTTTCTGAGAATAGGTTCAGAACATCTTCATGTTGGGGTGATGTTGGGGAATGTAAACTACTAGGTACTGAAATAGTTGAGGAAATTGTGAAAATATTTGAGACCATTCAGCTGCACATCAAGGATACTCAGAATCGACATTAAGAGCCACGTTGATGACTATCAATGATACCAAAAGTTTGATGTTGGATACATGGTATTCTTTCACATTTATCCATGAAATATAGTAATGAGATTTGGTAATAATCGAAATCTTATTCCTCAATACATCAACCCCAATGAGATCCTTGGTCACATTGGAGCAGTGTCCTATCTACTCGAACTCCCACCTAACATGGCTCAAGTACATGATGTATTCCATTTATCCCTGTAGAGTAAGTACATACCATACCCCTCACATATACTCAGTCCAGATGTGGTACCATTGGAGAATATCCATTCCTGTGATGAGCAGTTAGTGAAAATATTAGATCACAGAGGAAAATTTATATGAAATAAGTTAATTCTCATTGATAAAGTGTTTCAGAGAAACCAAGATTTTTAATAAGAGGGGTGGGAACTGAATTAGGTGATGGAATATGTTTACCCTCATCTATTTTAGTGTGTTAAATGAAAATGTCATTGGAGAAATTTCTTAATGAGGTAATATTTTAATGACTCGAATATAATTAAAATTTCCCTTCTGATTAAATTAAATTTCTTATTATGTATTATGGTTATAGAAAAAACATAAAATTACTTTGATTTATTGTATTTTATTTGATTTTAAATACTATTAAATATTATTATCATTGATAATATAGCCTTATAAAAGTAATCACATATTTAGTATAAATATAATGTTTTAACAAATCCCATTGACACTGAAAAAAGAAGTGATGGTCGTAACTAGTAGGTGAATACCCTATGAAACCCATTTTTTGGAGTTCTTTAGAGATATAGAATCACTAGTTGTTTCCCTTTACTAATACCATGTTTTGATCTGACAACTTAAGCATGATCAAAACCATTTGTGGGATAAGTTCGAGCTCATTGAGATCACAACTCAAACTATGTACGTCAAACCACTACATGAGAGTATCACTATTATAGACCTTACTTTTAAATAATTTTCATGTATATTAATGGGATATATATCAAAACCCTGTAACAATTATTATTAACATTATTTTTTATAGGGAACAAATATATTTTTATCCTATTATTGTTACTTTATAAATCTTTTTTATTTAGATACACTAAATCCAAAATTATATTTTTGGGTAATATTCAAATTTGATTAATGAATTTATTTTTATTAATTATTTAATATTTTAAATTAACAATTTTTTAGAAAATATTGTTGTTGAACTATTTTTGTTAAAATGATCATATATTTTTTGTGAAATCAAATAAAATTTTTATAAGGGTTCAAAAACTGTTTTTGCCAAAAACTTGAAAATTCTTAATCAATTTTAATTTTATTATAAAAGTGAAAATTAAAATATTTATAAAATTATTTTGGTAAAATGAATATTATTTTTGGGATCATAACACTGAAATTATTTAATAATGTATTTTTCATAATTTTCTGAGGTGGTATAATTTTCAGGAAAATTTAAATACCGTATAAATATATATTACGTACTATAACATAATAATGACCCAAAAGTGATGTAATAAATACTATAAAATGTATCAATTACAAAATATATGTTTCTATTTAAAATAATTTTATTTTAACTTTATTTGATTTGTTTTTTGAATCTAGTATGAATCCTCCATAACACATAATATATTTTAAGGTTTTAAAATCCTTTCTTTAAGAGAATGACACACCTCCACATAATAAAGTGTATTATTTTCTTAAGTTTTGATTGAATACTTATAAAATAATTACAACCAACCCCATTTATTAGAAACCATTGGAAAAAACAATTGTTAGGTTTTCTTACATTGTGACCATTTTATAATATAGAGTACAAAACCTATGTTTTTGGAATAATAAAAAAATACCCACTCATTTCATATATAAAACCACAAAATATACCATTTATCATCACTAAAAATTCTTGTAGAATGACCATACTCTTAGAAACCATATCTATATTCCTCTCAAGGAAATTCTAATCTCTCAAGAGTCTCCTCCTTAGCATTTGGAGTTACACCCTAAAGTAAAGGGTCATTTTCTTTCTCCTCTTTATTACAGTTTCTTATTAAAATTATGATTTTTTCATCATTTAATTATGATAGAATATATTATTTCATATCATCCATATTGTATAAATGATTTAAAAATTATTAGAGACCCTAATTTCTATTTCAGCAACACATTTTATGAAATTTTAAGTGACGTAGTTATGCTGCCTAAATTTCACCTTGATTTTCCATGCCAAAACAATTGTGTAGTGAATACCATACCCATTTACAATCAAGGGTATTCACTATTGTACACTTATAATTATTATATGTTGTACATATGTGTATTTAATACACACTATTTGATCATTTAATTAAATATTATGATGAATGAATTAATTTTTTATGACTTTTGTGGCACACATAAGCATGAGAATGAAATGAAAGTAACGGGTGGGATCGGAATTAAGTATTTCTCACATGCATTGGGTAATTTTTAGTATCTTAAGACATCATGCTGGGACTAGGAGTTACCCTTTATGGGAACTTTTTATCATTATGTCCTGGTAAATATCCTTGATATGTGTTTATGATGTAGTGTTTTAAGTTGATTCCACGTTTATCATGTTGCCTTTATGTTATCATTCTATTTCATGGAATATTATTCATGTTTATGATTCTCAATCCTTGTATTAACCATTTTATGACTATTTTCTAACATATATTACCTTATAACATATTTATTCCCTTACTAGGTTTTATTTCTCTCTCATTTATTATCTATGTCCCTATATTATCACATGCAGTTTTAAAATCCATGGAATTTTAGAAGCATGTTAAGAAAGTTTTCAATATTTTTTTGTATACCATGTTCAATATGTTATTCAATGTACCTAATTCCCAAAGACACTAGACTTCTAGATCATTTGGTTTGTTTTAAGTTTAACCTTATGAAATATATCATTTATAAATGTGTAATAAATAGAATAGTTGTTATATAAAACCTGGAAAATAAATAAAAAACAGGGACCACATACACAAAAACAATAGTGTGTAAGTAGGGTGTTATCAAAACATCCTAATAAGATCTCACTATAGAGTTTTTCATTTTTTTATAAAAAAACTCATAAAATCTATTTCTAAATATAATTTAGAGAATTTAGGTTCCCCACTATTATATATCCTTGAAAAAATATGTAAATAAATCAATTAATGATAATTAAAATTTTCATATTTCAAACCTAAACGGAAGAAAAAACCTTTTGATGAAAAAACACCAAATATTACTTTTTATGAAAAACCTGTGAAGACAATTTTTTAAAATTATTTTTCTAAAAGATCTAAAATTCCAAAATAAATTTTTTATTTTTGTTTCAGGAAGACATATTCCCTAAAAAACCTTTTAAACAATGTCAAAATTATAAATAATTATAGATAAAAGACAACACATTTGGGAAGGAATCATAAGAACATAATATATAATAGTGAAAAAACTAAAACAAATAGTTCTATGAATCCAAAAAGTTTAAGTGGGTATAATATATAGGGAATAATAAACCCCATTGTAAGGCCACCAATGAAGGATCAAATTTCATATACTAATAACCTAAGTAATAATATAATATTATTTCGATATCTTGACTAGAATTCTTAAGCCAACATAAAAGAACATGTCCACCCTAGTTGTCCTATTAAATTATAAAGGCCATAAAACCATCCTAGTAACTTGAATAAACCTTTTGAACAACCACTCATTATTTGATCAGCTTCAATGTGCAATAACCCCTTGAATAATCGCAATATATTCCATGGGATTCACTTATCCAAGTATCTATATAGTAACCAAGGACTCGCATGGCCAAAAAAACTTGGAGGTGATAAAGTAATTTATATAATTTTTATATATGTCCGTAAGAAATTTCCCACACCTATCCTTCAAAACATTCGCATAGAAAAACACTTTTTCATTGTAAATCCATCACAAAAATGACAAAACAGTCAAAATGGGAAAAATATAGTTGGTTATCAATGATGATTTTATGAGAAATAAACTTTTTACCTTTGAAGTAAAAAAATCCCTTCTCTAAAATACCCTAATTAGTATTATAATTACTTTTAGTGTTCTATAGAGTCCCATTTTATCAAACGATTTTGGTATCTCTAGAACCATACACACTTTTTAAAATTCAACTGTTTTATTTCAAAAATGAGTTGACATTACTAGTAAAGTCAAAAATAGTCCCATGACCTAAATTATCATCAAGACCTTAGGTAAAAAATTTGAAAATATTTTTTTAGCTTATTTTCATATAAAAATGTAAATTTTAAAAATATTATATAAAAATTTAACTATAAATCATGTCATTCAAGAATTATAATCTAAGAGACCAAATTACAATTACATCCACTAGAAAATCTGTAGGAACCAAAAATATTTGGACCATAGTTACTCCTAATAATTAACTAGTAATCAAAGTAAGTCTAAGAACAAAACTATTAAAATTAACTCCTGGGAGTCCTGAAAATTTTAGAATTATAGTGATACATATATGGAAACTCCATTTTAAGGAATTTTAGTTTTTTCAGATGGTCACCACTAGCCATGCATGAAATGTGTGACACCCAAAAAAATATTTTATAAATCTAAAATAATCTCCCAAAAATCTCACAAAATAAATGAATCAATGAATAAAATATTATATTATATAAATTAAGCTACAATAGTGTCAGTGTGGTGTCATAATTCTCCCCATAATATCACTTTCATCCCATAGAATGTCCTTGGTTGAAAATAGAAGTTAACTAAAGAAAAAATCATCGAGGATTAATAAATTAATCAGTAAGATAGGGAAAACAAAAAAATGGTATAATAAATAAGAATCCACAAAGGACATATCATTTATCACATCCAACTAAAATCAGTAAACAATAGAATCCAATTTTTTAAACAATAAAAAAACTTTACTAAAATGACCACACAACAATAAAAAACTCTTGGTCCCATGAGAAGGAAAACATAGCATATGCGACCCTAGTGTTTAAATTTAATTTGAAATGATGAAATAAAAAAAATTTAATTTATAAATGATAATTAAAACAATATTTAGACCTCCTCCATATTAAACCATTCCATGAAGAAAAAATATTCACCAATCTCAAATGGCCATCCAAAAAACAAGTCAATCGACAGAATAAACTATACATGATAGACCTACATCCCAAAAAATAGCCTTTATATAATTCACCCTCAATATATGACCACTTGAAAATGTAAAACACACGGATCCAACCACTACCAACAGTAATAATAAATAACACATGAACCCACTCAAGACATTACATAACAGTGAGAAATTAGGATTCCAACCATGGTGCACCATTTCATGGAAACCCATGAACAAAACCCACTTCCTCTTCTTACAATCAAGAAGAAAAACTCTTAATTACTTCCCAATAACAATCCTAGAGTTATACCATGTTCAAACCATCAATAAAAATCATCACGCAAAAACAGGAAGAGAAAAATTGCATCAAGATAATGAGAGCATGGATATAAACATACAATGATCTCAAAATGGATCAAAATTATGTCCACAAAAACAAGAAGATATTAAGAAACATTGAATAAATACAATACCAATTAAGTATAAATATAAGGCCCCGACCTTAAACCTTACTTAATATTGAATTAAATGAGTAATTCACATTGAGTATCTTTTCAGGTTTAGAGTTTTAGAGAATTAGGACATAACTATTACATCTCAAAAGATTACAAAGTAGTCTCTTCTACTAAATTTCCATAAAATAAAAACTCTTAAAAAGAAACATGTATAGTTCCATGTTTTAGGTAGCATGAATTTCCCTTGATCCCATCCTTGAACCTATTCCACGCTAAGTCCTGTGAAAAACATTTCAAAAACTTGGGATGAGCATAAAAAGCTCAGTAAGGGATACACAAAGAATGAAAACTGTTAGTTTTTCAAAACAACAAGTAAACCATGTATACTTTATCAAAGTAATACTTTTCACCTCTTCGAAGTAGTAAAAAATCTTTGCTGAATAAAAGTTCATTACTTACCCTTTTGTAACCAAAAGATTACCATAAAACCCATATAAAGAACACATAACATATAAAGGTAACTTGGGACATAAACATACTTAAGTGGAATAACCATACGGTCGACTTCCGCACATATCACTTAATGGAATAGCCATTCGGCCAACTTCCATACATACTTAATGGAATAGCCATACGGTCGAATTCCATACCCAATGTATTAGAGGTTATAACGTAACCACCCATCCTGGTATTCATGGCACCACCCGTCATATGGTTTATCACGTAACCACCCGTTAAATGTCCAAGTACCATAATAAAATCATAAGACATAAAACAAATATAATGTAAAGAAAACATTTCCACACTTTGATCACAATATATCATCCAAATATATTGACATAACAAATCCATTACAAAAACCATTTTCAATACCAAAATACATAAAATATTATATGGTATTTATTTCATTTTAAAAACATCACGGCTTGTTGAGGAAGCCAAAGACTGAATAATACTCGCGGCAGCGGAAAAGGTCGTTGTCACCGCGTATGTTAAAAGAAACATTCATTTTTGTTGTTTAGTAAAACACTTCGTATAAAAACATTCCTTTTGTATAAAAGTAAAAGTCAAAGGGGTTTATACACCATATAAAAGAAAGTTGTGTATAAAACGAAATATGCCTCAATGAAAGGAGATTGAGACGTAGTCCCATACAAAGACGGTATCCTTGGTTTAAGGATAAATCAATTACATAATTATGTGTAACAAATGAATACACCAAATATAAGTGGATATTAAGTGTAAAATAATCAAAGGTCATTCACACATATTCAAAGGATGACATATTCAATAACTACATGTTGAACCCAAAGAAATCGAAATTGGGTTAAGAAGTTCCCTTGACAGCCTAACGGCGTCACATCAAAATGAGTTGATGAGAGATAAAAAGTGCATCTCATCACTTGGAAATAAAAGTTACAACAATAAGGATATATGAGAACATATCCCAACATAACAATATGTAAATTAAAAGACCCAACAAAATAAGTCTTTTAAAAAGAGGAGGGTGAAAGGTTCCCTTACGGAATTGGGTATCTTTCAAAACATACACCACATGAAAGAAGGACAATAAATTATTGATGTAAATACTCATAAAATGAAAGTATATTACAAAAAGATTAGAATAATGGGCAGTACGTACACAACTCAAAGGAAATTGTGGAAAATGTAGCATAAATATCACGGGAATAAAAGTGAGATGAAAAATCCCTTACGAAAACTCGGCAGCCTAACGGCGCCACATAAAACTTCAAAAAATGGATTGATGAGATCAAATAGGGTATCTAATCATATTAACATAAAGTTTATAGAAAGAGGAATATAAAAGAACATCCCCAACATAACAAAGTGGAGCTTAAAATAAGTGACATAAAGGAGAGTACTTAAAAAGAAAGAGAGAGGTTGGATATCTTACGAAAAATTCGACAGCCTAACGACGCCACTCAAAACTTCCAAAATGGATTGATGAGAGGAAATAGGGTATCTCATAATATGAACATAATAATAATAGTATGAGTAATATAAAATAACATACCAATCATAAGAAATATGATCTTAAAAGGAATGACATAAAAAAATGTACTTAAAAAGAAAGAGAGGTGTAGGATCCTTTACCTTGGGTCCGACTTGACTCGATCGTTCTTTAACGTCCTGAATAATAAACTTGAGTTAATTTATACTTGCTTAAGAACCTTTTTAAAGTTCATTATTCCTTTTATATCACTTATTTCCATGTTATAAACATTATGTAACCATTTAAGTTAATAATGTTTGTTTTGTCGATATTTGGTTCTTGCGTCGAAAGTGGACTTCTTACAATTACAAGTTGTTCGTGTGGTCAAAGGTTCATTATATCCAGAATGATATTCATGATTTGGATAGCATATATATCATATATATCCAGCATATACATGTATTTATAATATTAAATAATCATTTAGAGGCAAGAAAAGAAATGCACCGTTCATGGAGACGGTAAGCCGTACGTACGCATGAACGCTACTTTCATTTCTTTGTCATATTAATGGAATTAAAACTAAATGATAGGTATGTATATTTTAATTCCAGAATTATATTCATCATTTATATATATCATTCATTATATATATCCATTATATACATGTACTTTTAATAGTACATTACATTTGGGGATAAGAAATGAAATGCACCGTTCATAGAGACGGTAAGCCGTACGTACGCATGAACGCTACTTTCATTTCTATCTCATACATTAATATAAAGAAATAATAATTATATAGAGGTATATTATAATTCCAGTATAACATCATATATAATAACTTTAAATCCATCCTTTATAAGTCCCACGTATGGCATTAACGAATCACATCACTTTGAGGGGGCGGTAGTCCGCACTTCCTAAAATGAAGATATCGCGTATACCCATAATGGAAGCCATAAAGGTAAGCCAAAAATGAAAAATACAAAAGCTTAAGTAAAACATAAACATATTATATATCATATATAAATATAGTTAAATCTTAATGGCTACCTTTGAAGGTGTTAAAAGAATGTTGAACAATCATCGTTTCGGGAGGCATAAATTCGCCATCCACGGAAACAGTATGTTCGTTAACCATTAGATGTAGGTGTGTGTAAGTGTAGCTAGAATACTTATTATAAATACAACCTAGTATATTTAGGATACTGTATTTTTTACAAAAGAAAATAATAAAAAGAGTTTAGGGTGTTGGAGAAGCAAAATAAAACAAAAGGACTCAAAAGAAGACATTACCTTAAAATCGGGTAACTCTCCTTGGTTTGAGCTCAAAGGCTTCCTTGGGAAGAATTATGCCCAAAGTGAGGCTTCAAGGAGTAAGAGAGGGATGTGGAGAGCTAAAATGGGCAGGTTTTGGCCGATCCAAAGTCTTTGGGAGTGTGGGTAAGAAGGTAGAGGTGGGGGCCTTTTATGAGATGAGAGGAGGGGCACTCTTGGAAAGTGAAGAAAAGTCACTTTATTTCAAAATGGTATTCGGATTTAATAGGTCCCAAATTGATATATTTAGAGGATAAGGTGACAAGGGTTCTATATCCACTAATCCAATAGGTTTTGGACATGTGTAGGTCTTAGATATTACATTATCTTTCCATTTTATTTAAATCGTTAAATAATTAGGTCATCGCTGCATCATCATGATGACATAAATAATTTAATTTATTTAACGTCTAAAAATTATAAAAAAAATACTATGATTTAGAAAATCGTTTTATATTTCCAATGAATATTTATAGCCAAAATTCCGACTTGTATAACCCCATGTAAAAATTGTTTTAGTAAAACATCTCATGTGTGTGTCATTTTTACTTTAACATTAAATAAAAAGTTATTTATGTCATTTCCCAACCAAAGTGGCTCCATGGGGTCCCCAAGTTGACCCATGGATTTTATTGATCGGCCATGACACATCCAATGAGGTTAGTACATGTGTCAAGTTCATTCCATATTATTAAAACATTATTTTTACCTTAAACTACACTAATTACCTCTAATCGCGATTAAAAACTTAATAAGTTACTATTCACCAAAAAATTATTTTAATCTCATTGAACCACATTTTACTTCTTAATGAAAACCATGTATGTCTCATTTTTGAAATTCAATACACAAAGGTGGCAAAATTTCATTTAAACGGAAAATCAGTTTTTATAAGTACCACTTAGTGGTTTCACTATTCATCAAAAATTGAAGTTTTTCAGAAAATTACCAAAAATTCACCATTACAAATTCAAAAATGAAGTCTATTTTACAAAATTCAAAACATATAAGTCACATTAATTAATTTAATAATTAATTCTCACTGTCATGACAAATAGCGTGTTTTTATGAAACAATAAGTATCAAAAGATTGACACTAGTTTAAATCCGATTTCAAAGTGAAATTAATTCCAAAGACCACTATTGGATTTAATGGTAAAAATATATTCTAATTTCACTTTAAAATCAATTAAAAATACAATCTAATCATATAAATAAATTAGATTAAAAAGTGGTTTTGAATTAAAATACAACATTTTACACTATTCATTAAAAAAAATGAACTTTATCGGAAAGATACCAAAAATTTACACAAAGTAAATTTTGATTTCCCAATTCTAAAGAAGAGTTTTATTTGGTCCAATATAATGTATAAGAGTGAAAAAAACTATATTTAATGACGGTTCTCCATCAAAAGGTGATAAATGAACCTTTAGTGAAAACTAGGGCATATACGCCTAAAATTGAATTCTTTCCGTATTTTAAGCCTTTATCTTTTATTGGATAAATGTAAAAACATTTACAAACATATATAATAATATTTTAGTTATTTCTATCCATTCCCGCCAATACAACGGCTACATGTTAACTGCCATTTAAAATAATATTATTTTATTATTAGAGTGCAACGTAAGATTCCCAAGAAACCCGTTGTTGCGTGTTGGGTACGCCATCGAGCATAGCATCCCCATTAAAGTCATATTAATATTTTATTCAAAAATATGGATAAATATGAAAATTTCATATTCTTTATTTACCTGGGGTGTTACATCCTTCCCCCCTTTTGGGAATTGCGTCCTCGCAATTTTTAAAATTGGGCTTGGAAACATCCTTGAAAGTCCCACATCGGAAGAAGAATCGGTAAAACAATCACTTTAAAATAAAGAAAGACAAGTACAAAGGTCACCCGAGTTAACCCATACTAGGATTACAAGTATGAAAAAATGGACATGGAGGGGAAAACATAGGGTCATGTTCTGATGGATAGTGATAGAAAACATGTTTAGGAGAAAGTTAACCACAAGAAAATCACAAACTTGTGATGGGTTAAACGATATTCGATTCCCCAGTAGGAAAAGTTAATAGACAAAATTTTTGTTTTAAGTTACTTTTTATTGGGGAATTTATTCATAAGGAAACATAATCCATTATCATGTTGACTTTCAACTTTTATTAGATTCCTTACACAAACTCATATTTTCTCCAAAAGACGAGTATTTAGGAAGACTTGTTCGCATTAAGAGTACTATAATCAACTTCTAGAGAATCACCTAATACACAAAAGAGAACTATATACTTCCCATATCTTTAGACTTTAACCAAAACCAAAACCAAAAAGGCTAGTACAAGATCAAATAATCCAGAAAAGGAAAACCCCTTATAAAAAGAAAAGCTATTCTTAATCTCCAAAATTTGTCCAACAAAACCTAAAGTTCAATGGGGAACATTCGATAATCAATTTGTCCATAAAATTTTTCAAAGTAAACCAAACTAAGATTGAAACCCAAATATTTTAAGGATTTAGTCACATAGTCTTCCAAGTTAAATCGTAACATTTATCTCCAAACAAAATCAGTTGCTCTTAATGTCTCGTATTAAAAAGTAATTAACCTAATCACATATCCTCGATGATAGGTTAATCATTTCCATAGAAAACCCAAAATAAACTTACTCTTGATTCCTAAAATCTTACAACTAAAAGGAATCAGTCAAACTAACCAGGGACTTCACGTAGTCTAGTGGTAGGCGATAAATACCAGTTGCACTTTGGTTGAGGGTTCGATTCCCCCAGCTTTGTCCGACGCGACGGGTTGTCACACGGTCTGCGTGTTGTCCTTATTGCAAAACTATATAATTCTTAAGACATTCCCCAAAATGAGATAAAATCTTCAAAAATAATCATAACATATTTTAACCTCAAGTTTATCTCATGCCTTTCATTTTCCATCATATCATATAATAACCCATAATTACCTCAAAAGTAAGGATCATATAAAATCTAATGGTTAACTTTATAATTATTACATGAACTTCCACATTGATTGTTCATCTTTTACATGATGCATTACAGAACATACCAAGGTTCAAGTGGTTGATCATGACTCCTTGATAGTTGGTTTAGAACAACCACGAGTTTCCTCATTGGATCCCCCATTTTATCTAGTATCTTAATCAGAGAACCACCATAGTTTTCCTTCAAACCTGTTGTCTCTTTGGTGCCTGCTAGTTCCATCCATTCACTAAAAACAGAAATGTCAGTGTGATTATATCAAAAAAACCATCATGTACTAATGAGGAAGGTAAACACTAAGATATACTTACTCATTAACTTTATCTAAAACTAGGACTCTTTCTGAAATCCTAACCATTATGGTAATGTCACTTATGCTTAGAGAATACCCTAACCTCTAAAGTTATCTAAACCGACCTTTGATACCAACTATAAGGCCCCGACCTTAAACCTTACTTAATATTGAATTAAATGAGTAATTCACATTGAGGATCTTTTCAGTATTAGAGTTTTAGAGAATTAGGACATAACTATTACATCTCAAATGATTACAAAGTAGTCACTTCTACTAAATTTCCAAAAAATAAAAACTCTTAAAAAGAAACATGTAAAGTTCCATGTTTTAGGTAGCATGACTTTTCCTTGATCCCATACTTGACCCTATTCCACGCTAAGTCCTGTGAAAAACATTTCAAAAACTTGGGATGAGCATAAAAAGCTCAGTAAGGGATACACAAAGAATGAAAACTATTAGTTTTTCAAAACAAAAAGTAAACCATGTATACTTTATCAAAGTAATACTTTTAACCTCTTCAAAGTAGTAAAAACTCTTCACTGAATAAAAGTTCATTACTTACCCTTTTGTAACCAAAATATTACCATAAAACCCATATAAAGAACACATAACATATAAAGGTAACTTGGGACATAAACATACTTAAGTGGAATAACCATACGGTCGACTTCCACACATATCACTTAATGGAATAGCCATTCGGCCAACTTCCATACACACTTAATGGAATAGACATACGCCCGACATCCATACCCAATGCATTGGAGGTTATAACGTAACCACCCATCCTTGTATTCACGGCAGCACCCGTCATATGGTTTATCATGTAACCACTCGTTAAATGTCCAAGTACCATAATAAAATCATAAGACATAAAAAAAATATAATGTAAAGAAAACATTTCCACACTTTGATCACAATATATCATCCAAATATATTGACATAACAAATCCATTACAAAAACCATTTTCAATACCAAAATACATAAAAGAGTATATGGTATTTATTTCATTTTAAAAACATCACGGCTTGTTGAGGAAGCCAAATACTAAATAATACTCGCAGCGGCGGAAAAGGTCGTTGTCACCGCGTACGTTAAAAGAAACATTCCTTTTTGTCGTTTAGTAAAATGCTTCATATAAAAAGATTCCTTTTGTATAAAAGTAAAAGTCAAAGGGGTTTATACACCGTATAAAAGAAAGTTGTGTATAAAACGAAATATGCCTCAATGAAAGGAGATTGAGACGTAGTCCCATACAAAGATGGTATCCTTGGTTTAAGGATAAATCAATTACATAATTATGTGTGAAAAATGAATACACCAAATATAAGTGGATATTAAGTGTAAAATAATCAAAGGTCATTCACACATATTCAAAGGATGGCATATTAAATAACTACATGTTGAACCCAAAGAAATCGAAATTGGGTTAAGAAGTTCCCTTGACAGCCTAACGGCGTCATATCAAAATGAGTTGATGAGAGATAAAAAGTTTATCTCATCACTTGGACATAAAAGTTACATCAATAAGGATATATGAGAACATATCCCAACATAACAATATGTAAATTTAAAGACCCAACAAAAGAAGTCTTTTAAAAAGAGGAGGGTGAAAGGTTCCCTTACCGACTTGGGTATCTTTCAAAACATACACCCCATGAAAGAAGGACAATACATCATTGATGTAAATACTCATAAAACGAAAGTATATTACAAAAATAGTAGAATAATGGGCAGTACGTAAACCACTCAAAGGAAATTTTGGCAAATGTAGCATAAATCTCACGGGAATAAAAGTGAGATGAAAAATCCCTTACGAAAACTCGGCAGCCTAACAGCGCCACATAAAACTTAAAAAAATGGATTGATGAGATCAAATAGGGTATCTAATCATATTAACATAAAGTTTATAGAAAGAGGAATATAAAAGAACATCACCCAAAATAACAAAGTGGAGCTTAAAATAAGTGACATAAATGAGAGTACTTAAAAAGAAAGAGAGAGGTTGGATCTCTTACGAAAAATTCGGTAGCCTAACGACACCACTCAAAACTTCCAAAATGGATTGATGAGAGGAAATATGGTCTCTCATCATATGAACATAATAAGTAAAGTAGGAGTAATATAAACGAACATCCCAATCATAATAAAGATGAGCTTAAAAGTAATGACATAAAAAAGTGTACTCAAAAAGAAAGAGAGGTGTATGATCCCTTACCTTGGGTTCGACTTGACTCGATCGTTCTTTAACGTCTTGAATAATAAACTTGAGTTAATTTCTACTTGCTTAAGAACCTTTTTAAAGTTCATTATTCCTTTTATATCACTTATTATCATGTTATAAACATTATGTAATCATTTAAGTTAATAATGTTTGTTTTGTCGATATTTGGTTCTTAAGTTGAAAGTGGACTTCTTACAATTACATGTTGTTCGTGTGGTCAAAGGTTCATTATATCCAGAATGATATTCATGATTTGGATAGCATATATATCATATATATCCAGAATATACATGTATTTATAATTTTACATAATCATTTAGAGGTGAGAAAATAAATGCACCGTTCATGGAGACGGTAAGCCGTACGTACGCATGAACGCTACTTTCATTTCTTTGTCATATTAATGGAATTAAAACTAAATGAGAGGTATGTATATTTTAATTCCAGAATTATATTCATCATTTAGATATATCATTCATTATATATATCTATTATATACATTTACTTTAAATAGTACATTACATTTGGGGATAAGAAATGAAATGCACCGTTCATGGAGACGGTAAGCCGTACGTACGCATGAATGCTACTTTCATTTCTATCTCATACTTTAATAGAATGAAATAATAATGATATAGAGGTATATTATAATTCCAGTATAAAATCATAAATAATAACTTTAAATCCATCCTTTATACGTCCCACGTATGGCATTAATGAATCACATCACTTTGAGGGGGCGGTAGTCCACACTTCCTAAAATGAAGATATCGCGTAAACCCATAATGGAAGCCATAAATGTAAGACACAAATGAAAAATAAAGAATCTTAAGTAAAAAATAAACATATTATATATCATATATAAATATAGTGACATCTTAATGGACACCTTTGAAGGTGTTAAAAGAATGTTGAACAATCATCGTTTTGGGAGGCATAAATTCGCCGTCCACGGAAACAGTATTTTCGTTAACCATTAGATGTAGGTGTGTGTAAGTGTAGCTCGAATCCTTTTTATAACAACATCCTAGTATATTTAGGATACTGGAGTTTTTACAAAAGAAAATAATAAAAAGAGTTTAGGGGGTTGGAGAAGAAAAATAAAACAAAAGGACTCAAAAGAAGACATTACATGTATTTATTACAATTAAACATCAATAACACTCCAGATTTTCCGTTAAAACAACAAAATCATTACATGTATTTATTACAATTAAAAAACTTTCTATGTGAGAAAAACTACTTTCATGATATTAATATGAAGGATATTTCCTATTTTATAAAATTTCACAAATACAATAATAAAATCAACCATTTAATAAACTTTTTCATGTGTAATTATGTTACAGTTTTTGTAATAATGCACCCAAAACTGAATTTAAAATCAATGAGTTATAAAATTATACCTTTTAATTAAAAAAATATAAAAAAATATCAAATACAGCCAATGAATAATTAAATATAATTCAAAACCTAAAAACCCCGTTTTAATCACATCAAAACACCATAAACCCTTTCATCAACACAACTATAATGTCTGTAAACCACAATATAAGTAATCTGGATACAGGAGGGATCAGAATTAAAAAAAACCCAATAGGAATGAAGAGGTGTGGATTTATTGACTGAATTATTTTTCATACTGTAAAAAAACTATGATATAAGTTATGTTCATTACAAAAAAAACTATTTGTATGGGTTTTTTGTGGTTTTACTGACCATGAATGTATACCATAAAGCCTCGGTTCTAGATATATTTTTTACCAAAAAATGAAAGGGACCCCATAGAATAACATTTTAATATCATTGGGAATTTAAATATAATATTTTTACATAAAACAACACATGAAATATTTAAATAATTCAGAATAAAAAACTTTAGGCTGAAATTCCCATGAAAATCGAGGATCATATTGAGGAAGAGTTGCCTAAGCACACCCATGAAAATTTAAATTGAGTTATAACATTATTATCTCCAAATAATATGGAACCTTCCATATAAAATTATGAAGTTATAAAAAACATAGTTTAGTCTCAAGAACTGAGGCTCAAAAATATTGGTAAGGAACCAGAATGGGTTGATAAGACATGCCGCCCAATCTAGCCTACCAATAGGAAATATTGGTGTTCTATATCCCGATAAGAAGAAAACATATTAATAGGAAACAAGGGAGACCAATTGGATTTTTTCCACCAAAACAGAGTTATCACACAATAAAAATTTTATAAAAGATACAGAATACGCCATCCATAAATTATACATCCATGAAATATCAAATGATAAAAGAAAAAAAAACTATCAAATGATTCATAATTAAAAACAATTATTGAACCCCTACATAAATAAAAAACATTATAATGATAAAATAAACATACATAATAAAATAATAAAAAATAAATATAAATAATAAAATAAGAACTAAATAATATTAAATATGAAAATTTTGGTTGAATGTACAAATATACAAAATAAAAACAAAACTATAGTTGTATCACTATAAAGACAAATAAATAAATATCAGGATTCTCTCTATATCCCAAATAATTGTCATCATCCTATGAAAATGATGTCATAAAAAAGTAAACCCTACAACAAGAATGACAAAGTGGGGAATGTATACAAGCATCTATAATAATGTTTATGTTTATTATGGAAAAAAATCCCTAAAGGATCTCACCATAGAGTCAATAAAATTCCTCTAATGCAGTAGTTCATGAATGTAAGTTTGAAGTGTAGATGATAATAATAATGGCTTACTCTTTAATAAATTAATAAAGATAACAAATTCATTACATAAGGATTATAACCTACTAATTTAAATCATAAATTGAAGATAATTGTTTTTTACGCCAAAATTCCAATATTTATCCATAATATTTTTCATTTATTAGAATTATATTTCAAACCTTTCATAAAATAGAAGAAACATAAAATTTTATTTTAAAGGAAAAACATTAGAAAAATATCCTTAAAAACAAGTAAAATATCACTCTCTCCTATAGTTAAAATAATGATGACTTTAGATGGAACCCTGAGAATGAAATATATAAAAGTAAACAAAATATAACCAAATTGCTTCATGACTTCAATCTGCATAAGTGAATATAGAAGATATGGAATGAGAACCCCTTATATAAGACCATCTATTAAGGAAAAATTTTCATGAGATACTAACCTATATAATAATATAATATAATATTTAACTAAAAATCATAATCCACAGGCCATCCTAAAATTAACTATAAATCCTATTAGTCCTTTAAAACTATCAAGTCTATAAAAAAATCACAGGATCCTGATGCTACCATTAGAAAAAACATAATAGGAGTGCTCTATTTCCACTATAGATTATCCCTTAGAAATAGAACGACCTAAATGTTAAACATCGTGTTTTTGTGAATTACGTTTTTCAAAAAAATTTACTGTATTTGATATTTTCATTTCACACAACACTGAATATAGTTATTTTATATTAAAGAACTAGGTTAAGATTGTGTTATACATAAGAGCATGTTAATCATGCACTACATGTAACACATATATTAATTTTTTATATATAAAACACTATATTTATATTATATTACACAAAATACTTATTCCCATTAACAGGTTGTGTTACACATAATTCTGAGTTTTTACCGAACTAAAATATACTATTAATATGATTATTAAAATATTATTTTATCTAATACATAGACTATGGAATGTAAGTTACAAATTTTTTTAACTAAATTGTGAAAATATGATTTAAAAATTTATATAAAATTATTCCATAGTTTATAAATTGGTATAAGTTAATGAAATAACTATTTTAAAATAAAAAAAAAATACTTTTCTAAAAACAACATTTCTTTTTATGTACAAATATAATTTTAACTGAGTAAATTAAAAAAACCACTTTTGATTAATTTCTTCAGTAAAATTACGACATTATATATTCAATAAATGTTTTTATACTCATACATTATTTTTGATGCGTATAAGTTAAGAATAAATAAAATTTAGGAATAAAAGATATATTTGTCTAACACTTGATTTTTAGACCTTTTAGTGTAGGAACCATTTTAAATATTATTTTTGACACATATATAATTATTATTTTTCAAAATATACATTATTTTTTAATTTTTAATATCAAAAATTACTTTGAGTAATTTTTTTTATTTTTATAAAGATATTCATTTTTTATGAATAGTGAAAATGCTGAATTTTAATTCAAAACATTTTTTCATATACTTTTTTATATAGTTAAATTAAATTTTTATTTAATTTAAAGTTTAATTTGATAAATTTTAAATGAATAAGTTAAATTTATTTCATTGGAACCAATTACACATTCAAATTGGATATAAAAACATTTTAAACTTTTAAAACATTTCACTGAAAAACCCATTGACATGAAACATATGCGGGATTACTTTTAAATTAATTTTTTCAACATATGATAATTAAATTTGGAAAAATGTATTCCATATTTGGAATAAATAAAATTATATTTTTTTTAATAATTTTTAATTATTATTTTACCAATAATTGTTTTGAAAGTGATTAAAATTAATTATAGTGATTAAGAGAAAAAATTGTTATATAATGGACTAAACCATAAACATAAGGCCCAAAATGACATAGAAACTCTTCCAAAATTAATTTTATGTTTATATCTAGACTCTATCATGTATTTTATTTTATTTTGACTGTTAGTTTTTCCCCTTAATATGGGAAAAAGTGGGTGGAATTCCCTTTTCAAAAAATTCCAAGAGTGCCACTTCTTCTCCACTATAAAAATACCCTCAACCCTCCCACATATTCACACATCTCAATCGATTTATCTCCAAAAAAATTTTCTCACATAATATTCTAAAACCACTCACTTAATTATAGATTTATCCATTTTTGAATAAATCTAACAATGGAATCTCATTGGTGCAAACCAAGGGGACTTACCCAAAGAAGAGGTAATATCCTTCCTCAAACTCCTTTTATTTATTTTCATTATCCACCCCATAAACTCCTATTATTCCATGATTATATGGAAAACTATTTTTCATAAGTATAATGAGATGTTTTAATTCTATGGTTTATACCTACACTTAAACAAGATTCTATATAATGGGTAATAAACTTACTATTCCAGATTACTGTGAACTACCGCCTCATGAAATGATGTAGTTCATTTTTTTTCTTTTAACAAACTTTATGGTTGATCATTATGGTGGAAAATATATTTTGAAATGATATGTATTATATTTATGATATATTTATGCATATTTATTTTTATATAACACATACCTTTATGATTTTCATTTTGAGTATATATAACAATTTCTTTTGAGGGAGTGTGGACTACCACGTCCTCAAAGTGATGTGATTCATTCAAACTCTACCTAGAATATATTAAGTATGTGATTAGTGAAATTATATGAAATATATGACATAATAATTATAATTATTTATACTCTATATATACATATATTTCATTCACCTTCTAGATTTCAATATGAAACTAAAATGGAAACAACATTCATACGTACGTACGACCTACCGTATCCATGAAAGTTGTATTGAATTTCATATTTATATATTATATAGATTATTATAAATTAATATATAATGAATATATATAATATTGATATCATGATTTTAATTATATTAATAAGTAAATAATAATCTATGTAAGATGGTTGAGAATAACAAGCCATAACATATATGAAAAAAAAGATATTAATGAAAAAGTAACATTAAAATAGAGTTATTAATAAAAATAATAATATAATGACATAACCAACTAATATATGGTATTATATATATAATATGGTTTTTTGTATTTATGATAAATTTATATTTATTATATAAGAGTTTTTATCATGTATAGAGAAAGTCAAGACATAAACTAAGGAGATTTCATGTCACTTTTTATTTCCATGAAATACATGCCATATTAAAAACTAGATTAATTTGGGTGGGGTGTATACTTATTATGGATTTATTATATAAAAATTTTACATAAATATATTTTTATTGACATATCCATTTGACTATATTTCTTTCATGCAGTTTATTTTTCAAAATTATCCAAATCGGTAAAGTAATTTCGATTCAATTTTCCTTCTTTGATACAAATGTCATGTTATGAACCAATATTTTTATATGAGGTTTTATACTAACATTGAAATATTATATCATGAATAAAATTATTTTCATGATATCTTAAGATTCATTTAATTTTATTCTTTCCATTTTAATATGATTCAATGTTACCAAAGTGGTGAAGGTTTACAGTTACAATCTTATTGTTTATCAATATTAATTATGATTTTTCTTCTATTGATGAAATATTATAGTCTATATCTCCAGAACACACTTTAAATTTCTTACATATGGTTATTATTTTTTATGCAAAATTAAATAGGATATTTTTATACAAATTGGTATTTAAGATAGTTAAGTAATTTTTTCTATGAAAATCATAAATTATTTATCATTTTGTACTAAATATATATTCATTGAATATAATGTTTTACAAAAAAATTTTCAAAAAAGTTTTACTATTATACTATTATGATTAAAGAAATTTTTTCCCATTTATTACATTTTCACAAAATAGTTTTAATGGAATATTCTTGTCATTTTATTATCGATGCACTTTTTCTAGACTTTTATAGTGTAAATGGAATGTTAGGAATATACATACATACTCACCAACATGATTTTAATTTACTTGGTGCTTCCATTGTAAGTTGAAAATGTTGTTTTTTGAAGAGTTTCACTATTAATACTATTATATCTTTTCATTTAAATTGGTTTTCAAAGAAAAAAGGGTTTTTAAAAATTACATTTAAATGTTTTTGTAATTTATTTTCAAAGCATCCTTTATATGTTTTCAAAAAGTATTTTTCAAATAAATTGATTCTAATGACTTCAAATCCATAATTACCTTCATTCAACTTATTTTTAGAGAAAAATATTTTCGAAAATGTTTCTAGATTTTTATAAGTTTTCAAGGTTATTTTTAGGTAAAATGGTCTCCAAAATGTGTAATGTTTTCAAAAGATTTTTTTTCAAAATTTAAATGATATTTTAATCAATAACTATTTTAAAATATTTTTATGAATCCTTTATATGTTTTTATATTGTTTCCAAGGAAAATGTTTTTTAAAAATGTTATATGTTTTAAAAAGTTATTGTCAATGAAAATTTATAATCCAAGTGATCATTAAAAATCTTTCTCCATCTAAGAAGAAATCCTTGGTAATATTTTATGATTTACTAAGAATACTATCCAAATATGCCACTAATATAATTTCATTGAATAGTTTTTGTTTTTATTTATTAATGATTAGAAAACTAATTTATTTTCAACGGTTTATACCTTGATAAATAATTATGAAACCTTCTTCATTTCACGAGTTATTATTGGATGAAATGATTATAAAACCTATATAATTTATGTGGGATATTTTATAATTAAATTGTTATGTTACCAATTTAACTTCATGAGTTATAATATGATGTTTATGAATCCTATATATTTTTATGGGTCCTGATAATATGTATGTTTTATTATCGTGTGGCACATGTATGTACGATTTTATTATATGATGGGTAGGACTTATATCTCCCACCAATGAATTGGTCAATGATTTATATCTAATGATATAATGATGGGAATCATGTCGACATTCTTGATACACTATTGGAATATGGGGAAACTTGATCTACTATGGGAAGATGGGGAAACCTAATATGCTATAGGAATATGGGGAAACTATATTTTCTATGTGAAGATGGGGAAACCAGATCCACCATGGGAAGATAGTGAAAACAGATCCACTATGGGAATATTGAGAAACTCTATCCATTACAAGGAATGAACTATGACTTGAGATGGTGTTGTGTCACACCCATAAGGTTTAGTCCCCAAGAAGTTCCCTAATAAGCCTTTTCAATGTTCCTTAACTTGTAGGGAAGGATATTACATGTTTGTGTGTCTGGAACAATTATATGCCTTATAAATATTTTTTGATTTCATATATTATTCTCTTGATTCACTTATGATTCATGTATTATGAACTAATAATATTTATTCAATGAATCTTTTATTTGATCTTTGTTATTTATGGTATGATATTATAATGATATTCTCATGTTCTCATACCCTTATGTACGTGATTATTCTTAAGTATCTTTCCTGTTACCCTTATTGAAAATCTGATCTCGCACCTTTCATGTTTCCTTTCCCCATTCTATGAAGATATGTATTGTGTATGATGTGTATAAGAAAGTTGATAGTTATTATAAACCTAGTAGAAGATAATGCAGCTTAATTTTGTACCAATGTTTATGTTTCCATATTTATAAATGAAAAATAATATGGTCTTTAGGAGTTTATTTGTGTAATGTGTTAATTATTCCATAAAAAATGAAATGTTAATTTACTTTAATCTTGGGTAATTATACTACACTATGGGTTTCAATGATCAAGGTATTTATTTACTTTCCAAATTTTAATAGGAATAAAAAACTATAGAGGTAAGAATTTAATTGAGATAATAATTTAAAATGAACATAAACAATTTTTCACACCTGACCTCTGAGAACCTCACAAATAATATTTCTTTTACCATCATATATTAACTAAAAAATGAAAAAAAAAATTATAGAAGGTAAAAATATTTAATTTTTAATCAATGAGAGTCTCATGAGTAATGAACCCTTTAATTTAAGAGATAAAAATGGGAGTTTGACTTAAAAAACAATTAGGTTTATGAGTCTTTTAATATTATTAAAATTCATATTTTCAAAGATAATTTTTTATTACTAAAACCAATCACCTTTTAAAATTCAAAATAATTCATGAAAAATTAGTTGACTTCCCTCTATTTTCCAAAATCAATCCCATAAACTAAAATATAATAAAAACCTTTAGGTTAACCTTGTTTATGTATTTATATGTGCTCATAATTTGAGAATATACATTTAAAACATTAACTATATGTTTAATTGGAAATCCCATTATTCCAATATTATAACCCAAGAAATAAAAATACAATTTTATCCATGAATATATATGCATCCATAAATTAAATAAAAATAAATTTATAATCTCTAAGAATCATAAGAACTGTAATGTAAAGGGATTTCATATAAAAAAATACATCGAACTGGTTTAAATAAAGTAAAAATGTGTCTACAATAATGGTCAATATCAAAAAAATCTAGGAATCCTCATTTTTAGTCAGCAATCAATGAATCCCCCTTTTCAGAACCAACCCAAAAACTAATCTAATATTACACTGATAACTAGGGTTCTTGGAATATGGAGAATCCTAGGGAAACATGATGTAATAGTGAGTAATAGGTAGGGAAAATATTAAATGTTATTACCTTAAGAAATTCTTGGAATTGAGAGGGAAGATGAAATTGAGGGTAGTAGTAAAAGAGATCCCCCCTTCGAGCTAATAAAGTTCATATGGAAAAAGGTGATAATAGAGGAGGATATCAGGGATAAAATTAAATATGGTATGTTTTATAATTTCACCATTAAATTAAAATAGGGAATCTCATATGGTTTTGTTTCCTAATTGGATAAATAATTCCCTAACCATAAATCTTCCACAAGATAGGGAATGGGTACCTAAAAGGTTAGCTTGTATGGTCCCTCCTAATTGTATTGTAGTTACACAAGTCAACCCCATTAAAAAAATGAACATTTAAGTCTCTTAGGAATACCAACATGGTCAGACTAACCAAGTGACAACCATGAAAAATCTATTACCAGTAATTATGGAACTATAATAGGGTTACCACATAACTACTCTTAACCATTATCAAATCATGCTATAAGGAAAAATCACCCAAATTTGAAACATAAGTTTCAAAAAATCTAAAAAATTAAATAAACTAATAATGAAAAAAAATATAAATTAAACAAAAACTATGACATGGGGGGTCTCACACATTTAATCATACACAAAGGTTTAAAAACAATTAATGATGTGATAATTCATAAAATAATGATATATAATAATAATTGAACATGTAATGGTATAAAATTTTGTAACATAGATAGGAATATAAAATCATATCATATTTTATGTTACTTACCCAAGACCATCATCACATAGTGAATTAGGATGTACCATAACAAAGATGACTGGGATAGCCTTGTTGTCCAAAAATATTAAATATCTGTAGATATAAGAATAACCCAAAGCATTGGGTGGACAGATGATTTTGCATCCACTTGTCACATATTTATAAATCATGTATAACTGTAACACATGAATACGAACACATTCATTAGTCATTCCTGACATAGTTGAAAAATGAGAATTAAATGGGCTTCCTATAAATTTTCATAAAGCATAAATCATATCATATAGAAAATTAATGTAGGTGATTACATTAAATATATCCCAAGTTAAATGTAGTTATAAAAAGTATATTAAATTTTTTTATTATGCATTTAGAAGAAGAAATGAATGTTTTGTATAAAATAAAAAATAACCCCTTCATATAGATACATTCATGAAATTTTTTTATAAATAATTTATTTTAAAAATATGTGGAAATTAAAAAGAATGATTAATCATTAAAAAATTTAAAGGAATATTCATAATTAAATTGAAAAATATAGTGGGGGAAAACTAATAATTTGTAATCACAATGGAATGTGTATAAAATATTCTTTTCTCACCTTCATTGGTATGTAAAATTCAATTGATATCATCCTTAATAAGTAAAATAAATATATTGGATGAAATATGAAAAATCCAATAAATAATTTAACTAATATTGATATAAAAGAGAATGTTTAAAATTAAAGTAAAATTGTGAAAGACCATTCTCTTAACAAATTTCTTAATCATTGATGTATAAATCAATTATTGTGAAATGGTAAAAATAAATATAAATATACAAGATAGACATAGGAGGATAAAATATATATTTGGTCATATTTTTAATAAAAATAATCTGAAAATAATTTTATGTATTGATAACAAAAAATAAGAAGATATATTTGTATAGAAACACTTTTTAAAGTCCCATGTTTTTAGACCATATTAAATTTGAAGGAAATTTGAATTTTTTCATTTGGTGTACAATCTGTTTTGTGAACAATTATTTTAAAGAAAATTATGAGAGATTGAATGGTCAAATGATTTGTTTATAAATTTCGTTAAAGGAACGATGGATTAAATGAGTGTCACTATGAGTTTCTGGAGTGATGGACCCTAAATCTCAAGCCTATAGAAGGTTGATTTGAAAACATAGTTTTTCTAAAACCATGTAACCCTTCATCGGAAAATATATCGAATGTTTAGTGGGGTTGTGGGTGTTGTATAGGTTTTTCTAACCATTCATAGTAGGTCACACAACCATGAAGCTATCTGTAGGACTTGAATATATAAAACCAAAAGGTTTCCCAAAACATAAGATTGAACCATTCAACTCATATCCTTAAGAAGTAGATCTTTCATGGTTATTATATTTTTATCCAACCATGTGGAGAAACAATGTGACTCATTAAAGGGTGTAAAATAAATATTTTTCATCTGTTTTATTTATATATCCTATTTCTTTTCTCATCTCTTATGAATTTAGTATCTCTCCTCCACATGAGGTCCCTTTTTCTCCTCTTCCTATAAATGGAGCTATCTTCCCCGTTCGGTGATAGAATCATACACTAACAGGGGTGTTGGATCTGCAAAAGTAAGATCCTTAATCCCTCTTCTTCCATTATTAATTTATCATCCCTCGTTCTATTCTATTTTTGTGAGACATAATTCACCATATTTTCATGGGTTTCATCTGTTTCATTTTTTTCTATCAGACTAGACTATTTCAAGACTCAATCTTGGATGTGTGTTTCATCTATGGTATATGATAGGTGTTATAGCTTATTCCCATTAAGATTCAATGTGTTTATATGGTTCCATTTTTCCGCACACTAGAATCTTAAATAGAAACCAAATAAATAATAATGTTGTTAGATTAAAAAGATTCTTATACTTTGTATGAACCTACCAAGTGGGGAATATACATGTTGGTTGATTTCATTATCTTTATCTACCCAAATGGGTGATCCTACCTTCTAAAAAATTACATAACATAATTTAAATTGGTGATCTACCTTAGGGGTTAGGTATACCATAAAATAAATTTTTAAAATGAGAAATACTTAAGGAAATTGAATGACTAAGAGTTATACCATTTACCATTTCTATTAGTTTTAGGACATTGTTATACCTTAATTAATTAGGTTTTTTTATTGAAAAACATTTTAGATTCCCTTTCTTATTAGACTCCTTTATTATTTCCTTGATTGTCCATAACACCCCTTGATGTGTGCTGATCTTATAATTAATTCCTTAAATTAAAAAATTGAATTAAGATAAATTATAGGAAATATGTCTAGCCTTGATATTCATAATTTTTTATATATTCCCCTTTTCTTATGATTTATGCTCATTACTAATTCCTTTTTCATTTTTTAATATGCTTGTGCTTGCTACTAATGACTTATACAATAATTTCATGACATAAATGAAATTCTTGGGATACAATATTCAGCATGTTATTATTGAAATGACTTATTGATATGATGTGATCAATCTTTCTATGCCTTACCAACTTATGATCTAGGGGTGAACATGAATCACAACTTAAGGATGTGGTGGATTGACTCGTTGCACTTGGTATTGCAATTATTAGACATGCTGGGGGAAACAATTTACTCTCCATGTATGGGGACTTCAAGTAGTTCATTATAATCTTGAGTGACATGGTTTCCTATTGGGATCAACCATAGAGGAACCCATTTGAAATATCATTATACAATGCCTCATGTGATACTCAAACCCCTATATAAGATACTTGGGATTGGCTCAGACGTTTTTATTAAACCATGACAATAATGATACATGGTATGCCATATATGGGTTGCCTTGGAAGAGATCTATGGTGTTGGTTATATCAAATTGTCATGTAGTAAACCTTGGGATTCGTTTACGGATCACCTTGTTCAAGCTCATAGTTTCCATACTATATTTTATAGATTTTCATTCTTGGTTGAAATGTGATTCTTTATTATTAAATTATGAGCATGCCTAATTTTTTCATAGGGTCTCATCCTCAATGACCAATTAAACGAATGAGGTCATTTCATATTTGATTCATTATCCATTGTAACACATGTATACACCTTATCACTTTACTATAGGTCCCCTTTGTTTAGAAATCTATCTTAGGATGAAGCAGGTAATGCTAGTCATGTGTCTAGGTAGAACCTGGACCATAATGTTTTATTTTTTTATTACCTTGATGTTATTATTATAGTATTATAGCATGTTTTATATCACAAGAATCTGATTGATCTACACACCATTAGTAGTGGAAAACTAATTATATCTCACACCCTCCTTGGTCTTCCGTGGCACTAGGGGACCCAAGAAGACCTCTTGTCTATAGGTATATCGACTATTTCTTTTGTTGTGCATTTTACTTGGGAGTTGGGAGAACATGACTTACCAGATACTTTAGATTCTTATGGTGTTACCAATTGGATCACTTCACTTTATTTTATAATACATCATGTTTTAACACTCTCTTGTACTTGTATAATAATCTGAACATGCATTAATAGTTTTACATTTGGCATTGGCCACTCATATTGAGTTATTAGATTTATCTTCCACTACTTTGTATTTTATTATTACAGCTTCCACTATTGTGTATTGTTTCCTTAATATTATACCAATATGATACTATAATTACTAGGGTATGGTCTCCCTAGTGTACAACCATTAAAACCTTTCTACTAGTCAATAGCCTCTAGCATAGAGGGGGGCATGCTTGAGGGCATTTGGCAATGGGTCTGGCTACTAGTTTAGTATTATTTCATATCGGGACATTACAATGTGGTATTAGATCCTTTCCTTTTCTGTGGTCTTACTATTTTGGGCTGCTATACAGGATACATGGAATTTATTGGCACATTATTAATAGTTTTTTTCTGAGAATCATCATCACACATATGGGTAAAAGCCCTAATGGCCAGGGATTGAATTATTTTTAATGTTGCTTGTTGTTACAATGGACTTTGATTTCACCTTGAGTGATTTTTTTACATTCATATTCATCATGATTTATTAGATTTATTGTATTTTACCCTTGGTTTGGTATGGTAGGGACGTATCATTACATGCATCATTATAGGAATATAACAATTCAAACACCATTATTTGTAGATTATATTATCTATTTATTTATAGATTATTGATTTCCCTTGTGGGAAAATTTCCTTTTTCTTATATACAATGCTAGGTTCCTTTAGTGATATGATTAGTATTATCAATGACTTATTATTTATTATACTTCTTTTTTATACAAAAAATATATGATTTATTTTTCAGTAGAACATGATTTAGTGACTTAATTATCATGCATTGATTGTATTACATACTTGGGTGTTTTCTCTATTAATGTAGTAGATTCCTTGAATAATTGTCATTCTATTGTTATTATTCAACATTTTTATTATTGTTGATTTCTTGTGGTCTGATGAGATGAGATAATTATAATGAAAAAGTGGGTTAACTAAGAATTCATCATTACCCGATTTGGTGTTTTCCTACAAAAATTGATGGTGACATTCTGTTTGAAAACCCAATCATGACATGTTTGAGCCATGATCCATTAGTTTTATGGGTTGAAACACATAATTTTTTAATACATGGGAATAAACTTTTATTTTATTTGTTTTATGGGTGATTTTTAAATTATAAAATTGTAACCAATATATTTGAACCGCCCTTTGAGCATGAAATATACATATAGAGAAACTGTTGAACAATATAAAATATTTTATTGTTTAAAATTAATTTATTTGAATTTATAAGGTATTATACTACAATTACTTTGTAATGATGTCACATACTACTAATTTTTCTCCAAAATGTAGAAAAATTCCAAAGTAGATCAGTTGGGTAATGACGCTATGAGATAAACTTCAACTAGACCAAGTAGAAAGGTCATGGTTCTTGTGATTATGAGATAAACCCATTAAGGAATTTATTTAAAAAATTAATATTTTATTTTTACTGTGTTTGAATTTTTATAAACCTAAAATCACTTGATTGGGACCCTTATAGGTCTCCCTTCTCTGGAAGTTCCTAATACTAAACCCCAGGAGGGTACACTTAGTCTATGTGGTGATGGTCATTTAATATGTATCAACAATTTATATGGTTTAATATAAAATTTTATAGTGGAATATTACATGAAAAAGTCCCTACTTAATTAATAAAGGACCTTACATACTTTTTAGTTGTAATTATAAGAGGCATTAGTCATTTAAAATTCCAATTATAACATAAAGGGTGTTTCTTCTACAAATTGAAATTGAAATTATATTTAACTAAAAAAAATATGAAATCTTATATATAAATTATTAATGTTTAAAAGGGGGGTTATCTGGTGAATAGTATAATTATGATTGAAATTAAATAAAATAAATAATCTTTAAAAAAGGTTGTTAATCAAACTTTTCATATGTCCTCTGGATTTTTCTAAAGAAATTACCATGTGTAAAGGGTTCTTATAACAGGTTCTTGACATTTATTTGAGACCTTAAGTCCTTAAAGAATTAAATGTAAATTTAGGCAATTATTTAAAATTGAATATTAAGTAGTTATTTAGTTTTGAACCCTTAGTAATGGTAGTTTAAACTTGTTTCTAAAAGTATCCTTGAGTAGCTTCCTTCAAAAGTGAACATGAGTGTTACCCGTAGGTCTTTACCCTCATTTCATAAACCTAAATGACAGGTCCTTAAGCTTAGTTATCTTATATCTATGACTCCCTTTTAGGGTAGATGATTCTTTCTTCGGAAAGGGGTTAGACCAAGGTCAGTATCACACTTAGAGTCATCAAAACCTTGATAATTTCTAGTGAATCCTTTTCTGACAATTGATACTATTTGGGTACTATTTTTACTGTAGGAATCTCAATTCCTAATTCATAATCCTTATTTTAATGGGTGGTAATGTGTTTTTTTGAAATTTTATATGTGTTTGAGCATTGTGAAATTCTATTTTGTAGTTATCTAGACATACCAAGGGCAAGGCCGACCATTTGGTTGGTTGTGTGACCCTTCTCTTCCATCCAATTCTTTGTTGAACGAATTTGGAGGTACTCACACTTTTTTACACTCATACAATGAAGTGTAAATCAAGGTGTATTATTTTGTGAGGAACATCATATTCTCCATAAATATCAACATAATGTAATATGATTTCTATAATGATTTATAAATTCATAGGTTCATTACTTATGATTTTCAAGCATGATTATTGAACATGAAACCCAAAAAAAAATATTTTTTATGTAATTTTTAATTAATAAAATGTTGTATAATAATAATGAGCTAAATTTAAAGATTATGTTTTGATAAAAAATGACACTATTTACTTTTTAATATATTATCTCACTTGTAAATAATTTTCTACGGTAATAAAGGAAAAAATATATATCATCATCCATATATGTGACTAAACCGACCCAAACATGAGAATGTTGTTGTCAATTAATGGTTATGATAATATAGTGGACTTGATAAAATATAATTATTAAAAAATAATATTTATATTATTCAGATGTTATTTATATGTTAAAAATATATTTATAAATTTTTTGAGATGAAAATAAATGAAAATAAAGGATAATAATTCATCACTTTAAAAGAAGAAATTGTATACTTTCTTCGTTGTTTTCCTGGTTTTGATAGAATGGGTGAATTACCAAGAGATTTAAATCCATATACATAGGATAGAATTATTGGGGAAATAAATATTTCGACTTATAAGGAATAATTGCAATTTAATGTATGACTTGGAAATGTTGGTTGATGGGAGTTATTATATGGGAGAAGGGGTGGAATCCTAGAATAAGTATTATTTATTTTATTATTTAGGCCATGGAAAATAAAATGTACTATTTTACAAAAAATTTATTTATTTATCATTTAAAAATGATGTTTTCTACATTAAAACCAATAAAAAACTAGACATAATATTCTAAGAACTTAATTTAATGTAATGAATCAAAAATACTTTCTTATAAGAATATAGTATAAGTTTGGTTCCAAATTGAATTACATTGGATTATAAATTCATATTCAAAATGAATTACCAGACTCTATAAGTACATTTTTGTTCAAGAAAAAGTCTTCATAAATTATTATGTAAGTTTATATCCAGATGCTTTCATAAAATTTACGGTATCTCATTTAAACTATATTTTCAATATTCATGTAAAAATAAATTTTTTTAGATACATATCAAATATTCACTATAAGAGCATTTTTACATGTTCAATAGAAAAAGGAAATTCATTTTATGAAATTCAAAATTCAAAATTTTATACATTAAAATTCTTATTGAAAACATAAGATATAATGGAAAACTATTTTTATTAAAAAGAAATTTTTAATATTTAATAGTTGTTAAACTTATTTAACATTAATTATTAATAAAATGATTTTTAAAACATTTTTATTTACTGTATTTTTATTAGAATAATATTTTGAATGTTATTTATTTAATGTATTTAGATAAAAACTATGCTCAGAAAAAACAATCCTTTAAGATATAACTCTTTTACCATTACAATGGTAAGTAACATTTACTGTGAGATTTTTTTTTCAAAATATAAAATTGAATGTATTTCTATATTTTTAAATGATGATTATAAGTATTAAATTCATTAAACTATATTTAGTTTCCTAAAGGTTATAAAAATTAATTTAAATACAATAATACATTTGCAATAGAATACTTTTTCTAGAAAAATGTATTTTCATACATAAAATTAAATTTATTCTTATCAATTAAAATGTAATAATAATTAGTTGTTTTTTAATTTATTGAATATATATATATATAAAACATTTCAATAAAATAATTTTTTAATATTGATTATTACAATTGAAATAATAATTAGTAGATTATTAGGTGTACTATAAAATGAAACACATACCACTAAAAGATGTTAGGATAGGTGATAGCCCCCATGGATATACCTTCTAAAAAACACTTTTTTATATTGATTAGAATTATGTATGATGGAGAAAAATAACATTATGTGGACCAAAGACCCATTTTTGGTTCAAAGGCCTAGTGAAGTTGCATTTAAACATCATTCTTATAACAACCCTGCTCTTTATTTCATCTTGAAACATGATTTATTAAATAAAATTTAACTTAATAAAACCCTCATGATAAATGTTTCTAGTGTATTTGGGGTTTAATAACATTACATAAAAACATAAAACATTAAATACAATAATATCTTTATTGAAATCATATTTTACAAGAGCACAACATTCCTTCGTACTTAACACTACGTGGGATAACTTGAGGACGTAAATAACAATGGGGTGGTCTATATATCCCAGTAAGGGAGAAAATATGGCATAACATTAGGATAAAAATACATGTTATAAAATTTGTGTAAATGATAAATAAAGAGCATGAATAATAAGGCATGATGTAACATGATAATCATATCATTGGAAATGTGGAAACAACATAAAACACTACATCATAAATATAAGTCAATGCTAAAGTGCCAAGACTTCCTAGTGGAAAAAATTACCATAAATGAATCAGGAAAAAACCATATCCCAACATGAGGTATCATGATACTAAACATTACCCAGTGCATTGAAGATATATTAGGGTGCACCCTTTGTGAACATTTCAATCTTTTCTTATGTGTGCCACAAATATCATATAACATGGATTCATTCAACCTCATAAATTTATTCCAACATCAAAAAATGTGGAATAAATATGTGTATGTTCTGAATCAAAATTAGTATGAGAATATAGGTGAATACAGTTAATATATAAATGGGTATGGCATTCACTACACCATTATCAATTCATGGGAAATCATGGTGCAATTTTGTCAGCAAAACAACGTCATATAGAAATTTATAAAATGGGTTAATGAGAGATAAAGGGGTATCCCGTCACATAGAAATTAAATGGTTAGTAAGAGGAATATTTAAGAACATATCCCAAAATAGTCAAAATTAAATTATAAGATATAACATAAAAGAGATGATTGATAAATGAGACGGTGGAAGATCCCTTATTGAATTTCGGCATAGAAATGGGAGAATACAAAAGATCATTTGGGGATTAATGAGAATTAAAATATCATCAAATAATTTATAAATACAATGCTAAGTAAGGTTATCATGGAACATCATATCCAAACAAATAAAAATGGTATCTATGAATCATAATATAAAATAAGTTCTTAAATAGAAATGGGAAGAGAGAAATCCCTTACGAAATTTCAGCATAGTAACAGATTAGGTAAGGGACCAAATAAGGTGGAATAAATGATCCCTCATACCAATAAAATCAATTTTATTGTATTTTAAAGATTAATTTTTAATGAAAATACAATAAATTTAAATAAAAATACCAAATCTCAATGAATGTATGCAAATTCAAAGTTAAAGAGAGAAATCCCTTAAGGAATTTCGGCATAGTAACAAGTGGGATTAAAAGATCATTGGGAACATAATAGGAGTGGAAAGAAGATATAATAATTTATAAATCAAATAGATATAAAGAGGATTATGTAACATCATATCCCAACACATGAAAATGTAATTTAATAAGCATGATATAAAAGAGTGATTTAATGAAAATGTGAAGAGATAAATCTTGTACAAAATTTCGGCATAGAACAACTTTGGTAGGGGTCCCAATGAGGGAGGATAAATGATACATAATTCAAATAAAATCAAATACAAAGTAGTTAAATGATTTTAAAATAATTAAAATATAACCAAAAGAGATTAAAAGGACTAATTTCAAACAAGATTCCTTAATTGAAAAAAAAGATAGGATTGTGGGGATCCCTTACATTGATGTGTGACTCCAATGTCTTGGGATTGGCTTCCTGGTAACTTGGGGGTACCTTGGGATGACGCTATGGATTATAGAGAAGAAAGTGGATGATATTAATGGAATTTTTTTGAATATAAATGGTAGATTGTGTGGTTTTATATAGGAAATGGGGGATTTCTTTATTATTTTAGTTTTGGACACTATATAATAAAATATTCAAAACCACACACCATCCCTTTGTTTTTACCATGGATTATAGAAACATGGAGTGTTATAAATTATTTTATGAGTCCATGGTCAAAAGATAATAAAATATTTTACTTGATTTTGTGGTGGTGGGTCACACATTCAATGAAATTATTTTAAAATCATAAAATATATGTTAAGTCTTACAGGATTAAATCTAGATATATAAAACAAATTAAATAAATTTAAAATCACATTATTTTAAATATAAAACATATATTTGTCCAAATATACCTTTCATAGTATTTATTACAACATTATTGAGACATTATGATGTGACAAAACAGAATGTACATTTATTAGGTAATGAATTTTTACCCCAAAATTTGACTGCCTCAGAAAATGATGAAAAATTCCCTGTTGGATAATTTTGATATCCTGATTCCAAAAAAAATATTCATTATATATAAAAAATTTTCTATGTATATTAATTTTCACTTCAAAAATTATAATTGAAATTTATTGAAACTGATGGGTTGTTGACAATAATCATTTTTGAACCCTAATAAAAATTACATTAACTTCATAAAAATTATTTGATCATTTATATTTAATAAAATTAATTTATTAATATTAATTTATTAAAATATTATTTATTTCAAAAATGCATCAGTTCATAAAAATATATATCTTAAATGAATTTGAATATTAATAAAAAATATTATTTGTGCTTTAAGAAAACATTTTCAAAGTAACAATAATATGAATAAAATTATGTTAATTATTCTATAAACAAATTGTTTACATAATATTATTTCTAGTTTCATGATACATATCTCTTTAGTATGCCCAATATATGCCATAAGAGTAATTTTAATTATAGGGGGGGATATTCAGTGATCATGGTTTGTGTCATGATCTCAATGAGCTTGAACTTCTCCCATAAATGGTTTATCTCATGATTAAGTTGTTAGATCTCATCTAGGGATTCATCTAGGTAAAATCCCATAAATTATATCTCTTTCGGATGGATTGATAAATGAAATTCAATGGTTACGGTCCTACTGGTTCAGGCCATCACTTCATTTGTCTATGTCAAAAGGATTTGTTAAAAACTTATAATTACACTAGTTGTGTGATCATTATTCAACGACTATATTTTCAATTTTAAAGATACTTAATATTCATTTGAAATATTTTTGGATATAATAATATAGGGGTATTTTTTTTATAACCATAAGATATTTAATTATGTCAAAAGAAAGGTAATTTTATTCATAAATTTTCGGGTCGTTACAACCTTCCCCCCTTAAGAAATCTCTCCCTTGAAATTTCATTTTACCACAATAAGACATATTAGGGTAACTCTGCTTCATCACCTCCTCTGGGTTCGACTTTTATTCTTCAAACATTTGATTTCTCCACAACACATTGATGCGGGGAATTGTCTTATTTTGTAGAACTTATTCTTTATGATCTAATATTCTCACTAGTTACTCCTCATAAGAAATGTCATTCTCTAATGGTACTACCTCTAAATTGATCAAATGGGAGGGGTCTAGTTTGTACTTTATTTAAGATGGATACATGGAATACATCATGTACTTGAGAGAGGTTTGGTGGGAGTGTTAGTCAATAGGACACTGGTCAGATGCGATCAAGGATGTCAAAAGTATTGATGTACCTTGGACTCAGGTTTCCCTTTAGACCAAATCTCATTACTCTTTTCCATGGATATATGTATAGAAAAACTATGTCTTCAACATCAAACTCTAGGTCCTACCAATAATTGTCAGTATAGATTTTTTATTGAATCTGAGAAGCTTTGATCTATTTTTTGATGGCCTTAACCTTCTAAAATATTTTTTTTCAATAATTTTCAGACCTAGATGTTTTCATTCCCCAACATCATCCCAGCATGTAGGTGTTCTACACCTATTCCCAAAAAGGGGTTCAATGGGATCCATTTAAATTCTTGAGTGAAAACCGTTGTTGAAATAGAACTCCACCAATGTAAGTAGTTGGTCCCATCTGTATTTGAAGTCCATTGAGGATGTCTCAACATGTCCTCAGGTTTTTGGATAGTCCACTCAAATTGGAAATCATCTTGAGGGTGATAAGCCGTACTGAGATATAGGTCATTATTTATAGAATACTGGAAACTTTTTCAAAAAATATTGAGGTTATTCTCGGATCTCGATTTAACAAAATTTATAGTTTTACTCTATAAAGAATATAACTAATCTTAGGTATATCTATTCGAGTTGATCCATTGAGAAATCCTATATAATCCCAAAAAAAATTTAAGTCTTTTCCAGGGGATCCACAACAATCCAGATAGCATTGTATCCTTTGGAAGTCTTTGTAAGTCTGGTGAAAAATTGCACGGTGATGTTTTCCCATATCCATTTTTGTATAGGTAACAGTTTCATCATCCCATTAGACTTATTCCATTAAACATTCACTTACTGACAGACCAGGAACATTTATGTATATTTAGTGACATGTTTCTTTATATTATCCCACCAATAGTTCTCTTAGAGATCTCAATATATCTTTTAGTTTTATGGTGAATGGAGAAAGTCGTACTATTTTCATCATCAAAAAGTTATTTCATTAACTTGTGATTTTATAGAACACATATTTTTAACCCAAATCTCACAATTTCATCTTCATTAACATTGTAATCTAAGGATTTCCTTTTTTTTTATAGTTTCCACTTTCTTCTAAATTCCCACATTATCTTTTTGATCATCTTTTAACCTTTATAAAAGAGGCAGTTGAGCAATTATTTGTTAAAGGATTAATTATGCTCCTTTTTTATGATTCCCATGTCCATATTATTTAATCTAAAGAAGATAAAATCTTTCTTTATTCTCATCAATTATATAATTAATTTTTCCTTTATACTAACAATATCCTCTACCATGTTTGATTTCCCAGGATGGAAGTGGATTGAGAAGTCGTAATCCTTGATGAGATCTATCCATCTTCATTGGTGAATATTTATCTCTTTCTCTGTAAATATATATTTGAGACTTTTTTGATCCATATATATTTCACAATTCTCCCAAACTATATAATTATAATATATTTTTAACACAGAGATAATAGTTTCTAACTCTAGATCATGTGTGGGATAGTTTTTCTCATAATATTCAAATTCCTTGTGGCGTTGGCAAATAATTTGTGATTTGTCATCAACACACATCCCAATCCTTTCATTGAAGAAATTATTAGTCCCCTAGTTTGGGGTACTATGAGCACAGGTGTAGTAAAATTACTCATTTTCAACTACATGAATGTTTATTCACATTCATCATTCCAATAATATTTTACTCCCCACTGAATTACCTTGGTAAGAGAGTTTTAAAATCATTATAAATTTATAAAAAATTGGAAATAATATCCATCTAACCTAAGGTAATTGTACATATCTATCATAGATATTTTCTTCATCCTTACCTTAAATTATTTTATCTTTTAAGGATCCACATATATCCCATAGCTTGTGATGATATTCCCTAATAATGAGACTTCATTAAAATAGAAGTCACACTTGATTTACTTTCCATAGAGCTTACCCTTTCACAAGAACTCTAGATGTATGCTCAGATACAACTAATGTTCCTCCTTCATTTTGAAGTATATTCGAGTATCATCTTTGAAGACTGCCAAAAAATATTCGATGTAATAGCCAAGGAAACTATTCATTATGTCCATGAAGATTATTGGGGAATTAGTGAGCCCTAAAGGCATCACTATGTACTCATACTGCCTGTACCTTGTACATAAAAGAAGTGTTGGGTATATCCACAATATTCACACTTACATTATAATATCTAGACTATAGATGCACCTTGGATAAGTATTTTTTCTCCAAATATATGATTGAAGAATTCATAAATTTTGGGAAAAGGATACCTATTATTTATCGTGATTTTTTTAAGCTCATGATAATCAATGAAAAGGTGCATTGACCCATCCTTCTTCCTGATGAATAGACAGGTTCACCCCATAGTAAATCACTTGGTCATATAAACCCTTTATCTAAATTCTCTTTTAGTTTTTCTTTTAGTTCTTCAAGTACCACAAAATCAATCATGTAAGGAGTCTTGGATGTTTTCAATTCCTCAAGTATATGTTCAACCAAAAATTCTATTTCTTGACTAGGAGGAAGACTAGGAAATTCCTTATAAAACACATACGATAATTCCCTCACAATATTAATGTATTCAAGATTGGTTCAAAGCTTATAATCAATCATTTGAGCTATATATGTTTTCTCATAGGGCAATAATACCCATTCTTTTGATGATGGATCTAAAGAAAATTCATCCTCCTCCTTGCAATTGTATAGAATAGGGGGTTGATTTTCTATATAGAGATTTATTTCCCTCTGGCAGAAATGTTCGTTCGCTCTATATAGTGAAATCCAATTCATGCCCAAAATTGTGTCAAATTCCAAAAAGGAAAGTATGATAAGGTGATCGAGGAAGATAAATACAAAAATTGTGATATGTGAGGAGATATATTTATAGGATGTAATAATTTCCCCATTTCCAATCTTCACTGATATCTCAATTTCCATTTTTTGTGGTGTTTGAATAGTTCGACTAAAAATTCATGATATAAATAAACGTGTATAACCAAAATCAACATGTATGTTATCTGTTATTGAATGAATAACTAGCATATCGGCCACCACATTGTTTTTTGGATTGAATTCGGTGGTAGTGATGAAAAAATCACACCCTTACTAATTTAGAGGTTGTTGGATTCCTCCGAAATCCATTGGCATAGGGAACTGGTTCTCAATGTTAATTGATTCTTTGTAGTTATAGAAATGAACAATGAGTTGGGAGTCGACAAGGGTGTTCCTTTCCTTTGTGACATTGGTGGGTTTATCCTACTAGAAATAGTTGGCCTTGTGACTTTACCTTCCCCACCTAACAAATTTTCTTATTCCCCTCAGACAATTTCAAGGTTATTTATTTCTTCACCATGGGAAAGTGGGGAGCTATAATTTCTTATCACGCTGGATTTATCCACCAGACCACCAGAATTAAATTCAACATTCCACTTCCTATACCTACGATTCCCCTTAGATTCTCTGATCCCAATATGTACGTTTAGGGAACATAGAAAAAAAAAATCTTTGTAGCTATCAAAGTCACAGATTTCCATGGATTTTTGTAGATTAGTTTTTAGCCCACTAATATAGTTGTAAAACTTGTATTTGGGGGTAATGAAAAAACTAAAGGTGTGTCATGAATGTCTTGAAATGTTTTTCTCAAAAACCCCAACAAATTTTTCAACCTTTTTCTTGAGAGAAAAGAAACCACTTTCCATATTTATATGGAGGGTTCAGGGAAAATATTTATAAATATACATTTTTTAGAATTCCTTCCACTCAATTGATTCAATATCTTCCTCATGATTAATATTCTTGATCAATGTCCACCATTGATCAAATTATCCCTCTATAAGATAAACAGATAGAATAACCTACTCTTGTTAGGAACATTAAGGGACATATAAGATCTTTTCAATGAAATTGGTACATTGATCTACGATTAAGGGATCAGATGATCCACTAAAATAATGAGTCCTTTATTTCATGAAGCACTCAACAATGGGTTTCTCTCTATATGGAGGGTTTGGGTGCTCCTACTAGTCCATGTTTCTATTTAGAACATTAGATAATTGAGAGTGTGTTATGAAAAGTTTGTGATTCCATATTCGCATCAGTTGTTAGCACGATTCCTCTTATTTATAGGTATTGGATAAAATAAAAGGAAAATTAGGGATCAGTATCATATGCAGTTAAACACATTAAGTGGAATCAAATGACATTAAAGGGAGAACTTATAAATTACATTTACCTTCTTAACATATGATTCTCTAGGCTTTATTATATTTTCTCCATGATCTACATCCTATCACATATTCTAATGTGATTTTTTATTTTTTCCCTTAATAATAGTTTATAATGAGTTTATGAATTTACCAGATCATATCCTCTAAGAGTGTCAAACTAGGTACGTAGTAAGGCATGTTGTTCTGTACTAGGTTACCCCGAGGTAAGCCTGTAACCCCTTGTCAATGTTGTTACTCTGAGGTACATCTATGTCAGAACCACATCCACTTATAGTATCCGTAAGGGGATTTATCTTATTAATAAACCACATTCTCTATACTCATCTAAATTTAGGGATGTTATATAATACTTAGTCTTTTATCTAAACTGTTTCACTTTTGTTTTCTAATCCTACTCCCAAAACAACTAAACATATCCTCTAATTCCAACTATAACAACCCTTCTCTTAATTTTATATTTAAAATTTATTTATTAAAAAATTTCACTTAATAAAACATTGAATATCGTGAAGTCTAGTGTCTTTGGGGTTTAGTAACATTACATAAAAACATAAAACATGAAATAAAACATCTTTATTCAAAATCTATTTTGCAAGATCACAAGATTCCTTCTTACTTAACACTTCATGGGATAACCTGAGGACATGAATAAGAAAGGGATGAGATATAAATCCCAGTAAGAGAGTAAACATGGCAAAAAAGAGTTTATAAATACATGTTAGACAAGGAATATCAATTATTAAGACATGAGAATGAGTAATAATGCATGATATAACATGATAATCATAACATGGGGAATGTGGAAAAAACTTAAAATACTAAATCACAATCATAAGTCAAAGCTAAACCGCCAAGACGTCATGGTGAAAAAAAGTCCAAAAAAGGAATTAGGTAAACCCCTTTCCTAACTTGACGTGTCAAGATACTAAACATTAACCAATGCATTAGAGCTCTATCAGGGAACAACCTTCATAAACATTTAAATTTTAATCATAAGTGTGCCACATAGATCAAATAACATGGATTCATTCATCATCATAACTTTATAACAATATCTATAAGTATGGGATACATACAAGAAGGTCCCTAATCAAAGTTAGAATGTACATAAAGGTGAATACCCTTGATAGTGAAAAGTGTATGGTATTCACTACACTATTATCTTGAAAAGGAAAATCATGGTGAAAGTTCATCAACATAACAACATCATATAAAAATTAATAAAATTGGTTTATGAGAGATAATAGGGTATAAGATCACATAAAATTGAAATGGATAGTAAGAGGAATATTTATGAACATATCCCCGTAAAGGAAAAAGGAAATTATAATACAAAACTTAAAATGTATGCTTAAAAAAGGAGATGGGTGGAAGATCCCTTGTGAAATTTCTGCATAGTAACATGAATACTTAAATTATGATAAGGGGATTAATGAGAGTGAATGGAATATCACATAAATTATACATAAAATATAAATTAATTTGATCATGGAAAATCATATCCCAATATATGAAAATGGAATTAAATAAGCATAATTTAAAATAATTGTTTGAATTAAAATGTGAAGAGAAAAATCTGTTAAATTTTTTTAGCATAATATCAGCTAAGGTGAGGGACCAAATAAGGGTGGATAAATGATCCCTAATAACTATAACATCAATTTAACAATAAGATAATTATTAAAAATCAATTTGAATACCAGAAATTGAAATTAACATAACTAATCTCAAAGAAGGTTCTTGAATTCAAAAGTGATGAGAGAAATATCATAGGAAATTTCAGTATAGTAACGAGTGGAATTAAAGGATCATAGGGGGTTAATGGGAGCCAAAGAAGATATAATAATTTAAAAATAAAATTTAAACTGAGGGTAACATGTAATATCATATCCAAACATTTTTAAATGGTATTTAAGAAGCTTAAAATAAAATAAGTGCTTGAATGGAAATGTGAAGAGAGAAATCAATTATAAAATTTCAGCATACTAACTGCTTTGGTATGGTTACAAATGACGAAGGAAAAAGGATAATTTATTCAAAAAAAATAAAATGTAAATTAGTTAAATGATTATAAAATAATTAAAATACAACAAATTGATTTTAAAATTTCTAATTTCAAACAAGGTTCTTGAATTTAAAAGAGGAGAGGAGGGTGAGAATCCCTTACTTGGATGCGTGCATCAAAAGGCATGAGAGAGGCTTCTTGGGAACATGGGGGTTCCTTGAGAGTACTCTAGGGAGTATAAGGAATATTTATTAAAATATTAAAGGTATTTTAGTGAATATAAATGGGATATTTGGTGGGTTTAAATATGAAAGGAATTATATTTAATTATTATTTTGGTTTTGGACTCTGCAAAATAAAATATTCAAAACCACAAGCCATCCCATGGATGTTTCCCATTTTTTTAAAAAGGGGTGTTGTATACATTATTTTATGTGAAAAATGGCCAAAGATAATAAATTATTGTCATTGATTATGTGGAGCGAGTCACACATTCAATGTAATGATTTTAAAATGTTAAAATATATTATAAGTCTTGGAGGATTCACTCTAGATTTGTTAAATAAATAAAATTAACATGAAATAACATTATTTTAAAGGAGAAATATATGTTTCAACAAATATACATTTTATATTATTTATTACATCATTATTGTTCCATTAAAATGTCATAAAACACATAGTATATTTATAAGGTATTAAATTTTTACCCAAAAAGTCGACTATTTGGGAAAATTATGAAAAATTCATTGTTGGATAAATTTGATATTCTGATTAAAAAAATACCATTCTTTAAATATAAATAATTTTATAAATACGTGAATTATTACTTTTAAAATGAACATCGATATTTATTGAAAATGAAAAGTTTTCAGCAATATTAGTTTTTAAACCCTAATAAAAATTACATTTGACCTCATAAAAATTAAATGATCATTTATATTTAATAAAAGTAATCTAATAATAATATTTTATATAAATATTATTTATTTTAAAAATCAATTAATTCATGAAAATATATTTCATAAATGAATTTGAATATTAATAAAAAATACTATTTGTGCTTCAAAAAACATTTACAAAGTTACTATAATAAGAAGAAAAATATTTTCATTATTCTATAAAAAATAATGTACATAATATTACTTCTATGGTCTTGAAACATATCCCTTTATTACAAAATAATATTCCCTAAGAGTAAGTTTCATGATGGTGGGGCTTTCATGGGGTTGTTTAGTGAACATGGTTTGTGTTGTGATCTCTAGGAGCTTAAACTTATCACACAAATGGTTTCTCTCAGGATTAATTTGTCAGATATCAGCTTTTTCTTGGTCTAAAGAAAATCCCAAAAGTGTTATCTCCCTTAGAATCTATAATAAATGGGTGTCATCGGTTACATTCCTACTGGTTGAGGCCATCACTTTTTTTATGTCAAAAATATTTGTTAAAACCCTATATTTATACTAGTCATTTGATCATTGTTCAATGACCATATTATCAATGGTAAAGATACTTAATGATGATTTAAAATAAAATTTGTTATAATAAAATATGTTTATATGTTTTATATAACTGTTATACATTTAATTATGTCAAAATATATGTAATTTTATTCATAATTGTTCATGTCATTACAATTCTTCTAATATCACCAGGCTTGCGTCATACCTGTGTCCTCATCTTAGTCACCACCTGAATAGTACTTGAATTGTACCTACACCCACCATAGATTATACAAAGGATGAAGTAGATATAGAGGCTAGCGACTAGGTGCCACTAATCCCTACCACTGGACACTTTTAATTGAAATAAAATAAAAAACATGAAGAAAAAATCTTCGAAATGTAGGCCTTTTACTGTAAATGATTTTCATTTATTCAATAAATAATTGATAATAAATAGATGAATGCCTGTCCATTATATATATATATATATATTAAATTCATTGAATAAAATTTCAATCAATAAATAAGAAAATTATAAATGTTAAATAATATTTTATAATATATTGTAAAAATATTTACTTAGAATAAAAACTGTTTCATTTTTAAAAGAAAAAACATCATATTATTTCATAAATTGAAAAATAATTTCTAATAACAGGGGCTTAAATTCACATTAAATATTAAAAAATATATAATTATGGATTCTTAAAATTAACATCAATATTCATATATAAAATAAATAATAATTAAACATCAATTTAAATAGATCAATATAATAAATTAGGTTATGAAAATAAATTTTATTTTTTTATGTGATAAATTAAACAGGATAATTTTAATAATATAATTAGTATGTAATTGATAATACAATATTTTTATTGGAATGATATTATCTTTGAATGTAATATAACTTCAATAAATAAAACTCAAAACATAAATATTATTAAAAATTATTTTTATTAAAACTATAAGGGTTTTCCCTATGAAATTATTTCTCAGATGAAAAGTTAAATATGATTAATTTTGTAGTTGAATATATCATAGAAGTGATAAATTAGTTAAAATTATACATTAACAATATCTTTTATCTTGTGGAGTTCTCTATAATTTACAAACCATGAATCAAACATTAAAAGTCAAATTGTTTTTCTTTTAAGATATTTTTTTCCTTCTAACTTCACTAAACAACATATCAATTTGAGATAAATCATTTTTAAATCCAGTTATAACATTTATAAACATAAAAAATCATTAAAATATTCTTACATTTATTTCAAATGAAACTTTTTAATACTACTAAAATTTTCATATAATTTTTTAATGAACTTAATTTAAAAATATAACTCATATAATTTTAAATTTTATTAAATTACAAAAAAAGGTGTTACCATATATGAGAAAAAATTTACTTCATTGAAAAATTTATTCCATTAATTTTTTTTAATTTATTTAATTTTAAATAATTTTATTATATGAAATTTTAATTAATTGAAATAATCGATATGAAATAAATACCATTCAATAAATTGAAAGATGAATATTTTTTATAGTTAATATATTCATTAAATTTTCCCTAATGTGTGAGGAAATTTGGATGGAAAAAATACTACCTTCTAGGAAAAATAGTAAGATAAAATGTGTTATAATATCAATGTAAGAAGTAAATTTAGTGTTTACTGAAACTTATTAAAGCTATTTGTATTTAAATAAAAATTCAAAAAGAAATATAGGTAAAAATTTGTATCCATGATTATAACTGTATCTTTTTTTAAAATGTTATTAATAAACAATGGGGGTTTGAACACTATTCATAATGAAGGGAATGAATTGTATTGAAAAAAAATGAAAATTTAAAAATAAATTAGGACAATACTTTTTACTATAATTATATGGGTTTCACAAAATTAATTATTATTATTATTTTCAAACATGATAAAAATGATTGATAGGAGTGTTATGGGTTCACCAACTTTATTTGACTTATGATGAAAATTCTTCCATAAAGAATCAAAATATCAATAAAAAATTTGATATCAATACATTTTTTGAAACATATGGATTATGGGATTAATAAATATATTCATTTTATAATATTTTTTTTAGAATTTAATATATATCATTAACCATTTTTCTTAATTATTTTGAAACTAATTGTAAGGAGAATAAAAATAATCTAGTAAGGACTTTGTGAATTATTCTATAATAAATACATTTAAAAAAAATTATAATTGTACTAAATATGTCAAAAATTTATCATGGCATTATAACAACATGATTAATGGTGAAAATACTTTCCATACAATTAGCTTTAAAATTATAAAAATATCAGTCTTTAGTTTTTTGATTTCATACCAGAAAATATGACCATATATGATATAATTTAATGTATGGGAATGAATTCTCCTAAACCCTATTGTAAAACTCATACTAGGGAGTTTTTCCTAATAATTGATAAATGTAAAACATGGTTATTAACTATGAATGGATATATGTTATTAACTATGATAATTTCTTATTTAAACATTTAAAAAATGATTTATACATATATTTGTACCGTATAATTAAATAATTTATAGTTTAAATTTCCCATCCCGATAAAGAACCCATCCAGATCAATGAAAATGTAAAACGTGTATCCTTACAATTACTTCTAATATTATAGTAGTAGTATACAATTTCTCAGAGGTAACAAAGGAATTTTTGGGAGGCATTCCCTCTATGTACCTATAATCTTTAACTCTAAAACAACAATAAAAATTAATATATGAAAAATAAATGTGAAATACAATTATGGATTAGTTAATATATATAAGAACTTCATTCAATAAAAATTTAACTTATCAAAATTTAAAATAGATAATTATTTCTATAAAAACATTTAAAATTATAATACATTTCCACAAATAAAAAATTATATATAATTGTTCAATAAAATATTGTAAACTCCATTGCTAAAACACCTCCAAAATTTCAATGAAATCACCTTTATTGAAGGAAAAAATCATCTCCAAAACCATCATTATATCTTCTAACATAAGTGTAAAAAAATTTATTCCAATGGTTTGGAACTGTTGTTATATGGCCCAATATCTTCGGTATAGGCTATTCAATGCATTGAGTGGTCGTTGGCTTGTCAGTTTTCATTATAGGTGGTCTATACCAATGTTTTGCAATAGTTGGTCCTCACACCTTCATTTTTTATTTCAACAAACAAACCACTAAGCATCAGTGTTTTTATGAAACATAATATGATAAATATGTTTCTATATATTTAAAAGTAAATTAATTTTTTATGTATTCAATTTTAATTGAGAAAATACTTTGTTAAAAATTTTAAAATCTATACAAAGGGTTTGGTAAACTGTTACTATAGGTATTTTTAATTTTTGTACCTATACCAATTTTTTTTTCAAAACTATTGGTATATTTTATTTAAATGGAATCTATACCAATGCTTTTATCCAAAAAATTACCCATAGTTTTGGAAAAAAAATACTGTATAGGGTCATATTATGGTTCTTATACCAATAGTTTTGGTTAAAACATTAGCATATGGTACCTATCCCAATATTTTTTCCAAGACTATTGGTATAGGTCCAGTTTCTAGTAGTGTAAAATATATATGTTTGGAAAACCATGATTATATAATTACTTAATTTAACAATCAATGTTAATTATAATGACATAATAGGATACACCAAGAGTTGATACATGAGAATGAAAATCACAAACTTATAAAATATTTAATGTATATTAAATCATAATAAATAGTAATTAACTCACTATAAAATAAACCGACGTGTATACAAGGTATAGCCTTTAATAAGAGATTTATTATCCCTAAGGACTCAAAAAATGTCACATGTTAGTCGGTCTTATAAGGACATAGAAATTTCTATATGTAATTACATTCAAAATATATATTTATATAAATATGTGACATGCATCCCATAACAAATATGAATACTATTTTATTACAATAATGTAGACAAATAAAATTAAATGATAAATACAATGTATAAAATTGAAACAAGAACATTAGGATTATAACCTCATAAAAATAACAATACAATAAGTAGATATTTTCGTGCATTGTTACATACTATAATTATATTAGCTTTGAAAATCATTATAAAAATTAAATGAATCATTAGTAATATAACTATAATTTTTAAAATAAAGAATATAAAACATTTAATATACTTATGATGAGTGTTGAAAGAAGAATATCAGTTGTATTTATAAGATGTGTAAAGGTTTTATGACCTTTAGAAATATAATGGTTACAATATTAACCTACTTGTAATTATAGTAACATGAATGTTATAATAGTAACCTGATCATTAGAATAAAAAAAATTTCCATTTAAAGAATAAATTAATAATTTAGTATAAAATGAAATAAAAAAATAAAAAAATTATATAATAAAGAAATTAACTAAAATAGTTCAATATGATAGAATAATTATTTGATAGAAATAAAGCATTATTATACTTTTGGGAAAACAAATATTTTTTCTTTTCAATAAAATAAATTTTTACTATAAACCTTAAAATATAAAATATAAATTTACTTTTATAAATTGATTTTAAAAAATACTCTTTATTTACACATATTTTTATATAAATTTATGAAATCATAAGTAACTTTTCTATGGGCCTAAAAATCGATCGTGTCATAAATATCAGTATATTTAATTAATAATGAATTTATTTAAAAATTAATATTCCAATATTTCGATAACAACATTGAGAAATGTATATGAATTTTATAATCAACATTTCAAAATTTTATAAAGGTGAGGCTTTTTCATCCTTCATAAATAATAAAATACATAGGTGAATGGTAAAATACTATAAAAGTATTGAATTTTATAATTGTACAAATGAAAACATTTTAGAGGTTATGATAAGTCAGATGAATAATTTAATTTCCCATTAACTATTTAATCATAATCCCATTAATATTAAATAAAATTTTTGGACACTTTTTTGGAAGAATACTATTTTATTATAATATTATTTTCTAAAAGAACTATCTCTTCCTCTTATCAATAAAAACCTTTACCATAAAACTTCTTTTCACACTATAAGATGATTAATATATACATGATATTCCAAATTCCATCTCCAACTCTCTTAATAATGTTATATAGGTTTTGGTCTCATCTAAATAATATCCTTATAAGGATTAATTCAATTAAAGAATGTGTCAGCTCGAAAAGATTCTTAAGATCCACTCCCTAGGATATTTCCCTTAAACTCCTTTATTTAATTTTACATGTCATTATTTATATAATAATCAGATTTCATATCATAAGATATATTATGATATGATACACTAATATTAATGGTAAAATCATCTAATATACCTTATTATTTCCTTGATAACAACTTCCTATTTAATGTTGATATAACCGCTTACAAAGATGTTACCTCTAAAAATCTATTAAAACCTTCATAAATGGTTATAATAAATGATTTTGGGTAAAATATAATTTTAATAATGATATATTATTATTTATACTCTATAATGGATACATTTTCATAAATAGAAATAAAAACAATAATTTCATCATGGCATTTAAAAAACATAAATTAAGAAACCATTAAAAGAAAAACATTTATACTCAATGAATAGTGATTATATTATAAAAAAATTTGTTTATAGGAAACATTTGAACTTATGGAAATAAATTAACTCCATATCATTACAATATTGTTGTTATAGACTCTTTGAATATAAAATTTTACAATTACCAATATATTGATGAGATTTTAGAGCCATGAAACAATAATCATCAACACAATAGAAATAAATGGAATGATTGAAAACATTATTATAAATAGAAACAAAGGATTAAAAATAAATAAAATGAATATGAAAAAGGATTTGAATAATGTATATACTGAAACAAAATATTATTATTTAGGAGGTTAGGTATGCGCAAAAATCAAAGTCAATACTCGAGTTAAGTGATTCCTTTTACCCGACCACATTCACTTTTATCATGTTCACTCTTTGTTTCCCACTTACCCAATATTATAAAAATATTTTACTTCTATGTAATTTAAATATGTTATCTTTGTATACATGTTTTTTTACTTTTTATTTCTTTGCTAGATATATTTACATTCTTGAAGTTTTCTTTCAAATCCTTTCTTTAAAGAAAATTTAATTGAAGTGAAATTTTATATTTCTTATTTTTTTTCATCCACCACTCCTTTATGTGTTATAATAATATATTCATTATAAAAATTAAAATTAATTTAGGTAAATTTATTGAGGTATATTATCAGTTTTAAAGAAATTTATATTCTATAATTTCTATAAACATTCATTGGAAATTGCATAAATAAAACTTTGAGGACTTTTTTTTTGAAAAATGACATGAATTGTTCACCCAATTAAAGACCAAACTAATTTATTGAGTAATTTTTTTTTCAAAGGAAGCATGATATGTACTATATTTACACGATCAGAAAATTATAGCAAAAACTAATGAAGCATTGACATTCAAAAATAAAATAGAGACCTCAAACTTGCTTCATCCCTGTATCATGAAAAACGAGGGTCGTGAAAATCGCACATCAGGGAGAATAGTCTTTTCTGTTTTATAACTGCATTTCAGCTAATCCATCATTTCAGCGACAAATTTCTGCCATCCTGTAATTAAAAACTTTTGGAAAAAATCATAAACTGCCTTCCAAACAATCAATTAGAAAACATATTTAACTACATATATGTATTCTTACTAGACATCTAATAATCCAAATTAGAGCCAAGGACGAGTCATAATAATCACTCAAAAATAGGTTCAGAAAAATTATCTAAACACAGCACCAACCCTTCAGTAAGTTAGGACATACTGCTTGAAGATGGATCACCACATAGATTTTCCATAAAAACATTAAAATTAATTGTCATGAATATAATAATAAAAAAGAAATCCACCCAAAATGAGTAACCCACATTAGCTAAAAAACTGTAAAAATGCAATCATAAATTAGTGTGGCTTGAATCAAAACTTGTGTCACCATTAAAGCAAATGAAGCCCTGAAACTATACCACCAAAAGGTCCATAATCTTCTATTAAAATAAAAAAATCAGTATCATTTCCTAGGTATGTCACTATATTTAATGTTGGGATTTCATTTAAACTCTTCCCCCAATTTATAAAGAAGTAGTTCTCTAACTTGAAGATAGAATTCAACAGTGAGTTTTCCATCTTTGTATCTTGTTTCTCCATACAGGACATTAATTCTTCCCCCATCACCTCCATGACTCTATAATAATCCTTCAAGAAGGGATTACCATCTTTATCAAAAACATATTATTTCAGAATAAATTCACTATCATAAGTGAAAGAAGGTTTTTCCTCAATTAGTTGTGAGGTGGGATATATGTTATGAGGTATGTCTACACCAAAAGATCTAGTGAGAATTTTCCTTTTATTGTTATAATAGACTCTATGTTTCTTATTTTTCATGTTATTTGGAGTGATTAAACCCTCCGAGTCATTCATTGATTTTTACCTTTCTAGCACTTGATTTGAAGTAATCTTCCTCAATCTAACAAGAATGGCCACCAATATCATTTAAGGATTCATATGACTCGGTGTGTATACTTTCGTCCCCCTCTTGGAATGCTTCATGAGATTCACAGAGCTCCTCCTGATATCTCATCTAGCTGGGAGAGCTACTAGTGCCATTTATGGCAGTGTGAATAGTATCAAAAAAACTCAATAGACCATTAACAGATTTATTAGGATTGTATTTATCCATCTCTAACTACTTATTATACTATTTATTGGGCCTTGTATATCACCCCTTTCATTTAAATATTTCCCCACGATATCTCGTGCGGTGGTTTAGGTTTGACTAGACCTTAGTGGCTATATGTTAATGAAAATAAAAAGGATATAGTTTCTTTTCATATTCATGTATTTTTTACCAAATAACAAAAAGACACTAGATCCTCCTATCTTAGGATTTCCATTGGATATTTTTTGAAAAATGATAAAATAATATGTGCAAGAGATGAGTTTTGTTACAATCAGTATCTGAGTGTGGCCATATTAATTATATGTATTATAAAATAATAAATGATACAGAATACACCATGAGTAACCAATAATTAACATATGAAGTCATAATCTTGGGAATATAAGTGATTTATGAAGTAATTTTATTTTATTAAGATATTTTTTTTATTACTCAATCTAAAATTTCTTATTTTTTTATAAAACTATTAAAACTAGACTCAATTTCAGATGGGTCCACTTTTTATGTATTCATGAATATAAAATTTCGTTTTTAATTTTACCTTTATTAATTTATTCATATCATCCATGTTCAGTTTAAAATATTTCACCACCTTCTAAACAAAAGAATATTGAGTTAATTGTTAAAATAGAAAGTAGTGAAATAATTTCATTTCAAGCATAAAACTCTTGCCAATTTATTATTTCTAGGAAGAATATACCATTAATTTTTTTAACCCAATGTGGTATATTTCAATGCTATATCAATCATGGACTATGTCTGCTTATATTGCGATAATATCTAATTATAGGAGGGGATGTCACATTCGTTATCCCAATTCATCCTCTGATTCTATACATATTTAAGGAGAATATTAAATACTATTCTAAAGATCCATCTCAAACATGGGTATTATTTCATTTTGAGAAATAATATATAGAACATGTTATTGAAACAATGGAAGTAATTATCCTTTAAAGCATTCCCATTATGAATGAATATTCTGATGTATTCCATGATAAATTTCCCAGTATACCTTATATTCATTAGGTTCAGTTATCAATATATCATTTACCCTAAGATCTACATATATACAAGTGTCTCAATAGATTGGAATAAATTTATCTAAAAGAAAAAAAGAGTAAACTATAAGATCATCTATAAAGGGGTTTCATACAAAAATGTAAATCTCCATGGGGTGTTTCAGTTCCCTTTCTCAAGAACAAGGAAGGGTCACAGTGAGTATATATTTATTATAATGATCTCATGAAGGTAAATATAATGAACATGTATCAACTTATAATTAATTTCGAATCATTTAATGAACTATGTGTAGTTATTTAATTATTAGAGGTGGAAAATTAACTGATTTACCCTATTCTAATAGAAAATTGGGTATATTTTATAGAATAAAGAACACACTTGATATAGACAATATGAATTCATAGTGATTCCTTTTAGACTCAATAATGATATACAAATATTCCTGGAATTTATGAATAGAGACTTTAGCGATTGCCTCATAATATTTTTGGTAGCATTTTCAATCTCACACACATCAAAATTAAGGAATAACATGATGATTTTTAATGTACTGTGAGAATGACATTGTCATAGGAGAAGCTATATGCGATTTACAATAAATGTGGTTTATTGATGGAATGAGTTACATTCTTGGGGAATATTATCATATGGAAAAGTGATAATTGATGATAACATAAATAAAATAGAAATATCATAATCTCACAAATAAGAATATACAACAAATATATGTAATTTCCATGCATTAGTGAGTATTATAGATAGATTGTGAATAAATTATCAGGATTTTTAATCCCAAAAACCATGATATCATTGAATAGATTAATGTTTTTTCGATGGATGATTATAAATAGAGATTCATTGAGTAAAAATATGAGGACAATAACTACATATTTAATAAATATACACTCAAGTGTGAATTATTTTTTATATATAATGATTCTTCAAGGAAATTCATGGGTAATTTACTAGTGAAAAATTATAAAGTAAAAAACATATTCCACAAGGATGTTGACGGTTCATGATAAAAATTACCCAATGCATTATTTACAGCAATCATTCTATTTTTTATTTACACACACTATTTTTATAGATATATGTTTTACATTTATACTGATCCTAAAATTCTAAATTATATATTCATAGAGAAAGAACTCCACATGATCCCACAAATGTGTTCAGAGTTAATCAGTTACTACGACAACTCAATCTATTTTACTCAAATAATTTTTGAGCTATATATTATGGATAAGATAATATAATCTCATAAGAGTGATTTTAGGATTCAAACAGAGGTACATGAAATAAAAAAGGGGTATATCATAGAGTAAAACATTGATAATGATGGAATTTTAATATATGAGAAATTATTATGTGTACCATCAAATCACAATATTAGTATGATGATATTAGTTAGTGCTCATAGTTCAAATTTATCTATTAATAATGAGAGGGAAAAGATGTATTTAGTTCACTAAGAGATATTTTAGTAATATAATATGTAGAATGTGATTTCAGAGTGGACACCAAGTTATTTTTATTCTATCGTGTAAATTTATAAATATAAACTCCAATTGTATTATACAACTATTTATCATAGAAACATAGATGTTTTATAACGAAACCATGGATACTATTGATGGTCTTCCATATGCATATAAAGTGTATAATATCAAATGATTTATAGATTATTTTATTATAAGAATTAATCACATAATATCTATTCAATATTATTTTTCACTTAATCAATTTCGAATGATATAAATAAATGAAGAGATGTGGATGCATAGAAAAATACTATTAAATATTTATAAGAACGATTTAGGTTTAACTACAGCGATCGTGAAAATTATTTAATATGGATTAGACATAAGGAAAAGAATTAATAATACCTATCACTACCAAACTAATGGAAAAAATAAATATTCTATTTATACACTTGAGGATATATTGTGATCATGCTCTATGGAAATAAAATGTGGTTGGGATAAACATATTCCTATAGTTTAGTTCTTATTAAACAATAACTTCAATCGAATTATTAATATTTATCCTTTTGAGATCATTTATGGGAATAAGTTAATAATGAATACATGTTCGGGTGGATTTGGATGTCACAACCTGACCTAATAGGGATCGAGCTTTAACAACCCCAATCCCACCTCCATAAGCCTAGGGATGGCGACAAGCATCTAAAGGCATAACTATTATGGGAGAATATTTCATAATGTATCTGTATTCCCACACCTAACCATATCCATTTATAAGCATAGAGGAATAAAAATAAACATATTAAAAAACTAGAGTATACACTATAGATGAAAAAACACTAGGGTGTAAAACTATATCATAGTTTAAACTGAAAAAGAAAGGGGAAAAAAATTCATGCCTGACTAAAAAATGTCCCAACTAGAAAAATCTGGAAAAGTAAATGTTGAGAGATCCCATCTCTGTATCACCATCCATATCCATTTATAAGCATAGAGGAAAAAAAATAAACATATTAAAAAAGTAGAGTATACACTATAGATGAAAAACCACTAGTGTGTAAAACTATATCATAGTTTAAACTGAAAAGAAAAGGGAAAAAAATTCATGCCTGACTAAAAAATGTTCCAACTAGAAAAAACTAGAAAAGTAAATATTGAGAGAGACCATCTCTGTATCACCACACTCTAACCACCATATGTGGTCAAATGCACTTGGTATTTTTATGCTACACAGTAATCACTATAGACATGTTCTCCATTTGTATCATAAACTAGTACTCACCCGTGCATTTTCATGGTGATAAAATAGAATTCTTAGTACATGAATTCTTATGACGACACAGTTCACTGATTTTATAGAGACAATAAAATATTTTGGAAAAATAAAAGAAACTGGGAAAGTTGTTAACTGTACAATCTCTAGTAATTAGTAACCTAAATTAAGTGGAAATAATTAATTGAAAGGAACAACAGTTTCAAAAAAAATGTGAATAGAACATGTTAAGAATATCTGTATAATCTATTAACAGTATAGACTATAGAGGAAAGAAAAACTAAGAAAAAATGTTAAAAATAAATGAATAATTCTTTATTATCAATTACCATGCAATTACATCATTCTTTAGGTTTCATAAATCAGTAATCCCAGATACTGGTGGGTTAAAACCAATGCATAATAGAAACACCATCCAAATCCAATATGAAATAAACTTTCACTAAAATATTGATATGAAAAGATAAGCTGTTGTCACTGCCACTCCTGGTTTTCCAGCCTTCATTAAACCTGTTCCAGAGATCCTACCAAAATGAAGTCCCATGGTGCTGTGTCCTGGTGCCGCTTGACCTAAGTGGGGAGCAGATATTTCCAACTATGAAATTAATAGTAAAACAGAATCAGTTGGTTCAGGTACCTGTATGTCATGTTGATGAGATGAAAACATACCAGTAGGTGACCAAGAACTGGTGGTCATGGCTTCGGCATCCTGAGAATTGTGTGTAGTACCGGGAGGAGACACTGAAATTCCTTCTCATAAAAACCCCATATAAATAAATATGAATGGCATGATATCAAGTACATATCACCAAAATGCAGAAAAGTACCATAAAAGGTGGAGATGTCTGCCGAAGTGTTACAGAGGCCCGGGAGATGGATGGAGAGTGTGTGGTTGAACGGGTAGGTGGAATCCATGGTGTTGTTGAGGAGGATGTAGAGGCAGGCTGGATGCTGGGTTGAGAGCTGTCTGAGGCGGTCGTAGAAGGGTGATCTTGGATATTAAGCCAAGCCTTGGACTAATGGGGAATAGATGGAGAGGGGAGAGAACTTTGGCCCAAACTCAGCCATGGTTTGGGGCGGCTGGGGTGCATGGGTGAGGCAGTGGGTGGAGGAGAGGAAAATTAATATTATATACTATAGAGGAAAAGAAAATTAATAAACAATGTTAAAAATAACTCAATAATTCTTGATTATTAATTACCATTTAATTAAATCACGAAATATCCGTTTATTTGATCAGTCTTTCAGTTATGTTTCAGCAACCTTTAAGCAATTAAATATGTTTCAGTGTCATATTAATGTAATTTCACCGAACTGTTATGTCAAATAAATTCATTGACATGGTCTGTTACCTCAAGAGAATACGCAACACCAAAAGACGCGTTGAACCCCAGTACCACCAAACCATAGTTGTCCTACCACCATGCATTTGCCCAACTAAGTAGAGAATATAGTTACAAGAATCTGAAGGTAAATCTTGCAGTTGAAATCAAAGAAGCACAGATCATATAGTTAACAGTATAATGTTATATATTTGAAGAACTGTACATAACCAAGTAGATGATATATCTTAGGTAGAAGTATCAAATCCGATGGAAATGTTTGAAATTCGTGGTGAAGACCTACCAGCAAAGTCACATATGATCAAGCATGATAATGTAAGCTGTCAGAAATAAATTTTATTCTGTGTGCACGATAATATAATATAAAAGATAAATGTAATCTCAGTACATGATAATTCAATATGAACTTCAACATAAACTACAATATTAAGTTATATTGAAAAATTTATAAAAACAGAAATGTAAACTGTAATTTCAGTACATCATGAACTAATATAAAGTGCCATATAAAATCCAATATAAATGGAAGTATACTGTAATATAGAATGCAGTTCTAGTTTAAAGTGAAACATAAGCTGCAATACAAAATTCTTATATGTATGATTTTCTTATGAAAAGTAAAATAATACAATGACATTGATATTATTGTTATCATAACAGAGTAGCTAATCACATGAATGCAGTTGTTCAAAAATTGAAATTCATGGAAATAAAGTCTTACCTTGAATGTGATATTCATCACATCAATGGGCAATGTTACAGTTCCAGAAAAAATTCCAGAAAAGGTTCCATACATCACATCATCAAATAGGATCCATGTACACATATGAAAGTATTGGGGAAGCTCGAATGTTCTTAGAAAAGAGATACTATTTTCCTCTGTCTTTATTCCATAAAAAAGGTAAACTACACATGCTGAATTTAACATTGTCTTAAAATGAAACAATATAGAAATAGAAAATATAAATAGTTGAAGTAAAAGAAACATTGACTTTGAGATATGCTAACATAACAATGTAAGGGTTACATAAAATATGTTCAATTTCATCAAACGAACAGAAATTCTAACGTCTACAGAAAGTTGGAAGGATAACTAAAATACTATTTTAGTAATACATAATTGTTTGAAAATAGATACAGGGAACCAGACTGGCAAGATTTGTAGATAAGTCATGCACACTACAGTTGGAGTCAGGAAAATTCCCAATCAAAAGCCTCAATAGGCCCCAGTATCAATACTTAATTACTGCAGTCAGTCCCCTTGTGCTCAATTTTCCATCTATGGCACGTCGAGGTGAGTGCCACGACTTCATGTTCCCGGGTTTTCTTCACATCTCTTCAGAATATGTTGAATCTGTTCTTCATTTTCAAAATCAGACATGAGGTTTTTCTACATGTAGAATAATTGTTCATTAATATGTAGGTAACATTTACTAAGATGTGTAATTGGTGAAACAGATGGAAAAAGTGTATAATAAGAATTATTTTCATTCAATCATTCTTGAAATATTATAAAAGTTATTCTAGGTAAGATTATTTTACTTGAGTAGATGACATATCTGACCCCGATACAGCTATTCCTGAGCTACCGTAAGAAGTAGAACACCCATCATCATGATTTTTCTATAAGTTGAATAAGAAAAGAGTATTATACGATGGTGTTTCATGTTTTGGTTTATATAAATTGAATAAATGTAAATGAAAATAACCATGATATTTTAAATCCCACTACCCAACTCTGAAGATCCACTGCTCTGATGTGTCTGTGTTGTCACAAACAGAACAAATAAGCTGTATATAATCAGTGGTATAGTTTTTTGAGAGTTCTATAAATCTTTACCTCTTTTTTCTCAAAGGTCTCACTAAATCTATGAATGTACATCTCATTATCACTGATAGAAAGTAGTTTTTAGCTATTCTGTTCAAACGAACTATAATGGTTTTGAATATTAAAAGTAGTTAAATCAATTGAGAATAAATAATTCTTTGACTTGAATACTTCCAACTGCTGAGGGAAACCATACTCATGATCATCCTAATTTAAAAAAGATAACAAATGTCAGTTATTAGATAGTAGAAATAAGATTATATGTTATAATAAGATGATGCTACTTGTATCAGAGAAGCTCTTAAATTTTCAGCTATTTCATGTATGGACTACATAACCTTTTTTCGAACATAACAACTAAAAATGATCCTGTCTTATCTGTAACCATGAGTTGCACCCTATATCTGTTTGATATATTATTAAGATTTCATAATGAGTGGATGAAAGTGTATCCCATCAGTAGCACCGAGTTTTAATGTTAAAATATTTTCAAATAAAATAGTTTATGACCTGGAAGTGGTAGTATTTGGAGATATTTTGCATTTGTGGCACCATAATGTTCCATCTAAACTGTGAAATATTTTCATGCAAGAGTCACAGGACTCATAAAACCAGCTGTGGGTGCTTTGAATTTTTTGTACTGTTACTGAAATTAGGCATCTTGTTGGCTACAGTATATTGGGTACATTCAACAATATTTAATGAAAGAAAGAAGAAGTTGAAGGTAAAAGTAAATGAAGATAGACATATTATAAGAACATAGTACTTACATGTTAATTTTTTTTACATCGGCAATGTACTTTTTGTTACTCCAATATTGTACTTCTATAGAGGGGTCTGGATTCGTTGATGGTGGACTGTGTAACTGGGGTGGCAATATGAACCCAAACCTACAGACATCCATAATTGGGAAAAAAATAAACAGGCATCATATAATTTATTATTTCAATGAACAAAAAATAACAGAGAACTAAATATACTGAAATATTTACAATACATACTAAACCTATTTCTAAAATTCTCAACTTCTGCAATGTCCAGGTTGTAAAAAATCATTATTGCTTGAATAGTAGTTTTCACAATAAGAAATCCTCTAAATTATATGAAAACAATTTTAGTAAACCAATGGTTGAAGATTCATATAAAAATAATAGATGTACTAACAAAAAACAGGTTAATTGTGGATAGATACTATACTGCTTAATTTTTTAACCCGGACGATTTATAAGATTAGAATGTTAGGAGAGTTCTTCTATTGATCCAAATAATATGGCATTTTAGTAGCATAATTTCCCCATAAGGTGCAGTGAACTTGCAAACCTCTGTAAGGAAATTTTTTTCATTATTTGTAATTGTCATATAAATTTTCCATGTCACAGTAAAACAATTTTTAAAGCACTTGTCATCCTCAAGAATAATTTGTATCCTAAGGCTCAAATTTCCCATTGATTTCACTAGATGAGAGTATCGCAGAAGCCCAATGATTTCTAAACCATAAAACACAGAAAGAAAAAAAATGAAGGGGAATTAGATTGTTTTGGAAAAGAATATCTTGATGACTATGAAAACATTGAATACAGAACTATATCAATGAACTGAAATGGAATTATACATATTAGATTATCTTCCGGTATAGTCCTTTGACCAATTTCATTAAATGAAGAGAAATTAAAACTGAACAGAGGGAGTTTTGCATCCTAAGTACGAAGAAACGTTGTTGATGTGAATAGAAATCGGAATGCATGTCGAGTTGCCAAGTAAAATCCTTGATTTGGAGCAATTTAAAAGTTTTGAATGTAATAGCAGAAACCCTCATGCACGAGATCTTTGAACTTATAGAGAAGATGATGGTTAGTAATTAAACATTTTACCTTCGTTCCCTGAAAACAGTAAATATATTGGTGGTTGTAATATAGATATAATATTTGACAGAAGACATAGATATTAATGAACTTATTGAACTACAGTAAGATAACAAAAATAAGGTGTTTTTATTTGAAACACATACTAGTGTATCTCCAAGTAAAAAATCGATAAAAATAACATTGTTGGAGTTTTTAGATGAATAATTGCACCAGATGTTCAACACACGTACATGTATCTTTAGAGTTTCATTTGACTCTGGCTAAATCTCACAAAATGGGGTTATTGATCTCGACATCAGTTTGTTATTCTGTACATTCAAAACTACTATAGAAAGATAAATAAATCATAAGATAAAGAAGAAAAAGAGTTATAGAGATCTCATTATATAGAAAAATTAAAAGATGAATAGATAAATTTAAATGATACATAAGAGAGGTTATCAAAGATTTCTTTATTGACAATATTGTGTGTGTAATCAGCAGCTATGTTATGGATATCTGCAACTATTATTTTCAAACCATTCGTTGAGGTGACCCTAGAAACAACCACATATAATTGAAAATGCGAGAACACATTCCTGTGTAGAAATAACCCAACTGAAGAGAAATATTGTCCTTGACTCTTATTAATAGTCATATCATAACAAACTATTAAAGGATATTGTCATCTTTAAAATTTGAAAGGCCATATAACATAAGATTGTGTGATAGTTAGTCCTGGAATGAATTCCCAATACCATGAATGACAACCAGTTAAAAGTTTTGCACCGATTAAATGGTCTCCCAAGTGTGTAACAATCATGCGAGTGCTATTACACAGACCAACTGATTGATCCACATTTCTTAACAACATGACATGAACACCAATCTTCAGAATGATTTTATGCGCTGTTAATCCAGAGATATTAATTCCATTTAAAAGCTCAGATGTGTATATATTTTCAGGCCTATCTGAATCAAAACTTGCATTGCAAACACTGTCAGAGCTGAAGTAGTCTCTTCTTTCTGCAATTGTGAGAGATAACATGTAGTCATTGATTTCATGAACAACATCACATGTTGGATCTAGAATTGTTTTGTCCTTTAGATAGCAGACATCATCGTAATGGTCTGTGAAAGCAGGATATGTGAAGTCAACCATTTCTGCCAATGCATTATTGGTTTATTTTAGAGGATATTTTTTCTGGTATATGAATTACCGATTCACCATCATCAAGCTATCCTGTGTTACCATCACCAATATCTAACACCCAAATTGAAAAGGTTTGTAAGTCATCAGAATCAGTATTGGCAGTCCCAGATTACAGTCGCATGTTTTTTGTAGAGTGAAGACTCTACATTGTTGCCAAAGATAATATGATTTAATACTTGCAAGAACAATGTCATTTCTATTGCCACCTAGAATAACTGGTAAAATTTGACGGAAATATCCACCCAATACAACTGTGATTCCTCCAAATGGTAAAGATGTTTTATTGAGATTTTTAGTTGTCATTATATCTCTCAGAGTACGGTCCAGAGCCTCAAAATAGTACTTGTGAACCATGGATCCCTCATCCCAAATAATTATTTTTGTAACATGTAATAGCTTGGCTAAGTCACTCCCTTGTTGAATATTGAAAACAAATTTCTCATTAACAGATATTGGAATAAGAAATTTAGAATGCGCCATCCTTCCACCAGAAATTAGTAGTGATTCAATTCCACTTGAAGCTACTGCCAGAACAATACTACCCTTTGATCACAGAAAATATGTGAGTACTATCCAGATAAATGTTTTACCGGTCCCTCTGTATCCATGCAAGAGGAAGAAACCCCTCATGCTACTGATATAGAATAAAAATGACATCGATCACATTTTTTTGTTCATTGGTAAGAATAACCTCTAAATTAATGTAATCATTTCGAAGACCCTCTCTATAGTAGTTCAGTTCCTCCATAATTGAACGATTTGTAACAATGTCAATTAAAAAATCTGGAACAAGCATAGGGGAAAACTCTGAAGAGACCTACCATTTCTTTGTAAAATGTCGTGCATTTCTTTTACAGAGAAAAAATGTTCCTATGTTCATCAGTGAGAGTGAGATCTATAGAAAATTTGAAACATTTAAAGAGACGTCTGAATAAAATAGTAAAAACCGAATTTCAAAATGTTCTGTAAATAAATACCATTACAGAATAGCATGAAATGATAAGGTAAGTTTAATTTGGAGAATTAATGTTTAGTACCTTAAAAATATGTCTTTTAACTGTTCATCATTAGAATGCCGGATTGTTTCTGAATAGTATGAAAGAAAGAAGTCACATATTTTTTGACCGACACTATCATTAATATTTGCAGTAATAATATAGATAGTAGTTCTAACTGCATTACATACCCTAAAAAATACTTTTCAATCAATCATAGAACTATGCAGACATATAGAGAACAATATATATAAAAAAGTAGCAAAACCCTTAGGTTGTAACATAGAAATGCAAAGAATCATTGATAGTACATGAAAGGGACTACTAAAAATGCACGACAGACATCTAGTTTTTTCATATAACTATACAAAAACATGTACACAACATAACATGGACTAATGAAAAATTTAAAGAAGTTTGCAGAAACATGCATGCAGAACCATGTCATTTAGAGATCTGCAAATACATGCATTTCTTTTATGTATAATAATGACTTTGGCAAACTGTATTATATATTTTTAGTATCCATATGTAAACGGTTGAGTATGACTACATATCAAAGGATTACAAATGCTAGATACAATGAACTAATTAAAAAATAACAGATACTACAAGGAAAAATTGAGTGTAATTATATAATACAGCTATAACCATGTCAAATAAAAGTATACGAAAGTGTCTACCATTTGATATTTTTTCACCTAGGATAGATTTTTCAATGATAGATGTAGTAAACAGTATAAATATTGTTACAGCAATAGCTACATGGATTCTTTAAACTAACAGCTCGCAGATGCAATAATAGCGTTAGTGATGTTAATAGGTTACTAGAAGAGTAAATATATTTGTATAAAATATAGAAACAAAACACTAAAGTAATGATGTAGTTGGAAAAGGTGGTTGATAATTTGAAACATACCTTGCATTTAAAGCATTTTTCTTGCAAAATATAAGATATCTTCAGAGAGAATATTGCAAGTTTCATTCCAAACTATATCCGACCGAGAAATGTTATTTGAGATTAGAATGCTTGAAAATAGTCTGTGTAGACAGTGGCCCATTCCCCATGCTGATACCTATTTAATAGAATCAATGAATTCTATGTCATCCTCTAGTAGACCCATAGTAGAACCTGCCTCCCTAAAAGTTCCATAAAGAATGTCGTTGACAGTTTTAAAACCCTCATATGATGTGGCACCTATGATTTTTGTTAGAAGGATCTGTAGGTAGTATAGCTCTCCAGTGGTAGGAGGCACATAGTAGAGTCGACCAATACTGAAACCTTGTTTTCGGGGATGGAATTTTTTATTGTGACTATAGAAGATGAACCTAGTCGGGTATTCTGCGAAAGTTAAACATCTACCTTATGGGAATGCCAAATTTGATTTAAACAAAGACGTGAAAATTGTTTCAGAAACATTTACGCCAGTTAGGACATCTTCAATTCTGTCATCATCTATATATGTCACAGTATGTTCCCCTATAAATGATAATGTATCCTGTCGATAGGTGGATATATATAATGTATATCATAAGAGAAGATCCGCCAGGACGCCTCACAAGGTGATATGTAGCGACAATCATAATACATATTTACTTCATCAATAGTGTTATCTACTCTAGTTTTGCTGTTGGTTTCATATAGTGCTGTCGTTACACAATCATTTCCCTTGATTATATATTTAAAGAGATACTTGATAGAAGATGACTGGTTGTAGACCTCAATATTTAGATGTGCTTGATACCTGAGTAGAAAAACTGGATTGTATGGTACCACAAAATGATTATCCAACTGAACATTATTTTTATGGATTGATCTGCCGTTATCCCTTCTACGATATATCACATGACCATCGTCATCTACTATTTTTTCTCCGAAAATTTTTTTAGGAAAGAAGTTTGAGCATTTTCCATTTTTCATACAAGGAGAAGATCGTCTGGAATCTCCACAAGGGTTGTGGAGCATATAGTTTTTAACATATTCATGTAGTGTTGGGTAGGGAATTTTATCTGGAATCTCAGCAGACATAACTTTATTAACATCCGATGGAGTGATGAGTTTGTTTTCATGACAAAGAAACAATAAAATGTGGACATACATCAAACCTCGTTTTTGGAATTCAATGGTTCAAATAACTATAATGGAAAAACAAAAATAGATTTTGTCTAGTTATTATTAGGTGATGTAATAAGAAAGAATAAGCTGAAAATAATAAACACTAATAATAGATCTTATTAGTTAAACATAATGAACTATAAAAAATGATCTTACCTGCCCTTGATTTTCCAAATATACAATGTTCTCTTAAATATATTAGAAGATGATCGACCTTTATATTGAATACTCGTGATATTAACTGTGTACAATCAGCTGGACGAAGATTCTTTTGTGTGACAAATCTATTGATTTCTGACCACATTGGGTTACATGTAAATGTAAGGAACAAATCTGGATACCCTACCCAATTACAAATTGACATTGCATCCTGATAATTTTAAATCATATATATTGGAACACCAGTAAAAGAAGAGGGAAAAATGACGTTCTTCCTGTAGGAGGACCCTTCTCAGTCACCTCGAAGGAATGCATCTTGCAATCCATTGTATAGGTTGACCCACAACCGCTTTTAGTTGAAAGGAATATACGATAGTCTCTGAGACTCAATCATTGTGTAAGCATCGACAACAAATAGTTTCAGTAGTCTTCTAGAATGTATCAAAGTGGATGGTTCAATGTTAATGAATTACAGGTGAAAAGAGAAATATTCTCTCATTGTAACCTTTCTTAGCTTAGAACTGGTAGTGAACTTAGTAGCGCGATGCATTACGTTGTCAACATATCCATCCTGGCCACCAGGGAAAATCAATGGATACTGTAATGGCAGATACAAATGGTGAAGCTCATCAATTCGTTGCAATCCACCACATTTGGTTTGAATGATGATGTCACATTCATGGTTTATATCTTCAACATCTCCAACAATAAGTATGGAAATTTCAGATGTTTTCAGTAAGTTATGTGTTGCCTCATGTGTATATCTTTTCTTAAGCAGGCGTAGCTTTAAATTTGGAACATCTTCACGATTCAGGACATCTTTTGCTGATATGAACTGTTGAGCTAAAGCATTGATCTCATGTAGTATATGTTGCAACTTCTCAACAATACCAAATTTAATAACTGATTGAATATTTCTGTCATCAGAGATGGAAGAGATATTTTTGTCAGAAAAATAAAATGAAATGCATGAAATTGATATTCATAGTAATGATTTTCAGAAATAACTCATACTACTAACTCTATTCTGGCACTCATGTTCTGTGTCAAACACATATAGTTGGGAAAACCTTGGGGGCTGTCCTTCTACCGGACACAAACTGCCTATGCGATGGTATTTCTGTCTATTTAGTCTGAATTTAGTTGGGGCACTACCATTGTTCAAAGACCTATCAACCTTACCACCCATAGACGTGAATGCAAGCATAGAATTATAAAGATTTATATTCTCTTGGAAAGCTTGTGTTTGTGAAGAAGTTCGATTGAAAACCAACGTCTGTAGGTATGGAGGAGGTGACGAGAGAAAATACCAATAAATCTTTCCCATAGAGCAGCATAGAGAAAATCGTGAGGTTTGTTGGTTGTTGAATTTCCTATTTCTCTCATCATACCACATATTAGAGTGATAGGACTGGAATACATATGTGGGGTCTTCGATATCTGGGTATCCTGAATGTTGGGGAAAAGTTTATTTAAAAAAATATTATATTTGCAGAGACTTTACTCGAATAGTATTTGATTTATGATATTAATAATGCCGGAGTACTAAAATCAATAACATGTGCTCTCTGCAATGTCTATTTCTAATGAGTTTCTTGCAGAAGTTGATGAAATGTAAATATAGTGTGTGATATCCTGTATAGAATGTAATAATATTTGAAGATCAATTGGTCAGTCAACAAACCTAAGGAGTGTGTAGTTGTGCTGAATAAATCTGTATTGTTTGAAGACATTTCTGAAATATGTGAAGGAAAATATTGTTTGATAGAATATCACATTATAGAAACTTTAAGTAGTTATGATAAACAAATGAAGAAAGCTATATTAATTCATAGAAAACTTATAACATACCTGTCAATGATGGAGTAGTATACTATGGTACATCAATATTTGGAAGACTTAATCTGTACACATAGAATAGAGTAAGAACTGAAATATAATTGACATGTCATATTTAAGTTTATTAGTCATGCATACTCTGTCGAGTTGAGTACTTCAGATTCAGTGAGATTGTTGTCTTTATTCAGCTAACCTAAAGAAAAAAGTGACATAAGTGTTATATGATCTGTAATTAAACGTTTAACCCATATTATGGTCATAAAATCTCACAGACAGTAGACTTACTAAAAGGTACAGGAGAGAGGGTGTGATGTATATGTTTTCGTTTGTTTTTTCCGGCAATCATTGTTGACTCCGTATGACTTTCACTTGGTACTATGAACAAAGAAGTAACAAATGATTTTTTGTCTTTCATATTTGGAAACAATAAGCTTTGCATATCATTTTTCAAATGAACATACCATTAACACATAGATGTGACAATTGTTATCTTCGGACTGTATGTTCGACGCCATTTGTTGATAGTGGATGAATAATTGGACTTCCGATGGACACGGTAGAAAGAATTGGAGAACCTATATTACAGAACAATATTGTTACTAAATTGATTAACATGAAACTCATATAATGATAGAAGTAGATTTAGTAATTAAGTTATTCAAAAACTAAAGCAGTACTCACAATTTTCTTGACGTTGTTGCATGAGTAGTCTTCTGTGGATCCTTGATTCACTAGAATGGTAAGGGGTATGCATGGTTCTGTTGGTTTTCTTTTTACAAAACTTTCTAGGTTTCATGAAAAAAATATATTATGAACAGTTGATAATTGAATATAAAATGATTATAAACAGGCAGACAATAATTTTACTATTTAAATTTGATGATCAGTTTTAATATTTAATATTAACACAGTAGACATGAAAGTGTTTACTGGATCTACTATACATTAAAATACAAGTATTTAATATAATGACCAAGTAACGGTAAACAAAATGTACAAATATTGGTTTTAAAGAACATTTATGAAGTGATACCTTTGTGAAACAATTTGATACCCCTCAGATGAAAGACACAAAAGGTTGTTGTCAAAGCAGTCGTATATTATCACTGACAAGACTGCAACTATTTGTGTTAAGTATCAAAGATGGAATAGAGAAATCAAATATGTCACATATCCAAAAATAGTACACATAGAAGGAAAATTAGTTAACGGTTATGAAAAAAAAAACAAATATCTATCTAAGAAATTTAACTGTCAATGTCACGTGGGATTGCCATTTCTATATACTTGAGAAGAAAATAAGTACGCCAATAATGGTGGATGAATAATAAATGAGGAACTATTTCACATTAGCTTCCATACAAGTGTCAAAATGTTAGACGTTGGTATGTGCTGTTATATATTGCAGAATGAAGAGGCCATGTACTGATTAGGTTGCAGAAATCCAAAATCGGGCTAAAAAACCAAGACCCAATGATAGTTGAAAATGAATATACTCTTATTACAATCGCAATAAACATGTAAAAGATGCAGTGCAGAGTGACAGAGAATACATTACATTGATAGTAGACAACGGATCCGAATGGAATAAACAGAAACCGTACTCATGAAGTCGGCGATGAAAAAGAGGTTTGGGATGTCTGTGATGGTATGCTCGAGGTCATTTTCCAGGCCGGTGATGGAAACTGAGATGCTTCCCGGGATGGTATACAGGAGGAGATAACCAGAATCGTCGAGAGGTGTATTGATTCGTGCTTCTACGAAACCCTAATCATGCCCTGATAAGATAGTATAGACAATGATCTGCTACGAATGCCTTGAGCAGGTAGAATTGATTTCTAGAATGGGAGAAGAGGTATCATATCGTATTGGAGGCGAATCGGCGGATGATATTTGGGGGGAGATTAGAGGAATCGAACAGTAGTGTATTAAAATGAGATTATTGGATGCCGTAACCACCGATGGGAATCGAGCTAAAAGGAAGGCGTCGAGCTCGTGTAGATGAATGAGGATGAAGTCCACGAATGAACGTCGTTGAGTCGAGACCCTAAGCTCGAACAGAGGAGGAGGTAAACAGAGTGACGCGGGAGATCGGCATGGAGGTCGGAGAAATAATCTCACAAGATCAGCCCGATAGCCCGGGGTTATTTGCGGAAGAAATGGTTTATTTTAGAGGCGTGGCTGCTTGTGGAGTCGACATGTCAGCACAGAGTAACCTAGCTTTAGTATATATAGTGGATGACACATACGTGAAGATACTATTAAGGGGTGAGTATATAAATAACCATCAAGACACACTGAATTCTTAGGGGAGTAAGATACATGATAGAATTAGGTATATATCTCAGCCTAAATAAATGGAGTAAAAATTTATGTTGAAATGGATACAAATATATAAATCTCCAACAAAATTCCAAAAAATGAGAGTTAAAGGGGATATCCATATCAAATTCCAGAAGAGGATAGAATTCCAATAATTCTAAAAGTCCATCATCGATGACCGACATATTTCTCATCTCTTTGAAATGACATCCAATTAATTACACATCTCACCGCCATGTAACATAGTCGAGGGGGAAAATCTCATGGTAGAGGACCCATGACTAGATATAATATGATGGTGCCACTCAAGTAGTCGGTAGAGGACCCAAGCCTTGTTGTGACAGGACTATGCTACTCAGTATATAGATAGAGGTATTACTCCATTTCCTAGTAGGAGGGCACCACTATGATGGTCGAGGTCCAACATCATGGATCTCTAATGGGGTTACACACAATAATCAATAGAGGACCCATTCCCTATACCAGAATGAGGGTTCCGGTCTAGAAATCTATAGAGGACCAATGCCTGGACCAATTGGAGGGTTCTAGTCTAATAGTCCATCAATCATTCATACCCTACCCAACATGAGGATTCTTCTCGAATAGTAGATAGAGTACTGATGACTTGTCCCTTTAAATGATTTCACTCTGAATATAGATTGAGAATATATGACCTATCCTAATTAGAGGGTGCCACTCAGGTGTCTCTGGTGATCTTGTCTGATCACTACTGTTGTTGGCTATCACCTTAAGAATATTCATTCCTAGAACATCTACCATAATATCTCAAAATCCAATTGAAATTCCACCATCACATTCTATGAAGAACAAAACTCAGGATAGGCTACATGTATGTTAAAATACAAGTAAAAAATTAGGACACACGAGAGGTATAATTTTTCAAATAAAGAATGTATGGGTACATAGCTTGTGGTCCTACACTTTCACCTAGTTGTGTACCTACTAGTATATGGTTCATTAATCATGTAGAACTAAATAGCATATATATGGAATACATGGTGTTCCTCATGCATCAGGGTTCCTTCCCATGCTTGAGGATATGTTTGTGTAACCATTCACATTATTGTGTACTTTGGTACATGGTGTGTCCTACAACACAAGGTCCTGTTCATGTTCTCTAACATATGGAATTTCTACTCAGGGAGTTTCAAACAATGTAGGGGCTATCCATATGTCATTTTATCCTAAACTTTTCTAAACCCTATTACTGCATAAAAAGGGGTACCTCATGGTGTGTATTCATCATTGTACACACTATTTCATTAGTTATTTTCTAGCAAGTTAGATTGGATTTTGCGATTCTTATTCCCACATAAACTATTTAGTCCAAGCCTTCATGCCACTTGAAATATAAGGAGAATACTTTGATCATCATTTCCAACCCTTAATTGGCTAGAAAAAAAAAATTAGTTTGGTTCATTCAAATCCCACATGCACCACACAATCTCCCTTCACCCATAGTGATTCAATGGATTGACAATCCATGGTTTAATCTCTCGTATCCCAAATAATTTACCAAATACAGCCTTTATCATTGATGAATTTCTGACATAGGAAGACATCGTGAATCAAGGGGTTCAATCATGCTCGATACCACCTAGCAACGTAGATCCATGGTCCCATAGCCCCATGGTAAAGAATGATAGAAAATGGTTGGAAAAAATAAACAAAACAAAGTCATAAAATTTTTTCTACAAGAGTTCCTAGACAAATAATAACAACTGGGGATATTTTTCTAATGAAACATGGTGAAATGGGTACGGATTTGAAAAAAAACTAAAAATTGGTATACTGGTTCATGAAAAGGTTTGAAATTGATAAAGATGAAGAAAATGGATTATCATACTCAATATATTTAAAAAATTGGGGCATAGTAGAAAAAATTGATGATTCGAACCTGAATATTGTATCATTTGATGAAAAAGAATAAACTCCCCAATGAATGAGATGGCTAACATTATTTATTGTGCCTTGGTTTTCTAGGATACAATATTTAGTCATCGTCATATTCTGATCCCCAAACGAGATGTAGAAGATGGCTCCTCTGAATAATCCCAATGTTATGCTTATAAGTTAGAAAATCCACCATAAAAAATGAGTATATATATTAATTTTTTAGGTAATTTAATAATATTATTAAATTTAGTTTCTTACCTCAATTAAACTCAATCTCCAATAGATTCTATATCTAGACACCCCATGCCTACTCAATTAATATCGTTCCTTGGGGGAACCTTATGGTTTGGATTCAACTGTGGTATTATATTTTCAATATAAGAGTCCTTTTAATATATATACCATTTTCTATATGAAAAAACATGCATGTAATATCAAATATATATAATATTATTTTTAAATTATGTCGAGGAACACTCAGTCATGGAGTTAAATTTTCTCTCAGTTCCGAGATCTGAGAATATATGTATATATTTTCCAATGTCTTATATGGAAAAAATTGGGTCTCAAAAATATTCAATCCTTTGATATTTTCATCCATAGAAATAAAAACTAGAAAAAAAGTTAGTGATACTAAGCCCACATTTGGATATCCATCTACTATGATCTCTCTTTCATGATCTCATGCTGCCACAAAACATGAACTAAATAGATGGTTTGTACACATAGGTTTTTATTCTACTGATTCTAAATTCCCAACGGGTGTTCTATAAAAGTGTATGCATCCTTAATTCCCAACTCACCCATCCAATAATTGGAATACGGTCCTGAAATTATCTCCTCAACTATGACACATGGAATAAATCATGCACCTACTCTTACTATTGTGGTACAAAAAAGTAGTAAGAAACCTTGTCATCCCTCTCCAATATCTCAAACTGTCTGATGAACCTCACGAAAAACTGGTCTCCCATGTAAAATCTCATATACCCTCATTGTGGGGGATATTCTTATTAAAATATGGTGTCCCTTATCAAAATTCAAGCTCTTGTGTCATCAATATGCATAATATTTCTTCCATCTATGAGCCATCCTCATCCAATCATGGGTGATCTAGACCTTCTTCATCATCACCTTCAGCATATTTGTCCCAATAAGAGATACCACATTGTTCTATGTCCATCAATAGGGAGACGTACAAGATCTTATATATAGGGCCTCAAAAGGTTCCATGTAGATATTATAGTGATAGATATTATTTTATGCAAACTCAACCAATATAAAGTGATCCACCAAAATTCATCCAAAGTTCAACACATAAACCCTCAGGATATCCTACAACACCTAAATAACATGATCAATATTACCCTATGTTTGTGTGTGGAGGGTTGTACTCATCCTCATATGGGTATCAAATGCCTAATGTAGGCTTCTACACTTCCATGGAATGAAAAACTTAGCAAGGTCAAAGACAATTGTTTTGGGAACCCCCTTAGGAAAAAACAATCCCCACACATAAATATGCCCCAAAGTATACACTAAACTCTTCTCCCTGATTGAATGATAGTGTGTTGATTCATGAATCGATCAAAAATAACCCATATGGAATCATGGATGCTCTCTGTATCCATGGAATCCATATCAAAATTTCCATTTATGTTTCATACCATTTCCTCTCTAGGAACCCAAGGGGTTGTAACAAACTTGTTGAAACCTAGTTCTCAATCTTAAACTACAGACATGTGAGACATCAAGAATTGAACTCATCCATTATTCATCTCATAACATACCTCCAAAACTTCCACTAAATTTATCTGTACATATTTCCCACCCTGAGATGTACATACAATGTAGATGTGTGAAAGTATCTCATCGCCTCTTCCCGCATCATGACTGGAACCAAAAACTATCCCTATAAAATATTGATGTGGTACCCTCCATCAGAATATCTATCTAGTGAATCTCTTAAGGATATCTGGTCAAATAATAATTTGTAGTCAATATCTCCCAATTAAGACTCTCTCACACGCGAAATCTGTAGATGATTTAACACCATTGAATAAAACTGAAACCTCCTACTGGACTAGGGTCATCTTTTTGGAAGTCAACTACTGTAATGTCTTCTTCACCAAATGATATTGAGGATTCTTGCTACAATAATGTTCTACAACATTTACATTCTCTATAATAAGGATTTTATAAAAAGAATAATCCTAAAGGAACTCCAACCAACACCTCTTTCTTAGGTTCATGTCTCTATGGGTGAAGATATTCTAGATACTCTAATGGTATGAGTAAATAATAAATCACTATCCCATATGATAGTGCATTCACATCCTTAGAATAAAAACTACCATTCCAACACCTACTTATGAGTGACTGTGTTCTTCTCATGGGATCTCAGCTGCCTTGATCCATATGTGATAACTGATTATATTTACCTCACCACGTAGCTGATCCCAACTCCTATGGCATCACAATATTCAACTTACTCTACATTCTACTCTAGAAGTCTCAAAATATGAGCACTCACTATCCTCTGCCTCAGCTCCTTGAATTATCTCTTGCGCTTCATGTTCCTACTAAATGGCTACCCTTTCCACATCCGGGTATTCAAAGGTGATGGAATCCAGAAGACTACCATAATATTCAGGTAGAACACTTTGAAGCCAATAAAGCATTGCAACTCTAACATGCTCTTGGAAGGCTCAAATGAAAGAACAACATCGGTTAACTCTCAATAAGGGGTAGGGATACTTGAGTTCAATCTTTGTGAACCATATTGTATAAAGTAACTAATAAAATACGTCATCAGTCCTTAGAATAGGGTACCTTTTATTTACCATGTCCTTTTTTCTGGTAATGATAATCTATAAAAAGTGTTTAGATCCCATCCTCATTTTTAGGAAAAACACCGAAGTTACCTAGGGGGCACACTGGGTATGAAAAAACCCTTCTCTTTATAGTAATAAAACTGAAACCAAAGCTTTTAGATCTTGTTAGGGGTTATTGGATATGCCAAATAATATATCAGAGTGGTCCTAAGATGGTGGTCGACACAATGTTGAATCTCCTGCCTCAAATGTATTCCTATAACATCCTTAATAAATAAATCCATAATATCCTTTACGAATGAAAGAATCCATTTTCATGAAGATCATGTTGCAGAAAGAGATACACTCCTAAAATGATGGGTGATGGGTTGAAACATCCTTCACACAAAACCCACTAATATTTCCATGAGTAATCACCCACTCATAAAGGATAATATTGTCACATCCTTGAAAAGGCATATGACTCGTCTACGGTGACATTCAATCTAGGATTGGACTACATAAAAACAATACACACCTAATATAACAGCATATGGTTCCATCGTGATGAAAAAAATGTCCCATGAGAACCTATATCCACCAATAAATAGTTTATACTATAATAAGATAAAATATTAGGTAGAATCATTCCAAGTAGGATCTTCATGATGAATGCACTAGGCTAAAGCCTTAATTGGGATCTCCAGCTCTTGAAACCAGAGTAAAGAGTTGGATGAATGACTCAAACATGTTTTTAATAATACCAAATCAAGAGTATAATAAATACATATCATACCCTTATCATCTCATGTGCTGATGGGTCATCCACATCCATATGCCACAGCAACCGGCAACCCTGACTGCTAATTCCCTGAGGATGATGTTGGTCGTATGGTTGTGTTGATGGGAGGATCTCTTAGCATATTACACCACTCATAGTTCCTTCCATTCAATGTAAACATTCTCTTATTCTATCCCCACCTCCCTCGGTGACACCATTCCCATTATAGGGAGATCCTTGATCACAACACTTTCTCTTCCATGGTGGTCTATCAACTATCTTCCAATACTTCTAAACACACCAGGTTGGGAAATCATGTTCCATGTGACCATTCCCATCACATGAATAGAACCAACCCTATTCAATATACCCTTGTAAACTTTTATTCCCATAACCACATTCTTGGGTATGAACTTGGTAATATATCTTAAATCAAGATCTTGTTGAACGGTGTCTTCTAGGTGTTGCATACACCTCAACTCTATAATTCCCACTGATCAATTTAACTTTCTTGCATCCCTATAGTTGGAATATCTCTTTCCCCAGCTCCCATACCAAGACCCATTAATTAGTGGGAATGGATAAGGGTACCAAAATGGCATAGATATCACTACATATTCCTCACTCAAACTTCTATTCTTGGAAGCATCCACCCAAAGTCAAATCAAGGGAGTATCGTGTAAGGTTAGTAAACATGAAGAATAATCATCCATGGTCATCCCTCCCTAACACATCTATATAAGCTCTTAAATAAAAACTAAGGAAATATAGGAGAAGTATTACTCCTCATGAAATAGTTTATTGATGTTTTCCAGTGAGATTTTTTATTAATCATGCATCTATGTAAATAGACACCACCAGCGCCAAGCTTCTCTATGGAAAACGATAGCTTCAAGTGAAAGAATTTGATTAGTAAGATTATAGATAAACCTAAAAACATAGATCACCAACTATATAAAATCCTCCACATCATAGGTATCTATATCACCGTAGAACCCCAACACCCTCTAGCATTTTAACTTATGGAGTTTTCTCAACTTTTCAACATTCTCAACCTACTATGATGGTATGATATACTACTCAAATGGTGGTGGTTAAACTACATTTCCACCTAAATGATGAATCCTGAGGGATCGCCTAGACTGAGGCCTCATCATTCATTGGATCTTCATCATGATCTATAATTGGATGCCTAGATGGATCTCTTTGTGGACATGTCCAGAAAATTTAATCAATATGTTTAATCGTTAGATAGAATTTATATTCAATGGAAAACAAACTTAAGAAGGACATTCAAAAGAATTTGTCCTATATGAATCATGTAACATTGATCACTATAACCTGTGTATCAGTATGTTGATTAAAAAAGTAGGTAGTTGGAGTCCTGGTGAATGGATATGTTGGTTACTCGTACCATCACTGGTTTACATGGACAATAATACACACATGAGACACTTTGAAATTGTTTCCCAAAGTACCCAATAGATCCTCAAAAGGGGACTTCTCCAAATAACCATCTCAAGTAATTAACCACTATGATACCAATATTTCATGACCCAACCCAATGGGGCTTAATCCACAGCTACCAGAAGACAGCCTTCATAGGCTAGGTGATGGATACAAGTATCAAAATTGAAAACAATTATGGGAGGCCTTTGCCTAATGTACCTATACACACACATACAACCATCTCCAATCAAAATTGAAAATGAATAATAATAAAAATAAACAATACCTAGAGTATTCACCATCAAAAAACACCCCTTCTAGTATACTAAAGAGTAAGATAGTGTAAACTAAAAACTAAAGGGGAAAAATGCATTCCCAACCATAATGATTGCCAACCAGAAAAAACTAGAAATGTAAATAATGAGAGAGAACATATTTGAATATCCCAAATCAGACCACTATACGTGGTCAAATACACCAGGAATCATTATGATCCTTTATTGTCAAAGCCTACCTATCCTACATATACATAAGACACAACACATGAAAGAGAATCCCATGATATGAATTGAAAAATAGCTTTTCCAGAAGAAACAAAGTAAAAAATTCTATGAAATAGATACATATATATATTCCCAACAAAATAATCTCAACTAATAGAGAAATGGGATCTCCATCACAAATCTCAGCCCAGGAAAGAGTGCCAATAGTTTCAAAAGTACATCATTGAGGCTGAAAATCTCACGAACCTATCTTAAGGGGAATTCAAGTTAGTCCTCATCACCCCAATATGCCATACAGTTGAGGGAAAACATTTCTAGGTAGTGGAACCATTCAATGTTAAAACAATTGGGTGCTACTCAAGTAGTTGATAAAGGAAACATGCCCTATATGAGAATGAGGGTTCCACCTAGTAGACAGCTAGAGGACCCATGACCTGGCCCCATAAAAGGCCGCCACTCTGATTATCAATGGCCCATACCTTGACTACTCAGGAGGGTGACACTCAATAGTCAATATAGTACTTACATCATATCCCAGTATGATGGTTCTTGTATAGTAATTAGTATTTGACCTATGCCCAACCCAATTGGAGAGTTCCAATCTTGTAGTTCATCGAGGACCAATGACCTTCCCACCTAGAGGGTTCCACTAGGATAGTTGATAGAGGGCCCAATCCATTTCCCATAAAGAGTGAATCATTATTTAAAGGTAGAGTACTCATTCCCTATCCAGTAGGAGGGAAACACTTAAGGGTATCTGGTGTTGTTGCATGATCACTGCCATTATCGAGTAATTCAAAAAGAATCCTAATGCCTAGAAGTTCTTACCTGATATCTCAAAACCTACTACAAATTCCACCACATCATTTTATGTGAAAAAAACATATTATTGGATATTTGTGTGCAAAAATTTAAGTCTAAATAAATGAGATAATATAGGAAAATGTTTATAATAAATGAAAGTATGGGTATAAGGCATATAAGGGGATCCACATGGCATATGTTTCCCCTTTATTTCCTGGTCATTTCCATTCCTATACATGAAGAAATTAACGTGTATAACTACATGACATATTGGTCAAATAAATAGAGTGCCTCAAATATCTAGGTTCATGTCTGTACTCTTGGTCATGTCTGTGTAACCTTCCTTGTGTCCATGTACATTGGTACATGACGTGTCCTCCAACATGTGGTCATGCATGTGTGCTTCACTACATAGTGAGTCTAACTGGGGAAGGTCACAAAGTGCATAGACCATCCATATAGAACGGGATACTTACTTTTCCCAAACCCAAACACCATAGCATTATGGGATCTACATATCATGTTCTCATCCTTGTACATGCAGTGTAGATGAGTTTTTTCACACAAAATTATATCTGATTCTGGTGTTCCTGATCTTACCTTTCATCCTTTCATCTCACCTCCTTTCCACTTGAAATTAATGGAGAATCCTATATTTTTTGTTTTCATCAGCCTATTGTCTAGAAACATATTTCTATTTGGTTTGTTTTCCTTCTATACACACCAAACACATCTCACATCATCATAGTGCCCCACTAGATTTCCGATCTATGGTGGATTCTCTTGTATCTGAAAAATAATCCAAAAATGATCCTTGATCCCCAATACATTAATCACACATGATAATTTGGTGAATTTTGTGGTTTGATCAGGCTCGATCCTACCCAGAAACATTGATCCATGGCCCTATTTCCCAATGTTTAAAAATGGGAATAATGGGTGTGGGGGGGGGGGGGGGGTGGGACCAAAAAATGGTGTAACAATCATTGTCTAATAATTTTGGTCTAATGAATACAAATTGGGGATGTTTTTATGAGGTAACACGGAACAATTCATATAGAATTAAAAAAAATCTCAAATCAGTACGCAAGTCCATGTATAGGATTGAAATTTATGCATATAAAGAAAAAAGATGGTCATAATCAATCTATTTAATAAATCTGGGTAGAATACTCAAATTTTAAAGTCCTAACTATATATTATATCATTTTGTGATAAGGACCATTCTTACCAATGAATGAGAGGGATCATTGTGTTTATTTTTCCTCGATCTTCCTAGATCTAAAGTGTCATCGTCATCAAATTCCGATCCACCATAGAGAGGTGGATGAATTATCCTATTAATGATCCCAACGATATGATGAAAACCGTGATGATACTCTATAACATAGAGTTTATAGATGAAGTATATTTTAGTTCATTTAAGAAAAAAATAAATGTAATAATTTATTTTATTTTAATGCATGTGTTAGCATCATAAATATACAAATTCCCTAAAACGATCCATTTTTTGTCACATATAGGGCGGTCCTCACATTATAGATTCAACCATGGTCTCATATTTTCAATATCAGAAACCATTTAATAGAAATAACATTTTATATAATAAAAATGCACGTATAATATAAAAAATATGTAATATTTTTATAATATTAATTCTAAGCACACCGTATCTTAGAATTGTATGTCACTCAAGAACATGTATTTATATATATATATATATTCCAAAGATTTGTAAGGAAAAAATAGGGTCTCTACATTGAATAGGGCATGATAATGGGAATAAAAGTGTCCAATTAAATGTTATTTAAGGTTAAAGACATTAAGTAATGCTTGAATGTAGCACATGGTGAACAAAAGTGATATTATTTTAATCACTAGTGATTACAAGTGTTTGAGGATAGTGAAAATTATTCCATAAAATATATACAAGGAAGAGAGTAATATGGTTTAGGGAGAGGGATATCCTACATCCCACATACATTGTCCCCTTTAAGATTTTTAATTTCATAAGAGCTATGGTCTTCTAGTTTTCCCCCCAATCCCATCTCATGTACATGATGTATTACTCATATTAATCTTATCGAAGTAGACACCAAATCAATAAATTGTAATGAATCTATAGGAGGGTTGGTCGGGGTACTATCGTTTTAATGAGGATCATATAATAAAGATCCAGTACCATTAAAAACGTTATCAAAACAAACAGATAACTCACCTTGCCAAAGTACTACAGATAAAAAATAAGTATGATTGGAAAATATTTAAGCATGAAAATAAAATTAAACCTACATATCTTCATATAATTTTATCTTAATGTGTAATCTATATTACTGAGGATGAAATTTCTAAAGGGTGAGTTAATTTAATAAACCACACTTTTCTACATACAACTAAATTATTAATAAATATGTGTGTAAATAAGTCACACTTATTAAAAAACAAGAATATTATTTACTCAAACTAACATATAACTATACATTTAAAGTATAAATAAAATCTATAAAATTAAAAAATATACAACGGGATTGTAAAAAAATTATATAAAATAGGTGAATTTAATATTCTTGAGCATTTCAGTCTACATGAAATATCATAGACGTGAACAACATTGTAAAAAAGAATCAATACATTAATAATATAATTAGAATTTTGAATTTGATTAATATAAAACCTTGGTATAAATTATAATAATTCCTTAAAGAATAATATAATATGTACTTATTTGATGTGTAAAGGTTATATGAAAATTTTAATAATAACATAGTCACTTGAATGTTAACATAACTATTGGAATATTAATTTAACAATTAAAATATTAACATGAAGGTTGAAATAGTAAAATTACATTTGGGTTTCTTATGAAATTAAAATATAATAAATTCATATCTAATGAAGAATAAATAACATAGTTAAATTTGATAATATAAATATTTGGCATTAAAAATACTAATATTATTTTTTGTAAAACATATATGTTTTTTAATAAAAATACAACATGTTATAAACTTAATTATAGAAAATTAAAAGTTTTTTTGATTAAAAATATTCATAAAAAACTAATTATTTACAGAAATGATAATGTAATTTAAATAAATCATATTAAATCTCACTAAGTTTCAAAAAATAATTCATGTTAAAAAATTAGTACATCTTAATAAACACATATTTTAGTTAATATTAATTGTAACATATTTATAAAATTATTTTTGAAAACTTGGGTATCATAATTACAATTAGAATGTTCAAATTTTATTTGAGTTATTTTTTTAAAATTTTTTAAGGATATTAAAATATACATGTGAACAGTAAATTACCATATAAGTAACATATTTTTTAATTATATATATAAAATGGATTTAACTTTTATATGTGTTTTGTAAATAATTTACTTTTATTTTTAGTTAAATAATAATCCTCCTATAATTAAATTGGATGTTTGAAAATTAATTACAAAAATAATTTTTATTCTATAAAACTACTATCCTCCTCTAAAAAATACTTACTCTCTCCATCCCACTTCTCCATACACCATATGATTTATTAAATTAAAAAGAATAAAATAAAATCCAAATTATCTTAAGAATAATCTAGATATGTTGCTCTCATATAATGGTCATCCATATAAGGATTAATTCCATTAGAAAAGGTTTAATCTTTATGTGTAAGGTAACAAATTCTATCCATTCTCTTTTTTACACTCTTTAATTTATATTTAAATTATTAAACAAAGTTTCATGATTTATGAACCTAATTTTTATGTGTATGAATTATCATGTGATTTGGTCATGAACATTGATTATGTCATCGTACCCATATAATGATCATATTCTCATCAATTTTATTCAATTTTTAATACTTATGTTTACCCTAATTGAGAGTTTGAGCTCACCATTATTATGATGCCTTTTTAAATGGTTAAGAAGATTGATATTAACTTATTTTTGTCTGGGAATGTTTCAAGTGTGCAAGATTTAATGAGAGATGTTGAAAGAATATTTTGAAACAAGAAAATCATGGAATATTAGAAAAATGACCTCATGAGGGAGTGCATATTTTTTTGTAAGTCATTTTACTAATTCATTAATATTATAAACATAAAATGTATTTGGGTATACAAGGGATCCAATATTTCATATTGATTTTATAGATTTTGGATGAAAAAAATTGGTCCAACTTTATCGGTATCAAAGCTAGAAGTGTAAGGATTATGTTTTTAGCCGATGATCTTAGAGTACGAGTTTTTTTGGCTATTATAATAATTTCCCATATCGATTTTGTTTCAAAAAATAAATCACCACCATAATGAATTATTATAAAGAGAAATGGAAATTATGATTTTTATAATGTTTTAGATCTAAATAATAATACTACACTCTTTACCCCACTCATGAACTAATAATGGCAGAACTCAGTATATTCACCATAATGGAATCTTGAAAATTACTTTCTTACACATGGAGTCAGAACCCAATTAAAAATCCTTTTCCCCATAAGTGGATTAAACCCAAAACAGACCTACAATTTCTACCTAGAGAAACAAATAAAATAGTCTAACTTTTTCTCTTGGTGGTTTAACCCAATGCCTAACATGTGTATCAAAGTCACAACCCATGTAACTAACTTTTAATGGGTAGTATACTCATTCAGAATTATGCACAAAAATTAAAAATATGAAGAAGTAAATATTCACAGAACAAAAATAAATATTCATAATATGAGTGTTGTGGATGTCATAAATTCTACAGAATTAAAGGGTAAACTTATTTTCATTCCCCTAGGAGTATTATATTATTTCTAAAAATGATGAACTTTTATAGTTAAAGAGTATTCATAACCTCATGTGACTTTATTTTACAAGTTCTATCAATATTATCTGTTGATTTTCGTTAAGAACAACATCATTCAAATATGAAATCTATTGTATATTTTTCTTTAAAAAATTCAGAGTTTTCTATTCTTATTTCTTAAATAAAGTTAAATGTGTAAAATTTTTTTAAATAAAAAACATTAAATATGATATTCTATCTTGATATGATTTAAATGAAACGAAATCTTGTATGTTGAAAATCCTAAGAATAATTAATAAATTAGTAAATAAAAATAAATAATATCCTTCAATACTTCCCCTTAATAATAAAGGATAACCCTTCATCTTTCATCTTTTTTGATTTTTGGCATCTGAATTTCCAAAATATCAATGTGAATATAAATATATAAAAATATCATGAAAATCAAATTTAATTTTACATAAAATAATCCAAGACATGTTGTCCAAGATTCTGAATAATTAATAAGTAATTTATTAATAACTAAAATATTTAAAATGTTCAAAAAAATATAAAACAAGTGGAAATTTAAAATATTGTGAAAAAAATCATATTTATAGTTTTTAGAATAAAACCAATAAATTTTCATAGACATGTAGAAAAATTTACATAGATAATTTTCATATAACTGTTTTTATACACATAAGTGAATTTCAAGTAGGTTAATTGGTATTGTAGATTAATAATGTTGGTGATTCATATAGGATAATCACATTGTCTAATTAATCACATAACAGAATCTGGAAATTTAAAAACATCTAGACATGTCAAATTTTAAACCAAATTAAGACCTTATAAATGATAAAATCAGATTTTGATATAGTTGAATTATAATTATAATGATTCATAGTCACTATAAATAACTATGAATTACCTAAATTATATTTCTATATCTCACCTTATCTTCAAAATATAGTAGAAAAATAGTTTTAGAAGAACTACATAATTCATATTGAAAACATATTTGGAATTATATATAAATTTAAAAAATTATTGATTTGTGTTCCTTATTTAATTACAAATAATGAAACATAAATAATTTTATTAGGTATCCATGGAAAAAATCACTCAATACAGAGTTCTATAGTTCATGTTATTTGATAAATACATATGATAAATGGACCTAGAAAATCTGATATATGGTTTAGATATATGGGGTAGTTTTCTAGGTGAATCACTTATGTGGGAGAGATGGAAAGGTGAAAAATATATGTGGGAATTGAATAAATAATGTAAATATGATATTTTTAGGTACCAATTGATGTTTTTATCATAGGAACTTGATATGAAACATGCAGAACATGTTATAACCAATCAAAAAAATGAAATATAATGAAATTTTATGAAAAAATATTATTCTATATTGAATTCTAAACATAATTTAGTCAATAATAAGATAAAATTTTATGTCTTTAAATAAATAAAATGAATAAAAAGCCGATTATAATACTTAGTAATGTTATGAAAATAATAATTAATCATGACATGATATTTTACAATTATCAAAACATTGTTAAATAAATGTCATCCAATAGGAAACATCAATATTATAACCATTTTTGATATTTTCTTAAAAATATTATTTAAAAAAAACCACCCTCTTTTTAATTTAAAAAAAGTCAAATTAATAATACAAAAATTGATACTTTTATTCAAAGTTATATTTCATTTAATTGATAATCAAAAACTAACGCATTTAAAATCTTGAAAATTAATATAAGTAAAAATCATTTTTTGATAGTATTATTTTAGAACACATGTCAAGGATACATTGTACTACCATCGAGCATCGGAACATGTGTTTTATACACAGAGAATACTTTCAATTTCTTTTATAAAAATCAGGAGAAAAAATCATAAAATAACCGTTTATATAAACTAAATTCTTAAAAAGAATTAATACATATTCAGTTATGTTTGATAATACATCAAACAATAATGTAATAAAAAAATGTGTGTAAAGAAAAACAAAAGCGTACTATAAAAAAAATTCTTGATATTATAAATTAAATGTAATTATGAAACTCTTAGCATAAAAACACATTCAAACTCTCCCTAAAAGTATTCCATATAACTATAAACATAAATATACATCATACCAAGTATGAACTTGATTTTATCAAAATTATTCAAGTCTATTACCATAGTAAATAAATCAAAAAGTTATTTTTCTTTAAAAATAAATTTCATACTTACATTTTCTTTTTTAAACATGATCGTGAGAAAATGAAATTTAATATCAATGTAATTAGTCCTAGAGTTTTGTAATGTATTAATTGTAATAGGAAAATCCAAATTATTTTCACATAAAATAAGAATATTAAAAAGAATTTAGGATAGTGTTTTCCTAAACCTTGAAGATTGAGCATAACAAGATGCACTATATATATATTTGGATTTAGTATTTGAATGTTCAACGTAAGTATGTTTCTTTGAAGACTTAGAAAATAATGATTTGTCATGTAAATGATACATACTGGTATTGATTTTCATATCTATCAATGATCATCCAAAATCTAAATTTGAAAATATTATAAAATAAAAAATTGTTATATCATGTTGAAATAAATAATGATTTGAATAGACATCAACATATCTAAGGTTCCTTTTATCATATTCAATGTGACTCCCCTTAGGTTCACTTTGATATTTATCAGACGTAAAATCTAAAGTAATTCATTAAATCCTGGAAGTAGTTAAATATAATATACATATAATCATTCATTTATAGGATTCAATAACAACCTATTTTATAGATTTATCTAATTCTAATTTTCGAGTAGTTCCCATTTCTGTATTTTCAATTTTTGACGATTCTACAAAAATATATTAACTAAATATTTATAATATTTGTATTGGATTAAAAAAACATAATTTATTTGAAATATTTGTATACCAAGGAAGAATTTTAATTTCCCTCATAATACTCATTTGAAATACCAATTAATAAAATATTAAAATTTATTACATATACATTCAAATAAATAGAGAAAATAAATGACCAGTTACATAAATTTCTATAATTAATGTATAACAACAATTTTTTTAATAAGAATTGTAGTATAAGAATTTCCCTATTTAAAGTTTTATTCCAAAATAAAAATATTCAATGTTTTATAGCAATCCTAAGAGCATATTTTAAACCATATAATTCTTTCATAATTAAAAATAATTGTAGATATAGGTTCCATTTCAAATCCATGAGGATTAATAACATAAACTTCTTACAAAATATGTATTTTTAGAAAAGAATATTAAACATTCATTTGAAATAATTTTAATTCATGAAAAATAGAGTAGGATTATAATATCATAATTTCTTCTAATATTGAAACATGTTAAAAATATTCTAACAAATGAGTTCCATCGTCTTGATAATTTCCATAAGAAACCAATCTTGATTTATTATTTTATTATATTTCCAAATTCATCACTTTTTTTCTAAATATATATTTTATCACAATATCATGAAAAATATTTATTAAAATATCTAAGGTCCTTATACTATTTCTAGTAAACAAATTTAATTCATCTTTTATTTAAAATATCTAATTAGAAACCTCTAAATTTTCATTGACATTGTTGTATAATAAATATGAAATTAAAGAACAATGTGGAAAATTATTCCTCAAATATTTTCTATTTTGATATTTTTATTCAGCATTACCAATTAAATTATCTATAGGATGATCTCTATGAGTCTTGCATGATATTTCATAAATAGGTTCACATTGAGAAGGAATATTATCCGCCACAATATGTGCATATTTATCTTGTGGTTCATCCTATTAAAAATTTAAATCACTAAATTCATCCACATGTTGATCAATATCATCATCTAATTTATTCAAATACATTTTATCTATCTTAATAATAATTTATTCTCAATAACTACGATTCTTCCATTATAAAATCAATATGCATTATTATTATTATTTGAATATTCTTTGAATATACCATCAACTTTTTTTTCATCAAAATTATCTTAGGTATCTTTAACATTGAGAATAAAAAAAACTATACCAAAAGACTCTAAAATATCTAGTTTTTTATTTTTCTCCCCTTCTAAATATCATAAGGTGACTATTTATACAATATTTATAAAATAACTATATTAGTAACATGAAATTATGTATTTGAAACCTATTCCTATAAATATTTAAGGAAATTAATCTTATTTAACATTTTAATGGAAATTTCTTAAAGTGTTCTATTTTTCATTTCAACTATACTATAAATATGTGGAGCTCTAGGGGATGAAATTTTTCAAAATATCTATTATTTCACAACACTAGATAAAATATAGATTGTGTAATTCACCATTATAATCACTTATAATTTATTTATTTATGTGTATTTTCACATTTAGACTAATTTTCAAAAAGTAAAAAACATATATAATGATTCAGATTGAAGTGTAAGAAAATAGACCCATATTAATAAAGAAAAATCATTAATGATAAGAGAAAGTTATCTATTACTACCAAATATATCAGGTTTGGTAAGACCAAATAAATTGAAAATTAATAAGATCAATTGGAATTATGGTATTTACTTCCTTAATTTACTAGAACTACTTCTGTAATGTCTACCTTCCAAGCATGATTTAAAAATAATGGTGTAAAACCCTTTATTTTATGAAAGCTGCAAGACTTTTTGGTTCCTAAAACACTTTTTTTTATTTTAAAATTAGCATTTCCCAACCACATATTCCACAAAATTTAAACATATTCTATAAAATTAAAAAATTTGACATTTTGATCAGTTATGTATTTAAAATTAAATAAATAAATATAGTATATCTTATTTACAAAGATAAAAACATATTTATCTTTAAATTCAATATCATTATCATTTTGGAATTTAAAAAACATTCCATTATCACATATATGTTAAATAATTATTCAATTTTTATTCCATTCCTCACCATATTATATGACAGAAATAATTACAGAACAAAAAATTCGAAACTCACAAAAACATTTTACCTTTACATTAGAATTATAAAAAAAAGTTACATTACCACTATATATTTTTTTTAATGATAATTTTTTTGATATATAACCATTAATTTGTCTTGTGAATCCACTTTCCATATATAGAACATCCTTTTTAATGTTCCCATGACACTTTTCCTTTAAAAAATAATTTCATATACTATTTATTACCCATGAAAATATATTCCAAATGGGATTAAGATATGAATTATTTGTAATCAACCATAATTTCAGGAACCTATTAATAGTTAATATTGTAGATAATAAATTATAAATTAAATCCTTAGTAATTCTATGATATTTTTTAAATCAATATGAACCCTAATTTTCATAATGACCTTTAATTTCACATCTAAAACATATAACATAAGATGTAATTCCATTAGTTATCTTAAAAAATAAATTCTAATAAAATTAAGGTAAATTATTATCATTACAAATAATAGATCTTATATTGATAATATTATTTAAATTCATCATTTAATAAATGTTTTATATTCTTGGCACAAAAATTGATATATTTGTTATAAAAAATTCAGCTTTATTTTTAATTTGATAATTTTCTTAAAAAACATTTTCAAAATTATTTATTATGCATTCAGGATACATTTACAAGAAATCTAATTCCCTTTTTAACTTTTAACTATTAGCTATAGTAGTATTTAGATTTTTAATACCATTTTCCAGATATTTATGTGTATAATTAATAATTTTATTTTATGATTTTAAGACTTACTTTATTGATTTACTCAACTAGACATTATCTATAATGAAAACATTATGTAGAATCCTAAGATTCATTTACAAATAAATGATCTTTTCAAATTTATGATAAATTATGTTGGACTCTATAAGAAATTTATCTATAGTGTATTTCTTTATTTAGATTTAGAGGTAGAGTAATAAGAAGAATCACCTACTTGATTTGATGAAGACATTAATCACAATGTTACCAAATCGTTTTCTAAATAAGATTCAAAAATAGATCTTTAATCCTTTGGGAAACACCATTTGGATACCATTTCATATATTCATTCATTTATTTCTTCCTACTATTTTTTCCTTCATTAATATTGAGAAATCGATCTTGAATTTACCTATTTTTCTACACCCATAAGAAATTATATATTAAGTATCTTTGTAATGAAAATTTCTATTTGATTCACCATATGATAATATATATGGATGTGTTTTTGAATCACCATGACTAGACATTATTTCTACTATATCAACCCATTGAAACATATGTTGTATCATTCTAGTCACAACTCTATAACTTAGAATTAGAAAAATATGTATGAAAATTTGACTTAAAATAAATTCCATTCTTCATTAAATTAAATTATTAAGTTGAATTTTTATTCTCCAACTCATATTGTCATCATGATCCAATAGTATCATCCATTGTATATTACTTGATTTTTTTACATTCTTCTATAAATAACTCTTATATATGAACTTTTTTGTAAGTGACTAAAGTACTGTTCGAACAACAAAATGTTTTTCAAGAGTCTATCATAAACAATTAATACCATTTTGAATACTGGTAAATATATGGAACATTTTGCAAATATTTTCATCTTAACCCATTTTAAATTCTTGAAATTCATCTATTATCATTCCAAGAATAGTTCTAATAAGCTTATTATAGTAATGTTGTGAAGGCCTCTTAGTTTTATAGATGTTATGAGTAGTTTTATATGTCGATACATGACTATTAATCTTTTTCTTTATTTCATGATATAAAATATTAATCACCCTATTGTTCAAAATGTACTTTACCAAATTATTTAAAACAAAATATTTTGGTTCAACTTTTGTTAGGTTGAATGGTTTTTTCATTGCCTTCAAATAATTAATGAAATGTTTCTTTATGTAATATTCCTTAAAATATTTCCAATATCCATATTCAGTCATATAAAAATGAGGGGGGGGGGGGGGGGTTCAGATACCCATCTATAATTTTAAATTGTTCCAACCATGTTAAAATATATATTCTCCCCTTGACAGAAATTCCATGAAGTGGGTATCATTTGTAAAAATATTATGGCTAGGGAACCCCATTTGATTCAAATTATTAATCCCAAAGGGAATATAGATTATATCCAAGAGGGGATTGAATTTTCTTTTTTAGAATTGATTTAATAAAATAATGCATTTAAGGTTATGTCATAGTTATAAAGTTAATACAGTGGAAAAATAAGTAGAAATTGACACATATATTTTTATTGTGGTACATATGTAAATGACCCCAACCCAGTCTTCACCCCTCTTATCAACTAAGAGTGATAAAACCATCTATATACATAATAATGGAAAATTTAAAATTATTTTTCACACGTAGATATATAACTTCATTACAAATTCTTTTTCACCTAGAGCCTTAATCCCAAAATAGAGCTATCATTTTCCACCATGAGGAATAATCAAAAAAGTTTTCCGTTTTCCACTATTGGACCAAAAATGACTAGATTTTATATGGGTTTCATAGCCCACATACCTAAATTTTAATGTGTATTGTAACCCTTTACTATTAGTCATGTAGAATAAGAATATTAAGATTAAAATAATAAAAACTAGAAAAAGGATTCACAGTCTGAGTGTCGTGGAAGAAAAAACATTATCTAGGAGAAAATGATCAAATGATTTTAGTTTAGCTTGGATTAGTAGTTCATTACTAAAATTGAAACACTTTTATAGTTAATTATTTTCCTCATACTCATCAAAGATTTTCAAACTCTTTCAGTCAACTATATATATAGACATTCTTTATGTAAAATAGTTTTCAAATTTTAAATTTGTTACAACTATAATTTTATAAAAAAACTACTTCCGAGTTTTCTATGATTGTTTTATAAATAATATTCCATATTTAAAATTATTATATATGAAAAATAATAATAATTTTATTCCTCCTTTTTATCTGGTAAAAAAACTATAGCATGTATAGTAGAACTTGTTAGGACCATTAATACAGTATAAATAAGAAGAATTAATATCCTTGGAATACATGTTGATATTAATCTATGTGTACCATTCATATTTAATCCAATTTTAATTTTTTTGTATGAATTTCAAATATTTCATTGTGAATATCAATATATTTTATTCTTAAATAAATCATAATTAATTTAACTTAATCTAATTGAAAACATGTTTAAAATGTTTTGAAATTATTAATAAGTAATTTTAGAATAATTAAAATTTAAGGGATGGAAATAAAAAGTTATTATCATGTGGTAATGTGAGATATTATAAAAATAATCTTTTACATTTTTAAGAAAATATATAGAAACATGCATACCCATAAAGGAAAATTGACACATGTTATTTTCGCGTTGCCACTTTTCTCTATGTAAGAAAATTTCATGTATGAGATTTTCATATAAGAGAATTTCTCATGAAGACAAATCAAGTAAGCGATTCACATAGGTGAATTACATAGGAAATTTTCCCATGTAGATGAATTAATCATCTAACTAATTCCAAAAATTTAAAAATAGCCCAACTTACCATATTTTTAAACTCAATAATACCTTAAATAAAATAGAATCTGATTAATGTCAAGTTGAATTATAATTAGAAAATTTCACTAAAATTTATATGAATAATAATCACCTTAATTTGACCATTATCGCTCATCTTGTCTTCAAATTTTATTAGAATAATAAATCAGAAAAAAACTTCAAAATTTAGATTGAAAAAATTTATTGACTTATAACCTAATTTCAATCATGATTGATAATGATTTAAAATTATATGTCTTCTAATAAATTGAAGATATTTTTCATATCATTTAACACAACAACAACCACTTGATTTTGTGATTGTTATCCAATGTTGTGGTTGATATGCAGAAGATAAATTAATTATAAAAATGAGCTAGATGGTTTGTCAATATGGGGGAATTGGCTATTTGATTGGGTTGTTTGGGAGAAATGACTATGTGAATCATCTATGTGGGAATAATAAAAATCATGTTAAAATGATATTTTAAGGTAAAAATGATGAATTTCTTCAAGAAACTAAATATACAATTTTTAAAACATATTAAAAAAAATAAAAAATGCAAATATAATGATATTTTAAGAAAAAATATATTAGTATAATATCAATGTTAAAATACCATTAATCAATACATATGATAAAGTATTAAGAATTGTAAATTATACATTTAATAAAAAACAAAATTAAATAAATTCTAATGTTATAAAAATTATAATTAGTTATGTTGTGATATTTTTTAATAATTAAAAAATATTTAAATAAATTTTATCCATGGAGACACTTTAATAAGTTTTTTCATTTCTGTTGAAATTTTCTAAATGATAAATAAATTAAAATACAAATTTTATAATCAATGAACCATGATAATTCTAGAAAACAAGTTTTTCTTAATGTTTTTTGATATTTTCAAAATACATAAACTCTAAATCATTACAAATTTTTAGTTATGGAAACTATGAGCATGAAAATTTAACATTACCAATATCTTGATATGATTTTGGAACCATGAAAAAATATCCCCAAGATAATGGGAGCGAATGAAACAATTAAACAAAATTTATATAATAGAAAATTAAATAATTATATTAAATTAAATAAAAATGAATTTTTTGATCATTTATTCAATAAAATTAATTCAATTAATCAAGAGGATAGGTCCATGTACTAAACCAAGTCAAGATACTAGGTAAGTGGTTCCTTTCACTCACCTTGTTTATTCTCTAATATTTTTTATATATTTATTTCCATTTATCCATGAAATAATCACATGTTATTCTTCTATGTTTTTCATATATATTTTTACCATATTATCCTATTTGTTTTCATTTCTTTTATAATTTTATGCATTTTATTCCTGTTCTCATCCTAATCCCTTCTTTGAATCCAAATCCATTAAATAAAGCTATTTTATTTCTTATTTATTTTCATGCACTAGTTATTCAACGATTATAAAATTATATGATTTATAAAAATATTTATTTTTTAAGGAAAACTATTCTAGTTTATTTATGATTTTATGGAAAATCATATTGTCTTATTTTCATTAAAAGTACATTACCCATTTCATAAAACATCATTTAAGAGGATCATTTTTACACCTACTTCACCACCCTATTGTAATGATAATTTTCATCACTTGAGTTCTATTATCACAAAATATACTTTTTATATAATTATTAAAAACCAAAAAACATTAATCCATTATTTTATTGGAAATAACTATGATATAGCATTTAGATATTATTTAAGACATGATTTTGTAACTTTTAACCTTCTCTTTGGTTTTTATCATGATTATTGTTTATAATGATTTTGTTCGATGAGACACACATTTTCATGTAAATATAATGATGTGATTTTGTAACAACCCAATGTTTTTAAGGGTATTACTTATAAAAATTTAATATAATCTCATGAAGTCACAACATAATGAACTACTAAGTACTATGTGACCTTTAAACATAATTTTTTCACCTGTGTGTTTCTAAATTTGAAAAATGGTCATATGCAATTATGAACAGTAAGTGATTTGGAGTCTAATAAGACAAACATAATTTTTGATGATTAGTAATATACCTCTATGAATCTTATAATACCTGTATGAATTTTAATGAATAGAAAATCGGCCAAAAAAATAAAAACTTCACCCGTGGATGTATAAATAAAATTTAGAAATCATAAATGTGAAAAAATGATCATAGTATAAGAATTCATATTTTTGTATTTCAAAAAATATTTTATTTAAAATTTTATTTTTAATTTCATAATTTAAAATTGAAATTTATTTTCATATAATTTAATCACTAGTTGTTACTTTGTTGTCTTATTTTTATATGATAATTTTCTGGAATATTGATTAATTTTTCTTGGTGTTATAAAACGAGTTACAGTTTTAATGTTGATTTTGTTGAATAAATTATGATTTTATTTAAATATTTAACTAAAAAAATTTAGATAATAATTTTAAAATAGGTTTTTATTTTTGAATTATACACTTTGAAAAATGGTTAGGGTGATTTTTTTGGGATTTTTCTAAAATACATGATTTTTTTGTGAATAGTAAAAATTCAGTTTTTAGTTTTCTGGTTGTTTGATGATATCCTAATGATGTAATAATTAAAAAAAATTCTTTTCAAAATGTGTATAGTAAAATATTATATTATGTTTCCCAAATGGATAATACCATGGGAAAATACTATGGGCAAGCCCATGGTTTTTCAAAAACCACTAATTAGTTGTCCATTGAATTTAATAAAAATATTATCTCTATTTTACTATAAATACCCACTCTTCCCTTCATTTTATTTAATTCCAAATCCCTCCTCCTCGAATCTTTGGTGGTTTTACCTTCATAGAAGACCTATCAAGGTTTACCCATTCCCCCAAAGTACAATTCTTCATGTTTTAGGAGTTACTCCACAAGGTAGGGAACCTTTCACCCTCCTCTTTTAGTTGACACTTCATTTATGTTATCTATTTGAATTTCCATTCTCATATGCTGAGGTTTGATTTTATATATCCCATTTAATTTCATTTGTTTTTTCATATGATGAGATTCCGTTTTTCTCTCATCAATTCATTTTATGAAATTTTAAGCAACACCATCAAGCTACCGAATTTTAATAAGGGATCTCTCAACTTTTCTTTTATTTTCAAGATCATTTAATTTCTTCTTTTACTCACCCCCTTTCAAAAAAATTTTGTGATGACTCTAGTACCTCACATGTACTATAATTTTCTCATTAGAAAGGAATAATTCTTCAACATCTCTCCTTTTGCTTTCTGTTATAATAAAAATGAAAGCACCATCCAAGATGTGCTAATATACCACATTCTAGGAGGATGGATTTTAAACATCCATTACCATCATCAATTATGGCCATGAAACTTTTTTAATGGTTTCATTAGACCAGATTATATGTTTTATGTCGCATCTATGGTTCTGGAATCCTTTTGTACAAAAGGTTTTTATTAATAAACCAAAACATGTTCCTTATGGTCAAAACTGCCAATTAACCCAAAGAGTTATCATTACATAATTTATATAATGATTATTCTTCATGAAAAGTAAAAAAATATAATTTACAATCATGTAACCTAAATTATTTTCACTAATAACATAAAAATCCAATTCTGGACAACCATCCCCATTTTAGATGATTCTTCTAACTTGAATATAAGTGAACCAATCATTAGAACCAGGGAAACAAACTGACACGAATGGTGAAATTGAACCTCGTAACCAATAAAATGGTTATGAATAAAATCAAAAAGGTTTTACTAAATCATTTTAATTTAAAATAGGTTCTATAATTATTAATTAATGAACCTAATTTTATTATTCAGGTCATTAAAATCAAGCGGAGAACATCATTATACATAAGGTAATGGATTCTACCAAAACCACCGTTATTCCTTCGGGTTGCTTTATCTTTCTTTTTACCAAAAAGATGTTGTGAATTATTTTTATGAACAACTTCTAAATATATTTTATATTCTCAAAAATCATGTTTAAATATACATACCTAATTCTATTTTGTGGATATACAAGTTTTTATGTGATTCCCTCTTTAATTATTCATGATAAGAAAACTTATTTTAAGGGAACATCTCGAATTCTTACCTCATTTCAAGTGCACACTATCTTCAATTTTAATACACCATTGTATTTATAAAATAATTCCTTTTATTGTGAAAACATTCCTAGTTCACTTTTTGTTTTTTATAAATGATTTTCCCTTTTCTATTTTAAGGGCTAAATAATATTTTCCTTTAAAAAAACTCAAAAATGTTTCAATGCTAAAGCTTCATAAATACATTTCCAATATGTTGTCACTTTTACTTGACATCACTCACCATGATACATGCCTAATTTACCTTATTAATGTCCATGTATATTTTAGTTCATTTCTTTCATGGACACTTTTATGATACGTCCTTTTATTATTTTTTATAACATGACTGTGATACCCACTTCTTTCCATGGGCACCCTTATGTTTATGTGTAGTTGATTTTGTATACTCATTTTTTTGGAATATATATTAATGAAAAGGTTATGGTGGATGAACATGGATAGCTCTCTAACTCATTATGTAAATTTACGTCTCATGAGATGTAATGTGAAACGTTCTTGGTGGTTAGACATGGATTTTTCTACTAAGTGAAACGGTCTTGGCGGTTAGCCTTGACTTGTACTAAAGTCACGTTTTATGTTTCTGCCACATTTGTATGATTACTTGTTTATATAATACTATTGGAACCAGAAACGCGTCTGAATCATTTTCCGGAAGCTTCCATACATGATCCAAGACCATAGCCCTTTTCACAAGCTTCCATTTGGTAGGTCGTAGGGCCCGAACAGAGTTACGGATTACGAGTTATGGACATTTGAAGTTGGGATGGAAAACTGGTTCGTGAAGCCCCGGCGCGGATCCCCCCAAGCAACTCGGCCGCCGTGAAGCACTTGAGGTGGTAACTCTCCACGAACACCCATAATAATCACAAAACTGCCGTGAAGTATAGGATACAACACCTCTCCACGAACTCCCCTGGCGTTCATGAACCCACTGCGAAAAAGATGAGGTGGTACCTCTCCCTGAACCAGGCTGACGTTCGCAACCCGCCGCGAAGCAACCGAAGCCCCCTTCGTGCTGCGTGAGCTCTGCTTCGCGGCGCCCCTGGCCTATAAATACCCATCTCACCCCCTTCTCCGGATGGCTATTTTTCCTCCCTTTGGGCGGACAATCTTCCGTTTCGAGGAGCTTCTCTTTCCTTCATGAAGCTGCTCCGCGCAGCCGTGCTCCGCGAGCAGCTTCCTTCGTGTTGCTGCTCCGTGAGTCCCTGCTCCACGAGCAGCTTCCTTCGCGTTGCTGATCCGTGAGCCAATGCTCTGTGAGCCGATGCTCTGCAAGCCAATGCTTCGCGAAGCCATGCTCCGTGAGCCTATGCTCCGTGATTCCATGCTCTGTGATGATGCTTCGCGGGTCCATGCTCCAGGATGATGCTCCGCTAGACCATGCTCCGCGATGATGCTCCGAGAGTCCATGCTCCGCGATGATACTCCGCGAGTCTATGCTCCACGAGGAAATTCTTCGCGAGACCCCATGCTCCCCTAGCCCCTTTTCTCTATGAAGCCACTTCGCTAAGACCTACCCATCGCTACCGTCATAGACACCCATGAAAAATGGAGAGTCGCACCGCGAACTTTTCAGGCCGGGATATCGATATTTTCCATTGCACCCTTATGCACACCCACCTTACACCTATGGAGTACAATGATTTCAGAGACTCCTCTGCACACCATGAAACACCTAGAGTTGACATATTCCTCTTGCTTCCATTCCCATGTCGTGAGTTGAGATCCTCTTCATAAATTCCCCGAGTACCTTGAGTCTAACCATTCCTATGGCAACGCTTTCGAACCCTGTCACTTGGCTCCTATGCCAGGTTGAACAAAAAAGGTCCACCCTTGCGTAAGACCCAACACCATCCATTCCCAGGCGCCTTATGCCTAAGATTCCTATCTACAAGACTCTAAACTGTATTACTCTTTATTTTACAATCATAGGATTCCTCTTTATCCAAACAAGAGATGCCTTATACTCCAAGCATGAGATGACCAACAGTCCTATATACATGAATTTAAACTGTAGTCCTCCCTATGTTCCAAACATAGGATGCCTCTTACCCAAAGAAGAGATGCCTTATGCTCCAAGCAAAAGATGCCAACAGTCCTATCTACAAGACTCTAAACTGTAGTACACACTATGTTCCTAACATAGGATGCCTCTTACTCTAAATGAGAGATGCCTTATGCTCCTAGAATGAGATGATAACAGTCCTCTATACATGACTATAAATTATAGTACTCCCTAGGTTCCAAACATAGGATGCATCTTGCTCCAAACAAGAGATGCCTTATGCTTCAAGCATTAGATGCCAATAGTCCTGTCTACAAGATTGTAAACTATAGTACACCCTCTATGCAAATCATAGGATGCATCATGCACTAAAAAAGATGCCTTATGCTCCAAGCATAAGATACCTAATTCCATGATTACAGTGTCATAATTCCAACGCCCCTTGGAATTATCCCTCTTGTGCACCAGTGCATAGGTGTAGGCCTCAATTCACCATTGAGTTGGGATGCCCCCATGGCCAGACATGAGGAAGACATCACGGGAAGCTTCCTAGAGGAAGCCCCATTCACCACTACCGCTCCTTAGCGGCACCTGGGCTGCTTCCTAGCGTAATCCCCATTCACCGTTGCCGCTCCTTAGCGGCACCCGGGAAGCTTCCTAGCCTAAGCCCCATTCACCGTTTCCTCTCCTTAGCGGCACCCGGGAAGCTTCCTAGTGTATGCCCCCATTCACCTTTGCCACTCCATAGCGGAACCTGGGAAACATCCTTGCGTAAGCCCCATTCACCATTTCCACTCCATAGAGGAACCTGGGAAACATCCTTGCGTAATCCCCATTCATCATTTTCGTTCTATAGGGGCACCCGAGCTGCATCATTGTGTAAGCCCCATTCACCATTGCCGCTCCATAGCGGCACACGGGCTACGTCTTTTCATAAGACCCCTTCACCATTGCCACTCTATAGTGGAATTCGTGAAGCATCCTTGCGTAAGACCCATTCACCAGTTCCACTCCATAGCGGCACCCGGGCAGCATCCTTGCGTAAGCCCCATTCACCATTGCCACTCCATAGCGGCACCCAGGATGCATCTTTACGTAATCCCCATTCACCATTGCCGCTCCATAGTGGCACCCGGGATGCATCATTGTGTAAGCCCCATTCACCATTGCCTCCCCATAGAGGCATCCGATCAGTATCCTTGTGTAATCCCTATTCACCATTGCCGCTCCATAGCGGCACCCGTGCATCTTCCTTGCGTGAGCCCCGTTCACCATTGTAATCCTATGCAACAGTAAGCCATTGACATCCTTATCCAGCGGTAAGACGTTGCGATCCCATTCATCGGTAATCCGTTGACATCATTTTCCAGTGGTAAGCCATTGCACCCCCATTCAGCGTTAAGCCGTTGACATCCTTATACAGCGGTAAGCCGTTGCGACCCCATTCAGCAGTAAGCCGTTGACATCCTTATACAGCGGTAAGCCATTGTGACCCCATTCAGCGGTAAGCCGTTGAAATCTTTATCCAGCGGTAAGCTGTTGCGACCCCATTCAACGGTATGCTGTTGACATCTTTATCCAGCGGTAAGCCGTTGCGACCCCATTCAGTGGTAAACCGTTGACATCCTTACACAGTGGTAATCTGCTGTGACCCAATCCAACGGTAAGCCATTGGAACCCCCAATTAGCAGTAATCCATCATCAGATGAAATACGTGGACTTTGATTCCCTAGCACGGGGATACGTAGGAATCCTCTTCAAGGCTCAAGCACGAAACCATCGTCATCCTCATGAAGGTTCCATCCCATTCACCACCCTTCATGGACGCACCCTTGCGTTGTGATTGTCAGATCTTTTCCGCCTCTTGTTTCTCACACAGAGCATGACTCACGTGGGCTTAGAGAAAGCACCGACCATGACAAGAACACCATGGGCATCCTAGAGTATAAGCCCCACACCATCTGGACCAAGGTCCTCATTCACGTCGGTTCAGCGACACACCATTATGAACTACGTGGTCTTTGATCCATGTCAAGGCATGGTACGTAGGAATCCTTCAAGAGGTTCAAGCCCAACGCCTTGTCGTTTCTTCACATCTGGATCCACCCCCGTTTTGCATGATGTTAAACTGCACACCAGAACTATGAGGACTTTGATCCATGTCAAGGCATGGTACGTAGGAAGCCTCCATGAGGTTCAGTCCCACCACAATTGGACCCCCGGTCTCACCTTCACATCGGTTCGCCGACACTGAAAACCTTACTGAACTATGAGGACATTGATCCATGTTAAGGCATGGTACGTAGGAAACATCACAAGGTTCAAACTCGTCACCCATCAGACCAAGGTCCTTCTTCATGTTGGTTAACCAACAGCCACATCCATTATGAACTTCGGGGTCTTTGATCCGTGTCAAGGCATGGTACGTAGGAAACCTCACGAGGTTCAAGCCCAACACCATATGGACCAAGGTCCATCTTCACGTCAGTCCTCCGATGTACCAACCCGAACTATGTGGTATTTGATCCATGAAAAGGAATGGTTCGTAAGAAGACTCCCTCAGGTTCAAGCCCTCTACCCATTGTTCGCTCCGACTCTCTTCACGTCGGTTCTCACCAACCGAACTATGCAGACTTTGATTCCCTGCCACAGGGATACGTAGTGAAGGTTCCGGGCGCAGCGGAAGCACGTGGGTGGATGTTCCCACTTGGCTTTTTTTCATTAGAAATGATCAATCCGGGATCAATACGATGATAAATGCCAGTCTCCATGGATCAAATCACAGAAAAAGAAAAAGAAGGTGGTTTGTCCCAGAACCACAAACAAGGATCGTTACAGGTTGATTATAATTAATTTAATTAATTATAAAGAAATACCTTTTGAGTGTTATTTCTTCGTTGATGTTCTTGATCACGTTGTCGATGTGATCCATCCCTGCGTCGTAGAAGCCAAGTGTAGACTACCTCTAGCGGTGATCCACACGTGTACCTCGTATCTCTGGACGTCGCCAAAGGATTATCCAGGTGCTTGCGTGGAGAAGCCTTTTCTTGCGTTGTCCACCTTAGATTGTCTTGATCCGATGGAAGATGATCTCTCTCAGTCTTGAGAGCATTCTTGGACGAAGAGGTTCTTTCGGCCTTGAAAGAATTATCCAGAGATGCTGTGCACAACGATTCTCTTGTGTAGGAAAAGAGTTGGGGTTGTGAGGCTATTTATAATTGAGTTTGAGGTTGTAGAGTTATGACAATAAATAAACGCGTTATGAGTTTCATTTATTTCATTAACTCTTATTGAAAACCCCCATGTCGAATAATTAATTCCTTAACATGCGCTCACACTGATTATAAAAAATATCATTTAATAAAACGATATTATATCCTCAAAATCCCGACTGGAAAAACTACACGACGTGTAATAATAAATACACGGCGTGTACTTGTTTTTCATTGAAAACTACACGGCGTCTACATTAAATGTACACGGTGTGTATATATTTTTTTCATTTATTCATTTCCTTTCCAAAATAAAACTACACGACGTGTACATTTAATAATACATGGCGTCTACTTGTTTTATTTTATTTTTCCTCCATCATTTAAAACAACTTAGGCCTCCTTGAATAATAATTAAACCATGTACGAGAATAATCTTTATTCAACTTGAGATTGTTGGATACACTTAGTGTGTGACCCTCTAGGCCTCTTTCTCGTTGGAATTAGGTGGGATTCCCTAATGTCCAAGATTCCTATCTTGCAACGGGTCAAGGAACCCAAGAGAAAGAAGTTGACGCCGCATTGACGTATCACCTCGTACTAATGCTTAGTGTGTAATTTAATCCCTTTGTCTCAATACCTCATCAACAAGGTTTCATGGAAGTTTCATAAACCTATATGCTTGATCCGTCATTCTTTGACTACCTAAAATAAACTCATCGTTCACACCATGGCCATGGAATTTAATGCGACAGTTCTATTTCAATCAAAGGGCCGAGATATCAACTTCCATAAATGGAAGGGACAAATCCTTCCTCGACTTATCCATTTACAAAATGTCACTCGTGACGCACCCAACATACCCTACTTCCCACCAACTGTCTGCGTGACGGTTTTCGTCAGTAAATCTAAGTGCGCGAGTCATGACATGAGTTAATGATAATCTTCCAGTCTATGGACCATTACACATGCTCGTAGATAGAAATATCTGATGACACCAAGACATGCAGAATTACTAATGGAAGGTCTGTTCTCATAATCTCCCATCTTGGAGATTACCAAGTGCGAACTCCAGGAGAGAGAGTCTCGTCTTCTTACGAGTACTCACACATGACGGTCTGTATACTATGTGTCCTATCATAGTATGTCATCCAACCACAGAACTTTATTTAAGAATATTATTATAGCATTTCAAGGTGCTCATCATAGCGGGGATCTGCTATGACCTTATTAATGCAACAAATATTCTAAGACATTATTATATTATAGTCATGCAGAATAATGAACAATATATAATAATTGAACATTCATGTAATCAAAGTACAAAATCGTTGGTTCTGAGGACACCAACCCTTACAAACTCCCAATTGGACTAGATCCAACTGCCTACGACTTGTAGTCAGCTAGACCTCACATGATTATCATGTTTCTGCTGAGTCAAAACTTTATTCAATGGGTCCTCCACGTTGTCTTCTATGGAAATACTGCTCATTGCAACTTCACCTCTCTGAGAAAACCCCCTCAAGAGATGATACTTCCGAAGTATGTGCTTTGTCCGCTGATGTGACCTTGGATCTTTTGAAAGTGCCACCACTGTAGTATTATCACAATAGAGTGTGATAGGATCTTTACTGCTCGGTACAACATCCAGCTCTTGGACGAAGCTTCGCATCGATACTTCTTCTTTAGCTTCCTCATAAGCTGCGATATACTCAAACTCCGCTGTAGAATCTGCCACCACACTTTGTTTTGAGCTCTTCCAGCTCACTGCACCTCCATTCAAACTGAAGATGTATCCAGTCTACGACTTCATGTCATCTTGATCAGTCTAGAAACTAGCATCTACATGTCCTATGATGACTAGTTTCTCATCTCCTCCATAAACTAGGAACATATCCTTAGTACGCCTCAGATACTTAAGGATAGTCTTGACTACCATCCAATGGTGGTCTCCTGGATCAGCTTGATATCTGCCTACCGCACTTCATGCGTAAGCAACATCTAGCCTCGTACATAGAATAACATACATGACTGACCCAATCGCGGATCTGTAAGGGATCCTTGCCATTCTCTTTCTTTCCTCATGTGTCTGAGGACACATTTTCTTGGAAAGATGAATTCCATGTGACACTGGCAACAATCCCCTCCTGGATTGTTCCATACTGATTCTCTTCAGTATCTTGTCAATGTATGTACTTTGACTCAGGCCTAGCATTCTCTTGGATCTATCACGATGGATATTGATCCCAAGAATATATGCTGCCTCGCCCAAGTCTTTCATGGAGAAGAATTTATACAACCATGCCTTAACTGACTATAAGAAAGGTACTTCGTTTCTAATTAGTAATATGTCATCAACATATACTATTAGGAAAACGACTGCACTCCCACTAAACCTCTTGTAGACACAAGGCTCACATTCATTCTTAACAAAGCCAAATTCCGTTACCGCTTCATCAAAACGAATTTTCCATGATCTTGATGCTTTCTTTAATCCATAAATGGATTTCTGCAACTTGCATACCTTGTTGGAATCCTTTGGAGTCACAAACCCTTCAGGTTGTGTCATGTAGACATCTTCCTGGAGGTTCCAGTTAAGGAAAGCTATTTTGACTTCCATTTTCCAAATTTCATAGTCATGGTAAGAAGCAATGGCCAATAGGATTCTGATGGATTTCAATATCTCAACCGGTGAAAAGGTTTCATCATAGTCAATTCCTTGACGCTGTCTGAAACCTTTTGCAACCAGTCATGCCTTGTAGGTGATGACTTTCCCTTCCATGTCCTGTTTCTTCTTGAATACCCATTTATTACCAATCAGATTTACATCAACTGGAGGATCTACCAAAATCTAGACTTGGTTTTGGTATATGGAATCCATTTTAGAATTCATGGATTCTTGCCACTTGGAAACGTATGTGCTTTCAAATACTTCCTTCTAGGTAATAGGATCATCATTTTCAACCAATAATGAGTCACCATCCTCGGTGACAAGAAAAACATATCGTTCTGGTTCTCTCACCTCTCTCGTGATCCTACACAGTTCTTGTGTCTCTGGAACAGATTGTTCTTCCATGGGGCTTTGTGGAATCTATTCTTGTACCAACTCATGTGTATCTTGAGCTTTGACTTCATTGAAGTCTATCTCACTCCCACTATCTCTTTTAGAGATGTGCTCCTTGTCAAGGAATATGGCATGTCTTTCCACTGTAACCTTTTTTTCTGAGGGGTTTTATAGGTAACATCCCCTTGCTTCCTTGGGATATCCTATAAGGATACACTTTTTGCCTCGGGGTGCAATTTTGTTACCTGAAGAGGCCTTAACAAATTCTTCGCTACCCCACACATGTAAATTCGATAACATGTCTTTGCGTCCACTCCATAAATCATATAGAATACCATTTATCGATTTAGTTGGTACTTGGTTTAGTATGTGCGCTGATGTTTGTAATGCATATCCCCAAAAGGATAATGGAGGACTCGCATGACTCATCATTGATCTCAACATGTCCAACAGGGTGCGGTTCCTCATTTCACTTACACCATTCCACTACGGTGTGTAAGGAGGAGTGAGTTGAGATAGAATCCCAAACTCCCATAAGAAATCAATGAAGTCCTGATTAAGATATTCTCCTCCTCTGTCTGAGCGGAGTTTTATAATCTTCTTACCAATCTGGTTCTCAACTTCATTCTTGTATTCTTTGAACAGATCAAAAGAATCTGACTTAAACCTCATTTAATAGATATATCCATATCTACTAAAATAATCAGTAAAAGTTATGTAGTATGAGAACCCACCCCTTGCTTCAACTGGAAAGGGTCCACACACATCTGTGTGAACTAATTCTAGAAGCTCTTTAGCTCTTTCACCTTTCCCACTAAATGGGGCTTTGGTCATTTTGCCTTGTAGACATGCATGACATACACCAAGTGGTTTTAGTTCGAAAGAATCTAAATACCCGTCTTGATGTAATTTTGTCAAACGTTTCTCATTGAAATGACCTAGCCAGTGATGCCAAAGTTGGGTGTGGTATGAGTCATGTGAATTAAATTTGTTATTGATTTCCATTACTTGGTTTGTGTAGTCTAACACATAAAGGCCGTTATATAAATGGTTCCTACCAAAACAAATTCTATATTTATAAAAATAGCAACATCCACTTCCAAACTTGAAGATGAATCCATCAGTATCTAATCTGGATACTGAAATAATGTTTTTGGTTACAGAGGGTACATAATAACATCCATTCAAAACTAAGACCATCCTCATAGGCAATGTGAGGTGGTATTCCCTGACAGCCACATCAGCAAGTCTAGCTTCGTTGGCTGCTCGTAGATCTACCTCCCCTTGATCAATCTTCTTGAATCTACTTGGTTTCTGTATTTGGATACAGATGTGAGCACCACAAGCAGTATCTAATACCAAATTAGTAGAAATATATAGATTTCATTTGATAACAAACACACTTGAAGCTTCCCCTTGCTTCCTTGGCTGGGTGTAGTTTTTCTTCCAGTGGCCCTTCTTGCCACATGCAAAACAAACAGCATCCTGTTCGTTTGCCTCCCCTTTGATCTTCCTTTTCTTGGAAGGCCTTGAAGAAGCTTTGGGCTTAAAGATCTTCGCGTTCCCTTTCCTTTTATTCACCATGAGTACAGAAGGATTTTCACGCTTCATGTTAGTGTCCACTTGGTGAATGAGGATGAGAAGATTAGACAGAGACTTCTCAATGTTGTTCATATTGAAGTTCACAAAAATGTTTGAGAAGCTCTGGGAGAGTGATGCAAGAATGAGGTCGGTACCCATTTCTTCAAGGAGTTTAAACCCTAGAACCTCCAAGCACTCAATGTATCCAATAAGCTTGACTACATGAGGCCCGGCTGGGGCACCCTCTCCAAGCTTGCTCTGAAATAGAGCCTTGGAGATCTCAAACCGTTCCTGTCTCGCTCTCTCCTGGTATAGACCACGGAGGTGCTCGAGCATGCTATAGGCATCCATGTATTCATGAGACTTCATGAGCTCACTAGAAATCGATGATAGAATAAAAAATTGAACGTCGAGAGCATCGTTCAAATGTTGATCATAGAACAGGAAATCTTCATCACTCACCCCTGGGGCAGGAGAAACAGGAACTGAGGACTCCAGCACGTAAAACATTCGTTCATGGCATAGGATAACCCGAAGGCGGCTAAACCATTCCTGAAAGTAACTGCCGGTGAGGATATTGTCTTTATCCAGTATTGATCGCAGAGAAAATGTGGTTGATGAGTTTTTCATCTTGATTCTACAATTTAAAATAGCAGATTTATTTGGACTTTCTTGATTACAATTTATGAGAAATAATGAATGAATTAATTAATTCTCCCACTATTTTATCAAGTCCCAATGGCCCTCACCATTGAACTTAGAATGTCCAGTTGCTTTGACATTCTAGTGGCAAGGATCCATATTTCCCTTCGCATAACCCCAACAAGGGTTAGTCAAGCTATTTGAAGGTATTTAGGTAGGCAGGTCTTTGCCAACTGTGAGCTTATAGTTCCTTGATCTGTTGAGTGGACTCCCCAATCCTGAAATCCTGACTTGGGTTTCCTCAACTCTTGCCTCCAATATTACACCAAGTCTAGAAAGGGCTACTTCTCTTGATGTAATATGATTAATTCAACCCTAAACCTTTCATAAGGGCTCCCTTTATAAAAGTAAGTGTCCCAACAAGGGTTGGTCAAACACATAGTTTTATTGAGTCTTTCCCTTAATCAGGTAATGGAAGGCTTGGTCTGACTTAATATGGTATTGAGGTATTTTATTCCTTTATGTGTAGTTTTTCATTATCACATGCTTGTTAATATTAAGTGATGCTTTCTTAAGTGATTAACCATGTTCTGATAATGTTTACGCATAGTCCGGTTTTTATTTTATTCCATCTTTGCATGATTATTCATTTTATTAATTATGTGATCACGACAACACATACATAATAAATAAACCATGCAATCAGACAGAAATAAAATAAGATGGCATGATCTTGAGCTTCAATTGGTAAGCTTATCTAGCGGTTTTGATAAGCTAACCCTGACCTAGGGAAAACACCTTGAACCTGTTGGATCGTGTTTTACAGCTCCCACTTGTCCACCTTTGTATATTATTGCGTTGGTTTCGCCTCGGCTTCGGGATTCGAACCGTCTCCTCTGGCTTGGGAGATCCTCCATTACATGGGTTTACATTAAAGAAACCATGGGCATGTAGGCCCTATATTTTATTGGAAGAAGGCTCGCAGGCCAACAAATTTAAATTAAATAAATTTAAATGAAACCATACACATACAAAGGGTCTTTGGTCTAGCTCATGATCATCCATAATATGCAACAACATTTATGCATATTTAGAATTCAAATTCTTTTAATCGTTATTTTATTTAAGATAAGATGCGCTCTAATTCAATTAATTATGATATTATAATTAATCAATTATTTATCTTAAATTCCTTTCTAAATTTCCTTGAGATTCTTATCATCCATATTCCTTGTATGGGTCTTTGTACATTGGAGTAAACTTGGTGAAATTCCATTTCTGGAAAGTACACAGCGTGTAGTTTATAATTATACGGCGTGTATTTTTCTTTTCACCCTTTATCCAAAGTACATGCCGGGGCTTTGGCGTGTTTTCTCTCATTTGGAATTTTTGGAGTACACGGTGTGTAGATGAATCATACACGGCGTGTACTTCCTTGTTACATGGTAACCGGCCTAGAGATCCCATGTACGTGGTACGCGGCTTATCTTTGTACACGGTTTCACCTCGGCCGGAATGGACTACACGGCGTGTTTCTCCAACATACACGCCGTGTATTCCAGTTTCCACACGCCGTTCAATTCTGGTCAACACGACATGATTAAAACTTAGGCATAATCAATTCACACGGCGTGGTTTGGCAGACCAGTGCCGGTTCGTTGTACCTAAGTACACGACATGTAGTTTTAAGTACACGCCATGTAATCCCATGTTGTACAGACAGAAAGAGCGGCCCCTCCTGATGAGTTCCTCGTTTTTATTTTAATCAAAATTAAAATTAAAAGGTCATTTCTGTGATATGAATCGAGAAACTAAGGAGGAAGAATAGATCTCATTTATTCAGATTAATAGAACGATATATTTCGAATTGAATCAAATTAAATGCGTAAATTATCAACGAAAATTAAATAACTATAATCAACGTTTAAACCTTGCTCTGATACCATTTGAAGGTTCCAGACATAGCGGAAGCGCGTGGGTGGATGTGCCCACTTGGCTTTTTGTCATTAAGAATGATCAATCCGGGATCAATATGACGATAAACGCCAGTCTCCACGGATCGAATCACAGAAAAAGACAAGGAAGATGGTTTGTCCTGGAACCACAAACAAGGATCATTACAGGTTGATTATAATTAATTTAATTAATTATAAAGAAATACCTTTTGGGTGTTCTTTATTCATTGATGTTCTTGATAACGTTGTCGATGTGATCCGTCGTTGCGTCGCAGAAGCCAAGTGTAGACTCCCTCTAGCAGTGATCCACACGTGTAACTCGTATCTCTGGACGTCGCCAAAGGATTCTCCGGGTGCTAGCATGGAGAAACCTTTGCTCGCGTTGTACGACTTAGATTGTCTTGATTCGATGGAAGAGGATCTCTCTCAGTCTTGAGAGCGTTCTTGGAGGAAGAGGTTCTTTCGGCCTTGAAATAATTCTCCAGAGATGTTGTGCACAACGATTCTCTTGTGTAGGAAAAGAGTTGGGGTTGTGAGGATATTGATAATCAAGTTTGAGGTTGTAGAGTTATGACAATAAATAAACATGTTACGCATTTCATTTATTTCATTAAATCTTATTGAAAACCCCCTTGTCGAATAATTAATTCCTTGACATGCGCTCACGCTGATTATAATAAATATCATTTAATAAAACGATATTATATCCTCAAAATCCCGACTGGAAAAACTACACGGCGTGTAATAATAAATACACGACGTGTACTTGTTTTTCATTGAAAACTACACAGAGTGTACATTAAATTTACACAACATGTATATCTTGTTTTAATTTATTCATTTCCTTTGCAAAATAAAACTACACGGCGTGTACATTTAATAATACACGGCGTGTACTTGTTTTATTTTATTTTTCCTCCATCATTTAAAAAAACTTAGGCTTCCTTGAATAATTATTAAACCACGTACGGGAATAATCTTTATTAAACTTGAGATACTTGAATACACTTAGTGTGTGACCCTCTAGGCCTCTTTCTCGTTGGCATTAGGCGGGCTTGCATAAAGTCCAAGATTACAGTCTAGCAACGGGTCAAGGCCCCCAAGAGAAAGAAGTTGACGCCACATTGACGTATCGCCTCACACGAACGCTTACTGTGTAATTTAATCCCTTTGTCTCAATACCTCATCAAGCAGGTTTCATGGGAGTGTCATAAACCTATATGCTTGATCCGTCATTCTTTGACTACCTGAAATAAACTCTTCATTCACACCATGGCCATGAAATTTAATGCGACAGTTCTATTTCAATCAAAGGGCTGAGATATCAACTTCTATAAATGGAAGGGACAAATCCTTCCTCGACTTATCCATTAACAAAATGTCACTCGTGACGCACCCTACTTCCCTCCAACTATCTGCATGACGGTTTTCATCAGTAAATCCATGTGCGCGAGTCATGAAATGAGTTAATGATAATCTTCCAGTCTAAGGACCATTACACACGCTCGTAGATAGTAATATCCGATGACACCAAGACATGAGGAATTACTTCTGGAGGGTCTGTTCTCATAATCTTCCATCTTTCAGATTACCAAGTGCGAACTCCATGAGAGAGAGTCGTGTCTTCTTACGAGTACTTGCACATGACGGTCTGTATACTATGTGTCCTATCATTGTATGTCATCCAAACGCAGAACTTTATTTAAGAATATTGTTATATCATTTCAAGGTTCTAATCACAGTGGGGATCTGCTATGACCTTATTAATGCACCAAATATTCTAGGACATTATTATATTATAGTCATGCAGAATAATGAACAATATATAATAAGTGAACTTTCATGTAATCAAAGTACAAAACAGTTGGTTCTGAGGACACCAACCCTTACACGTAGGAGGTCTCTTCGAGGCTCAAGACCAACTTCACCATCGCCCTCGCGATGGTCCCATTTCATTCCCCCTTCACTTCATACATCCATCCATAATCTATCCAGATTCTTACCCAGGCCACCACATCCCGGTGGGATCATGTCATCCACCCTCCTCGCTGATCCTAGCAGTACTTGGGCCACTATCCACGCGTAAGCCCCAGTATGTCTTCGGGTCGTTGTACTATGTGTACACCACGATTCATCACCCCTTCGAACTACGTGGGTTTTGATCCCTGTCCTCTACACAGGGTACATTGGAATCCTCCATTAGGTTCAATCCCATCCAATGGTAAACCATAGTGTCCCCCATTCTGGGGTGAACTCTTCCTGATCCACCCTCAGTGGTGTTCAGATCAACCATTACGGTGTGACACCTACCCTCGATGGGGCACACCACCTCAGTTCTGTCCTCATTGGGCGTTCTGATCCATCCACTTGGTAAACCTTCCATGTGTTCCCTCCTAGGGATGTACCAATCTGATCCATCTCAATGGGACGTTCTGATCACTCTCATTCTGTCTCCGCAAGACGTTAAACTCGCAGCCTACCTCGTGATAAACATGAGATGTCTGAGGAAAACCTCGGATGACACGCCTTTGGAGTAACCATCTCCGCAAGATGTTAAACTCACGGCATGCCCTGTGTTGAACATGGGAAGCCACAGAAAATCTCAGATACATGCTTATAGCATGTGATTCCCTGTATTCAATGTGGGATTCCTCAGGTTCTACACCCTTGAGATGCCCTCTTATGAGGAAGAATATAGGTTTCCCAATGTCCACACAACCAGAGATTCCCCGACAGGCCTGATGTTGTCATCTACTCCGAATGAAGGTTGCTACCATTTCAAGACCCCATGGAATGTCCTGACAGAAGTATTGTAATTAACCGGTGTCCATGAAGACATGGCACCGGGAACGAGATTCACGAACCACGTATTAAATCTATGAGGGAGACCCAGACTAGGTAACGATTTACGAGGATGAATCCATGGAAGGAAGATCTGAAATCCCATTATCCCGTTTCGATCAAGGAGAAAACGTCCCTAAACAAGGAGCGAATGCCACCCGCCTTTGGAAAGCGGGAATGCGGGGTAACAGCAGCGCGTCCTCAACAGACGGATGCCCGCGCCCCGGAGAAAGTGTTAGAAAGAAATACCATGATTATATTTTATGATTACATATGTTCCATTCTTTTGATATCATTATTTCATGTCTCCTAACTGGTGTTCTTAAGCTTTATTATTATGTTCACTCCCTTTCTGGGCATTTTAGATCATCCCCCAGTTCATGTGTTTTCCCCAAGATATCCTATGCAATTTGTATGAGCACAATGGATGTTAGGGTATCATTATGGAAATTAAATAAAGAAGTGCTTTTATCCCAATGTTTTATGTATATAGTTTTCAAAGACATTAGACTTCACAATCATTATCTTGTAATATGACGTATATTTATGATTTAAATCATGTAATGTTTTATGTAAAAGGATAGGGTTTCTATAGTTTTTATTACAAGATAGTCAGGTTATTTTTGGATATTAGGAATAGATCACCTCAGTGAGAACCTTAAGGATAATAAAAAGTATAAGAAAACAACTGAAAGTTTGGTAATTATAGAGTAAGTGGTTTATCAAGAAAATGTGTCCCTGTCGGGATAAAAACAGATAGAGGTATATCTGGAAAAGATGTACCAAGTAGTGAAAACTCCGACAAGGAGTCTCAGGCTTGACTCGGGGTATCCTGGTACATGAAAATGGGTATTTTTATAGTCTTGTTGTTGACACTCCTGGGGGATATACCATGGTAATTCATGATATTTGTACAAACTGTTTCTATGGAAACTAAAAAAAATATAAGAATATATGATAAGAAATAGATCAAGGATAACCTAGATTAAAACATATAGAATCACAAGTTAGAATATACTTCTCCTTTAAAATTCTATCCCCTTATGTTCAAATTTGCATTATTTTTTCTCAACAGCTAAGTATTAAAGAACTATAATTGTACGTTCGTTTTCTTAGCTAATGGCAGGAAATAAAGAACATGTTCAAAAAATAAATGTTAAAGGGAATTTAAAGAATGCCCAAATAAAATTCCTGATATGATGGGAACTGGTGGTCAAAACATCATGATAGTAATTTCTTTGTTGTATCAAGTTATGAATAATAACTTGAATCATGTGGAACACACTCCTCCTCCAAGTAAAGTGCAATTTTTAATATAATCCTTCATGCGGAAAAGGCCTCCCAGGTTTATCAGATATTCTGATCCCCTCCAAGTGGAACATTGGATTAAATTCATTGAGAAGATATTCTCTGTCCTCCAGTGCTCAAAAAAAGAGAAATTTGTTTTGGCGGTCTGTCGTTTTGATGAGGAAGATGATCTATGGTTGACACTGATCAAGAATACAATATCCCTCGAGGAAATTGATTCCATGGATTGGGAGGAATTCAAGAGGAAGTTTTTTAATAAATATTTTCCTCCAACCCTTCATCTCAAGATGGAAAGAGAGTTCCTTGGACTTAAGAAGAAGGAAGATCAGTCCATTAGGGAATCTAAAGCTAACTTTACAAGGCTTTCAAGGTATGCCTCTGGCATTTTCATGAACACAAATAACAAGGTGTATCGCTTGTTTAGTGGGATAAATCCATGTGTACAAAAGGTGTTTGAAATCTGACACTTCGACAGTTATGAGGATATTTTCTATTGGGACCTCAAGGGTGAAATGGATTTTGGAGACTCTCAGTGGTATCACAGGCCCTGTTACAAGAAGAGAAAAATAGAGAAAAATATGGGTGGTTCAAAAAACAAATCCCAATATAGAAATAATTTTGAATATCCCACTTGTAAAAGTTTTGGTAAGAAGCATCATGGAAACTTTTTAAAGGGAACCATGAATTGATTCAAATGTGTAATGTTCGGTTATCTGGATAAAAACTATGGAAGGGATACAAAAATATCCCACTAAAGTAGAAGAAGAAAAGAAGGTTCAGATCATCACTCAACTAGTGGTGCAATGTTACAACTGTAAGGAGCATGGGAAATATGAAAAAAAATTCTCTACGTCAAGGGTTGTTGGAGGAAATCAACAAGAACCTCCAAGGACACATGGAAGGGATTATGATATCACAACAGTTTAGGTGGAGCCAGACAACAATGTGGTGATAGGTATTCTTGTTATTCATTCAAGTATAGATAATGTAGTATTTTATTTTGGTTCTATGCATTCTTTTATATCTTGCATGTTTAGTAGAACTATTCAAACACCACCTCAAAATTTGGAAGAAAAGTAATATGTGAGAACAAAGAATGGTGAAATTATTATGTCCATGGTATATAACTCCTCCCCGGTTAATGTTTGTGGACTGAACCTCCCATAAAATTTTATCATACATCATTTAGTGTAGTTCAATAGAATCTCGGTCAAGGATTGGTTTTATTTATAAAAGTCCAACATCATCTGTCTGAAAGGGATATCAATTTCCACATCACGAAGCATTCTCTATTTCTTTAAAAGTGTAAGGAGGAAGATGAATATCATTTACCATCATCGTCTCATGTGTGGATATTGTTTATTTATGAGCAATCATATCTAGCTCAATTGATTGAGACAAATGAGACAATAATGCTCGAAGACGTACCCAACGCAAGGGGTTACACTGATGTATTACCTGAAGAGTATCTTTTTCTTTCTCCTGATCGAGAGGTTGAGTTATAAATTGAACTTATCCTTGGATCACTTCCTATCTCAATGACACCTTACAAAATGGCCACTGTATTGCTAGAAGAGAGAAGAAGAAGCTATAGGAGAATCTGGAGAAGGGTTTTATATTCCTGAGTGCTTCACTGGGGGGTGCACCGGTCCTCTTCATCAAGATGATGGATGGATCAATACGCCTCTTCATTGATTATCGTGAGCTCAATAAAATCACGATAAAGAACCAGTACCCCTTTCCACTGATAGATGAATTGTTCAATCAAATTCTTGGGGAGAGTTATTTCTCTAATGTGGGCCTTCGGTCATGATATCATCAATTAAATGTGAGGATAGAAGATATTCCCAAGACTGCCTTTTGAATGAGGTATAGACATTGTGAGTTCATACTGATTCCCTTAAAACTCAATAATTATTTAGAAATACTCGTGGATTTAATGAATGGAGTCTTTGGATATTACCTTGAAAATGTTGTAGTATTCTTTATTGATGATATTCTGATATACTTCGAGAGCAAAGTGGAATGTGAGGAGCATTTTAATATTGTGTCAAAGACTTTTCTAAAAGTGAAATTGTATGAAAAGTATAGTTAATTTTAGTTCTGGATGGAGGAAGTGTCATTCTTGGGGAATGTTATCACCAGCAAAGGGATATCTATGGACCCTTCCAAGACCAATGCAATTGAATAGTGGCCTACAACAACATCTCAAATGGAGATCCAAAAATTTCTGAGTCTAGCTGGGTATTATCGATGATTTGTAAATAATGTTCCATGATTTTCAATCCCAATGACCAAGCTGACATGGAATGAAGTAATGTTTTTATGGACACAATAATGCGAAGATTGTTTCAAGGAGTTTAAAAATAGGCATATCAATGTGCTAGTACACAAACTCCCTGAAAGTATAGAACTTTTGGTGGTGTATAGTGGTGCTTCTATGAAAGGATTAGGCTATGTGCTGATGCAAAATGATAATGTGGTAGCCTAGGCCTCAAGGAAGATGAAAAATCCATGAGAAAAACTATCCCATGCAAGATCTGGAGATGGTGGTTGTGATCTTTACTTAGAAAATCTGCCTACATTATATCTATAGGAAAACTATGAGATATATACTAACCACAAGAGTCTCAAATATATATTCACACAAAAAGAGATTAATATGTTCCAGTGATGATGGATATATCTCATCAATGATTATGACTGCTCAATGTACTACCATCCCAATAAGGCAAATAAGGTGGCATATTCTCTATGTAAAAAGGATCATGCATCTTTATCAATGATGAGAATTGAAAAGAATCTGATATTCATAGATTTTTAGAGGATGGACTTGGGAATCATTATGGGAGCAATATATTCAATCATTTCTCAAATGATTTCTCAACCATATCTCAGAGTGAAAATAATGGATGCTTAAAGAAATGATTTGTAAATTCGGAATAGGGTGGAAGCTATTAGATATGGGAAATCCTCTGATTTCAAAATTGGTGCAGAATGAGTTGTATGATTTGGGTCATAATTATTTGTACCATCTGATCTTCGAAAAAAGTTGATTTTGAATCACGTACAGAGCTAAACCTTCTCTATCCACCCAGGGAGCACAAAGATATATCATGATATCTGGGAGAACTTTTGGTGGGAAAATATGAAAAGGGAGATTTATGAATATAAATCAATGTTCTGGGTATTTTAATAAGTGAAGTCTGAAAGAAAAAAGTATGAGGGGATGATGCAACCACTACCCATACCAACATGGAAGTGGGAGAACATCACCATGGACTTTTTCAATGGACATTCAAGGACATCCAAAGGAAATATTGATATATGGGTTATTGTGGATCATCTTATGAAGAAAGCTCAATTTATCGCGATTTGAGAGGAATTATCATTGGATTAACTTGAATGGATATATATCAAAGAAGTGGTAATGATTCATGGAGAACCACTATCTATTATATCGGATCATGATCCGATATTTACCATGAAGTTCTAGAAAAGTCCCCATCATGCTCTAAGAACTGAACTAAACACCAGTCTAACCTACACTGGTGGCTAATCAGATCAGGCTATCCAGACACTGGAATATCTATTGAGAGCATGTTCTGTGTACTTCAGAAGTGGATGTGACCAACAACATCAACTAGTTGAATTCTCATACAATGAAATTTTCAACTCGATAATCCAAATGGCACCATATGAAGCCCTTTATGGGAAAAGGTTAAGTACACTGGCATGTTGGGATGATGTTGGTGAGAGTAAGCTGCTAGGACCTGAAATGGTTAAAGAAATGTTAGAGGATTTGAAATCCATTCAACAGGATTTGTTGGCATCCCAATGTTGGCAAAAGAGTTATGTAGACAATCATCAATGAGACCTTGAGTTCAAAGTGGGAGACATGGTATTTATATGCATATCACCATCGAAGAATGTCATGGGGTTTGGAAATAATGGTAAGTTAAGTCTCAGGTACATCGGCCCGTTCAAGATCATGGATTGATTCAGAGCCATGAACTATCAACTGGAACTTCCACCTAACTTTTCCAAATTACATGAAGTCTTTCATTATCCCTCTTAAAGAATCTCATACCAGACTCTTCACATGTACCCTCTTCATAGATGTTATAGTTGGAGGATGATCTTTCTTAGTAGAAGAAACCAGTAAAGATCTTGGATTATAGAGATATGTTCTACGTAACAAGACTACTCACCTTGTCAAGGTACTATGGTATAACCATAAGTATGAAGAGGCAACATGGGAACTGGAGGAAGCAATGAAGGAAAAGTGCCCTTACCTTTTTTTGGACAAGAATGTGAACTAAAAATTCGAGGGTTGAATTTTTTATGGGGGGAAGAATGCAATGACCCGATGTTTTCAATGGAATTACATTTTTATAAAAATGTCAATAATCACATGAATTCACAACAAAATGAACTACTAAGTACTATGTGATCTTTAAACATATATTTTTTACTTGTGTGTTTTTAATTTCAATGAATTGTCATCTATAATTGTGACCAGTAAGTTATTTGGAGTTTGACAAGACAAACATAATATTTGACGAATATTAACATAACCTTAAGAATAGTAGAAAACATGTATGAATAGTATGGATTCAAATGCGCTGCTCCCGACTGTTGCTTCGGAGAACCCTGGGAAGGAAAATTTTGGGATTTCCTCTCTTGCTATTGAAGGGTCTCTGGTGCCCAGAGGTGGTTCGGATCGGCTCACGCAGCCTTCGTTCAAGGATGTGATGCTGCATTCTTCTCAGTCTCGGTGCCATTCTCAGGAAGGGCCGTCGGGGGTTCCCTTGGGTAATTCTTTGTTCTTGGATGATGGTTGTCCCATCCTATCCTTTTCTGCAGAGTATTTCAAGGCATCTATGAGGAATATTCAGTGGACCCTGATTGTGTGTTTCGGTGCTGATAAACACTCGCACCCAGTTTTCCAGGACCGTGTCAAACGTTGGGGCCTTGATCATCAGGTGACAATGTCAGTTTTGGATTGGAAGGCGTTCTGTATCGTCATGGATTTTCAGGTGGATTTTGTGAATTCTTGGACTAGGATCCCTCGTTTGGTGGGTCTATGGCGGTTTTATCTCTCCCGTTGGTCGAGGGCTGTTCATTCTGGGAGGGAAAGCTCCATAGAGGTGGTCTGGATCTCTCTTCCTGGGCTTCCCCTCCCTCTCATGTCTGAGTCTTTCTTAAAGGTGATATGGGACTCGCTGGGGTTGTTCCTTTGTGCGGATGACCATACAATTCGATTGGAGGAGACCTCTGGGTTGAGGATCTATGAAGTGATGGAAATCTCTTGGATGATCTTGGATCATGTAGTGCTCCAGATTGAAGGGTTGGAGGATCTTCATAAAGACTTGTCTTACCCTGCTTTTCCTCTCTTTTGCTAGATCTTTCACCTCTTCGGACATACTCTACATGTCTTCCAGAAGGTCCGAGGGAAATCCCAGAAGTCACAGAGGACCTCCGAGCACAACCCTTCTTCGCCTTTCTCCCTCGGCAACGGGGTGGATGCCTCTCCTCTAGTTCAGGCCTCTGAGGCGTCCTCTTCCAAGCCTAGTTTCATCGGGCAGGCATCCTCTAGTAGGGACCTGGTTCTATTCAACAGTGCCTTGGGCGGGAATCATATTGTTCAAAATCGAGGAGTGGGCCCCCCTATGGACGGGTCATTTCTTTGAATCCATTTTAGTATTAGGCCACTAGTCTCGGGGGTCATCTCTCGCATCGAAATTCCTGTTTTTTCTCAGCCAGATTTTTGTTCAGAAGTAGCAGTTGTCTCTCAGGTTTCCTCGTCCGGGGAGGTCCTCTCCCTGTATTTTCCCTCTCTGTCGATAGTGCCTTTTGTTCCACCACCGCAAGCCCCGTTGTTGATGTATCCCTCTAAGGATCTGATGACTTCAGTTTAAAGGGTGGCGAAGGCGAAGCGCTTGGAATCCCTGGAGGTCACCTGCAAGGTGTGGGCTAGTGGGAGATGCTCTCCTGAGATCATAAGAAAGAAGGTACAGAGTGGAATTTCTACTCACTCTCAGGCCATGTTGATGACTTTAAACATACCACAACCATCTCCTCTAGCCAAGGGCCTGAAGTCTGGGGCCAAAACCAGTCTTCCTCGTTTCAATGTTTAGTGTCCTTATCTGAAATTCCCGAGGGCTAGGGGCGTAGATGAAGGCTGATTTTGTTTTCAATGAACTTTTTAATAATTCTGTTTCCATGGTGGATATTCATGAACCAAAACAGGAGTCATGAAAAGTAAAGGATTATTCAAAGAGACTCAGAGTCCTAAAATGTATGCATGTGAATCCCACCTACTCTCAAATCTGTATTTTATGGAAGGACTATGTCTCGGTCAATTTACTGAATGCTTCAAACCAGTATCTTTCAACGAAAATTACAGTAGGTGCTCAAGAGTTTTTCTTCATTTACATTTATGCCAAATTCAATGCACAAGAAAGAGAGTTCCTATGGTGTGATTTAGAAGGGATGATCGAAGATAACAACCCTTGGATTTATGGGGGTGACTTCGACACTATAGTCTCTCTTGAGGAGAAATGAGGGGGGTGATTTTCAAAGGAGGGAAAGTCTGGATTTTGTTTCCTTCATGGCCAGATCAGGTCTGATGGATGCTGGGTTTGAGGGAGATCATTTCACCTGGAGTAATAACCAAAGGGGAGGAAGGTGCACCTGGTGTCATCTGGACCGGTGTCTGATGAACGAAGCTCCTCTCACTCTCTTTCCGGATATGAAAGTTTCCCACCTAGCCCAGTGTTTATCCGACCACTCTTAGCTGTGGCTAGTCTTGAGCTCAAGTGATGCGAGAGTCGATCGCGCCTAGTTTCCTAGGATGTGGGTGGGAAAACCTAGCTTCTTGAACATGGTCGGGGAAGCTTGGGATAGAAATCATCCAAGAAACCCGTGGATTTATTTTCACAATAAGATTAGGAGGCTTAAAATTTTGTTGCAAAGGTGGAGGAAGTATCTTCTTGACCATGACCAGGACCTGAGCATGGTGAGTGAGGAGGATGAATGCATGGAGGATAGTCTGGAACAAGAATGGGATGATAACCTCTTTTTTGAGCTCAGGAACAAGAATGGCCTTCTTTTTGACACTCTTCTGAGGAAGGAGAGGCTTTCTAGAGTTGGAGCTCAGATCCGTTGGCTTTGATAGGGGGTAGGGATTCCGGGTATTTCCATGCGTGTATTAAATAGAGGCGCCGTATTCATAGGCCCAATATTTTTATGGAGGATGGTTCTTTTTACAATGATCGTGATGAGGTAGGGGATATGGTAAACAACTCCATCACAACCCTTCTTGCAGGCCCCAATCCTAATATGGCTGAAGGTTACCCAATGGAGGTTATAGAGTTGTTTGAGGACTTTCCAACAAGCGTTGTAGAAGAGATTGATGGGCTCTTGTGACTCCCTCCCAAGGAGGGGGAAGTGTGTGAAGCAGTGTGGTCGTTAAACCCAGACAGCGCACCATCGCCGGATGACATACCTGGTTATTTTTACAAGGCTGTATGGGATACTGTCAAAGGTTATTTAATTAAATCAGTGAAGGATTTCTTCCAGGGGGAACCTTCTATGAATTACCAGTGCTACAAAGATGGTTTTGATTCCAAAATTGAGAAACCCCCGATCTGTGGAGTAGTATCGACCAATCAGTACGTGTAACATGCCTTATAAGGTCCATTCTATCATTCTCAACAAAAGGATGGCTCCTCACTTGAACACATGGATGACAGCAGAGCAACACAGCTTCATTCAAGGCCGATCAATTCAGGGTGCGATTGGGGTGGTGCAAGAAATGATCAGTGGGAATAAAAACAAGGTCTTTTGGATTAATCTGGTTATCAAACATGACATGAGCAAGGCCTATGATAGGATGGAATGGGGTTTTGTCTTGACGGTATTGGGCTACATGGGCTTCTCCAACTGGACACGTGACCTGTTGTTTCATTGTTTTAGCTCAGCGTGGATCTCCACTTCCTTTTTGGGTAAGCAGTTTGGCTTCTTTAAAGCTTGTTGCGATTTACATCAAGGGGATCCCCTTTCCCCCACGTTATTTATTCTTTCTCAAAATGTTCTCAGCCATTATATTAAAAGGGGTCTCTACATGGGTAAAATTCTACCTTATCAGGATAGAAATGTTTCGGAAGGAATCTCTCATTTGATGTTCGTGGATGATACTATCATGTTCATTAATGGCAGCAGGAGATCAGTTATTGGTATGAACGGGTTACTAGAGAAATATTGTAAATGGAGCAGGCAGGAGGTGCATAGGGAGAAAAGCCTCTATTTTTATTCTAAGTCACTCTCGGTCAGGAGGGACAGGATTTTGGAAGAATCCTTGAATATGAGGAGAGGATCCTTTCCCATGGAGTACCTTGGAGCATCGGTTAGTCCTAATTCCCTTCGCGTTCTTCATTTTGATAAGATTGTGGGCAAGATCACGGGGCGCATATTCAATTGGAAGAATAGGTTCCTCGCGTTTGGAGGACACATTACCTTGGTCAATAGCATCCTTGTCTCTAACCCCATACATCTCGTTTCCACCTTGAAGACTCCCAAATGTGTGGTTGTTAACATGGAGAAGATCATGGTGTCTTTTGTATAGAATGTCCCTCTCGAAAGTCATCACTACTGGGCATCAGGGAAGCATCTCGCAAAACCTCTTGCTGAAGGTGGAATCAATTTACGGAGTGTGAGATCGACCATTCAAGGGATTCATGAAAAACATTCAAGGGTGGAAATGGAATGCCAAATGCTTTGGGGAATGCTCATGCATGAGAAATATGACCTGGATGGTGTGGTTCAGCGGTCTCGGTCGTCAATGATTTGGAATCATATTCAGCCGTTTATGGAGGTACTGCGTACTTACGCAAGGTGGCTTGTGGGGAGAGGAGAGGTGAACTTCTGGCATCAGGAATGGGGAGAAAGGATTCTTTGGTTTCTTGGTTTCCCCACACTGGATATCTCATTCAGAGAAGCGTGTGGCCACCCTGCCTTTCTGCAAGACATTATCAATGATACTCAATGTGATGTTTTTAAAGAAATTGTCCTCAGTGAGGATCCTGATAGGCTAATATTCACAAGAACCTCTTCAGGAGAGTTTTCCATAATGGCTTATGGTAGTGTTATAAGGGATCCTAATGCTGATGACTGGTGGGGCGAAACACTGTGGTGCAGGGGGATCTCTCCAAAATTCAATTTCATTATGTGGCTAGTGTGGAAGAATGCTTTTCCCACAGATGACAACATCCAATGTATGGGGGTTTCTTTGGAATCCAAATGTTGGTTTTGCAAAAAACACAAGCATGAATTGGTGATATATATGTTTTTGACAGCGATTGGGCTCGCTGGTCGTGGAAGGTCGGGTAGGCGTGATGTCGAAGGGTCGCAGGAGGATGTTCTCAGCCGGTGGTTTGATGGTGCATGTGACAATGGTTCTGAGCAAACAGGATGGGAAATCATCCTTGTGGCTGGATGTTGGGTCATTTGGAAAGCCAGGAACGAAGCGCGCCATAAGAACTCTTCAGCTACTAGCACCAGTATCGGCTTCAAGATGAAGAACGCTTGGTTGGACTTAGCAAGAGTTTGTTCTGATTTCCAGGGATCCCCATCAGTGAGGTCGTTCTATAGAGGGGCATCCAACCAGATTGAGAGGAGGGGCCAGGGGAATTGGGTTCACTAGTACCCCCATAGATATGGGATAAAACTCAATACAGATGGGTCCTTCCTGAGGGGATATATGAGGGGGGAGGCATGATTAGGGACCAAAGGGGGTTTGTTGTTGTTGCTTTATCGGCCTTTTACGGAAGTGGTGGTTCTCTTCATGCCAAGGAAAAGCCTTTGGTTATCGGGTTGGAATTAAGTGATCAAAGACTGTTCTCTTTGAAAGATGTGGAAACAGATTCTTTGATTCTCTACAAAGAACTCACAGAAAGTAGAAGTTTCCCATAGTGAATTGAATATAATGTCCACAAGTGAAAAATTATGATGGGTGTTCGTATTGTGATCACTCATACATGGAAAGAGGGGAATAAGGTTGTGGATTTCTTGGTGTCTCAGGCACCCACAAATCATAATGTTTCACTCTTCTTTAACCTTGGTTCCTTTCCATCCGGTGGTAGTATCTTTGTCATCAATTACGCTTTGGGGCTCCACTACTTTAGACTTCCGTGATGTGTTTCTTGTATGTTGTTTTCAGTGTGTCGCCAAAATCAATGAAAATTCTAGTGTTCAGTCAGCCTGTATGAATTGTAATGAATAGTAAAGAATAGAAAATTGGCAAAAAAAATTAGAAACTTCACCTATTAATGTACTAAAACAATTTAGACATCATAAAATTAAAAAAATGATCAAATTATATGAATTGATATTTTTGTATGTCAAAAATATTTTATTTACAATTTTATGTTTAATTTAATAATTTAAAATAAGAATTTATTTTCATAAAATTTAATCATAAATTTTTACTTTGTTGTCTTATCTTTATAAGAAATTTTATGGTACCCTGATTAAATTGTCAAGGTGTTGTAAAATGAGATATAGTTTTAAAGTTGATTTTGTGGACTAAATTATTATTTTATTTAAAAATTAAATTAAAAATATTTAGATTTTTTTGGGGTCAAAAATGGAGTTAATTTTTTAATTCTAAATATTGAAAAATGGGTAGGGTGATTTTTTTTGATTTTTCTAAAATACATTATTTTTTTCGTGAATAATAAAATTTTAGTTTTGAGTTTTTGGTATTTTTGATGGCATCATAATCATGTAATAATTAATAAATAATTATTTAAGAATTTTTTAAATTAAAAAAATATATTAGGTGTCCCAAGTGGCTAATACCATGTGCAAATTCCTTGGGAAATCCCATGGTTTTGTAAAAATAACTAATGAGGTGTCCTTTGAAATTAGTAAAAAATTCTCTCTCATTTACTATAAATACCCACTCTTCTCCTTCATTTTCATTAATTCCAAATCCCTCCTCCTCTAAAATCTGGTAGTTTTACCTCCCTTGGATCCCCCCATGGTGTCCCCAAGCCTCCAAGGTCCCAACCAGTAACTTTTAGGAGTTACTCCACAAGGTAAAAGAACCTTTCACCCTCCTCTTTTAGTCAACACTTCTTTTATGTTATCTCATTGAATTTCCATTATCATATGATAAGGTTAAATTTTATGTATCCTTATTACTGTCCTTTTGTTTTCCATTTGTTGAGATATCCTTTTTCTCTCTATCTATTCATTTTATAAAATTTTAAGCAACATCGTTAGGATGCTGAATTTTCATAAGTGGTCTCTCAACTTTTCTTTTATTTTCAAGATAATTTCATTTCTTCTTTTACTAGACTCCTTTCATCCAAATGTTTTAATGACTATAGGAACATACATGTACTTGAAAGTTTGATTGATAATGAAAAAAATTATCATCATCTATCATTTCACTTTATTTTATACTGTAAATAAAAACACCATCCGAGATGTGCTAATTTACCACATTCTAGGATGATGGGTATTAAATTTCCATTAATGACGTCAATTATGATCATGAAACTGTTTTCTTGGTTGAATCAGAAAATAATTCATGTCTAATGTCTCATATACATTTATTAAATCCTTTTTTACACAAGGTTATTATTTATAAACCAGAACATCTTCCTGGTGGTCAAAATCTGCCTTTTAACCCAAATGATTATCATTAAATAATTTATATAATGATTCATCTTCATTACAAGTAACCAAATAGAATTTACAATCATGTAACCTCTTGGATTTTCAATAATAACATATAAATATAATTCTGGATGAACACCCCCATTTTACATGGTTCTTAGAGCATGAATATAAGTGAACTGCTCATTAGAACCAAGGAAACAAACAGGCTCGAACAAAGAAGTTGGACCTCGTAACCAATCAAAAGGTTGTGAATGAAATCAAAAGGGTTTTAATAAATCATTTTCATATAGAATATGTTCTTTAACTATTAATTAATGATCCTAATTTGATTATTAAGTTCATTAATATCAAGTGGAGAACACTATCAGACTTAAGGTAAGGGATTGTACCTGAACCACCTTTATTCCTTATAGTTTCTCATTCATTCTTTTTACCCCAAATAAGTTGTCTTTACTTTTTAAGAACATAATATAAATTCCATTTATATTCCCCAAACTCATGTTTCAATATCCATACCTCATTCTCGTTTGGGGATATACATGTTTTTATGTGATTCCCTCCTTAATTATTCTCGATAAGAAAACCGATTTTAAGGGAACATCCCAAATTCTTACTGTATTTCAAGTTCACTCTATCTTCTGTTTTAATCCATAATTGTATTTATAAAATAAGCCCTTTTATTGTGATAAACTTCCTAGTTAACTTCTTGTTTTTTATAAATGATTTTTCCCTTTTCTATTTTAATGGATCAATAGTATTTTCCTTTAATACAGCACAAGAATGATTTCATGAGTAAGAATCATAAATACATTTATTACACGTTGTCACTTTTACTTGAGATCACTCACCATGATACATTCATACATTCCCTTATTAATTTCCACATATATTTTAGTTCTTCACTTTCATAGACACTTTTATGATACACCCATTTATTATGTTTTATGACATGGTTGTGATACCCACTTATTTCCATGGGTACCCTTATGTTTATGTGTGGGTGATTATGTATGATTATCTATGTGGCCAGAATATTCATGAAAATGTTAATATTGGTGCACCTAGATAGTTCTCCAATAAATTGCGTAAAGATAAGTATCATGATTTTTTATGTGCAATGGTCTTGGCGGTTAGCCTTGACTTGTTCTACTATGTGAAACGATCTTGGCGAATAGCCTTGACTCGTACTAAAGTCAAGTTTCATGTTTCTTACAGATTTATAGGATTCCATCTATATATGATACCAACTTTATATTTTACGATTCTATATTTTCCATTCTTTTCATATCATTATGTCATGCCTCCTAACACATGTTCTTCAGCATTATTCTTATGTTTGTTCCCTTACTTGTCCTTTTAGCTAATACCTTTGTTAATGTGTTTTCCCAAGGATATCCTATACAGATTTATGATAACAATGGAAGTTTAGAGATCATTATAGATATTAAATAAATATTTTTTGGCCCCATGTTTTATGTTTTATGTGACTAGTTTTTAAAGACACTAGATTTAACGATCCTTGTCTTGTACTATGATGTATATTTATGCTTAAAATAATTTAATGTTTTATGTAAAAGGATAGAGTTGCTATAGATTTTTGGTTCTAAAATTTCATATCCCCTATTTAGTAAGATATTACTTTTTATATAATGGAATTGTTATGTGTGGGCCATGTGAAAATTGAATTTTCCATATTTTTATCTATTATACATGAGTATTTTCCCTCATTTATATTTTTATAGAGAGACCAGTATCAGTTATCCTATTGTTTTACATTATGATGTCTAGTAAGGGTACCTTATAGAATGATTATAAATCCATTTTTTTATTATACCACATATATATTATTGATTTTCTCTTCTTATATGTTTTTATGTATCATGATTTCCTTAAAATCTTTATTACAGGTTACTCCCCTTCATTATATTTTTATCTCTTAATGATATTTTCCCCATTGTTTCCTTTTATCATACCCTTATAGGCCATTATAAACTACCTTTTTCTTTTATGTATGTTACAAGGTCATCATGTATAGTGGTAAACGTGTGATGCCATCTAGGTGATTATATAATGATGGAAATAATATGGATTTATTTTATTTTAGTGTTTAAGTATTATGAAATTAATCTTCTAAAGACACTAAACCTTATGAATCTTGGTTTTTTATTGAATGTTTATTAAAAATTCATGTTACAATATGTCCCATATATTTCAGTTTATTGATATCCCATCTTCTTTTTTATATGTCATCTTCTAAAATACATTCTATTAAAATGATACCAGAACTAATACCACCACGAGAAATCACTCCACAAATGAGAAAACTCATGAAAATACACCCACAAAATATGGGATTAATTGAGTAGACCCTTAGTAACAGAATAACATCATTTTATGATGTGATTATTATATAGTTGTGAGTTATTATTCATGAAAAGGGACTCAATAACCATGTAATATAGGGTCATGTATTATTGATCATCACAATACTAAATTAATACCTTAATTTAGTTTATAAATTTTTTTAATGTCATAGAGTGGAGACATATTTCATTCAATTAAAATTCGATGCCAGTAGTGTATAATGATTCTAGATTGGAATGTGTATTTTATTGAATTAGGACATTAATGAATTTGAATTTCCCATTTTTTTTTGAATTATGATGTAGTAATAAGTTAAAATGATATATTTTGAAATTTTTTGATATTTTAGTGGAATTAATGATATTTGGATGTGGGGAAAGGAGGAAGGTTGTATTTGTACCTTGAATAGAAAGTACCATAGTGTATCCTACTAGAGTTAATTGGGTACCTAGTCTAGTATAGAGAATCTATTAGAAACTATAGAAATCTAGAAACTTGGAAGAGGGGTACTGAGTACTTTATGGATTGACCAAAAGGTGGAATCCCCTAGTTTGGATATCAACTATCTGATGATGGTTTCTTATTCATACTATAGTTCTAGTGTTTTTATCCAATAGTGGTGATAAATGATAAATTTTATTTATAAATTAAAACCATACTCAATGTTCTATATTATACATAGGATAAGTAGTAGAGAATCGATCACTTCCATACCATTTTCCCCATATCTATACCCTATTGTGTAAGGTGTCCCATAGAATTATTTTTATGGAATATTTTTGTTTTCTTACTAATAATGATAATTCCATTTATAATCTATCTTATTTTTATTAATTGGTGATTTGATTATGTGTCTTATCTTTTGTAACATCAAACCCCTGTAAAGGCTCACTAAGATTATGGTGGTCATGTTCGTAGTGGATGGGGAAACTTGATGATGATGAATACATGAGGTTTAATACCATTTTATTTTAGGTAGTCTTATACCTTTGTTATCCATGTATTTTAAAAAAAGTTAGATGAATTTTATTAAAAAATTTAGTTTTTATTTTTTTTATTTTTCTATACTGAGCTTAAGACTTCATTGAGAGCCAATTATTGTTTATTTCTTAAGATTTTGTTAATTAGACACATTAAGGTGAGAGTTTCCACTATTATGAATAGTTTTTTTACAGATGAAAACTTATTGGAATCTGAATTTCCATTTAATATAAATAATTATAGTGATTCCTTAGTTTACATTAGGGCCCATGTACATTGTTGGGGATATGTTTGAGATCAGCTAAATTGATAAACATCATGAATAAGGGGGTATAACGTCCAAAATTTTACCCATTTATATATAGATTCTTATGTAATATGATTTTTAACTAGGGGAAAGGAGTAGTCTTAATCATAGGCATTATAGAATGGGGACGATCTATTTATGGATTAATAGGATTTACAATGCGGGGTTGTGGAAGTAAATTCACACATATTCACATGGACTTTTAGTTACCCAAAGTCCCCATTAGTTTTTTATATTGGGTTATATGTTATGTAAATATTTAAGGACATTCAAACCTAGGATTAAGGAAGGGATACTTTTGTGAGGCATATTAAGATGTGAGGTTTGATTCCCTTTCTTATTGTTAGAATAGGGAGTTAATCATTCTTGTCAATTTCTCCAAGTTTTAGTGTATTTTATGACCAGTGAGGACATTAATATATACACCACAATGTGAGGAGTGGTTTTAAATACCATGGATGTTTTATCCATAACATTGATAACTGGTATACTGAGTGGTAAAGTTATATAATTTAGTAAATATGGGTATGTTATAATATAACATACTAGACCTATGATGACAATCATGTTGAGGGGCATGTTTGGACAAGATGATTCCATTCATGGGATTACAATTTATTATTTTTACATGATGTGCAATGTGATGTATTTATTTCTAGAGAGATGGTGGTGATGACACCACAACTTTAAATAGGGATTAAAATTATTATTATACACATTTATTCTACCGATAAAATTGATGGGTAGACCATGAATAGGTGTTATACAAACCACGAGGTTTTAGAGATATGATTATCATATTACATGTTTATTTAAACTATGGAATAGTTTTTTTGTTTGGTGTGGTTATCTACTAACATATTATCTGACTGAACCCATCCCAGTGGGTTACATTTCCAATTAAGATTTATTTTTTACATAATAGAAACAAAATTTTCTAGAAATTTTCTTTTATTAGTTGGTTTCATTTCCCCTAGATAGGTATTTTTATGTGGTGAATATGACTCTCATGATGTGTTTTCATATGGGGCACACTTCCTTATGATAGATGATCATATATGGGGCACTCTTCCCCACTAGATAAGTTTATCATGGAAGGACATATTATCCCATAAGTTGTGATTCTAGAATTACTATTCTATGAGAGGTGTCTCTATGTAGAATAAAATGATCCATACAAAATTTTTTCTTTGTAATATGCACCTTCATTGGTGAGATAATGATATTTAAAGTTATTTTACATTCCAACCAATTGTTATAAGAGTTTGGGAGTGTTTTATGGGGTACAAATAATGGGATACTTCTTGTTTATGGGTTGGATGAGTCATTGGACCACTTGTTATTTGATAGGTTTAGATTATAGCTATCACTGGATGAATATAGTTTGAGTTAAACATTTGGGTGACTAATTATTGAACTGATGACTTTCTTTCTGTTCAGTATTCAATTGTTTTATAGGATAAATTTTATTTAGTTTATATCTACACACATATAAAAAATTATTTTGGATGTTATTTGTTGTGGCCAATTGATTGTTATGATCACACCACTCTCATAGAAATTTGTAGACATGTAAAACCTATGGTTAACATACCAGTCAATTAATAGAATCCCCTATTGGTTATTGGGGAGGAGGATCATAGAAATGGTTTAGAGGTAATATTCCAGGTAACTATTAGGAGTGTATGTTTGGTCTTCATAAAATTTTATTTTTTATTATTCTTATATTATATATGATCAACCCATCATATAATGTTGTATTGATGTATTTATTTATGACTTATATGATTACATTCCTTTATAACATAGTGGTTTATATTTATTATAATATTCATTACACTATAATCCCATATTACACATGTTTTTATTTTCCATATTGATGTTTCAATTATTTTTCCATCATTATTTTCAATGACTTTGATTATGTATACTCCCAAATTAGTTGTATAAAACACATTCCATTATTTAGTAATCAAATGCATATGTGTAGGTGTTCCTAAGGATATTTATGCTTTGGATCAAAAAATGTAGGAACGCTACATATTTAGATGTTTCAATGTGGAAATATAGATTTTACATTTATAAATTTATTTGGGCGTTTAAAATATGGATATTGGACTAGCTAGAACATGTTATTGAAGCTGTATTCTTGATTAGGAAATATAATAATGGGTGAAACACCATGCATCCAATGAGTTGAGTTTTTTTCATAATTATCACAATTTATATTTAGTATATATTATAGGATAATAAATTATGATTTTTTAGATACTCAAGTTTTATTTTCACAGATGTAAAACATTATCTTCATCAGTTCCTTAAAACTATTTGGTTTTATTCATTTATAGGTGAATCTTGGTGGTCTTTGGGTAATTTTTAGAGGTAGAAAATGAGTTTTTATTTTTTGGTTCCAAAAATGGGAAACACTATGGTTGTGATGGACTCAGTGTGCTTCAGTATAAAATGGGAAAGGAGGAAAATGGTCATCTAGGGAATGGAAAAGGCTGTGGTTCTTAATGAAAAGACACGAGGGATTGAAAATAGGTGAACACACGATACCATCTTTGGTTACTATATTAAGGTCAAATGTTTTGGCCCATAGGAACATTCCTTAGGTGGAATAAATTTAGGGATGGACAGTTCAAAAAAACCATGTCCATAGTGATTTACTAATGGAGGGAATGAAGGCATCCTTGTGGTCCTCGAAGCAGCCAAAACCATTAACCTTCTACTTGGATAATATTTGTTTCACAAGGGAAATTTTTGTAAAATTATTGGTATGATAATTAATTCTATTTTAATTTTATTCAAACCTATATCAATCAATTTATTCTCATACCATTGGCGGTTCCCTTGATCTGTATCAATTCATGAAGCTCCTTGGATGAACCTAGGAAACCCACATAAGATTGGGTTTATTTCAAGGAGAAATTTGATCTTGTTTTCATATTTACTCAACCATGACGGTGAATCCTACCATATAAGACAATCGGTTTTCACAATGATTCATATTCCTAAAAACATGTCACCCTTATCTAATAATTGTTTCTTTAGTAAAGTACCCCCCTTCGAACAGGATTGGAACAACCATTGATAGTGGTGGTTTTCATCTAGTTTGATGATGTGAATATATTCTGTTATCTTTATTCTTTATTGATCATTTTCAAATAACCCTTATTATACAGTATATAAAGTTTTTATATGTGTTATGGTCACGTAAGAGCTATTCAGTTAGCATGAGAATGCTGTTCAGAAGAAGACCCCCTTTACGATCATTAATGCTAACATCAACAAGATTGAGGTAGGATATTCATTTTCATATATAGGTCAAGTTCATAGCTATATGTTTGATTTTATATTTTGAAATTTTATACCTTTAACCATGATTTAGTTTGATCACATATGTATACATTTGTAGCCCATATATCCATGTTTCACATTAGATCACATGTACGTACATGCGTGACTTGTGAGACACATGTTTGAGTACGATCACATGTGTGTGATCGTAAAATATCTCCAACTACTTAAATAATATATTTTTCCTATTAATAAATTTCATTTATATGATAAAACTATTTCCATGTGATTTATTAGTATTTGATAAGCTGGTATTGTTCTATCCTTAGTAACAGATTTACAGGTGGACACACTGTGGCTCGGTAGACCAATAATAGGAATGTTTTGAAGTTACATGTGACATGGAAAAACTATTTAGTTGGATAATGGATTAGGATATAATTATGGCCTAACCTATTTTTATGATGATCTAAGGTGATATTAACTTGAAAGAAAAAAGCGGGTAATGATAGTCTTTGTTGACCTGACCTAAGACACAATGTTAGGATATGACAACCTTATGTCATGACCTTAGTTAGTATTGGAATGAATAATATGGAATTATAGCCTAGCTTGTGAGAGATATGGGGTATAAATTTGGTAATCATGTTTAAAACTGTGTTATGACTATGTATCTTTTATTAATTCTATGTAGGTTTGATCAAGGGTTTGTGGCGACTTTATTTTTTCACAATCTCACTGTATATGATATTATATGGATTTCTTATGCATTTATAAATTTTAATAACATAGACTCTTATGATTATTCACCCATTTTAATGATTAATTCTTGGTGAACAATTTGGTTTTATTACTCACACCCTGTATGGACACCTTGATGTGCACAAATACTTCATAATCAGTAATATAAGAAAGAGAAAGGCCCCGATGAAAGGGATCTATGAGATAGAGAATATTTATTGGATGGGGTATTGGGAATAACTTAGGAGTGATTCTATAGTGTTTATCTAAATTCCTATTATTGATCACACTTTATTTAAATATCTCTTTGGGGTCATTGTTATATTTTTTGTATGCCTTAAGTTACATATTAGGTTATATGTTTCCACATTGTTTATTTATTATTTTGGTTTAATGTTGATACTTGATATTATTGATATTTTTTTCATTATATCCCTAGTGATGGAATTCTGACACTAATTTCTATTTGGAAACCTTTTACTTATGGGGATACATGTATGAGGCTTTGTTGAACTCCTTCTTGAACCTGTTGATTCAAACCGGGGCTTTACAATGTGATGTCAAAAAAGTTTTTCAATCATTATTTCATATTGTCTATGTTTTTTGGGAAAAGAATAATAGTGTCAGGCTATGTGGGAGTTTGGAATTTTATTCTCAAGTGGTCTTAGATAGGACACTTGTTATTGGAATTTTAGTATCCATTATTGGGACTGCTGGTGTAGTTGTGGTTTTATGGTTTCATGATGATCCTTTGTATATTATGTCATTATAGTTTAATGGGATTTGGTTGTGTTCAAGAATAATTATATTTAAAATTGGATTAAATTATATATATATATATATATATATATTATTTTTCTATGATGTACTATAGTTCTTAAAATAAATTTCTTGATTTGTATTATCTGTTTGGTATAGACAAGTATTCTCTATTGAGTGATATAATTGTGTTTTATACTATCATGACAACATTATTTGGAACCTTTTTCTTGAAATTGATAATTATGTGATATTTTGTATATATATTATGATGACTAACATAAAATTACAGAAAAATATTATTGAGTCTTGATTCATACTTTCAGTTCTATGTTTTCATGATACAAATATACTCCTACGATATGTTGTTGTAATCCCATGTGTGATCCAAATAACTATTTAGGTTATTATATAAGTAACATGTTATTTGTGTTCTCATAGTATATTAGACTTTCATATAATTCCTCATTTATTTAATGTAACATCCCATTAATATTTTAGGTTTTTTTGAACATTTATTTGATTACCCAGTGTTTATAAATCTTTATCGGTTATTTTAGTTATTTTACCAGGCCTTTTTTAAAGAATTTTGGGCTTTTTCATGGTTTTTTCAAGGTTAAATAAAGTTTGAAAACTGGGTTTTTTTTGTTTTTGATTGGTTTTTATATGTTTAAACTATATTTGAAAACTATTTCATGGTTTTTTCAAGGTTAAAAAAGTTTGAAACATGTTGTACGCTTTTCTCTTTATTTGCGCATGGTTTAAAAAAAGTGTGAAATCCATTGCACGACATGAAAATGTTTAGTACTAACCGCATGACTTGGCCTATTAAACCATTCAAATCATAATTAAAGTTATTAAAATTTCAATTAAATTTTTTAATCCCACATAATTAACCCTAAACACGTCCTACTCTACCCTAAATCGATTATTTGGATTTTAGGAGACCTCTAGAGCCATTTTTCCTCCCCAAACATCATCTATCAAAAGATTAAAGCACCAATCGTAGTAGAGATCATCTATTTTTGAGTTATTTTATTCTTAATCTTTTATCTCCCTTATCATATTGATTAATTATTCTAAAAGGTAATTATCACCTTTCATTGTTTTGGATATTGATTGATTTAAGTGGAAATGTAGATCAAGGATCTCCTATCTCTTTTTCAAGATTGATCTGGTTAGATCTGGTGAACACCATCGATGGGAACACATCTCAGATTCATTCTGGTTGTATTAATTAATTTTTCATTTAGTTATTTCTATTATTTTCTTTGATTTTATTATCAATTGTTTCTTGACAATTCATAGTTAAATATTTTCTAATTTCTAACACATGTTCATTGAATTCATTATAAAATATTCTTTCACCATATTCTACTTTAAGTGAATATAGAATAAGTTGAGTGGATATAATCATGAAACTTGTTACCTTAATCTGAATAATATATTTCCACATTTATTTATTTATTTTCAAATAAATTGAAAATGATATTTTTGTGAAATTGAGGGCATTGGCCCTAGTTTTGAATTAAAAAAGAACATCCATTTTTTTAAATAAATTAATTGAAAAATTTGACGTTTTCCAAATACGTTAAAATTGATGAATTTATTAAATGACCAAGAACCCCCTTTTAATTATTTTACCCTTGTTTTGGAGTTGGTGTTCATCGGTTCTTATAAATAAACGATTTATCTTCCTAGAAAGAGGGAGTAAAAACCTGTTTTGAAATGTATTTAATCGTTTTAAAATAATAATAATTCTTTGAAATTTTATAGGATTTTTTTGAAATAAATGACTATTTTGAAGTCATTTTTGTCATTTTATTGATGTATTTCTAAGGTGTTATTGCAATTTTCAATATTGAATTTTTAAAAAGTTTTTGAATTGAAATTAATGACGTGTGATGGTCTAGTTATCACTTTATGAAAATTATACCTCGTGATAATCCATTAATTATAATTTTTTTATTCTTATACTTCCTTTTTGTGGGGGTTGAAAAAGTTCTTATTTAATTTGACAGAGTTTGAGGGTGAGAGTGATATTTTATTAATAAGGATCCCAATGTGACCCTTATAACTTTTTTATATCACCCCTTCTTTTGACTAGTCATGGGAACCTAGATTGTTATATGGGATGACATACATAAATGCTTCACTAGTAGACTCACACCATTCTAGTGCATCCATAGATAACATGAAAGGATCTTGCTAAGAAATTACATCCAGGAATATGGGTGTGCATGTAACTTTTTTTCATTAGACTCGTGGGACTATATGTAAGCCTTAAAATTAGTAATTTTGTAATTTGATTATGTATTATTAGGTGGAACCACTATTATATGTAGTTTTTACCCATGAAATTTTTATACATGACACTCGATACATGACAATGTTTACTGTGACAATTTAGAACCGTATTTTCTTTACTTGATATACTTATTTTTAATATTCACAATGACTATATTTTATTGAATTCTATTTTTCTATCCATATCATTTTCATATTCAAATCTTTTCTTGATTATCTGACTTTAGAAATTGAAATGGTTTTCACATATTTTCAAGAAAATGCTTAGTTTTTAAATGGTGAAGTGACATGTTTTATGGGTTTAGTATAACAAATGATTTCAAATGTTTAGAAATATAATTTTTAAATAAACCCACTAAATCTCTTATTTGAACTCCGATTTTATCATATAAGAATTTTCTTATTAAGTAACTGCATATAATTTTTGGTGGAATTAAACAAGGATATTTATCCCACACCTTACTTGAAACTTTTTGTGTTTTCATCCTTTTATTATCTTATAAAATTTATTCGTGATCTAACATTCCATTCTGGTTTCAAGTTAGGGTGATCAAGGGTAGGAGTATTGGGACATGGTGGGTGCTTGTGGAACTCCAGGGGGTGGGTTTCAGTTTTTTATGCTCCACTTTAGTTTCCTTAGTGTCTATTTGTAAATTGATACACACGTATTTATTTATATATCCAATTATTTTTCCACATTTAATATATATTTTTTAAATATTTGGATTGAGAAATAATTCCCAATTGTTATTTGTTTATGTTGATGTGCTTTTTATCATCCCATAGAGCATTGGAACTCTCTTTGGGTTAGTAAAAAATTAGCTCAGATATTAGTTAAGATGGTATTTTGGGTTAGTTCATAACAAATGGTATCAGAGAATGTATTTCCAAAAATTAAATAATTTAATTTGAAATCCTTATGTTATTTTATTTGAGTCATGGTAGAAAAAAAGATTAAGAATGTGTTGGGAATCAAGGGGTGGCCTATGAGCGGGTTCTTGATCACCACCCCTTCATGAGGAGACTAGGATTTTATGGTTATTGCGATATGAGTCTTTCTTTTTTATTTATTTATTTTCTAATGATAAATGAAATTTATATTCCCAATTAGAATATATTTGATTGGGGGAATCTATTATGAGTTTTGGAATCATAATGGTTGGATGACCACTATTTCATCATGCTTTCATAGCCTGGTAAACTGTGTGGAATCTATGTGACTAATTTGTAAATCCACCAATAAATAGTTTTGAGGTTTGTGTGTGGTTTACCAACACATACAGAAAAGAGTTTTTTAGTACTAACATGGTTCTAAACATTAAACCTCAAATATTTTATTTCATGTGAATTTACTTTTGTGAGGATAGTTATGTTGGTTATGGATGTGGTTTGTTTCATTCTCTTGCTTGTTATTTTCCAATTTAATCCCTTGTTAATAATTTTATATACCTTGTGAAAACCAAATGTTATCATAATTTTCTTTGTTATGTTCATTGAGTAATGTTTTCAATTATGAAAAATTTACTTTTACAAAGTGCTTATATTGGAAAATGAATTATCAAATAATATTAAGTGATCTAATAAAACAATTCTTTAATAATTTTTTTTGTTTGTAATGGATTGAAATTGAAATGAGTTTAATGATTCGAAAATGGGAATAATATATTTAAACCATTGAATAATTTACATTTTTTCATAAAGGTTTTTTTGAAACATTCGTTTATTTGTAACTAGATTTATCCTTTTTAATGAAAATGGTATCGTTTTATAAATGGTGAAATATTGTGTGTTTTGAAATAACTAAATATTTGATAAAGTGGTTTTGACTCTTTTAAAAATATTTTTTTTCTCTTTTTGAGAATTCTTTTATTCCTGTGTTGATATGGTTGGGTTTTGTGATTTTTCAAAGTCTCTCCCTAATATCCTTTAAGAAATATATAATGTTGGTACAATGGTCCTGTTATCAGGGTAGTTCTTCCTTTTATCCATAAGTAGAACCCCATGTCAATAACTCTAACTAGAATACATAATAAGTGGAAGAGCTAGAGAACATCCAACCATTTAACTCTATCCTTTAATTCATGGATTTTCATACTCCTTTTTATTAAGTAGAATAAGGATATTATGAGGATGTAAAGTGGCTTATTGAATTTGGTGAGAATTTTTTATTTTAATAAGACTATTGATACTCTGAATGTTAAGTATATTGAATCTTTATTTGAGGGACCTAGTAAAATGTGGTAGAAAGTTGTGATTTACCATTTCCTACATGCATTAATGTCTTGGGATTTCTTAAAGTAAATATTCATTCAGTCAATGAATCCTAAGTAAGTGAAGAAGGTGACTGTTTTTAACCTCTTGGGTATTTCTCTAGACAATTTGTCAGTTGCAGTATATTCCATGAAGTTATCATGTATTATATGTTTTATTCCAGGGATTATTGATGATAATTTCAGTAAGGTTGTCTATTTTATAAAATTTCCTCACCAATAACAATTAATCTTCATTTATATGGAAGGGTTGACCTCTTATTCAAGTATTTTCAATAATGATTTCTCAAACATCGAAGAGCTAATGAAGCAACACAAAGGGAAGAATTACTCATTCATAGTTGATAAATGAAATAATTCTCGGTTAAATATGATCTCTCTCATGAGTTTAAAATCTGGATCACCAGATCATTCTAACAGGCTCTATTTGAATTCACTACAGGATTGTGGATGGCTTTCCCATCAAGGCCCCCTTTAGAGGTTTTGTATTTTATTGCCCTCAAAATATAAAATTTGAAAGAAAAATATAAACTCCTAAATGTATGGAATTATATGCATCATGATCATAGGGATCTATACATAGGCTACTAATTGAATATTTTCCCATAGTAAAAGAGATCCTAGTTTACAATTTTCTGTTTCCAACATCAAAGTGGAAACTGTTTGGGTTTTTCATCTTGTGGATTGTCGTTTTTGGAAATTTTTTATTTTTAGAACATTATAAATGGTATCTTGTAGAACTTTGTAGTGGTTATTTGTGCATTTCATATGTAATAATGGTTTCTTCCTCTTGAGATGTTTGTCATGATTATTGTTCCTTGGTGTTCCTCATATTTTGACATGATATTTAGAGATAAATTTTGGTATGCATAATGATCTTTATATTGAGTGTGTAGTTCTCAGTTGTGCAATGAACATGATGTTTGATCTTCTTCTATTTGGACTTACATAGGCCTTTATAATATTATTAGTTAACTATGATGATTTGTATTTTCATGGACCATGAACTTGGTAGTGCTGGATTTTTCATTTTTGGTCTCATCAAGGTATGGGGCTCGGTTTGTAAAAAATTCCTAGGTTATTATAGAGTACATACCCAAGGAATAAATACTTTTTTTAACTTGCTTTTGGATTTTTTATCTTACATGTTACCCCTTAGTTAGTTGGTTAAAGTCTCATCTTTGGATCTATGGGACATTATTTTCATAGGTTACACTATTTTTTTAATCATTAAATAGTGGGGTGACCAATTCTATGTCTCTATTATTTTATTCAGTTTATAGACATGTAATGGTCTTAGTGTGATTATTTTGGATTTATGTGTGAGATGTTCATATTTGGGTGAGTCTTACTTCTGTACCATTTAATGTTCACCTCACAAAATGAGTTATGTATTTCTTCATTTATCATATTTTTCTATCATTCCCACTAGAATAATTATGGGGATAAAAAGTACTATGGTACAGAGGTTGTCACATCTTTTTACATTTTTTTTATGTTTTTTCACCCGTTGACTTGAGTATATAATTCTTGGATATCTTTTTAGGTTTTTTTGGTATTTTTCTGGGCATTTTTTTGAAGTCTTCAATTTCTTTTCATGGTTTTAACATGGTTTTTTCATTGTTAAACAATCTTTGTAACCTAAATCAAATATTTTATGCCAGTATTATTCATGGTTAAACAATGTGTGAAACCGATTTTAGGATTTCTGTATAGATAAACAAATTTTGTCACCTGTTTCATAGTCCTTGCATAGTTTTCACAAGTTTTAAACAAACTGTTCCACCTGTTGCACAGTTTTTATAGGGTTAGTACAAACCATGAGACTTGGATCAGAAAAACATGTGAACATTAATTAAATTATTGAAAATTGTAATTAATATAATTAATCCCCATTAATTAACCCTAACATCCTTTCACTCAAATCAAAATCAATTATTTAGCTTTTGGGATCCATCTCGATACATTTTTACTCCCCAAACATCATCTCTTGGTGGATCGAAGTGTGAATCAATGTAGATATTTTATCTTTCAGTTTTTTCTTTTCTTATTAATCTTGGATCTCCCTTATACTCTTGATAACTTCTTCCTAAATGTTAGGATGTCCTCTTGTTTTTTATCTTGATAGATTGATGTGGACTTGTAGACCTTGGATCCCCTCTCTCTTCTTTCAAGATCTATCTTCTAAGATATGGTGATTTCCATCAAATGAAATGTATCTTAAATTCATTATGTTTGGATTCATTATTTTCCCAAATAGGTGTTTCTTTTATTTTAATTCATTTTTTGATTCATTTTTTTTATAATTCATAGATACGTGTTTTCTAATTCTAACACAAGTTCTATGAAATTTCTTCATTGGATTCCTTATAAAAGCTCATCTAAAAGAATTGTCTTTGAATTCAATATTTAATTAAATGAATGTAAATAATCATTATAGTTCTTTAAATTTTGTGAATTTTATAATGCCACATTTTTTTATTTATTTTCAAATAACTTTTGAAGGATGTTTTGGAGAAATTTAGGGATTTCTCTTAGGTTTTGATTTATAAAATCAAAATACTTGATTTTAATTAACTGAATTGAACTATTTGATCTTTTTAAATAGTTTAAAATTATTAAATATATTAAATGACCAAAATCACACTATGAATTATTTTATTCTTTTTTGGAATTTGTGTTCTTGGTTTAATTGCAAAGAATGATTTATCTTCATGGAAATTGGGAGTAAACCCATGTTTTGAAATTTATTAAATCCTTTTAAAATTGTACAACTTATTTTAAATTATTTAGGGATGATTTCAAATAAATGATTATTTTAAAGGCTTATTTGGAATTTTAATTATGAATTGTGAATAAAAGAGGTTATTATTACACTTTTTAATATGGAAGTGTATAAAATGTTTTGAATTTAAATTAATGAAGCTTGACATCCTAGTTCACACTTTTTGATAATTCCCTCATGTGATAAACCCTAAATTGTAACTTGTTTGAATCTTCTACATCCTATTGTTTAGGGATTGAAAAGGGATTATTTTCTTTGTTGGAGTTGGGGGGTGAGAGTGGGATGTTCTCGATAAGGATACCTATGTGATTCTCATAACTTTTTTATCTGACCACTTTTCTTGAATAGACATGTGAACTTGGATAGTTATATGGGAGGAATAGGATATATGCTTCACTATAGGACTCACACCCTTCTAGTATATCCATAGGAAACATGAATGTTTTAGGATATGGACTTGTGACCATCAAATCAGGTGTGCATGGAACTGGTCTACTTTAGATATGTGAGGCTATATTTAAGCCTGGAAATCAGTCTTGTTATAATGTTATTAGGTATTCTGAGGTGGACCCACTATTATACCAAGGTTATACCCATGACATTCATATATTTGATACTAAAAAACATGAAAATGTCAATAGTCACTATTTGGAACAAGAGTTTCCTTTCTTTATATATGAATTGTAATCGCTCACCTTGAATCTATTATATTAACTCATTTTTCTCTTTCCACATCAGGTGAATATTCTCATATTTTCTTGATAATATAACTTTAGAATGTTAAATGGTTTTGATAAATTATAAAGAAAATATTTAGTTTTTAATTGGTGAAACGGTATGTTTTAAAATATTATTTTAATAAATTATTTTAAATGTTTAAATCTATAATTTTAAAAGTAATCATCATACTATCTTATATGTACACCTCCTCTTTCATATTTTAATTTCCTTAAAAGTAATTACATAAAATATTTAGGGGAATCCTACTTCTCTTTTTAGCTCAAACCCTACTTGTACCTTTTGGTGCTGGAAAGCCTTTGTGGTCTTATAGAATGTTTTCATGCTCTCACCTATCATTATGGTTTCAAGATAGAGTTACTTGGGGTTGGTGACCTGGGACATGGTGGGTTGTTGTGGACTACTATGATGTGGGTTTTGGTTGTTATGTTTTGATTTCAATTTCCTTAGTGTCAATTCTTACATTGATATGTATGTATTGATTTATATCTCTGATTATGTTTGTAAATTGTACTATATTTTTGTAAATCTTTTTAGGGAAAATTATTTCCCAGTGGTTATTTTTTGATTCCCATGTGCTTTTTTCTGGACCTTGGAGATCAAGAACTCTCCTTGGGTTAGTGTTGAATCCGATCACATATCGGTTTAGATGATATTTAGTGTTTTTTATTACATGATGTGTTTTGGGACCACCTAGTTAAGAGGTTTAGGATTCCATCGTATGGAAGAATGTCCTTTTTTTAACACTAGTTTTAAATGATAATTATCTCTAACATGCTCCTATGGTTCAATAATAGTAGAAACTTTATCATAGAGTCATCATCATTATTACTATTCATAGTGGATGAGTTTCCAAGACTGTGGTCAACCATGCTAGATATTTTTAGGTGAATAATCCTCCATCCTTATAGGGAACTAGAAGATACCATGAAACAAAAGACTATATAAAAATTAATATGATAATATTTTACAAGGTATAGACCTTAATGGATTTAAAGGTAAATCTTACAACCTTTATGCTTCAGGGCATTTCTGGATGGTGGTGGGAATTACGATTCAGGTTGGTAGACTTGAAGGTTTGGAATTTCTGAACTTCAAATACCTTTTCTTCAATGAATTATTTCCATATAAACTGAATCCCGACTATTTCCATGAGTTTATAGCGTTTTACCGTTGCTTAATGATGGTATCAGCTTACATGGAATGTTTATTATATTTTCATCACTTTCATCCTCTCTTGGCTAGACACATAGTATAAAAGTACCTAATTTTTTTTATTATCATTCGTTCATATCTATGATTCCAAGTAATAAATTTTGACCAGTAGATATATAAATAAGTATATAAAAAGGTATCGAAAATGATAAAAGGTCTTGAAGATGAAAAAAAATCATTCTTTAATTTATCCTTTTGTGGGTATCATGTGAATCTTTTCGTAATAAGAATTAGAAGGTATATGACTTGTTACAAAGTTATATTAAAAATATGGTGTAGATTATTGGGTTTTCAGTATCATCTATTAGTGAATGTGGTCTACAATGTTTCAACTATGGGGCATGTAGGTATTATCACCAATTTTTTACATATCCCAAGATCAAGTGACATCGTTGCAGAAGGTTAGGGAATATCTATCATTTATTTTGGAAGTAATCACAGAAAAGGTCTCAAGGAGGTTCATGTTAAATGTAGGAATCATGACTTGGGTCTATCCAGGGTCCTCAATATCAATTTAAAACCCATCATTAATAAATTTAAAGATTCATCAATGTCGAGGATAAGACTGTAGAGATGAGGAATGATGAGTGAATGTTGTGTACATAAATCTAATAGATAGTAGAGACAGAACATTAGTTTTTCTAAGTACTCTCCTGATCACCTCTACTATTTATACCACTTTTTTTGACATTGTTTCGTCCTATTAAATTATATCAATGAAAATTTTTATTGGTATTGACCTACAGGTAAATTTATTTTTAAGCTACTATCTCATGACACCCCAATGGGGAAGAAAGTGTATCATCATTAAATATTTCTAATATGTCCAATGGATGTTTCTAGATATATATGTAATTTTATCTCAAGATCCTTTATATGACTAACTTTGATATAATATTCAACATGAACTAGCTAACTAATTATTTGGAAAGCATTGAGTACTAATAAAGGCACCTAATGTTTATTATTCTCATGGGGAAGAAGATCATTTTAACAGGTTAATGCGATGTTGGAGTTTTTATAGTGGGACTATACATTAGTCAATTAAGAGTGACTGTAGTGAAAGGGGTAGGCTTGGATCCTTTAGTGGATCCAATAATTTTCTTTTCATTTCCAATATTTGTGGACCTGTATAATGATTTCTTCATCAATTCCTTTACAATTATCCCACCAAGAAAATAAAACTATATTTTATATTGAACTCATCTCTGGATTGAAATATATATCGATTCAACCATATCATTTGGCATCAAATGATTTCAAAGAACACAATGTACAACTCTAGGAATTTTAGCTGAAGGGTTTTATCAAACCATGAACGTCTCTCTAGGGATGAACCGGTGTTGTTTACAAATAAGGTAAATACTATTCTTCAATTGTGTTTAGATAGTGGGAAATAATAACTAATTGAATGTGAATAATAGATATCTTGTTTTGATAGTTGATGATTTTTTTTGAATAGTTACATGGGTTGTTGATAGTTCTCCGTGATTGACTTATAGTGATAATAACATTAGATTTTGGACAGATAGGAGGATATACCAAAGAAAACATTAGGATTTGAAGTATTCTATATGAGTACCATGTCATGATTTTTTGGTTGACTAAATATATAGAAGTGTCTATAGATCACACAAAAATGATCTTCCTACTATATAGTGACGCCTTCAATTATGGTATCTATACATGTTATCCTCATATACTCATGGAATATAGATATCCACACAAGGAACATAGAAATTTCAATGAGTACATCTCAATCACATAGATTTTATATGAAATTATCAAATTATCTCATTTAGATTCAATTATGTGGTTCCTTGGGAATGTGATTTCTTAAATAGGATTTTATATTGACCTAGAAAAGGATAAATTACTGATGTAATGGGATGTAATTTGGAATTTTTTGAGATTTTAAGCTTCCTTGGTATATCGAGTTACTATAGACGGTTTATACAAGACATCTCCAAAATATAATCACCTATAAAAAGTCTCCCAAAGAAAGAAGTAAAGATAAAGTGGATATATATTTTTAAATAATCCTTCTAAGATTTAAATAAAGGATTGATCACATTCTTGATTATGAAATTTTTGTATATTGAAATTGGATATTCAGTGTGTTGTGATTCCTATGGTGTTATCATATTATTTGTTCTGATAAAGAAGGACTATTCAGTATCTTATGTGCCACATCATCTACAACCAAACAAGAAAAACTACCCAAAAAATAACTCAAAGATGACAACTCTAGTACACTCTATGAAGTGTCAATAAATTTATATATTTGGTGTGGGTTTTTACATAGTCTAAAAGAGTATATGCTACATCCTCTACCAACGAGATGTAAACCAGAGGTACATGAATTGGGTGGAGTTTCTATAGAAAACTGACTTCTATATATACTATAATCTTCGGTTTTGGAATTTTATTGTAGATTTTTTTGCAGGAGAACATCTTATATGCATGACCATAGATAGTTTCTTTAATTACTAGAAATTAATTAGATGATGTTGATGATTATAGTATTTTGGATAAATTAGAAGATCATGGTGTGATAACATGTGCACCTTTAGTGGTCATATTTTCATTATTAATGACTATGAATGAAATAGAGGAGTCAAACCAAAAGTTAACAGTGATGCAGGGTCAGTTTATAAAGGATTATTATTTCTTGTTATGGTTATTTAATGATAGTGAAATGATATATCTTCTTGAGATATTAGTTATTAAAATCATTTTGAGCGATGAACTGATAATAGCCTCTCAAGATTCAAAGTGGGAAGTTCATCTGAGGTAAAAAATATATAAAATTACATATAAAATAAATTTTGGTGGTCAGGAATAAAGATATACATTGCTAATTTGAACAACCAATTCCTTAGCAAAAATAGGATAATGGAACATCACTTAAATTATGGTTCTTTTCTCTATCCACAACTAATGACCAAATCAAAGTGGGATGACCTGATTATGCAATTCATGATGGGGTTACTGAGGACCCCAAAGATTTTTATTATATATAGTGTGAAAATTTATCTATTAATGAAAGTAACACACTTATTTAAATTATAAGATAAAAACATGGTTGATGAGTTAGGATATATATATATATATATATATATTATAGATTATATGACATAATGGAGTACCATACAGTATCATATCAGACAATGATTTGGGTCATGCATCACATTTTGTTAACGTATTACATAAGGATTTGGGAACTAATTTGATGAAGTGTAAAAAAATATGATCCAAAGGATGATGGATAGTAAGAGATAATGATAAAGACCCTAGATAATACACTTTGGTAATATATCCTAGACTTTAGTGGAGCATGGGATGGGAACCTATACTTAGTAGGGGTATCTTACAAAAAAAATTATAGGATTAAATTCAGATGTAACCATTTTATTCTCTCTATAGATGGTGATTATTCTCTCTATTTTGATATCATGAGGTTGGATATATATCATTTTGGGGGTTGAGTGGGATGTAGGAGACCATAGGGAGTGTGAAGTTGATCAGGAAGCATTTGGTTACTACTCATAGAAGGAAATGATTGTATTTTTATAGGAGGAGATTATCTTTGGAGTTCACTATTGGAATAAAGGAATTATTTTGGGAATCACATAAGTTGTGGAATCATCATTTGTATATGTAGGAGAAACTGAACCAATAGTTTTTGAGATCATTTTGGTTCGCCAAACGTATCAGATTAGCGACTCACCAACTAGAACATTCTCTATGTTATCAAGGCATGTAATATGTTTTTAATATTTTAATGTATTGATGGTAAATTCCATATATTTTGAATGTCTTTGACGGTGAGAATTATGAGTTGGAACTAGAAAAATATTTTCTAGAGTTCCCTATTAGGAACATATAATAAAGTAACAAGGTGTTGTGGGGGATGAAGAAGCCACATATTCATGTCTTATATCATAATGGATGAATCCTAGAGGAAACATGGTAGTATGAGTATGATTTGTAATATTAATGGGAAATGTTGTATGAGAAGAATATTTTGATACATTTCTTGAGGAAGATAATTAATTATATATGGATATTATAAAGCCTTAAATTTTTTTCTTTGTATGAAAATACATTTTCTCACTCTTTTTCTTATGTGTATCTAGGTTAGTCTATAAATGGGTGAAGATTTGTAGGATTTGTGTAGATATTTGATTCTTAAAATGGGTTCTTTCATATTTTTTACCCAAAAGGGGAAACCAATTGTTGTGATGTTATCCATAGTATCAATGATATGCTTCTATATAAAACTTGAAAGGGGGAAAATCGTTAGTCATTGCGTGTTCATGGTCACGGTTCTCGAAGAAGAAACTCGTAGGATATCAATTGGGTGACCTCACCAGTCATGTTTTGGAGGTAGAGATGAGGGCAAGTAGTAGGGATATTGAAACATATAATAGGAACTATCTATTTTGAGATGGTAACTTCAATAAATCCTAGAAAATATAGATGGTGTGATGGCATTATATAGGGACTTAAAATAGTCATAACTATTGTCATACATCTTATATATTGTCCATATTAAATGGAAAACATGTGTTACATTAATGGGGTGTGTGTAACAGACTCATATTTGTTAATACATTTCACCATAAAAAAATTTATTTTAATGAGATCTTGATTTACATGAAACACTGAGTTTAAACGTACCATAATATACTATCTAAATATCATTATTTAAAGTGAAAGGATTCTATTATATGTTATATAGGTGAGTATAAATAGGATTAACTGAAATATATAATATCTACATAAATTTCTAAATCAATATCAATTCTCTAATTTTTTTCTTCAGAAATAAGGATTATTTTTATAGAAAAAGTGATTTTATGCTCAAAAAAAATTCCTCAAAAAATAGACTTAATTATTTTTTCAAAAATTATTAAAATTTATTTCTACAACCTTATAAAAAAATATTTGATAAAATAAAATTTAAGTTTTAAATTAACATATAAACATTATCCAATGGTAAATATTTGAAATTTTTTATTAATGCTTTATTTTCAACTGAATAGTGAGAATACTGATTTATTTTGAAAACTAAATTTTCTATCAATATAATTATAAAGTAAAATTATATGTCAGATTGGATTTAAAATTATATAGTTTAATTTTTATTTAAAATAATTAAATTATTTTTCTAAATCAGTTATATGCTAAAATATAGTATAAAACATTATATTCTTGAAATTGGTTTTTTTTTTAAAATCAATTTTTCTTCACATTTAATTAATTTTAATTAATATTAAATTATTATACATATATGTTTTCTATCATAAAATATGGATTCCATATCTGGAATCATTTTTTCCTAATTTAGTAAATAGTTCCCTTTTATTTTGGACAATATGAATTATAACGTTAGTAATTTTTATTATCACGTTAAATAGTAAATTGGGTAATTCAATTATTAAATAAAAAAATGGATTATTAAATGACCCTAAAGCATGGATTAATTTTATTGTTTGATTTAGATTCATAAATTCACTTCAAAGATGTAGTTATATTTATTTTTTCATTTTGATGTGATTATGAGCTATGTAATATATTATGTAATGAAAATTAGAAAATATTTGACTCTTGTTTTGAAAAAATATATGATATTAAATATGAGTATAACTAGAGGATATATTATTTAATAAATAATATTTTTTAATTTTTTTTTCATAATGGTAGCTTATTTTATTTTTCTATGACAATTTAATTACCTTAAATTCATATGAAGCAGAGATTCAATAATTATTCAATTAAAGTAATTATAAAATAAATACTATTAAAAATACTTAAATTAGTATAATTTTACATATTAAGGATAAACAATTATTTTAAAGTTAAACATAACATTTTAAGGGATATATTTTAATAATATATTCATATTTTATTTTTTATCATGGTGTTATGAACATCTATGTAAATTAATTGTTCTAAAATTAATATTATTGATATTTTATGATAATAATATTTAATTGAATGAAATAATATTAATATAAATATTAAATTTTGTCAAATAAATTTTATATGGTTTTAAAAGCCATATGTGGTCTATATATTAGTGTTTTGTTTTTTTATAGTATCATTAATAACCCTCAAAAGGTAGAAAAATTTAATATTAGGGTAATTCTCAAAATATTTAACAAAGGGTCAAATAAATTATTAAGGTAAAAATGAGATCCAAAAACATAAAATTTTTTAATGTATGAGAGTATTTAGACTATTAAATATATTATATTCTAATATTATCAATTTGGAGCCATTTTGATATCGAAATTTATTTATAATAATTTAGGAATTTTAGAATTTATAAGAGAGTCCCCCCACTAAATTTTATATGGGCACGCCTTCTTTTACTTATTCACTCGACATTTAGCCTTATAAATTGATTAAATATACTAATTTATATTCTCCACTTACCCCGAAACATTATATAGGTTATTATCTTTTTAAAATACTAATCCTATGGACCTTAAGTGGGAACCTAAAAAAGTCATTTCAAAGATGAAATAATCACTTTAACTAATCACTTTATTCTTAATTCTTATTTTAAAAAATTTAAATATATTAATTTTTTTATGAAATAATAAACTCATCACTCTAAATATAATTAAAAGTTTTTATGATTATTAAACAACCACATTTCACCATCATTCCATTAAATGTTAAGTGAAGGAATCGCTTGTCCACACACACATCTTACAGTCTTCCATCAACATATTTTATGGATGCGTATGCTGATAGGTTTAATGACTAAACATAAAAACTATTACATAATTATATGGATTAAATTTTAATATCGTATATGTGTGTTTAAATTCCATGGATTGGGAAAATGATAATGTTGTTCCTGCGTATGTGTGGACTACCACCTCTCTAAAGCGATGTGATTTGTTTTTCATTTATATTGTAAATAACTAGTAATAAGGATGGATATAAGGAATATATATTATTTATATGATATAATAATTATTCATTAATGTGGTATTAATATTTACCTCTATTTCCTTTTATTATTCAAAAAAAGAAAACAACGTTCACACGTACATATGACATACTATATCAATAATTGGCGTCATTTATTTTTAATATTTACATTTAATAATGACTCTAAATGTTAATATAATAAATATATATTATTTTTATAAAATTATTAATATTTTTTAAATCATGGAACCATGATCAATGTATAAGGACCATGATTACTGAACCTAAACATTCTTGAAAAAGTAATCAGTTGTCACCTAGAACATGGATTTTAATAAATAATTATAAATAAAATGGTTAAAAGATATAATAAATAAATAATAAATGGTATTTTATATGTGATTATGATTATGGAATAAATTATAAATAAATTAAAATTTAATATAATATATTTTTGAATGTGAAAGAATAAAGGCGAGACTTGTGATAAGGGATTTTTATTTCAATCCAATTTTAATCGAGATTGTTTACAGTTGAATTTTTTTAGGAAATTATTTGATCATTATTTGATGAATCTATTTAATTTTCTTCACTAATACTTTATTCTTCAAAATATATGTTCTCTATTAATTTCCTCCTCTTTAATAATTTAAGTTACTAAAATATTTTTTTAGGAATATAGAAATTATTTTTCTCTTCTATCAAAAATACTTTTTCCTCCATATTATACTTTCATAAATTTTTTCCTGAAATAAATTGTGGTTATACTTTTTTTAGATAAAATTAATCATTTATTTTATTTTTAAATTTTTTTACAAGGAATATTCTTTCCATTTTCTGAACAAGGTATGTTTTGAAACAATATTATGAAATAATATTTTCTTTTAGCATATTCCATAAGAATAAAATTTCCAACCATCGTGATCGACCCATAAATTAAATCATATATTATATGTTTCCAAGACAACCTACAATAAAAACATTTTCTATAATTTTTTATAATTTTTTTTCTTCTAAATAGTGGTTTTCAAATGAATGTCGTATTTTCCCCAAAAATATTTCTAATGTATCATTAAAAGAATATATATTCATCATTGAAAAAAAATTGATGTGAATTTTGTTTTACTGGGGAAGCAATCTAATTATTCCCTCACCATTCATTCTCTAGTTGGTTTATGTTTGTAATGATGAGATTTTTTTGAAAACAATTTTCATCAGTTAAGCTATGACATGATGGAATTTGAACCTGAGTTCTTTGAATGGGATTTGATAGGATGGTATGATCGATTTTTAGTTATCTCTTGGAACAAATTTATTTGGGTTTCATTATGCGATGGGAGGTACCTATATATTGCACATATGAATTGGGTAAAATATTATATCTCGTAAAATTGTTGTGTAAAACAGGTCCTACTTCTTGATCTGTTATTGGAAAGAAGTCCAAGTAGTTGATCTGTTATGGGAACCACGCAATTGTGCTTGATCCACTATGGAAAAGTAGTGTTGATTTCTGATTCAATGGTATTGGTAGTTAACTCGGACTTATAAAATTGTTTCAATATTTTTAAGGGTTCCATATACTTTTATGGAATGAACTTATGGCTCATTAGTTTGTTATGATGGTTTATTATTCTTATGATTCACATTTTTTGAAATAGTAAAGTCTTATAAAATAACTCATGTTTATTAACTTAGTCATATTGGGTATACATTTTATATTTCAGGCCCATTATTTTGGAGACTTATTATGATATAATTCATTTATATGTTCATCAATTGATATCTCCCATGCTTACCCTTACCGAGTATCTAATACCACAAATTTTTAGTTTCCTCTCCCGAAGTTATGGATAATTTTTTAAGTATGGTATACCAATAAGGGGAACTATATAAAAATATATTCAAGGGAGATATTGAAGATATCTTATAAAATATTAATATTATATATCTTATCCCAAAATACACTGTTATTTTGATATTGTGGTGTGTATTGGAATGTTATGAATAGAAAATTCATCTTAAAAGATATAATATTTATGTATGAAAAGAATGGGCCACAATAGTTGGTATCTGAGAAGGGTTTAATCAATATTTAGATATTGGAATTAGAAAAATTTAGTGAAAAACACAGGGACATGTAATTACAAATAATATCATCCTAATGTTTTTTTAATGACCAATGATAACCTAGGTTATCCTTAAAGACCAATAGATTGAGAAGAATATGTCATGATTTATACATTCTATGATTTAAATTTTATGATGACATGATATCTCACATGTATAATTTTATCATTATTCTTACAACATGAATTTTAGTTTTAGTCAATCGATGGAACCCAATAGAATCATATTCATGAAGAATGATACATTAAATGAAATGATTTTTATATTAAGCAACCAAATGTTATGGGAGTAGGAATGAAAAATCTTCTTACTATGATAACATAACTTTATAAATCCATGAATCATTATGAACATCCAAATGAAAAAGGAGGTAATAAAAACCTATTTTATCTTTCATGAGGTTGATTCCATCTTATTTTAGTGGGTACACTAATCCATTATCCATATATAAATGGATTAATAGCACTAAAAATTTATATCACATTCTCCAATATTCAAATCCTGAAAAATTATTTTTTAATTTCTATATTTTGGATGGTGGAGAAAATAAATAGTTTAGTCTAATAAAGAATATGAAGAAATATGAATAAATTTACTCTATGGAGGGGTATGAATTTTTGAGAATATTTTTTATTAATAAATTTCCTCAAATTCATTGTTTGAAAATTTCAAAATAAGTCTTAGAGATAAAGATGAAGGATGGTGAATCTGTTGGAACCTATGGGGAAAATTTTACAACACATCTGAGGTAAACTTATTGTATAACCATCCAATAAAAGTTTATGGTTGGTAAATGTTTCATTTCTTTAAAACCATTTCTCTAAAAGGAGATATCCATAGGAGACTTTATCTTCTATGAATAAATAATTCGATGTGAAATCAAGGAGGAAATGGAAGTTAGTGATTACAACTATTACTAGTGTTTTGGTAAGTAAATAAAGATTTATTTTCATGAAAACTCAAATAAATAACATGGTGGAAATAGATTTTATCCATCTACATGCCACAAATGAGGGAATAAACAATATGTGAATTTCTTAAATAGATCTATGTGGTTCTTTAAATGTGGAGGGGAATTCTATAAATCCTAGGAATATTAAATGTTGAAGAATAAGATTTTTATTTCAGTGGATAAAAATAATACACTAACTAATGAATCAACCACTATACAGTTATTCAAATGCATGGAATATGGTAATTATTATTATATGTTCAAGAATATGATGTTTTTTTGTTAACATTTTCACCACCCTATTATGCCTTATGAAAAGTGAAGATTATACAATAACAAAACATGAAGGGAATCATGATGATTAAGCACAATAATCCTCTACTTCCGGGTAGGGTATTTTATATCGATGAGTGTGTGAATGATCCCTTTTAAAATCTTATTGTTTTACCTTTAGTGAAATTTTATATGACTATAATGATTGATTACCTCTCTCTACATAGATTTTAGAATAATGAAACCACATTTGATATGATTAACCAATATGTGACCATATAATTGTTTAACGAACCAGTATATCCAATTAAATTTTTTTGGTCAATATAAGAGATTATTTAAGGAATAAAAGGTGAGTTATATTTTAGAGTAAAAAATAATTTTATTATGACATCATTTTTGGAAATAATTTGGATATATAAATTTTGGAATGATTCTTTATGTTTTATTTAAAATTTTTCATGATAATATATATGTTGATCAGGGAAGGATATATTGTCAGATATTTAAAATATTTATGATTCAATTTTTTCATTCTTATATGGGAAGTATTTTAGGGTTAATTATTTATGGAAATGTTTAATTTGATTTTTTATGTAGTTTTATTGATAAAATTATGATTTAATTCCATTTGGAAAACATATGATAACCATTTTATTTTGGTAAATAGTTATAAGACAAAGGAATGAAATAAATATCATATTACTGATTAAAATTTCTTTAGGAATAAAAAAATAATCTCAAATATGAATTTCTTGGTATAATAGATAAAGTGGAAATTTATCGAATCACAACCAAAGGATGATATTGTTCTTATGACCTGAAAATAAATCAAGTAAGATTATTTTCTCATGTTATTTATGAGGATAGTAAAATAATTCCTTCAAATTAAGAAAAATAAATTTAAATAAAAATATTATCCATTTAATTTCATCTCTATAAAATCAATAGTCCTTTATGTCATCACATATTTATGGTTTAATGGTGGTAAACATTCTCATGACTAGGTCCTATATCACTCTCTATTAGTCCATGGGAGTCATTTTTATCATCCCTATCCATATATTGACTTACTATAAATTGTATCCTTATTATGGAACCTGTTTTTATGATATTTTAGGAAACCATTATGTTTACCCCTTTCCCTCTTTAAGGAAAATTTTTTCTTATGTATGATGTGGATTTTGACAAAAGAAACATCTAATATTAAACTTTTTATGGCTGAGAGAAATTATGAGGGAATAATTTATTTAAGGATGGATAATTTTACTTCAGGATATATTATAATATAAATCTCTTCAAATAATTTTATTCCCTAGATATCTTTTATTGCACATAACAATGAGTTTAAACACTCCATGATATACAATTTAAATATTATTATATAAAGTGATAGTAATCGTTTATCCATTAGATTGACGAGTATAAAAATAATTAACTGAATTATGAAACATTCATATAATGGTCATAATCACCAAAAATATATTGACTTAAGCTTTATTAATAAGTACTAATTTTTTATAAAAGTCATTTTATAATCCAAAAAATAGGTTTTCCTAAATTTTTTTACTGGTCTTTGTGGGAAACAATTATAATTGATTGTTATAGCATATTGAAAATTTATATGATAAAAGTATAATCATTTTTAAAATAATAATATATTAATTATATAATGGTGATAATTTGAGACTTTTCTTGATTTTTATTATTTTTTCAGTGAATAGTAAAAAATAAAGATTTATATTGAATACTATATTTTTTTAAAGTAAATATAAAGTCAAATTATATTTTTTGTTTTTTAAAAAATTTATTTATTTGTTTTTTAATTAATATTATTAAAATATGGTTTTTTAAATGAATTTTATACACAAATTTAGTATAATATCATTTCATACATAAAATAGGTATTTATCATAAAAAACTTTTTTTCAATTTCTTTTATCAATTTAATTTTTAAATTAAATTATGTAAATATTGTGATTTTAATATTAAAATATGGATTTTATATTTTTAATTATGTGGTCTAATTTTTTAAATAGTTCCCTTTTATTTTGGTCAATATGAATAATACCTGTAGAAATTTTTTTTACCATGGTAAAACATAAATCCAGTAATTGAAGTTAAAAAAACAATAAGAATTATAAAATGAAAAAAACACTATAATTGATTTTATTGGATGATTCCATTTAATCCATACTTCTAAAAGATTTAGGTATATGGTCTTTTTATCCATTTTGATGTGAGTGTGACATTTATAAGATATTTTGTAAATAAAAGATAAAAAAGTCACACTCTTATTTCTAATATCTATAATATTTTTAAAACGGGGATAACAAGAGGATATTTTTATATAAATTATTATTATTAAATATAAATTATTTATCTTCATAAACATACTTTAGTTTTAATTTAAGCCAAAAATTAACTTAAATTCTTACATAATATTGACGCACTAATCATTCAATTAATGGAAAAATAAAATAAATTCAATTAAATATATTAAATTTATAATTATTTGAAACAATTAAGGTTATACAAGAATTTTATAGATTAAAAATATATTTTATAGATATATTATAATATCTTATTTGAATTTAATCTATTTTTATAGTGTTATAAATGTTAAAGTAAATGAACTGTTCAAAAATTGATATTAATAATACTTTTTGAAAATATTATATTATTAAATGATATAGAATTCATTTAAACATTAGACTAATCCAAATTAATGGGATATGGTTATAAACATCAACGATGGTACATTTATGTTTCCATTTCCCTTTTAGATTAATATTATTAACCCATAAATCATATAAAACATTAATATTATGATAATTCTCAAAACAGTTAACAAAATGTTAAAACAAAAAGAAAAGGGATACAATGTTATAAAATATTATAAAAATTTTATTGGATGAGTTTAAGTTTACTCATACTCATATTATATTCTAATATTATGAATTTGGATCCATTTGGACATCCAAATTAATTTATATTAAATTAGCATTTTATGAACTTCCAAGAGTGCCCCTCCGATCAATTATAAAATCGCACCGTCCTTTCTATTATGAACACTTTTTTATTCCTCTATATTGACCGAAATCTTCAAATATATCATATACAAATCACTAGAAACATTATAGGAGTTCTTGGATTTATAAAAGTTCAATACTAGGGCATTGAGGAGGATATCTATAGGAGTCGTTTCAAATAAGAAGTAATCGCCAGAACCGATCAATTTCTTTTTAATTCATCTTTTAACTCCACTAAATATATAATATAATTGATAAAATAATTAATATAGTGCACTAAATTAATAAAATTTCAATATAATTATTAAACCATCTTTATTCATCATCATTCATCCAATGAGGAATTAAAAATATTGCTTGTGCATACAAATAGGATACAACTTCTTTATAGCGATACAATTAACTTTACATACCCATATTTTATTGAAGGTTATAATGATGTATTTAATGTTTAAATATTATACATTTTATATAATTATACATATGGAACTAAAATATAATATCAACCTTATTACATTTCAAACAATTGGAAAATGATAATTTCATTTATGCGTACATGTCGACTACCACCTCCATGAAGGGATGTGATAAATATTTTCATTTTTATTTTAAATGGATTCTAAAATGTATGGATTTTATGAATTTATATTATTTATATGATATTTTAATTATTAAAAAAATTTAAATTATAATTTACATTTCTTTCATTCCATCCATCGAAAAATGAAAATAGTGTTCATCTGTACGTACGACTTACCATCTCTATCAATGGTGTAATTAATTTTTATATTTATAAATATATTAATGAATATAAACATGTATATACTGAATATATATGATTTTTATACCATGATTAAAATTATTTAAAATATTTAACAACGATCAATATATATGTATTGCGACTTCTGTACAAAAACATGCTTGGAAAATTATACATTTATAACCCAAAACACTACTTTTAATAAAAAAAATATTAATATATTGGTGATAACATGTCCAAAATAAATCTTAAATGGAATGATAGATAATGAATATTTTAATTTAATATATTTATTATAAATCAATATTTATTATATAGTATGATTGAACACGAACAAGGAATGGAAATACATGTATAAGGGATTTATGTTTCTATCCTATATTAATTAGGATTGTGTATAATTGAAACTATTTTGAGGAAATTATATTATCCTTATTTAATAAACCAATTTATTTTCCCACTCCTATGGTTTTTTCTTGAGAATATATATTTTTTTCATTTCCCTTATTTTAATTATTTAAGAGATCAAAAGAGTGTTATTAAGGAAAATAAATTTTATATATTTCTTTGGTCTAAAGTTATATTACTTTTTTTAAATGGTTGGGGTCGAAGCCTCATTTTATTTTTATATCAAAGCAAAGTTCTCATTTAACTGGATAGAGGGAGACCCATTACATAGCCCGAAGGCCTAGTGGGCATGTAGCCCATAACATAGCCCGTGGGCCCAAATTTTTGTCCTAAGGCCCATTCATTGAATAGTAACCCGGCTGATATAGTACCCGCTGTTTCTACAGTGCCCTACCACCGCTACAGTATCCTTCCACCGCTACAGTACCTGCCGATCAGTAGTACAACCACTTCAACAGTACCGCTACAGTACTGCTATAGTACCCTGCGCCCCATGGGTTTTGAACCCCCATTTTTCATTTAGGATTACGGGGTTCTTACCACTAAACCGAACCCCTACTACACTAAAATTATATTCCTTCCATATCCATATTTTATAAAAATGTATTAAAGATACAATTTAAGTTTATAATATGATTTTTTAATAATTTATCACCATGGGATGGATTTTTAATAAAAAATTATAAGGTATATATATTTTTTTATTTTCGAAATGTGGTATTGTTTGAAATAAATAAGAAAAGAACATTTTCCTTTAACATATATGGAACAACAAAAATTTTATTTCCATCATGACTGGAAAATAAAATGAATATTCCTTTTCATGTTTCCAAGGAAGATCATTATTGGATATGTTGAAGATATTTTATGAAACAAGTTGGTTGTATATATACACTCTAGATACTCTAAACCTTTAAGATTCTAACATGGATTGAAATGTTAGGAATAAAATATAAATAAAAAATATGTAATATTTAGGTATGGAAATTCTGGTCCACCGTTGGGGGAATTAACACTGTTTTAAGTTGATTCTTACCTTTATTAGTCATTTGATTCTCTTCTCCTAGGGGTTCCCCCAATCTGTATGAGTTATTGACCCTCTATAGGTGAACATGGGAACCCCCTTTATGTTGATTTTCTTACATAGAGAACCTTGACCATTATAGCCTATTTTATCAGACTTACAAGTGAATAAAACCATGAAAGACAATGTTTTATCACATTTATTCTGATACTTATGATCTTAATCTTATTATATATTCTTTATTCCTTGAGTGATGGATTTATATCCCTTCGACCAGACATGGACCTACAGTTGATGGTGGTGGTTATTATCGATTAAAGTAATGTGAATATATTCCCCAGGATTGATTCCTTTGTTAATCATTTTTTATAACCCATGTTATACTTTTGTAGAATAATTTCTGTGAGTTCCTTTTTCATTATTGATCATGCTAGAGTGTGATCATGTTTTTTGTGACGACGGTCTTCGAAAACATTGATGTTCAAGTGTACAAGATTGAGATTAGATTATCCTAATGATACATCATCCATTTTATTATTTCTATCATCATTTAATTTTTTTTCTTATATTCACAATAGCATGATTGAGTTCTATAACATGTTTGTTCATGAATATCCTATAAGACCATGTTTCAGGCTCGATCACATATGTGTGCATGTGTATCATGTGAAACATATTTCTGATTATGATCACTTTTGTGGTTATCTAGATAATATCTTCCACTCTTTAAATTATATGTTGTGCCTCTGGATATATGTGATTAATACGGTGAAATAGTTTCCATGTTATTTTTTGGTATATTTTATGTGTTTTTTGTTCTATGCATTGTACCAAAGTGACATGTGCACCAGTTATAGCTTGTAATCCATAGATTGTGAGCATGCTGAGATGCAACATATGGCATGATGATAAAACTGAATTATATGAGGGGGGTATTAGGGACTTGTGGACTAAAATTGGATATGATAGTCTTTGGTGAATTGACCTAGAAGGTGATAGTTGTAACACCCCGAGATTTTATTCTTTTTAATTTCATTAATACCTTGTGTTGTACGCTACACCAAAAGGAGCTTGCACAACACGCATCCTTGACTTTCCTTTCATTACACGCAATCACGACCTTCTTTGATAGCGTGTGTAGTACGCAATACCGAGTTTCACTAAACAACGATATGCTATTAAAATATTATTAAAACTAGCTGTTATGAATAGTAATAACCACTTTTTGAAATTTTTTAAATTTTATTTTTCCAAATGGACTTCATTTTTGGATTCGGAATATCGAAATTATCTTAGGGTGAAATTTTGGTAATTTTCGGATAACTTTCATATTTTGATGAATAGTGGAAATTACTAAATTTTAATTAAAAACAACTTTTTCAATCGAAATAATTAATAGTGATAAATTATTAATTTTAGTGGTTTTAAAGTATATTTAGAATATATTTTTACAATTTAATACAATGATGGTCATTGGATGCAATTTCACATTTAAACCAGTTATAAACAAGTTTCAATCTTTTGATAGTTATTATCTCTTAAAAACACGCTATTTGTTTTGACGACGGAAATTAATTTTTAAATTAGTTAATGCAACTGATATTTTTTGAATTTGGTAAAATAGAAATCATTTTTGAGTTCATAATATCAAATATAGCTTAGGCATAATTTTTGGTATTTTTCTGAAAACTTTCAATATTTGATGAATAGTGAAAGCACTAAGTGGTAGTTAAAAAAACTGAATTTTTCGTAAAACTTAATTTTACCGCTTCTGTGAGTGGATTTTCAAAAATCCAAGAGACACGGTTGATTTCAGTGAGTAAAATGTGGTTCAATGAGATGAAAATAATTTTTTGGTGAATAATAACTTTTTTACTTTTATTTACCACGGTTAAAAGTAAATAGGGTAATTAAGGGTAAAAATGATATTATTATTACCCTAACACATGTCCAAATTCTATTGGATAAGTTTAATTCGACCAAAAACAAGCTTAGGAATAAAATATGACCAATTAGGCCCACTTGAATTAGATTAGGACATTTATTATTAATTTATTTAAAGAAGGGTTAAAAGAGTTAAAATCAAAGTTTATTTACTAAAACATTTTTAATATGGGGTTATACATAAGATAAATTCGACTATAAATATTCATTTGAAATCTAAAAAGATTTCATACATAATGGTAGTTTATTTGTAATTTTTATACATTAAATAATTTAATTTATTTTTGAAACAACGATGATGCAGTAATTATCTTATTAATGAAATATTGACATAATTGATGTTATAAATACCCAAATAAATATAATTTGAGACTTTATATGAATTACACTAATTTTCTAGGTTAATATGACATGTTATTATTGATTTAATTAACTTTTTTCTAACTTATCATTCTGTTATGATTTTCACAAAAATCAATTACTAAATAGTGTCAAAATTGACATAAAATAGTTTTTAAAACAAATATTATATTATTAATTGTTATTTTATTCCTAAAAATCTAAGGTTCGGCCAAATGACTTAGATAAAGTTAGATATATTAATAATAAACAACTTGGGGTTCGTTTGGCTTCTTATAGTAAGTTTATTAACCTTATAGTGTAAGAACACAAGAAGACATGGTAAAAGTAAAATTATTTAACTTAATGTTAAATCTAAATGATAAGGTTAAAATAGGAACTTAAAGTTGTCTAAATTATATTGGATGAGAGGATTTCGACCCATACCCACCGTATTTACGAAATAAATAAATTTGGAGCTATTTAAAACCGAACTTGACTTTATAATAAAATAATATTTTTAGTTATTCCAAAGGTGCCCCTCTCCTCCCTTATAAAAGGGAACCTCCTCCCTCTCTTCCTCACACCACTTTGAGCCTTCAAGATCGGCCAAAACCTGCCAAATTATCTTCTCCACTTCCCTAGCAACATCCTATAGGTTCTGGTCTTCCTCAAAGACCAATTTAGTGCCCTAAAAGGAGATCTCAAAGAGGCGCTTCAAAGAAGAGGTAATTTCCGTTACCGATTATTTCAACATTATTTCTTCTTCCACTTCTTCTTCTTAGGTTGTTTCATTATTAAGTAATAACATCAGTATCACTCATATACTGATATGTTATTATAAGTATTAAACAACCCTATTTCATCATCTATCAATCCTACGGAAAACGAAATCACCGCGCGTGCGTACGTACGGAATACCGTCTCCACGCCGTGGTGTAATCTGCTTTTCCACCAACACCTTACATGGATGGGTATTATGGTATAAATAATAACTATACATAGTTATTATAACATCATAATGATTCTCATATATTGTATCATCCACTCCAATTCAATTCAATAATTATGGAAACGATATCATCGCTCGTGCGTACGTACGGACTACCGTCTCCACGACGCGATGAGATTCATTCTCCATGTTAACCATTTAAGAGTGATTATAAAGTATATATAAGAAATAATAATGAAATATATGACATTATAAAGCTACTGGATTTATGTATATATGTATGTCATCTACTTAATTCCATTCAACTCAATAAGGAAACGAACACAGCGTTCATGCTTACGTACGGCCTACCGTCTCCAAGAACGGTGTGTTTCATTTCATTTATCTATCTATTATATATATATAATGAATATATATAAAATATAAATCATTTTTTATATTCTGGAAGTATGTAAATCATGATATAAGTAATAATAATGTTAAGAACAACAAGTCCAAACACCTACGATAAATGAAACGATTTTACCCAAAACTCTTCTTTAACATGGAATTTACAAAAGAACGGGTAATATAAAGTCATAAGTGAACCATATATGATATAATAACAATGAATATGATTCTGTAATAAGTCAATGACATTATTTAAATCATTATACAGGAGGTTCGGACACCTACGAAGAAAATCGGACCTATGGTAAGGGAAATATCACAATCTCATTTTTATCTGAGATTGTTTATACATTGAAATTTACTGGGGTGTATTTTATCATCCACATCCAGGTTTCCCTAATATGTATTATTATTTCCATCCACCTACAATTGTTTAAATCCAATTTTACCCTTCGGTGAGTCTTTAGTAAAAGATATGAAAGGAATCTTTTGTCGTTTTTCGTACGAGGTACTTTTTTGACTTTTCCGACAAAAGTACGAGGAGAATGTTATTTTTAACTTATACGGCGTGAACGGATTTTTACGGTTTCATACCACCTCATTTTAAAGAAGCTTACTCTACAATATTGCATGATTATTTTAAATAAAACCCTTTTTTCTTTAAAATTGCATGGAATTTTGTGGAAAGAACATGATTTTAAAGAAGAAAGGATATTTTCCTCAAGAATTAATTTCAAGTGTTTTGTGAAAACTATTTTACATATATGATGACATTATTTCATATGTGTATGTTTCAAGTAAAATTTCTCTATGATTTAAATGGATTCAATTTTCTTATGATGAAATGATATCAATTGTTTATGGATTATGTTATGACGGCATGATGTTTAAGAATCCCATTTTATTTCATGAGTTATGCTATGATGTATGATTTATGATTTTGTGGCACACATAAGAATGGTATCATTATGATATGGGTGGGAACTATATCTCCCTCCAATGCATTGGGTAAAGATTTTATATCTCATGAGATAGACATGGCTGGAATGGTAGGTTATACCGGTTCAGTGAAACAGGACTGAAACGAGGGTGACTCGGTTCAAAAAGGGACTTTGTCCACTAAGATAGTCTTGGTAATGAGTCTTGACTAATAATAAATGATTCTCTATGATTATGTGTGTATTCCACAAAGTTTCGCGTTTTAAGATATGATTATTGGGATTACATTTCACTGCTATGATTTATCCCATTTTATGAAATTATGATCTCTTTTGCAGGTTAAGATTTCCAAAAGATATGTTCTTATGAATATGATGTGATTGATATTTCTTTTGTTTACCCTTGCTGAGCATTTGAGCTCACCTTTTTATGTTTTCTTTTCCCCAGGATATAAATAAAGGTTTTAGGTAAGAAAAAGAAGAAGATCTTTATGGGAGATGTTGAAGATCTTTCACCATGATTAGAAGATTACGTTCCGAGTTTCCAAAGACACTAAACTATTACGGTCCTTGTGTGTGTGTTTTTGTTATGTACTAAGTATTCCGCAAAAGTAATGTAATGTCCATGTACGTCAAGCTTAGGGTCTCTACAGTTGGTATCAGAGGAAAGGTTTAGTCAACCTTTGGAAACTAGGATGCGAAAACGTTAGTGAGATCCCTATAGATATTTCTAAGGTATGTCTAGGGATGTCCCTAAGGTTAAGTATACGTATAGGTTATAGTACTAGAATTACGCTAAAGATCATAGAATTAAACCTAAGATGTTAGATATTGAAGGTACTCCCCCTTTATTATGTTGTTTTCCCTAGCATGATTTTTGCCTCTCACACTATTCTTTTTGGGTTTTAGACGATGGCTGGAACCCGAAGAAACCGTGTTGATCAATGCAATGGGTAATGCAATGATTGCCCTCCTAAAAAAACAAATGTTATGGGAGATGGAGTGGAAAATCTTATTTCTATACTTACACAAGCTATGAATCATTCTGGACTTCCAAATGAGCAGAGAAGGGAACAATATTCTATTGAGTCCTTCATGAGGCAACGTCCACCTTCTTTCAATGGGTCTTCCGATCCACTTGTTGCTGAACAATGGGTCAGTACCACTGATAAGATATTTTCAGTTCTTCAATGTTCTGAACATGATAAAGTCATCTTAGTAGTATATCGTTTGGAAGGTGAAGCTGATCAATGGTGGAATCTTATCAAGAATACGAGGCCAAGAGATGAAATTAAGTCCATGGAATGGGATGAGTTCAAGAACTTGTTTTTCAGTAAGTACTTCCCTCATATTCTTCGAACAAAGATGGAAAAGGAGTTTCTTGAGCTGAAGCAGAAGGATGATGAATCTGTTGGTATATACGAAGCGAATTTTACAAGACTTGTAAGGTATGCATCTGGCATTATCATCCAACCTGAAAGTAAAGTTGATCGATTTTTCAGTGGCTTAAAACCAAGTCTTCGAAGGGAATTAGCTATAAGAGACTTCAGTAGCTATGAAGAAATTGTGCGTTGTGCTATCAAGGTAGAAATGGAAGTTGGTGTTACATATCCATCTCATGGTTTTGACAAGAAACGAAAGATGGAGTTCAAGGAGATATCTCAGAATAATGGTGAAAAGAAGATGAATGTTTCCTTATGCTCAAAGTGTGGAAAGAAGCATGGTGGAGATTATCTTAAAGGGACTAGAAAATTTTTTAAGTGTGGAAAAGAAGGTCATCGAGCAGCTGAGTGTCGAAGTAATGGAAAAAGGGTTTCTAATGATGTGAATAAAGCAAAGACTACAGAGAACGCACCACCAACACTTCAATGCTTCAAGTGCAAGTAAATGGGGAATTATGCTAATAAATGCCCTAATCCAAGGGTTAGTGATGATCAACATGAGCAACTACTTAAGGAAAAGGACAAAGGGAAGTCACATGCGATCACTATTAGCGATGTTGAGTATGACAACGATGTGGTGGAATGATTAAGTGTTTATGTAATGGGATTCCAAAATAATGTTGTATCATAAAGTATTAGAATATTTATGTATTGGTCTAATGTGGTATTCAAAGTGTTTGAGATATTTTTGGAAATAAGATGATATGCTCATAATGAAGGAAAAACGAGAAAACGAAATGTTTAATAGTATTCATGATCTCATGATTAATATAAGGACTAATTGATATCATGGTTTGATTATATAGAATTTTGAGGATTTTGGTATGTGAAAAGTGTTAAATTTTAACTACATTCAAGTTTTCACTATGGTTCAATGGGTATTCAAGAGAATACATGATTAAGGCCTTTGAATGTTTGGAATGTGACCAACAAGACATATCTTATGATATATTGGGATCAACGATGGTATTAAATCTCTGGTAATCGTTTTCACTATGTTATGAGAGTGGACTGCAGTATTATGGATAATCCTAAAGATTGGAATTGATTATGTTGGACAGAAGTTAGTATTGTTTAAGGATAGAAGTTTTTTCGATATTATTGATGGGATGTTATAGTAATATAGTTTTAGAAAAAGGACGACCTGCAGGATGGGAGACATCCCATCGCGTCGGACAAGGCTGTGGGAATCGAACCCACAACCGAAGTGCGACTCGCCTTTATCGCCTACCACTGGCCTACAGGAAGTCCCTGGTTAGTAGAAACTAGTTTTATTTTATTAAGTGGTATGATATATGAAGTATAAGTTCATTTTTGGAACCATATACGATTAACCATAAGATGGACTTATAACTTTTGCTAACCTTTTGTTTGAAAGAGATGGAATGACCCATCATTCTATCACATGATCTGCTAACACATCACGAATGACAAATTCAACTTCATTTCTTTAAGAGATGAAGTGAAAATTGTCCAAAGAACGAGAAACGGTGAGACTATACCAAAATCACGAAAGTATTTCTTCTAATTCCAATTTCATCAACTTTAGGGAAATGATCTTGAAAACCAAAAATGTTGTCTTAGTGCTCTTATATGTGATGAATCAGATGGTACCTTAGATCATCACAAATTTATGGTTTTGTGATTGCTAGCTTTTCCATAGCCATGTTCTCTACCACTCTCCATCAGAACATGATGGTTATATTTCTCTTCCATATCCATATTTTCACCTATGTGGAAACCCAGTGATTAGTTTATTTGGGTAACCGTTATGTTTCATACTTTTGTTTTTAAAGATCGGTTTTGGTATTCCTTTTTACAATGTGGGTTTCGATTAAAGAAACTTTCGAATAGTAAACCATTTATAACCCTGACGAATTTCGAGGGCGAAATTCATTTTAAGGGGGGTAGAATGTAACACCCCCAGATTTTATTCTTTTTAATTTCATTAATACCTTGTGTTGTACGCTACACCAAAAGGAGCTTGCACAACACACATCCTTGACTTGCCTTTCATTACATGCAATCGCGACCTTCGTTGATAGCGTGTGTAGTACACAATACCGAGTTTCACTAAACAACGATATGCTATTAAAATATTATTAAAACTAGCCGTTATGAATAGTAATAACCAATTTTTGAAATTTTGTAAATTTTATTTTTCAAAATGGATTTCATTTTTGGATTCGGAATATCGAAATTAGCTTAGGGTGAAATTTTGGTAATTTTCGGATAACTTTCATATTTTGATGAATAGTGGAAATTACTAAATTTTAAATAAAAACAACTTTTTCAATCGAAATAATTAATAGTGATAAATTATTAATTTTAGTGCTTTCAAAGTATATTTAGAATATATTTTTTACAATTTAATACAATGATGGTCATTGGATGTAATTTCACATTTAAACCAGTTATAAACAAGTTTAAATCTTTTGATAGTTATTATCTCTTAAAAACACGCTATTTGTTTTGACGAAAGAAATGAATTTTTAAATTAGATAATGCAACTGATATGTTTTGAATTTGGTAAAATAGAAATCATTTTTCAGTTCATAATATCAAATATAGCTTAGGCCTAATTTTTGGTATTTTTCTGAAAACTTTTAATTTTTGTTGAATAGTGAAACCACTAAGTGGTAGTTAAAAAACTGAATTTTTCATAAAACTTAATTTTACCGCTTCTTTGAGTGTAATTTAAAAACTCCAAGAGAAACGGTTGATTTCAGTAAGTAAAATGTGGTTCAATGAGATGAAAATAATTTTTTGGTGAATAATAACTTTTTTACTTTTATTTACCACAGTTAAAAGTAAATAGGGTAATTAAGGGTAAAAATTATATTATTATTACCCTAACACATGTCCAAATTCTATTGGATAAGTTTAATTCGACCAAAAACAAGATTAGGAATAAAATATGACCATTTAGGCCCACTTGGATTAGATTAGGACATTTATTATTAATTTATTTAAAGAAGGGTTAAAAGAGTTAAAATCAAAGTTTATTTACAAAAAAAATTTAATATGGGGTTATAAATAAGATAAATTCGACTATAAATATTAATTAGAAAGATAAAAATATTTCCTACATAATGGTAGTTTATTTTTAATTTTTAAACATTAAATAATTTAATTTATTTATGACACAACGATGATGCAGTAATTATCTTATTAATGAAATATTGACATAATTGATGTTATAAATACCCAAATAAATATAATTTGAGACTTTTTATGAATTAAACTACTTTTATAGGTTAATATGACATGTTATTATTGATTTAATTAACTTTTTTCGAACTTATAATTCTGTTATGATTTTCACAAAAATCAATTACTAAATAGTGTCAAAATTGACATAAAATAGTTTTAAAAAAATATATTATATTATTAATTGTTATTTTATTCCTAAAAATCTAAGGTTCGGAAAAATGACTTATATAAGGTTAGATATATTAATAATAAACAAATTGGGGTTCTTTTGGCTTCTTATAGTAAGTTTATTAACCTTATAATGTAAGAACACAAGAAGACACGGTAAAAGTAAAATTATTTAACTTAATGTTAAATCTAAATGATAAGGTTAAAATAGGAACTTAAACTTGTCTAAATTATATTGGATGAGATTATTTCGACCCATCCACACCTTAGACTCTAAATAAATCAATTTGGAGCTATTTAAAACCGAAATTGACTTTATAATAAAATAATAGTTTTAGTTATTCCAAAGGTGCCCCTCTCCTCCCTTATAAAAGGGCACCGCCTCCCTCTCTTCCTCACACCACTTTGAGCCTTCAAGATCGGCCAAACCCTACCAAATTCTCTTCTAAACTTCCCTAGAAACATCCTAGAGGTTCTGGTCTTCCTCAAAGACCAATTTTAGTGCCCTAAAAGGATATCTCAAAGAGGCGCTTCAAAGAAGAGGTAATTTTCGTTACCGATTCTTTCAACTTTATTTCTTCTTCCACTTCTTCTTCTTAGGTTGTTTCATTATGAAGTAATAACATCAGTATCACTCATATAATGATATGTTATTATAAGTATGAAACAACCCTATTTCATCATCTATCCATCCTACGGAAAACGAAATCACCACGCGTGCGTACGTACGGAATACCGTCTCCACACCGTGGTGTAATCTGCTTTTCCACCAACACCTTACATGGATGGGTATTATGGTGTAAAGAATAACTATACATAGTTATTATAACATCATAATGATTCTGATATATTGTATCATCCACTCCAATTCAATTCAATAATTATGGAAACGATATCATCGCTCGTGCGTACGTACGGACTACCGTCTCCACGACGCGAAGAGATTCATTCTCCATGTTAACCATTTAAGAGTGATTATAAAGTATATATAAGAAATAATAATGAAATATATGAAATTATAAATCTACTGGATTTATGTATATATGTATGTCATCTACATAATTTCATTCAACTCAATAAGGAAATGAAAACAACGTTAATGCGTACGTACGGCCTACCTTCTCCATGAACGGTGTGTTTCATTTCATTTATCTATCTATTATATATATATATACTGAATATATATGATATATAAATCATGTTTTATATTCTGTAAGTATGTAAATCATGATATATGTAATAATAATGTCAATAACAACAAGTCCGAACACCTACGATAAATGAAACGATTTTACCCAAAACGCTTCTTTAACATGGAATTTACAAAAGAACGGGTAATATAAAGTCATAAGTGAACCATATATGATATAATAACAATGAATATGATTATTTAATAAGTCAATGACATTATTTAAATCATTATACAGGAGGTTCATACACCTACGAAGAAAATCAGACCTAAGGTAAGGGAAATATCACAATCTCATTTTTATCCGAGATTGTTTATACATTGAAATTTACTGGGGTGTATTTTATCATCCACATCCAGGTTTCCCCAATATGTATTATTATTTCCATCTACCTAAAATTGTTTAAATCCAATTTTACCCTTCGTTGAGTCTTTAGTAAAAGATATGAAAGGAATCTTTTGTCGTTTTTCGTACGAGGTACTTTTTTGACTTTTCTGACAAAAGTACGAGGAGAATGTTATTTTTAACTTATACGGCGTGAACGGATTTTTAAGGTTTCATACCGCCTCATTTTCAAGAAGCTTCCTCTACAATATTTCATGATTATTTTAAATAAAACCCTTTTTTCTTTAAAATTTCATGGAATTTTGTGGAAAGAACATGATTTTAAAGAAGAAAGGATATTTTCCTCAAGAATTAATTTCAAGTGTTTTGTCAAAACTATTTTACATCTAAGATGACATTATTTCATATGTTTATGTTTCAAGTAAAATTTCTCTATGATTTAAATGGATTCAATTTTCTTATGATGAAATGATATCAATTGTTTATGGATTATGTTATGATGGCATGATGTTTAAGAATCCCATTTTATTTCATGGGTTATGCTATGATGTATGATTTATGATTTTGTGGAAGACATAAGAATGGTATCATTATGATATGGGTGGGACCTATATCTCCCTCCAATGCATTGGGTAATGATTTTATATCTCATGAGATAGACATGGATGGAATGGTAGGTTATACCGGTTCAGTGAAACAGGACTGAAACGAGGGTGACTCGGTTCAGAAAGGGACTTTGTCCACTAAGATAGTCTTGGAAATGAGTCTTGACTAATAAGAAATGATTCTCTATGATTATGTGTGTATGCCACAAAGTTTCATGTTTTAAGATATGATTATTGGGATTACATTTCACTGTTATGATTTATCCCATGTTATGAAATTATGATCTCTTTTGCAGGTTAAGATTTCAAAAAGATATGTTCTTATGAATATGATGTGATTGATATTTCTTTTGTTTACCCTTACTGAGCATTTGAGCTCACCATTTTATGTTTTCGTTTCCCCAGTATATAAAGAAAGGTTTTAGGTAAGAAAAAAAAGAAGATCTTTATGGGAGATGTTGAAGATCTTTCACCATGATTAGAAGATTACGTTCTGAGTTTCCAAAGACACTAAACTATTACGGTCCTTGTGTGTGTGTTTTTGTTATGTATTAAGTATTCCGCAAAAGTAATGTAATCACCATGTACGTCAAGATACGGGTCTCTAAAATAGTGGGACATTATTGTTCTTGTTGGCCCGAACTAAGACATGATGTCAAGGTAAAATGGACTTCTTCCTAGAATCAAGATAGTTAAAGAATGAAAAATATTATCATATGGCCTAAACAATGTGATATATGTTTGATACATCTAGTAAACTTGGGATAAAATTTATTTGGTACTCTATCGTGACAATTTTTTGACATAGAGGTTAATCAAGTACAACCAGGATTTTTTCTTCACTTGGATAATGGAAGAATTCATGGAATATGATTGTATATTGATTTCTTATGTGTTTATCTATTATCATTTCATACAAAATTATGATTTATAACTCATTCTATGGATAAGTTAAATGGGTCCAACATGGTTTTATTTCTCACACCATACATTATAATTTTTATGTTCTTGTATACAACATGATATGGAATATAGAAAAGGGAAGGCCCCATTAAAAAGGTTTTAAGAGATAGGACATGGTTATCGAAGGTGTTACCAAGACATATTCTGGAGGGATTTCATGAAATTAATTGAAATTCCTATTATTTTCCACACTTTTATTGACCTCCCTATTTTGGGTTCTTCGGTTTATTTTATGTATACCTTAAGTTACATTCCATGCCATATATTTTATCATTGTTTACTTATTCCACTATTTTAATTTTAATCATTTTCTTCACTAATACTGAGGGTATAGTCTCCCGAAATATGGAACTCATATTCTCGCTACTAGTTGGAATCATCTTGAAAATGGTACATAAAATAAGGATATGTGTCCCTCCATCTCAAACCCAAATATTATTTCTAAGGAACTACACATTTACACTTGGACTACATATATTAGATGTGTGTTTTCTCCATTATTTTCATGCACATAAGATTATAAGATGTTTCTATTATTTTATGTGAAAAGGAAATTTGTTTTAACTAAATGAAATCGAGTTCTGGTTATATAAATTATAAACATAAACTTATTTTATTTTTTACTAAACTACTTATTATTAGATATTTTCATCTCCAAACTGATCATTAAAAAAATAATTGAAAACTATATTTGGAGATAAATTCCATTGAGAACCTTATATAGGTGATGGTGATCATATTAAGTGTATATGTGCTTGTGAATATTTTTTTGGATAGAACCCTAGAGTGAGTGTGTTGGTATTATAATTTCCTTGATTTATTGATATTGAAAGATTATATTGGTTTCATGAGCTATGAAATAAATGTGGTATAATCTATGGATTAGTTGTAGGATCTTGGTGATGATCAAATATAATGGTAGTTTTATATATAGAGGTTTTCCAAAACACATTAATTCTTATGTATATATACATATCTTGATATGAATGATACATATGTGATGTGTTGTTGTTTATTGGGATATATATTCAAGATTCCTTTTTAAAGCTTGAAATGTTAGCTCAAGTGGTTCATTAATGCTATGAATGTGACTGAAACTCTTGGGATAAAGAATCAACTATTTTTATTAATAACCATAGGATTGATGGGATATGAATCAATGTGCTATATGTCTTTATCTATTGTAGGGTATCACTATAGTGTGTACTTATTTGGAACTATGATTCAATAGAAAATGTTTTCCACTATGTTCTATAGTGGAAATGGTTTTTAAAACTATTATACAAGGTGGAAATGAATGTGGATTTGGGTATTCTATTATCATGTGAATAATAAATGAGTCCATGATACTGTTTGGATGAATCTTATATTATAGATATGAACTTATTATTATAATTTTGATCATGATCATATTGATAGGTATGCCCGATCAGCCTTTCATAGAACAATAGACATATTATTGTTTGTATGACATATAATCTATTTGAGTTTTGATCATGGTATAGCCTATAACTATTTCAATTCCCCATATAAATGGAGATTTTTCAAGGGATTCTGATGGTCCTCATAGAATGATCATTCAAGGGAAGTGATTGGTTATAAAATTGTTTTGGGAAGGGGTTAACAAAATTTGAACTAAAAAGGTGAGACCTTCTTTTATTCTCACTCTACATCATTTAAATTTGAGGGAAAAATATGTCCTTGGTATGGTAATATATAGATATACTAAATATAATCATTGTATTAAGCTCCAAACACTATAATAAGTGATGATGTTTAGTTTTTTTGTTAAATAACCAATGGATTATGAAGTACACGTTTAAATTCATATGAGACACCCATGTGATTAATGAGCTGAAATTTTTTTATGAATGTGGAAGTTGGTTATATGGTCATTAGATTTTAGCATATGTATAGGGACCTAGTGGATTTATGAGATTATTAAGGAATTTAGATATAATTAAAACCATGTTTTTTAGGAACCAATCTGTTTTTGAAACTCTTGCAAGTATATAGTGACTTATATTGTGATAGTAAAGTGTTATCAATTAGGTTCATTAACCTTGAGGTGTATCATTTTGAAAAAAGTATTTCTAAAATGTATTGTCAATGAATTTAGATAAAAATGGATGAATAATTGACATATTATAGGACCATGATTAAGGATAATTGGATGATTTTATCATTGTAAAATAGGATGGTATTTTTAGTTCCAATGTTCAACTAATAATGGATTATAAAAAACATTATAAAAATGGATCAAGAATGGAGGAAATCCTATAGCAGAGAGAACACCATCAATAGATTTCAGTTATAACCTTTAATATAATTGGATGGTGATGAATTCCATTGGTGACATGTTTGATGCATTCAACCTAGATATGGTTGTGTTTACACACTAAATCTTGGATAAAAGTGTCCAGGTTATCTATATTGAATGGTAAATACTGGTTCTAAGGGTATTTGTTTAGAATAATTAGTTGAAGTTTAAATGCTTGTGAATTTATGTTGGTTTAGTTTCTATATTCTTACCAGAATAAACATTAGACAATAGATCATTAATACTTATGGGGGAGTATAATTACTAATATAATGAATTGGTGTATCGTGAAATTTATTATGTTTCAATATTGTAATTTAATTAAAATAAATTGATGATTATAGTGTTGTGATTTTAATTTTATGTGATAACTTGTATACACAGACCAATGAAAACAAATTTAGGTGTAGATCATTGGTGATTTTAAAAATAAAAAAACATCAATGGGAGTGGGGAATATTTTTTGAGTTTATGGATCTTTTCATTGAAAAAGTACATCTTCCATGAAGGTTAAAGAGATAGTTGGTCTCGTAGGGAACTCACTACTACATTTTAAGCATGATTTGGAGATAGCGACAAGGAATGTGTCATATGTGAATCATTAAATGGAAGGATAATGTATATAAATAATTAGAAAAAGAATCATTTTGAGTTTTTTTATAGTTAAATGGTTCTTTTTTAGTGATTATATACTTGTGTTGTCAGTGGTTGGGGTTACAGAGAATAACTAGATTACATTGGTTCTAGAGATGAGGTCTATTTAATGTTCTAGTTTTGGATTAATTTTTTGGAAATTAGGTATTAAATAAAAAAATTAATAGTTTTTTTGTAGTTTTATGGGATATATGAATGTTATTTTGGGGGACAGATGGTTTATTTTTAAAATTTTCCATAGGTAAAATGTACCATTGAGTACATGTCAGTAGTTTATGATGTACTTAGTCTAGTTTGGATGATTGGTATAAAATATTTTTATTCTTGTGGGCACTCGGTATGTGATTACTATGTATTTATTTTTATGGCATGAAATAGGATTCCCCAATATAGGATACTTAGTAAAAATTCCTGGTTTACTAGTTTTTTGGTAGGACAATTGTTTTATTAATATATGAAAATAAAATGATAAATAGGGTTTTAAAATTTAAACCCCCACTCGAGGGGATTTGTTCAGGGTTGGTCGATTATAAGATAAACTTCCACATTCTCTTATTTCTCCACTTTTTACATATATCGATCAATGATTCTTTGGAAGACATAATTTGGAATTTGATGTTACTTTTTATCCTCCTACTCCTTATTATATTCCCCCTCCTTCTTATATAGATTTATTTTTAGTAGATTTGGGATTTGAAATTCCATTCCACTAGATCAAGGTTGAATCACTTTGGAATAATTGGTATTTTTTAGTAGATAATTGATGATTAAAAATAATAAAACTATATGGATTCATTAAATTTTATTAGAGACTATGACATGGTTTTCATTGTTTTTTAATCAATTCTTAATAAAAATGTTTGATGGTCAAAAATAAAATTTCTGTATTTTTTCACTAGTGATTTCAATGTCGATTTTAGAGTTTTCAACTATTATTTTCCTAATATGTTTGGGAAGAAATATTTCCCAATGATAATTTTTTTATTATGATTAATTGAATTATGTATGGAAATAAATAAAAATATATATTATTATATATTATTATAAAATACATTGGGTCCATTCCTGAAATATTGGTGAATTATAATGGTTGATAGAAATTGGAGGATTTAATAAGTTGGTGGATGTCATAATTAAGAGGATAACAACATTACAAGGTTGGTGGTACCAATTTTTACCACTATTATATTGATATATATGTTTAATTTGATGTGTTATATGTGGTGAGGGAGGAGATAGGCCCAAGTGTTCTCTTTGGATGGTAATATGGCTATAAGAGGTTAGGTTTAACATGGTAGGCTCATTATGGGGATCCAACAAAAGTTTTCTTGTATTTTTAGTTTTATTTAAACCCCATTTGATGATGTTCTTGGGTTATCTGGTGAGAGTCAATTAGAAGGGTGTTCTTACCTAGGTAAAGTCATAATAATTCTAGTGAGCCCGATAATGAAGTTTGGTGATGATCCTTTATGTATGGTTAGATTATTGGGATGTCAAACAGAGAATGTTCCACCATGGGATTAGTTTATGTGATGAGTTTTTGTGAGTTATTCAGCTAGTTCACCATGTTATTAGTGAAATATGAGATTAAATTTGTTAAATTTCATAGTTCAAAAGATATCTCATATAAAAATTGTGCATTCGATATTCACAATTTCATTTATAATGTGATTCAAATTATGGTTACACAAGTATGTGGGTCTCATAAGCAATGAAAATATGCTTTAGGAGGTTTATATGTTTGGAAATATGATTTCTTAATTGATATTTTGACATATTGTTACTAAGACATGTTCTTTATGATGAATTTATTACCCAATAGATAGTGGTGATGAAACTCATTTTTATATACTAGGATTTATCATATAATAAAATAATAAATAACACATATGATACTAGAAAACAGACTTATTTTTGTGATATTACAACTTGTGGGGTTCAAGATAGTTAATTTTATTGTTGTATTGTTTACCAACCTTTTAACCTATTTTGAAAAACTAGTTATGTTGTATTTTTTCTCAATATGTGAATATGTGTTTGGAGAAATATGTGATGGGGATTCTTAATTAATTTTTATGTATTCATGAGTAAACATTGGATTTTATAATAAAACCAATTCAATTAGTTGTGTAACCTGCTATAATTTTTTATGGTAAAGAGAATAAGTGATACCAATCAAATGAATCCCATTAAATGCGATGATTTATGTAATAATATTGAAAAAACACAATGGTAAGTGATTATTGAATTAGATACACTATTTATAAAATCTTATAATAATCATTGAATGAAATGAAGTTGTTTTTTTGAAAATATAAGTTAATAATATATCCAAATATTCACGTAGCCAATTTATGTTACAAGGGTATATTTTTGTGGTTGATTCCCTGATGTATGAAAGAAATTTTTCTTACAGTTAGCCAGGAATTTTTCTTATAGTCGATTCACTAATCATAAATAGTTTCTTTTTTTATTGATTATTTCATCGTCCTGTGATGTTTCCTACTATTGATTTAGAGAAATATGTACTTTCAAGTTTGGTGGTGTGGTCAATCAATTAATATAGTCAATAGTCTAATGGATGATTTTCTGAATTTTCCAATTCTCCATACTAAAAAAATATAATCATACATTTCTTATTATGTTCACTATGGATTCATGAATCATTAATCATAAAATAAATCATCATCCAAGATATAGATAACATGATAATCAAACCAAATGTGATTACTTAATATTTAGAGAACCATTTTGGATTGGAAAAGGAATGTGTGTTATCCACAGAAAGTTAAGAATAATGCATTAGAAAATGTATGTATATATGTAGATAATATGTCTTCTGAGAGTTGAATGTATTATTTTTTCCAAATTTTAGTGTTTATGAAGGTTATATGTCTTTTGAGAAGTTTTTATTTCTTTATGATGACTAAAGACTTAATTGTGAATAAAACTTCTGAGTGTATTCCTTCATGACATAGAGAATTTTAAGATACACAATATTTATTTCTATGAAAGATCCATTTCCCCCTGAGAGATGTTTCATTGAAATATGCATTATCCATAGAGATGTATTTAAAAGAAGTTTAAACTACTACTATAAAGGTGATTCAATGTCTAATATAATACCCCTTTTGAGTGAATATAATTCCAGGTTCAGATATATGAAACCCTAGTGTCTTATTTTCCTGAGAGGGATAAAAATATACCCGTTGTTATAAGGTTATTATTAATGTTTAGGATGACTCACCATCCCACCTATTAAATGATGGGTTAAGACCATGATAGGAGTCCATAAATATTGGTATATGTTAACATTTTATATGTCATTATCTCTTGAAAAAAATCATGTGTGTTACTCTATAATATATATTACTAACACTCAGAGAACATCCAACTAACAACGATATCTTATAAGATAAACTCGATTAGGTAATCTACTAGTGAAAATGAGGACTGTCAATATAATGACACATCATTCAAATAAAATTATCTAGTTAATTATATTATCAGGATTTTATTGAGAACGATTGAAAAAATTCACCTACCATGAGACACACTCTATATAAATTATGAATATTTATTGTAGAAAGTGAAAAATATTAGTGTCATATAAATTTTCTAAAGAACAATTTTAAACAACACATTCAGTCTAAGAAGTTGTAAATATTAATTCCTTAACTCATAAAAATTATTTATTATTATCCCTTAAATGTTTTCACGATAAACTATGAAAAAACATTATACAATAATGAATGATAAATATTTGAAACATTTTTTTTAATATGAATTATAATCACCATTAGGTGATTCTCCTGAAAAAATAACACTAAAATAGTTACAAAAATATTGTCACATGAATCTATATATAAATTATCTGTACTAAAAAATGATATCTTAGGAGATATAAATTCTACAATGGAAGAAAATACCGTATTGAACTTGATAAGATAGACAAAACACTACAATCATAATTTTCTCATTCCAAGACATCATCCAAATCAGTATTCATTTTGTTAATGTCAAAAATACTCTATAAAATATATCAAATTTATTTAGTTACCAAACTATTTACATATATGTGAATAAGTAAAAAAGGACTATAAGTACTTCATAAATATATAATGGATGAAATTTTTGATTATATTATATTCGTGGGATATAAAGGGTCATTTGGTCGCACAAGGGCACCCCAAGAGGGACATATAGCTAATTACATATAGAATTAGGGTTTAAATATATTTAAAAAAGACTCATAGTGGGGTTCCCATTAATGGAGGGTTGTATATATACAACAACAACATGGAAACTCATTATTCACCTATAATTATAGATAATACACTCTATTTTATGTTAATTATTTTTCTGGGATCTTTTTTTAAAACAACACAATAAGATCGGTCTACTCACCAATAGGAATATTTTACATCTTCTCATTGAATTCTAATTTTTACCTAACCATTTCTTTTGAATTTCCAACCTAAGGCCACATCGCCACATAATATAACTATTGTGGATAAACTATATGGTTGATTCGATGATTATTAGGTAATATAACCACACTATCGCCTTCCCCAAGGAAAAAAACATGAATCCCATCACAAAATCATAACTAATGTTAACCATCATCATTTTTTATTTCCACCGAATTTTACCATATCAGAGGTCCTTTCCTGAAGGGTATTGGAAATGGGTCACCCAAGGTTCAAGAATCCAAGTCTCATAGAGGGTTGGTAATTATTATTTACTAGTTATTTATTAATAAATATAATATTATAAATATAATTGGAATTATAATTATAAATATAATTAAAATAATCGAAAACTACATCTTATAAACAATACATGGAGATATAAGTGCATAAAAATTTATGATTTGGGACTTCAGTATATTATATAGGGAGGCTCCATTTTCTGTACTCCAAATTGTGTCTGTGTTGCCTCAATTTTTTTCTAGATCCATAGTTACAGGGGGAGGGTTAGTAAAAATATATAATTGTAATAATAAATTATTATAATTTAAAAACATGAAACCCTTAACCAAAGATAAAAACATTATCATATAATATTACATTAGCAAGATATATTTTACAATTTAATTAAAAATATAATGTTGTTCTACATTCCAGAATATAAAAAATTATTTAATGAATATGAACAATAACAAATAAAATAAAATCAAACTATATGTCAAAATTTCAATAAAATTACATTCATTTTCAAGGAGAATCCACAACTTACAAACTCCTCATCCCCAAAAAGGCATGAAAGTTGAATTTAATAAGGTAATATCCTGATAGCCCCAATTAACACATTAAAGATATATCAAATAGATTTCTGAAATACTTCTTATATATTTAATCTAATTGAATGGATCCCTGATGAAATAAAAACAAAAATTTCCACATTCATTTCGCATTATCAAATAGAGGTTTACTATATGAACTAGAACCTCTATACTCACTACTCGTAAATGAATTATTCAATTCGCCTATACTCTATGGTATTAAAAGGTGGTAGGTTATCTCATATATTTTTTTATGATATTGAGTCTACTATAAGACTTTAAAAAGTGCTCATATTTTATTTATACTCATTAATAAAATATGAAATTGTTTCATTATGGCATGACGATTTCATGTAAAACATAATATAATATATCGTTATATATTCTCAATAACAAGAAATGTTTTTTCATAAACTCACCAACTTGGATGAAATAATATTACACTATAAATATTATAGATTCATTAAAATAATCAGTTTATTAACCTCATCCTAATATTGAATCAGGTATCTAAAATAGAATTAATCCTTGATAACACTCCAAAAAACCTTAAATTATATTTATAAAAATATTTTATATATCCCATGGAGATAAAATCATAAATAGTCTTGGAAGGGGAATATAATTCCAATTGTTCAATGATTTTTTTCTATGTGTTACAACCCATCATAAAGATACACAAATTATTTACCAAGAAACAACTTACTATACCATATTTCCAATTTTATTGAAAACTAAAAGACTACCTCATATAATTTAAAATCATATTATAATTTATTTACTATAAATGAGATAAAATGTTAATCTAAAACACCCCGGTATTTTTTATATCAATTAACATATATTATTTTTGAGAAACATGTAACAAACATTAAATATATATGTATAAGGATAATTTTTAATATGTGGAACAAATTTGATAATTATATTTAAAAATATAATGATCTCAGACCCTTGAATAAAAGGGACTAGCATTCCTCTCAATACATTTAGAGATAAATAGAATGTGAGGCCACCTAAAATCAACTAATTATGTTTGTCCTTAACCTCAATTATTACTATTGAATATACTATGCTTAATGATTACTTGTGAAAGTTGATAAAATTGATCTAAAATACTATAAATCATGATTTTTTCCTCCAACCAGGTGTATAAAAGGTAACTATATCATCATTTTCAAAGAATAGTCACAAATAAATTGTGAATTGGGTGTCTTATCATATAAACAATACTTGAATGGTGGGGTCTGATCTACTGGTTAGATATGGGACTAGTGATATAGGCCATTACAAGGGTAGATCTTTCTGGATGTACTAATAGATATTTACTATATTAGCATGGATTGTACCCACCTATGGTATTATAAAACCATTGTCTAATCTGTGGATCTGGATACTCAATCTACATGAGTTTCTATAGAATATATATTTCTTTTGATATTGTCTAAAATTAGTGATTCTATATGATATTTTATGCCTCTATAATTTTTTCCAAAAAGTAGTGAAATTAAATTTTACACCCTATAGATGTAGAGATTAAAACTAAACCAAATTTATCATTGTTTATTATTATTATTAATATTTCATTTTAAAAAATTTTAAATTATTTATAGATCCATCAATAATTCTAGATTTCATATCTAAATTAAAATATGTATGAGAGATTTATTTTGGAAAATGATGTTTACATTTCATGAGTATAATTATTCCTTTGGAAGAATTAATGTAAAATATTATCAATTAAATGGATATAACTAATGTTTATAGATAAGTTATGCAAAGTTATATAATAATTATAAAATGATACAGTATAAAGTTATTGATCTAAAACCCATTGTGGTAAAAAAGATATACAATGACTTATTTTATCATAAAGATTTGGGAGTGGTGAGTCTTGCATTGGAAATAAACATAGTGATTTAAAAAACTAGAGAAGAAAACGACTAGGTTGATGATAGAACTAGAAAAACAAATATACAAAACCATTAGCACTGAAAAAATTACCTTATGTAATGGTTATTTAATCTAAATATAATTAAAGTGATGACTATTCTAAATCATGTTTATGAATTTAATACCATAAATGTGAGTTGAAAGAGATGGGAGTTATGATTGATGGTGAGATATGTCACCTAGTATCATCGTATTAATTATTTTTTAATTGGGAAACTATAATTATAGTATTAAGATAATTTTAACACCCCAAGATTCCATGGTATGTTTCCTTATGAATAATGCAGTAGATTGCATTTTACGCAACTTTGAGATTCTAAAACACTACTACCAATCAAACTAGCCATTATGATTAGTAATACCCACTTTTTGAGATTTTATAAATTATATTTTTCAAAATGGAATTCATTTTTGAAGTTGGAATATCGAAATTAGATTAGGGTGATTTTTTTGGTTTCTTTTTTGAAAGCTTTCAATTTTTTGATAAATAGTGAAAAACATTGCGTTATTGGTTAAAACCGAATTTTTTATTTAAATAATTTTTTATTTTATTTAAATTTATTTTTAGGTCAAAATATATACATGATATTTATATAATTTCAATGTAATTAATTTGAGTCATTTTATGATAAGTTTAGATATATAAAAATTGTATTGAACTTTTTACCTCATTTTACCCACCTCCTAAGAGCATTTGCAAATTTGCATAAAACATAATTTTACCACTTCTGTGAATATAATTTCAAAAATCTGAGAGACACGGTTGATATCAGTATGTAATATGTGTTTTAATATGATTAAAATAATTTTTTGTTGAATAGTAACTTTTACATTTTATTTACCACAGATAAAAGTAAATAGGGTAATTATAGGTAAAAATGATATTATTATTACACTAACACATGTACTAATTCTATTGGATAAAATTATTTCAGTAAAAAACAACCATAGGAATAAAATATGATCTTTAAGTTCACTTGGATTAGACTAGGACATTTATTATTATTTAATATAAAGAAGAGTTAAAAGAGTTAAATTAAATGTTTAATAACCAAATCATTTTTAATATAGGGTTACACACAATATAAATTCAACAATAAATATTCATTAGAAATATAAAAATATTTTACACATAATGGTATTTTATTTATAATTTTTAGACATTAAATAATTTAATATATTTATGACACAATGATGATGCATTAATTACCTTATTAATGAAATATTAAAATATTTGATATTATAAATTTCAAAACAAATGTAATATGAAACTTTTGATGAATTAAATTAATTTTATAAATTAATAGGACATATTAGGGTTTATTAAATAATTTTTTTCTAAGTAATCATGCTGTTATAATTTAAAAAAAACAAATACTAAATAGTGTAAAAATTGACATAATTGAGTTTTTAAAACAAATACTCTATTATTAATTGAAATAATATTCCTAAAATTATAAGTTTAATCCAATGGACTTATATAAAATTATATAGATTAATAATTATCCACTTGGGGTTCTCTTGGTTTGTAAAAGTAAGTTTATTAACCTTATAATATAAAAATACAAAGAGACATGGTAAATGTCAAACTTTTTAAGTAATAGTTAAATATAAAATAAAAGGATAATATGGTGACCTAAATCTATTTAAAACCTTTTGGTTGAGAGATTTTAGACATATCCCCACCGAATCCTAGAAAGAATTAATTTTGGAGCCATTAGATACCGAAAATTATTTTATTATAAAATAATATTTCAAGCTTTTCCTAAAGTGACCCTCACCTCTCTTATAAAAGGGTACTTTCCCTTCTCTTAATTTCACAACCCCAAATCCATTTGGATTGGCCAAAACCTTCCCAAATATCCTCCCAAATTTCCTCCCATCATCTTAGAGGCCCTCCTTTAGTCAGAAATCCAACCTATGGAGACCTTTTCATCAAATCAAAAGGAAGAACTCGATGAATAGGTAAATATTTCATCACCTCTTTCAAGTTCTTTTCTTCTTCCACTTCATCTTTTTTTTAGTTTTCATTATAAAATAATAACTTCAATATATTCTAAATACTTTGATGTTATTATAAAAATTTCACAACCATATTCATTATTCTATCCATCATATGAATGACAATGTCACCATACATGCGTACGTACGGCTTACCGTCTTCACATCGTGGTGTAGTTTGTTATTCAAACACTTCATTATTTAGAGGGGTATAATAACGATGTAAATAATAATTATAAATTTTAATTATTATTCATATTTTATATAACATTCAATTATATATTATTTGACCTTCAATTTAATGATATTTTCGCTCGTGCGTTTGTACGGATTACCGTCTCCACGAACGCGATGAGATTCATTCCCCATCGTAATAATTGAAAATTAAATTTTATTTTATATTTAACAATAATTTTTAAAACAATAATATAATTATTTATATGAATCAAATACATCCTATCCATAATAAACATGGCTTACACAACCAATCATATAACGGAAAATGAATTAGTTAACAACAAAAATGATGATACTACTGAAATATTGTTAACAAAGCAATATTAAAGGATCATATATGATAAAATATTAATGTATATAGTTATTTTATAATTTAATAACAATGTTTTAATTAATATACAAGAGGTTAACATAACGTAAACTAAGGAAAAGTATAAGGTAAGGGTTACTTTCACAATATGTTCATTATCCAAGATTTTTTTACGTATGTATCTACTCGGACCTCATTATCATCCACATCCACGTTTTCGAAAAAATGTAATTCAAAACATTTTTAATATTTACTATACTATTGGTTAAAGTCATTTATAACCTTATTTTACCATATATGTTTCTAAATGAATATTTCTGTCATTTTCCAAACAAGGTACTTTAGGACCTTTTCAAAAAAATTAATGTAAGAATGTCTTTTTTAACTTATACGGTGGGTGTGGCTATTTTCCACTATTATATCATCGTCAAAGCATCCCATACAAGCTTATAAAAATATTTTCAAAATAATTGTTTTTGTTTAAAATTGTATTAATTTTAAATGATTTCAAAATATAAAAAGGTATTTCTCTAAAAAAGTTTTGATTTCATCTATGTCAACATCCTTTGATGTATTTTAATATTTTTTGAAGTTGATTTATTATGATACAAAACATCCATATTGTATTGATGTTTTGTACCATAATAAATCAACTTCAAAACATCCATATTATATTGATGTTTATGTGATATGTTTTACTGTGGATGTGTAATTTTTACACCATTCATGGTTTTTGGATAAAGTATTGACATTTCATATGCTGGTTTTAATATGAATGTTTATGTTATGTTTAAACCCTTTAATATGAGGAATGCATTGAACTTAGTATGTGATGTGTGGAGCCTGCTATAGATCCTATATGCATCATTAGGTCTAATGAGACAAACTTGTGTCTTGGAACAAGGCCTTCACAAAATCATATTTTTAGTCTTGGCACAAGGCATTGACTATGTGGTTATAAAGTTTGTTATTGTGCATTCAATCATTACGAAAGTGTCTATTGATATTTCATGTAATTATTCGACTAGTATAATATCTATGTTAATAATTAAATGGAATTATTTGATTTTATATTTTCCATATTATGCTGAAATTTTTGTTTAAAAGACTTTTGTTTTAGTCTTATACATTGCCTTAAATGTTTATTCCTATTTATGAAAGTTTTCACTATATTGTTATCCTTACTAAGCATCTGAGCTCACCAATTTTTGTGATTTATTTTTCCCATGATGTGAAGAAATATTTTATGGTTGAATTTAAGGGATAGGTTAAAGATATAAGTGTGTTAAAAAGGGGAAAAATGTTGTTTCTATTTTTATTTAAGGATGTAATGTAAAACTTATGAATTTATCTCCTACTTCGAAGGATAATAATGTGATCGGTCTTTCAAGAAATGATTACTTGTACCATTACAATGTTATGAAATAAAGCACAGACTTTGGGTAACCAGGGTCGGGACATTACAGTTGGTATCCGAGGAAGTTTAGTAAAAACCATGGAAACTAGATTTAGAAAAACTCTGATTAGAGAACTGTACCCTAAGATAGACTTTGAGAATTATTATAGAAGAACTTCCTAGAATTTTGGTACTATAGATATTTTGTGAGTTTCCTAAGCAATACATCACTGCCTGGATATGATTAGGTTTAGCCAGCTTTGCCACAGATTTACCTAGGGGTAAAATCCGGAAACAACACTTTCAGATAGACTTGAATAGGAACTGGTGCACGATAACGGGCCTTACTACACTCTTGGTTACGACACTACCTGGGGATATGCTTAGGAAAATTCTCATTTTTTTTTCAAACCATAATATAGGATTTATGAGTATATTCTTCTTGAATGAAAACATTTTTATGATTATATATTATATCCATGAACTGTTCAACTTATGTTACGTGTTTTACAAGTTCAGAATTTTGTATTTTTATTCATAAACTAATTTAGTGTATTCCATTGTTTAGAAATGTCTCATAGTGGAAGGAATGGAAATAGTATCAACACACGTAATCCATGTATGGATTTACTATCTACTATAGATAATTATAGTTTAGCTGGTGATGCAATTGGTGCTAATTAGCTTATCACCATACTAGGACAACTCACTCAGGTTATGAATAATAACCTTACCCTTATCGAGCACCCTGATCCACAATGTAGAGGGTCAATGTTAGAACGCTTCATGAGGTAACAACCACCAAAATTAAATGGTATTTAAAACCCATTAGTAGCTGAGAAATTGATAAATTCCTTATAGGATATATTTCATTCTTTGGGGAGTAGCGAAAGGGAAAAAGTTTTCATGGCAGTTTATCACCTCATGGGAGATGCAAATCAATGGTGGTCATTAATCCAAAACACAATGCATGATGAAGAAGTATCGAAAATGGAATGGAGGGAGTTTAGAGATATTTTAGGAGAAAAATACTTTCCTCATGACCATCAAAATGATATGGAAAAGAAATTTCTGGGTCTGAGGTAAAAGGAGGATGAGAATGTCCCAAAGTATGATGATAACTTTACAAGGTTAGAATGGCATGCATCAGATTATATACATAACCCAAGGAGTACTATTGATAGATTCATTGATGTTCTAAAACCATTTCTCCTGTGAGAATTAGTCTCACAATCCTTCTTATCATACGAATATATTGTCTCATGTGCTATTATGAAAAAAAAATGATTCTCTAAGTCTTATAAATTTAAAGAAAATCAGGAGAAAAAGAGATGTGATAAAAACTCTGGAAAAAGAAATACAACGAAGAAGGGAAAATATAAATATCCATCCTACAGTAAATGTGGGAAGAAAAACCTCGGTACTTTCCTGAGGAATTAGAAGTCTATTACAAGTGTGGTGAAAAAGGCCACTAATATCATGATTGAAATGGGAAGAAAGTGGTTGTCAATTTTAAATTCTACAATTGTATAGAAAAGGGTAATTATCCTAATGAATGTCCTAAGAACAAAGGGAACATACCTTAGAAAAGGACAAGGGAGTAAGGCCAAGCTTATGTGATCACTACTTATGAGGATGAATCTCTGAAAGGCATGGTGGTAGGTAATTTAATGGTTTCTTCAAGTTTAGCCAATGCTTTATTTGATTCTGGATCATCGAATTGTTTCCTCAGTTGTGTGTGAAGAAGGAAGACATTCTGAAAACTGATTTTCTAACTAGGAATGGGAATTTTGATTTTACAGTAATGCCTTCGATCTGGATATCATCAGTTGTGTGTGAAGATGGAAGACATTCCGAAAACATCATTTCAAACCAGGTACAAGCATTACGAGTTTATAGTAATTCATTTTGGATTGAGAAATGTACCCTATGTCTTCATGGATATAATGAATAGTTTATTCAAGGAATATCTTGATGACGTTTTAGTGGTATTTATTGATGATATTTTGGTATACTCAAAAATATAAAAAGATCATGAATATCACTTGCGCATTATCCTAAGGACTCTTAGAAGAAATAAATTATATGGGAAATTTAGCAAATGTGAATTCTGGCTTCATGGGATTTCGATTCTTGGCCATATTATCTCAAAGGATGGAATCTATATTGATCATTCAAAGACCAAGGCAATCCTGGAATGGCCTGAACCGACAAGTATAACTGAGGTATGTAGTTTTATTAGTTTAGAAGGTTTTTATCGATGTTTTATCCATAATTTTTCCTGGTTGGATAACCCAATAACCAAGATCACACGTAAAGGGGTTAAATTTGTTTGGAAAAAATATTGTGAAGAATGGTTTGAAGAACTGAAGAAAATATTATTAAATTCTTTTATCTTGACTCTACCATCAGGGAATGATGGGTTTTCTATTTATAGTGATGCTTCAATGAACGGACATGGTTGTTTCCTTATGCAGAATGATAGAGTTATTTCCTATGCATCACGACAGCTAAAAATTCACAAGAAAAACTATCCCACTCATGATTTTGAGTTATCAGCTCTAATATCCTCTCTAAAAATATGAATACACTATCACTATGGTGAAAAATGTGATATTTATACTAATCACAAGAGTTTAAAGTATATTTTTTCACAAAAATAACTCAACCTGAGGAAAATGTGGTGGATTGAACTACTCAAGGATTATGATTCCACTATACACTACCACTCGAGGAAGGAAAATAAGGTTAAATATGCTTTGAGTGGAAAGGATCATGGATTTTCGAAGAATATTAGAATTGAAAGGGATCCTATTTTCATGGATCTAGTTAAGATGGATATGGGAATAACCATGGAAGGTGAAACATCAATGATTTCTAAAATGGTTTCCAAAACATCTTTACTAGAAAATATAAAGAGTTCTCATACCGATGATGAGTATTTTCAAAAGAAGATTAATGCGATGAATGATGGGAGAATTAGTGACTTCGTATATGAAAATGAGATTTTGAAATTTGGGAAGACAATTTGTGTTCTGGATATACCTGATCTAAAAAGGGAATTATTGGATGATGCTCATAGCTTTCATTACTCTATAAAACTAGGGAACACAAATATGTATAGATATTTGAAGGAACATTTTTGGTAGGAAAACATGAAGAGAGAGATTTGTGATTTTGTGTTGAGATGTATGGTTTGTCAACAAGTGAAACATGGAAGACAACATCCTATAGGAATCATGCAACCACTTCCCATAGCTGATTGGAAATGGGATAATATTACAATGGAATTTTTCATGGGACTACCAAAGACTTTTAGAAGGAATGATGCAATATGGGACATTATTGACCGCCTTACCATGTCAGCACAGTTTCTTACTATAAGACAAGACTTACCACTTGAACTTATGCAAAGACTATATAATAATAAATTTTTAAGACATCATGGAGTACCCCTAACAATTATTTCTGATTGGGATCCCCATTTTACATCATGATTCTGGAAAAGTCTTCAGAATGCCCTGGATACTGAACTTTGTTTGAGCACTGCCTACCACCCTCAAAATGATGGATAATTAGAATAGAATATTCAAACCTTAGAAGACATGTTGAGATCTTGCTCACTTGAATTTCAAGGTATGTGGGATCAATATTTTACCTCTCGTAGAATATTCCTATAATAATATATTCCATTCAAGTATTCAGATGGCACCATATGAAGAGTTATACAGAAAGAGATGTCGCAAACCAATTTGTTAGGATGATGTTGGTGAAAGAAAACTCATTGGACCAAAACATGTTGAGGAAAAAATGGAAAAGGTGAAGGTAATCCAAACCCACATCAAAGCAGCTCAAAGTAGGTAGAAGAGCTATACTAATAACTAAAGGAAGGATTTGGAATTTAGGTAGGAGATCATGTTTTCTTGAAGGTACCTCCATTGAAGGGTTATAGATTTCAGTAATAATGGTAAATTGAGCCCAAAGTAGCTCGGACCTTTCTAAATTATAGAATGAATTAGAGTAGTAGCTTATCGTTTGGGAACTCATCCAGGACTCTCCAATGTTCATGATGTGTTCCATGTATCACTGTTGAGAAAATACATGCCTAACCCAACGCATGTACTCACATATGAGGAAATTGAACTCGAACCTGATCTGTCATATTGTGGAGAGCCTGTCAAAATTCTTAATACTAGAGAACAAGTTCTGAGAAACCGGATGACTCGTCTGGTAAAGGTTCTATGGATAAATCATAAAATGGAAGAGGCAACATGGGAACCCGAGGAACTTATGATGAAGAACCGCATGAATCTTTTTATGTAGTGATATTCTAGAAATTTCAAGGATGAAATTATTTTAAGGAGGAAGGAATGTAACACCCCAAGCTTCCACGGTATGTTTCCCTTTGAATAATTCAATAGATTTCTTTGTATGCAACTTCGAAAATCTAACACACCACGACCAATCAAATTAGGTGTTATGAAAACTAATATGAAATTTTTGAAATTTTATAAATTTTATTATTTAAAATGGACTTCATCTTTGATTTTGGAATATCGAAATTATCTTAGGGTGAATTTTTTGTAATTTTTTGAAAATATTGAATTTATGATGAATAGTGAAAAACACTACATTATAGGTTTAAAACATATTTTTTATTTAAATAATTATTTATTTTATTTAAAATTATTTCAGGTCAAAATAGATACGTAATACCTATATAAGTTCTATATAATTCATTGGAGTCGTTTTATAATATGTTTAGATATATAAAAAATTTATTTAACTTTTTTCCGTCTTTTACCCACCTCCTAGGAGAAATTTCAAATTTGCATAAAACATAATTTTACCGATTCTGTGAATTAAATTTCAAAAATTTGAGAAACACGGTTGATATTAGTAAGTAAAATGTGGTTCAATAAGATGAAAATAATTTTTGGTGAATAATAACTTTTAACTTTTATTTACCACGGTTATAAATAAATACGGTAATTAAAGGTAAAAATGATATTATTATTATCCTAACACATGTCCTAATCCTATTGGATAAGTGTATTTCAGCCAAAAAACCGTAGTTAAAAAATATGATCCTTTGATCCACTTGGATGTGATTTGGGCATTTTATTATTATTTTATTTAAAGAAGATTTAAAAGAGTTAAATTCAAAGTTTAATAACTAAAACCTTTTTAATATAGGGTTAAACACAATATAAATTAGACTATAGATAATAATTATAACGATAAAAATATTTCACACATAATGGTATTTTATTTATAATTTTTAGATATTAAATAATTTAATTTATTTATGACACAATGATGATGCAATAATTACCTTATTAATGAAATATTAAACTATTTGATTTTATAAATATCCAAATAAAAGTAATTTGAGACTTTGGATGAACTCCTCTAATTTTATAGTTTAATATAAAATTTTAGGGTTCATTAAATAATTTTTTTCCAATGTAATCATTCTGTTATGATTTTCAAAAAAAACCAAATACTAAATAGTGTCAAAATTGACAAAAATAGTGTTTAAAAAAAATATTATTTAATTAATTGATATAACATTTCTAAAATCTATGTTTCTTCCAAATGACATGGATAATGTTATATATATTAATAGTGAACCACTTGGGGTTATCGTGGCTAGTTATAGTGAGTTTATTTTCCATATAATATAAAAATACAAAAAACACATGGTAAATGTCAAACTTTTTAACTAATAGTTAAATCTCACATATAAGGTTAATATGGTGACCTAAACCTTTATAAAAATAATTGGTTGAGATTTTTTTGACCCATACCCACCTTATACTAGAAATGAATCATTTTGGAGCCATTATATATCTAAAATTACTTTATTATAAAACAATATTTCAAGCTTTTTCTAATGTGACCATCACCTATTTTATAAAAAGGTACTTCCACTTTTCTTAATTTCACACATCCAAAGACATTTTTCTTGGAAAACACCTTCCAAAATATCCTCCAAAATTTCCTCCATTTATCCTAGAGTCCTTCCTTTGGTCAGAAATCCTACCTAAGGAGACCTTTTGATCAAATGAAACGGAAGAACCCGAAGAAGAGGTAAATATTTCATCACCTCTTTCAAGTTCTTTTCTTTATCCACTTTCTCTTTCTTTGTTTTTTCCATTATAAAATAAAAAATCTAGTATCTTCTATATAATGTGATGTTATTATAAAAATGGTACAACGATATTCATTATTCTATCCATCATATGAATAACAAAGTCACGATACGTGTGTACGTACGGCCTACCGTCTCCAAGTCGTGGTGTAGTTTGTTATTGAAACACATCATTATTTTGATGGGTATAATAATGATGTATTATTAATGTAAATAATAAATATAAAATTTTAATTATCCTGTATATATGATATATCACTCAATTATATACGATTTCACCTTTAATTGAATGATATTGTCCCTCGTGAATACGTATGGATTACCGTCTCCAAGAACTCGATGAGATTCATTCCCCATCTTAATCACTCACGAATAATTTTCATTTTATGATTAAAAATAATTTTTATGAACATAATATCATTCTTTATATGAATCAAATAAATTCTATCCATAACAAACATGGATAACGTAACCAAGAATATAATGGAAAATGAATCAGTTAACACCTGAAACGATGATACTACTGAAATATTATTTACAAAGCAATATTAGAGGATCATATATTATATAATATTTTTGTATATAGTTCTTGTATAATTTCATAACAGTGTTTTAACAATTATACATAAGGTTAATATACCATCGACTGAAGAAAAGTACAAGGTAATGGTTAATTTCACAATCTCTTTGTTCTCTATGGTTGTTTTTACGTAAGTATCTACTTGGACCACTTTATGATCCACATCCGTGTTTTATTAAAAATATAATTCAAAACATTTTTACTATTTACTATACTATGGTTTAAAGTAATTTATACCCTTATTTAACCATATATGTTTTTAAAATAATCTTTCCGTCCTTTTCCAAACAAGGTACTTTATGACATTTTCGACAAAATAAATGTAAGAACGTCTTTTTTAAATTATAAGGAGGGTGTGGCTATTTTCCACTGTTATATCATCATCAAAGCTTCCCATACAATCTTATAATAATATTTTTAAAATAAATGTTTTCTTTTATAATTATATGACTTTTATATGATTTCAAAATAGAAAGAGATATTTCTCTGAAAAAGTTTTGATTTCATCTATGTCAACATCGGTTGATTGATTTTAATATTTTTTGAAGTTGTTTTATTATGATAAAAAACTTCTATATTGTATTGAAGGTTATGTGATATGTTTTACTATAGATGTTTTATTTTTACACCATTCATGGTTAATGGATAAAGCGTTGACATTTCGTATGCTAGTTTTAATACGAATGTATGTGTTATGTCAAAACCTTTTCATATGAGGAATACATTGGACATAGTAAGTGACGGGTGGAGATTTCTATAGCTTCTATATTCATCATTAGGTTTCATGAGAAAAAATTGTGTCATTGCTCAAGGCCTTGACAAAATATTAGTTGTAGTCTTGGAAAAAGGCCTTAACTATGGGGTTATAAAGTTTGGCATTATGCATTCCATCATTATGAAAGTGGTTATTGATATTGCATGTGACAATTCGACTAGTAGAATATCCATGTAAATAAGTAAATGTAATTATTTGATTTTATCTTTTCCATATTATTATGATTTTTAAGTTTAAAAGGATTTTGTTTTTGTCTTATAAATTTCCATAAATGTTTATGCTTTGTTATGAATGTTTCCACTATATTGGTATCCTTACTCAGAATCTCAACTCACCCCTTTCTAAGTTTTATTTTTCCCAAGATGTGAATTATTATTTTTTGGTTGACCTAAAGGTATAGGATAAGGGTATAAGTGCATTCAAAAGGGGACAAAATGTTGTTGTTGTTTTTATTTCATGATATAATGTAAAACTTATAAATGTATCTAGTACTTTCAAGACTACTAAACTGATTGTTCTTTCGAGACATGATTCCTTATATCATTACAATTTTATATAATAATGCATCGAATCTGGGTAACTGAGGTCGGGGCGTTACAATAATCTCCATTGACAAGCATTTTTAGCTGTACATTGTGAGGGACCTATTCATAATTAAGGATATCAAAATAAGTGATTAGTGTGGATTCTTTGGTTTATCTCTCACACTAAAGGAAAAAATATCTTTTTCATATTGATTATCCAAGAGGATGATGGATATTAATGAAAAAGAAATATGATGGGTCAAGTGATATTAATCCTACCTATATTAGTTATCTAAATAAAGGCCACATGATGATAGTTTTATATTATTATTTTTGTTGTAATCTAGTTTGTTTAACTACCCCTCTAATGTTCACTATATTTCATTCCAAATTTCAAGAATTGAAAATGAATGTAGTCTATCAATAATAGGTGCGATGGTGGGGCGACCATTGATCGGAATGAGATGATGGAATGTTTTACCTTCCTTCCATGGATTACTCTATATATTTTTCTTCCTAGTCTGGGTATGCCTCATGAATTTTAGAAATTATTATGAATCTATTTCCCAATTCAATAACCATGGGGATATGGTTTAGTTAAAGCATTAGCTTAATTAGTTGGGTAAATACCTTTCTTGAAGAGGATGAATCTTAATACAGGTCTTGATAATTTTGGGTACATTGTAAAGCTATAAACATCTCTATATAGATATTCTATAAGGAAATAAAACATTTTCTATATTATATATCTTTTTTACATTAACCATGTAATTATTTTCTCCTCGCATAAGAAAACTCATGTTCTTTATATAATGAATATTAGTCTCATCACTTAAGAAACCCTAGATTGATCATCTAGGTCCTCTCAGGATCGTCAAATGAGGTAACATTACACACAACATAAGGAATATTTGGTTCATCACCTAACACATCCCTCGATTGTCTCCAGAGGAATCATGTGCTCAACACATATGGAACCTTTTTCTCATCACAAAATAAGTGGTGTAATATTTTACACATATACTCAAGGTGAATAAAGATACCCTACATTCATTATATGTTCTTCTTATTCTCATCAAATAAGTAATATAATGCTCATAACATGAGGCATCCCGTGATCATCGCAATGAGAAATGAAATATAGGATCTTAAATAATGGAATATTTAGAGAGATATTATACTCACTAAATATTATTATTCTTCACTTTAAATAATTTATTATAGGATCATCACCCAAGGTTCCATATTCTCTTAAAAAAAGGCTAGATTCTTGATGCATTTGGTGGGAGTTTATTAGGATCAAAACATAAGATATTTTATACACACGAAACAAAATGGTGATCCATATATACTCATATTTCATTGGAAAATAACATTTTAATGTTTATGGGTGTTTTTTATACATTGATTCATCATTTATTAGTTAGTCACAAGTTCATTTATATTAGGGAATGAATTGAAAACCCTCATATCAAATAAGACATCCCATGGTAATATTAATTTGAGACATACCAATAATTTAATGTCCTGTAAATACTTTTAGAGATTCGGGAATCAGTTTGGTATGTCCTAAAAAGATGAACGTGATATAGGAATACCACCTCATGTGGGGGATACAGAATGGTGATAATTTATGAACTTATCAACAAAGTCAAAACAGTAGTATCCTAATAGAAAATTTGAATCAAAACCAACATAATCCTACTATAGAGTTTTTATTCTTCTGAAATGATAGTAATATATAGTTTAACATCATATGGTATGCACAATAAAATTGTAAAAGGTGAAACCACAAGGCAAGATATGGGGTTCAAACTTTAGGGTTCCTAGGAAGAAATGATCTTATTGAAGACTCGGATGAAGGAAGGGGGAGTTGGGGCTTATAAATATTATGAGTATTAGGTTGTCACTCATGATCAATGAGATAATTAGGGGGATTAAAAACATGTTTTTTACTTAAAAAGTGATATATATATATATATAAATGCGATGGATGCTTCTTAGACTATGCTTAGTGCACAATGATTGGGAATGATAATTCCTATGATTTGGATAAACAAACAAGGAGGATACCAATACCATGATCGGTGTTAATGCAATAGACATGTCATACCATAAATATAGTTTCTTTGTATGGAGTTCACATTATTAATAGGATTGAACAGCAGTGATTCCCATGCATGCTCATCCATAACATAACTCTGTTTTATGAGAGGAGGAATCAAATGGGATATTTTTTATGGGGTTTGTGAAAAGTAAGTGTTGAGAAATATCTAGTAGTACATGATACTTGGGATTCTTGCATATACTAAGGCTCCTTATACTCACACTATAGATTCCGATACAAAAAAAATTTCCCCTAAAATATTACATTTGAAAAAAATGGGAGGTGAACCATTATAGAAAAACATATATTTAAAATTATTTTATTAACATAAACATTCCATAGTAGAATAATATTATAATACCATGAAAAAAGGTTTAGTATCTTTGAGAAATATCAATATATGAAATTTATTTCAAAATAACTACGAACATTTCTTGATAATAGAAGAACACTAGATCCCATTTTAGATTCCTCATAGTTTATACTCATCTTCATAATATGAGGATTGGAAAAATATGAGAGTGGTGATATAAAACCCTCATTTAGGGAATATTTATCAACAATTCATTAAGGATTAGTTCATAAAAATAATAGAATACATAGGTAGGGTTGAAATATCATTTTAAAAGAACTTGAAACAATAATAGTTGTGTATATGTCAAGATAGAAGAACATTAAATCTGTAGAGAATAATCATGTACTATGGAATAATAGTGTGACATAAGTATGGAAAAATTTAATAGGGGAATGTTTCCCTATTTTCATGGAATCAAAAAAATTGGAGTAATAGAAATCATAACATCATAAGTATATGTTTAATTTTATAGCGAAGGCATGAAAAAATAGTGTTCTAGGTTGATTTATTGTGCATGATGCATTGTATATCATTAGATTAAAAACATAAAAAAATTCATTTGAGTGATATATAATTTTTCACACAAACTCTATATAATTAATATCATATATATGTGTGATAAATGATTTCAATCATCATATCAGAAAAACACGAAAATAAAAAATGTGTTTTATATAATTTTTAAATGGATTCTTATAAGGAAAAATTCATAAATTCACTAATAATAACAACATGATAACATATGTAAATTTAATAGGTATGTAATGATATTAATTGACCTTTTAGGTCAATATCATTCAATTATAATGATAGAGAATATGGTCCTGAAACTATATTCATATTTTATTTCCAATTATTTGTTAATTTCCACAAACAATTTATGTATGGGTATATTGGTGAACACCATAAAATCAAAGAAATGAAACTTAAATAATTCTGAAATGAATTGCATTGGATGAAAAATAATGTTTATAAATATTGGATAATTAGTTAAGACAAGACAAGTGATGGAAAATTTCTCTTATAGATAATAAAATATAAGTGAAACCATTAATACATATTTCATAGAAAACATTTTTAAACATTTTAAAAAAAAACATGATTTTTTATTTCTTTTTATAATAATTTTTTAATACAAATATAGGTTTATATCTTAAAATATTTTATTAAAATTAATCTCAATAGAAATACCTTCTATATAAATAATTCTCATGATAATAAACATGATGTATATGATAAAAAAGTAGTGCAATGGAAATTTATTTTTTATATTTTAAAAAAACAATGCTAAAACCTACATAATTAACAAATATTATAAAACAATCATTTAAAAATGGGTAAATGGAATTTAATAATTAAAATAAAAAAGACATATTTATTATTTTCTTGAATATTAAATTAGAACATTGGTGGAATGGGAAATGTTTTCATGTAGGAAAAAATCCCATTAGAAAGGATGAGTATTAATCCGCACAATGTTTAAACATTCAGTATGAAATCGACCAATAAATATTATTTTGATTAAAATAAGTAATATCCCCATATATAATAAGTTTACATACCATGTAAAAAAGATAAATTCAAGAATAAGGGGACAAATAAAATAATAGTGAAGAAATATATCTCAATTACCAAAAGGAATGAAAAAAAAGTCAACACCCACTTATAACATCATTTTATATTGAATTGATAAACTATAATGGTAGATCCTGATATATATTTTTATATACCATATATTTAAAAAAATTTATGATAAAATATATTCAATTAAATGTTTATATAAAATATAATAAGTGGTTAATATAAATTATAGTTTGATGTTCAAAAATTGAGATGTTGAAATCCTTACCATACATTTTGATACACTATATGGATGCACCTTGTATACTAAATAACTTTCTTTTAATAAATAAAATAGTAATAACCTTTTTCATTTATACTTCACTGTCTATTTTACATTTTATATCATATATTATTTATATATTATATTTGTTCACTTTAATGGGTTACAAGATGTTGTTTCGTTAATTAATTTTCATCACAATTTTCAGTAAGTTGACCAAATAAAAGTTGGGGTAAAATAGATTCAGAATATCTAGAATTATAGATTTTCATTTATTTTGTTATTCTTTTATAACAAAATTTTATATAGTTTCATAACTTTTCCAAAATGGATTTATATTTTTAAAGGTTAATTGATATGTTAATATTTTTGTAAGTTGAGTTTAGTACAACCATTTGTTGTCTATATAACTTATATAATGTCAAATATCATCTTTATAGAATATTAATATTTTCATAAATATTATTATTATTATAAAATAAATATATTTTTAAATTATAAAAAATTTAGCAGTGATGGAAAATTAACAACATCATTTAATGGTGGCATCAGTTCACACGTACAAAAAAATGAAAATATCATTTTCTATATAATTTTAAGGGTTTGAAAAATAAAAAAATTATCATTTATAATTTTAATCTTGTTGTAGGTATTTTTTTTCATTAAATAAAACTTTTTCGACATTTAAGGTGATTATGAACAATATAACACACAATTAATAGTGGTAATAGTCTACATGATTTCATGGAATCGTCTTCACTTTTTTAATGATTTTTGTAAAAGGTATAGAAGTGAAATTCCATTAGATCAATAATATTTCTAAATATTAAAAATAATTATTTTATCATAAATTCATGTATCAAATTTATTTTAGAGTGTATAAGAAGAAATTAATTAATAAATCTCAGTTGAGAACATTACACCCCCTTTGGATTGTCTCCCTTGTGTATGATAATAAGTCTGAGTATATTGGTAATGTTTTTATAAAAATAAATCTAGGTATCATGGGATATAGGGGGACTTGGTTAATGTTTTTTTAAACATAATTATTTAAAATGAGTAATTAAATTTCATATAAGATACCCCCTTTTATTATTGGGGAAATTTATTTTATAAATAACATAAAATAAATCTCACTATTTAATAGTTAAAAGGATCTCACAGTTGAAAATAATGGTGTGTAAAAATGATAATTTTGATGTCACTCTGATTAATCCATTTCAATAAATGTTCTTAACATGTTTTAGGTTTTTTACCATTGATAAAATTCATTTTACCATAATATTAGCTACTCTTTACCCAAGTAACTAATTTTTCATGCATAAAACAAAATATATATTATTATATAATTTATACCAAATAATAAAAATAAGAATTATTTTTTATCAAAAACAAACAATGGGTGATGAAAAATAATTTTTACTATTATCACACAGAATAGGTAAAAACTAATTTTCAAAAAAATTTTATTTTTAATAATAAATATAATGTTTATGAAATTCATTTAATGTTATTGATTTCAGAGAAATTAATAAGTTTATTATTAAAATAAAATATAATTTATATGGCTTAAAATTAAATAAAATAGAATTATATCCTCTGATATAATAATTAAATTAAAATATGAAAAATAGTTTTTTAGAATAAGATATTAATTATGTTTCATAATTTAAAAAATATGTTTTCTTACTTCATAATAGTATTTTAAAATAAAGAATTATATTACTTCAATACATTATTTTCTAGTAAATTTTTTTAAATCTCTAATTCATTTTTAGATCTTAATATTATAAAAATTCTATGATTTAAATAAGAATTATGGTTTTTGATATTCACCTCAAAATATACTATTTCCAAAAAAATCTTATTATATTATCCTAATAGAAACATATAGTTTTAAATAAAATATGGGATTAATTTCCTCTTACTTAAATTATAATCTTTTTGAATTAAAAATTTAAATAAATGCATAAAAATATATTGAAATATATTTTCATAAATAAACAACAAGTAAAACATTAGTAGTTTTTATTATTAATCCATATCAATTAATAATTAGTGAATTTTTTTTATTTATATAAATAATAGATTTTATCATTATTTAACCAAAGTATATTTGTTTTCATAAAATAAAAATGAAGAGCGCATAAAAATTAATTAATTTTTGATAATATTTGTTTTTATTATAAAATAATTTTATTATCCAATTGTCTATATAAATAAATTTTTATTAGTTCATTGTTATTAATAATTACTACTTAATCTCTTTTTTAATACTAATTTTACTAATTTTTTTAATTTTTTTAGATGCACAAATTCAATTATAATGTATCATGTTTCTTCTTTAATTATAAATTTCTTATGATGGAGGATGTTAAATAATTTACATAATAGAATGAAATTACAATCTAAAATATTGAGGAATTAAATCCTCTTACTTAAAAAATTACTCCCATAGTTTTAATTATAATACCCTAATGAAATTATCTAAACACATCTAAAATATAGTTACAACTCAACATATAATTTTTAACATTAGAAATATATCTTTTATTTTATAAAATTATTTTACCTTATATTGTGATTTCATTCTCCATCTATTTAGTCCAAGATTCAATCTCTTTTCACTATCAAGACCCATATTATATAATTTTCCTCTAAAGGGTGTTCATAATCATCATTACACTGATAGAATATAATACATTGATAGGAAATGTTATCTCCTCATTCTAATGAATAATTTTCCTCAATGTATAGAAACTTAGTAAATTTACATGACCACTTTGAATTTCTCTAAATATTTGGTAACACTTTTTTCACAAATAATATTATCATTACTATAATAATCATACCACTTAATGTTTTGAATAATAATTTCTACTTTTTGTTTCTATCTAATGAATTAATGTTCATAAAAAACATTTTATATGAAAAGGACAGGGTTAAACAATATAAGAATACAATATTCATGGTTCATGTTAGGGAAATCTATGTTCTTTACTCCACGTCATTTTCGCAACATACTTCAATTGTTTTGGTTGAATAGGTTATTAGTTATTCCATATGTATTGGGAATTTGTGATGTCTTTCATCCATTTTGACCCACATATTATGGAATTAACTTTGATAATTAATTTGTGTCCTAGATTTTATACATTAAACCATCAGTGGTAGCTTAGCATAAACATTATTTCCCCCTATTATATTAATTTAACTCTACCTTGTCTTCCATTAACGCTTATTCCTTGATGCCTGTATTTACCATAGATAAGACACATTCTAATTTACTTGACATATTCATTTGGTGTCCACTTCATGCATTGTTATCATGGAGGAAATTCAATCATCTCTCCTTAATCATCATCCCCACCATAGTAAAAATGAGAATTTATCCCTATATTAATTGGTGTGTTTTAAAACTCAAATATGTTCATGTTGTTAATCAAAATTCATGATATATTATTAGAAATACTAAAATTATTTCTCATTGTAGTTTGGATCCTGTTAGTTTTTTCATTTTGAAAATATGTACATTGTTCAAGGAATCGATTATTAATATTGGTTCATAAGGATTTAATAATTACTAAAACCAAATGTTTTTAATATGAGTGTTTAATAATTAACATCATAAGAGAATTATCATTAATCTTCTCATGAAAACACTTAATCAAAATGTTTTACACATTGAAAACATCCCATTTGATTTCAGTTCAATCTAAATACCCCTTGGTTCAATCTAGGGTTCATTAGGTCATTATCACTCATATTACATAACTTAATTACATAAAAAAAATACATTCCATAGATTATAAAGATAATTTGATAAACCAAATCATATCCCCAATGAGTGTCAAGCTAGGATTGAAATCTCAGGACCAATCATCATGAATATAAATAATATCCTTTTGATAGTCAATAAACATTTATTAGTGTGATTTAACCTTGATCCATCAATTCCACATCCGCATCCAACTTCCTATATCCAAGTAGAGATATAATTTCAATTAATCCACATATTCTATAATTTACCAAAAAATTTGGATGTTATCATACACTAAGACTCATACATAAGTTTTTCAATAAACTTTTCATATCTTGATTATTAAAATTAACATAGTATTTTGAAGAAAAACTATATCTCACTCTCATATGAACTATGTCTCTCCATACCCACACACCATGGTTTGATGCTGAAAAAATTATTTAAATAAAATATTTGATATTAATATAGATGACTGGAAATAAAATTACATATATTTCACATAATTTTCATAACATCTAATATATTTATCATAATAATGTGAAAATACCATTAATATAAGGATTGTTGTATTTGAGGTATATGTACATGTGAAATTTATTTTATAATATGTTTGACTATTTCTAAAAAACCACACTAGATCAGGTGTTCAAAAATGTTCCATAGTATAAGAGTATGATATAATAATTGAAATATATAATTGGGGAATGATATAATAAGTTTAAAAAATCATAAATTTGTGTAAAAAATATAAACCATGATGTCATAGTCATATATTAATGCGCAAAACTAAGAAAATATAACATAATGTTCTGGGATAACAACATGTACACTATACAAGATATCTCAGGAGATGAAAAAATTACCTAATGAATTAGATGGATATATTATGATGATAACTTTTAACACATAAGTGAAATAAAATATATGTGTGTTGCATTATTTGAATCCTCATATCATAAAAACCCTTAAACAAAAATAGGTTTTAAATAATATTTTAATAGTATCCCATAATGAAACATTTAATAATTATCTGATAATGATAAAATAATATCCCATTGAAATTTAATGGGAATACAGTGATATTATTTAAATATATAAGTAAATTTCCATCAAATATGATGACTATATTGTTGGGTCGGAACAAAACGGGAAAGATGGCAAGAGGGGGGGTGAATTGCCTTTTAAAAAAGATTAACAAATTAAAATCAAAGTTGAAAGGTGCAGCGGAAATAAAGAGGCAAGACACAAGAAATTGATAACGGAGTTCGGCCAAAACCCGGCCTACGTCTCCGCTCCCAACTCAACCGTTGAGAGATTCCTACCGCTTGCTTTTCAATGGTTTTAGCAAGAAACCCACTAGGCTTTGAGGTAGCACTAGGACCTATTACAGCTTGCTTTTTGTGGTTTAGCAAGAACCCACTTGCTTTTAATGGTTTAGCAAGAACCCACTAGCCTTTTTAACGGGTGAAGGCTAGCTCACCGAAAACTCAAGCCTTTTAAAAGGAAAGGCTTGAAGAAACCTCTTCACACCTTAATGGTGATGTGAGACCCAAAAGAAAGAGGGGATGAGAAAAGTTTGGGGTTTGTAGGCACAAACCCAATTTTAAGCTCAAAAAGGAAAAAACAAGAAAAACCGTGATTGAGGAAGACTTGGGTGCCAAAGTATGATGGAGTTGATGTAGCGTGCTCTCCCAAGCTTCTTGAGGTGCTCCTTGGATTGGAAGTTGGTTCGAGCACTTGGGGTTCCTTTGAAGTGGCTCGCCGGAGGATTGCCGAATGATGGAAAAAGTGTCTGTTGGCTTCACAATAGTTCCGGTTAGTGTTCGGGGCTTCCTTGGCCTTTATTTATAGGCATGGAACCCTTGGGGAGGCTTCGGAGCCGTTGGAGAGGCTTAAAGAGCCGTTGGAGGCCAAAAGAAGGTTGACTGGTCAAAGCCAACGGCTAGTTTGACTGGGCTACCGGCTGGCCGGTACAGCTCCACCGGCTGGCCGGTGCCTTGGAAAAGGTGGATGCTTCTGTCCAGACTCCACCGGCTGGCCGGTGGTGAGGCCACCTGTTGGCCAGTGGCAAGACAGTAGCAAACACTATTTGGGCTGGGTGCCACCGGCTGGCCGGTGACAGAGCCACCGGCTGACCGGTGGAACCTGGCAGTGGGCAATGCCTCTGCCAGGTCCACCGGCTGGCCGGTGCCATCACACCAGTTGGCCGGTGGACTGAATTTCAGTCCACTTGATGACCATTCTTGGGCCAATCCTTTGGCAATCTTTTGCCTATCATCCACAACACTTAAAAACAATGTTAGACAAAAATGAAAGTGATTGTGATCATGAAAATCAAAGAGTGTGGGGTACAACAATCTCCCCCTATTTTGATGATCACAATCACTTATCTAAGCAATGTAAAAACTTAAATGAAGGCATTCTTTAAATGAAAAATTGAAAATAAATACTAAGCATGAGAGAAAAGATTCTCCCCCAATCAATCAAGAAATTTCTCCCCCTTTGTGATTATCAAAATAGAATGGGGCATAAAACTTGATTGAGGGAAAGTTGAAAATCAAGATCAATTGGAAATTGAAAGATTGAAATTTGAAAATCAATTGAGATTTTTGAAATTGAAATGAAAATTTGAATAACAGTTTGAATTGAAAGTTTTGAATCAAAAACCAATTGAAATTTGAAATTTGAAACCAAATGAAATTTTTGAAATTGAGAGTTTTGAATCAAAAATGAATTGAAAATTTAAATTGAAAAATGAATCGAAAATTTGATACCAAGAGTTGAAATTGAAGGTTTGAATTGAAAATTTTGAAATTGAAATCAAAAGGGCTTAAACGATCCTAACTCCCCCTAAATAAAAACAATAAATCACCGGGGAAAGGAAATAAATTTTGGCCCGGAGAGACTCGCAAGAAGGGATTTTTCAATCCACACTTGCCTTGTAGCGGGTCTTCTCCTATAAAACTCGTCCGAAAAGAAAATACTTTTGGGTTGACCATACCGGGCGTTTTTACAATTACATTCATAAATGAGGTGCCCGGGTTTCTTACAATAATTGCAAAATTTAAAACTGGAGCTCCCCCTTACAAAAACAGTGGGTGCATGGGAGGAGGAAGCTTGGTTGGTGTATCCTAGCCCTTGGGTGGTTCTTGAAATTCGCTGGGAACCAAGCAATTTTGAAAGATTTTGTTCCCCTTGGGTGAATTTGGCTAGGGATTCTCTAAGGTCGTTGATGGTTGATTCCAAAGAATCAACATTTGGGAAATTTTGGATTTTTAGGGAGAGTTCCTCCTTCTCTTTGAGAAGTTGTTCTTTTTCGGAGGAAAGTTTTTTGAAATTCTTTTTCAAAGAAACAAATTTAGAAGAAAGTTCATGAAAACCATTTTCTAGTTGGTCTCTAGCGTGTGAGAGTTCTTCATATGAAAGATGATTAAATGAATTAGAAGAACTAGAGGAGGAAGAGGAGGAAGAGGAGGAAGATACCTCATGTTTTGCCATTAGGCAATTTGTACCATTGTCGCTTGAGGAGAAGGAAGAGAAGGAGGAGCTATCACTCCATGTTGCCTTTGAAGCCTTCTTCTTCTCCTTTTTCTTGGCCCTTTTCTTGTGGAGTGGGCAATTGGGCACGGATTTTTCATCAGGTTCTTGCTTGTTGTCGGGTTCTTGCTTTTGAGCCTTCTTAGTGCCTTCATGGGTAAGTTCTAAAAGCTTCCAAATATCATGAGAAGATGTGCAAGAAGAAATATGATCAAAGACATTTCTATCTAACCCGCAATGAAGAGCATTCATGACTTTGCCATCAAGCTCGAAATTTGCAATGTCGGCGGGGGTCCATTTAGACTCATCGGGAGAAGAGAGCGTAAAACCATGCATAACAATTCTAAAAATAGGATAGCCAATACTTTTTAAAAAAGTGGTCATGCGGGTTTTCCAAAAAGAATAATTGGTTCCATCAAAGAATGGAGCACGATCCAAAGAAAAGCCTTCGGGAGATTGAGAGGAAGAAGCGGTAGAAGCCATCAAAAAAATAGGATCTTTAATTTGAAACCGGTTAGGGAATTATTCAAATACTTCCTTTGATACCAATTGTTGGGTCGGAACAAAACGGGAAAGATGGCAAGAGGGGGGGTGAATTGCCTTTTAAAAAAGATTAACAAATTAAAATCAAAGTTGAAAGGTGCAGCGGAAATAAAGAGGCAAGACACAAGAAATTGATAACGGAGTTCGGCCAAAACCCGGCCTACGTCTCCGCTCCCAACTCAACCGTTGAGAGATTCCTACCGCTTGCTTTTCAATGGTTTTAGCAAGAAACCCACTAGGCTTTGAGGTAGCACTAGGACCTATTACAGCTTGCTTTTTGTGGTTTAGCAAGAACCCACTTGCTTTTAATGGTTTAGCAAGAACCCACTAGCCTTTTTAACGGGTGAAGGCTAGCTCACCGAAAACTCAAGTCTTTTAAAAGGAAAGGCTTGAAGAAACCTCTTCACACCTTAATGGTGATGTGAGACCCAAAAGAAAGAGGGGATGAGAAAAGTTTGGGGTTTGTAGGCACAAACCCAATTTTAAGCTCAAAAAGAAAAAAACAAGAAAAACCGTGATTGAGGAAGGCTTGGGCGCCAAAGTATGATGGAGTTGATGTAGCGTGCTCTCCCAAGCTTCTTGAGGTGCTCCTTGGATTGGAAGTTGGTGGGAGCACTTGGGGTTCCTTTGAAGTGGCTCGTCGGAGGATTGCCGAATGATGGAAAAAGTGTCCGTTGGCTTCACAATAGTTCCGGTTAGTGTCCGGGGCTTCCTTGGCCTTTATTTATAGGCATGGAACCCTTGGGGAGGCTTCGGAGCCGTTGGAGAGGCTTAAAGAGCCGTTGGAGGCCAAAAGAAGGTTGACTGGTCAAAGCCAACGGCTAGTTTGACTGGGCTACCGGCTGGCCGGTACAGCTCCACCGGCTGGCCGGTGCCTTGGAAAAGGTGGATGCTTCTGTCCAGACTCCACCGGCTGGCCGGTGGTGAGGCCACCGGTTGGCCGGTGGCAAGACAGTAGCAAACACTATTTGGGCTGGGTGCCACCGGCTGGCCGGTGACAGTGCCACCGGCTGACCGGTGGAACCTGGCAGTGGGCAATGCCTCTGCCAGGTCCACCGGCTGGCCGGTGCCATCACACCGGTTGGCCGGTGGACTGAATTTCAGTCCACTTGATGACCATTCTTGGGCCAATCCTTTGGCAATCTTTTGCCTATCATCCACAACACTTAAAAACAATGTTAGACAAAAATGAAAGTGATTGTGATCATGAAAATCAAAGAGTGTGGGGTACAACATATATATATGGTAGTTAAATAGTATATATAATGTTAGTATAATTATAAAATAATTTCCTTAATCAATAAATGTATGTGTATTTAATTGAACACACATAAATTGAATAAATGGAGCATTAGATATTCATAGAAGAAAGGCCTTTAAAAAAATTATTATTTTTAATTAGTGTGTGATTACATAGATAAAATTAGTGAGAAATTATTTCACTAGTATAGATGAAAATATTAGCAAAATCATGAAATGGAATTACTTATATAAAATCTATATGATCGTTGAAAGAAGGCATTATTTTGAATTCATTTTTCATATTTTTTCAACAATATGAGGTGAATAATTTTTAAAATGTTAAATTAAAATAATTCCCAATAATATCACCATTATAATTAATAAATATTATGGAAGTAAATGTGGTGTAGAAGATAAAATATGTGATTAATTGATATTTTTTTATATTTAAAAATAACATTTCGTAACCCACAATTTTGAGAATGTTAATTATACAATAAATTAAAATGGTAAGTAGAAATATTATAACTATAGGAGATGAACCGTACCTAGGTTCCAAAGTAATAATAGAAAATATTACTGGGAATGGAAAATATAGACATAGAGGAGAAAAATCCAGAATTAAGAAGGGATATTAATCCCAAAAATTTCATAAATTAATTGAAAAAATCAACCTATGAATAAATTATTTATTTAAAGTATTAATTTATTATAATGTAAAAAAGAGGAGTTATTACATAGAAAATTGAAGTTGTGAAATAAGGGAAATTAGAAAATAATATAAAAATGATAGATCAAGACCCATACTAAAATAAAAATTAGTTAATAAACCACTTATGACTTCATTACTTTTGATTCAAAATACCATAATGGTATTATATGAGTTGGATTTTTAAATCCAATAAATATTATGAAAATTATGATAAAATTCATCTATGGGAAGTATTTACATGAAAATATATGTAAAAACTGGTGAGTAAAAATCAAATCTCATTGAAGAAAAAATTGATTTAGGGAAACACTTACCTTTGATCAATATTCTCTCAATGCATGTTCCTAACTTTATAAATAATAAAAATAATTTTAATAAATACTTTCTTATTAAATAATTTGATGAATATTTCACTTAAAATTTCTATTTATTATCATATATAATTTATTTGTTATAATTTTTTTATAACTTAGTGACATGATGTTGTTATTTTAATTGTTTGCATAACTCTTTTGGTAAGTTGAAAATGATCAAAGGTTTTGTAAAATATATTCCAAACCTATATAAATTTATATGTGTGTATATTTTATATTACATTTTCAAAAAAATTAATATAGTAAAATAATTATTATAAAACAGATTCATATTAATAAATGATCTTTGATATGTTCACATTTTTTGAAATTTATAGTGTAATTAAAGAAAACAATTTTTTTAATGTTAACCATATTAGGTAGTAGTGGAAAATAAAATAAAAAATACTTAAAAGGTTGGGTTTAAAATGTTCCTACCTCCCCTGTAACGAGTTGTGATTTTATTAATTATAAATTCCATAAAATTAATTTTATTTTTAAATTTATTTTTCCACCCACAACAAGAAACTAAAAAACCACACCACATTTTATTAAACTATATATTAACTAATGTATGGTAGTCATTTAATAAGTGGATACTAATAGTTATTTCCAAATTATAAAAAATGTACACTTTTAATTTTTTTTAACAATTTTAGCTAAGAAGCTAATAAATTATTTATATGATTAAATTTCATTTTATAAACTGTATATTTTTGATATTTTTATTTATTCATGATTAACACTAATTTTTTACGAGTATTGAATATACAAAAAAATTATTTCCTATAAATAATGTTGGCCCAATATTTTATGATTTTATTTCATTAAAATATTTATAAATTTCATAATGTCAATTTAAGAAAAATTATTTTCGAACATATCAAATAAATATAATTTCATGAATATTTTTTGGGTTTTTTATAAAAGGATTTAATTTTACGTGAGCAGTAAAAATAGTGTTCTTAAAAATAACATGACTTGTATGACACCATAATTATATAATCCAGAATTTCTAATTCATAAAAACTTCTTATAAAACAATATTTATATTTTATAAATTAATTTATGATTTAAAAAAATTGGTTTTCATTTATAGTCCCATTTTTTGTATTTTAGAAATTATCTTACATTTATAAAAAATCATTTTTTATGAAATTATACATTTAGTATTATAAATTTTATTTTTATTAATTTAAAATATTATAATAATGAAATATATTTATAAATTGGAAAAAATATTTCGAAATTATGAAATAATTACTATTTTATGCTTGAAAATAAAGGATAAATTATTTTGGTAAAAACTTGTCACCTCGATAAAAATAAAAAGGGGTAAAAATTGTTTGAAAAAGAGTGAGAAACCAAAAAAAGTTTAAAAATTTGTTCGAATGGATGGTTAGGGAATTTCTTGAACATATCCCTTAACCACTCCATTGTTTTCAAATTTTTGAGTAGCTTTCCTAGTGATTAACTTCCAGTTGTTACATGGTTTTGGGTATATATAAAAATTCCATCCCTTAACTTATTAGATGGTGAATCCTCTCCACCCTTCACTTGACACCACTACCTATATATATGAACCCAAAAGTATCCCAAAATTATCCTCAAAATTCATATAAAACATTAATAGGTTCCATTTTTTTCAAACAATAATCCCTTTGAGGATCAATACCTCTTACAAAGGGTATAATCAATGAATATAATTTTAATTAATGATGATTATAAATTAGAGTTTATATGAATATGGTTATAAAAATTTTAATTCATCTATTTATCTTTATGATACATAAGGTTAAACAACTTCCCTAGAAAATAGGGTCAAATTTATGGGACCTAGTAACTCAAACACTTTTCTTTTATTTATATAATTATTTATTGAAATTCATTCTTCCATTAAATCCCATTTTCAATGATGTTCACTATTTATGTTTTATAAAAACAAAATCATCCCAATCCATTTTTATTAATTCTTTTCTTTTTGTTTTTAGAAAAACAATGTATACTTTTTGAAAGGAGACTATTAACAATGAATATTTCAATGAGGGAAAAAAATTGAAAATAAATAATTTCTTGATTTGGTTTTATTTATCTCCATATGATCTATATCAATTGGAGTTATGGTTCATTATCACACCCTATATTTTCCATTTATTATGTGGTTCTTTGGGGATATAGTTCTTGATATCAATTGATTTAGTTCAAGATTCTATTTTATTACATTTGAATGTTTTATAAAACCCATTTCATTTTCATGGGTTATTTATCAATTTAAAATTATAATATTTTTATGTGGAAAAAATAACTATGTTTGAATAATGTTTGGGATCCTCTGTCACCCTATAATTATCGGGGTTAAAATTTATATATAAAGATGTAGATATCTGTGATTATATATTTTATATAATTCATGTCACTAAGGGTGTGGAACATGAATGTAATAAATAAAATTAATAATTGAATTCGCTATAGTGGATAGTTTGAAATTTAGAAAATTCTAGAAATCAAAGAAGATAATTTAAACCATGATTGACTAATTCAAAATGTTGTAAATACTTCAAAAGAAATTTTTTACATCAATATTGGATCTTTTTATTGTGAATGACATGGTTTCAAATGATGTAGAGGACCCATTTAATTTTATGTTCCATGATTCGCCTTGATTTGGATGTCCCTGGTCCTACAATCTAGATCCATTAACAAAGAACATAAGAAATTTCTCTCAATGATCCCGAGGTAATGTTCCTAACCCTATAGATTCTACAAAAAAATCATATTTATAGAGGTCAAAGGGAATTTTTTTTATTGAATTTAAATTAAATAATTTAATTATTTATATTAGAAAAATACAGATGTCAACTGATCTCTCCACCGGATTTATCATGCTGATGAAATTTAGGTCTCACATAGGGTAAATACCATGCTCTAGACAGAACTACGTTATCATATTTTTTATCCAAGAATAATTTTAGGAGATATTTTATTGTCTATATATAATTTGTGAAGTGTGTTATAAAATATTTTTAATATTTTAATAAAATTATTTCTGATCTCAACGGGACTCGGAATCATGTGTTATCTCATCACCTAGATCAGAAAATATTCCATAATATCTTTCAAAGTATTACAATGAAAAAAATAGAGTCTCTATACTTTTATTTTATAGAATTATATAATTTTGTAAATAATAATATTAAAATCATCATAGGGTGATTTTTTTTTTCATTTTCTTGAAATGAATGATTTTTAGTGAACTATAAAAAATATGGATTCTTTTAAAATTATTATTTATTTTCAAAAATATTTGTCATTGTTATTGAAATTTTATATCTAAGTAACTTAATTATTTTTTAATTAAATATAATATAATTAATTTAATCATCATTATCATTATACCTTGTTTTGTTATAAGTTAATTTTTTGGCCTATGGACACATTTAAAAAAAAATTCAACATTTCATTATATAAATTTATACTAAAATTGATTTTCAGAACATATATGAATTGAATCATGAAAATTGGATTAAATTTTGTTAATTAAGAGGATTATGTACGCTAAATATGTCACTTTTATTCTTTTCATTATGAATAGTAACAATGGTAAATTTTCATCGCAACCATGTAGATAAAATGATAAAAATGGATTACAACTGTGGGGTAAGAGAATAAAACCACCAAAATGGTTTCCATGATACAACTTTATGAGTGGATTTCCACCATCCCCATATATTGGTCTAAAATATTACAACATGGTTCCATTTTTCATTGAAAATGACCTAAATATTTCTTATGTAAAGTTTTAATATCGAATCTCACTTTTTATTTTAATCAACATTAATAATTTATTATAATTTCTAAAATAAGTTAGGGATTTAAATTTGTTATATTTAACAAAAAATATTATTTTCATGAAATTTATTTATTTTAAATTTTTATAAATGATATAATTACCAAGGATTATTACAAATCATTAATTCATCTCTTATACAAGCTTGTAAAAAATAAATGTAAATAAATTTAATAGTATTAAATTTTATGTTTTTTGGATAATTTAAGGTATTGAAAAATTAATATTTATATAAATAAAAGTTATATAATTTTTTCAAAAATTATATATGAATCCCATTACATTCTTGAAGTGTTACAATTAAAAGTTTGATAAATAAAGAAATAAATACAGAATTTTATGTGATATAGTATATTTCAGGATTTTATGAAAAACATAAATATGATATGTAAATTTATGAATATTTTATAAGGACTCTTTTATGACAATATAAAATAAATATAACAATTAAATAAGTCAAAACATAAAAAATATAATTCATTACATGAAAAAGATGAAAATAATTTATAGTGCTCATGCAACTCTGGAAAAGTCAAATTTGATATCATAAATATAATAACTGAGAAGGAAAATCATATTCAACATATTATTAGTAAATAACCCACAAGTCCTGACAGAATTGAATCTTTTGACTATTTATTAAAAAAGTGAAAGAGTACAAACAAGACGGGCAGGGTCAAACCAAGGGGCTTGCCCTCATCCATTGAGACACGAAGTGAAAGATCATAATACGACATATCATTTCCATAATCAAAGTCATCGATAGGTTCCCATTCAGAATGGGACGTAACCTGATTAAGGAGATGAAGAATATCAGAATTAAACATGCTTGATAGATTAGAAGGTCAATTAAACATGGTGAAATGTGTATTATAGTAGTCCTTCCTCGGCCTTTGCCTCGAGGGAGTAAGAGTGTAGTCAAAATCCCATTTTCCAGAAATGTGTTCATCTTTGAAAGAGGTAGGACCACAGATAGTTACTACAATCCCTTATTATTCTGAGATGTCACCCCTGTTGGATCGGATTATATCAAATATACACAAGAGCGGGGTGAATTGTGTATTGTCAAAAATATTTGCGATATTGTGTTCTGCCTTTGAACTTTAATCAGATGTATTGATGCAGCGGAAATTTAAATAGCAGAGAAACAAGATATATAGTGGTTTGGGGAAAAGAAGGCCCCTAGTCCACTCCACCAACGCTCTACTCCACGAGCTTGATGATTTTCACTATCTGGTCCTTGTTTCAATAGATCATACAATAACTGAGTACAGGAAGTTGACACCTTTACAATCTAAGGAAAAAAAAAGCCTTCTAGTTCACTCACAGAACCTACACATATTAGTATGAGAAGCCGGTCACTCAAGAATAGAAAATAAAGATTTCTATATTCTGAAAATACTTTCCAGATGTTCTTCACAATTGCAACAACATGAAATTGACAGTAGATGAATCGCCGCCTTCAGATGTAATGATCTTCACAAAAGAGTACTTTCTGAGTTGATCCCGTTGTAGTAAATATAGAAATATAACTCAAAAATATAGTAGTATCAGATTCACAAATGATCATCGATGTAGAATAAATGAATCTCCTATCGTGATTTTTTCTCTTCTTTAGAAAACAGAGATTTGTCGTTCTCCTGAATCAGCAGATCTGAATTCTTGATAGTCTCTGTTTTTCTTCACTATTTCAGAATGATTGAGAGATCACACAAAATCATTAGATACTGTTAAAAAAATATCATATATAAATTAATGAAAAGTACTTCTCCTTCAAATTTAGATCCACAAGAGTCGCCTTTTAACTCACGATATTCAAAAATTTGAATTTACAGAGTAGCTGTAACTTCCCTGAAGACTTGGCATAAAAAGATCCTTTTAATTATATCTTTAAACCATTCATAAAAAATCTTTAAACCAGTCAAAGTCACATTTTAAAATAAATTTTAAATACGGATTGAAATCCTCATTATAATCATCTTTATGACCATTGCATAAAAATATCGAATTTAAATTCTCCGACGCCAAACATATTCTTGAGTTGTACTGCATGCATCCTCTGAACGTAAGGTTGATGACGTAGTCTTCAAACGTAAGGTTAAAAACATAGGGTTAGTCCCAAACATAAGGTTCATGTCAATTTTTTCAAATTTAAGGTTGATCATAAACGTAGGGTTGGTCATCTATACTTTTCTCTTTAAACTTTCAAACGTATGGTAAAAGATCCATAATTTTACTTGATCCATACTTTTCCAAGAATGTATGGTTGTTTACAACACTAATGTTAATGTACCATACTTTTGAGAAAAAAACATAACATTTAACACTTACATATGGTTCTCCTTCCATACTTTTCTAATATTCTAAACGTATGGTTCCTTCCAAACGTAGGGTTCTTTTTCAGACTTTGCTGATAACGTATGATCCCTCATCCATACTTTTCTCATATCTCATAAAGCATGCGATGCATTTAATCCTTACGCTACGTTCCTCCACGTAGTGTATGAATAGTGTTTCTAGAACACGCTAAAGCAGATCTTGAATTAGTAGGGTATGAATAGTGTTTCCAGAACATGCTAAATGTGAATACTTTAGCAATAAAGCCTTGTTGTTCATGAACTTAAATATTTCATACAGAAATAAAAATATAACGAATAATATATTCCTGAAAAATACTTAACAAATAAAAGTATTAGAAAATAATTAAGGGTATTTGTGAGGCATCAAAATTATCATAAAGAGAGAGAGTATTGTTCTCAACTTACTCCCCCTATAAATAAAACATTATGTATTGTTGAAAACAACACTTGCTCAACAATATCCCCCTTTTTGATGATCACAAAACCCATAAAATAAATAATGAAATTACCATACACAAAAATTAATTAATTAAATATAATTTTTAATTTTAAAAAGATGAATACAATATTAGATTTAAATTAACTTATCCCCTTAAATTATCCATTTTAATTTCTCTCCCAATAAAATGAAACAAATATAAATGTTGTGTTTATCCAAATTTATCCCCCTTTTTGTGATATCAAAAAAGAATGATAAAAGATGGAATATAACACATTTAATGTAGCACTGAACCTTAAATAAATGCTAAGTTACTATTTTTCAGTAATGAAATCTAGAGTACTGGCATATCTAAATAAAGATACGAAAACAAAATAAATATAAAGAAACAGAATTTCAGACAAAATTGATAAATGCATGAATCAAAAAGTTTCATTAAAATTATGAAATAAATACAATTACGATGATCATAGGGATCAAGGTTTGATCAGGGTATGAAATAGGTTCTATCTCCTCTGAACTGCAGACTTGATTTCCGTCAACTGTTCCCTGATTCTTCGCATCTTTCCATCACTAAGCTGAATGATAAGATCACTGGTCTCTTGAGTCATATGAATGTCTTCAATGAGATTAATTCTGAAAAACTCATGAAGTCTTTCTTATTTCTCAATAAACAAAGACAATTTCTCTGTGAATTGAGTTACAACAAGTCTAAGAAATGGTTCACTTGATGTAAACTGATTAACCAAATATTTCTGATTGTCTAACATGATAGATAAAGGATCACTATTGTATTGAAGATCTTGCAATATGTCACTACTATTTCTCATTGCAGTTGTGATAGTAGTAAACTTTCTGAGTGAATCAGGTGAAGTACCTGAGCCAATAACAGCACCAGTTCCAACAGATGAAAATTGTGTCTCTAGATATCCTTTAATTTCTAACAGATATGACTTCTTTACTATCTCTGATTTCATATATGATACCTATGTCAACATCTCTTGCATAAAATTATCCACTTCTTGTCGTGAAATAGTACTTCTCTTAAGTCTCTGAAATTTCAACTACTCTGATTCTAAGGCTCTTCTCATAGTAACATTTTCAAATTACAACTGAGGTACCTTTCTATACAGCTCTTTAATTTCCTTATTCCCTAAATCAAGGGCACCCGGTGCTTGATTCTCATTCTCAGGTCCATTGTGATGCAGCAATACAAAAGGTAGTGAATCTACTTCATACTTGTCTGGTTCCTTTTCCTGAGGAGGTTGGTCCACATATTTTTCCTCAGAGTATTTTCCAGAATCTTCCACAGAAAAATCCTCATGAAGTACTTAGGTTTGAGCTTCATAAGTATTCTCATCACAAACATCACCAAATTGTTCTTCCAATGGATTTTCTAGGATAATATCTTATTGAGTGTCCTGAGGTCTGGCTACTTCATCACCAGGCTCTGAATCCTTTTCTTGTTGAAGTGAAACTACAACATCAACTTCAATATGTGGTTATGTTCTTTCAACTTAAATTCTTTCAAGGCCATGTTCTGTAACATCCCCATTATGTTTGTGAGATTGTTCAATAACGTTTTCTCTGAAAAAGATGTAAGAGAGTAAATCTCTTGTGGTCAGTACAGGGAAAACTGATTCCTCATTCACAGTTCTTTTCCTATGAGTGTGAAGTCCCTCCTATTTTCTTTCTTCCTCCATTTCTTCCATGTCAAATATTATTCTCCTTGCAGTAGTGCTAATTCTTGATTCACCTTGTCCCTCCTTGGACTTAGCAGATTGAGCTTGAGAACTCTCTGTTTCATCCTCAACTTCTACTGGTTTCCTTTTATAGTGCTCGAGAAATAGCCAATCTTTTTTTAGAGTTCTAGCATTAAACACATTACTATGATGACAATGCACTCTAGCATCCACCAGTCTCAGCATATGCTTCTTAAACAGAAGTTTGGAAATGAATCATCCAAAAAGATAGAAGTTCATTCTGGATTCAATGCGAAATCAGTAATTCAGATACCTCACCATGTATCTCAGAAAATTGAGTTTGATATCATAGAGAAAAAGTTACATTATATACATTTCAGGATATAATATCTTCTCCATCTCAGACATCCTTGGTGAAATCCTTGTTTTCACAAACCTTACTAAAATATTCTAATTAGGCTCCAAGTCCTTGATAAACAAAAAAAAAGACATAATTTCCTCAGATTTTTGTACAGAATCTCCTACATTTTTCAAATCAAAATGAATGACTCCCTCATGAGGGCAGTTCAAAATCTGACAAATTTCAACTGAAGAGATCGAAAAATATCTATCTTCTATCGTAGCGAGAATAGTGTCCTCATTGTCTCCCAGACTAAACTGTACAGATTTGAAGAAATATCAAATTTCTAACTCATAAAAAAATTCTGTATTCTCACTATTGAAAATCTGTTTGAGATTTTGAAATGGCAATGCTTGTTTCAACAGGATATTGGTCTGATATAACAATTCGAGATCAATTATCTTTCCCTGTAAGATTTTCCTTCCTTCTGAATGCTGTCTCTTGACATTTCTAGTCTCTCCCTCATCATCTCTCTTAGTCTTAGCCATATCTACAAGACTTTCTGAAGGTTTGAAGTTTAGGGTTTCCGAGATTAGAAAAATTAGGGTTTGATGAGAAGTGGTGCGGTTTCGCAGGTTTAAAGGTTTTGGTAGAAATGAAACGGTTTAGAAATATAAAGGGTTTCTAACAACCTTGATTCCCCTGTTTTGAGTAATCATTATATAGATTTTAAAATAAATAAAATTAATTACACGGGGAAATGAAAATTATTCTGTTTGAAAAAAAAGCCAAATTATTTTAAACAGAATTAAAATAAATAAATATCATAGTTAAAATAAAAATTTATTTAAAATTAAATAATCCTAACTCCCCCTTAATAAAATCATACCTTACAGTGGGAAGTGTCTTATTAAAAATATCAGCTTGTGGAATTTTTGTACTTACAAATTATAAAGATATATCCTTTTTAAGAACACGATCTCTTAGAAAATGATGTCTGATATTAATATTCTTAGTTCTAGAATAATTTATAGTATTTTTTGAAATATTTATAGCACTATTGTTATCACATAAAATAGGCATACTATTAAAATTTAGTCCAAATTCCATAAGAGTGTTTTTCATCCACAAAACTTGTGCACATGAACTACCAACAGAAACATATTCTGCCTCGACTGTTGACAGGGAAACTGAATGTTGTTTCTTACTTGACCATGACACTAAAGATTTATATAAAAAGTGACAAGTTCCTGAAGTGATTTTCCTATCTAATCTACAACATCCAAATTCTGCATCTGAATATGAAATCAAATTAAAATCAAAAGATTAGAGATAAATACGAGATTGAAAAACAGTTCCTTTTAAATATCTAAAAATTCTTTTAATAGCAGTCAAATGGGATTCCTTAGGATTTGATTGAAATCTTGAACAAAGACATACTGAATACATTATATATGGCCTGCTAGCAGTAAGATATAATAAAATACCAATTATACCTCTATATAACTTATTGTCAACTGATTTTACAGTTTCATCCTAATCATGTTTTATATTAGTATACATAGGAGTTGTATATGTCTTGCTCTTTTCAAGTCCAATTTTTTTAATAAATCAGCAATGTATTTTCTTTGATTCAAAACATTTCCATTTCTTTTGATAAATTTAAAGTCCTAAAAAAAATTAGTTCTCCCATGATACTCATTTCAAATTATTTTTGCATTAACATTTAAAACTCATGACAAAGGGTTTTATTAGTTGATCCAAAAATTACATCATCAAAAAAAATTGAACTAATAAAATTTTAGAATTTACAGTTTTCTTAAAAATGGTTGGATCTGCCATTCCAACAGTAAAATCATTTTTTAAAAGAAAAGAGCTTAATCATTCATACCAATCCCTAGGTGATTTTTAAAAGCCATAAAGAGCTTTAGTTAGTTTAAAAATAGAATCTGGTTTTTGAGAATTTTCAAAACCAGGAGGTTGCTCAACATAAAATTCCGCAATTAAATAAGCATTTAAAAAGGAAGACTTAACATCCATCTGAAATAACTTAATGTTCATATGAGATGCATAGGTTAAAAGGATTCTAAGGGCTTATAATATAGCTATAGGTGAAAAGGTCTCATCATAATCTATACCTTCTTCCTGATTATATCCTTTAGCTAAAAGTTTGGCTTTATTTACAGTTATTATTCCCTAATCATCTTGCTTCTTTCTAAAGACCCATTTGGTTCCTATCCCTGGATAGTTCTATGGCCTATCAAATAATTCCCAGACTTCATTTAATTTAAACTGGTTTAATTCTTCTTGCATTTCTATCATAAATCTTTTATCATATAAAGCTTCTTCTATAGACTTGGGTTCTAATTGGGATAGATAGGAAGATAATTCTACAAGATTCCCTATATTTATTCTAGTTTTTATTCCTGTGTCTAAGTCTCCTATTATAGTCTCTAAGGGGTGATTATTTAGAGTTATAGTCTATCTTGGTAAAACACTCATAGGTTCTTCAGTATTATGTTCTTCTGAACTGGATTGAATTTCTTTTATATCTTTTTCTAAATCCTTTTTCAAGTTCTCAAGTCTCATGTTATCATTAGAGTCAGATTCATCCATTTGATCTGTCCTTTTCTCAAAGGGATCAGATTCAACAAATTTCACATTAACTGATTCTTCAACAATCCTTGACTTCTTATTATAGACTCTATAGGGTTTGGAGGTAGTTGAATATTCTAAGAAAATTCCATCATCAGATTTTGGATCGAACTTACCAAGATTGTCCTTGGTGTTCAAGATGTAAACCTTACATCCAAAAACATTAAAGTAATTTACTTTGGCTTTTCTATTATTCCAAAGTTCATAGGGTGTATTTTTTAAAATTGGTCTAATTGAAACTCTATTCATTATATAGTAGGGTGTGCCTAGAGCTTCTGCCCAAAAATAGGTACGAAGAATGTATTCATTTAGCATAGTCCTAGCCATTTCTTGAATAGTCCTATTTATTCTTTCAACAATTCCATTTTTTTGAGGTGTTCTTGGTGCAGAGAAGGTGTGTTTAATACCCATATTTGAGCAGAAGGAAAAAAATTCATGATTTTCAAATTCTCTACCATGATCACTTCTTAATGAAATTATTTTAAAACCTTTTTCATTTTGAATAGCTTTAAAAAAACATTCAAATAATGTAAAGGATTCATTTTTAAAATTTAAAAAGAAAATCCATGTAAATCTAGAATAGTCATCAACTAAAACATATACATATCCTCTAACAGCAAAACATGCTACTCTTGAAGGTCCAAACAAATCCATATTGATAATTTCTAGAGGTTTAGATGTAGGAATTCTATTAACAGATATGAAGGATGATTTGTGTTGTTTTCTAAGTTGACAAGCATCACAGAATCTATCACTTTCAAATTTGAGACTAGGAAAATCAGAAACTAAATGTTTATAAGATAATTTATATAAAACATATACATTAAAATGTCCAAGTCTCATATTCCAGATCTCAGATTCATTCACTTTATCAGTTAAGAAATTTACTTATTGATTACACAAGGAATTTAAATCCAAGGTATACACATTGACAGTTCTAGGTGTTCTAAATTTAAGAAATTTATTTTTGAAAATAGAACAATAATTGTTAGAAAAATCAATAGCATAACCATCATCACATAGTTGAGAGATACTTATCAGATTGTGTTTCAATCCTTGTACAAAAAGTACTTTGTTGATTGAGACAACTTTTGGATCTCCAACTGTTCCAATACAAATGATTTTCCCTTCGGAATTGTCACCAAAAGTAACAAGTCCACTATCTTTTTGAGTGATTGTAGAGAAATTCGATGAGTTTCCACTCAAAAGCCTTGAGCAGCCACTATCTATGTACCATACGTCCCTTTCTGCTTTGGTGACTTGCTCCCTGCAAAGGCATTTACACAATTTTCTTTGGTAGCCATATTTTGTTGGGTCCAGGGGTGTTAGCTATCAAGGATCCGGGAATCCAGATTTTCTTTGTTTTCATAATTTTACAAGAGTCAAATAAATCATTTTATACAAAGGCCTTCTTAATACCACTAATTTGGGGTTGTCTTAGAAAACAATTTTTTGAAATATTCCCCTTATTCCACAGTAATTACAATCTAGTCTTTTTGCACTAGGAGTAAAATAAATTTTTGTACAGCTTGGGTTTTTCACCTTTACTGCCAATTCCAAATCTTTCCTTTTTAATGACATTTTTCCCAAGAATTTTATTTAAATTATTTTCTCCTTTAGTAAAAACAAGTAATTCATTTTTATAAGTTTTCGATTCAGTTTGCAGTGATTTTATCTTTGATTCATACACTGTATTGTTGGTGTTAATTGAGTAAAATTTTTCAGTTAGCTCCTTATATTTTTTCAGCATTGTATCTCTTTCATCAGAAATAGCCTTATGAATTTTCTTCAAAGACTTATGTTTCTTAAACAGAGAATCATATTTTTCTTCAAACATATTACTGTAGGATGCTAGTTGTTCATTAGAGTAACTAGATTCAGAACTAGAGTCAGAAGAGTAGTAAGATTTTAACTCATCTGTTTCTTCCATAAAAAACATGTTGGATTTCATATTTGCTTCTTCCATCTCTGAGTTTGATTCAGAAGTGATACTTGAGTCTTTAGATATACTCCATGTAGCCTTCATGGCTTTCTTTTCCTTAGGCTCATAATCATTTCTTTTGAAGAATTTCTTTCTCTTGTCTTCTTTTAGCTGAGGACAGTCTGGTATGATATTTCCCATTTTCTTGCATTCATAATATCTGACATCCTTGTCATCCTTTTTGAAGGATTTTTAAATCCCTTCTTCATTCTATAGAATTTAGTGAATCTTCAGGCTAGATGAGCCCATTCCACATCAGAATTTGCTAAATCATATCTTTCTGATTTCTCTTTTAAACTTTTCTTCATCTTTCTATTTTTTCTCTGTGATGATAGATTCAAGGTAGTGTCATCTCTTTTGATAAGAACTTTATGTTCATTTGCTTCATCTTCCATCTCAACTTCATACATCATTAATGTTCCAATCAGTACTCTCGTGATTAAATCTTTGATAGGTGTCGACTGTCTGATTGCTACAGAGATTCCATTTCATTTTGTAGCTAGTACTCTCAGTACTTTTAAAGCATGATCATCTTGTTTAATGGGATCTCCGAAATAAATTATGTTATTGACAATATCTATCAATCTTCCATTAATTGGAGTAATACTCTCACATTCAACCATTCTGAAAGTATCAAATTTTAGCATAGTAGTTGCATATCTCATTTCCCTGATATTGTTAGTTCCTTCATAAGCAACAACAATAGTTTTCCACATTTCATATGCTTTTGGGCATTGAGCTACTCTGTTGAATTCATTAGGTCCTAGAACACATATAATTGCATTCATTTCCTTTGAGTTCCTGTCATAATCTGCTTCAGTAGCTGCACTCCATGTTTTAGGTCTTTCTGGTATTTCATATGGAGTAAGAATCTTAGAATATACTCTATATCCAATATTTTTTAGATAGATAATCATTCATGACATCCAGCATCTATAGTTTTCTCCATTGAATTATGACGCTCTGACTATAGAAATTCCCTCTATTCTATCAGTCATCTTGATCTGTGTATAATCACTTTCAGCTCATTAAGGCTTAATCAGAATGCTCAACCTCTGATACCAATTGTTGGATCAGATTATATAAAATATACACAAGAGGGGGGTGAATTGTGTATTGTCAAAAATCTTTGCGATATTGTGTTCTGCCTTGGAACTTTAATCAGATGAATTGATGCAGCGGAAATTTAAATAGCATTGACACAAGATATATAGTGATTCGGGGAACAAAAGGCCCCTAGTCTACTCCACCAATGCTCTACTCCACGAGCTTGATGATTTTCACTATCTGGTCCTCATTTCAACATCTCCTACAACAACTGAGTATAGGCAGTTGACACCTTTACAATCTAAGGAAAAACAAATCCTTCTGGTTCACTCACAGAACCTAGATAGCTTAGTATGAGAATCTATTCACTCAAGAATAGAAAAGAAGAATTTCTGTATTCTGAAAATACTTTCTAGATGTTCTTCACAATTTCAACAGCATGCAATTGATAGTAGATGAATCGTCACCTTCCAGAATAATAATCTTCACAAAAGATTCATTTCTGAGTTGTTCCCGTTGCAGTAAATAAATAAATATAACTCACAACTCCAGCAGTAGAGGATTCACAAATGGTCTTCGATGTAAAACTAATTAATCTTCTATCAGGATTTTTCTCTTCTTTAGAAAACAGATCTTTGTCGTTCTCTTGAATTAGCAGATCTGAATTCTTGATAGTCTCTGTTTTTCTTCACTATTTCAGAATGATTGAGAGATCACACAAAATCATTAGATGTTGTTCAAAAAATCTCATATATAAATTAACGACATGTACTTATCCTACAAATTTAGATCCACAAGAATATCCTTTTAACTCGTGATATTCAAACATTTGAATTTATAGAGTAGTCGTAACATCTCTGAAAACTTGGAATAAAAAGATACTTTAAATTCGATCATTAAACCATTGATAAAATGGATTTGAATTAGTCAAAGTCGCATTTTAAAATCAGCTTTAAATCTGGGTTGAAATCTGCATAATAATCAGCTTGCTGACCATTGCATAAAAATAAAGACTTTAAATTCTCCAACACCAAACGTAAGGTTGATTTTTATTGTATGCATCCCTTGAATGTACGGTTGATGACGTAGTCTTCAAACTTAGGTTTGACAATTTAAGGTTGGTCACAAACGTAAAGTTCATGTCACTTTCTTCAAACGTAAGGTTGATCATAAACATAGGGTTGATCATCCATACTTTTTTCTTCAATCTTTCAAACGTATGGTAAAAGATCCATAGTTTTACTTGATCCATACATTTCCAAGAACGTATAGTTGTTTACAAAAGTTAGGTTAATGAACCATACTTCTGAGAAACAAACATAACGTTTAACACTTATGTATGGTTCTCCTTCCATACTTTTCTAATATTCCAAACGTAAGGTTCCTTCCTAATGTAGGGTCCGTTTTCATACTTTGCTGATAACGTATGGTTCCTCATCTATAATTTTCTTATATCTCATAAAGCATATGCTGCATTAATCCTTACGCTACGTTCCTCCATGTAGGGTATGAACAGTGTTTTCCTGAACATGCTAAAGGAGATCCTGAATAAGTAGGGTAAAAATAGTGTTTCTAGAACACGCTAAATGCGAATACTTTAGAAATAAACCTCGTTGTTCAAGAACTTAAATATTTCGTCCAGAAATAAAAATATAACTAATAATAAATTCCTTAAAAATACTTAACAAATAAAATTATTAGAAAATAATTGAGGGTATTTGTGAGGAATCAAAATTATCATAAAGAGATAGAGTATTGTTCTCAAAATACACTCCCTTTAAATAAAATATTATGTATTATGGAAAACAAAACTTTCTCAAAAACCCCATCTCTCAGATATCGTAGAGTAATTAAAGAGATTATGGATCTCTGGATGACAATCAACCTGTTAAGGAGCCCCAGTGTTAAAAGTCATCTCAGAAGTCTCACTACGTGGAAAACCTACACCAGGACTATCATTCATGAATAAATATGAGGGATCGATGCAAACAGAGGAACCAACAACAGAGAGAATAAAATGTTTTACAATCAAAACCAAGCCACCAAGAGTTACTACACAACTATCCTTGGGTATAATCTCCTTGGAAGAATCAACCCGATTAGTGGTGGGACCACTCATCGGGGATGAAAAGTTATCCCAAAAACTAGAAGGACCAATGTTGGCTCTCAATGGTGACAAATTCACCATCAGACCCATACATTTTGAAGGTATCATATGTTCTTCCTTAGAAGCCAAAAAATATGCATTACTGGAAGATGGCTTGATGTTATGATCAAGGGGTTGTGACAAGTCCACATCATTCCTCTTGGATTTCCTTCTACAGAGGTTGGATGGATGACCTTTCATCCCACTTTTTTCACAAGAAATCTGTCTCTAGAATAGTTCCAACGAATTCCCAACAGCCATACATTCATTGAAAAAGAGTTGTTTTATTTTATACTCAACATCAATTTGAATTTCATCCGTCAGAGTGGTGATAATTACCTTAGCAATCAGGATGGAGCTAAGATCAATCTCAACTAATATCCTGGAAAAATTTCAATACTGAACATTCTCTGTCTCCTTTCAAGTCGTATAGGAGTCCCTATTGCTATGCCAATATCATGAAGAATATTTGGGTGCCAAATGACCCAATTAAGACCATGAAGACAAACCTATACCTGAGAAAAAGCATCTCATGCATGCGAAGCATTGAAGTACAAAGACCTTTAATGAAGTTAAAGCCATCCTGGTTTCAAGGAATGAGATCCAGAGCTCCATGCATGACTTTTAGAGGCATCTAAAGGAAAAAATGCAATGAAATAAACCACATCCAAGAGATACACAACTCTAGTCATAAAAACCCAAAAAAATGATATCCGTCAAACCAATTCATCAACCCTCCAGGATTTCAGACCCTTGGGTAAAACAATATGTGCAATGAGGGAGGATTTACCGATTGAAATACTTTCAGCAAAGACATCAAAAGTGTCCTATACAGGCACTGAAGACCCCTTTCAAATAATTCTTCAAGAATAGGATTCCTTGTAAGACACAAATGCAAATTTCAACACATTAGCAGGAAACATTGTAGCATCTAATTATTTGGCACCGACACAAATATCTAAAGGTAGAGCACACTTCATAGGAGGCTTTGGACCAGAATTAACATGCCGACCATGCGTTCCCCTGTCGCCCAAATGAACAGTCTAGGATCTAAAGTCAACTTCAGTATCCTCTCGGGCGGAAATGTGATCCCACAGGCCACCTTCAACCAACTGACTACGAAGAACACAATCTGTAGATGCTCCATCCACTGATTTCATGTAACCTAGGGGATTCAACGCACCGTTAGTCTGGGCGACAGACCACACAAAAGCACCCTGAACAACAGAATATGCCAACAGACTCACTATCGTAGTATAAACCCTAGGCCATTACGGACTATCATTTCTGACAGAACCTGATTTTCCATCCATAAGCACATAGACGATAAAATGGGGAACCAAAATCTCCAACCCTAAAAATCCAGATTTATATTGTTGTAGAACTCCCTAACACCCTGACTCGCCATCCCCAATTCATTATTAGTAAATATTACGTATAAATGATGATTTTTATATATTTTTTCTTAATATTGAGTAATATAACAGGAATCTTATCCAAATTATTGTGTAATACCATTGATGGTGTGAAAAGTCATTATAAAATATTAAATATGTTTTCATGATATGAATAAGAATATATATTCCACATGTCTGAATATAAATAATAAAAATTATATATAATAACTTATTTTAATATTAATTTATTTTTAATTATTAAAATTATTTACATTATCTAAAAAACCTTACTCAGTTAGGGAACAAAGTATAAGAATGTATAAAAAAATTACATAAATAAATTTCAAATTATTTAAAATGATAATATTTAGTTGACATTGGGAATCCCACGATATTGATAATTTTTTTGAATTGTTATTGATGATATAAGATATTATATTCCAAATTTCATGTTTTAATGATGTTTTTAATGTAAAGTATTGTTAATAGTGATGAAAAAGACTATAAATAGTACTCAATTTCAAAAACTTATTTCCAGGTCATTTAAAAAAACAAAAATTTCATTATGATGCATATAGAGACAAATATTATATATAATATCATTCCTAATAATTATTTGTTCCCATTAGTTTTTATAATTACCTTTATGGCCATTAAATAATGAAAAAATTATAAAAACACTAATTATTTTTTCCTACAAAAGGGACTCGATCTATCATTTTTTCACACAACTCAAATTGAATTTATCACTACGTAATGTACTCAAATATCTCTCTAAATGACCACTAAAACGTCTCTCATCAACTGGTGTGATCATAAACCTATATAACAATGACATTAAGATAAGTTGAAGTGAAACAACCCAATGGGAAAAGTAACTATTTCTTGAGTAAATCTTCTTTCAATGATTTATATCACTTTTTAATTAATTATGTTTTTCCATGGTTTTGTGAGAAGTATCCATATATTATTATATTTTTACATTAAATCTTATTATTATGATTTAATTTTATCAGACATAATTACTTCAATTATTAATTATCAGTTCTTTGGAATGATCATTACTATTTAATTTCTTCTCAATTTCGCTCAATTGGGAGAAAATTTATATTATGAGACAATTTTCATTTATAGGGTGAATATACTTACCCATTGTCATTAAATATAATTAACTCATATTATATCAAGATATATAATATTTATTTCATATTAATTACTTTAATGGATTTTGATTCAAGAATTACCCAAGCCGTAAATGTTTATGTTACAATCACACTTCTTAGTGAGGATTTTTTATGATTAATTTTCTTACGATGGTATTATATTATATATATATCTCATGTTATTTATTTTTATTCTCCACTAGTTATTTATGTATTTTTAAAGAAATTCATACATTATTATTTTTTGGGTTAGTGAACATTTACTACCGTATCGATATTTTCTGAAATATTTTTAGTAAAGTTTTTACCAATATAAATTGATTTAAATATATTTATTTTCAATAATTTTTTATTTAATGGCCCTAACTCTAGTATAATGTAGCTACTGTCACCTTTAATACATTTTAGAAGATACATGGAATCACATCTGGACGAATTGAAAAGTTTAGTAGTCCTGGTTAATTATATAAAAACTTGATTTTTTCATTATATTTTAATACAAAAACTAAAACATAACAAATTTTTCAATAAAATCATTATTACCTATATAATATCCTTAAATATCATTCATATTACTATTCATGAATTCTGGTGGAAGGAAAAAAATTAAGGGTGATCTCAGAAACTCAGTAAGAGATGTGTAAAATAGAATCAATCAAGAATTATTAAGAATAATCAAAATTATATGTTAAATAATTGAACTCATGTTCTATTTAAAAAACATGACTAAAATAAATAGATAAGGATTAAACAATATGAAAATGTAAATATCAGAACACACAATCCATTTAATAAATAACATAACTATACTGATTAGATAAGTAATAACCATTATAGAATGGTAAATAACTAATCACACATTCCATTTAAATAACTTTACTATCATGAATTGATAATACATAATAAATATGTTTTTTTAAATAATTGAAAATACATTCTATTTAATCGATAAACACATAATTAAATCCATCCAGATATAATATCATTGAGAAAAAATCACGTATAATAATAAATTAATTTTTGATGAATTAAATAAATATATATTGGAAGTTATTATCTCATCCATCATGATATCTATACTCTTAATAACAATCATTATATGATATAAAAAATCATGTTGAAACTCATTCAGTGATCGCTTACTGATTTTCCAGATGAGACTACCAATATTCTGATGGAATATATATTTCTCATCCCCAAACATCAGTATATGTACAAATAATTCTTTATATGTAGAATAATATAATTAATTCATGAAAAATTTCCCTTATCATTAAATATACATGTTGAATAAATAATATGGATTTATTAATATTTCCATAAATAAAGAAATAAATTTCTATACAGAACACCATATGTAATAATGATATATGTTTTAGTAAGTAAACATATCCAGGATAAATAATACACATATTTTGGGGAATTTAAATTTCCATGGATCATAAAAAAGAGAATATTTCAAGGGAATGTTAATGACTATAAAAATAAAACAAGGAAGTGAATTTTAATACTTTCCATAGAGAAAATGAACACAAAAAACAATAATAAAAAATAAGGATTGTATCAATGTAATATATTTATAGTGGATTATAAGTAGAATAAATGGATAATTTTATTGATGAATAGAAATACCATAAAAGATATTTAAAAATATTTTTGAGGCAAATATATTTTTAATCTTGAAAATCACCATTTAAAACTGAACTTTCACAAAAAATTTCTGAATATAATGTTAATTTAAAATAACCTTTGAATGTTATAAAATTATCTTTAAACATTGATTGGTCTTGATGTCAATAAATTCAATTCATGTTATACATGATAAATTAACGATATCATTCACTTTTTCAGTAAAATTTGAATGGACCTTATATTGAAAAATACATAAAGATTACATTCCAGAAAAATTAAAAATTGTTAAAAATATATTTAATAAATCCGTTGTAATATGTTAAAAACATTTTATAAAAAAATTATAAAATATTGATTTAATGGAAAATAATTTTTTACTATAGAGAGAAATAATGTAGGATTTTGATAAAAACTTTTTAACATTCATTTAAAGTACCATAGAGCATAAAATGATAATATAACTTGTAAAATTCATGAATAACCCGATTATAAGAATATTAATGCTGTTTATTAGAAAATTATTAAAAAATTTACATCAATTGAAATTCAAGATTAAAAAATCCTAATTAAAATTCCATTGTAAAACAAACCCTTACAAATATATTAACATTGAATTAGAAATTTACCAATGAATCGATTATGTGTATCAAATATAATAGAACAAAAAATAATTTGAAATAAGAAATGACATAATCAAAAGTAACTACACATATAATATTATAATATCAAAGATAATGAATAATTAATATTACCCAATAAAAGGAAAATTATGTTATGAAATGCCTTACCATATTGTAATTTTAAAGTAGAATACCCTAAAAAAAATAATTCCAATTGAAACATAAAATAACATGATTTATTTTGGAATCATGACATTACATGTTATATGGGATGTATATACACAATATAAAATAAATTGGACTCACAAGAAAAGAATATGCATCAACAAATGGAAATTGAGATGAATTCCTTTACCACACACTTCCTTTTGGTTGATTATGATTTATACTTTTATATAATAATTTTAATACTTTTATTAATTTATAAAACAAAATTTTTAATTTTTATAATATAATAAATTATCCTATTATAACATATTATTTTTTATTTGTTAAAAATATTTCACTGTTATAAATGTTTTGGGTGTTAATTTCTTTTTTTCCCTTCTGTATTTTTCCATGAATATTCTGTTTCACGTGAATTATATAGTTATGTTATATTCATAATGATATTAATTTTCTCAATATTGTTCTTCTAAATTACATATACTTTTAATCATTATTTAAATATTATAAGGATAATGTATCACATAACTTCATGGAGATGGTAAGTCGTATGTGTGCTCGAGAAACTTTATCATTCCCTTTATGGGAGAAAGGTTAAGGAATTGGGAGATATAATAATTTTTCAGAATAAATATCATATTATATATATCACATATGTTAATTATTTTAGTCCTTATTACATTCCATGTAATGAATAAGTTAAAAACTAATCACATCGCAACACGTGGTGGTAGTCCTCCTAACACCCGAGCGAAATTATCTTAATTTAAAGATCCATGTAAAGTAATAATGTATATGTGATATTATAATTAAAAATTATACAAATATTGATAATATAATATAAATTAGTTAAAATTTTCAGCGTATTCAACCTTGATTTGTGGTGATGGAAAATATGTTATATCGATTCGCTAGGTAGTATTCTATCGTACACACGATCACTAGTTTCATTTTGTTTTGATAGAAGATAAGATAAATATTGTTCATTCCCTTAGAATAATAATATCTAAGTATGTTTATGATAACTAGGATATTATATAATCCTATTTTAATAATCTTTTAATGAGTTGGATGAATAAACAAATTAAAAATTCATTTATTAATGTTATCTGTTTGAATAATTGAACATATTTGGATGTGTGAAGAGTGGAGGATAAAGGGGTATAGTTTTATAAATGGGGGAGAGGAAACACATGGAATTTTTGAAAAGAATCAATTACACCTATATTTTTATCTTGTAAAAAACCTCTAAAATGAGAAATTATATTCAAAATTCGTGATAAGTTACAAATATGAACATAAATGGGTTAGGAATAGTTTTTACTCATTTTTAACACTTATCTTCTCAGTTTTTCCCCTTATAAATATATTTTTACCTTAACCGTGATAATTAATTTGTATTGCTTTTACTATGAACAGTGGTCAAAAATTAAGTTGAACATATTATATAATATAAATTATTCTGATTAAAAATATTTAAGAAATATTTATCATTTCAATTCACATAATTTGTCAAATATAATTTTAAATTATACCCAAAAGCATGAAGATAAAGCGGGTTTCTAATGAAAAAATTATCATAAGTATGGAAATCCTTAAAATACAAAATAAATAAGAAATTGAATAAAATTACCTAAATTTAGTATATTTAAATTTAACTGAAATGATTTTATTTTCAAAATAAATTTTAATTATAAAAAAACCTTGTAAATTTTTTAAACTAAAAGATAATTTTAAAAAAAATACTATTTTTCAATATTCATCGAAAAACGAAACTTTTCCGAAACATTCCAAAACATAACACTTACTCAATTTTTATATGATGATTTTGAAAATTAATTTCCATTTGTAAAATAAAATTTAGAAATTTGGTAAAAATTAATTTATAATTTTTTAAGAAATGAATAACTAAATAAATTTTTTTAGAAATGTAATTTTTTTTAAAAAAAGTGTCAAAAAATATTTCATTTTCTTTTAAATCATTCTTATTTAATTTCTAGTCAACACATAAAAAATTAATTAGTTATTTAGTTATATTAATACCCAACAATTTAAAATCTATGTTATAATAGTATATATTATAACACTTTATTTAGGCTTTAGCTTGCGTGTTCCATAATCCATAAAAGAGATTAAATTTAATGAAATATATTTCATGGGTTATTTAGACCTCGTATTGAGTATCACAGACACCACAAAATACAATGTTTATATTTTAAAATATTAAAGTGTTAAATTCTCTCCATCTTTAATAAATGTTTTCCTCACAATTAAATATTGATCTCATCAATCAAGGTTTTGACATTTGTAAATACCATTTTTTAAAAACAAACACTATAAAAGGGTTCAAAAATCTTTTTAGAAGAGAGAAAGAGAAATATTAATGTTCAACTAGAATAAACCATAAATTTTGATTCATGTTGCATAATTTTTTTTAAAAGTGAAGATATATTCATGGATGAAAAGGGTAAATAATTATAGAGAGTAATTGAGGTCATTTCCCCCAAAAAAATTAATTATCAATATATTGTTAAGGAACACAAAATCATAAATCTATAATGATTTAATAGGACATTTGATTCATTAGATATGATGGTAATAGGAATACATTTTTTTCAACATATTTTTTCCCAATATTGTGAAATTATTTTTATACCTATGAATATAATGAAATATACTTAAATGATATATTTTTTATTTCATAAGAAAATTTTAATATTTTGGTTATTCCTTGATCAATTTATAATTCATCACTTACTCCCAAAAATGAATATAAATTTTTTTTTATTCTTGATTGACTAAAATTAGATTTTATTTAATAGTTTGATCCATAAAATTGTGAAAAGTGTTTCCCACTATCTCTAAATATATAACATAATCAATATGGATATCATAGGTTATCTAATTTAATATATTAATCTATAAACCTCAATAGTAACACCATTTTTTCATCGTTAATTTTTACCCATTAAATCATTTAATTAAAAACAATTATATACTAAAAATAACATAGTGTAGGCTCATTGTAGGAATTCACCCCGTATCGTATTTTGTTTATTGGATCAAGACCAATGGCCTTACATGTTTCGATGGTTTGTTACTTGGTATATGGATTATACTTTATCTAAAAACATTTTAATATAATTATAAAAACATTACAAAAGTTTTATAACAAATAATTTCCTCAGCATTAAAGATAATATAAACTCTAAAGGTTAAAAATACATTTAAATTTATTCCCCCAAATATAGGGGCATACTTCCTTGAATAGATTTTTTACTAAAACATATACAAATAAAATGGTTTTTATTACCATAAATGTCTTATAATAATATGCTTATACATGTTATATTCACACCACATAAATTTTCTAAGGGGTATTTTAAGACATTTAACTTATGATCAACCTTAAAACCATACAAATTTTATGGTATTAATAAATATTATGATAATAATGACACATATTCTTATAAAATTTAATATATTCCTTTGATGTTTTATGATAATTATAAAAAAAATACCATTGGTAAAATTACTTCTAAATTTAACTCTTGAATCCTTATATATAAAATAATTTGTCCATTTTACATCAATATAGGTCCATCCATGGTCTAAGGGTTGTACTTTAGAAGAGTTAATTTACTCATATAATTACCTTATTCCCTATATTTAAAATAATCAATTGTAAATGGATACCATAGATGAAATTTATTTCCATCCATCATACTCTTCATTTTTACTCGAAAATTCATCACTTTACACCCTTATTTTACACACACACAAAATATTACTATTACATTGGGATACTTTCATAGGTTCCTCCTTATATATTTCTAACATTGTGGAAATACAAAATTCTTTCCCCCAGGGTCTCCATCAGTTGGGATCTTATAGAACTCCATCCTTCTATTCTTTGGAGACTCTCAGAGTTTGTTAAAGAATGGGTTGTTTTTCATATTTTTTGGATAACTGATTAGGCAGAATAATTATATATTTAGCTTCATTCATAATCCCATTTGGGTTCCTATAATCTCTACATTTTCATTCATATTCAGTATTGATATCATTACTTTGTGTTCAATCCATTTACTAAAACCAAAAAACATTTTTTGAATGATAATAATCATAGTGGAAAAACCGTATAACCATTTATTCAATATTCAAATCAATATACATTTTTTAAATATAATACACATCAAGATTAACCAATGACTTTCATTTACACAATCTATTCAAATATATCATAATATTTTAATAATCCAACAAATATCCCATGCGAGTATCAAACCTGGTATGTAATAAGGCCCATTATCATATATTAGGTAACACTAAAGTTAAGCCCAATATAATTGTTTCAAAGTTATTAAACCTAGGTACATATTTTCTGAAGTTCCCAATCAGGATCTATGTATCGCTGAGAGGGGGAGGGGGTGAATCAGTGATATCTTTTTCTTTTTAAGTTTCCCCTTTTTTTTGAAACAACCTTCGCCTCCTGTTAAAGAGTTTCTTCCCTGCTGAACACACACAACCACATGAACACAAGATTTACAAGGTTCACTACTCAACAAGAGTAGCTACGTCCTTGGTATGGTACGGAAACAATCCAGTACCACACAATCCACTAGAAAACAATCCTTTGATGTGGAATACAACTAGTAGGAAATAACCTTACACTCGTGCAGCACTTTAAAAACAATCTAATAGTGCATGTGCTCCCTCTTAGCACAAATAGGGTAACACAATGTTTCAGTGCTTCTTTTCAATTGAACAGATGTATTCTGTGAAGTAAAAATCTTCACATTCTTACCCAGAAGCCAGTAAGAACCCTCTTACGCAAAACTGAATACGTGCGAAGACCCCAAATGTTTCGCGCAACCTTTAGGGTGACTTGCGCGCAATTCAAATGACTTGCGCGTAAAACCCTTTTGTCGCGAAAAACATTTTCACGCACCTTTCCTTTTGCGCGCAACTTTTTCTCTTTTCGCGCAACTTCTCAAGTTTTCGCGTAGCTATCCTCTTTTCATGCAAACTTCTTCCTTTTCACGCAACTGACTTAGCGTATAATTTACGCGCACCAGAGCTAGAGATTTCTTCTAAGTGTCGAGCATTAACAACTAACAAGGATTAGCCTCATATTTATAGGCATTTTTGAACCCGTGCGAAAAACACTAATCCGCGCGTAAAACCTCCTCCATGCGCGTAAAAACTCTTTTATGCAACTTCATATTTCGCGCCATGCTTCAATATTCCGCGCACCTCATTCCTTTGCCATTTTTCATCCTTCTAAGCATGAAGCACCAATTGCACGCAAAATTCCGCACCGCGTTCCACATTGCGCACAAACCCAATCTTTCCTGCAACATCAGATTTCGCGCACTGCTCCAATATTTCGCGCATTTTATGCCTTTGCCAATTTTTGATCTTCTGATATCTAACCATCATTTGCGCGAAAACTTCATTCCTAAATTTCGCGCACCATTCCAATATTTCGCGCATCCCTCATATTTTTCGCGCAACCCGCTACTATTTCGCGCATCCCACAGATATTGCGCGCACCACTTTATTTTTGCGCGAAACGTGCCTAAATTTCCGCGCACTCCACCTTAAACTGTGCTTTTCTGCCATCCCCAGATTGTCTATTTCTTTGCCATTTTGTCTCTTTACTGCTTCCCATAACCATTCTTCTGCTCTTATCACGAATCACACTATCGTGATATTTATCCTTTGATAGATCAGCTTAAGCATCGTCAGAGTTGCAATGGGAACTGAATCTTTCCTATCTTCCAGCAGCATTATTCCTTCCAATCAAAACATTATATGACTTGCATCATCATTTCTCCCCCTTTCCTTCATAAGGCTTGCATCACAAGTTCTCCTAACTCATGATTTGTGTGAAATACATACCAGCAAAGAATCGTCTGATTTATGATCCTTCTACAAAGTGAATTGATTTATCGCCTTTGACAACAAAATACAACACTCTGCAAAAGCTAACTCTTCAAACTTTCATCTTCATTCAACCTGGTCCCAACATTTTCCAAAACCAAGTCCAATTTTAGTATCCTTATAGTGATGTATTTCTAAAAAATCACACATAATATAAACCTTACCAAAACATTAGGATGTAATTTTATAATTATCTTCAAATTCTTTCATTGGGTTATGATCCCTAATCTATATTTTCCTAAATTTAGTACCCATGGTTTTTAATAAAATTTCTATGATACCAACTACAATGGAACCTACTCCAGTAACCAGGAGTCAGTGAATAGTTTACTACATTGGAATTAGATACAGGTAATTCTATCATGATGTACCAAATAGTTTAGTAGTCGTATTAAACAAGATATAAACATTAGTTTTTCAGGAAATTTTAATGCACATATTATATCATTTTTTTTCAAGAATATAAATATTAAACCAAGAATACACTTGAATATCATTCATATTAAACTTAATAGATTCATGGGAATGGAAAAAAAATATGTGTGAGCTCATATTCTCAGTAAGAGTTATGTAAATCAAATAAGATCAATAATTAGTAAGAATAATCAATTTGGTATATTAAGTAATTGAACACAAATTTTATTTAAAAAACATGAATATAATTAGTAGAAAAAGATTAAAAAATATGAAAAGGTAAATATATGAACACACATTTCATTTAATCAAAAACATGAATATCTTGACTAGATAAGGAATATCAATTTGGATTAATAAATAATTGATCAAACATTAAATTTAAATAACTTGAATATCATGAATAGATAATGATAATTCAGGAGATAAAGGAAAATAAATGAGAACACATTCCATTTAGTCAATAAAATAAAAATGAAATTCATTTAGAGATAATATAATTGTGAAAATTCCATGGATAATAATAACATAATTTTTAATGAAATAAATTATTAATTTTTAGACTTTCAAGATCTTATGAATAATGATACCCCTACAATTAAGACCATTCATAAGACGATTTAAAACTATAGTTATAAATTTATTTAAATATATCTTACTGATTCACCTCATGAGATTACTGATGCATCGAGGGGCTATATAATTTCTTACCCCACCCATCACTATATTTCCAAATAATTACTCATATATCTAATAATTGATATAATTCTTGGAAGATCTTCCTTATCATTAAATATATTTATTATATAAGAATGTGGATTTATTAATATTTACCTATATTGAAAATGACTTTAAATGTAGAAAAATGAATGTAAAAATGATATATTTTTTTAATATATAAAAGTATTCAAAATAAGTAATATTTATATTTATGTGAAATTTAATGTAAAATTATAACAAAAAAATGAACATTTTAAGGGAAAGTAAATGACTAAAAAATGAATCAACGGAATGTCAATACTTTCCTTGGTTAAAATGATTTTTAAACCATAATTAAAAATAAAAACAAAGGTACTAATACTATAAATATCTGTTGGAGTATAAGTAAAGTGAAAGGATTTTGTTTTTTTATGAATAGAAATACCAAAAAAATATATTTAAAACATTATTGAGGAAAATGTCATTTTCATCATGAAAATCACCTTTAAAAAATAAAGGATCAGAAATAATTTTTTAAAGGTTATTTAAAATTAACCTTTCAATAATATAAAATAATATTCAATACATTGATTATCCATTACGGACATAAATTTTGTTCATATCATGCATGTGAAAAAAAAGTCCTTTTAATAATTCAGTAAAAACAAAACACAATTTTTTTTGAAGAATATGTTAATATTCATTTTAAAAAAATTATAAAAATTCAGAATTGGTAAATATGTATTTAATAAATCATTATTAAAATGTTTAAAAAATTATTGAAAACATTTTTATAAAACATAGGTTTTGATGAAAAATTTTTTTCCACTAAAGAGAGAAATGAAGTCTGGTTTACATAAAAATGGTATCAATTTCATTTCAAGTTCCAAATATTGTAAAATTGGTAAAATTTATTTAAAAATAATGATTAATTATAGGATAATAAAATTAAATGTTTTTATTAGATAATAGTAAAATAACTTCCTTTAATGGAAATTCAGTCATAAACAATCTCAATTGAAATGATATTGTGAAATAAATCCTTACACAGATCAAAATGTTAAAGTGAGAATTAACTAATGAATTAATTATTTGTATAAAATTAAAATCCACATAATAATTTCTAAATACAAAGTAATATAATACAAAATAATTAGTGACATAATTTGATAATATCAAATACATTGAAGAATTAATATAACTTAATGAGAGGAAATTGAGTTATGAAATTCTTTACCACTTGGTAATTTTCAAGTCAAATATACTAGCATGAAATAGTTCAATTTAAAACATAAAATACTAGAAATTATTAATGAGCCATTATTTTACATGAAAAATTGGAAGTATATACACCATATAAAATAAATTAGGAACACAACACTAGAATATTCCCTAATAAAGAGAAATTGAGACGATGTCCCTAACGTCAGGCTTCCTTTTGGTTGAATTTTCGTTAATTTTCTTTAATGGTTATAAACATTTTAATAATTTACAATATAAAAATATTCGTATTTATAATATCCTATATTATTTTATTATAACATCTTATCACTTGTTAGTTAAATATATTTAATTATTTTCATGGTTTTGGTTGTTAATTACCTTATTTTCTCATGTGTGTTTTTCCAAGAATGTTTTAGCTCATGAAAATTATATAGTTCTATAATATAAATAATTATATTAATTTTATAGATAATTTTTTTAATTAGATAAATTATAACATCCTGAATTTTTAAAAGGAAACACTATGTTCGATAGTGTACATGATACTCCACATCGAGCTTAAACGAACAACTAAATATTTTTTTTAATATAGTGTTTATCATTTAGAGTTTAGAATAGTGGGAATCAAAAAGTATAAATAAATTATAAAAATATTGTTTACACATATATATGTAATTAATTTTATGGTGGACTATTAATTATAAATAAATGTACACCCCTTTTTGAAAATAAAATGAAATGGTTTTATGAGAAACTATTTAAATGTTCATAAAAGTGTTTTTAAAAAAAATATCCAATCAAAATTTTTGGATTATATTAATGATATATATATATATAATATTTAATTTGAGGTTTAAAATTCATCTTATGTAATTTCTAGACACAATATAATAACAAGTCGATTTTTTTCGAATAAAATATGTATAAAAATCATATTTGTCACTTTTTGATGGTGCTCCCATTTTAAATCTGATTGATGACTTGAAATGTAAACTATGTAGAAATTTTATTATTATATTATTTTAAATAAACCTAATATATTATCAATAAAATATTTTTTTTCATATGAATAAAATAGAAACAACAATTTGATTAGTAATTTATATATGATATGAATATTAATAGATTTGTTTTTAAGAAAAATAATTCTCTTAGGAAAGCTGTTTTCAATATAAGTTCATATTTTTATTCAAAAGATAAAATATGAAAATTTATAAATTGAATTTCCAAAAAAATAATCATTTTTACGTTCAACATCTCATTATTAGTTTAAGATTAAATTATACTGTTTTTATGAAATTATTCACTTTTAGGTAAAAAGAGAAAATATAAATTTTGTTAAAAACTATCAATTTTATGATACTATCATAAGCATGAATGAAATAATTATTTTAATAAAATTATATTTAAAAATATATTTTTTGAATTAAAATAAATCATTTAAAAAACATTATGTTTAATTCCTTGAAAACAAGATTAACATTTTGGAATCATTACTAAAAATTTCCCATAAAAATGATTTTATTCACTTATATTAAAAATAAAATTCCGTTAATTTTTGAAATTAAATATATCAAAATAAATTTCATACATTAGATCAAATTTTTCATATTATCTAATTTGGCCAATATCAATTTGTTTGCATCAATTTATTATTAATAAAAATAATTTTAATTACTTTGATAATGTATGGATGGCCCAAAGGCCTTATTTTTATATTATTATGGATAATCCCCATATTATGGGTGAAATGGGTACCCTTACATGACCTGTAGGCCTAAGGAACACGTCTTATATATGACCCAATACATGACCTTAAAGGTCCAAGACCTGACACACTTGAAACAATCCCTCCCTCGCATCTACGTCTTGAAATCACCTAGATCACCACCTAGTATGGATGGTCAACTAGCATTTCCCCGTGAAGAGATGCATGGTTCCTAGTCCTTATGGTAGTTTTCATACCCTCTCATTCTTCCACTCTGGTAAGCTTCGCTCTGGTGGTTGCTATTTTTTCTCTAAATCCTCATCTGGTCCTGCTCTTTTATGGTATGCATCATTGGTCATTTCTGTGGACTAAAAGCCCTGTGGCATGAAGCCCATTGGTGGACAAAAGCCCATGTGGCCTGAAGGCCCTGTGGACAGAATGCCCTATAGCCTGAAGTCTATTGATGTCCTGAAGGCCCTGGGAACCGTAGGCCCAAACTGGTGGCCTAAAGGCCCAAATCAAATTAATAGGGCCAGCTACTAGAATACTAATCCATACCTTCTATAGGGAATCTACAGTACTTGGAAATTCAGCCTCACTATATTTTTATTCTGGGTCTCATATATTTCAAGCAGGAGAATCTACCAATTTTGTACAGGTTGGTTGGCTAATTACTATGATAACGGTATGTTTTTTATTTTCAAAGAATTGTTTTATAAATATTGTTAAATTTTTATGTAATAGAATAAGTTGATCTATTATAAACAATAAATATAATTATATTATTAGATACATTTATAATTACACTCACATATTTTTAATTTTTAACCAATGACAAATTATATTAGGAACACATAATGGTTAAAACAAAAAATTATTCCAAAACCCAATGTTCTTTATATGTAAAATGTTTTATTTTATAATTTAATTTTACAATTTCTATCAATTGAATTATAAAATAATGATAAAAAATTAGGTTTATAATAATTTTTTTTTGTTACAATGGTTTAAGATATGTTTTAAATAAAATATAAACTACTAGGTTAAAAACTAGTTACCAATATAAAACAAAAAAAATTCAAAATATAAAAATAAAGTGTCAAATGCATGAAATGAATTCAATATTTATGTAAAAATGGGTGTTGGAGGAATGGTAATACTTATCAAACCCTAAATTACATAATTTAAAAAAAATGAGTCCTTTTCCTCTTAATATATATATATATATATATATATATGTATTTATATATGATATCATTGTAATAGGTATTCCGAAAAGCTCCATTTGCAACTCTTATAAAAGTGGAACTTCCACCCCTTCATTCCAAACCCATTATATCAAGATAATTCCAAAAGTAGTACCATTTTTTTTATATAATTATCTATGATTTTAATAGGAATATGTTCTATATTATTTAGTCTAATCCCTTCATTTCCAATTAGACCCTCACGAAAATTTCAAGGTTCCAAAGGAAGTATTAATAAATTCTTATATTTTTATTCTTATTCTATGCCAGAAAACCCGATCAGAATTATATAAATTTAATGATCTTAGAATCATCAGTATAATTATTTATTATTATATTAGTTGATTTTTTTTATTCTTTTAAATCTATTTATAAAAACAAAACAATGTTAGTCATGTAATGTGCCGATTGTCGCCCCTACAGAGTAGCGTTTTTCCATTTTTATATTGATTTTCATTAGTTATCAAAAAAATATAAAATATGGTTCTATAACACTAAAAAATATAAATAATATCATTAATATTCTATTAAAATGATAATATACACTTCCTTAATCATAATATCCCATTGAGAAATAACTTGTTTATGTTTGGGTTAGTTTAACCACATACTTGAACAATTTTCTAAAAATTCTTTATGGATGATAATTGGTACATAAATAATAATTTTTTTATTGAGTAATAAGAAATTAATTATTTTTTTTTACTTTTTTAGAAATGTTATATTTTTTATAGATCATATTATTAAAATATTATATTCGGTAATAAATTTACCTATATAATCTGACACTGATTCCAATTTTGAAAAAAAACATAAGAAAATACTATGTGATAAATAAATATTATATAATTTTATGTGGTCTATATGATTAAAAAAATTATAATAGTTTTACTAATATGGTATCCAAAACAACCTATTTTATTATTTAGGAGGTTTGGTGCTTGTTTTAAAACAATCAAGAATAGGGTAAGGGTGTCTTGTTTCAATTTTCACCACATCATACATGTTATAAATTGTGTACGAAGGTTTTTTTGAGTGGTGTATCAACTAAAACATCAGTATTTTTATATCATTATTCTCCCATTTTTCATGCTTTATAATATTTTAGATGAAATATTATCCCTTAATAAGAGTATGATTCAAAATCATCTTATGCCTCAAGTGATTTCCTAGAAATAATTATGATTCATTAAGACATAAGTGATTTTAGACACCATGGTTTCTATATATATGGTAATTACTACCCATTGATTTATTTTTATTATAATTTTATTTTTTATTTCAAGGGGAATTATTTTACCTATTATATTACTTCATTCAAATGTTCATAGATTCAATCATTATCCAAATTGTAAGGTTTCTTTGTAACTCCACTTTCATTCATTGATTTAAGATTATCACTCAAACAAATTGAATATAAGTTGGTTACATTCTACCCTTTATTGTAATATTTTATATTCTCTTATTATTTTATATTAATTTTAATTACAACTAGATAAGTCTTTTTAAAATATCTATTACCTTATTTAGTTTGATTCTTATATGGGATATTGATAGCTCAAATTTTCTTTCATTGAGCCGTAATGTTTTATATTTATCTTTGTTTTTCCAAGATTGGGTTATCCTCATCTATTATTTTATAATATAATATTTTTTTAATCATCTTTCTGAAAATAAATTCTGAATAAAATTGAGGTTTCATTTCTCTTTTTACAAATTGGGTTTTCAAGAAACATAATTTTAATTTATTAAAAGGATTCCTTTAATAATAAAATTTTGTATCATTAAATCCAAATTTACTATATAAAACTTTATTTCATTTTTGAGGAACTGTAACTAATGATTCTATATAAAATTATATTTTTTGAAAATATTTAACTTTTCCTTATCAAATGTTAATTTTTTAGTGACATTTAAGTATGTATTTTACATCAATGTTAATATTATTTTTTAAAAGAAATTTTATGTTTTCACAAAAAAAATATTCTTTATATTAAAAATTATTTACACTCATGGGATATATTTTTAATGATTTATCCTCTACTAAATATATTTACATATTGTGGGATTTAATTATCGATATAAAAAATTTGATTCTTTATTCCTTTGAGAGTGATACAATTTGAATAATTCATTTGCAAATATGTTTTTCATCTATGTAAAAATCATTATGAGTTTCCATTATCACACTAGGAATATATTCTCTCCTATCCATCCACCTTATTTCTTTATATTGGTCTTGAAATATTCTTTTTTATCAAATATATGATCTCTCCCTAACTTATTATTAGCATAATATTTCTTCTAATCATTAACTTTAGTACTAACGTATCTTTTAATAATTTCTTTAAGGGTATCCACCATGATTTTTTATGATTAATGACCATTGAAATTAAAGACATAACCATATACCAGCACTAAATATGTTTTTACAATAGAAAAAAAATTCATACCTAATTAAACACTCTTTGTTTTTGAAGATTTATTACATTATAATATGATCCATGTTGGATCGGTAAAGGTGTCGTATATTAGGATACTTGGATAGATAAACAATTTTTACATAAATTATATAACAAATACCACTAAATTCATCACAACAGTCAATATTCTTAGATATATAACACATAAAACCATTCTTCATATCCCAAGGAAGGGAAACATTATAAAAGAAAATTTAAACATAATTAAGGGATAGCTAAGATCATCTATAAGGATAAATATAAGATTTATCAATCAATTATCATAATTGAGAATTATATACACATAAGTGTATGAGAACAAGATCAAAATATACAATAATTATACCCAATCCTTGAATTTTATTTAAGCATAAATAATGGTATAATATTTTTTCAATTAGAATATATATAACATAATAGTGCATCATGATAAAAAATCAATCATTATCAATGAGAACATATTATAGGAATAAGAAATATTTTTTAAGAATTGACATAATCATATAAACCTACTTAAATAGACAAGTTTCACCCACAATATTATCATTGTTTATAAAGTACCATAATGGAAATGCCTACAAAGTCATTTCCAATATTCCCTTAAGAGTAACTTCAAACCAACTAACTATATTATCTCTGAGGTGTTTCTAAATTTTTTTCTTGATACCTAATGAATTTGAGGTATATAACGGATCCTCCCAACCATGTTTTATAACATAAAAACCATTCCCTATTTTAAAATGAAACCACCTATCACATAATCAAAATACTATCAAATTTATTCCAAAAGATCATGTAATCATTTTTCATTACAATAAAGCGCAACACATTGAAAAAAAATAGTTTTCATAAATATTTCAACATCATGAAAATAAACCATCCATAGAAAGAATTCATATGGTAATATTAGATCATATCCACGTTAAATCATAATAAACATTGAAGGGTGTTATTATAGATTAATAATACCTTTGAAATATTATTGTAATATTTCTTGAGGAATATTCCTTATCAATTTTATGTAACATATATAAAATAATGATTTTTCTAAAAAATTAGGTGTAAAATCCATTTAAAATAACATAAAATAAATATAAATGAATCTTCATGAAAAATATTAATTATTATATGTGTGAAAATCAATCTCGTGGTGTATCTGAAATTAAAAAATTTCATTCTCATTTTTGGTAAAAAGGTAAAAAATACATAGTTCGGAATATGATAAAAAGATTCCATTAAAAATTTATAAAAAATTATGTTTTGGAAAAAATGAACTAAATAATTATTTAAATAATATAATAATATTATTGAAAATATTTTAAATAAAATGTTGACTTGGAATAAAAATTCCTGACCAAATAGAGACAACAAGTCAGTTTCCCTTAAAAACCTTATTTCAGAATAGAAATAATATTTTGGATAGATACATCATATAATTTCACCATCATTAAATTTAAGCATAAATAATATGAGTAAAAAGTGATTTAAAAATAAAACCCTTTCCTCAAGTATTCATCACATAATAAGATCTCCAACCCCCTATATAAGAAATTAAAATTTATCAAATAATTTTAAAATGACAATATTAATAACTAATATAAAATAATTAGTTTAATTATAAAATCTTATCGCCTCTTCACTTACAATATTTCATTATCAACATCATTTCTGGTGTAAAATGATTTGATTTTTCATGTACATTTCTTTTGGAAGTTATATTCCATGCACATTGATCATGATACCGTATAATATAGAAAATAAAAAAAGATAAAAATATCATATAAATTAATTATATAAATATATATAACCATTCATTTAGATTTGAAATGTGAAATTAATTACATCACCATGTGTAGAGTGTTGTTTAAACATACACAATGAGTGACATTACCATATTTTATTGATGTAACAAACGAATGATAAATATTAATTTTCAGATAAAGATTAGTTATTGTATCAAAGATATTATATATAAAAATAAAACTTATCATAATATCCAGCCATTAATGATGGTGGAGGAAAATGAATCATGTCACTATATGGTGGCTTTTTTCAACACATATTCAAAAGCAACAATTATATCTCCCATTTTATTGAGAATATGTCTCAAATGATAATTACATCATCATAAAAACATGTTCTTATATTTGATATTCTATATTCATCATATTTTTAGGTCTAATTTTTTTTAGTGGAAGTAAATGAATAAATAAAGTTCAAATACCTTGGTTTAGATCTATACCAATTTATTGAGACACATCCATTAGATTACACCTTAATCTTGGATGGATTGGTCATAGAAGAAGACAATAATATCTAGGTTAAATTTTAGGATTTGGAGATTTTTTTGGATCACATAATTTCTAAGACAGATAGATAAAATGGTGTGAATAAGGGAGGATAAAAGGTTCCTTATTATAAGTGAGGGGAGGGACACACAAGATGTTTATTAAAATATTTAAATGATATAAGGACACTTTTCTTAGAATGTGTCTATAATTGAAAAGGGTTTAAATTTTTTGATATGATATTGCTGAAATATCAGGAAAGCTCAGTCAGAGTAAGACCTATGACCATTTATTAAAATAAAGGAAAAGTGCAGAAAAAAAGTACAACACACCTCAAAAAACAACTGTAGATCAGATAACATCATACCCGTCACCATATTCATGATAAACTGTTTCATCCGTAGAAGCTGACACTAGTGGAGAAAACGTTTTTAACATCACCATTTTTTACGTCGGTTATATATAACTAACGTGAAAAAATGTGATATGTTGTTTTTTACATCGGTTATAAAATAACCGACGTCAAAAATATTGAGAGTAAATTTTTTACATCGCTTATTTGATAACCGACCTAAAAAATGAGGCATTTAGAAAAAAATTTATGTTGGTTATAGAATAACTGACCTAAATAAGGCGACATTTGAGGCCTTTTTGACGTCGTTTATTTGATAACCGACGTAAAACCCCAACCCGAAGAATTTTTTACGTCTGTTATATTATAAATGAAGTAAAAAACCAACACAAGGAAGTTTTTAAGTCGGTTATTTTATAACCGACGTAAAAAATGTGGTTTCTGTTGTGTTTTTTAAGTCGGTTATAGAATAACCGACGTAAGAAACCAACACACATATTTTTTTACATCGGTTATAAAATAACTGACATAAAAAATGTTGTATCTGATACATTTATAACATTGGTTATTATAATAACCAATGTTATAAATGTAATAAAAATAGTTTATAACGTCGGTTATTAAATAACCGACGTTATAAAAAATTTAAAAATTTTATCACGCCCCGTGGATTGTCATTTTTGATTTTTCGATCGACAGACCTGCGACTCGTCTCTCTCGGGTAGAAAACCTAGAATTGACTCTTCGATCTCATTTAATTAAACTCATTTTTCCATAATCTTTTATCATATTTACTCTCCTCGGATATATCATCTCCACTCACAACACTCAGGTAAGCCTCCCACGACTTTATTTCGTTCATTTTTTCCCCGGACAGTCTATATTTACGTTTTGAGATTTTTTTGTTTAAACTAGGTAAGATTCTTCAATTTTAACCCTATCACCTCATTTTCCACCATCGTCTTATTTTTTATCACCAGATCTATTAGATCGAATCTCAATATTCAAGTAAGAATCTCCTACTTCTATTTCGTTTGATTTTGTTTTGCGGATTCCCAACATTTAAGGTAATATTTGTTATCATTGACAACTAATGATCTCATTCACCTATATTACTACAATTTATATCTAAATCATTGTGATACACCCATTCCGTGTACCAGTGTGATTTATTTTACAAGTATATATGGTTTTTCATGGTGGAATGTTTGTTTTGGATCCTTGGTTGTTTCTATTTTGGGTATCACTTTTTGTTGTTCCATAAAATATTTACGTCGCTTATTTTTGTGGACTATTATTAGTATTCATATGCTAATAAAACCTGATTCATTGAAAAATAGTGAAACTTAGACTATTAGGAGATACAGTTCATGGTTCTCATTTTGAATAATGGAATGTCACCAAAACTTGTAGCTTGAGGTTAAAATCCCTAGATATGCCAAAACTATTAGCTTGAGGTTAAAATCTCATGGTTCTGGGGGGCTGTCCAGAGGGTCGGGGGCTGTCCAGGGGGTTGGGGGCTGTCCAGAGGGATGGGGACTGTCCAGGGTGTCCATGGAGGTGGGGGGGGGGGGGGGGAATCTAGGGGTGTTCTTGTGTGTGTGTGTGTGTGGGGGGGGGGGGGGTCCAATTGGGTGGGGGTGTCGAAGAGGGTTGAGGGGGGGGGGGGGGGGGGCTGTCCAACGGGGTGGGTGGGTGGGGGGCTTTCCAAGGGGGTGGGGGCCTATCCAGAGGGTTTAGGGGGTTGTCCAGGGGGTGGGGGCTATTCAGATGGTTTGGGGGTGTCCAGGGGGTGTCCAAGGGGGTGGGGGTGGTGTCTACGAGGGGTGGGGTGTGTCCATGGGGGTGGGGTGCAGTCTAGAGGGGTGGGGGGATGTCCAGGGGTGGAGGCTATCTAGAGGGGTGGGGGCTGTCCATGGGGGTGGTGGTGTCTAGGGGGTTGGGGGTGGTGTCCAAAGGGTTCAAGGGGGCTGTCCAGAGGGTTGGGGGGTGTCCAGGGTGTCCATAGAGGTGGGGGGGGGGGGGGGGCTGTCCAGGGGTGTGTGTGTGGGGGGGGGGGGGTCCAAGGGGGTGGGGTATCTAGGGGGGGGGTGCTATCCAAGGGGGTGTGGACCTGTCTAGAGGGTTTGGGGGTTGTCTGGGGGGGCTATCCAGGGGGTTGGGGTGTCCAGGGGGTGTCCAAGGTGGTCGGAGGTGGGTGGTGGTGTCCCGGAGGGGTGGGGGTGTCCAGGAGGGGTGGGGGTGTCCATGGGGTTGGGGGTGGTTTCTAGGGGGTGGGGGGCTGTCCAAGGGGGTAGTGGTGTCCAGGTGGTGTCCAAGGGGGTAGGGGTGGTGTCTAGGGGGTGGGGGCTGTCCAAGTGGGTGGTGGTGTCCAGGGGATGTCCAAGGGGGGGATAAGTGTTATTTGGGATTGACTATTGCATCGTGGTTTGTGAGATTATGACATGATGATTGTATGGTTTCATGGATATTAGTGTTGCAATATGATTCTATTTGGTTATATATATTTTCACCAGTCATCGACTATGAGAAAATTATGGGTTATGGGGGAGACCATGTTGTGGTTTTCAAATATGCGTAGTTATTGTCACATCCCCCTCCCCACAAAGTGTACCCCTCATTGGCCGACAATGTGAGAAGGAAGATAATGACCCCCGAGTCCCGCCTCCAGTAGGCCCCGGGTTGGAGACTAGCACCGAGGGTATAGTAAAAACACAAATGGGAGGCATTACCCTCTAAGAGAACACATGCGGAAGAGAGAGATAAGATAGACATCAATCAACTCCAACTCAGAAATGAAATATAAAAGAAACCCAAGTACATATATGAAATGTCATGCGAAAGTACTACAACTGAAAGGTGAAAGTAAAAGTACCCAAAAGAAATTAAAATGGCAGCGACCAAAAGCCCGAACAGCACCTCTTCCAACCACAAGCTAGCAGTAACCAGCTTGATCTCCAAACTGCTCCAAGTGACCTGAAAAACAGTTTATATATACATAGGGTGAGTATAATAGTATACTCAATAGGATCCTCTCCAATCATCTCGTGTAAAATTAAAGAAAGCATGCTGAAGCCCAGTGAAAAACAAGTGAAACTAACTCATCACCTACACAGGTATACTAAGTTCCCAACCTCACCATGGATACTCTCACCAAGTAACTCATACAAGAATATAGCATATAATGAAAAATATCAAGTGTACCCCGCTACTACTTCCCCACTGGTTTTCTACTTTTCCCCAACGACATACGTCCTATGCATATCTCTCCAAAGGCTTTCCCACAGACACCTGGGCGAAGCACTACACCATCCTCACAACCAAAAGCAACCGGGTAAGTTCCGGGAGCCACCACAGCCTGCATAATGTGTATCATACATCGAGTTTTATACCTCAATCCATTATAGCCCATACACCGAGTAGGGATCCTCAAGCCATCACAGCCTATACACGTTACACATATAGTAGTCCATAGGATACTATATCCAGAATATATATGTGTGTGAAATAACCACAAGCCATTACAGCCCTCTACAAACATATATGGGTAAAACAAACCACTATGCCTACCAGCACAAATATCTACCAAGAGAAGAGAGTGGGGTCAAAGGGGGTAGTCAGCCATTCGACCTCCCATCAGAATGTTGGGGAAAACACCCCACATGGCTCAGAATCCCCGAGGTGTCAGTTTCCCTTACCGACAGGGTGGAGTAGCGTATAGAAACACAAAAAGTACAGAATATATATATAACTCACATCCATACTATGGGCCTTACCTAGTCTTAGATACAACTACAACTAACCTCTCTCAGACTCCATGCTGCTACTTCTAAGACTAGGTATCCTATAAGCACAGAAACATTTGAAGGGCTTTATTAGATTACTCCATTCTCATTTTATCAGTTCCACTGTACGTTAATTAATTATTTGAACATTAATTAACCATGAACAATTCCACATTAAACTGAATTGGGATCATATTCAAAATCAACTGCTCCTTTTAAGATTCAAATCACCTTCAAATTATAGTATCTCCATCCCTGTGGATTTTCACCATTTAATCAAACTTTCATTACAGAATTACTTTCCCATATTCCTAGGCATTCTAGAAAAGCATCCTATGATACTAAACACAAAGGAGGCTCAACACGGTGAGTAGATGTACTACCCGTCGAGTCTTTTCCGCCTACAGAAAGAGTATAGACCCGTTCTCCCTCGAGAGGCTAAACACGGAAAGCACGTGGCATACCCCGCACGTCTTCAGCTCCTTCAGAAGAATGGAAAGCAAGAATAGCTGCCTTGAGAAGTGGGGAAAAGCAAAGAAGATAAACATTCAAAGAATCCACAAGAATCTAGCAATTACATCCATCCCAATCCATCACCCCTGGTGTCCTCCCCGACACCCACATTCATAAGCTGATGCATCTCGCCACCCTAGTCGTCATCCACTGCCACAACCACAAGTCCCCATGCCTCCACATATCACAACAGCCATCCAGGCTCACATTACATCACAAAAAGTAAGAAAACAAACATCACATCAATGGGCTCTTGGACCTTTAACAAACAAGAGGGTAACTCAGAACCCCTTTAAGAAATTCTCACACAATCAGTTCTTTAATCCATATTGAATTAGCAGATTTGTTATTCGTAGGTTCCAATTATGGGATACCTAATCAGTAAGCTATCACAATTAAATAACCATGTTTACTTCCCTAATTTGATTAAACTCAAATTAGAACAACTACAATAATGACAAAAACCAGATTAATTTACATGACTCTTTATCTTTAGCCAATTAATTAACAATTAATTCCGGATTTACGTTCATTATCAATTTCCATCAAGAATGAACAACTAATCAAAGAAAACATAGATATCACTCTATCTAGAAAAACATGAGGCAAACCTTTATCACGGTAAAAAGCAACAACATGCAATCAACCAATTCTTTTAATCTGGTTCAAGTATTTAATTACGTCAATTTCATTGTGATCCAAAGGGCTAAATCATGCTAATTCTACGATTGCACATATACAATTAGAGAAGCCATGAATCTCATACCTCGAAGAGTTCTTGATGTCCTTTATCCACACAAAGGGTCACAATCCTCCTCTCATGACAACTACTTCCACCAGAGGATGCCACGGTACGACAGTACCAACCAACCCCAAAAAACCCATTATAATCTAGGAAATTACATGGAATAATATGGAAGGGAGAAACAAGAGAAGATGATCCCCAAAGGAATGATGATAAAACATACCTTATTGGGAAGATTGACCAACACAACTCGGTTGCATCCAAAATAGAACAGAACCAATCCTAGGAGTAAAGTTTGATTGTGAAACTCCTACGTGAAGTATTTAAAGGTTCTAGCATCTCATAGCTGAGAAAAAAGGGAATGAACAAGGGAGAATGATATCTGGTTCCTTTTTGAAGATTTAACGAGGTGACAGTTTAAGATCCAGTTAATTCTCCACTAAAAATGAATCACATTAACCCATGCGGTTTGACCAAGTAAATACATACCGTCTTTAGGAATAATTAATATAGGATTTAGGGAATTTGAATCGGCCTTAAGAGTCCTTAAAACAAGACTTTAAATGTATTTTACGTCAAAGGAAACGTTAAAGGGGCGAAACTGTTGGAAGCTGAAAACACTGTTTATGTCCACCTTAGAAGGTCACCGTTAGAAGGTTACCGTTCTAGAAACACTGTTCAAGTCTACCGTTAGAAGGTCATCATTAGAAGGTTACCGTTCTGGAAACACTGTTAAAGTCCACTGTTAGAAGGTTACCGTTCTGGAAACACTGTTCAAGTCTACCGTTCTAAGGTCACCGTTAGAAGGTTACCGTTCTGGAAACACTGTTCAAGTCTACCGTTATATGGTCACTGTTAGAAGGTTACCATTCTGGAAACACTGTTCAAGTCTACTGTTATAAGGTCACCGTTAGAAGGTTACCATTCTGGAAACACTGTTCAAGTCTACCATTATAAGGTCACCGTTAGAAGGTTACCATTCTGGAAACACTGTTCAAGTCTACCATTATAAGGTCACCGTTAGAAGGTTACCATTCTAGAAACACTGTTCAAGTATACCGTTAGAATTCCACCGATAGAACCTCACCGATAGAAACACTATTTACTGAACCTCACCGATAGAAACACTGTTCACCTACCAACACTGTTCATAAAACTAGAAACACTGTTCACAGAACTAGAAATTCAGCAATGTGTTGGGGATAAGTCACCTTGACCTCCCGGAACACCTCCAACACCACATTTTCACAAAGTAAGGGAGCAGAGAGGTCCGGTACATTACATTAGATACCTCTCAAAACATTCTCATCCTCTAGAATTAGAAACCAACCCAGAAGAAAAAAGGGGTCTGAAAAACCACCCCATAAGAAACCTCTCAGGGGAAAACCACCATGAGTTGTTCGAAAGCTGGAACAAAACTACGACATCCAAGAGTATGGGAACAAAAAATCCATATCCAAACAATTCAATCATCAAATCACATCAAAGGTACATAAATAAAACATGAACGGTCTAACCACAAAGTATCCATCATTACATGAAAGGAGTTAAGCCTTAAACAAATCTAGATACTGATCACGTATCTGTGACTCACACTCCCACGTACTCTCCTCCATGCCACCGTGTCTCCACAAGACACGAACTAAGGGGATAGAACGCCCATGAAACACTTTCTCCTTGCAGTCTTGGATCTCCACAGGTCGCTCCTCAAAGGTTGCATCATCATCAATATCGATCTCTCCCCAATCGATAACATGAGATTCATCATTAAGATAACGACGGAGCTGTGATACATGGAAAACAACATGTATCCGACTCATCTGAGGGGGAAGTGCTACTCGATACACCACATCTTCAACACAAGCTAACCCCTCGAAAGGCCCAACAAACCGAGGATAAATCTTACTTCCATGACCAAACCTTCACTGCCCATGACGGGGAGTCATCTTAAGAAACACATGATCCCCAAAATTAAACTCTAAGGGTCTCATTATTTGATCATCATATGATTTCTAATGATCTTGCGCTGTCTTAATCCTCTCACGAATCACCTGAATCATCTCGGTTTTATTCTGCACTAGTTCCGGTCCGAGGATTGCTGACTCTCCGACCCCAGTCCAGCACAACGGAGAATAGCATGGCCGGCCATACAAGGATTCGAACGATGCCATACCAATGGTAGAGTGAAAAATATTATGGTAAGTGAACTCTAAAAAGGGTAATTGCTTCATCCATGAACCTCCAAAATCAAGAACACAAGAGAGCAACACGTCTTCAAGAGTCTGGATGGTTCGCTCTGTCTGACCATCCGTTTGAGGATGAAAAGGAGTGTTAAGGCACAATTGAGAGCCAAAAGCATGCTAGAGACCTCTCCACACCCTGGAGGTAAAATGAGGATCTCGATCAGAAATGATCATCCTAGGTACTCCATGAAGTCTCACCACCTCCTCTAGATACTGCCTCGACAAAACTTCCACTAATCTCGACTCCTTGATCTCTATGAAGTGGGCCGATTTTGTTAAACGATCCACTACCACCCATATAGCATCATGTCCTCCCGGAGCTCGAGGTAAACCCGTAACAAAGTCTATTGATATGTCCTCCCACTTCCACTGAGGAATCTCTAATTGCTGGAGATGACCACCAGGAACACGGTGTTCGACCTTCACCTTCTGGCAGACTAAACACCGAGACACACACTCTACAACCGCAAGCTTCAGCCTAGGCCACCAAAGATGACTCCTCAAGGATCTGTACATCTTTGTCACACTAGGATGTACTGCCAAGGGAAAATTATGGAACTCTCGGAGAACTGTCTTGTGCATCGCCAAGGGAACAAAAAGCCTGCCATGATACAACACTCGGTGTTGTTCATCCTCCGACCAACCATCAGGGGCCTCACCACAAACAACTCTGTCCCTCCAAACTTCCAAATCTGGATCACCCAACTAGGAATCTTCCACCTTCTGCATCAAGGACGACTGCACCGTCATTTGGAAAATACAACCTCTACCTCCAACCTCTTCCATATCAAGATGCAAAGCTGACAGTTCCTCCATTACTCTCCAGGAATCACCAGATTCACATACAACATCATTACGTGACATTCAGCTCAGTGCATCAGCTACAAAATTCCCTTTTCCAGGTGTATATGATATTTCAAAGTCGTATTCCTGCAATAACTCCATCCACCGACACTACCGCAAGTTCATGTCACGTTGGGAGAAAACATACCTCAAAATCTAATGATCGGTGAAAACCACAAAGTGCTCACCAATGAGGTAATGTATCCACAACTTCAGAGAAAACACCACGGCTGCCAACTCAAGATCATGGCTGGCATAGTTGCATTCATGGGGACGAAACTGCCGAGACCCATAAGAAACAACTGACCTCTGCTGCATGAGAACACAACCTAGCCCCAGATGTGAAGTATCACATAAGACATTAAACTGGACTCCCTCCGCTGGAAGACAAAGGACTGGAGCACTTTCCAACTTCTCCTTTAGATACTCGAAAGCTTCCTAACATTGATCAATCTATATGAACGCTTGATCCTTCCTGGTCAAAGCTATCAAAGGGGTTGCAACTCGGGAGAAATTGGGTAAAAACCTCCTATAATTGCCTACGAGACTAAGGAAACTTCGCACCTCTGACACGGTCTTGGGGGCTGCCCAATACACCACTGCTTCTATCTTTGATGGAACCACGTCTACTCCCTGTTGGGACACAACATGTCCCATGAAACGAACTTCTCGATCCCAAAACTCACACTTCGACAACTTCCCAAACAACTGATGTTGGCAAAGAAGTCCCAAAACGGCTCGTAGATGCTCAGCAAGCTCCTCTTCAGATGTGGAGTGCACAAGGATGTCGTCAATGAAAACCATAAAAAACTTGTCCAGGAATTCAATGAACATAGCATTCATCAACCCCATGAAAACAGTTGGAGCATTCGTCACGCCGAATGGCATTACAACAAAATCATAATGCCCACGACGACAACGAAAAGCTGTCTTAGGGATATCCTCATCCTTTGCACGCATTTGATGATATCCTGACCGCAAGTCGATCTTTGAGAACCAAATTGCACCCTTCAGTTGATCGAATAAGTCATCAATCCGTGAGAGAGGATAGCGGTTCTTTATTTTCACTTTGTTTAATCGACGATAATCGACACACAACCGCAAAATTCCGTCAGCCTTTTTCACAAACAAAACTGGTGCACCCCACGGTGACACACTTGGCCGAAAAAAACCGCACTGCAACAGACCATCAAGCTGAATACATAGCTCTCGTAACTCAGAAGGGGCCATCCTATATAGAGACATAGAGATATGAGACTCTCCTAGCTGTAGCTCGATCCCAAAATCGATCTCTCGTCTAGGGGGTAAGGCTACAACCTCTTCTGGGAAGACGTGAGGGTACTCCTCTACGATCCTAGGAAAATCCGACTACTGAACCTCTGAAGAACTCAACATCATCTCATCCATTATGGATGATAAGGATGGAACTCGTCTATGACCCATCCAAGGATCTCACTCACCAACAAACACCACTTTCATTCCATCTGCATCAAAGAAAACGAACTTCTTTCTGTAGAAATCCACAATAGCCTGCACCGAATACAACCAATCCATGCCGATTATGAAATAATATGGTTGTATTTGTAAACATAGGAAATATTCTCAAGAGCGGTGTTTCCCCAACACTAGCTCACAGTCTCTACATACTTCAAACAAGTCAGCTCGACCTCCAACTAGCGTAGTCAACGGAAAGGGCACTGGAAGCCTCTCTACATCAAGTCCCAAAGCATGTACAAGGGTAGGTGATATGAAGGTGTGTGTTTCTCCTCAATCAAACAAGGCATACAATAAGGAAGAAAACAAACAAAGGGTACCTCGAATGACATCTGGATCGCCTGGGGCTGACAACGCTAGAGCATGAAGCTAACCACGACCTCCTCCACGACCTCTATGACCCTGATGAAAGCCACCCCCACGGCCACGCTATGCTCTCTGAGGATGGGGAGTGTCATGGGGATGTCCTCTTCCTACTCCATCTACCCTCTGGTGATCTAAAGCTAATGCAACCTACTGCTATTGCCTCAGATGGAACTACCTCAACGGAGGAACCTGGAGCGGAGCGCCCGGTGCATGATGACTGCTCTGAAAAGTCGGGAACTCCCGCTGCTGATGACCACAACCACCACAAGAAAAACAAGCACCTGATACCTTGGCATAGGCCAGAGAGTTGCTACCTCCGGAGAAACGAGATGGGAAGGGCTGTGACCTACCCCCAGGTGACCGGAAACTCTTCTGCCCTGAAAACTGGGAACGCCAGACCACAACTCTACTTCATGAGGAATCATGACGATTCCCCTCTCGTGATGATCCGGTCCTGGCCAAAGTCCTCTCAACGACATATTCCCTCGCCAACACATCAAGATATGTCTTCAGCATAAATGGGGTGACCTGGTGCCCAATCTCTGGACGCAAATCCTCCTCGAAATGCCTCACCCTGGCCTCCTCATCTGGTTACAGGTCCGAAGCATATCGTAGAAGGTTCCTGAAATGGATTCCAAACTCTCGAACTCGGGAGCTCCCCTATCGAAGGGTAAGAAGCTCATGGTGACTGGACGCCTTCGCAGTTGAAGAAAGAAACTTGACTCTAAACCTGTCTCAAAACTCCTCCCATGAGATCGCTGACTCCACACGATCCCCGAGGAACAAGAACCACCACTGCCTCGCTACTTCACGCAGCATCGTCACAACCAAGGACACCCAGTATTCCATCCGAGCATGAATCGAACTGAATCCTATCTCGACCTCCTCCAACCAGTCTTCTGTGACTACATCTAAAATGGAGCCCTCGTACATCTGTAGAATCTGGCGCTGAAACTCTCAGAGTGTGTTCCTCCAAGTGTCATCGTCGTCAACCCCTACCCGGTGACGTTCTGCTGGAATAGCCTGCTGGACATCTTCTGCGCAAACATGACAAGGACGTCGACCTGGATCCATAACTATAAAATAAAAACTGATAGAGCTCCTAGGCCTAGAATATGGAAGACTCAACATTAATAAATTAATTGTTTTCTTTTATTAATTTTTTTAGGTTAACCTATCCCAAGGTCTACCCATTCAAACACAGGCGCAAAGAAGAATGATGCATGATCCTTTCCTAGGTCTCTACCCTACAACCAGTATCACTTTGTTTAGTAGCCATCATAAACTTAAAGGTCCGTACATCAGATCATAGGGGGCCCTAAACGCCTATGTCTCAGCCGGTCTGCAGTGTTTACCTCACTTTCTAAACATGAATGACATTATTGCCCTACGAACCCCTACAACCTCACGTGTGCCTAACTCCAAACTCCATCCTATCCCTAAACCAGACCTCTGATACCACTCTATCACGACCCCCTCCCCACAAAGTGTACCCCTCCGGGGCTGGCAATGTGAGAAAGAAGATAATGACCCCCGAGTCCCGCCTCCAGTAGGCCCAGGGATGGAGACTAGCACCGAGGGTCTAGTAAACACACAAATGGGAGGCATTACCCTCTAAGAGAACACATGCAGAAGAGAGAGATAAGATAGACACCAATCAACTCCAACTCTGGACTGAAATATAAAATAAACCCAAGTACATATATGAAATGTCATGAGAAAGTACTACAACTGAAAGGGGAAACTAAAAGTACCCAAAAGAAAGTAAAATGTCAACGACCACAAGCCCGAACAGCTCCTCCTCCAACCAAAAGCTAGTAGTAACCAGTTTGATCTCCAATCTTCTCTAAGTGACCTGAAAAACAGTTTATATATATAGGGTGAGTATAATAGTATACTCAGTAGGATCCTCCCCAAGCCTCTCGTGCAAAAGTAAAGAAAGCATGCTAAAGCCCAGTGAACAACAAGTGAAACTAACTCGTCACCTAAACAGGTATACTAAGTTCCCAACATCACCATGGATACTCTCACCAAGTAACACATTCAAGAATATAGCATATAATGAAAAATATCAAGGGTACCCCTCTAGTACTTCCCCACTGGTTTTCTGCTTTTCCCCAATGACATACGTCCTATGCATCTCTCTCCAAAGGCTTTCCCGCAGACACCTGGGTGAATCACCACACCATCCTCACAACCAAAAGCAACCGGGTAAGTTCCGGGAGCCACCACAGCCTGTATAAAGTGTATCATACATCAAGTATTATACCTCAAGCCATTATAGCCCATACACCGAGTAGGGATCCTCAATCCATCACAACCTATACACATTACACCTATAGTAGTCCATAGGATACTATATCCAGAATATATATGTGTGTGAAATAACCACAAGCCATTACATCCCTCTACACACATATATGGGTAAAACTAACCACTGTGGCTACCAACACAAAGATCTACCAAGAGAAGAGAGCGGGGTCAAAGGGGGTAGTCAGCCATTCGACCTCCAATTAGAATTTTGGGGAAACCCCCCCCCCCCCCCCCAGGGCTCAGAATCCCCGGTGTGTCAGTTTCCCTTACCGACAGGGTGGAGTAGCATATAGAAACAAAAAAATTACAGAATATATATATAAATCACATCCATACTATGGGCATTACTTAGTCTTATATACAAATGCAGCTAACGTCTCTCAGACTCCATGATGCTACTTCTAAGACTAGGTATCCTATAAGCACACAAACATTTGAAGAGATTTATTAGATTACTCCATTCTAATTTTATCAGTTCCACTGTACATTAATTAATTCTTTAAACATTAATTAACCATGAACAATTCCACATTAAACTGAATTGGCATCACATTCAAAATCAACTGCTCATTTTAAGATTCACATCACCTTTAAATTCCAGTATCTCCATCCCCAAGGATTTTCACCATTTAATAAAACATTCATTACAGAATTACTTTCCCATATTCCCACGCATTCTAGAAAAGCATCCTATGCTACTAAACACAAAGGAGGCTCAACATGGTGGGTAGATATACTACCCATCGAGTCTTTTCCGCCTATAGAAAGAGCATAGACTCATTCTCCCTCGAGAGTCTAAACAGGGAAAGCACGTGGCATACCCTGTGCGTCTTCACCGCCTTTGGAAGAAGGGTAAGCAAGACCAGCTGCCTTGAGTAGTTGGGAAAAGGAAAGCAGATAAACATTCAAAGAATCCACAAGCATCCAACAACCACATCCATCCCTTTCCATCAACCCTGGTGTCCTCCCCGACACCCAAATGCATAAGATGATGCATCTTTCCACCCTAGGCATCATCCACTACCACAACAACAAGTCTCCATGCCTCCACATATCACAATAGCCATACAGCCTCACATTACATCACAAGAAGCAAGAAAACAAACATCACATTAATGGGCTCTTGTCCCTTTAAAAAACAAGAGGGTAACTCAGAACCCCTGTAAGAAATTCTCACACAATCTGTTCTTCAATCCATATTGAATTAGCATATTTTTTATTTGTAGGTTCCAATTACGGGATACCTAATCAGTAAGCTATCTGAATTAAATAACCATGCTTACTTCCCTATTTTGATTAACCTCAAATTAGAACAACTACAACAACGACAACAACCAGATTCATTTACATGCCTCTTTATCATTAGTCAATTAATTAACAATTAATTCCATATTTACGTTCATTATCAATTTCCATAAAGAATGAAAAACTAATCAAAGAAAACATAGATATCACTCTATCTAGAAAAACATGAGGCGAACCGTTATCACGGTACAAAGAAACAACATGCGATCAACCAATTCTTTTAATGCGATTCAAGTATTTAATTACATCAAATTAATTGTTATCCAAAGGGATAAATCATGATAATTCTATGATTTCACATATACAATTAGAGAAGCCATGAATCCCTTACATCGAAGAGTTCTTAACGTCCTTTATCCACACAACGGGTCACAATACTCCTCTCACGACAACTGCATCGACCAGAGGATGCCACGATATGACAGTACCAACCAACCCCAAAAAAACCGATTATAATCTTGTAAATTACATGGTATAATATGGAAGGGATAAAAAAAAGAAGATGATCCCCAAAGGAACGACGATAAAACATACATTATTGGGAAGATTGACCAACACAGCTCGGTTGCATCCAAAACAGAGCAGAACCAATCCTAGGAGTAAAGTTTGATTGTGTAACTCCTACTTGATGGATTTAAAGGTTCTAGAATCTCATAGCTGAGAAAAAAAGGAAATAACAAGATAGAATTATATCTAGTTCCTTTTTGAAGATTTAACGAGGCGACAGTTTAAGATTCGGTTAATTCTCCATTAAAAACGGATCACATTAACCCACGCGGTTTGACCATGTAAATACATACCAGCCTTAGGAATTATTAATATAGGATTTATGGAATTTGAATCGGCCTTAAGAGTCCTTAAAACAAAGCTTTAAATGTATTTTACATCAACGGAAATGTCAAATGGGCGAAACTGTAGGAAGCTGGAAACACTGTTCAAGTCCACTGTTAGAAGGTCAGCGTTAGAAGGTTACCGTTTTGGAAACACTGTTCAAGTCTACCATTAGAAGGTCACCGTTAGAAGGTTACCGTTATGGAAACACTGTTCAATTCCACCGTTAGAAGGTCACCATTAGATGGTTACCATTCTGGAAGCACTGTTCAAAACTATTGTTATAAGGTCACCGTTAGAAGGTTACCATTCTGGAAACACTGTTCAAGTCTACCGTTATAAGGTCACCGTTAGAAGGTTACCGTTCTGGAAACACTGTTCAAGTCTACCGTTATAAGGTCACCCTTAGAAGGTTACCGTTCTGGAAACACTGTTCAAGTCTACCGTTATAAGGTCACCGTTAGAAGGTTACCGTTCTGGAAAGATTGTTCAAGTCTACAGTTATAAGGTCACCGTTAGAAGGTTACCGTTCTGGAAACACTGTTCAATTCTACTGTTAGAAGTCCACCGATAGAAACACTGTTCACTGAACCTCACCAATAGAAACACTGTTCACCTACCGATACTATTCATAAAACTGGAAACACTATTCATAGAACTGGAAGTTCGGAAAGTGTTGGGGATAAGTCACCTTGACCTCCCGGAACACCTCCAACACCACATTTTCACAAAGTAATGGACCATAGAGGTTCGGTCCATTACAGTTATCCTAACCCCATTGTGCTTTTATGATTGGCTTTACATTGTGATTTTCTCCATCCGAGTTTTTATTTTAAATTTGATTTGATTCTCAACTTTACTCAATTTTCTCCAATTTTCTATCAAACATTAGAGGTCCCATTGTTTTTTTGATTCCATAGAATTTAAAACTATTATATCTAACTATATTTTCTTTTTAAAATCATATTCAAGAATATTTTTTTAAGTACTCATAGATTTGTTTTATATTTCAAAATTGTTTTACATTGAAATTCTGATTTTTTCATATAAACATATATTTGTATTATACTAAAAAGATGCATAATTTTGATATTTTTATATGTAATATTGAGTCTAAGTTGGATTATGGCACATCGAATGAGCAATGAATATGACAAAGGTGTTGATGCCTTTTTGGAATTTTCTAAACGAAATGTTCCAAGTAGTTATTTTTTTCTGTCTATGCCTGAAATGTTTGAATATGAAGAAGTTGAAAAGTAGAGAGATAAAAGATCATATGATTTTTCATGGTTTTAATCCGAGTTACAACCCTTGGATTTGGCATGGTGAAACTGGACGGAATTTCACTATTGATGATGATTTGCAAGATGCTGACTCCGATGGAATTGATAAAATGTTTTGCGATATTGCAGCAGAACAAATTGAGATAGAACCGAAAGTTGCGTGTCTATATAGTGATGCTAAAAAACCATTATATCTCGGTTGTACAGATTTTACAGTTTTTTTCAGCGGTGTTAAGATTGATTAACCTGAAGGCGAAACATGGATAGAGTGATATAAGTTTTACAGAGCTTCTACAATTGATGAAATACATTCTTCGAAAAGATAATGACCTTCCAGATTCACATTATATGGCCATGAAAATATTATGATAGATGGGATTGGGATACAAGAAAATACATGCCTATCCAAAAGACTGTTTTATATATAAGAAGTTATATAAATTTCTGTCAGAGTGTCCTAAATGTGGGACATCATGGTATAAGGTGAAAGAAAAATCACAGGCTGATGTAAATATTACAAAGATCCATTCAAAGGTATTTTTGTATCTTCCTATAATTCATCATTTCAAATGTTTATTTTATTATTCACATAATGCAAAAACGTTAATATGGAATACTGATGAGATTTTATGTGATGGAAAAATACGTCATCCAGGTGATTGTCCACAATAAAAGAAAATTGATGAGCAGTATCCTACATTTGGAAATGAAATTAGAAATCTCAGACTTGGTTTGTGCACAGATGGAATGAATCCATACCGGACCCTCAATAGCACACATAGTTCATGGCTTGTTTTATTGGTAATTTAAAACCTCTCTCTTGAAGTTTGTACGAAGCACAAATACGTCATGTTGAGTATAATGATATCTGGTTTGAAGCAACCCGGAAATGATATTGATGTTTTCTTGTCACCGTTGATTGATGATTTGAAACTTTTATGGGAGGATGGTATTAGGGTGTATGATTCTTATAAAATGGAATATTTTCAACTGCATGTAGGTCTTTTGTTAACTATAAATGACTTCCATACATATTGAAATTTGTCTGGATATAGTGTTAAAGGGCATAAATCTTGTCCAATTTACGAACAATAGACGTCATATTGTCAATTTCTTAATGGGAGGAAAATAGTGTACATGGGTCATCGAATGTTTTTGCCTATGGATCACTCTTCTAGAATACTAAAAAAGGCATTCCATGGCTCCCAAGAATTTGATATTGCTCCAAATCCTTTATCCCCTAATCTGTATTTTGAGAGGGTGAAAAACCTTGATGTGACATTGGGAAAGACACAGAAATTTGGAAATGATAGACATATTTGGATGAAGAAGGTCAATATTTTTTGAGCAACCATAGTAGAGATATCATGAAGTTAAACATAATATTGATGTGATGCACATGAAGAAGAATATCTATGATAGTTTGATTAGAACATTCTTAGATATTAAAGGAATGAAAAAAGATGGGTTGAATGCAAGATTAGACTTACTATCAATGGGAATACGTTTGGATTTAGCTCCCAATCCTAATGGATGATGAAAATTTCTTCCCCCGACTTGTCATACAATATTGAAGAGAGAGAAAATTAGCTTTTTTCAGTGTCTTCATGATATCAAAGTGCCTCAAGGTTATTCTTCAAATGTAAAAAATTTGTCTCATTGAAGGACTTGAAGTTGATTGGTATGAAATCTCATGATTGTCACGTCATGATGAAACAAATTCTACCTGTTGCATTGCGTGGAATATTGCCCATCCATGTCAGAAAGAATATAATGAAGTTGTGTTATTTTTTCAATTCAATTTGTAATAAGGTGATTGATTTGAATGCTTTGATCATTTTGGAAAAGGATGCAATTTTTATACTTTTTCACTTGTAAATGTATTTTCCTCTAACTTTTTTTGATATAATGGGGCATTTAATGATTCATCTGGTTCGAGAAATAAAGCTTTTTGGACCTGTATATCTTCGTTGGATGTATCCTTTTGAAAATTATATGAAAATATTGAAGGGGTATGTTAAGAATCCATATCGACCTGAAGCCTCCATTATTGAAAAGTATATTTCTGAGGAGGTTGCAAAGTTTTGTACGAGCTACTTGGATGCGGCGCAACACATAGGTTTGCCTCCATCTCGCCATGAATGAGTTAATAATGAGGGAAATATGATTCATGGCTTGAAAGTCAAATCATTGTCAGCTGAACATATGAAGAAGTTTGAATCATACATCTTGAATAACATAGATGATGCTCAACCGTATATCAAATTGCATATTAATGAGTTGAAACAATGTCATGCAAATAAGAAATAAATATGGATTTTGAATGATCACAACAAAACATTTTTTTCATGGTTTAAAAAGACCTTTCTTGGTAGATCAGAAGTATAAGAGACATTAAAATGGATAGTTGTTGGTTGATGTTTAAATGTGATAACATGGTCCGGTTATGACATTAATGGCCATACATTTCATACGAATGATCAGGAAAATAGAAGTGCAATTCAGAATTGTGGTGTGTTAGTGTTTGCAGAAGCAATGCATTTTTCAAGTGCTAAGGGAAAAACCCAATTTCTGCATCAAGTGCATATTATAGAGTGATTGAAGACATATGGGAGGTGGATTAATTTAAAATTAATGTTCTTATTTTTAACTATAAATGGTTTATCGGTAGGAACAGTGTCAGAAAAAATGAATTTGGAATGAGAGTTGTTAATCTGAATAGATTGGAAGACACAGTTGATTCATTTATAATGGAAACACATGTAAAAAAATTTTTCTATGTAGTAGATCAATTAGATATGCAGTGGGATGTTGATTTACAAGTAAAAAAACAATATGTTTGTGAGGATGAACTTGATGAAGATGCTGATTTATGTGAGATCTCTACTTCCATGGAAATATTAACAGAACATAATGATGAGCATGTTGAAGACATGGTTTGTGCCATAAGGAATGATCATGACGAATGAATTTTGGAAAACAATCCATTTGTACATTCCTAAAATTATAGGTAACATTTGTTTATTTCTTATTTACATTTATTGTTTTCATAAAATGGTAGATATTGTAAGTTTTTTCTTTATTAAAACAAGTATTAAAACAAAATAAGTACAAGTTTTTGTTTGTTTGTTTTATTTTACTTTATCATGTTTACCATTACATTAATTATATATCTATTTTTTTTGTTCAGTGACAATTAGTTTACCATGTTTACCATGTTTGCTAGGTTTACCATGTATTAATTTTTTTAGTTTACTTTTTCATGTTTACCATTACATAAATTATATATCTATTATTTTTTTCAGTGACAATTACTTTACCATGTTAACCATGTTTACCAAGTTTACCAGGTTTACCATGTTTACCATCTTGACTATCATTACCATATTTACCATTGTTTAACATCCTTACCATATTAACCATGTTAACTATTACTTAACTTAGTAAAATTTTCTATTTTCTGATTATAGTAGTATTAAAATATTTGAATTTGTATATTTTTGAACTAATGTTTGTTTTTTTGATTAGAAGGATAATGACAAATCAATCAGTTGATCAACCACATGATTATGGAGATGAGCATATTGGTCATACCTATGGGGAGGAACATTCACATGCTCCTCTTGATGTTCCCCAATCTTTCTCATGTTCTCCCATTACGACAAAGAGTTCAAGAGTTGGTAAACGTGGGTGAAAATGTTTACCAAAATTATCACTTTCATGTACACTGGATCATAGTATAATCATTGAGCTTGATGAGGATGATATTCATAGAGGTCCAAATGGTAAAAATTTTAAGAGTTTTGTATCCACTCAGGGTAAGAGCAAAGTAAGCATTTTATATGATGACTGGAGAAGTGTGGACAAAGCGATAATATCTCAGTTGTGGGAGACTATTTTGGTAAGATATTTTTCTATTGTTTGACTATTCTTTAAATGTTTCTATTTTAAATAATATGTTTATCCTCTTCTTTATCAGATGACATTTGATATTCCTGACACTGGAGGAGTCAGGAAGAAATTCTTATTGATGGATACCAGAAGATGGAGGGATTTCAAATCAACCCTCACATATGATTTCATTTATTGTCATAAGAGTCATGACAATCCATGTCATATATATCCTTTTATATATGAAGACACATGGAGGCAGGTTTTTGAAAGTAGAAGAAAAGAGTCATTTTTGGTAAGGGCAGTGTAAACTCTTACAATCTTTCTTACATAAATGATCTTATTAATGTTTTGTTAATGATTTCTTATTCTTAATTTATAGAAAACAAGGAAAGATCATCAGGAGATCCAATCTAAAAATGTATACCCTCATAATTTATCTTGGGGAGGGTATGAATTTTTGGAAGAACAAATGATGGCGGAAAAATTACAAAAACTAAGAGCTGAATCTTCAAGCTCTGGAGAGGTGGACCCTCCATCCACTCCATCTAGACATGAAAAATCGAAGAGATCTTGGATGGGAAAAAAGGGCAATATCTTTTAGAATATTCGAGAATCATAACTGAGAGGATTGTAAGATATCTATTTTATTTATTTATGTTAACTATTTTCTTTATATAATTTCAATCTTTAAAGAAATGTTCAATTAATTAATATAGGATTCTCTTGAGGATCAGAGCTCATAGGGGGTATTTACTGCTGTTGGGAGGCAAGATATTTTATCTGCAGCATTGGGAAAGCCCGAACATCCTGGTAGTGTATGAGGATATCCAACAGGTGTATCGGTAAGAAAAGTGTTTCCACATTCTTCAACTACTTATATTGAGGGTTTTTATAAAAAACATAAAATACTTAGTGGATGATGTTCATAATATTAATGCGATGATGGAGGAAAAGATTACAGCGTCGGTACAGTCTATGTTTGAAGACATGCAAAGTCAATTTCAGACTATAACTCCCACTCCTCCACCTCCCCTTGCAGACCCCATTATTTATCATCCACCTCCGCCAGTAGCTCCAACTCCCCCCCCTCATCCCGCAGACCCCATTTTTTATCCTACTCCACCACCTCATCTTCCTACTTATTGCGAGTTGTATGTTGATGATCCTCAACATCATATAGTTGAATATGGGTTGGTATATTTTATAAGAGATATAGTTCATCATTAGCAATTAGAGGTAGAGAATCAGAGGGTCACTATACATGATATTATAGATGAATCAACTCAAGTACCATTACCTACAAATGAGGTGACGACAGTTGGACATAGTATCATTTTTTAATTTGGCCATCCAGACTTCTTCGACTCATTACCATAGAGGCATGTATGTTATATCTTATATTTTATTTTTTTATTAATGTTCTTTTATTATTTGAAAACTAATATATTTTTATATTTATTTTTACAGGAATACTTCAAAGGTAATGAAATATTCTATAGACAACAGTAAAGGAAAATGGCTATGACATCAGATACAGATTCTAGTAGTCTTAACAGATTGTCAAGATATTAAAATTTGTTGGCGGATCATTATGAGTTTCCAATAGAAGATCATGTTTGTGGACATGAAATAACTATGTGGATTATGAAATCAGATATCATGGAGCTTTTTACTAGAGATAAGCTGGGCATCAACATGGTGCAGATTTTATCCATTTGAGTCTTAACACCTTTTCCTTGCATTATATTTATTAAAAATGTATACTTGTGTCTATTTTGTATTAGGTATCTTTATATGATTTTTGAGAAGAATGAGCGGACATATGTATATGGGTTCATGGACCCACATTTTATTTCTTATAAATCATGTGCATTGGATGAGGAACACAGAATGGTTTATATTGCTTAAAGACTTGAACAAAATATAGTCACACAATGTTGGATGATATCTTTTTATAATAGGTATGAAACACATCTCTCTCAAAGAGTTCATTAACTTTTAACATAAAAAACCACTAACCTCAATTTTTTTTATCAGTGATCATTTGATGTTATGGGTTTTTTCCCAATGTAGAAGACACTTTATTGAATATGCTCTGTCCATGGTGATGTGCAGGAAAGTTTAAAGAAAATTTTGTAAAAGTATGTTTCAATTTCTCAATAGCTTTCTATATTATAATTAATTTTAAATTTATCCCATTAGTATTATTTTCTAACAGGGCATGGGCCTACTTTCGAAAAAACACAAAGAAATGGAGTGAGAAGATCAAATATGTAAATTTAAAGGTAAATATCCATTTATAATTTGTACTATTTGATTTATTACATACAAATAATATATTGAATTTACACTCATTCAAACAGAATTTTCATGAACAACAAGGTTTCATCGAATGTGGATATAATATGTTAATATTTATGTATGAAATAATAACAACTAGGATAGTTGTGAACATTGACCTAGTAAGATTTCCTTTTAAACTTTTCCATAATATTTCATTTGATTTATTCATTATACACGTTAACTACTATCCTTTTAATTTGTATATATTTGATGACCCTCAACCCTATAATTCTGAAGACGTCAAACACTTACAAGTGGAATGATCAAATTATTTTACAGGGTTGATTGATTTATAGTTTTTTGTAGTGTAAAATGTAATTTTGCATACTGTCATTGTAATTGTGTGTTTGGTAGTCGTTTAGGATGGATTTTGTTTTTTTATGTTGAAATTGTATGTTTTGAATGTTATATATGTGAATGTTTAATTTTTCTCTACTTATTGTTGTGGTCTACTTATGATGGTTTTTATGGTATGGATTTTGGTCTGGGCGGGAGGGGTTCCAAGGGTGCAGGGGAGGGGGTGTTTAATGTGTGTGTGTGTGGGGGGTATCCAGGGATGTCTGAGGGATGTTCGGTGGGGTGGGGTGTATCCTGTGTGTCCGTGAGAGTGGGGGGGGGGGCAGTCCAAGGGGGTGGGAGCATTTCCAGGAGGGTGGAAGGGCTGTCCAGGGGATTGGGGGGATGTCCAGGGGGTTTCCAGGGGTGTGTGGGTGTCCTGTGGGGTGAGGGGGGTGGGTTCAAGGGGTGTGAGAGGGTTGTCCAGTGGGATGGGGGTGGGGGGTTTCAGGGTGTCCATGGGGATGAGGGGGGGGGGGGGGGTCCAGGGGGTGCGAGAGGAGGCGCCGCTATCCCTCGGGGGGCTGAACGCCACTAGAAGGTACTCATCACTCCCACATGTGAAACATTTTGAGATCTCAAGCTTCGCATGTGGGAGTGATGAGTGACTTACAACGGCTTTCCCCCCGAGGGATGGCGGTGCCTCCTCTCCCAACACCATCTGTCCAGGGGCTTTCCAGGGGTTGTCAAGGGGGTGGGGGCAGTCCAAGGGTGTGGGGGGTGTCCAGGGGGTGTTGGGACAGTCCAAGGGTGTGAGAGGTGTCCAAGTGGGTGGGGGGGGGGGGGGTTGTCCAGGGGTGTTGGGGGATGTCCAGGGGGGGTGCACTCCAGGGGTGTCGGGGGTTTGGTGGGGGATGTACAGTGGGGTGAAGGGGTTATGGTTTATTTTTGGTAACTTCTTGGTCTGTTTCAGGGCTGTGGGAGGGTTTTCCAGGGGTGTGGGAGTGCCGTCCAGGGGGTGGGGGGTATACATGAAGGTGGGGGATGTCCAGGGGTGGTGGTGATTTCTAGGGGTGTCGGGGTCTCCAGGGGTGTGGTGGGGGTAGTCCAGTGGGGTGAGGGGGTTCCAGTCTATTTTTGGTAAAGTTTTAGTCTTTTTTCAGGGGTGTGGGAGGGCTTCCCAGGGTTGTGGGAGTGATAAAGGGGGGGGGGGGGGGTTGTCCAGGGGTATGGGGGGATATCCAGGGGGTGGTGGGGATGTCCCGGGGTGTTTGGGGTTGTCTAGGGTGTCGGCGGGTAGTCCTGTGGTGTGGGGGGTGTCCAGGGGTGTGGTGGGGGCTGTTCAGTGGGGTGAGGGGGGTCTGTCCAGCGAGTGGTAGGGGTTATCTAGTGGGGTAAGTTTTAAATGTTGTCACTGTAAATGCGTAATGTTTCTTTGGTTCTTGTTTTGGTCTACTTCTATTTTTATGGTACGAAATCTTGGTTTTGTTTCTGGTTTTTTCTGGGGAGAGCAGAGGATGAATTTATATTTTAATAAAAAGAAATTTCTTTTTCAGGTCGGTTATTTAATAACCGACGTGATAAAAACCTGGGAAATTGTTTATCACATTGGTTATTATATAACCTATGTGATATGCTATTTTCCAAGGGGTTTTCACCTCGGTTATTTAATAACTGACGTGATAAACACCCCCCACAATGGTTTATCAAGTTGGTTATTTAATAACCAACATTATAAACCCTCCCCCTTAGTTTTTCACATCGGTTATTTAATAAACGACGTGATAAACACCCCCCTTCACTAGTTTATCACATCGATTATTAAATAACTGACAAGATAAACCCTCCCTCCATGGTTTATAACATCGGTTATTAAATAGCCGACGTGATAAACCATTTTCCAGGGGTCTATCACGACATTTATTTAATAACCGACATGATAAACACCCCCACACTAGTTTATCACATCGGTTATTAAATAACCAACATGATAAACCCTCCCCCCATGGTTTATCAGATCGGTTATTAAATAACCGACGTGATAAACACTGCTATGTTATGTTTTTTATGTCGGTTTTTAAATAATTGACGTAAAAAACAATATTTATAACGTCGTCTATATTAACGTCGGCTAAAAACCGATGAAAAAATTAAAAATAACCAATGTAAAAACCGTTTTTTTTCAGTAGTGTGATTCCCACTGTGATCTTTCATAATTCTTCAGAATCTTGGCATACTTCTTTCTCAGATTCAACTTTTACAAAGAAATAAAATCATTAGAAGATTTCATTCCCTTTTTCAAACCAAAGACAGCACCTTGAAAATTCTTCCTCTTGGAGGATGATCTGGTAGACATCAGATTCAGTAGGTAAGAGTAATCTTTCTTTAGCCGTTTCCTTGGTGGTGCAGTTATACTGTCGTCACTTGCAGACACCTTATTTTTTCCGCCTTTTACAATATCACTTTAGGAATGTTTAGAGACAGAATTAGAATTTTATTTTTCACTACTAGAGACATTTCACCATTTTCCATTGATGTGAACATAATCCATCATTTGACAGCCATCGGTTCCTCTAATCAAATTACCCTCTGGTGCAGGTAGACATACTTTTACTGGCTGTTGTGCTTCCCTGTTAGTGTTAATTGGAGCAAGACATTGAAGTGGAAAATCATTTCCAAGACCATAAAAGGTCTTATTCCCCATTTTATCCTCAATCATTATAGGATGATAATAGGAATCAATCATCAACTTATCTTGGTCAGTCTCTCGTGGGCCTTCCTCCATGGGGGAACTATTCTCAATCACTAATCCCTCGAACTAGTTACGAGTAAGAACATTAACCATATGAAAATATCCATTTACAGTGTCATCCGCCAAAGGAATCTTCCAGATCCCAAGATCCGAATTCAAATGATCAAAAACTTTCTTCACTAACGGATTCAGAACAGGTCTCACTTCCTTCACCACAGCTACTTTCCTAGGAGCCCCTTCATGAAAATTCTGCATAACCTCACACTCCGCTGCAAGGTGATTTTTCTCTTCCAACACATCACAGTCCATGGTAGATACATTCACTCTCACCCCCTGCTCAGAAGTACCAATTCTATCCTTCCTTGTGGCCTCCTGATGGATTTCATTGATCAGAGAAGCCTTAGGTCGAAACTCCACAAGCTGCTACTCCAGCCCACCAGAAGGAGGAGTCTCCATATCCTATTCCCTTGGTTCATTCCCATCTGGAACAGAACAAGCCTCACCCCTCACCACCTTCTCTATAGTGCCTTATTTGATGCTGGAGGTATACCATGTCCCCCATTTTTAGCATACTTACGACATTCAGAGACGCAGTTTCCCTACCAGTGACAGAAGGAACAGAAATTTACCAATGAATCATAGAGGATGGATTGAACATACCTGTACTCCCCTTCAATCACGATCCACACCAGCTCTGGTGGTGGATGTGATAAACCCATTTCAACGCAGATCAGCACATCCATTGGGTGTGAGAGTGAAGCTGTCTAATGATCACAGTAGAGAAATCGTCCAATGGAGTTCCAAATTGACTGTAAAAGTCCAAGGTTCTGAAAAGGCATCAGCAACCCAGGAAGTTGAAGCCAAATCGCTGAGGTTGGCGTGTCCCGATTCATATTAAGATAAAAATACCAACAGAGAAGGTGAAAATAAAAACCATGAATAGATCTACTGGCACTTGACGAAGATCTAATCAGATCATCCTCATCAGCGAAGTAGAGGATGATTTGTCACGGCCCCAAAATCCCAAAAGACACTCACTGAGTTAGTCCCCATTCCTCATTAACGTTCTTGGAAAATACCTCCGCCAAAGGCTGTCGCCGCACAAATCTCGCAACCAAAGAGGTGGAAAACATTGAAGACGGTTCATCAAATTCCTAAACGAAGATTGGAACCACAGGCTTGCCATTGAAGCAGATAGGGACTTTCAGAGCAACACTTATGCTAGGAAAGAGAGGAGAGTTCATACCTGAATGACAAAAAGAACCTTGACCCTCAGACCAGACTCCCTGAGGATCATCAGCAGTATTCGGATGAGACCCCTCCCCTGGAGGAGGAGGAGGGGCCGCTGCATCGACTATGGTGTTAGGGTTAGGTCATCAAGCTTCGTCGTCACCGCTCTCGTCACCTCTCTATTAGTGTTAGAATCATATGGCTGAAATATCTTCATAAAATAATAATTATATAGGTTTGGAGGGAAATACTAACCTATCCTCTTAGTTTAACTATCTATGTAAACATGTTTTAATCATAAACATTGTAACAATATTTTATTGTTTTTACTATTCACTATATAAAAATCTATGTTGACCCTATTAAATTATATATATTATGATTATAAACAATATATAATATTTTTTTAATATATTAAATATCTATAATTGGTTTAATTTAATTTTATATAAGTGGAAAAACTACAACGGACCCATACTTTAGAAAAACAAATTTTCATGCATAAAAAACACAATTATATTATATTCCTATTAAGAAAAAAATATGAATCTGAAATATATATTTTTGAATATATAATATATAAAAATTAAGTAAATCCATTAATAAAACTATAAAAATTTAATTTATTAATAGAAAATCACATCATGTTCATAATTTTTTTTAGAAAAAAAGGGTTATTAGGCCCAAAAATGAATTTATAATAAAATAATGATGATTATTATGTAATCAATTGTATTCCTTTTAAATAAATTATAATTATGTAACTTATGATCAAATTTAAAATGTAATGGGACTACTAATTGAATATAAGTTGTTGATTTTTATAAAAAATTGATATTTATAATATTCCATGTAAAGTAAATATCTTTTACAAAAGTCCAAAAAAATACATTAAGACAATATTGATGTGTTGATAGAAAAAATTATATTAATGTACTCAAATAAAATTTCCAAATATAGTTGAAATTAACTATTATTGTTTTGGAAAAAATTGAAATAAAAAACATTTTTGAAGATATCATATTTTTGAATCATAAAATGACATTACTAAAAATTGATTACCTATTTATTATGCATTAATCATTAAATTTTAACAATTCCAAAATATAATAATTTTTTTCATAATTTGGATATAACTATTTATAACTAAAAATTCAGTATCTAGGTAATAATTGTTTACATTATCATGGTTCATATGGACTTAGGGTTGTGTGTACTGTAAGAAATAAAAGACAACAAATTTATGTCAAAGTAAATATATATAAAATATTTGTGTGTTATATTTACCTCCACTGAAAATGAATTTATCCCTCAAAATTATATCATTGAAAAACAAAAAAATATGAATATATTTGTGTCATACCATTCAGGGTTTCTCATGTTTCATCATCAGATTTCGGATTCCTCTAAGTGACACTAACCATGCCAGTAGTCTGGTTCCATATAACATTATCACTATGATCCAAGATTTCTACTAGTTTCTCATCCATGGAAATTTCATGCTCTTTTGATAAATCCTCTAATATTAGTATATGTGAAGGATTAGGTATGTAATTCCACAAAAGATATTCATATAACACATCTCCAACCTAAGAGAGGATAGGTTGGAATTTCAAGTGATAAGGTACAATCCCAACTCAATAAATAATTTAAAGGGACCAATATACCTAGGTATCAACATTACCTTCGATTTTTACCTCATAACCTTATATATGGAGAACTTAACCTGAAATACTTCTCACCAACATTAAATTTCATGTCTCAACAATGATTTTCAGTATAAACATTCTATCTAATCTGATCTTCTATGATGTTTTTTTGAATGTATATAACCATATTTTCCATTTCCTCAAATAGATAAATTCTTAATATCTATATTTCTATAACATCATTCCAGCATATGAGTGTTATAAAATTATTTCTATAGAGGGCCTCATGAGGATCTATATGAATGGTTGAACGAAATATATTCTTTTATGAAGACTTACTAGTGGAAGGTATTGACCAAACCACCATTAAAATATAAATAACTTGATCTCAATATATCCCCTAGGTTTTGAATGGTCATATCAAACAGGACTAATTTTTAAGGATGATAGGGAGTAATGGAAGTAAAGTTTATATTTATTGTTGGATAAAAACTTCCCCATAACATTGTGGTAAACATTATATCTCAATAAGATACAATAAAATATTTTAGTTCGATCAACCATGCCACTTCCTCTATTTATATCATAGAAGTCTGTTCAAGAGAGAAACCTTATCTAGTTGTAATAAAGTGTTAAATTTTTTTAATTTAGTAGACTACAAATCATATAAAATTATATTCATTAGACATTTTAATGAATCCTAAAATGAAATCAATGGCGATGTTTTCCCATATCCATTCTAGAATGGGTAATGGATGTAACATATCCTTATACTTTTTACAATTATATTTAACTTGGTGGCATAATGAAAACTAAGATACATATTTTACATAATATCACCTTATTTTTTAAAACAAGAAAAATTATTTTTGATATATATAAAACATCATACTTCGAGGATGAAAAAAATAGATCTTATCTTCTTCTAATATTTCCTTCTTCTGGTCTGGTAATAATGGGAGACATACTCTGTCACAAACCAGATCTATGTGCTAAAAAAACCGGAACCCAAATCGGTCTTTGGGATAATCCAAAGGGCATTCCCTATCACCACAGGCTATAATAAGTGACCAGGTATAAAAAATAAGTGTTTGGAAATGATTTACCAGAGTTAAGAGACAAAAAATAAAAAAAAATACATTGAATCTAAAAATTTAAAGAAGACGAGTCTTAAAAAAAAATTAAGAATTGAGTTATATAGTATTAAACAAATCCTAATAGTTCAACAACAAAAATTTAGAAGCTTGTCTATTAGAAAAACCACTACATGACAAGAGGACATTTCCCACCTGTTATCTTCTCAACACCGCACTAAGAAAAAGAGCTAACAACCTAATCTTCTATCACCAAGGACCTTTCCCTTACCTGTGTCAAACATTACCTAGTGTACATATACCCAAAGGTTTAATTAGGATGTGAAGCTACTCCCAATATGATTCCCCCCAAAAGATTCAATGTGATAAACATTTTAAGACAAAAAGATTTCAAGTTTTTATAAATAATAAATACTCTTAACAATGTATAAAAGATGAAACTTTAAATGATAATGGTTTTAAATAGGGAAACTTTGAAGAATTTATAGTTTTAAATAATACACACAAGATAATTAACATTTCAAACAAACACCTTTTCCTAATGGTAAATACTATATAGTCAATGATCACTAGTCACAGGAACACCCCTAGGCACAAGCTATATGTGGGGCCTGAGGTACATTGTATCTCGGTGTAAAAGTAACCATAGTCAATAAACTTCTCATGCACAATCTATAATGCCCCGAACCCATTTACCTATAGTCAGTGCATTATTATAATACATTGGCATGATCACAGGGAAATCATGCCCTGAAAGACAAATTAGTTTAGTAGTCTTGGAAAATAGATTACATACATTAACATTACATTACAATTTCAAAAATAAAACATAGGATAAATAGTTCATTGAGAATTCCATTATTCCCTTTAGCTTAACCCTGCATATCAATCATAATACACTTCATGGAATACTTAGAAAAATAAAACATGGAAAGGGGTGAGATCAAATTCTCAGTAAGGGTAAGAAATACAGCGGAACATAACATAAATATTAAGCATGGATAATAATTGAAACCACATTCCTTTACCAAAAATAAACCTGAATACTTTTTTGAAAGAATATTAGATGAGTAAATAAAGCCATAATAAAACATAATCAGGGGTATTCTACTAGTCTAATGACCACATGAACCATTAATATTATTTCCATAATGAGGGAATGTATAATTCCGGATATTCTGAATCATTTTGTCAAGGCCTCAGCCCAGACGTATAAAAATGATTAAGGCCTCGGCCAAAACCATAAATCAAATTGGGAAACAGCCTCGACCAATCTCACGTCTAGTTGTCTCATGAGACCTACCGATACATCGAGGAGCTATAGCGGGCTCCACCCTTCACTTACTAAGTCCAATACATTCCTCATATGAAAAGGTTTAAACAAATCTTAAACATTCATATTAAAACTATCATACGAAATGTCAACACTTTAACCATAAACCATCAATGGTATAAAAATAATACATCCACAGTCAAACATATCACAAAACCTTCAATACAATTTAGAAGATTATTATCATAATATATCAACTTAAAATAAACATAAAATCCATCAAAGGATTTGACATATATGGAAATTATTTGTAAAACTATTTTTTTGAAATATCCCTTTTCATGAAAACATTTAAAAGTCACGAAATTTAGAAAGGAATACATTTAAAGAAATTTTTGAATCAAAGTGTCCCATACCACTTTGAAATTTTTTAAATTAATTAAAATTTTAAAACATTCATTCCTATTTAAATAAATTCTTAAAACCATTTTGAAAAGATAGACATTAATGAGAATGGTTTAGAAGAATATATCTTTAAAACATTTAAAATGACGTTGACATAGATGAAATCAAAACTAGTTGAGATAAATATCTCTTTTTTGAAATCATTTAAGGGTATATTAATTATAAAAGAAAATACTTACTTTGAAAATATTCTTATAATCTTTTATGGAAGCTTCGACAATTTTATAAAAGCTAAAAATAGACGCACCCACCGTATAAGTTTAAAAAAGACATTCTTACCATAATTTTGTCGAAAATGTTAAAAAGGACCTTGTTTAGAAAATGACGGAAAGATTACTTTAAAAACACATAAGGGTATAAATGACTTTAACCCATTTTCTATTAAATAGTAAAAATGTTTTGAAATACATTTTTAAGAAACATGGATGTAGATGATAAAGAGGTCCGAGTAAATAATTACGTATAAACAACCTCAGATAACGAAGAGATTTTATAATTAACCCTTACCTTTTACTTTTCCTTGGTCGAGTGTAGGTTAACATTCTGTATAGTGGTTAAATAATTGTTATTAAATTATAAAATAATAATATAGATTAATATGATATAATATATGATCTTTTAACAATGCTTTGTTAATAATATCTTTGTATTATCGTCGTTTCGGGTGTTAACTTACTCGTTTTATTTTATATGTTTTGTTATGTAAGATGTGTTTGTTATGGATAGGTTGTATCTTATTCATATCCAGAATGATATCAAGTCCATAAAAATTATTTTTAATCATCAAATGATAATTATACTTGAATGGATATGATGGGTAATTAATCTCATTGCGTTCATGGAGACTGTAGTCTGTACGTACGCACGAGCGACAATATCATTATTTTGACACTAAAATAATAAATAATTGGATGTTATATATTATATAAAGAATAATTATCATGTTATATTTTTTATTTAAATCAATTACACATCATTATCATACCCATCCAAATAATAATGTTTTGAATAACAATTACACTATGTCGTGTAGACGGTAAGCCGTACCTACGCACCTATGATGACATGTCATTCAAAGGATAGATATCATACTGAATATGGTTGAACCATATTTATAATAACATTAAATTATATAGGAGATACTGGAGTTATTATTTTATAATTGGAATAACAAATAAAGAAGAAGTGGAAGAAGAATAAAACTTGAAAGAGGTGGTGAGATTTTTACCCCTTCTTCGGGTCATTCCTTTTGATTTGATCAATCGGGACCTTTAAGTTGGCTTTATAACTAAAGTAGGGCCTCTAGGATTAATTTTGGGAAGTTTAGACGATATTTGGGCATGTTTTGGAAGATCCAAAAGGGTTTGAAGGTGTGAATTAGTGAGAAGGGGGAGTTCCCTTTTATAAGAGGGGCGATTGGCACCTTAGGAAAAGCTAGAAATATTATTTTATAATAAATAAATATTTGGTTTCTAATTCTTACAAAGTATATTATTTAAAGTATAAGATGGGTATAGGTCAAAAAAACTCAACCATTTGGTTTTAGATAGGTTTGGGTCACTTTATTAACCTTATCTTTTAGTTTTAACTCTTAGTTAATTAGTTTGACATTTACCATGTCACCCTGTATTTTTATATTATATGTTTAAAAAACTTACTATATATACTTCAAAGAAACCCCAAGTGGTCCATTAAGGTTACAATTATCATTACATAATTCCTTTTTCTGAACCTTAGATTTTTTGGAATATAATATCATTTAATAATATAATATTTGTTTTAAAAACTCATTTATTTCAATTTTTACACTATTCAATAATTGATTTTTGCTAAAGACATAAAAACATTATTAATTCGGAAAAAATTCATTTAAGAAATCATAACATGTCATATTAAACAATAAAATTCGTTTATGGAATCAAAACATTAAATTATATTTATTTTTACATTTATAATACCAATTATTTGATTCGTTCATTAATAAGGAAAAAACTGCATCATTATTGTTTCATAAATAAATATACTTATTCACTGTCCTAAAGTTATAAATAAAATATTATTATGTAGTAAATATTTTTATATTTCTAATGAATAATTAGAGTCTAAAATATAACATATATAACCCTATGTAAAAATTGTTTTTCTAAAAGATATATGTTTATGTCATTTTTGTATTTACTTTAACTTAATTAATATATAGTGTCATTATCACTTACAAGTGCCTCCATAGGGACCCCAAGTTTACCCAATGAATCCAATGGTAAGATATGTATCATCCAATAGGGTTAGGACACGTTTTAGGGTAATTTAATATTATAATATTATTATTTTTTTACCCTTATTTACCGAATTTATCTTTTAACCATGGTAATTAAAATATTTACCGAAGTAATTATTTCAAATGTATAAAAATAAGAGTTAACGATGTACACAATTTGGACATCCTGATTCCAAATTTGGAATCCATTTTTCCAAATTCAAAACACAGAACTGGCAGAAATTAATTTAAAATTAATTCTCGTTGTCATAACAAAAAGCGTATTTTTAAGAAATAATAACTATCAAAAGACTGACATTTGTTTATGTCCGGTTTAAATGTGAAATTATGTACAATAACCAAAATTTTATTAAATGGTAAAAATATATTTTAAATATACTTTAAAACCACTCAAATTCATAATTTATCACTATTAATTATTTCAATTAAAAAAGTTGTTTTTAATTAAAATTTAGTAATATTCACTATTTATCAAAATATAAAAGTAATCCGAAAAGTTCCAAGAATTCACCCTATGCTAATTTCGATATTATGAATCCAAAAATGAAGTCTATTATGAAAGATAAAATTAATAAAATTTCAAAAAGTGGGTATTACTATTCATAACGGCTAGTTTGATTGGTTGTGGTGTGTTAGAACTCGAAGTTGCGTACAACACACACTACTGTATTATTCAAATAGAAGCGTACTGTGGAAGCTTGGGGTGTTACATTCTCCTATACTTAAATAAATTGGATCCCCACAATTTGAAATTGTTCTTCAAAAATAAATGGTTGAAAATAGAATATATCATTGTGGGAAAACCCACATCAGAAATTGGGTTAATAAAATTTAGTCTTAAAAAGTGGAAAAGGGGAATGAAAAAGTCACCCCCAAATTATGATCTCGATTAGGAGAACATTGGAGGAAATTAGAGACACATGATTAGAGTAAAAACATAAATATTTATAGGGAGTTATTGATGTCATCAATCATAAATAATTGTAGCATTGTGGTCCTCAAAGCCACCAATCAATGATGATTTAAAATACCATCGGTTCAACAAAACGTAAGGTATTAGGATAACACATTTTTGGTTTTCATATTCCTTACCTAATGTTTAAGAATTTATTTCTTCATAGAATAAGTGAAGAAAAAATGTATACTTTCCAAGTAGAGTTCCATCCTATAACTAATTTCTACCACAAACTCATCTTTTACTCTAAAATATAACAGAACTTAAAAAATATTATATTTATCCTATTCATATAGGGTTCCAAAATATGAATTTATAATTAATCTACCAGACCCTTAAAAAACTAAATTATTCAATCCAAGATATCACGTGGGCCAGTGGTAGGTGATACACCCTTATCACCATTCGGTTGTGGGTTCAAGTCTCGCAGCCTTGCCGGACGCGGCAGGTTGCCACCCAACCTTCGGGTTGTCCTTTTATGGCAATCGAAAAAAATATCAAACTATAACTATCCAAAATACTTCGGTCCAAAATCACAGTCCAAAATTTATAAGGTAGGTAAACACAAAGAAGATCCTTTTTACCATGTAATAACATGTGGATTCCTTCATCATGTATTATTTTAAAACAACGTAATATCCTATATTACCATAAAACCTTATTGATTATATTCATGATGCCTTATTCCTTATAGAATAATGGATATACTCCTTCTATCCAAAAAATTTTGTAAACTCCAATAATGATGGAATATAAAAATCATTCATCAGTTTAAAGGAAGTCAAGAATATACAATATTATTTATCCAAATAAACCATCTCTTATTACAAAATCACTACCTCATTATCAGGACCATATTAAGGATTACCTTTCCTTAAACTATGTATTTTCCAAAAATTGTTTCTTACTATTAAGTCACTTTTCATAGAACCATATAATCTCAAATCCTCAATAAAATAGTACTGTAGTACAATCCTTATTTATCTCCATAATTCATGTAACCATTATACTGTTGATACAACACTCAAATGAAATAATTCTATAACAAAAACATAAAAACAATAGTTATTCCTCTTTATCTGCAGTAGTATCATAACTTGATTATTATCCAATAACATCATTTGTGGTATACTCTTATGAATGGGACATTGATTCATGTAGTGTCTCAACGCCTTGCAGATGAATCATTTTACATTTGAAAACTTTTTCCTACCCTTGAAATCACCTACTTGGTTTACTTTTTCTCCACACTTATAACAAACTTTCATTCCCTTCAAGCATTTACCAAGGTGATTCATTCCACATTTATCAAATATTGGGAAATCCTTCTTTTTCCTCTTCACTTTATCCATCTTTCTCTATTCCATACTTTTTTTCTCATGCTTCCCTTCAAAGCCATATGACTCAGATAATTCTTTAATTATCTTATTAAATCAAGATACTATTTCTTTATATGTAGAGAATACAAGGTAGACTATTTCCCTTCTAAATGTTGGATTAATACTATGAAAGATATGAATGTTCTTACTCTTTGGATCATACGTATTTTTGGAGTTCACATTCCTTCAATTGGGTGCCATTTCTATACAATGGAATACACTAGGTCAGTTTCTGAATCACAATTCATTTTTCCAAAAATGTAAAATATCTAATATAAATTGAACAGTTTATATATATAATCCATAATCACAAAATTGTTTTCATTGAGGAGGTATATACATTTAAAAATTTCATAATGATTTGTAAATAAAATGAGAATTATCCTAAGTATATCCCCTAAGAGTGTTGTAACCAAGAGTGCAGCAAGACCCATTGTCATGCACCAGTTCTCGTTCGAGTCTAGCTCAAAGTGCTATTTTCGGGTTTTACCTCCAGGTACATCTATGCCAGAGATGCCTCTAATTGCTCGTATCTAGACAGGGATGTATTTTCTTGGAAAACTCACAAAATCTCTATATTACCAAAATTTTAGGAAGTTATTCTATACTAATCCTCAAAGTCCATCTGAGGTCTATGTGCTCTAATCAGAGTTTATCTAAATCTATTTTCCAAGGTTTGTTCTAAAATTCCCTCTAATACCAACTATAACGCCCCAACCCCAGTTTCCCAGAGTCAGTGCATTATTTTAATACATTGGCATGATCACAAGGAAATCATGTCCTGAAAGTCCGATCAGTTTAGAAGTCTTGGAAAAAATAATACATACATTAACATTACATTACAATTTCAATCATAAAACAAAGTGTAAATAGTTCTTTGATAATTCCATTATTCCCTTTAGCTTAACCCTGCATATCAATCATAATACACTTCTTGGAATCCTGTGAAAAATAAAACATGGAAAGGGGTGAGCTCAAATTCTCAGTAAGGGTAAGAAATACAGTGGAATATAAAATAAATATTAATCATGGATAATAATTGAAACCACATGCCTTTACCAATAATAAACATGAATACATTTATTGAAAGAATATGAGCTGAGTGAATAAAGCCATAACAAAACATAATCATGGGTATTCTACTAATCGAATGACCACATGAACCATTAATATTATTTCCATAAGGAGGGAATGTATAATGCTGGACATTCTGAAATATTTTTTCAAGGCCTCAACCAAGACTTCTAAAAATGATTAAGGCCTCAGCCAAAACCATAAACCAAATTGGGAAAAGGCCTCGGCCCATTCCACATCTAGTTATCTCATGATACATATCGATGCATCAAGGAGCTATAGCGGGCTCCACCCATCACTTACTAAGTCCAATAAATTCCTCATATAAAAATGTTTAAACATATCATAAACATTCATATTAAAACTAGGATACGAAATTTCATCACTTTAACCATAAACCATGAATGGTATAAAAATTGCATATCCACAATCAAACATATCACAAAACCTTCAATACAATATGGATGTTTTGTATTATAATAAATCAACTTCAAATAAACCTAAAATCCATCAAAGGATTCTACATAAATAGAAATTATTTTTAAATATCTTTGATTGAAATATCTCTTTTCATGAAAACATTTAAAAGTCACGCAATTTAGAAAGGAAAACATTTAAAGACATTTTTGATTCAAAGTGTCCCATACCACTTTGAAACTTTTTAAATTAATTAAAATTTTAAAACATTAATGTCCATTTAAATAAATCCTTAAAACCATTTTGAAAACATGTACATTAATGAGAATGATTTAGAAGAATAAATATTTAAAACATTTAAAATGATGTTGACATAGATGAAATCAAAACCATTTGAGAGAAATATCTCTTTTTTGAAATAATATAAGAGTCGCATAATTACAAAATAAAATATTTACTTTGAAAAAATTCTTATAATATTGTAAGGGAATCTTCGACGATTTTATAACGGTGAAAAATAGCCGCACCCTCCATATAAGTTAAAAAAAGACATTCTTACCTTAATATTGATGAAAAGGTTAAAAAGGACTTTGTTTGGAAAACGACAGAAAGATTCCTTTCAAAACACATAAGGGTATAAATTACATTAACCCATTTTCGAGCAAATAGTAACAATGTTTTGAAATACATTTTTAAGAAACATGGATGTGTATGATAAGGAGGTCCCAGTTGATAATTACATATAAACAACCTTGGATAATGAAGAGATTGTAGAATTAACCCTTACCTTGTACTTTTCCTTGGTCAAGGCTAGAATAACCTCCTATATAATGGTGAAATAATGTTTATTAAATAATACATGAATCATATACATTAATATGATTCATATATGATATTTTAACATTGCTTTGTTAATAATATCTTAGTATTATCGTCATTTCGGGTGTTAAATTACTCATTTTCTTTTATATGTTTTGTTATATAAGTCATGTTTTCTATGGATAGGTTGTATCTTATTCATATCCAGAATGATATCAAGTCCTTAAACATTATTTTTAATCATAAAATGAGAATTATACTTGAATGGATATTATGGGAAATGAATCTCATCGTGTTCGTGGAGACGGTAGTCCGTACATACTCACGAGCAACAATATCATTATTTTGATATTAAAATTATATATAATTGGATGGTATATCATATATATAGAATAATTATCATGTTATATTTATTATTTAAATAAATTACCAATCATTATCATACCCATCCAAATAATAATGTTTTGAATAACAATTACACCATGACATGGAGAAGGTAAGCCGTACGTACGCACGTATGGTGACATTTCATTCAAAGGATGGATATATTACTGAATATGGTTGTACCATATTTATAATAACAAAAAATTATATAGGAGATACTGTAGTTATTATTTTATAATTTAAATAACAATTAAATAAGAAGTGGAAGAAGAAAGGAACTTGAAAGAGGTGGTGTGATTGTTACCGCTTCTTTGGGTTATTCCTTTTGATTTGATCAAAAGGGCTCCTTAAGTTTGATTTCTGACTAAACGAAGGCCTCTAGGATGAATTGAGGGAAGTTGAGAGGATATTTGGATAGGGGTTGGCCAAACCAAATGTCTTTGAAGGTGTGAATTAGTGAGAATGTGGAGTTCCCTTTTATAAGAGGGGTGAGAGGCACCTTAGAAAAAGATAGAAATATTATTTTATAATAAATTAATATTCGATTTATAATGGTTCCAAAGTGGATTATTTAAAGTCTAAGGTGGGGATATGTTGAAAAAAACTCAACAAATAGGTTTTAGACAGGTTTTGGTCACTTTATTAACCTTATATTTTAGTTTTAACTCTTAGTTAATTAGTTTGTCATTTACCTTTTCACTTTGTATTTTTATATTATATAGTTAATAAACTTACTATATACTTACAAGAGACCCCCAAGTGGTAAATTAATGATGAAAATATCATTATATAAGTCATTTTTCTGGATCTTAGATTTTTAGGAATATAATATCAATTAATAATATAATATTTTAAAAAAAAACACATTTATGTCAATTTTGACACTATTAAATAATTGATTTTTGTTAAAGTCATAAAAACTTTATTAATTCAAACTGAATTAATTTAAGCAATATAAAAATTTCATATTAACCAATAAAATTATTTTATGGCATCAATACTTTCAAATTATATTTATTTTAACATTTATAAAACCAATTATTTGATTCTTTCATTAATAAGGAAAATACTGCATCATTATTCTGTCATAAATAAATTTAATTATTCAATTTCCTAAAATTATAAATAGAATATAATTATGTATGAAATATTTTTATCTTTCTAATTAATATTTATAGTCAAAAATAAAACATATATTACCCTATGTAAATATTGTTTTTATAAAAGATATATGCTTATGTCATTATTGTATTTACTTTAAATTAATTCATATAAAGTGTCATTATCACTTACATGTGGCTCCATCAGGTCCCCAAATCTACCCAAAGATGTCCGTGGTCGTAAATGTATCATAAAATAGGGTTAGGACACGTTTTAGAGTAATTTAATACTATTATAATATTAATTGTTTACCCTTATTTACCAGATTTACCCTTTAACCATGGTAAATAAAATATTTACCAAAGTAATTATTCAAAATGTATAAAAATAATATTTAACTATTTAAACAATTTGGAAATCCTGATTCGAAATATAGAATCCATTTTTCCAAATTCAAAACACAGAAGTGGCCAAAATTAATTTAAAATTAATTCCCGCTGTCAAAACAAAAAGCGTGTTTTTAATATATAATAACTATCGAAAGATTGACACTTGTTTATGTCCAGTTTAAATGTGAAATTACGTCCAATGACCAATATTGTATTAAATGGTAAAAATATATTCTAAATATACTTTAAAACCACTAAAATTCATAATTTATCACTATTAATTATTTTTTATTAAAAAAGTTGTTTTTAATTAAAATTTAGTAATATTCAGTATTCATCAAAATATGAAAGTTATCTGAAAAGTAAAAAAAATTAACCCTAAGCTAATTTCGATGTTAAGAATCCAAAAATGAAGTCCCTTTTGAATGATAAAATTTATTAAATTTCAAAAAGTGGTTATTACTATTCATAACGGCTAGTTTGATTGGTTGTGGTGTGTTAGAACTCGAAGTTCCGTACAACACAGACTATTGTATTATTTAAATAGAAGCATAACGTGGAAGCTAGGGGTGTTACACAATCCACTAGGAGTGGAAACGAAAATGGACTAGTTTTCCACAAACATCATCAAATTTTAGACAATCTTTTCATCATCAAGCATGCTAAGTGAAACATGGATGGTACCACAACCAGATCACTAGCATACTAGTCCTAGTCTACCTATATAGACACCCCGGTTTCCCTTCATTGTGATCAATCAAGTTCCGCATGTTCTAAAATACCAATTTCATATAAAAGTACCATTTTATGATAGTTTTATCATTTTAGAATCATACAAACCTCAAACAGTACACAAACATGTTCTGCTCCCTCAATGCAATTTAGTATACCCTTTAATAATTTTATAAATCAATTTCAAGAGGTAAGATAAGGGTTTTCACACAAAATCCATTTAAAAATAAACTTTTAAGGAAAAACTACCTACAATACTATGCCCAAGAAGATTTTTATTCCCAAACAACATTTAGTAAACCAATTCAACGAGTTAGGAAATAACCCCAAAAGACACAACATGGAATACGAATGAAAAACACTGATTTTCATAAAAAAATGCATCTTTAAAATAAACCACTTAATCAATTCTACCAAAAAAAATTTTAAAACAAACTCAACAGAAAATTACATGAAAAATAGTTCAATCAAGAAAAATAAATTTATCAAAGAATTTATTCACATGGAATCACATACCATAGATATCGAGAACTCCGAATCTTTGTGTGAAACATCAACCAAACCACCGTCGCACCACAAGTGGATTAATATTAACCCTAATGGACAAGATTTAATGAAGAACCATAAAATTATACAATAGGTACAAACCCTAGTTTTGGACATTTTTAACTTCATTCAGGATGGAATAAACCCTAGAGAGAAGGATGAAAAACAAAGGGGGAATCACTTACATGAAGAACCTTGAAGTTACACCACCAAAAACCCATTAAAAATGAGTTCCAAGAGAGGTTGAGGGATCATGGAATCATTTCATAGCTACTATGGTTGAATGAGGGAAGTAATGGGAAATATAGTTTTAATCACAGAAGGTAAATCTTTGATTAAAAAAATATTTTTTTAGGACAGGGACATTATTCATTGTTTGTCCGCACGGTCTAAGAAACTATGTGGTTAAACTGTGTGGAAAGTTTTGGAAAAACAAAAAATTTAAATTTTATAAAAAGTTATGGGTTTTTAAGGGGGATCCAAGGGGTGAAATATAAGAAAATAATATAAGAGGAATAATACCAAAAATTAAGGGAATGTATGTGATAATTATCACCACTATGAAAAACCTTTCTCCCCAGAAATTCAACCTGAAGCTTGATTGAAAAACAAGAATGGGTACTATTTATCAACCCATGACATATGATTCCACGTCTCATGCATTTCATTCATATGCTTCCAAAGTACCCGGACCATTGGAACATATTTCCCTTAAAGCACCTTCTCTAGGGAATAAACTATTCCCATCAGTTGTTCAAATACTGATAAATCGGGCTCTATATCCAACTCTTCCCAATTTAAAATGTGCGGAATATCTGTGTTTTAATTATTCAATTGGGATACAAGGAATATTTCATGAATATATGTTAACTATGAGGGAAAATATAACCTATCTTCCACCCTGAAATTCTGCTATGTGATCTTAAAATTTCTGACATACCACATTGTTAGCTTTCCCTTCATTCCCAAAAGATGATGAACTAGACGAGGGGCCACATTGAAGAATACCAGATAACACATAGAAAATGATAGATCTCTACAACTTTAATCATCATAATATTTTTCGAAACTCCTATCTGTCAATAACTACTTCATGATCAAATTGACCTTCTCAGGTATCTCTTGCATAGGGTTTGGCCCAAACGGTGAGGTCTCACCTACCTCATCCCAACACAGAGGGGTCCAACAAGGCTGGCCATAGAGAACCCCCAAAATAGCCATTTTAATAAAGGATTGATAACTATTATTATAAGATTATTTGACTAATCCGAAATGGTTATCCCAAGGACCTCTAAAGGCTATGAAATATTTCCAAAGCATGTCCTCAAGAATATGGTTTTCTCGCTACATCTGACCATCAGTTTGAGGATGGTATGTCGTGATAAACTTTATATGTGACCCAAAATCCTTCTGAAGGCCTTCCAAAAAGTGAGAGGTAAAATAGGTGCCTCTATATTATACATCTTCTGACGGCACACCATGAAGCCTTACCAAATTCTGAATATTCTATTGGCCCAGCTCATCCAAATTAGTTATATCGCAAATCGGAATGAAGTATGATGATCTTTTCAGATGAACAATCACTACCCAAATAGATTTCTTACCCCGAGTTGTATGAGGTAATCCAACAATGAAATTCCTGAAGTCCTCATCCCACGCCCAGGTAGGAATGGGTAACGGTTGAATCAAACTAGACAACCTTTGACGCTCTTCTTTTACTAGATGACATGTATAGTTTCAAGACACAAAGTAATCTATATCTCATCCTATAACAGGACAATAGAACTACCTATTAACATCATAATATATTTTTGTATCCCCATTATTAATTTCCCACTAAGATTGGTGGTTATCCTACATCACCCCCTTCCTCAGAGACAGAGGCACCACTGAATGACCTTTGAAGAACATGATTCCCTTGAGAGACCGAGACCAATCAGAAGATGTATCCCCACTATGAAGACACTACATATACCACTTAAACATCTCATCACTAGAATGATACCATTGAATAAACTCCAAAAAAGAAGGAGTCAACTGAACAATCACCACGAACACACCTCCACTGTGCTCATTGATCTCCAGATGTATCTGAGCAAAGTGTCCCACCAGAGTCCACTCATCACAAGAATTTATCAAAGCCAAAAATGGTACTCTTATGTTCGAGGCATTTCTCACAACATTACCCTTTCCTGGGGTATAGATGATATTAAATTCAAACCTCTACCAATATTTGATCTAGCGATTCGGCCTCAGATTAAGATCCTAATGTAAGAAGATGTAGGCCATGATCTTATGATCAGAGTAGATTGAAAACTTCTCTCCAAAGAGGTAGTGAAACCATTTCTTCAAATTGTGCACCACCATAACTAACACTAATTCATGGGTGATGTAATTATTTTCATGTGGTAGGAGTTGGAGAGAGCCATACACTAGCACATGATCATCCTGTATAAGCACACACCCGAGCTCTATACCTGAATCAACACAATAGAACACATTTACCATTCTAGATTCATGAAAGATCAACTTGGGGGTGGTATTAAACCACCACAAAAACTCCTCAAAGGAATCCTAACATTCTAGGCCCAAATCAATCTTTTCCCCCTTCTGGGTGAGTGGGGTCATGGGTGAAGCAAGATGAGAGAAATCACAAACAAATCGCCTGTTGTAACCAACCAAGCAGAGGAAACATCTGATCTTTAACACATTCTTTAGATGATCCACTAAAATAATTGCACTTATCTTCTTATGGTCCACTTAAACCCCCTATCTATAGATGTCATGACATTGAAACTTCACATCCCTGATCCAGAAGGTTCACATAGACAACTTTTCATAAATTTGATGATCCCATAGAGTGAAAAATATGATCCATAGATGATTCTCATGCTCTTCCTCTACTCAATAATAAATCATTATATCATCCATGAATACCAGAACAAAGGAGTCTAGATTCCAGTGGAACACCCTATTCATGGTTTCCATAATGTCTGTTGGTGCATTGGTCAATCAAAAAGGAATGATCAAGTATAAAAAGTGTTCATACTTTCTTTGGAAGGATATCCGTTGGATATTCGCCTCTCTCACCCTAAATTGGTGGTATCCCCAACACAATTATATCTTTGAAAATCACTTTTCCCCATTCAACTTATCAAAAAAGCCATCTATCTGGGGAAAAGGATATTATTTCTTGATGGTTACCTTATTTAGACTCTGATAGACAATGCAAAACTGGAGGGACTCGTCATCCTCCTTTTAAAAAAGAATAGAAGCATTCCATGGAGATATTCTCAATTGAATGAATAATTTTGATTCTAAATCATCCAACTATCTCATTAATTCCCACAACATAGTGGGGGCTATACGATATAAGGGAAGATTCATCAAATGTGTTTCTGGTGCCAAATCAATTGAGACCTCCACATCAAGATCTAGGGGAAATCCTAAAAAATCATCTTGAAACACCTTCAGGAATTCATCCACCACATGAGTTAATCCACCCATAAAATCATTACCATATTACTCTAGAGAAAGAAACAATAACTAGAAGACAAGATTTACCCACTCTGGGAGTCGAGGTCCTGCAGAACTAGACCAAGTATCCCTTTCCCCATGAAAAACATGAGGAATCCCATCAGGTTCTATAAAACTAAACCACTTCCATTAACAATATACATTCATGTGATAGTAAACTATCGAACCATGTTGTGGATTACATTGAAAATGTCCATTTAGAAGACTAGGAGGTCCCACTCCATCTCAAAACATGACATTGAAAGTGAACATGATGGCACCAGAGACCCTGCTCCTTCTTCTTAAACAATTGAATCACCAAATCCACTAGAAAAGACAATAAATCCATTGTAAAATTAAGTTGGTTTAGAATGAAGGATAGATAAAATTAATATCATCACCATTGTTAAAGAGAACAAAAATTATAGAAGATGCAATCAAAATGGTACCTCAATCTATCGAAGTCCATACATCCAATTCTGATTTTTCCTGATCCACAGCATGAAGATGAATCAACTCTACTAGAGAAGAACTACTCACATATGGATCTCTCCTAAACTCGACCTTCACAGAATATGATTTGGACTTGTATCCATTGAAATTTAACCATGATTCCATTATTCTAGATAGCTCTGGATAAATTGGAACTCCCCTAGAATCCACATATCATGCCCCGCTCTTTAGTGGATGCCTCACCATGGAAATGAACTACGAGTGCCCTATATCTCCACCCTAATAACAAAGGCTCATAGGAGATGAAAATGTAGGTCGGGTGTGACATGGCCTCCCACATTGGTGGCATATGATGGACCTCACATCAGAATCCATAGAGGAGAACTTCTTAGGAGGATGGAATGAACATCCACCTCCCTTACTCCCATTCTCATCTCACATCCTTTTATTCTCAAATAAATGACAACATCCCATCACTTATATTTTCCAAGAGAAACCAGACCTACCTCTACATTTAATATCTACCATACAAGCTCGATCAACCACCATAACATTGTTATTTAGCTCAAAAAGAAAGACATGAGAATAGATCACTAGCCACAATCCCTTTTCAAATCTCAAAGCATCATGTATTCATTAGAGACTATATCGGGGGAATATCAGACTGGAATAGAAAATCAATTGGAATACTCAATCATTGACTGGTCCCCTTGACAAAGATCTATAAACTTCAAAGATATGGAATAAGTCAAGACACTAGGATAGTATTGGTCAATGAAGATAACCTTCAATTCCTTCCATCTCATCTTCTTATGATTCCTTGCTTGATGCACCGATTCCCACCAACTATGGATATGACCTCTTAATAGGAATGAGGAACATTTCACCCTGATCTCATCATATCTTTTAACGAACTTGAACATGTGTTCGGTATTCTCAAGCCACTCCTCTGCTTCCTGAGGATATGTGCTACCTCATACTATGGGAGGCCTATTATTCATAAATTCTTATGATTTATCCTTTATAGTACTAGGTTCATCTTCCATAATTGGATTAGGAGTTAAACCCACACCCTGTCCTAGATCATGTACATCCCAATCAATAGCTTCTTCTATCCTTTAATCAAGAGGTGAGTGAGAACTCTCTACATCTTTATCTCTTGGGTGCATGGGAGATTTCGATGGAGGCATGTTGCTACAGAACAAAAAAAATAACAAGATAAAAAATTAGTACAACAATTCTTACAAATTTTAGTAATAACATCAATTATAAATAAATAAAACTCATCACAAAAATGGAACAAACAACTACTTCACCCACAAACAATGTCCACGTGAAGTCTATAGCCCGTACATCTCACCTAGAAGAGAAGGAAGACAGAAAACCCAATATCCCATAGAGACTTGAGGTCTTTCAAGAGATATGTGGGCTAGGAAACCTAATTTCATCTATAACACTATTCCAAGATAATTCTATATCCTATTTAACCAGACTCATCCCAAATAATTTGACCCATGATATTAACAATACATTGATACCATTTTTTCACGAACCAGATCCGGTCACTAACCAAACTGGCTCTAGTCTCGTTCTGTGGAATAACCCGAATGGCGTTAACTATCCCTAAATGGTGGTATAATAGCTTGGGAATCACAAATAAGTGTTTGGGAATGATTTACCTGAGTTTAAAGACACAAAACAACCCAAAATAGTAAATGAAATGAAACTAAAAATTCACACCAAATGAGTCATAACAAAAATTATGAATTGAATGACATAGTTTTTAAAAAATACCAAGATAGAAAAAACCCAAAAGGAGTTTCATGTATAATATAAAAAATTCCACATGACATGGGGGCATCACCCACCCACCATCTCCTCAATACTACTCCGAGAATAGAAGCTAATAACCCGAATCGTCATCACAAAGGACCTTTCCCTTACCAATATCAAACATTACAAAGTCTACATACACCCAAATGTTTAAGTTGGGTGTGAAACTAAGCCCAATATAATTCCACCAAAAAATATTCCATGTGATAAAAATTTTAATAAAAAATTGCGTGTTTTTATAAATAAGAAATACTAGTAACAATTCATACAATATGCAACTTTAAATGAAAACAGTTTTCAAGACAAAATCTTGGAAGAACATACATTTTTGAATAAAAATCACATGATACTAAATTTTCAATAAAAACTCCATATGGAGATTTTAACTACGATATATTCGATGGGCACTGTTTATTGGAACACCCCTAGGCACTAGCTAGTTGTGGGTCCCTGGATACATCATATCTTGGTGTAAAAGTAAACACATTTATTAACTTTCTTGTGCACGAGCCACTAGGAGAGGAAAACCCAATGTCTTAATCGTCCATAAAACATCATCAATGATTAGTAAATGTTTTCATCCTCAAACTTTCATTGTGAAATAGGTACGATACCACTATCAAATCACTAGTATACTAGTCCTAGTCTGGCCACCTAGACACCCAGGTTTCCCTCCTTTGTGGTTAATCATGTTCCACATGTTATGGAATAATAATTGCACATAAAAGTACCATTTTCACATAAAAATACCATTTATGAATCATACACACACCAAATAGTACACAATCAGGTTCCACACACTCAATTTAATTTATTAAACCCTTTAAATATTTTATAAAATAATTTCAAGAGGTAAGACAAGAGTTTTCACCCAAAATCCGTTAAAAAATCCACTTTTAAGTCCAAACGCCAAACAATACCTCACCGACATTGATTTTTCAGACCTAAAAACATTTAATAAACCAATTCAATGAGTCATGAAATAACCCTAATAGACAGAACACAGAATACACATGAAAACACTCATTTTCAGGAAAAAGTGATACTTTAAAATCATCCACTAAATCAATGATACCAAAAATGGGTTTCAAAACAAATATAATGGAATAAGAACATGAAAAAATAGATCAATAAATAAATATAAATTTATCAATGAATTTATATACATGGAATCACATATCATATATGTCAAAACCCATGAACCTTTCTGAGAAACATCACCGGACCACCGTCACACCACAGGGGGTTGAAAATAAATCCTAATCCACAAGATTAAACCAAGACACACAAAATTATACCCCATGTATGAAAACCTACTTTTAGGAAATTTTGAACCTTATGAAGGAGGGATAAAACCCTAGAGAGAAATAAGAAAAATTAAGGAGGAATAACTTACCAGAAGAACCTAGAAGTTATACCATCAGAAACACCTTCAGAAATTAGTTCCAAGAGATTTATGGGAGATTAGAATACTTCCATGGATTCCAGGGTTTAATAAAGGATTAAAAGGGTGATATAGGTTTAATCATAGAAGGGAAAACATAGAATAAAAAATTATTTTTTATGAACTTGACACTGTGCACGGTTTTTCCACAATGTTTAGTGAACTATGTGGTCAAACTTTGCGGCATGTTCTGGAAACCCAAAACCATTCCATTTTCTTAAATATTCAAGTGGTTTCAAGGGAGATCCTAGGGTTACATGATAGTATAAGAATAGAAGAGTAAAAATAACTTAAAATAAGGTCATGTATGTGACTTACTTTGTTTTAAAATCATATCATTCTGTCATAATCAATGTTAAATTCAATAACATTTTTCACCACCTTTTTTAGCTAGAAATTCTCCTTAGGAACCTCTTTAATCATTATAAGGATAGATATTTGAAAAATAATTTGATAAATATAATACTTCTCACATTACAACATGGTTTCAAGTCCATTATTTTCATGTCCATAAATATTATATATTTTGTGATCTTCAATATTGATATGTTAGTGTGACCATTTGACTCACAAATCATCCACCATGTTTGATTTCATATGGTTGTAATATATTTATAATTTCTGATCATTAAACAATTTATACTATCTTTTCTATAACATATACAACAAATTTTTGGTGAATATAAAATTTATTATTATTTATTAGTATATGTGTCACACCATTCCATGTAAAGATAATGCCTATGTATCTTTAATTAGACTATAAACACTCTTAACACCAAATCATGAGTTAGGTTATTTTTCCCATGGATCATCAATTGGCGTGATGCATAAGTTATCACCATATCATTTTCCATAAAACACATCAATATCATTTCTACAATTAATCACTATCAATCACAATTACTTATCCACTACAGGTTAATGTGAGGATAGGTGAACCAAATAACATTCTCTTCAGTTTTATGATATTTTTTCCACATTCATCTATCTAATTGAAATTAACTACATTCCATCTTAACATGGTGAGTGGAATATATAGACAGGATAAATCTTCTACAAAGAAATTATAATATCCAAATAATATAATAAAATTGTGGGTCTTAGTCACAGTAATCAGTTTAGGATAATTATGGAACACTTATGTTTTTTTGGTGGATCCACACACATACCATCTCGTGACATTATGTGACCCAAACATTAAATATTTTATAGAAAAAATTCACAACTGTAAAATTTTAGGTATATGTTATCCTTACATAGGGTCCTTAGTAAAATCCTTTAGTAATCTTGATGCTCTTACAAAATCCTGAAATATATAATAATATCATCTATAAATACTATCACAATCTAATAAAAGTAATTTCTAATAACTCTATTCATTAAATTCATATTGATTATGTGGTAACTAGTAATAAAAAATGGAATCACTATAAATCCATGTAGTCCATTACTTGATAAGAAGGCTATCATGGGAACATATTTATTTTTTATCACCTGTTTATAGTATCTAGATATTTGGTGAGTCTTCTAAAAAAATTGATTCATCATAACTGATCATAAAAATCATTAATAATGGGAAGAAGAAAGTTATTATTCATTATGATCTCGTTAAGCTCCTGATAATAAATATATAGTTTCATTAAAGTTTCTTTATTTTTAAGAAAAAATATAGGTTTACCCCAAGGTGACTCACTTTTCCAAATAAACTCCTTATAAATATTCTTCGGGAGTTTCATCTCCAATTCCGACAACTCAATCGATGAAATTTTATATGTACTCTTTAAAACTAGTGTATCATTGGGTGTGAGTTCTATTGAAAACTCAAATTCATGGGTCAATTTATTTCTAGGAAACTATTTTGAATAAAAAATAAACACTTTTATAATGGGAATCTTATATATGTTGAGTTTCTTCCCAACCATTTGAGATAAATACACCTTTTGAATAGGGATCCTGAAACATGCATTAAATTTAATTTACATTGAACATTCATATCCATCCTCACACTGATATAAGATCATAGATTGGTTTAGAATATCAAAAATTACTTTACATCCTTATCAATTGATATTGGATATATAAAAATAAGGTTAATATGTGATAAAATAACTTCAAATTTTACTATAGGAATTATAAAAATATTATTGGGAAGAAAATTCCTATAAACATAAATTTAGAAAGAATATTATAATTAAGATAGGATCATCATTCCTTTATAATGTTTTATAACAATTTCAATATCTATTCCTTGAGGTGGAAATTTGATACCTTTATAAAATCGTTAATATAGAAAAGATTGGTTATAAATAGAATCATATAAAACATTAAATTTTTTATAGTGGATGGTGAGTATACATTTCAAAATATCATTATATTATTTCCACATCATAAATAATGATCACATTATATTTTTCTCTCTATATATATTATAAAGAGTAGACTATGACAATCGTCAATAATAAATCATGAATTCGAGCACTGGTTAACATAATGCCTATACATCTTTCAATTGAAACATTAGAGTGTTGGTGGTCTATTTTGTTTAGGGTTTTCTTTATTTTATTCATTAAATAGCGTCATCACATCACTTAATAAATATTTTTCTCTCAGAAATTCATTTCAAAAATAAAACATTTACTAGTCCCTTTAATAAAATTTCATCCATGTTTTATTCCATTCTTCAAGCTTATAAGAAGTCACATATTCTTCCTTATATTGTTTTTTTTATTAAAATACACTTTGAATTATATATTTCATTCCATAAAAAAACCATGTGATTAGTGGGTGAATACAATCATCATATCCACCTTGATGGGATATTAAATAATTTCTTTATAGATACCTATGAATCTTATGGTTAGAGCCCTTCAAATAATTGGTTTTAAACCACTGTGGAATTAATTTATCTTACTTTATAGTTAAATGATAATACTGAAAGTGTACATTTCATATCATATAAAATTTTCCATATAGGTTCACATAGATTCATCTTTATTCTTTTTTCTATTAGTAATTCCTTATACATTTTCAAATGAAGGATAAAAGGAAAATAATTATTGAAAAATAAGATCCTAAACTCAACCCCCTCCCTAGAGTCAATTTCCTTCCCTGGACTCGTATTCTTGATAAGAGTCCACTATTGATTTTAGTTACCATCAAAATGATAAAAAATAATGATAACCTTTAAATGTAATGAGTAATATAGAATAGAAAATATATTGTTAGTGATATTGATCCATTTATCAGTAATTAATGGATTAGAGGACCCGCTAAAAAATTGTGTATGTTGCCTCATGAAGGACTCAAAAGTATGATGTTCCCTCCATTTCTGATTTGGATGTTCATCATGGATCGTGGTTCAAGAATATTGTGTAATAATAACAAAAAAATTCAATACAACTCTTATATAGTTTTATATATCATTAAAAAATAATTACATATTCTATCACATTAAGCATTATCATGGTTCCTTCTTATTCCATCCATTGACTGAAACCAAAAATCATTGCATGAACAATAATCATTATAATGTGAAATCATATAATAATTGAATAAATCAATAAAATTATGTTTGAATCATGGAAAATAGTTTTTAATATTTAACATATTAGGTTTAACATAAAATATTAGTGGTAATTATCTAACCAAATCCTTTATAATGGTTTATAATGAAAATTATAGTGAAACTAATAAAATCTCCCTAGAGTATCAAACCATGTTATTAGTAAGGGACCATTCAGCATGCACCAAAATGATGGTATTTATATACTAAACTAACTCTTTTAAACGTTATTATCCCAAAATGAATCTATTCAAAATCCACATCCACATGTAAAATTAATACTGGAAAGTATTGATATAAAAACCTCATTATCTATACCATACAAAAAATCTACCATATTGTTTAGTATTTAATATTATTATAAGGGTTATCATTAATGTTCTCGCAACCAGGTTTCCAAATGTTATAGAACCTTGGTCTCATTAAAACTATAGTGGCCCAAAAATTCCATACATAGTAACTTATCCTTTATCTATAATATTGATTACATTACAATGCAATATATTCATAAACTATAAAGGTTTAGTGACTTTAGAAAATTAAATAAATAAACAACTGGTATTTAAAATATCTACATTATTCCCCATTACACTCTTCACAATTATTAACCTTCTTAGACATATTATTCTTAAAACGTTTTTTCATAGACCAGTTAAGGGAAACATAATAAATGGTGAACTTAAGGTTAAATATAAGATATATCAATCAATGATCATAAGTAAGTATAATAAAATCATAATAATATAAAAACATGATAAAAACATACAATAATCATACAAAATCAGTACAAGGTCATTATAAAATGATCACGATGTATGGTTTTGTCAAGAAAAGGACATAATACATAAGAGTGTGGAATCATCAGAAAGTAATCACAGTATATAATAACATATCATCAACATAAGAAATATGTTTTTATAATTCAAAAAAGAAATGTAAATAACTTCCCTATTCAAGTGTCATTCTCAAGACAGTCATTGTAAATTTATTGTCATAATGTAAATTCTAAGCCAGTTATTTCCAACATTCTACTTTGAGTAACTTCAATCTAGTTAACTGCATCATCTCTTAGATGTTTTTCAACTCTATCATTTTTAACCAATTATTTGGAGAAATATAAAAAACCCAAAAATCTGTGGTTTGTACAATCACCACCAATTCATGGTTTATAATGGATCCCAGATCACATGATATTAAATCATTTATATGTATTCCAAAAGATCATGAAAGGATTTATCATTTAGTCTAAAATTAATAGATGCAAAGAAAATAGGTTTCATAAAAATTTTATCGTTGTGAACAAAAACTATACCGGGAAATAATATTAATTGTAACATCATATCATATATTTATTAAAGAAAAACAAAAATCAAAATATTTTTTTACAAATGTAAAATATATTAAAAATATCCGTAGGGAAATTTTTGAGGAAAATAGACACCCCAATTTTAATACATTTATTTAAAATCTATAAATTTATATAATATTCTAGAAAATATTTTCATTGAATAGAACCAAGGAAAATTATAAAAGAATATTCAAGGATGATTTTTATTCCTGATGGTAGGGAAATCCTGAGGGGAACACTTTGGGATATAATGAACACTAAAGGGGGGTAAAGCAATATTGGGAACTTTTTCACCAATTCTATCTTCTATACCTTTTACATATTAGACCTGTTAGGATCATGAAACTATTATTCTCTTTAATTTATCACATTAAAGTATATAAAATTATGTAAATATGACACATGATATTTTTACAAGGTTCACTATTATCACACAAGGGTATTTCGTTTTCACTTTATTTCGGTTCTTGGTGGTTTTACTCAAAGAAGGTTCTGACATGTTTATAATTATTGGGCATCATTTCTTCCTTTACATTGAATATAATTACTCTATATGTTATTATTGAATCCTCCTATGTTTTCCTTAAATTTCACCCTTTATTCCCATTGAACATTGAGAAAAATGGAAAATTTTTTGTGGACAGAAAATGATACATATTTTGGCCGCACGGTTTACTAAACCGTGCATCCAACCCATATAGGGTGTCCATCTCATAAGAAATAATTTTTTAATTCCAATTTTTTCTTTCTGTAAATAGTCATAATCTACGCAATTCTTCTTCCATTTGACCCAAGCATCCATGTGAGGACTTCAAGCTCCCTCAAGCTCCCATGGAACTCAGTTTTGATGGGGTTTTTTGGGGGGAAACCTTCAAGATTCAACAAGGTAAGTGGTTCTTTCATTGTTTTATTCATTTTATTTATATTGTTTTCACTCTTTCTTGAATATATAATTTTCCATCAACTAGGTTTTCACACCTACTGTTTATTTTTGAGTTTCTTGGCTCAATATTCTTGGTTTAGGTTCATTTTCATTCCCTTGTGGTGCGGTTGATGTTTTCCATCACTATTAGGGGTTTTTTACATATATGGTATGTGATTCCATGTGTAATAATTCTTTGAGGAGTTATATTTACATGATTTACATTTTTCAAAGTTTCTCTTTAATTATATTAGGTGAAAAAACTATTTTTGGTTGCGTTGATTATGTGTTTAATTTTAAAGATTCATTTTTTCTGTAAAACGGTGTTTTTTTTCAAATATAACTCTTGTGTTATCGTTTTGGGTAATTTTATAACACATTAAAGTGGTTTATTAAACATGGTTTGGGATTTAAATTCTATTTTGGTAGGGTTTTGGTGTGATTTTTTCCTTGAAAGAGGTTTTTTAAATGGGATTTATGTGAAAACCATTATTATACTTCTTGGAAGTGTTTTATGAAAATTGTAAGTGGTTTATTGAGTAACCCAAAGTGTGTGAAGGATGTTTATGTGATGTTTTGTGGGGAGTGTTTTGTTAAAATGGGTTTTTAGGTAATATGGTGATTTTTGATGTCAAATGTTATGAGAACATTTTATAAATTAGTGAAATGATTTTTCAAATTGTTAGAAATGTGTGAAACATTTTTAAGGGATATTTTATGTGAGTATAATGTTAAAATTAATTATAATGTGAAAGGGGAGTTATGTGAAATGATTTCTAGATGTTTGGTGTGTGTTTGTTTTGGAAATGGAATTTTCATGTGAAATTTTTATTTCATGAGATGTGGAACTTGATTAAACACAAAGATAGGATCCATGGGATCTAGGTGGGAAAACATGTATGAGTATGCTAGTGATCCGAAGTTGTTACATCCCAGTTTCATATAGCAATTTTAACGCTAACAACACTAAATAAATAATTAAGATGATTGGGTACCACTAGGTTATGGGTATGTTCCTTACTATAAGATCATGTACAAGAACAATTATTTGTTCTGGTTACTTTTTACTTAGATATGAGGTACCTAGGGCCCAAAACTAACTAGTGCCTATGTGGAATTTTCCGGGACTTGTTCTCATTGTATATTTTATACTTACCATTAGATATGGTGGGTTTGGATAGAAAATTCTTTAGTATTTTCATTTTATTTCAAAGTGTTCATTATTTAATGTTACATCTTTTAAACGGTTTTCATTGAAATTTACATCCCTTTGAAATTGTTATTTCCGTTTCTTTCACTTATAAAACGTGAATTATTTCAGTACTTAAATTTTTATTACATTGGAATATATTTGTGTTTAATACTAATTGGATTAGTCTAACACCCTACTTACACATTTGGGTATAAGTAGAGTTGGTAAATTTGTTTACAATTTTGGGTAACTCTTTTTGTGTCCGTGGTTCGGGTTCTAGCTGTCCTTCATGATGCGGTGTCATAGAGATGACTTGAGGGTGGGAACCCCATGCCGTAAGGTGGTTCTTGGGATGCTATTTTTGGATATCTTACCTTCTGGTAGTCCTCAGTATTTTGTTTAAATTATGTAATTTAATTATGTATTTTTGTAATGAATGGTTTGGTTTGAAAAAATCAGATTCATTTTATCATCCATATTGGGTGTTTTATGTTTCTAAAATCGGATAAATAATTCCAAAACCATTGTTTATCGAACTATGGAACTTGTTCAAGCCCATGGGGATAGGTAAAGACCTTCAGGCCTTTCCATGGATAAGGCTAGGCAATGGTTTTGGTGGATACGAGATCTGGTTCGTGACAAAATGGTATCAAAGGCAGGTTCATTCTTTAGGGTCATGTTATTTTTGGAAAGAGTCTGGGTAGACTAGAGTTAGGAATATTTAGAAATGAAATTCTAGTTATTGGTAGGGTTCCTGCCCAATACACCTCCTGATGGAGTTCTAGTCTCCATGGAATGTTGTGTTTTATTTGACTTCTTTGGTTCTTATGGTTCGTTGAAGATTGAGGGGAAATGAAAAGAGAGTTGGGCCAACAGTCTTAGAGAGCTCCTAGGGATTCTCAATCCATGTGGACCTGGGTATATTTCCATAGAACATTTTCTATAATGACGAAGTGATTGGCATTTGGACACCAACCATATATCCAATTCACTCACCGACACCAGTTCCCTCTCTATTTGTCTTGTGTCCATTTGATTTGGAATCATAGAAAATTATTTTTAAGGACAAAATTAGTTTTTTTAGGAGTTGGATAATAATTTTTTTTAAATCGTAAATGTTGTATTTAAACCTATTTTAAAATTATTAATTATGTTAATGTGGGTTTTGAAAATGTGTTTTGAATGGCATGAAATGTTTTGGGATTTATTTGTGGAGTTTCTAAAGGGAATGTAATTTGGTAAAAAGTGATTATTTTAAAATTTTCATGAAATTTATGAAACTTGTTTTAAATACAACGAGATGAGTTTTAATTAAATGGTTTTTGAAGAAATGAAGTTTGCGATAAAACCAGAATTTTTTTTGAAATGGGATGAGATGTTTTGTTATTAATATCTATGACTTGAAAGTGAGTTTTCATTTGAATGGTTGGTGATTTTTTGAAAATATTCGTAATATTTGAATTGGATTTTGATTTTGTGACTAGTTTTTTTGAGAAAATGGATGTGTTTGTTGAATGTAATGGTGTTGGAAAGTGGAAAGAATTTGTGTTCTAATCATTGGTATTTATATGAGTGATTTCATGCATGGGTTTACATGGGATGATAGATGGTTAATGGCATGGATGAATGAGTGATGTGATGGACATGAGGTGGGTGGTAGTTGTGGCATGTAAACATTATTGTGTGAGGATTATGGGATACCATTGATGAATATGATAACCACTATCCCCATTTACTTTTAAATAAATGATTTTTAAGGAAACATATATGTATTAATAACTAGTGTTGGGGTGATGTGACATATTTTATTTTGGTATTTCCATTCTGAGGTGTTTTTAGTTCAAGAACCCCACTTGTATTTTCATTGTTTTGGGATTGTGTTTTGTAAGTAAGTTGGGTTGAAGTGTTGGTAAGTGGTCTTTTTTTAGAATAGTTTTGTAAAGCCCTTGTGGTTTCTCTTCTCATGTGTTTGGTTCTTGATTTTGGTATGTTTTCACCAAAGGACCATCTTTGTTAGGTCCTTGGGTTTTTTTATTGGCTAGGGTAAGCCCCCAAAGAGTTAATGAGAGATTGAAGTGAGGCCTAGAGTGATTCTCCATTGGAAGATCCTCCATTTGATCTACATAAGGAATTTCTTCATGAGTTTAGAGATTGAGTCTACCCCTCTAATTTTTTGTTATGTGGATACTCTCATAGTGGGATAGTGGTTTTGGGAGGTTGAAATACATCATGGTTCCCTATGTTTTCTTATTAATAAAATGTGAAGTTTGACACCATTATATCTATAGGTTTTATTTGGGAATGGTAAAGGGTAAATTCTTGTGAGGATTGTGAAAGAAGACTGGGGGTTTTTGTGTAAGATGATGTCATGAATGACCTCTGGGTCTTTCTTCAGTCTTGTCGAAGCAAGGATTCATATTGGCTACTAGTTTGGAAAATCTGTTAATGAGAAGATGTTATGGATACTACTAGAATCAAATATAATTTGGGACTCGTTATAACATCCCTATCACTGAATTGTTTATATTAGTCACAATGTTAATGTTTAGTGATTCCCTGCGATATTGTGTGCTCGTTTGAATGAAAAGATAAAGGTTGTACAATCTTTAGTGAGTCTCTGTTTTGTCATAAGTTTGTCTCCCTTTAGAAATTTAATAAATCATCTATTTTAGAGGAATTTTTTTCTATGTTCCCATTACTTATACTATTTATCATCGGATGAAACAAGGGTTGCAATGTGTGCATCTTCTATGACCTTGTTTCGGTAGAAGTCCATGTTTGGGTAAAGTGAGTTTGAAGTGTGTTATGTCTTGGTGACCCCATCTGGGGTAATGGTGTGGTTACCTGTGGTACTAGAAGGAGAAGTTCCATTCGAGGGTTTTTAAATCCTAACTACAAGGTAGGGGATGCTTCTATCATATGATCTCGAGCCATAGGTCCTAAGGTGAGGCTAGCGTGTTGTTAAGGAAATACTAGGGTTGTGAAAAGCTTTATTATAATTTCCATCATCTGTATGTAGGATGTGAATAGTTTTGAGAGATGTATGGAATTTGGGATTGATATATTGAAGCTCAAAATTTGCACACAGATATATTTAAGCAAACGTTAACTCAGAAAATCATATAGTATGATAGTGTAGATAATTCAAGGCCTCTGCACGACCATGTACCTTAGCCCAGTTAACCATGAAATTTTCCCCTTTGGAAATAATGATCTGCATGGTTACCATACAGTTCTTCAAATCATGCGGACTAACCTTGTGCGACTGCCAGGTTGTTAAAATTTGGGGTCTTTTTTGTGTCGTATCACGGTAATTGTCGAAGATGATTGATTCATATGGAGGGTTACCCACTATGGGTCTCATGTATTTTATTTTTTAAAAGTATATTTTTAGTATACCCCTTATTCTAATAATTTCGTCTGTACCACCCTGTGTTGGTGTTCTATTTTGGTCTCAGGCATTAGTTCATTTTTATTGTAGAGAGTCCATTCAGGTCTCCCCATATTAGTGACTCGGTTTTTTCCACGGTGTTGTATTTGTGGTAGGTAGTTTCTTTTGGTACAATCTAACAACCAATTTATTCCTTGGGTAAATATGGGATTGGAGTATGCCAAATGGTTTTGTAGATGTAAGTCGATTGAAACGCGGTTCGAGTTCTTTGTTCATTTTAGGTGTATTTAATTGGATTCATCTAGTGGTGTTCGAGTTTTTTCATTTTTGATATGGTTTTAATATGTTTGATCATATCATGTATGTGGGGAAATGTTTGGTTGGTTAGAGTATCCCTTCCTTCATTTGATCAACTTAATGTGTTTTGGCATTTTGGGGCAGGTGAATCTTGGCAAAGGAGTCCATCATGGTATATCTATTGGGTTTTATTTTTTTAACTATCATTATTGTGGCTTTCCATGGGAATAAATATTTTTTGTGGGCAGAATTATCACACTCAGATTATAATTTTTCACTTCGTTCCGGTTCTTGGTCGTTTTCCTCAAAGCATGGTGTGACATGTTTGTAATTTTTTGGAATAATTTCATCATTTCCTGGGCATGTCTTTCATCCCTAATTTCTTATTGAATCCCCCTATTTTACCTTGAATTTCTCCCATGCTTTCCCTTTAATTTTTGAAAAAATGGAATGTTTTTGTATGAATAGAACAAGCCGCATGGTTTGGTCGCACTGTTTAGTAAACCATGCATCTAAACCGTGCATGATGTCCATCTCATTAATTTTTTTTACTAATTTCAATATTTCCCCTTCATAATTAAACATTATTACACCATTCTTCCACCATACAATAATATTATACATGGGTGGCCTCCAAGATCTCTCAAGATCCTATGGAACCAATTTTGATGGGATTTTTGGTGGGAAATCTTCAAGGTTAATCAATGTAATTGATTCCTTCTTTGTTATATTCCTTTACTTAGAGTTTATTCCTTCCTTCTTGAATCTCTAGATGTATAGAAACTATGGTTTCCTAATTAGTATTCATTTTTGAGAATCTTGGCTGAAATATTCTTACTTTATTCTCTTTTTCATTCCATTTTGGTGTGGTTTAAGTTTCAAAAATATAGTTGGGGTTTTGACATCTATAGTTAGTGATTACATGTGTAAGTATTCTTTCATGAGTTATCATTTCGTGATTTACATTTCTATCATGTTCACCTTCCATTTTATTTGGTGAGAAAAATTTTTATGGTTGCGTTGGTTAAGTGTTTAATTTTAAAGTTTCATTTTTTTTGAAATGGGGTTTTTTTCAAATATAACTCATGTCATATCATTTGTGGTCATTTTTAACATGTAAATGTAGTTTATTAACAATGGTTTAAGTTGAAAATTTTGGTTTTTTAGGGTTTTGGTTTGCTTTTGTCCTTGATAGAGGGTTTTTGAATGGGCTTTATGTGCAAAACCTGGTTATAATTGTATTATGTTTTTTATGAAAATTGTAAATGGTTTGTTGAGTTACACAAACTGTGAGAAAGATGTTTTTATTCTATTTTGGTGAGTGTGTATTCTTAAAATTGTGTTTTTGAAAAGGAAAGTGGTTATTTTTGATTTCAAACATTTTGAGAATATTTTATAAATTGTTGAAATGATTTATCAAATTGTAATAAAGGTGTGAAACATGGTTATGGGCTCTTTTGTGTGAGTATGATGTTAAAATGAATTTGAATGTGAAAGGAGTGTTATGTAATATTCTTGTGTGTTTTTTACTGTGTGTGTGTTTTTTAAATGTAATTTTCATTTGAAAATGTTATTTTATGAGACTTGTCACTTGAGGAAAACCTTATTATCTTGGTGGGCAGAAATGTACTAGTATACTATATATTTGAAGTGGTTTCGTCCATGTTTCACGTATCAATATTGGCACTGAAAACACTAACTAAATAATGATGATGATTAGGGACTGCTAGGTTATGGGTATGTTCCCTACTACTGGCCCATGCATGAGAACAAATATTTGTTATGGTAACTTTTCACCAAGATAATAGGTACCTGGTGCCCACAGCTAGCTAGTGCCAATGGGTATTTCTAGTGCATAGTGCTCATCAATACATGCATTTGTGAGGCTCATGGGATTCCATTTATGAATGTTATAACCACCAACCTTAAATAGATTCAAATGAATGATTATTAAGGAAATTTTTATGTTTGATAACTGGTGTTTGGGTGCTATTCATATGTGCTTTTGGGATTTTTATTGTCGACTGTTTTGATTTTCATAACCCCTATTGTTCAATAAATGTTTTTGGTTTTTGTTTCTTCATTAAATAGGATTGAAGTGTTGTTCAGTGGTCTATTTTGAGAAAATTATTATGAATCCCTTACAGTGGCTCCTCTCTTGTGTTCGGTTCTCGTTTGTAGTATGTTTTGACCAAAGGACCATCTTGGTTGGGTCCTCAGGATTTCGTTTTGTCTAGGGTACACCGCCACAAAGAATTAATAAATGATTAGAGTATAGACCAGGGTGATTCTCTGTTTTATGATCCTCTAGTAGATCTACAAAAGGAATTTATTATTAATCCATAGATATTGAGTCTTCCCCTCTTCTTTTTGGTTATATGGATCCTCTTATAGCAGGATAGTGGTTGTGGAAGGTTGAAACACACCTTGGTTCCCTAATTTTACTAATTTGTCAAAGGTGAAGTTTTATGTAATTGTATATATATGTTTTTTTGTGAATTATGAAGGGGAAATTCCAGTGAGGAAGGGAATAGTATTCTGGGGTTTTTAGTGTAAAAAGAATACTTAATGGACCTCTTGGTCTTTCGTCAGTCTCTTCGAAACAAGGATTTATGTTAGCCACTGGTGTAGAAAATATGTTCCTGAGAGGCTGTTATGAATACTTATAGGAATCACATACTATTTGGGACTTGTTATAAGGTCCCTCTCTTGGATGTTTTTATATCAGTCGCAATGGACATGTTTTATAATGCCTTACAATTTAGTCTACTCGGTTGATTTCAAAGGTGAAGGTATTGAAATGGTTAGAGATTCATTATTTTGTTGAAAGTGTGTCTCCCATCAGAAATTTCTAAAATCCTCTATTTTAGAGGAATTTGTTTCTACATGTCCATTCCTTCATCATTTTATCATCCAAAGAAACAAGGGGTTATTTGTGTACATCTTCTAAGCCCTTTTTTGGTAAAATTATGGGTTAGGGTAAGGTCATATTGAAGTGTGTTATTTCTTGGTGAACCCATCTTGGGTCATAATGTGGTAGTTTGTGGCACCAGAAGGAGAAGTTCCTTTCATGAGTTTCTAAATCCTAACTATGAGGTAGAAGATGCATCAATTAGATAAACTCCATCCATAGGTCTCAGAGTGAATATGAAGCATAGTTAAGGAAATCAAAATGTCGTGAAAGGATGTTTTCTAATTTTCATCCCTAGTATGGAGGATAGGAATAGTTTCAAACCAAATGTGATGTGGTTTTTCTCCAGTTCTTCATGTTTCATGGAAATAGGTGGGAGGACCTTGTTTCCACATTGTATCCTTCTTCAGTGTAAGGGTTATTCCTTGGTCATATGGAATCTTACTAGTCTCTATCTCTCTCTCGAAACCCTATAAGTTGTGTCTCATTAGGTTCTAGGCCATTTATCTTAAGAAATAGGTGTGACGGGTTTAAAATTTTGAGGTATTCATTCTATTTTTCATGGGCATATATTTCCCCTTTTATGTTTCCCTGAGTTTTGTAAGAGAAGTATGGAATTTAGACTAGAAAAATTGAAGTAAACGGTTTGTGCATGGATAATAGTAAATATGTGTCAAATAAGGAAGTTGTGTAGTAAGAGATAACCGCTTCTACATGGCCTTCGCAAAGCCATGCACCTCAAACCATGTATCCATTTGAATTTTACCCATTGAACAGAATGATCTTCAAAATTACAGCATGGTTTCCCCAAATGTGCTGACTAACCATGTGCGACTGTCGGGTCTTTAAAATTCGGTGTCTTTTTCATTTCGGCCTATGCTAGTTTTTTAAGATGATTTTTTCTTATGGTTGGGAGACCACTATGCATTTCATAATAATTATTTTGGAAAATTATAATGTTAGTCTACCCCTTATGGTAGGAATTCCATCTGGACCTCCTTGTGTTGGTGTTCTGGTTTGGTATCGGACATTTGTTCATTTTTATGGTGGGGAGTATGTTCGAGTCTCCCCATATCAGTGACTCGGTTTTTCCCATGGAGTTATATTGGTGGTAGGTAGTCTCATTCAAAACTATCTAACCACCTATATTTTTCCTTGTGAAAATTTGTAATTCAGGCATGCTCAAGGGTTTTGTTGAAGTAATGTTGTGGTATCGTGGTTTGAATTCATTGTTCTTTTAAGGTGGATTTCATGATCTTCATCTAGTGGTGTTTTAGGTGTTTTGTTTTGGGATATGGTTTGAATATTTTTGATCATATCATTTATGTAGAGATTATTTTGGTTGGTTAGAGTATCATAACCTTCGTTTGATCAATTGGATGTGTTTTTGGCCTTTGGGGGGGGGGGGGGGGCAGGCGAATCATAGAAAGGGAGTATATCTTGGTCTATTAGTTTGGTTTTGTTTTTTGAATCTAGATTTATTAGGAACTTCCAAGGGTGGAAAGAATTATGGTGGGGATAATTTTCACACCTGGTTTTTGAGTTTTCAATTTGTTCCGGTTCTTTGTCATTTTTATAACAATAGGGTGTAACATATTTGTAATTTTTTAGAAACATTTTCTCCATTCATTAGAATATCTTTCCTACCTAAGTTATTCTTGAATCCCCCTATGTTTCCTATGAATTTTCCCCTTGGTTTCCCTTGAACTTGGATAAAAATGGAATGTTTTTTTAGAATGGAATATGCTGCATAGTCTCTTTGCACAGTTTACTAAATCATGCATCTAAACCGTGTTGGGTGTCCATCTCATTAAAAATATTTTTTTAATTACAAATTTTCCCTTCAAGAAATAAACCTAATGAATCCCATTATTCCCCCAATCAACCCTATTATCCATGGGAGGCCTCCAAGCTCCCTCAAGATCCCATGGATCCCATTTTTGTTTGGGTTTCAGTGGGAAAACATCAAGGTTCATCATGGTAAGGGATTCATTATTTGTTTTCTTTATTTTCCTTATATTTTCTTCACTATTTTTTGAATCTCTTTATTCCCAACAACATGGGTTTTATACCTAGGTGTTATTTTTCATTTTCTTGGATTATTATTCATGGTTTAGGTTTATTTTCATTCTCTTATGATGCGACAGTGATGCTCCTAAAGTGTTTCACTATAATTTGGGTTTTTTGACATCTATGTTAGGTGATACCATGTGTAGGAATTCTTTGAAGAGTTAACATTGCACAATTTACATTTTTAGTATGTTCCTCTTCCAATGTATTTTATGCAAATGCTATTTTTTATGGTATTGATTAAGTGTTGAATTTTAATGATTCATATTTTCTTAAATGGTGTGTTTTTAAAATTTAACTCTTGTGGTATCATTTTGGTTCATTTTATAACATGTGAAATTGGTTTATTAAACATGTTTCTGACTTAAAATTCTAGTTTGGTAGGGTTTTGGAGTATTTTTGTCCTCTAAAGAAGGTTTTTGAATAGGATTTATGTGAAAAACCTTGTTATAATTCTTGGATGTCTTTTATGAAATTTGTAAATGGTTTATTGAGTCACAAAAAGTGTGAGAAGGATGTTTCTATGCTATTTTCGTGGGTGTGTGCTCTTAAAATGTGGGTTTTAAATCGAAAGTGGTTATTTGTGATGGTAATTTTTTTGAGAAGTTTTTTTAAATTTTTGAAATGATATATCAAATTGTAATAAAGGTGTGAAACATGTTTGTGGGTTGTTTTTTGTGAGTGTGATGTTAAAATGAATTTTAATGTGAAAGGTGTGTTATGTGACATGTTTGTGGGATGTTTGATGTGTGTGTGTTTTGTAAATTTAATTTTCCTGTGAAAATGGTATTTTAAGAGATGTATAACTTTCTTGATAACAAATAGTGAAACATGGGTAACTAGGTGGGTGGACATGTACTAGTATGATAGTGATCTAGACTGGTTTCATCCATGTTCCCATAGAATTTCTAATGCTGAAAACACTGACTAAATAATGATGATGATTGAGGAACACTCGGTTATAGGAATGTTCTCTAATAGTGGATCGTGCATGAGAAAAAGTATTTTTTATTTTTACTTTTCACCAAGATACAAGGTACCTAGGTCCCATAGTTAACTAGTACCTTGGGGTATTTCCAATGACTAGTGGTCATTGGATATTTGATAATTACTATTGCTATATGTTGAGAATGGCTATAAAATTCTGTATCCCGTGAATTTTATTTATATGTTTTTATTATTTAATGTTACCTCTTGAAAACTGCTTTCTTTGAAAGTTTCATCCCTTTGAAATTATTACTAGCTTTTTTATTTATAAAACTGGCAAGAATTGTTTATTAAAATGCTTATTACATGGAATATATTTGAGTGGAATCTTACCGGGCTTAGTCTCACGCCCTACTTACACCTTTGGCTGTAAGTAGACATGGTAATTTTTTCATGGGTTTGGGTAATGATTTTAGTGATGGTGGTTTGGGTTCTAGTTGTCCTTCATGCTGCGGTGTTGTGGAGATGGATTGAGGGTGATGCCCCCTTGACTTGAGGTGGTTTTTGGGATGTTCATTTTATCTTCCATTCCTTGTGATCATCATTGATTTTTTTTAAAATAAATAAATTCAATTCTAGATTTTTGTAATGTGTGGTTTGCTTTGAAATATTTGGATTCATTTTATCAGCCGAGTTGGTTGTTTTATATTTTTAAAATATATTAAATAGTTCCCAAACAATTTTTTTATAACTAGGAACATGTGCTAGCCCGTGAAGATTGGGAATGCCCTTCAGGCCTTTCCACAGCCTGGGTCGGGCATTTGTTTTGATGGAAACCAGATCTAGTTCGGTACAAAATGGTATTAAATGCTTGTTCGTTCTTTTGGGGTCATGTTATTTTGGGAAAGAGTCTGGGTAGACCGGATCTAGGAATTTTAGGGCTTTAAATTCCAATTTTGAGTATGGTTGATGGATAGAACACATCATGATTAGATTAAACTCACCAGGGGATGTTGGATTTTATTTCAGTTCTTTGGATCTTATGGTTCATTGATGACTGAGGAGAAATGAAAAGTGAGTTGGTAAAATGGTCTTAGTAAGATCACAACACCTATACATCCTTGTAAAAATGGTGATATTTCCCTAAAATATTCTATGTGATGGCTAATTGATTGGTGTATGGCCACAAACCATATTTTTAAGTCACTCACCGACACTAATTCCCTCTCTCTTTTTCAAGTGTCTCTTTATATTGGAATCCTAAAAACATGTTTTCAAATTATAAATAACTTTGTTTTTGGAAGGTGGAAAATTAATTTTTAGAGTTTTTTTTAAAATGGAAAATGGAGTGTCTATGCCTCTTTTGAAATCATGAATTATGTTACAGTGGGTTTGGAAAATGTGTTTCTAGTATAATTTTTTAATAAATTTAGAGGTTTTTTAAATGGGATGAAATTTTTTGGAAGTTATGTGTGGAGTTTTTAAATTGATTCTTATTTCATCACCATTGAGAATTTTTAAAGTTTTATGAAGTCATTTAACCTTGTATTAAATAATAAGAGATGATTTTTAATTTAATGGGGGTTGAAGAAATGAATTTTTTCATAAAACTGGATGTGTTTGGAAATGGGATGAGATATTTTTAAAAAATGTGTGTGACTTGAAAGTGAGTTTTCATTTTAAATTTTGTTGATTTTTTGAGAAGGTTCATAATATTTCAATTGTGTTTTGATTTTATGACTACTATTTTAGATAAAAATGATGTGTTAGTTTAATTTCAAGGTTTTGTAAAGTGGAATGAATTTTTATTCTCAACATTGGTTTTTCCATGGGATATCATATGCATAGGTTTACATGGGATGATAGACTGTTAAGGGAATTCATAGATGAATACTAGGATGTACACGAGGTGGGTGCTCGATGTTGCATGGAAACATGCATGGATGAGGCACTTGAGATACCATTGATGAATTTGCTAACCACTGACCCATTTTACATTAAAATAAATTATTTATATAGAAAATTTGATGTATTGATAAATGGTTTTTGGTGCTATTTCATAGACTTTTGGATTGTCATTGTGGAATGTTTTTAGTTAAAGAACCCCTCTTGTTGGATCTATGTTTTGGGTTAGTGTTTCATTAGTAATATGTGTGGCAGTTTTGTTCAATGATAACTTTTGAGAAAAGTTCTTTGAAGCCCTTATGGTGGCTCCTCTCATGTGTTCGGTGATGCCTTGTGATGTTGTGTTCTTGTTTGACTGCAAAGGTTAAGGTTACGAAATCTCCATATAGCTAATTTTTTTGAAAGTATGTCTCCCTTCATAAATTTGAAAAAACCAATTTTTTAGAAAAATGTGTTTCTTTGTGTTCATTTCATCAACTATTTCCCATCCAATGTATCAAGGGGTGATGTGTGTGCTTATTCGAAGACATTGTTTCAAAAAAAGTGGGTTACTGTAATGTCAGTTTAATTTGTGTTATGTCCTCGTGAACCCATATGGGGTCATGGTGTAGTTGTTTGTGGCACCAAAGGGAAAAGTTCTATTTGGAAGCTTATAAATCCTGACTATGAGGAAGGAGATCCTTTAAACATCTTAACTCCATCCATAGGTCCTCATGTGAAGCTGGTGCATACTCAGGGAAATCCTAGGGTCGTGAAAGGTTTTGGTCTAATTTCATTCCCCGTTATAGAATATAAGGACATTATCAAACCTCCAGTGTCATGGTATCCTTCTTTAGTGTAAGGGTTATCCCTTGGTCATGTGGAAGCTTAGTTGTCTCACATTCTTGAAACCCTGGATATTGTGTCTCACTAGGTTCTAGGCTATTTCTCTCAAGAACCTAGTGAGAAGGGTTTAAAAATTTGAAGTATTATTTCTATTTATCTTGGGAATAGATTTCTTATTTAGGGTTTCCTTGAGTTTTTTAAGAGAAGTATGGTATTTGGGGAAGAAATATTGAAGCACACAATTTTTTCTTGGATAGTAGTAACTGTGTGTCAACATAGAAAATTGTGCAGTAAAAGACAGTAGCTACCGCATGACCATGTACCTCATCCCAGGTAACTATGAAAAGTTCCCACTTTGGATAGAATGATTTATAAGGCCACCACACTATATCCCAAATCACTTATACTAACCATGAGTGACTTCCATGTCAATAAAATTTGGATTCTTTTTCGTGTTTGCCAAAGCTAGTTCATTAAAATGGTTGTTTATTATGGTGTGGAGACCCCTATGTGTCTCATGTATGTTATTTTGGAAAAGTATAATTTTTAGGTGTTTTTGTTTGAGATATGGTTTAAATATTCTTTATCGTATTAAGTATGTGAGGAAATTTTATTGGTTAGATTATCCATTTTTTGATCCACTAGAGGTGTTTTTGGCCTTTTAGGGGTAGGTGAATCTCAGAAAGGGTGTCCATCTTAGCCTATCAGTTGGGTTTTGTTTTTGAATTTTGAATTGTTGTGGATTTCTAGGTGTGGAAATATTTTTGGTGGGGATAATTATCACACCTGGGTTTTTTTTCAATTCATTCTAGTTGTTGGTTGTTTTCCTCAAAGTAGTGTGTCATATGTTTGTAATGTTGGGGCATCATTTCCTCTATTACTTGGCCTATCTTTCCTCCCTATGTTCCAATTTAGTCCCCCTATGTTTACCTTATATTTTTCCCTTGAATACCTTTGAATTCGAAGAATAATGAGATGTTTACGGTGGATAGAATAATCCACATATTTTGGTTGAATGTATTACTAAACCATGTAGCCAAAGCATTCAAGGTGTCCATCTCATTAATAATTTTTTTTAGTAATTCCAATTTTCCATTCCAAAAATAAACTTTATCTACACCATTATTCTCCCATTCTACCTTAGTATCCATGGGAGGCCTCCAAGCTCCCTCAATCTCCCATAGAATCCATTTTTGATGGGATTTTTTGTGGGAAAAAATCAAGGTTCATCAAGGTAAGTGATTACTTCCTTCTTTTCTTTATTTTCCTTAAAATTTCTTCCCACATTCTGGAAGATCTAAATTTCAAGAAATGTGGGTTTCGTACCTAGAATTTTTTTTATATTTTCTTTCCTCAATCATCTTCATTTAGGCTCATTTTCATCCCCATGTGGTGCGGCGATGGTGCAGTTGAAGTTTCACACAATGACTTGGGGTTTTTGACATATATAGAAGGTCATTACATCTCTAATAATTCATTAATGAGTTATACTTTCTTCATTTACATTTTTATCATTCTCCTATTCCATTTTATTTTGTTTGAAAACTATTTTTGGAATTATTGAATATGTGTTTAATTTTAAAGTTTCATTTTTTCTTTAAATGTTGGGTTTTTTAAATGTTACTCTTGTGGTTTCATTTGGGTTCATTTTATAACATATGAAAGTGGTTTATAAAATGTGTATTGGGCTACCAATTCTTATTTAGTAAGGTTATGATGTTATTTTGAACTTGAAATAGGGTTTTGGAATTGGTTTTATGTCCAAAAATGTGTTTTTCTTCTTGTAAGTGTTTTATGAAAATTGTAAATGGTTTATCGAGTTACACAAAGTGTGAAAATGATGTTTATGTGCTGTTTTGGCCGGTGAGTATTTTTAAATTGAGTTTTCGAAAGGATAAGTGGTGATTTTTGATGTCAAGTGTTTTGATAACGTTATACAAATTGTTGAAATTATTATTAATATTTTAATAAATGCGTGAAACATGTTTATGGGATGTTTCATGTGAAATTTTATTTTATGAGATGTGGAACAAGAATGCGCACAAAGAATGAAACCCAGGTATCTAGGTGGGTAGATGTGTATTAGTGTGCTAGTGATCCAGAGTGGATTTTCCCTATTTCAAGTAGAAAGTTTGATGCTAACAACACTAATTAAATAAAGATGATGATTGTGGACCACTAGGTTATGGGTATATTCCCTACTAGTGGATCATTCATGAGAAAAAAAAATTATGGTTACTTTTCACTGAGATATGAGGTATTTGGGGCCCATATCTAGCTATTTCCTAGTGGTATTTCCCATGAATAGTGCTAATTGGAGATTTGAAACTTACCATCGACATTCAGTGGGTGTGTCTAGAAAATTTTGTAGAAAGTGAGTTCTGTTTAAAAGTATTCAGTCTTCAATGTTACCTCTTGAAAACTGTTTTCTTGGAAGGTTTCATCCCTTTAAAATTGTTACTATAATTTATTTTAATTATAAAACATGAAACATTTTTGTCAAAAAATAATTATCACACGGAATCTCTTTGGGTGGAATACTATAGGGATTATGATCACACCCTATTGACACCTTTTTTGTAAGTAGACATGGTAATTTTTGTCACTATTTTGGGTAAATCATTTAGTGCATGTGGTATGGTTTCTCGCTTTCCTTCATGGTGCGGTGTCATGGAGATGGATTAAGGTTTAAGCCCCCTTTCCCTTGAAGTGGTTCTTGGAATATTATTTTTGGATTTATTTCCTTATGGTAGTTATTAGAATTTTTTTTAAATGATGTAATTCAATTCTGTATTTTTCTAAAGAATGGGTTTCTTTGAAAAATTCAAATTCATTTTTTCATCCTTGTTTATTTTTTATGTCACTAAAATCAGGTAAATCATTCCCAAACATTTGTTTATCATTCTTTGGAATTTGTGCCATCCTGTGGGGGTAGGGAACACCCTTCGTGGATTTCAGCATAGAAGGTTGGGAGTTCGTTTTTATAGAGACCATATATGGTTCATGACAAATACTCAACAAGAGTATCTATTCCTTCACATAGTTTAGAAATAATATAATTCCATACGACCAATATAAAATAATTTTCTGAATGTAGTTACATTTATAATGAAATATACATTCCTTGGTGTGGCACTATATTCAAAGGATAGTTCATGTTTTATAGTACCAACCTTGTTCTTTATAATACCTCAAAAGAAATCCTTCACTTACTAAGGTTCGTAGTCACACCAATAAAATCCTATACCCATTTATCCATCTAATAGACATCATTGTTTGGCCTTTTATTCAACTGACTTTTTCACTTTTTACATGCACAATAGTAGGAACTGCAATTTTCATTGTCTTCATAGTTTAAAAATGAAATCATACCTTTTTCATCATCTAACATCAGTTGAAATATAATGAATATATCATGGACTAATAATATCATAATAAATTTTTCACCAAAATGATAATAATAGCTATGTTTGATAGTATAAACTTGACCTATTTATAATATTACACTAAATATTTATTTTTAACAGAATAAAATACCTACTTTGTGATAATATAAGTAATTAATTCTCAGAAAAAACATCACCTTAATTACTTCTTCTTTGATTCATCATCAAAAGTGAATGTAGTATAAGTTCTCCGACTCCTATTTTGTCTATCATCACTTAAGAAAGTGATATGGAGAAATATTCAGTATCATGTTATCAATCAATCAAGTTCTCAAGTAATTTTTTCTTACATTTTCTAATAAAATATCATCCTTTCGTGATTAACATTAAATCAATATTTCATATAATGATAAATTCATATAGTTTTTCCATATAAATTATAATTAAAATAGTAGAATATATCTTTTATTATTATAATTATTTTATGTCTGCATTATCAAAATTTTCTATATTTTGGTTATCTTCACTTCTATATATAAATTCATATACTTATTAAAATTATGTACATATTCATAATGTCTTCTTCATTCTTATTTCATTCCATTCAAAAAAACCAGTATGGGTGCTCTATATATTTCATAATTTATTTACACATAATGTTTTTCAAGAATGTTCTTACTAAATGGATCAGTATCATTTTCATGATACAATTATTTTATATATTGTATCATGATTTCCATATAGATTGTATGAAAACATAATGTGTTTCATGGAATATATTCTTTATAAAGCACTTGATGTTTGATAAGAAAAATTAAAAGTCCCATAGATCACTTATCCTTCACATAAGAGTATCATGGGAGTACTTATTCTTCATGTAAGGCATTATACATCGAAACAATTCATGTAACATTGCGAATAAATACAACTTTTTTCGATGCCCCTCTTCTTCACTCTATATGTGAGAGTAGAACTACCCCATTCATGTATCATAGGAGGCTCACATATCTTGTAATTATTAATGAAAAATGAATCTCCTAAGATGCAGTTCTTTTAGAATATTGGGTTCATTAAGTTATATAATGACCGATAAAAACATAGTTGTCCTAGGGTGAATCGTTACTTTTAAATGATGTCTCTTCCTCACAACACCTTACTTTGTTCAATAATTGAATAAAATTACATAATAATATTCCTTGTATCTCTATATCTTGAATTCTCAAACATCCTTGCAATTTTTTTATCGAATGCGGGTATATGGGCACTAAAAACACATCACCATTTCTTATGTGATGACCACTTCTTCTTTTACAGTGGGTATCTCACATGCATGCGAAAGTTATCTTATGTTTCATATTTTATAAGCCTGAATACAAGAATATATAATGGATTCACAACATGGCCACTTAAACTATATTCATAGTTGGATGAAGCATATTCTTTGACCTCCTCTTTGCATTAAATGTGCAGCATGCATACATGTAAACCTAGGGAATAAGATCACACTTATAGGTTTTGATCATTAACTTGGTTATCCGTGCATGGTTTGATCATCGATGGTAGATGATCATCAAAATTCCAGAGTCAAATAGCACTGATATATGGAGGATGAAGATGACTATGTTTAGGATGGTATGTAATTGGATAAGTGTTGATTTTATTGATTTAATATATCTATATGTTTTAAAAATGTGTGTATCATCATCACTTGTTACCATCACACATCAACCATAACTTTAGTTGGGAATTACCTAAAAATGAATCATGTCCCAATATAGGATCATGACATGGTAGTGGGGGATTGGTACCCACATACACTTCTTACACATACCCTAAAATAGATTACCCTCACTAAGAAATTATTAGTAAGTAACATCATCCACATCATGTGCTCCCTATGCACTACATCTTGTGCAGTCCATGTGGGAGAAATGCTTCGACATCCTCTTACCACCAGGGATAGCAAGATTTTTCAATTTCCACTCATATAGTTTACCAAAGGGTCCCACATGTGTGGTTGAGGTGGTCCTTGGTCAGATGTATAGTGGCTGGATACTTTTTAAATATAAAGACAACAAAAATTATTACTTCTAATGACTCAAATTATATCAAATACTACAATTCCATCTAGCCAGTTCCTCAAATTCAAAATAAAACACATGGAAAAAAAGATATTTCAAGGCATTCTCCTTTATCCAAACTACTTAGTCATCATGAAAAAATATTTTTTTCATTGTCTTCACTAACTTCTTATTCATTAAAATAAGTATTTCCATGATCATTAAATAATATCTTCATGCAATAAAGAGTTTCCTGGATTTCATAAATTCCTCTTCATCAATTTTTTCAATATCATTTCCAAAGTTCTCTTTATCCTCATCATTTAACTAAACAACTTATCATGTTGAAAAATATAGAGTCACATTATCTAGAAATTTAAAATATATAATCACACGATAGAGTTATAAATTCAATGTCTTCAAAAGAAATTCCCTAATTGAATAAGACTTCAGTACTTTCTTTGGCATCCATTCACCCAATCTATGTTCACTTTGATATCATGTTTGATATATTTTATACAAAGAAACTTATTTATTTATATTTTTATTTAACATATTGACATTAATTAACCAATTTAATTGATCAATATTGAAAACCAATATCTATCATTGACAACAAATAAAAAACATACAAAAAGTGGGATATTCAATTTCTACCTTTTTATTTGTCAGAAATACCTTCGTATTTCATACCAAATGAATATGCCAATATTTCAATCAATAAAATTTTTATTTAGAAACTCTAATTTCAATTTATCTCCCCATTATTATCATGAAATACAATGGTCATGGGAAAAGGGTATCAGTTCGTACTTATGGAATGGGCTATCTATCATTTCACTAAGTCTACTTGAGTCATGTTAGCTTTAGAAAATAAGAGGATTTTATTTCCAAAACAAAACTATACTAAAGAAATTTATATATACCTTAATAAATGATAACTTATAAATAGTTCCAAAAGGGATACCCACTTCTATTATAGGATAATGATATTATTATGAGATATGGAATTTTTGTAATAATAATTAATCTGAAAAATCTAAAATTACTTAAATAAACAAATCAAAACATTCATGTGTAACAAAAAGGATAAGAGGCCTTAGAGAACTTCAATAATGTCACTTTTATTATGAAATTTATTATTTTAATTACCATCAATGTTAATTTTGTTTCTTTTTTTGATAACCAACATTAAGATATTATTTAAAACTTACCCTTTACAGTGACATGATCTTCAAGAATTTTCAAAAAAAATTTGATTTTATACTCGTTGAAACAATGACTCTCATAGAAACTTCAGCTTTATTCATTTCACTACCCATCAAGGGAAACACTCCATGTCGTATTTATAAAGGTTGATATATTCAGGAATATATATCAACATGTTAAAAGTTATAGAATACACCAAAATTGATCTTCGACTTATGACTATTTAGATTGGAGAACCTTCACAACATCACCAATGATGATCATATTCAATATTTTTTTTATCAGTATACCTAATATAAGATCAGTACAAGAAGATATTTTATTTATTTGTGTTGTATGGGATATTATTTTATTGTAATTAAATTCATCAAATATTAAATAGTTTTTTTAATTGAATACCAATTGAGTAATCATTCTAATTTCATGGATTCTTTAGCTTTATTGACAAGAATTATCATCATTCACTACTTTTCTGGTTCTCCCCATGAGAACATGATTCACCTAAATTTAACTACATTATAAAACAAATAAAATACTCAAATATTGTGGGAATATGGTGGATCTCACTTTCTTTATCAATATGAATAGCATTGTTGTGATTGTTTTCTCAACCAATTTTCCCTATTTCCTCCGATTTTCATGCCTCTGCCTTTGAAATTCTATTCTCATTTATTTTCGGAAATCATTTATCCCAAAGAATTTTATTCTTCTGTGTGTTGAGATTTTTTATTCCTAAAATCCAATATTTATTATTCATTCTTACTCATATTAAGGATTATTGGAAGAATAGTCAAACAACCTAGTGTACAATGTTTAGCTTTGTTACATCTATTATGTATAATTTCACTAACACAAGAGTTGTGTTTGGTAAAAAAAAATTCATTTACTTATTCATCATTATGTATAATGTTTTATTTTCTTATTTTTTCATCATTTTATTTTTATTATTAAATTTCCCCATTATTTCCAAATCCTCTATCCAAAAAATTAACATATCATAAGGATAATTGACAGAATATATTGATCCTCCACAAGGTTTATTATGAGTTCAATGTATATTAGTATTTATTTTAGATGGAGTAATTATATTAGAAATTTTTTATTTGTAATCCATGTTCTTATCCCTATTATTATTTGATACCTTATTGGATTATTTTTTGTATAATGTTCTTCTATTTTATTCCAAAGGCAGCTTATTCTTTCTTATCCCACTTCAATGGTCATGTTTCCTCGTCAACATTTGATATAAGTCAAGATGATCATTCTCCATCCTTGTAACCACTACCATTTTTTACATCACATGTAATTTCATTTTTTCAAAATATTTTTGTAGTATGTAACTTTTTATTAACCTATGGATGTTTCTTCTTATTCTCCCCCCGTAACAAAATATTTCCTTGTGATTTGTTTATTTATTAGATTTTAATAACAATACAATGAATAATATGTAAATATATTTGAACACCAACATTTTCCCACAAACCTTAACATTCATATTTTTTATATGTAATGTTTTTGGGTATTCTTTATAGCATGTTGGTATTTTCATTGGTAACCATCTTCCCCACTCTTTTTCTTATTCACTATAGTATTTCTGGTAGGATTATTATCATATGTATTCATCCATACATGTATATATATTATTTTCACACCAAAAAATTAATAAAAATGGATTTAGATATATTATTACAGAGTGATATGGATGGTATTTTTCTTCACATCTATATAAGATATTTCATTAGAAGATGTCATTTTCCTCTTATCAAATAAAAAAAATATTAAAATATTAAATTCCTCTAGTGACCATTGTGTAGTAGTGATAATTATCAACTTATTTCAAAGTCCGATTATATTACATTTTTATATTTAGCAATTTAATTTCCAATTCTATAAATTTCATATGGTGGATGATTTTTTTATCTTCAATCATAATATTATTTCCTCAATAGGTCTTCTTAATTATTCCATGTTACTCATAATATAGATTTTCGTTGTTTTCTAAAACATATTAATGTTACTTTACCATTTTACATTTTATTTACAATTATAAATCCTTTATATTAATGTTATTTTCTAAATTATCTTGATGTGCATGGATATGTTTTACCAGAGTCCTCTTAAATAAATATTTATTGTCAAATTCATTGATCCATTTTGGGGAACATATTTTAATACCCATATTTTTGGATTCAAAGGATCAAATTTTTAAGGAGATAAATAAAATTTATAAAATTATCCCTTTTAATTCCCTCTCTATGTAATATACTTCTTCAACATGATGGGTTATTTCTTCATGAATTATTTAAAATACTCCACAAAAAGTGAGACTTTTTCTATGGGAATGCACTGTAAAATATCTCTTCTGTTATAAAATGATATAAATTAAGAATATGTAGATTGATCAGCATCACTCCTAATGCTATGATTATCATCGTGGTCTTACTATATATAGACTTCTTATCATAGATAATTCAATCATCTTGAAAATTTCCATTTATTGTTAACATGGGAAAGAAACTCAAATCATCAAAAGAGAATAAATAAAATGTAAAGGATAAATTACATTTGGACCTTACCTCTAATACTAATTGAGAGTACAACTTTGGGATATACCAAACACTATGGGGGTGGGAGGAGTGAATCTATTTTGGGAAAATTTTCCCCAATTTTAAATTTTATCCCTTTTACCTCTTAGACCTATAATGGTCTTGATTATATTATTCTATTATCATTATAATTATAAGGTCTATTAAGGCATGTAAACATGAAACATAATATATCTCGAGGTTATCCACCCATAAATAATATTTATATCTTATCATGGTTTTTATATAATCAAATGTCACATAACCCCTAAAAATAATACTTTGAATGTGGTTATAAAAACATAGGAATATTATTTCACTTAGGTTTCACTAGAGTCAAATGAAATTGATATTTTTACATCTCCATGATGGTTATTTATACTTCATCTAAAGATATTCCTCTCGGGTTAATGTTCGATGTAACTCCAAGAAAATATTCCACATATTGATACTTAAAATGAATATCATAGTGCTTTTTTTTCTTCCACTAACATATTCAATATTTTCTTTCACACCAATAAGAATGATTATTTCATTTTTCTTCACTAGTTCCAAAAAAAATTCTTCTCTTTATTTTTTCATATAAAACAAATAAAAAAATAGGAATATGTTGCAGACTAATAATCTAAGAATTATTCCTCAACCAAAATGTTAATAAAAGAACAATTGGATTCTGTTTGAACCTCTATTTTACATTCTAGTACAATAATTTTCTCTTATTTCTAAAATTACCAATATCAACTATGATTATCAGAATAATTAAATCATAACTATTAATCATCATAATTACATATTATTCTTAGATAAAATATCAATAATGAATATAATATTGATTCACAAACTCTTATTATCTTTTTGATCTCTTAAAAAGCTATATGGAGTGGTATTCAGTATCAATTTCATTGTCAATCAACTGAAAAAAAAGTTTTTTCCCCTAATTATCGAGAAATATCATCCTTTAATGATTATCATGAAATCAATATTTCATGTGATATTAACTTCAAGATATTGTTTCATGAAAATTATTATAAAAAATATATCACATCCCAAGTATTATTATTATTATTATTTTATATTGTTTTATCATTATTTTTTAGTTTCAGTTTCATTACATGTGAATATGAATTCGTATAATTAATAAAAGAATGTATATATGCACATTTTATTCTCACTTATTATTTAACTTACCTTCTTGTAAATGACTATAGGTGCTTGATATATTTCACATGTTTTTTCATGATAGTGTACGTTCAAGATAATAATTTTTTCCCAAAATAGTATTCTCAATCAGATATATTGACTATATTCATTGTCTCGCAATTTCAATAAAGAGTTTTCAAAAAAAAAATTAAAGGGCTTCATGGAAGCATTTCTTTGAAGATCTATTCGAGTGTGATAAATATAGGTAGATGGACCATAAACCTATTCTCATTCATGTAATAGTTTTGCTGGATGTCTTATTCTTCACACATGGTTTGATAAATTTAACAAAATCATGTATCCTAGAGAATAAGTCAATCAATGATTCTTGTTTCCCCTTCTTTATGGTATATCTAACCATATAAATTACTCTTCCATGTAGCATATGGGGATCATGTATCTTTTTCCTTCTTTACATAAAATCATGCTCCATAGATGCTCTATTTTTAGAAAAGTGATAACACTTACTTATATCATGAGTGACAGCAACACAATTTTCATTAGGTTCTTTAGTATTTATAGATGAGTTCTTTACATTGAAAAACCTTATTTAATTCAATCACTAACTCAAATCCACAAAAAAATATGTCAGGTGTATCTATATCTTAAATGCACAATCATCCCGAATTTTTGTAATTTCAAAGTTTCTTACCTTAATCCAAAAATTCTAACACACTTTCTTATGTGATAAGGACTCTTTATCTCATGTTGAGTATCTCACATGTATGAAAAATTAATAAAATGATTCATCTTTTATAATCTTTAATTGGTGCATATAGAACGGATGTCCAACACGAACTCTGCAACTCCATTTTCAATCAGGAAAAGAATGTTCTTAGAACTATTATTTTCATGAAAAGTGTATAATTCATGAATATTTACCAATGGAAAGGAATTTTCATACTAATTTTGATCACCAAAATTATTTTTTGTTCATATCTTGATCATAGAAGGTGTATGATCATCCAAATTCCATTTTGAAGTACCTCTCATGCTAGGAAAAATTATATGACTATAAAGAGGTTGACACATCATTAGATTATCATTGATAAAACATATGTTATATATCTATATGTTTTAACCACTGGTGAACAGTAGTGGTGTGTTCCCATCCCACATTGACCAGTTCTTCGGTTGGGTGTTTCTTAATAACGAATCTTGTGCTAACACTAGTTTTTGACAAGGCATTGGGGGATCCGAACCCATATACACTCATCACAGATACCCTTCATGGGATGTACCTCACCTATATTGTCCAACCAAGGTACACCATGTGCACCATGTTCTTACCATGGAAAACCCTTTGTTATCTACTTACAAGAATTATTTTCCCACTTAATCTTATTTCCATGTTTGGCTAGCCTTGTCGACTGCCTCTCATGTGGTTAGCTAATGTGTCTCAATTGTATGATTGAGGTAGTCCATGGATAGATATCTAATGTATGGGAATTTTTTAAAATAATTTCTTCAAAAATTATTACATAAAATAATTCTATATATACTAAATAATAAAAATCCATCGAGCCACTTCCCCAACATCAAAAAAACAAGAAATAAAAATATATTTCATCTTAATCTCCTTTTGGAATATCGATTTCAAAGAAATCTTAATCATTTTCATTATTGTAAACATCTTTTAAAGTCAAATAACTCAATGAAAAATGTTCTAGACATCCAGAGTAGTGAAAAAAATCATTAGAGTTACAAATCAAAAATTTTCAAAAGAACTTATATTTGTGAATAACAAATGATTACTTTTTTCTCCATCCATTAACCCAATCAATGTTCTCTTCGATATCAATCTTTGATATCTTAGATACATATCCAACTTGTTTTTTTATATTATTTAAAATATTTATATAAATGAAGATATTTCATTGACCATCATTGAAAACCAATGTCAATTATTTATAAAAAATACAACCCATACACAAATAGGCTTTTTCAGAGCCATTGATATAGTGTATGTTAAAATAAAATTTCCTTTCATATTTTTTGGAAAACATTACAAGATAACGCATTAGAAAAATGAAATTAAGGATCAATTAAATTATATTATAAAATTATAAATAATGTTAAAAATTTATTTAATATTTTTTATGAATAGTAAAAACATTCAAAAAATAAATAAATAATTTATGGTTACAGAAGAAATAGTTCCTCACGGAAGAGGAAAATCGTGTATGTTTTCTATAAAATAATTTTTTTGGTCTCCTGAGTTCATATTGAGAGAAAAATTTAAAAAAAAATATAGTGTATAGAAATAAATAGAAGATATGAACAAAAATATGATTTTGGAGAGATAGATCATATAACTTCATCTTTGAAATTTTTTAACACAAACAATCCTGTAAAAATAGATTTTAACATAAATTTGATACTTCAATTACATGTACCTTCATAATATTTATAACCCATTGAATAATAAAATAAATCTTATGATAATTATATATAAAATAAAATTAGTTCCTCTAATTCAATAATTATTTTACTTATAACATATTGTCAACCATTCATTAAAAATCATTCATTGTCATCATCATTTCTAGTGTTAACTGCATTGATTTTTTATATATGAGTTGGTTCAATAGTTATGGTCCATGAACATTGATATTGGTTAATTTATATACAAAATATCAATATTGATATACATATCATATATATTTATCATATACATATTTATAACCAATAAAATAAATCACTGATCATAAATGAATTACATTACTACAACTAAATAGTATTCTGTATCTACGCATGAGTGAGTTTCCATTTTTAGATGAATTAAATGAAATAAAGGTAAATGATAATTCAATTTAAAAAAATAATTACAATGAAAAATATAAAATACGAAAAATAAATGTATCCTAATAAAAAACTGTGTAAGATGGTGGTGGAAAAGGAATCGTACCGATATGTGGAAACTATAGTTCACACTTTCACATATGTGATAAATTCATCTCCCATTTGATTTATAAGAGGTTGTAAATGGTTATTAAATAATCCTAATAACATATAATTATATTAATGATAAAATATTCATCATGTTTTTATGGAAAACAAGTTTAGGGGAGGTATTTTACAATCCATATTTCTCAAATGGTGTGAATAATGTAGTAGAATATGATCCCTTTTATAAGTGAGGGAAGGGACATAGATGGAATTTTAAAAAAAAATTCAATACTATAAGGTCCCTTTCACTAGAATGTTCCTAAAAGTGTAGGTATTTTATGTTTTAAAAATATTAGGTCTAAATAGCTTCAAAAAATAATAATTATACATGTGGGGTGATACTTTCTTTATCTCTTTGTTTAACGTCCCTTAAAACCCATTTTAACCTTACTCATGTTATCAAAATTTTATTTCTTTTAATTTTCACTATGACCAAATACAAAGTTAGCCACATTAAATTATATTAATTAGATAAAACCTAATATGTCAGCCATTTTAGAATATTTTATTTCTATAAGTAAATTATTTTAATAAGCGTGTAAACCACAATGAAAATTCATTTTAGAAAAATGAATTTTTAAGCATAAAACATAACTTATATCTATTACTTTCCTAATATTGGCCATAAAATATATGTTAAAATACATTATTTAATATATAAAATTTAGATATTTCATTAAATAAATTAATAAATATAGAATAATTTATTTTGTTAATAAAAAAAACATCACAAGCATAAAAAGAGTTTTTAGAAAATGTCTTTTAGGCACAAAATTGAAATTATACCAAAATAAAGTATAATGATTATTATATTATCAATTAAAATATTTATAATTAAAGGATAATTAAATTAAATTATGATAAATTTAAAAACAAAATTATTATTTTATTTGAAAGAAAATATTATTTTTACAAAAATCATTATTTTCAAATATTCACTAAAAAATAATTCTTTTTAGAATAATACTAAAAATTCACTATAACATAATATTGAAAATATGATTTAAAAATTGATATTAATTTATAAAAAATTTTATTTCATAAAACGATATATTCTAAAAAAATCTATGTGAAAAAATATATGATAAAATTCATTTCTGAAGAAAATATATTTTTTAAACAAAAAATGACATAATTTAAAAAAAATTGCTTATTTGAAAAAAATTAATCAATAAATATTCATTATTTAAATTTTTTAGAAATATTATTCATAATTATTATAAATATTCATACCTAAAAAATTAATGCCTATGTTATAAGGGTTTACTGTATCACAATTCATATATACTCGGGGTTGCGTGTAAGTTAAGATTTCCAATACCTCATTTTAATTTTAAAAGAAATACTTATAAAATTATAGGGCATCAAATTTATCCTAGGGAATGTTTAAATATATATATATATATTATACTAATTTATCGTGAAACTATTTTAAATATTATATTATTTATACAAATATTTATTGAATACTCGGGACGTAGACAATATACTTTTTTACACACTACCTTCTTTCTCTGGATGAGTTATAATCATGTTATCCCTTTTATTTACATGGGGAAAATAATTGAAATTATATATGTTTTTATTCTAATACATAAATTTATTGCACACTTTTATTACATTTTATTTACTCAGTAAATCATATGATGCAAGAATTGGACTTAAAAATTACAAATAGAGAACAACAAAATATAACCACTCGATGGATTAGTATGCCTCATATGAAAAACATGTATGGGTGTTTCATGTATGTATGTGTAATTAAAAAAGATTTATTGACATAAATATTTATGTACATAATTATATATTACCTAATAACATGATTTTAATATCTTTATGTTTAACAATATGCATTCCTTCACCACAATTTCTATTATTAATATATATTTGATCTATTTATTTTCATTGTTACCCATGGATATATTGTGTTCTCAATTATAGTTGATTATAGAATTATGATGATTTCTTCTTCCTTCCATAATATCGATTCCATAATTATTCTCTGACTTTATCAACTATGTTGTAAAAACCCAAAATTTTGTGAATATGTTTTTCAAATTAATTAATTCTTTTAATATTTTTCATTTCATGCAACACTAAAGATAATTTATTTTTATTAAAGCACTCTGATTTTCCAGAATTATACACAACAACAAGTTAAAAATTCACTGAACACAACATAAAAATTAAATTTCCCTACACAGAATACTGTTTTTAACTTATGTTACATGCAACAATGACTTTTATCAATGTCTTGCATAACATGCAAGAAAGAGTTTTACAGAAAAATAGTATATCATTAAAATATTATTACTTAATATAATAAGATATAAAAAAGATGTTAAATTAGTATTTATGAATATTATCAAATTATTTCCAAAAATTTATGGTTTCAAATAATATAATATGAATTCATAGGTTAGAAATTAATTAGAAAAATTCTATGAAAACCGATTGAATGTAAAAGAAAATGTTATTATTTTTACGGACAAAACAATATTTTACCCTAATTAAATAAATTAATTATAATTAATGATTGATATTAATTTAATGTAATATATATATATATATTATATTAAATTAAATAATTTTTATATTCATCTAATATATTTTTTGAGACAATAGATAAGAACAAACAAAATTTTTGGCTTAAAACACGATATTTTTATTGAGGCATTTTTACCATCTTTTAATGGAGAACCAATTTTTAAATCCAATTTTTGGGACATTTATAGATTTAATAGGTCAAAATACACTACATATTTTAATTAATAACATAATAATTAGGTTATAATAATTTTTTTTTAGTTTTCAGTGATGCTATATTTCTTAATTATTAGTCCCAAATATAACATTTTAGTTCAAAAATAATTTTTCATATAATTTATTTATGTGGGTAATCATTATATTAAATTGGTTTAAAAAAATAATTATATAATAATTTTATAAATAAACACAATTTAGGTCATTTAAATAAATTTAACATTTAACATGGTTATAAAAACTTATCAATATTGTGAATGTTTTTAATTTAAAAACCCATACTGTCGACCCAACTACAGGATTAATTTTAAATTAATATCTGCCACATATGTGATTAGAATTTGGAAAAATTGATTCTATATTTTTAATCATCTAAATTAGTAATGTAAATTAAGTTCAAATTAGTTTTTTATATAACTATTGTTGAAAGAGATTAAAATTAATTACAACAATGAAGGTTAAATTAAGCATAATAAGGGACTAAACCATAACTGTATGGAAAAAAACTTATAAACTTCTTAAAAATAAAATTTAGGGATATATATAGACCATATACTACCTTATATAAATTTTTTATTGTTAATTTATCCACGATCAATAATAAAATATGGTTGAGGTTTCCCTTTTCTAAAATATTACAAGAGTGGAAACCCTCCTCCATTAAAAAAGGCCACCGACACTACCTCTTCATGAAACCTCTCAAACCACTTATGTTCAGCCAATATCTAATGAATAAAATTTCCAAAATCCATAAGTTTATACTTTATGCCTCCATTTTTCATTATTCAATCAATGAAATCCTTTGGGCACAATCCAATAGGAATTACCCCATTAAGAGATAACGTCTTCTCTTAGGTCCCTTTCATTTAGTTTTTTAATCCACTACCACTACTCTCTTTATTCCATGATTTTATAACAACACAAGTAATATAAATATACTATGATTTTTTTATGCTAAAGGGTATACCTAAAATTAAATACACATCTATCTAATGGTAAAGAACATACTAATTATGTGTACATTAAACTACCACACCACTAAATGATGATTGATAATTTTTCCAGTACGACCAATCATGGTAGATATTATGATGGAAACTATATTTATATGTTATATATATTTTTATTTTTTTTATTATTTATTACTTTTACAACACATATATTTATACCTTCCATTTGGTATAAATATTATAATTTCATTTGAGGAATTTTGGACTATCCTACCTCAAAGAGATGTGATTTGTTCACACACTACAAGGAATGTATTAATGATGTGTTTAATGAAATTATATGATATATATTATATAATAATTATACTAGAATAATATATATATATATATACCTATTTTATTTACATTCTTTCTTTCAATGCGACAAAAAATTGGAAACAACGTTCCTGCTTACGTATGGCTTACCATCTCAATGAACAGTGTTTTCCATTTCATACATATATATTATATATACTATTATAATAAATATATACATAATATACATGATGTTTATACCATGTTTAACAATTTTTATATCATGATATATGTATAAGCACCAAAGATATAATACATTATGAAATGTGCGAAACCTGAACAGAAACCGTAACATAATATTATTAGCAAGAGGGTAATATAAGGTCATAAAAACACATTTATGGTATTATATATAAGATGATTTTATATTAGTGATTTATAATACATTTAAATTAATTTTATATGTTGTTTTAATGAGTATGATGAGAATCAAAACACAAGGCAAGGGGACTTAATCTCAATCATTATTTCATCGAGATACATGATTAATAAACGACCCATTTCTTTTGTGTGGTGTGTATAATACACATGGATGTATTCAGTGATTCTTATAGTTAAGTTTATTGGTATTTAAATATCCATTTTCTGGTCTTTCTTTCATTTTAAATAATTTTTAAAAGTTACCAAATCGGTAAAATAGTTTTTTCTCAATTTGATTTCTTCAAGACTCATGTTTTTTATGCACCTAAATTATTTTATAAGGTGTATATAATTACATTTTCCATGTCATATCATGAATCTGATTATTTAAATTATATTTTAATATTCATGTAATTTACTTTTATTATAAGTAGAGTATGATCCCAACAAACCAAGTCGTAAGAGTTCATTGAAACAATCTCATTTCTTTTCAAAAATTGTTAATGATTTTGATTCTTTGATGAAATCATACGATTAATATCTCAATAAAACCTATAATTTTTTACCCTATGTTTATTAAATATATATCCATGTACTAGTACCATTTTTTCACTCTTTTGTACTTAATATAAATAAGAAAATTTCTTTAAGAATATGTGACCGTATTTCTCTATTCCGTCGGAAATATGTTTTTTTTTCAAAAGACAAGTTTTCAAAAATGTTTTAAAATGATCATTGAAGAATATTATCTTGGGAAAAGGTTTTCAAATATCTTATATTGTTTTAAATAATCCTTTACAATATTTTAATGCTTTTTCTAAAAGGATAATGATTTTAAATGGTTTTATGTTTTAAAAAACATTTTTTAAAGATGAATGGATATTTTTCTCAAGAAATGTTTATAAAAGGCATTTCAAAACTGTTTCCTATATTTGATTAAATAAATAGGTGTTTCTCATGCCTTTAAGGGTAAATTAATATATTTTTCAATTCATATTATTTCTTGGAATAAATTATGGTGGCATGATGTTTATGAAATTTATTTCTTATAAATTATCATATGATTACATGATAATAATACCCTTTTCATTCCATAGGTTATGATGTGATTATTTTTTATCATGTGGAACATGTGTGTATGATTTCATTATGAGATGGGTTATACCTATATCCCCCCAATGCAATGGATAAATATTTATATCTTATGAGATAAACATCGATGGAACTAGAAATGAAATCGATTTTGTATTATATGGATGGAATGATAAATGAACATGGTTAAATATTTCGGGTTGGAACGAGAAATGAACATGATTTAGTATTATAAGGATGGAATGAGGAGTAAATTAGGTTCAGTGATACAGGTATGGATAGGTGTGTAAAATCTGTTCAATAAATGGTTTTTTCCACTAATATGGTCTCGGTAGCAATGCATTGACAAATATGAAAATAAATATATATGATTTTGTGTCTTCCATAATTCCATTTTTTATTTCTATGTTATTCTTTCATGGTTTATTTTATTTATTTATTTATAATTCATGTCTTATATACTACCAATCATTATTCTATTACTCACGTTTATGATCTTTGATATGTAGTGTATGATTTTCTATTATCTTGATCATGTTCTTATACCATTATGCTCATGCTTATACTTACATGCCTCTTTTGTTTACCCACATTAAGAATATGATCTCACCCATTTTTGTGTTTCCTTTCCCAGGTTATGAATATATTTTTAATGATAGTTATTTCTAAGAAGGGTACTAGTCAAGAAAAACCTAGTGGGAGATAATATATCTCAATTTTATATCAGTACTTATATTTCTATGTTTTTAAAGGTATTGGACTTGTACGGTCATTGGGAGTCTATTTGTATAATGTTTTTAGTATTCCAAAAAAATTATGCAATGTTAAGGAATGAAAAGTGAGAGTCACTATAGTTGGTATTAGAGAATTAGTTCAATTATCCTTTGGATGGCAGGATGAGAAAATCTTAGTAATAACCCCATGGTCATGTATAAGGATAAGTATTAAAATAACAAATGGTATAGAAAAATATCCTTGAATTTTTTTATATGTTAGAGTGAGTGGTTTAATAGAAATTCATACCTTTCTAGATAAAACTACTAGATATGGATCTATAATAGATTTTACTAGGTTTAACAACTCTATAAAGATGTTCTAGGCCTAACTCTAGGTATTATGGTACATGACAATTGGCCTTATTGTACTCCTAGTTTGACACTCCTGGGTATATTCCATGGAAATTCAAAAAACTATTCGCAATCCATCATTAAGGATTTAAATATAAGTTGTCTATGAATGTCCTAGTATGAACCTATGGTGTCATATATTAAAGAAGGTGTCTTGATTTTGATATCCTATAAGTAAATATTTTCAGGACAATGTAACATTCTTCAAAGATAATTAATGCTCACACTATACTTCTAGTTTTATTTAATAGTGGGAATAGGAAGGAACTGGTTTATCCTTAGATGTTATGGACTATTTTCTGATGAGATTAAAGTGGGATGATCACTAAAGTTAAAGATGTTTTGATCATGCCTAATTTTTATTCACGGAACATGATTAATGATATGTACCTAAACCAACTCTTAGACTCCCCAATTAAATAAAGAAAGAGTTCGATAAGAGTTTAGGTAATGGAGAAAAAGGAGGAAAGAATATTCAGTTTCTATAGTGTTAATAAAGTGGAAAGTATCACCTAACATAACGTTTTAATGGAAAAAGAATATGTTTTGATTGTGGAAAACAAGGATACAAAGAATGTGAATGTAAGGGAAAAATAAAGTCTTTGGTTATAAAAATAGATAAGAATATTGGTATCCCAATGTCATCATGGAAGGATAATTGTTTTATGTGTGGAATAAATGGTCATTAGGAAACTCAATGTCCCAAGAGGAATGTCATAAGGCCCCAGCCTTAAACATCTCTTAATATTGAATTAAATGAGTAATTCATATTGAGGATCTTTTCAAGTTTAGAGTTTTAGTGAATTGGGACATAACTATTACATCTCAAAAGATTACAAAGTAGTTTCTTCTACTAAATTTCCATAAAATAAAAACTCTTAAAAAGAAACATGTATAGTTCCATGTTTTAGGTAGCATGACTTTCCCTCGATCCCATACTTGACCCTATTCCATGCTAAGTCCTGTGAAAAACATTTCAAAAACTTGGGATGAGCATAAAAAGATCATTAAGGGATACAAAAAGAATGAAAACTGTCAGTTTTTCAAAACAACAAGTAAACCATGTATACTTTATCAAAGTAATACTTTTCACCTCTTCGAAGTAGTAAAAACTCTTCGCTGAATAAAATTTCATTACTTACCCATTTGTAACCAAAATATTACCACAAAACCCATATAAAGAACACATAACATATAAAGGTAACTTGGGACATAAACATACCTAAGTGGAATAACCATACGGTCGACTTCCACAAATATCACTTAATGGAATAGCCATTCGGCCAACTTCCATACATACTTAATGGAATAGACATACGGCCAACTTCATACCCAATGAATTTGAGGTTATAACGTAACCACCAGTCCTGGTATTCACGGCACCACTCGTCATATGGTTTATCACGTAACCACCTGTTAAATGTCCATGTACCATAGTAAAATCATAAGACATAAAACAAATATAATGTAAAGAAAACATTTCCACACTTTGATCACAATATATCACTCAAATATATTGACATAAAAAATCCATTACAAAAACCATTTTCAATACCAAAATACATAAAAGAGTATATGGTATTTATTTCATTTTAGAAACATCACAGCTTATTGAGGAAGCCAAAGACTAAATAATACTCACGGCGGCGGAAAAGGTCGTTGTCACCGCGCACGTTAAAAGAAACAATCCTTTTTGTTGTTTAGTAAAACGCTTCGTATAAAAAGATTCCTTTTGTATAAAAGTAAAAGTCAAAGGGGTTTATACACCGTATAAAATAAAGTTGTGTATAAAACGAAATATGCCTCAATGAAAGGAGACTGAGACGTAGTCCCATACAAAGACGGTATCCTTTGTTTAAGGATAAATCAATTACATAATTATGTTTGACAAATGAATACACCAAATATAATTGGATATTAAGTGTAAAATAATCAAAGGTCATTCACACATATTCAAAGGATGACATATTCAATAACTAAATTGTTGAACCCAAATAAATCGGAATTGGGTTAAGAAGTTCCCTTGACAGCCTAACGGCGTCACATCAGAATGAGTTGATGAGAGATAAAAAGTGTATCTCATCACTTGGACATAAAAGTTACATCAATAAGGATATATGAGAACATATCCCAACATAACAATATGTAAATTAAAAGACCCAACAAAAGAAGTCTTTTAAAAAGAGGAGGATGAAAGGTTCCCTCACCGACTTGGGTATTTTTCAAAACATACACCCCATGAAAAAAGGACAATACATCATTGATGAAAATACTCATAAAACGAAAGTATATTACAAAAAGAGTATAATAATGGGAATTATGTACACCACTCAAAGGAAATTGTGGCAAATGTAGCATAAATCTCACGGGAATAAAAGTGAGATGAAAAATCCCTTACGAAAACTCGGCAGCCTAACGGCGCCACATAAAACTTACAAAAATGGATTGATGATATCAAATAGGGTATCTCATCATATTAACATAAAGTTTATAGAAAGAGGAATATAAAAGAAAATCCACCCAACATAACAAAGTGGAGCTTAAAAGAAGTGACATAAAGGAGAGTATTTAAAAAGAAAGAGAGAGGTTGGATCTCTTATGAAAAATTCGGCAGCCTAACGATGCCACTCAAAACTTCCAAAATGGATTGATGAGAGAGAATAAGGTCTCTCATCATATGAACATAAAAATTACAGTAAGAGTAATATAAAAGAATATCCCAATAACAATAAATATTATCTTTAAAAGGAATGACATAAAAGAATGTACTTAAAAAGAAAGAGAGGTGTAGGATCCCTTACCTCAGGTCCGACTTGACTCGATCGTTCTTTAACGTCCTGAATAATAAACTTGAGTTAATTTATACTTGCTCAAGAACCTTTTCCAAGTTCATTATTCCTTTTATATCAATTATTTACATGTTATAAATATTATGTAATCATTTAAGTTAATAATGTTTGTTTTGTCGATATTTGGTTCTTAAGTCGAAAGTGGACTTCTTACAATTACATGTTGTTCGTGTGGTCAAAGGTTCTTTATATCCAGAATGACATTCCTGATTTGGATATAATATATATCATATATATCTATAATATACATGTATTTATAATATCACATAATCATTTAGAGGTAATAAATGAAATGCACCGTTCATGGAGACGGTAAGCCGTACGTACGCATTAACGCTACTTTCATATCTTTGTCATATTAATGAAATTAAAACTAAATGAGAGTTATGTATATTTTAATTCCAGAATTATATTAATCATTTAGATGTATCATTCATCATATATATCCATTATATAAATGTACTTATAATAGTACATTACATTTGGGGATAAGAAATGAAATGCACCGTTCATGGAGACGGTAAGCCGTACGTACAAATGAACGCTACATTCATTTCTATCTCATACTTTAATGGAAAGAAATAATAATGATATAGAGTTATATAATAATTCCAGTATAAAATCATATATAATAAAATTAAATCCATCCTTTATACGTCCCACGTATGTCATTAACGAATCATATCACTTTGAGGGGGCGGTAGTCCGCACTTCCTAAAATGAAGATATCGCGTATACCCATAATGGAAGCCATAAAGGTAAGCCACAAATGAAAAATAAAGAAGCTTAAGTAAAACATAAACATATTATATATCATATATAAATATTGTGACATCTTAATGGACACCTTTGAAGGTGTTAAAAGAATGTTGAACAATCATCGTTTCGGGAGGCATAAATTCGCCATCCACGGAAACAGTATGTTCGTTAACCATTAGATGTAGGTGTGTGTAAGTGTAGCTCGAATAATTTTTATAACAACATCCTAGTATATTTAGGATACTGGAGTTGTTACAATAGAAATTAATAAAAAGAGTTTAGGGGGTTGGAGATGCAAAATAAAACAAAAGGACTCAAAAGAAGACATTACCTTAAAATCGGGTAACTCCCCTTGGTTTGAGTTCAAAGGCTTCCTTGGGAAGACTTATGCCCAAAGTGAGGATTCAAGGAGTAATATAGGGAATTGGAGAGACAAAATGGGCAGGGGTTGGCCGAGCCAAAGGCTTTGGGTGCGTGGGTAAGGAGGTTGAGGTGGGGGCCTTTTATAAGAGGAGAGGAGGGGCACTCTTGGAAGGTAAAGAAAAGTCACTTTATTTTAAAATGGTATTCGGATTTAAAAGGTCCCACATTTATGTGTTTCGATGATAATGTGATAACGGTTAGAAATCCACTCATCCAATAGGTTTTGTACATGTGTAGGTCTTATATATTACATTATCTTTCCATTTTATTTAAATCGTTAAACAATGAGGTCATCGCTGCATCATCATGATGTCATAAATAATTTAATTTATTTATTGTCTAAAAATTATAAAAAAACTACTATGATGTAGGAAATATTTTTAGATTTCCAATTAATATTTATAGTCAAAATTATGATTTGTATAACCCCATGTAAAATTTTTTTTAGTAAAACATTTCATGTTTGTCTCATTTTTACTTTAACATTAAATAAAAAGGTATTTATGTCATTTTCCAACCAAAGTGGCTCCATGGGGTCCCCAAGTTGACCCATGTCTTTTCTTGGTCGGCCATGACACATCCAATGAGGTTAGGACATGTGTCAAGTTCATTTAATATTATTAAAACATTATTTTTACCTTAAACTACACCAATTACCTCTAATCGCGATTAAAAACTTAATAAGTTACTATTCACCAAAAAATTATTTTAATCCCATTGAACTACATTTTACTTCTTAATGAAAACCATGTATGTCGGATTTTTGAAATTCAAAACACAAAGGTGGCAAAATTTCATTTAAACGGAAAATCAGTTTTTATAAGTACCACTTAGTGGTTTCACTATTCATCAAAAATTGAAGTTTTTCAGAAAATTACCAAAAACTCACCCTAAGCTATATTTGATATTCCGAATTCAAAAATGAAGAATATTTTAAAAAATTAAAAACATATAAGTCACATTAATTAATTTAATAATTAATTCCCACTGTCATGACAAATAGCGTGTTTTTATGAAACAATAAGCATCAAAAGATTGACACTAGTTTAAGTCCGATTTCAAAGTGAAATTAATTCCAACAAACACTATTGGATTTAATGGTAAAAATATATTCTAATTTCACTTTAAAAACAATTAATAAGATAATCTAATCATATAAATAAATTAGATTAAAAATAGGTTTTGAATTAAAATACAAAATTTTACACTATTCATTAAAAAATGAACTTTATCGGAAAGATACCAAAAATTAACACAAAGTAAATTTTGATGTCCCGATTCTAAATAAGAGTTTTATTTGGTCCAAATAGAATGTATAAGAGTTAAAAAACTATATTTAATGACGGTTCTCCATCAAAAGGTGATAAGTGAACCATTAGTGAAAACTAGGGTATATACGCCTAAAATTGAATTCTTTCCGTATTTTAAGCCTTTATCTTTTATTGGATAAATGTAAAAACATTTAAAAACATATATAATCATATTTTAGTTATTTCTATCCATTACCGCCAATACAAAGGCTACATGTTAACTTCCATTTAAAATAATATTATTTTATTATTAGAGTGCAACGTAAGATTCCCAAGAAACTCGTTGTTGCGTGTTGGGTACGCCATCGAGCATAGCGTCCCCTTTAAAGTAATATTAATATTTTATTCACAAATATGGATAAATATGAAAATGTAATATTCTTTATTTACCTAGGGTGTTACATTCTTCCCCCCTTTTGGGAATTGCGTCCTCACAATTTTAAAATTGGGTTTGGAAACATCCTTGAAAGTCCCACATCGGAAGAAGAGTCGGTAAAAAAATCAAATTAAAATAAAGAAAGATAAGTATAAAGGTCACCCGAGTTAACCCATACTAGGATTCCAAGAATGAAAACATGGACATGGAGGAGAAAACATAGGGTCATGTTCTGATGGAGAGTGATAGAAAACATGTTTAGGAGAAACTTAACCACAAGAAAATCACAAACTTGTGAGGGGTTAAACGGTATTCGATTCCCAAGTAGGAAAAGTTAATAGACAACATTTTTGTTTTAAGTTACTTTTTATTGAGGAATTTATTCATAAGGAAACATAATCACTTATCATGTTGACTTTCAACTTTTATTAGATTCCTTACACAAACTCATATTTTCTCCAAAAGACGAGTATTTAGGAAGACTTGTTCACATTAAGAGTACTATAATCAACTTCTAGAGAATCAACTAATCCAGAAAAGAGAACTATATAATTCCCATATATTTAGACTTTAACCAAAACCAAAACCAAAAACGCTAGTACAAGATCAGATAATCCAGAAAAGGAAAACCCCTTATAAAAAGGAAATCTATTCTTAATCTCCAAAATTTGTCCAACAAAACCCAAAGTTCAACGGGGACCATCCGATAATCAATTTTTCCACAAAATTCCTCAAAGTAAACCAAACTAATATTGAAACCCAAATATTTGAAGGATTTAGTCACATAGTCTTCCATGTTAAATCGTAACATTTATCTCCAAACAAAATCAGTTGCTTTTAATGTCTCGTATTGAGAAGTAATTAACCTAATCACATATCCTCAATGATAGGTTAATCATTTCCATAGAAAAAATAAAATAAACTTACTATTGATTCCTAAAATCATCCATCTAAAAGGAATCGGTCAAACTAACCAGGGACTTCACGTAGTCCAGTGGTAGGCAATAAATACCAGTTGCACTTTGGTTGTGGGTTCGATTCCCGCAGCTTTGTCCGACGCGACGGGTTGTCACACGGTCTGCGTGTTGTCCTTTTTCCAAAACTATATAATTCTTAAAACATTCCCCAAGATGAGATAAAATCTTCAAAAATAATCATAACATATTTTAACCTCAAGTTTATCTCATGCGTTTCATTTTCCATCATATCATATAATAACCCATAATTACCTCAAAAGTAAGGATCATATAAACTCTAATGGTTACCTTTATAATTATTACCTAAACTTCCACATCGATTGGTCCTCTCATACATGATGCATTACAAAACATACCAAGGTTCAAGTGGTTGATCATGACTCCTTTATAGTTGGTTTAGAACAACCACTAGTTTCCTCATTGAATCCCCATTTTATCTAGTATCTTAATCAGAGAACCGCCACAGTTTTTCCTTCAAACCTATTTTCTCTTTGGTGCCTACTAGATCCATCCCTTCACTAAAAACAGAAATGTCAGTGTGAGTATATCAACAAAACCATCATGTACTAATGAGGAAGGTAAACACTAAGATATACTTACTCATTCACTTTATCTAAAACTAGGACTCTTTCTGAAATCCTAACCATTATGGTAATGTCACTTATGCTTAGAAAATACCCTAACCTCTAAAGTTATCTAAACCGACCTTTGATACCAACAATAAGGCCCCAGCCTTAAACACCTCTTAATATTTAATTAAATGAGTAATTCACATTGAGGATCTTTTCAGGTTTAGAGTTTTAGAGAATTAGGACATAACTATTACATCTCAAAAGATTACAAAGTAGTCGCTTCTACTAAATTTCCATAAAATAAAAACTCTTAAAAAGATACATGTATAGTTCCATGTTTTAGGTAGCATCACTTTCCCTTGATCCCATCCTTGACCCTATTCCACGCTAAGTCCTGTGAAAAACATTTCAAAAACTTGGGATGAGCATAAAAAGCTCAGTAAGGGATACACAAAGAATGAAAACTATTAGTTTTTCAAAACAACAAGTAAACCATGTATACTTTATCAAAGTAATACTTTTCACCTCTTCGAAGTAGTAAAAAATCTTCGCTGAATAAAAGTTCAATACTTACCCTTTTGTAACCAAACGATTACCATAAAACCCATATAAAGAACACATAACATATAAAGGAAACTTGGGACATAAACATACTTAAGTGGAATAACCATACGATCGACTTCCACACATATCACTTAATGGAATAGCCATTCGGCCAATTTCCATACATACTTAATGGAATAGCCATACGGTCGAATTCCATACCCAATGCATTGGGGGTTATAACGTAACCACCAGTCCTGATATTCACGGCACCACCCGTCATATGGTTTATCACGTAACCACCCGTTAAATGTCCAAGTACCATATTAAAATCATAAGACATAAAACAATTATAATGTAAAGAAAACATTTCCACACTTTGATCAGAATATATCACTCAAATATATTGACATAAAAAATCCATTACAAAAACCATTTTCAATACCAAAATACATAAAAGAGTATATGGTATTTATTTCATTTTAAAAACATCACAGCTTGTCAAGGAAGCCAATGACTAAATAATACTCGCGGCGGCGGAAAAGGTCATTGTCACCGCGTACGTTAAAAGAAACATTCCTTTTTGTCTTTTAGTAAAACGCTTCATATAAAAAAGATTCCTTTTGTATAAAAGTTAAAGTTAAAGGGGTTTATACACCGTATAAAATAAAGTTGTGTATAAAATGAAATATTCCTCAATGAAATGAGATTGATACGTATTCCCATACAAAGACAGTATCCTTGGTTTAAGGATAAATCAATTACATAATTATGTGTGACAAATGAATACAACAAATATAAATGGATATTAAGTGTAAAATAATAAAAGGTCATTCACACATATTCAAAGGATGACATATTCAATAACTACATGTTGAACCCAAAGAAATCGGAATTGGGTTAAGAAGTTCCCTTGACAGCCTAACGGCGTCACATCAAAATGAGTTGATGAGAGATAAAAAGTGTATCTCATCACTTGGACATAAAATTTACATCAATAAGGATATATGAGAACATATCCCAACATAAAAATATGTAAATTAAAAGACCCAACAAAAGAAGTCTTTTAAAAAGAGGAGGGTGAAAGGTTCCCTTACCGACTTGGGTATCTTTCAAAACATACACCCCATGAAAGAAGGACAATACATCATTGATGTAAATACTCATAAAACGAAAGTATATTACAAAAAGAGTAGAATAATGGGCAGTACGTACACCACTCAAAGGAAATTGTGGCAAATGTAGCGTAAATCTCACAGGAATAAAAGTGAGATGAAAAATCCCTTACGAAAACTCGGCATCCTAACGGCGCCACATAAAACTTACAAAAATGGATTGATGAGATCAAATAGGGTATCTCATCATATTAACATAAAGTTTATAGAAAGAGGAATATAAAATAACATCCCCCCAACATAACAAAGTGGATCTTAAAAGAAGTGACATAAAGGAGAGTACTTAAAAAAAAGAGAGAGGTTGGATCTCTTATGAAAAATTCGGCAGCCTAATGGCGCCACTCAAAACTTCCAAAATGGATTGATGAGAGAGAATAGGGTCTCTCATAATATGAACATAAAAATTATAGTAATATTAATATAAAAGAATATCCCAATAACAAGAAATATGATCTTTAAAAGGAATGACATAAAAGAATGTACTTAAAAAGAAAGAGAGGTGTAGGATCCCTTACCTCGGGTCCGACTTGACTCGATCGTTCTTTAACGTCCTGAATAATAAACTTGAGTTAATTTATAATTGATTAAGAACCTTTTACAAGTTCATTATTACTTTTATATCAATTATTTACATGTTATAAACATTATGTAATCATTTAAGTTAATAATGATTGTTTTGTCGATATTTGGTTCTTAAGTCGAAAGTGGACTTCTTACAATTACATGTTGTTCGTGTGGTCAAAGGTTCTTTATATCCAGAATGAAATTCCTGATTTGGATATCATATATATCATATATATCTAGAATATACTTGTATTTATAATATCACATAATCATTTAGAGGTAAGAAATGAAATTTACCGTTCATGGAGACGGTAAGCCGTACGTACGCATGAAGGCTACTTTCATTTCTTTGTCATATTAATGGAATTAAAACTAAATGAGAGGTATGTATATTTTAATTACAGAATTATATTAATCATTTAGATGTATCATTAATCATATATATCCATTATATACATGTACTTATAATAGTACATTACATTTGGGGATAAGAAATGAAATGCACCGTTCATGGAGACGGTAAGCCGTACGTACGCATGAACGCTACTTTCATTTCTATCTCATACTCTAATGGAAAGAAATAATAATGATATAGAGGTATATAATAATTCCAGTATAAAATCATATATAATAACATTAAATCCATCCTTTATACGTACCACGTATGTCATTAACGAATTACATCACTTTGAGGGGGCGGTAGTCCGCACTTCCTAAAATGAAGATATCGCGTATACCCATAATGGAAGCCATAAAGGTAAGACACAAATGAAAAATACAGAATCTTAAGTAAAACATAAACATATTATATATCATATATAAATATAGTGACATCTTAATGGCTACCTTTGAAGGTGTTAAAAGAATGTTGAACAATCATCGTTTCGAGAGGCATAAATTCGCCATCCACGGAAACAGTATGTTCGTTAACCATTTGATGTAGGTGTGTTTATGTGTAGCTATAATACTTATTATAACAAAATCCTAGTATATTTAGGATACTTTATATGTTACAAAAGAAAATAATAAAAAGAGTTTAGGGGGTTGGAGAAGAAAAATAGAACAAAAGGACTCAAAAGAAGACATTACCTTAAAATCGGGTAACTCCCCTTGGTTTGAGTTCAAAGGATTCCTTGGTAAGACTTCTGCCCAAAGTGAGGATTCAAGGAGTAATAGAGGGAAGTGGATAGACAAAATGGGCAGGGGTTGGCCGAGCCAGAGGCTTTGGGAGTGTGGGTAAGGAGGTTGAGGTGGGGGCCTTTTATAAGAGGAGAGGAGGGGCACCCTTTGAAGGTAAAGAAAAGTCACTTTATTTTAAAATGGTATTCGGATTTAAGTGGTCCCACATTGATGTGTTTCTAGGATAAGGTGATAATGGTTCGAAATCCACTCATCCAATAGGTTTTTGACATGTGTAGGTCTTAGATATTTCATTATCTTTCCATTTTATTTAAATCGTTAAACAATGAGGTCATCTCTGCCTCATCATGATGTCATAATTAATTTAATTTATTTAATGTCTAAAAATTATAAAAAAAATACTATGATGTAGGAAATATTTTTAGATTTCCAATTAATATTTATAGTCAAAATTATGATTTGTATAGCCCCATGTAAAAATTATTTAAGTAAAACATTTCATGTTTGTCTCATTTTTACTTTAACATTAAATAAAAAGGTATTTATGTCATTTTCCAACCAAAGTGGCTCCATGGGGTCCCCAAGTTGATCCATGGCTTTTATTGGTCGGCCATGACACATCCAATGAGGTTAGGACATGTTTCAAGTTTATTTCATATTATTAAAACATTATTTTTACCTTAAACTACACTAATTACCTCTAATCACGATTAAAAACATAATAAGTTACTATTCACCAAAAAATTATTTTAATCCCATTGAACCACATTTTACTTCTTAATGACAACCATTTATGTAGGATTTTTGAAATTCAAAACCCAAGGGTGGCAAAATTTCATTTAAACGGAAAATCAGTTTTTATAAGTACCACTTAGTGGTTTCACTATTCCTCAAAAATGGATGTTTTTCAGAAAATTACCAAAAATTCACCCTTTGATATATTTGATATTCCGAATTCAAAAATGAAGTCTATTTTACAAAATTAAAAACATATAAGTCACATTAATTAATTTAATAATTAATTCCCGCTGTCATGACAAATAGCGTGTTTTTATGAAAGAATAAGTATCAAAAGATTGACACTAGTTTAAGTCCGATTTCAAAGTGAAATTAATTAAAACGACCACTATTGGATTTAATGGTAATTTTTTTTTCTAATTTCACTTTAAAAACAATTAAAAAGATAATCAAATCTTATAAATAAATTAGATTAAAAAGAGGTTTTGAATTAAAATACAACATTTTACACTATTCATTAAAAAAATGAACTTTATCGGAAAGATACCAAAAGTTTACACAAAGTAAATTTTGATGTCATGATTCTAAAGAAGAGTTTTATTTGGTCCAAATAGAATGTATAATAGTGAACAAAACTATATCTAATGACGGTTCACCATCAAAAGGCGATAAGTGAACCTTTAGTGAAAACTAGGGCATATACGCCTAAAATTGAATTCTTTCCGTATTTTAAGCCTTTATATTTTATTGGATAACTGTAAAAACATTTAAAAAAATATCTAATCATATTTTAGTAATTTATATCCATTCCTTCCAATACAACGACTACATGTTAACTGCCATTTAAAATAATATTATTTTATTATTAGAGTGCAACGTAAGATTCCCAAGAAACACGTTGTTGCGTGTTGGGTACGCCATCGAGCATAGAGTCCCCTTTAAAGTCATATTAATATTTTATTCACAAATATGGATAAATATGAAAAATGTCATATTCTTTATTTACCTGGGGTGTTACATTCTTCCCCCCCTTTGGAATTGCATCCTCGCAATTTTAAAATTGGGCTTGGAAACATACTTGAAAGTCCCACATCGGAAGAAGAGTCAGTAAAACAGTCACTTTAAAATAAAGAAAGATAAGTACAAAGGTCACCCAAGTTAACCCATACTAGGATTCCAAGTATGAAAACATGGACATGGAGGAGAAAACATAGGGTCATGTTCTGATGGAGAGTGATAGAAAACATGTTTAGGAGAAAGTTAACCACAAGAAAATCACAAATTTGTGATGGGTTAAACGGTATTCGATTCCCCAGTAGTAAAAGTTAATAGACAAACTTTTTGTTTTAAGTTACTTTTTATTGAGGAATTTATTCATAAGGAAACATAATCACTTATCATGTTGACTTTCAACTTTTATTAGATTCCTTACACAAACTCATATTTTCTCCAAAAGACGAGTATTTAGGAAGACTTGTTCACATTAAGAGTACTATAATCAACTTCTAGAGAATCACCTAATCCACAAAAGATAACTATATACTTCCCATATCATTATAATTTAACCAAAAGCAAAACCAAAAAGGCCAGTACAAGATCAGATAATCCAGAAAAGGATAACCCCTTATAAAAAGAAAATCTATTCTTAATCTCGAAAATTTGTCCAACAAAACCCAAAGTTCAACGGGGACCATTCGATAATCAATTTGTCCATAAAATTCTTCAAAGTAAACCAAACTAAGATTGAAAACGAAATATTTGAAGGATTTAGTCACATAGTCTTCCAAGTTAAATCGTAACATTTATCTCCAAACAAAATCAGTTTCTCTTAATGTCTCGTATTGAAAAGTAATTAACCTAATCACATATCCTCGATGATAGGTTAATCATTTCCATATAAAACCCAAAATAAACTTACTCTTGATTCCCAAAATCATCCAACTAAAAGGATTCAGTCAAACTAACCAGGGACTTCACGTAGTCCAGTGGTAGGCGATAAATATCAGTTGCACTTTGGTTGTGGGTTCGATTCCCGCAGCTTTGTCCGACGCGACGGGTTGTCACACGGTCTGCGTGTTGTCCTTTTTCCAAAACTATATAATTCTTAAAACATTCCCCAAAATGAGATAAAATCTTAAAAAATAATCATAACATATTTTGACCTCAAGTTTATCTCATGCCTTTCATTTTCCATCATATCATATAATAACCCATAATTACCACAAAAGTAAGGATCATATAAACACTAATGGTTACCTTTATAATTATTACCTGAACATCCACATCGATTGGTCATCTCATACATGATGCATTACAGAACATACCAAGGTTCAAGTGGTTGATCATGACTCCTTGATAGTTGGTTTAGAATAACCACGAGTTTCCTCATTGAATCCCCATTTTATCAAGTATCTTAATCAGAGAACCACCACAGTTTTTCCTTCAAACCTGTTGTCTCTTTGGTGCCTGCTAGATCCATCCATTCACTAAAAATAGAAATGTCAGTGTGAGTATATCAACAAAACCATCATGTACTAATGAGGAAGGTAAACACTAAGATATACTTACTCATTCACTTTATCTAAAACTAGGACTCTTTCTGAAATCCTAACCATTACGGTAATTTCACTTATGCTTAGAGAATACCCTAACCTCTAATGTTATCTAAACCGACCTTTGATACCAACTATAAGGACCCATCCTTAAACATATCTTAATATTGAATTAAATGAGTAATTCACATTGAGGATCTTTTCAGGTTTAGAGTTTCAGAGAATTAGGACATAACTATTACATCTCAAAAGATTACAAAGTAGTTTCTTCTACTAAATTTCCATAAAATAAAAACTCTTAAAAAGAAACATGTATAGTTCCATGTTTTAGGTAGCATGACTTTCCCTTGATCCCATCCTTGACCCTATTCCACGCTAAGTCCTGTGAAAAACATTTCAAAAACTTGGGATGGGCATAAAAAGCTCAGTAAGGGATACACAAAGAATGAAAACTCTTATTTTTTCAAAACAACAAGTAAACCATGTACACTTTATCAAGGTAATACTTTTCACCTCTTCGAATTAGTAAAAACTCTTTTCTGAATAAAATTTCATTACTTACCCTTTTGTAACCAAAAGATTACCATAAAACCCATATAAAGAACACATAACATATAAAGGTAACTTGGGACAAAAACATACTTAAGTGGAATAACCATACGGTCGACTTCCACACATATCACTTAATGGAATAGCCATTCGGCCAACTTCCATACATACTTAATGGAATAGCCATACGGCCGACTTCCATACCCAATGGATTGGAGGTTATAACGTAACCACCCGTCCTGGTATTCACGGCACCACCCGTCATATGGTTTATCACGTAACCACCCGTTAAATGTCCAAGTACCATATTAAAATCATAAGACATAAAACAATTATAATGTAAAGAAAACATTTCCACACTTCGATCACAATATATCACTCAAATATATTGACATAACAAATCCATTACAAAAACCATTTTCAATACCAAAATACATAAAAGAGTATATGGAATTTATTTCATTTTAAAAACATCACGGCTTGTTGAGGAAGCCAAAGACTAAATAATACTCGCTGCGGTGGAAAAGGTCATTGTCACTACGTACGTTAAAAGAAAAATTCCTTTTTTTCGTTTAGTAAAACGCTTCGTATAAAAAGATTCATTTTGTATAAAATTAAAAGTCAAAGGGGTTTATACACCGTATAAAAGAAAGTTGTGTATAAAACGAAATATGCCTCAATGAAAGGAGATTGAGACGTAGTCCCATACAAAGACGATATCCTTGGTTTAAGGATAAATCAATTACATAATTATGTGTGACAAATGAATACACAAAATATAAGTGGATATTAAGTGTAAAATAATCAAAGGTCATTCACACATATTCAGAGGATGACATATTCAATAACTACATGTTGAACCCAAAGAAATCATAATTGGGTCAAGAAGTTCCCTTGACAGCCTAACATCGTCACATCAAAATGAGTTGATGAGAGATAATAAGTGTATCTCATCACTTGGACATAAAAGTTACATCAATAAGGATATATGGGAACATATCCCAACATAAAAATATGTAAATTAAAAGACCCAACAAAATAAGTCTTTGAAAAAGAGGAGGGTGAAAGGTTCCCTTACCGACTTGGGTATCTTTCAAAACATACACCCCATGAAAGAAGGACAAAACATAATTGATGTAAATACTCATAAAACGAAAGTATATTACAAAAAGAATAGAATAATGGTCAGTACGTACACCAGTCAAAGGAAATTGTGGCAAATGTAGCATAAATCTCACGGGAATAAAAGTGAGATGAAAAGTCCCTTACGAAAACTCGGCAGCCTAATGGCGCCACATAAAACTTACAAAAATGGATTGATGAGATCAAATAGGGTATCTCATCATATTAACATAAAGTTTATAGAAAGAGGAATATAAAAGAACATCCCCACAACATAACAAAGTGGAGCTTAAAAGAAGTGACATAAAGGAGAGTACTTAAAAACAAAGAGAGAGGTTGGATCTCTTATGAAAAATTCGGCAGCCTAACGGCGCCACTCAAAACATCCAAAATGGATTGATGAGAGAGAATAGGGTCTCTCATCATATGAACATAAAAATTTCATTAATATTAATATAAAAGAATATCCCAATAACAAGAAATATGATCTTTAAAAGGAATGACATAAAATAATGTACATAAAAAGAAAGAGAGGTGTAGGATCCCTTACCTCGGGTCCGACTTGACTCGATCGTTCTTTAACGTCCTGAATAATAAAATTGAGTTAATTTCTACTTGCTTAATAACCTTTTAAAAGTTCATTATTCCTTTTATATCAATTATTGACATGTTATAAAAATTATGTAATCATTTTAGTTAATAATGTTTGTTTTGTTGATATTTGGTTCTTAAGTCGAAAGTGGACTTCTTACAATTACATGTTGTTCGTGTGGTCAAAGGTTCTTTACATCCAGAATGAAATTCCTGATTTGGATATCATATATATCATATATATCTAGAATATACATGTATTTATAATATCACATAATCATTTAGAGGTAAGAAATGAAATGCACCGTTCATGGAGACGGTAAGCCGTACGTACGGATGAACGCTACTTTCATTTCTTTGTCATATTAATGGAATTAAAACTAAATGAGAGGTATGTATATTTTAATTCCAGAATTATATTCATCATTTAGATGTATCATTCATCATATATATCCATTATATACATGTACTTATAATAGTACATTATATTTGGGGATAAGAAATGAAATGCACCGTTCATGGAGACGGTAAGCCGTACGTACGCATGAACACTACTTTCATTTCTATCCCATACTTTAATGGAAAGAAATAATAATTATATAGAGGTATATAATAATTCCAGTATAACATCATATATAATAACATTAAATCCATCCTTTATACGTCCCACGTATGGCATTAACGAATCACATCACTTTGAGGGGGCGGTAGTCCGCACTTCCTAAAATGAAGATATCGCGTATACTCATAATGGAATCCATAAAGGTAAGCCACAAATGAAAAATACAGAAGCTTAAGTAAAACATAAACATATTATATATCATATATAAATATAGTGACATCTTAATGTCCACCTTTGAATGTGTTAAAATAATGTTGAACAATCATCGTTTCAGGAGGCATAAATTTGCCATCCACGGAAACAGTATGTTCGTTAACCAATAGATGTAGGTGTGTGTAAGTGTAGATATAATAATTATTATAACAAAATACTAGTATATTTAGGATACTTTAGTTGTTACAAAAGAAAATAATAAAAAGAGTTTAGGGGGTTGGAGAAGCATAATAAAACAAAAGGACTCAAAAGAAGACATTACCTTAAAATCGGGTAACTCCCCTTGGTTTGAGTTCAAAGGCTTCCTTGGAAAGTCTTCTGCCCAAATTGAGGCTTCAAGGAGTAATAGAGGTAAGTGGAGAGACAAAATGGGCAGGGGTTATCCAAGCCAATGGCTTTGGGAGTGTGGGTAAGGAGGTTGAGGTGGGGGCCTTTTATAAGAGGAGAGGAGGGGCACTCTTGGAAGGTAAATAAAAGTCACTTTATTTTAAAATGGTATTCGGATTTAAGATGTCCCACATTGATTTTTTTCGAGGATAAGGTGATAAGGGTTCTAAATACCCTCATACAATAGGTTTTGGACATGTTTAGGTCTTAGATATTACATTATCTTTCCATTTTATTTAAATCGTTAAACAATGAGGTCATCACTGCACCATCATGATGTCATAAATAATTTAATTTATTTAATGTCTAAAAATTATAAAAAAAATACTATGATGTAGGAAATATTTGTATCTTTCCAATGAATATTTATAGTCAAAATTATGATTTGTATAACCCCATGTAAAAATTGTTTTGGTAAAACATTTCATGTTTGTCTCATTTTTACTTTAACATTAAATAAAAAGGTATTTATGTCATTTTCCAACCAAAGTGGCTCCATGGGGTCCCCAATTTGACCCATGGCTTGTCTTGGTCGGCCATGACACGTCCAATGAGGTTAGGACATATGTCAAGTTAATTTCATATTATTAAAACATTATTTTTACCTTAAACTACACTAATTACCTCTAATCGCGATTAAAAACTTAATAAGTTACTATTCACCAAAAAATTATTTTAATCCCATTGAACCACATTTTACTTCTTAATTACAACCATTTATGTCAGATTTTTTAAATTCGAAACACAAAGGTGGCAAAATTTCATTTAAACGGAAATCTGTTTTTATAAGTACCACTTAGTGGTTTCACTATTCATCAAAAATTGAAGTTTTTCAGAAAATTACCAAAAATTCACCCTAAGCTATATTTGATTTTCCGAATTCAAAAATTAAGTCTATTTTACAAAATTCAAAACATATAAGTCACATTAATTAATTTAATAATTTATTCCCGCTGTCATGACAAATAGCGTGTTTTTATGAAACAATAAGTATCAAAAGATTGACAGTAGTTTAAGTCCGATTTCAAAGTGAACTTAATTCCAACAACCACTATTGGATTTAATGGTAAAAATATGTTCTAATTTCACTTTAAAAACAATTAAAAAGATAATCTAATCATATAAATAAATTATATTAAAAAGAGGTTTTGAATTAAAATACAACATTTTACACTATTCATTAAAATAATGAACTTTATCGGAAAGATACCAAAAATTTACGCAAAGTAAATTTTGATGTCCTGATTCTAAATAAGAGTTTTATTTGGTCCAAATAGAATGTATAAGATTGAACAAAACTATATTCAATGACGGTTCTCCATCAAAAGGCGATAAGTGAACCTTTAGTGAAAACTAGGGCATATACGCCTAAAATGGAATTCTTTCCGTATTTTAAGCCTTTATATTTTATTGGATAAATGTAAAAACATTTAAAAACATATATAATCACATTTTAGTTATTTCTATCCATTCCCGCCAATACAACGGCAACATGTTAACTGCTATTTAAAGTAATATTATTTTATTATTAGAGTGCAACGTAAGATTTCCAAGAAACTCGTTGTTGCGTGTTGGGTACGCCATCGAGCATAGCGTCCCCTTTAAATTCATATTAATATTTTATTCACAAATATGGATAAATATAAAAATTTCATATTCTTTATTTACCTGGGGTGTTACATTCTTCCCCCCTTTTGGGAATTGCGTCCTCGCAATTTTAAAATTGGGCTTGGAAACATCCTTGAAAGTCCCACATCAGAAGAAGAGTCGGTAAAAAAATCACTTTAAAATAAAGAAAGATAAGTACAAAGGTCACCCGAGTTAACCCATACTAGGATTCCAAGTATGAAAACATGGACATGGAGGAGAAAACATAGGGTCATTTTCTGATGGAGAGTTATAGAAAACATGTTTAGGAGAAAGTTAACCACAAGAAAATCACAAACTTGTGATGGGTTAAACGGTATTCGATTCCCCAGTAGGAAAATTTAATAGACAACATTTTTGTTTTAAGTTACTTTTTATTGAGGAATTTATTCATAAGGAAACATAATCACTTATCATGTTGACTTTCAACTTTTATTAGATTCCTTACACAAACTCATATTTTCTCCAAAAGACGAGTATTTAGGAAGACTTGTTCACATTAAGAGTACTATAATCAACTTCTAGAGAATAACCTAATCTAAAAAAGAAAACTATATACTTCCCATATCTTTAGACTTTAACCAAAACCAAAACCAAAAAGGCTAGTACAAGATCAGATAATCCAGAAAAGGATAACCCCTTATAAAAAGAAAATCTATTCTTATTCTCCAAAATTTGTCCAACAAAACCCAAAGTTCAACGGGGACCATTCGATAATCAAATTGTCCATAAAATTATTCAATGTAAACCAAACTAATATTGAAACCCAAATATTTGAAGGATTTAGTCACATAGTCTTCCAAGTTAAATCGTAACATTTATATCCAAACAAAATCAGTTTCTCTTAATGTCTCGTATTGAAAAGTAATTAACCTAATCACATATCCTCGATGATAGGTTAATCATTTCCATAGAAAACCCAAAATAAACTTACTATTGATTCCTAAAATCATCCATCTAAAAGGAATCATTCAAACTAACCAGGGACTTCACATATTCCAGTGGTAGGCGATAAATACCAGTTGCACTTTGGTTGTGGGTTCGATTCCCGCAGCTTTGTCCGACGTGACGGGTTGTCACACGGTCTGCGTGTTGTCCTTTTTCCAAAACTATATAATTCTTAAAACATTCTCCAAAATGAGATAAAATCTTCAAAAATAATCATAACATATTTTAACCTCAAGTTTATCTCATGCCTTTCAGTTTCCATCATATCATATAATAACCCGTAATTACCTCAAAAGTAAGGATCATATAAACTCTAATGGTTACCTTTATAATTATTACCTGAACTTCCAGATCGATTGGTCATCTCATACATGATTCATTACAGAACATACCAAGGTTCAAGTGGTTGATCATGACTCCTTGATAGTTGGTTTAGAACAACCACGAGTTTCCTCATTGAATCCCCATTTTATCTAGTATCTTAATCAGAGAACCACCATATTTTTTCCTTCAAACCTGTTGTCTCTTTGGTGCCTGCTATATCCATCCATTCACTAAAAACAGAAATGTCAGTGTGAGTATATCAACAAAACCATCATGTACTAATGAGGAAGGTAAACACTAAGATATACTTACTCATTCACTTTATCTAAAACTAGGACTCTTTATGAAATCCTAACCATTATGGTAATGTCACTTATGATTAGATAATACCCTAACCTCTAAAGTTATCTAAACCGACCTTTGATACCAACTATAAGGCCCCAGCCTTAAACATCTCTTAATATTGAATTCAATGAGAAATTCACATTGATGATATTTTCAGGTTTAGAGTTTTAGAGAATTAGGACATAACTATTACATCTCAAAAGATTACAAAGTAGTCGCTTCTACTAAATTTCCATAAAATAAAAACTCTTAAAAAGAAACATGTATAGTTCCATGTTTTAGGTAGCATGACTTTCCCTTGATCCCATCCTTGACCCTATTCCAAACTAAGTCCCGTGAAAAACATTTCAAAAACTTGGGATGAGCATAAAAAGCTCAGTAAGGGATACACAAAGAATGAAAACTGTTAGTTTTTCAAAACAACAAGTAAACCATGTATACTTTATCAAAGTAATACTTTTCACCTCTTCAAAGTAGTAAAAACTCTTTGCTGAATAAAAGTTCATTACTTACCCTTTTGTAAACAAAAGATTACCATAAAACCCATATAAAGAACACATAACATATAAAGGTAACTTGGATCATAAACATACTTAAGTGGAATAACCATACGGTCGACTTCCACACATATCACTTAATGGAATAGCCATTCGGCCAACTTCCATACATACTTAATGGAATAGCCATACGGCCGAATTCCATACCCAATGCATTGGAGGTTATAACGTAACCACCCGTCCTGGTATTCACGACACCACCCGTAATATGGTTTATCACGTAACCGCCCGTTAAATGTCCAAGTACCATATTAAAATCATAAGACATAAAACAAATATAATGTAAAGAAAACATTTCCACACTTTGATCACAATATATCACTCAAATATATTGACATAACAAATCCATTACAAAAACCATTTTCGATACCAAAATACATAAAAGAGTATATGGTATTTATTTCATTTTAAAAACATTATGGCTTGTTGAGGAAGCCAAAGACTAAATAATACTCACGGCGGCGGAAAAGGTCGTTGTCACCGCGTACGTTAAAAGAAACATTCCTTTTTTTCGTTTAGTAAAACACTTCGTATAAAAAGATTCTTTTTGTATAAAAGTAAAAGTCAAAGGGGTTTATACACCGTATAAAAGAAAGTTGTGTATAAAACGAAATATGCCTCAATGAAAGGAGATTGAGACATAGTCCCATACAAAGACGGTATCCTTGGTTTAAGGATAAATCAATTACATAATTATGTGTGACAAATGAATACACCAAATATAAGTGGATATTAAGTGTAAAATAATCAAAGGTCATTCACACATATTCAAAGGATGACATATTCAATAACTACATGTTGAACCCAAAGAAATCGGAATTGGGTTAAGAAGTTCCCTTGACAGCCTAACGGCATCACATAAAAATGAGTTGATGAGAGATAAAAAGTGTATCTCACCACTTGGACATAAAGGTTACATCAATAAGGATATATGAGAACATATCCCAACATAACAATATGTAAATTAAAAGACCCAACAAAAGAAGTCTTTTAAAAAGAGGAGGGTGAAAGGTTCCCTTACCGACTTGGGTATCTTTCAAAACATACACCCCATGAAAGAAGGACAATACATCATTGATGTAAATACTCATAAAACGAAATTATATTGCAAAAAAATTAGAATAATGGGAAGTACGTACACCACTCAATGGAAATTGTGGAAAATGTAGCATAAATCTCACGGAAATAAAAGTGAGATGAAAAATCCCTTACGAAAACTCGGCAGCCTAACTGCGCCACATAAAACATACAAAAATGGATTGATCAGATCAAATAGTGTATCTCATAATATTAACATAAATTTTATAGAAAGAGTAATATAAAATAACATCCCCCAACATAACAAAGTGGAGCTTAAAAGAAGTGACATAAAGGAGAGTACTTAAAAAGAAAGAGAGAGGTTGGATCTCTTATGAAAAATTCGGCAGCCTAACGGCGCCACTCAAAACATCCAAAATGGATTGATGAGAGAGAATAGGGTCTCCCATCATATGAACATAAAAATTACAGTAAGATTAATATAAAATAATATCCCAATAACAAGAAATATGATCTTTAAAAGGAATGACATAAAAGAATGTACCTAAAATGAAAGAGAGGTGTAGGATCCCTTATCTCGGGTCTGACTTGACTCGATCGTTCTTTAATGTCCTGAATAATAAACTTGAGTTAATTTCTACTTTATTAAGAACCTTTTCCAAGTTCATTATTCCTTTTATATCAATTATTGACATGTTATAAACATTATGTAATCATTTAAGTTAATAATGTTTGTTTTATCGATATTTGGTTCTTAAGTCGAAAGTGGACTTCTTACAATTACATGTTGCTCGTGTGGTCAAAGGTTCTTTATATCCAGAATGAAATTCCTGATTTGGATATCATATATATCATATATATCTAGAATATACATGTATTTATAATATCACATAATCATTTAGAGGTAAGAAATCAAATGCACCGTTCATGGAGACGGTAAGCCGTACGTACGCATGAACGCTACTTTATTTCTTTGTCATATTAATGGAATTAAAACTAAATGAGAGGTATGTATATTTTAATTCCAGAATTATATTCATCATTTAGATCTATCATTAATCATATATATCCATTATATACATGTACTTATAATAGTACATTACATTTGGGGATAAGAAATGAAATGCACCGTTCATGGAGACGGTAAGTCGTACGTACGCATGAACGCTACTTTCATTTCTATCTCATACTTTAATGGAAAGAAATAATAATGATATAGAGGTATATAATAATTCCAGTATAAAATCATATATAATAACATTAAATCCATCCTTTATACGTCCCACGTATGTCATTAACGAATCACATCACTTTGAGGGGGCGGTAGTCCGCACTTCCTAAAATGAAGATATCGCGTATACCCATAATTGAAGCCATAAAGCTAAGCCACAAATGAAAAATACAGAAGATTAAGTAAAAACTAAACATATTATATATCATATATAAATATAGTGACATATTAATGGCCACCTTTGAAGGCATTAAAATAATGGTGAACAATCATCGTTTCGGGAGGCATAAATTCGCCATCCACGGAAACAGTATGTTCGTTTACCATTAGATGTAGGTGTGTGTAAGTGTAGCTCTAATACTTATTATAACAAAATCCTAGTATATTTAGGATACTGGAGTTGTTACAAAAGAAAAGAATAAAAAAAGTTTAGGGGGTTGGAGAAGTAAAATAAAACAAAAGGACTCAAAAGAAGACATTACCTTAAAATCAGGTAACTCCCCTTGGTTTGAGTTCAAAGGCTTCCTTGGGAAGACTTCTTCCCAAATTTAGGCTTCAAGGAGTAATAGAGGGAAGTTTAGAGACAAACTGGGCAGGGTTTGGCCGAGCCAATGGCTTTGGGAGTGTGGGTAAGGAGGTTGAGGTGGGGGCCTTTTATAAGAGGAGAGGATGGGCACTCTTGGAAGGTAAAGAAAAGTCACTTTATTTTAAAATGGTATTCGGATTTAAGAAGTCCCACATTGATATGTTTCAAGGATAAGGTGATAAGGGTTATCAATACACTCATCCAATAGGTTTTGGACATGTGTAGGTATTAGATATTACATTATCTTTCCATTTTATTTAAATCGTTAAACAATGAGGTCATCGCTGCATCATCATGATGTCATAAATAATTTAATTTATTTAATTTCTAAAAATTATAAAAAAAATACTATGATGTAAGAAATATTTTTAGCTTTCCAATTAATATTTATAGTCAAAATTATGATTTGTATAACCCCATGTAAAAATTGTTTTAGTAAAACATTTCATGTTTGTCTCATTTTTACTTTAACATTAAATAAAAAGGTATTTATGTCATTTTCCAACCAAAGTGGCTCCATGGGGTCCCCAAGTTGACCCATGGCTTTTCTTGGTCGGACATGACACATACAATGTGGTTAGGACATATGTAAAGTTCATTTCATATTATTAAAACATTAATTTTACCTTAAACTACACTAATTACCTCTAATCGCGATTAAAAACTTAATAAGTTACTATTCACCAAAAAATTATTTTAATCCCATTGAACCAAATTTTACTTATTAATGACAACCATGTATGTCGGATTTTTGAAATTCAAAACACAAAGGTGGCAAATTTTTATTTAAACGGAAATCAGTTTTTATAAGTACCACTTAGTGGTTTCACTATTCATCAAAAATTGAAGTTTTTCAGAAAATTACCAAAAATTCACCCTAAGCTATATTTGATATTACGAATTCAAAAATGAAGTCTATTTTACAAAATTAAAAATATATAAGTCACATTAATTAATTTAATAATTAATTCCCGTTGTCATGACAAATAGCGTGTTTTTATGAAACAATAAGTATCAAAAGATTGACACTAGTTTAAGTCCGATTTCAAAGTGAAATTAATTCCAACGACCACTATTTGATTTAATGGTAAAAATATATTCTAATTTCAATTTAAAAACAATTAAAAATGTAATCTAATCATATAAATAAATTAGATTAAAAATAGGTTTTGAATTAAAATACAACATTTTACACTATTCATTAAAAAATGAACTTTATCGGAAAGATACCAAAAAATTACACAAAGTAAATTTTGATGTCCCGATTCTAAAGAAGAGTTTTATTTGGGTCAAATAGAATGTATAAGAGTGAACAAAAATATATTTAATGACGGTTCGCCATCAAAAGGCGATAAGTGAACCTTTAGTGAAAACCAGGGCATATACGCCTAAAATTTAATTCTTTCTGTATTTTAAGCCTTTATCTTTTATTGGATAAATGTAAAAACATTTAAAAACATATATAATCATATTTTAGTTATTTCTATCCATTCCATCCAACACAACGTCTACATGTTAACTGCCATTTAAAGTAATATTATTTTATTATTAGAGTGCAACGAAAGATTCACAAGAAACTCGTTGTTGCGTGTTGGGTACGCCATCGAGCATAGCGTCCCCTTTAAAGTCATATTAATATTTTATTCAAAAATATGGATAAATATGAAAATTTCATATTCTTTATATACCTGGGGTGTTACAAATGTTCCTGAAGAGAATCATCAAGGTGGTGTGAGTAATGGTTATGTTGTAGATGATGATGAGACAACAAATGAAATGTGAATGGGATGAGGTATTGTGTAATAGGTTGAGGTCACTTGTTAATTTAATAATGATAAAGTAGAATAATAAAAGTTTTTATTCAATAATTTTTTTATATGAATGGTTAAATATATATGGATGTTTGTGTTTATGTTTTTTCACTACAGATTTACAAGTACACATTGAATATTTTCAATGGAATAAAGAAGTAATAAAATGGAAAGGTTATGTCCATGTAAAATACATGATAAATGGAATGATTACCCATAATATGTTCCTTATGTTATGAAAATATTTTTTGGATAAATATATGTGCGATATGAATAATTAAATTGTAAGGTACCGATTTCCTTTGAACTAATTGAGGACTTGTTGTTAGGTGGTTTATGTTATCATAGGCAATGTTTAATTTTTTTTTGGATTTATACAATATATCCAATAAACATTGAATAAGGAAGAATTCATGTTTTAAATAATTATTTATGGTCATTCAAGTTATTACAATTTTTCAACATAATATATAATGAGGGTATTCACATGTTTATAATGTGAAAAATAGGAGATACTTTTTGATATAAGGTGGAATAAATATAAATATGATTTCGTAACATTCATTATAATGTTTTTTATTTTCATATTACATAAGGGTTATAATGATAACCATTAATGAAAAGTTTAATTTAAAATTAGTAATAAGTATTTATGCACTGAGTTTGTGTCGAAAACCTTAGTTATAACATTGTCTATTTATTAAAAATATTTCCAGGATAGCCATCTTTTTTATTTAGGAAATTATATTAGTGTGGTTTTATAAAAGTAAATAATGCGTGTAGGGTAAAACCCAATCAAGTTTGGCAAAGCTGCAAGGTCTTGAACCCATGACCAAAGTATGATATGGGTTTCGTACCTACTACTGGCCTACGTGATGTCAAAAATAATGTCTAATTATTTTTGTTGAAAAATTATTAATGGTGAGCCAATAGAGTTTCTTTTTATGTTTATAAATTAATTTATTAACTATATTGATTTCGAAGAGTAGTTAGAGACAAATAGTTATACATTTCATTCTTTTATTGGAATTAAGACCTGGTAAAAGTATATTTTACCACCTAATACATCAATGTCAATTTCTTGATATCAATATCTTGAACTAATTGATGAATTTGAGATAGATTAAAGAACAACTAAAGAATAAAATTTTGTTTATAGAAATATAACAACTTAGTATATTTACTTATATTATTAGTCAATAAAAAAATTACATAAATTAGTATAATGATAAAAAAAAATTATTGTCTTAATACCTTTGTTTTGTTAAATTGATCGCCTTTTATATCATCACATATTTATTACACTGAGACCCTCAAATTTTCTTTGATCATTCACATTTTTTGTGATTGATGAACTCAATCACTCGCAGTAATTATTTATTATTTTTATACATGTCTAATAATTACTACCAACCTATGTTCAATTATATAGAAACCTAGTTATATGTTACATTGGGTAGCCATTATGGTTCCTACTTTCCCTTTTGAAGGGGAGTTTTAGAATCAATTTTTGTCATGAGGGTATCTATGAATGAAACTTTCATGTATTAAACCTTTGATAACCCAGATGATTTTTTAGGGATAAATTCATTTTAATAGTGGTATAGTCTAACACCTCGATATTCTGTTGATTTTTTATAAAATAAGTGTAATATTTTTTATATTTTTCATTTTAAACAACACAGAAGATATTTTATTTTTCATTAAAGCACTATTTTTTTCTTTCATTATAGACAACACCTAGTTAATCATAAACTACACACAACATAAATATTACCATTCTCTACTTAGAATAGAAATTTCACATTAAATTACATGCAATAATTATTTTACTTAATGTCTTGTGTAATAAGAAAAATCGAGTTCTACAAAACAATAATATATCCTTCAAATATTATTCCTTATTTTAAAAATATATAACCTAGTTGTTACCTTATAGGTTATGAATATTATTAACTAATTGTTGAAAATATAATGTTTACAAAAATATAATATGAATTCATATTTTACCAATTAATTAGAAAATAATATGAAAAATGATTGAATATAAAAGAAAATATTATTATTTTTATGGTTGGAAAGTTGTTTTACGCTAATAAATTAAATAAATTGCAATTATTGATTTCTATTAATGTAATATATATGTTATAAATTCAATAAGAAACTTTTATTTTCATCTAATATGTTTGGTAGATATAAGATAATAACAAACCAACTTTTATGCTTGAAACCCAACAATTTTATTAAGGCATTTTTACGGCCTTTTAATGGAGACCCCATTTTAAATAATTTTTCCAACATTTTAGAGATTTAATATTTCAAACAAACATGATAATTAAAATGAGAACATAATTATTATTTTAGGGAAAATTTGTGATATTTTTCTTTTAAGTTTAATTTTTTAATGAATCATAAAAAATACTAAATTTTAGTTTAAAACTATTTTTTCATCTAATTTATTTATAAGGATAAAATGTATTAAAATTGGATTAAATGTTTAATTTTATAATGTTATTATAAATTAATATAATTTAGTTTATTTAGATCAAATTCACTTTTAAATTGGGTATAGAATCATACCCAAATTTTGATGTTTTTTATATTAAAAACTTGCATTGTCGACCTGACTAGAGGACTAATTTTAAATTAATTTCTAACATTTATGTGCCTAGAATTTGGGAAATGGATTAAATATTGGAATAAATATAATTTATATTTAATAATAAGTTCAAATTAGTATTTTTATCAAAATATTATTGAAATTTATTAAAATTAATTGCAACGAATAAGGTTAAATTATGTTCAATAATGGACTAAATCATAACCTTATGGCCCAAAATGATCTATAAACCTATCCAAAATCAATTGTTTTAAATATTTAAACCCTATAAACCAATTGGTATACTTGTTATCATTATTGTATCCACATTTAATATCAAAACTTTTGTGGGGTTTCCCTTTTCCAGAATATTACAATAGTGTCACTCCTCCTCCATTTTAAAAGGCTGCCATCTCTCCATCTTCTTCATAGATCTCAAACCACTCATGCTCAGATAATATATGCCCAATACAATTTCCAAAATCCATAAATTTCTACTTTAATCCTACCTTAAGTTATAAATAAATCCAAGTAAGACCTTTGGCAGAATCCAAAAGGAGTTACCCGATTCAGTGGCAACTGCTTCTCTCAATCTTCTTTCTTTTATTTTATTCCTACACCCCCTCAACTCTCTTTATTCCAGGATTGTATAAAAAAACTAATATCATAAATATACTAGGATATTTTTATGACAATGTTTCAACCTAAAATTACACCCACATCTTTATAATGAGTAATGAAAAAACTATTTATGTGTTTGTTGAACAACCGCCCCACTAAACGATGATTGTTTATTATTCTTTTGCCGCCTCTCAAGGTAGATATTATGATAGAAAATCTATGTTATATATTATATTTATTATTTATTTAAACTTATTTAATCCTTTTATGACATATATGACATAATAACTCAATTTTAATAATTATATATGTATATACATATTTCATTTAGCTTCATTCTTTCAATACGACAATAAAAACAGAAACAATGTTCATGCGTACATAAAACTTACCGACTCCATGAATGGTGTATCCCATTTAAAACTACTATATTATATTAATTATTAAAATGAAAATATACTGAATATAAATTATATTTATATCACAATGTAAATTATCTAAATAATTATATAAGTATAACACCCAAAGATATACAAATTATGTCACATGTGAAGGACAAAGAAGATATTACCGGAAGTGAAACCTTATGATAGGATTGTTAAATATAGGGTAATATAAGGTCATAAAAAACCATATATAGTGTTATATATAATAATATGGTTCTTTAAAATATTTATAATAAATTTATATTTATTATATAGGTGGTTTGAATGAGTTTTATAGGAGTCGATACACATGGTAAGTGGATTTCATGTAACTTTTTATTTTCGTGAGATACATGTTGTATTCACCACACATTACTTGTGTGTGGTATGTAAACTGACCATGGATGTATTCAATGATTATTATACATAAATTTGAGTGTATTTTCATAGGGATTTTATGATTTATATATCATGGGGATTATGTTTCAAAAGTTACCAAATCAGTAAAATAGTTTTGTCTCAATTTTCCTTCTTTGGGACTCATGTTTTATTATACACATAAATTCTTTTACGAGGTGTATATAGTTCCATTTTACACTATATATCATGAATCTACTTATTTTCATGATATTTTATTCTTCATATAATTTTATTTTCTTACATATAGATAATGATCCCAAGTATCAAAGTGGTAAGTGGTTATTGAAACAATCTCATAACTTTTCAATATTATTAATAATTATGCTTCCATGATAAAATATAATGATCCATATCCCAAGAACACTCATGAGTTTCATTAAAATATATTCATTAAATATTTAACTATGTATTAATATATTTATTACAATATTCGGTACTTAATATAATTAAGAAAATGGTTTTAATAAAATATGGCTATATTTCTCTATTTAGTCTGAAATCTGTTTTATATCAAAAACTTTATTTTGAAAAAGGTTATAAAAAATGTTGTAAAATTATCCTTCAATGTCATTGTAAATGAAAAAATGATTTTAAATTTTTTTATTTCCCTCAAATATTCCTTCATAATTTTTCAAAGCTATTTTCAAAGAAAACTTTTTTTAAAAAAATTTCATATTTGACAAATCATTTTCCAAAGAAGAAAGGAAATTTTCCTAAAGAAATGTTTTCAGAATATGTTTAAAAACTATTTAACATATATGATAACATACAATGGTGTTACTCATGTATTTTTGAGGAAATTAATTAATGTTTAAATTCACATTATTTCTCTGATTAGATTATTTTTCCATGGTATGATTATGAAACCCAGTTCCCATTCATGGGTTATAGGCTTTCAAATCCCATTTATTTTCACTGGTTATGTTTATAATTAAGTGGTTATGAGACCAATATTTTTTTATATATTATTATATGATTACATTTTTATAATAACCATTTAATTTCATGGGTTAGGATATGATTATATTTTATCTTGTGAGACATATATGTATGATTTCATTATTATATGGGTGGGACCTATATCTCCCTTGAATGAGCTGGGTAATAATTTATATCTAATGAGATAAACATGGAAAGAAAATGAAATGAACTAGGTTCAACATTATAGAGAAATAATGATAATTAAACATAGTTCAACATTATAGGTCTAGAATAAGAAATGTAATCAATTCAGTATTATAGGGCTCGAATGAGGAGTGAACTTGGGTCGGTAATAATGGGTCACAATGGGGTGTAAACATAATTCATTAAATATATTTTCCCACTAAGACGGTCTTATTGGAAATGCCATGACTACTATGGAATTCAGTACATATGCTTATATGTATGCCAAAATTTAATCTTTTATTCCTATTTTATTCTTTTGTGGATTATTTTCTTTATTTCCTTATGATTGGGGTCTTATAAACCATCAATATTTACTCCATGATACATGGTTATGATCTTTGATATGTAGGGTATGATCATTTATTTTCATGATCATATTCCTATACCATTATTCTCATAATTCATCTTACATGTCTCCCTTTATTACCTTTACTGAACATTTAATCTCACCCCTTTTTATGTTTCCTTTACCATGTTGTGAAGATATGATTTATGTTTGATGTTTCTAAGATGGGAACTTGTTAAGAAGAACCTAGTGACATATAATGTAGCACTCTTATGTATTAGAATTTTTGGTTCCAAGTTTCCAAAGGAACTAAACTATTATAGTCTTTGGGAATCTGTTTGTATAATTTTTTATGTATTTTTAAAAAGTTATGTGATGTTAATGTATGAAAATTGAGGGTCTCTATATATATGTTTACCCTTACTGATTGTTTGAGTTAATGTGTTTTTATGTTTCCAATTCCCCATGTTATGTTGAAAAGTATTAAAAATGATATATATAGATTTGTATATTATTTTTGGGTATTTGTGGAATATATTAAATACTTATCATAGATTAATTAGTTTCTTATATTTTAAAAAAGTTCCTTTTTTGATAAAGAAGTCACCTTTATTAGTTTATTATTCTTACAAATTCAGTAAATCTATAAATATTAAAGGTATTGCGAATATATGTAATTAAATATATTCATTAATTTATGATATTATATTACAGTTATATGTTTTAATTTATTGTTGGTATGAAATAAAATATTTAAATGAAGTGTTTATAAAACCATATCTGGGAGTATGGTTCCGGTGCATCACATTTGGTATCATAGATGAGTGAAAATAGTATGGAAAAGCCTAAGTGAAAATCCAATGTAGAGGTTAATATCTTGAAGTTTTGTATAAGTAAATATTTTTGTGGATTTCATTGAAGTTAATCATTGTCTTTATACAACATGTTTATATAGGCTTTGGAACATATGTACCTAGGGTTAATAATTCTGAAAAGGGAGGATTAGTTATAAACTCAATAGTAAATCGGTGCACGTTAAAGCAGTCTACTACACACCTTGTTTCATACTCTCCGACGATGTGAATTTTTTAATCACATTTTTTTAGAATTTATTTTGGTTGATTTATTATGATATGAAATACATTAAGAAATATAAAAGAAGCTGACCTAAATATACCAAGACCAAAATAACAGGGATTATGGATAAAAAAAATCCAATGTAATAATTTTAAAGAGTAATATATTTGATTATTTAATTTAATTATCATATAATAGTCTTACTTTGGTTTTCATCACCCATGTTATAGTGACCCATATTTTTAATATTACATCATTTTTGAGATAAATTACATAATATTAATAATTTCAAGGTGCCAAATAATTAGTATCTTTTGATAATTATATTCATAAATCACATGTAAAAACAGAAAAATTATTTAAATCCTTCATATTTACAATCCTAAAATATATCATGATCTATTTATAAAATTTTTTGAATAACCACACAATTTTAAAATTGTATCATTTTATTTGATAGTGTATGCAACTCAAAACACTATGATTTGAGGAAAATATAACACCATGATACATTGAGATATATATTTTTACATAAATTTAATATCCTTAATAGATTGAATTACATGCAATAATGAGTATATATTTCATTTGATGAAACACTGAGTTTATATTTCATTTCATGTAACACTGTTTTTAGCCTGCTTTAAACACAACACTATGTTTAAACTAAATGTCACATGTTACAAAATTTTTTTTATTTAATGTGATCATTATCACCTATATGTTATAATAGAATGTATAAATCAAATTAACTAAATTAATAAAAAATATATTTCAAACATTCTTATTTTCAAATTATTGATTGTATAAAATTTAAGCGTCAATTAAAATAAAATGAAATGTTTACATAGAAACAGTATTTTTCTAAAAGAAGAATTATTCCGGATTTGCATACGTAATTTAAAATTAATTTTTACCACATTTAAAAATTTTATTTTATTAAATGAAATCCAATTCTAAAATTATAATTTCAATCTTATCTTTGGTTAAATATATTGTATTTTTCTAAAATATTTTATTTTTGGATGAATAATTAAAAATATTAAATTTTAATTGAAAACATATTTTTCAATTAAATTACATATAATTTTAAATTATATTTTTAATTGGTCTAAAATTAAAATTATTTAAAATATATATAAATGTATTAAATTTATTTCATGGTAATAATTTTTATATTGAACTTGATATAAAAACATTGTAAACTATTGAACATTTTCTCTTTTAAGATGCACATTCTCATCAAGCCTACGAGATTAATTTCAAATTAAAAATTTCCAAATATATGAATTGAACTTAAAAATATGGATTCCATTTTTTTAATTAGAATAATTAAAATTTATAATAGTTATAACATAATTTTTTACAAAAAAAACAGTGAAAACAATAAAAAATAATTACCATGGTTTTGGTAATAATTGATTTATTGTAGATTAAACTAATATGTTGATTGTAAAAAGTGGCCTAAAAATTATAAAAAACATATTTTATGAAACTATTTCCACTTTATCTATTCTAGGTTATATAATATCTAAGTTTTTATGCTTATGGCATGATAAAAACATGGGTATGATTTAATCTTTTCAAAATATTACAATTGTACCACTCAATTAACTTATAAATGTTCACTCCATATTTTCTCTTATTCAAAACAAAAAAACTATTTGGTTTGGTCAATACCAACCCATATTAATTCCCAAATTCCTCCTATAATCATATAATATTTAATTTTTTCAAAAAACAATCCTATGAAGGATTTAGTGTAAACCTAAAGTGGATACCTGAAGAATATGAAATTTTATTCAATGAGAATCATTATATTATTTATTTCTCCACCACTTTAAATTATTATTAAACCATTTTGATATAATATTCTCAATATTTTTTATACGCTTATATTTTTTATAATAATTTAATGACCTAAAAACATCTCAACTTCCATCAAATGGGTTATGCAATCTTCCTTTGTGTGTATGGTGGACCACCACCTTACGAACCGATGTCATTCATTTTTCAATTAAAAACTCTCAAAGATAGGAAATATTTTGAATATAATTTATATATATATATATGTGTGATATTTATAATATAAATATATCTATATATTTATTATATTATATATATAACTTCCTGATGCACCCAATTTGTGTATACATTTCCATATATATAATTGAAGATAAAAACAAGTTTTCAGAAAATATATGTTGTTTTATGAACATATTATTTGATTTTGGTGATTCTGTTTACTTTCAGGAGCTTTCTGGCTAAATACACGAATCAAGGGATGCATGTGAAAATTTTAAAACTACAAGGCTTGTACTTTTATACACGTCGTGTACATCTAGGCAGGGACACAGACTGAAGGAGGGAGTACACACCCATGTCACCAGGCAGGAGATAAATTCCATGTGTGGCGGTGCTACACGTCGTGTACTACTTTCTAGAAGAGGTGGTTTCCAAAGAAAAGTCCACACGCCCATGTGGCCGTTGATGAAGACACGACGTGTTTGAACTTTTACACGCCTTGTATGCTATTATAGAAAGGTCTAGTAGCCAAAATTTTGATACCACACACCGTGTATGGCGGCGCTACACACCGTGTACACTCAACTTACAGGAGGCGCCATGTTCAAAAGTAAAAAACGGCGTGCTCGGCCACCTTCCATCGGAGAAACTGGCTCCAAAACCTATTGATGAAAAGTACACGGCGTGTACTTTCTATACACGCCAGGTTCTTTATTTTTCTATAAAATGAGGCCTTAGCCTACGGATTTTGGGGAGTTCAGAACCATATTGAGGAAAGAGAAACTCTGCTATCACCATTCCCAAAGCTACTATCGTCACTCCACCATTCCACCTTCCGATACTCTACCTCAACGCCTACACGATGAATCCGTCAGGTATCACGTGTGTCGTTTCTCTCCTAAATTCTATGTGTAACTAAATCCCTCGTGTTGGAGCTATGGATTATGGGATGATAATTTGTATATTGTTTTATATAGTTGTGATTGAATCATTGTAATTCTTCTTACTCTTCTTAAACCAATGTCTAACGTAACTGAGAATTCTTATCCGGACCAAGGGAAGGATTCTCAGCGATACCAAAGAAAAGTAACGGTGACAACATCCATGACCATTGTAAGGTTTTCACCGATTCAAATAATGGACTGGACGTAATAAAGAATTAAGGAAATTGACTACCGGACCAAGGAGTTAGCTGCTCTAATTCCAAACAAGAGAAACCAGACCAAGGAAATATTGTAACAAAATGAAATCTTGAATGATTGAATTATTATGAACAACACAACCATTTAAACAATCTACATAAGAACTCCTTATTCACCACATCCCTGACACGTCTTTTCATTCCATTTCTAAGAACTCTTTAAATTTACCCGTTGTTTTCTTTCAAACTGTATCCATTCTTCAAAGTAAATCAATTTAGTTTCAATCAAAACCCAAAATCAACCCAATCGTTTCTAAAATTTTTCATACTTCACCTAATTATGTATTAACTCAATTGAATTCATGCACGCCATGGTTCCCTGTGGATCGACCTCAAACTTATGCTATACTAATGTTCTAAGAACGAGTAATTAATTTTGGATGTATATAACTTCAATCAACGACAAGAGAGACCGAATTTTGGCACCGTTGCCGGGGAACCTGTTTGGTTTTAGTACTAAGATTTAAATTGTGTTAATAATTGATTTAAGTGAAAATAATAAAAAAATAAAAAAAAATTATCAAAAATCTCTCTTCTAATCCCATTTAAAATATTCTTTTTTTATTTTTCCCTTTTACGCCTGGTTTTTGTTTTTGTGTTGTGCAGAGCTTAAAGTTTATGTTTAGATATTTTACACGATCCAGAAGTGCCGAGTCTTTGGAATTAGTTCCGCTTGACCCAGAAATCGAACGGACCTTGCTTCATCGTCAGCGTACATTGAAAGAAACTCAAAACCATCAACCACAACCCATGGCAAACAAGGAAGAGGGAGCACCGGCCGTAGATGCTGGAACTGAGCATCAGTACCAGGATCAGTAGCCTCCCACTGCTGGTTTACCGGAGCAACCTCCTGGAGCCTTAATGGAATTCCTTCCAAGGGATTACCAACATCCGCTGCATCAACTCTTCCCACGACCATACTTTTCCCCTCAGGAGAAGTTTATGAAAGCTCCACCCCATCAACAACAACCTCCAAGACGTCCCCTTGTGGATTACAGACATACATCGATTCAAGGAGATGATACGGGCATCGTTCGTCCTCCGGTCCAGGCCCAGCACTTCGAGATCAAGCCTGCTATCATGCAACTAATCTAGAACACAGTCCAATTTGGAGGCCTGGTCAGTGAGGAACCGAACACCCATCTCTCCAACTTTCTGGAGATCTGTGACACCTTTCGGTACCATGGAGTGTCCGAGGACGCCATCCGTCTTCGCATATTCCCCTTTTCTCTACGGGATAGGGCGAAGGACTGGATCAAGGGGTTTCCACAACGATCTATCCTCACCTGGGAGGAGCTAGCCCAGGCGTTCCTGTCCAAGTATTTCCCACCATCCAAGACAGGGACACTCCGAAATGAGATTCATAACTTCCAGCAGCATGACTCCGAGTTGTTGTACGAGTCCTAGGAATTCTTGAAGGATATGTTACGAAAATGCCCCCATTACAGACTCCCACTCTGGATGCAAGTCCAGACCTTCTATGGAAGACTTTCCACGAATACCAAGTCCATGGTGGACGCTGCTTCTGGAGGTACGGTGATGCGGAAGTCCCCCAAAGAACTCTTCGAACTACTGGAAGACATGTCATCCAATAGCTTCCAGTGTCACTCCGAGCGGGGGACTCAAAAGCGAGGTATGCACAACATTGACACTACTACTATGTTAGCAGCTCAGTTGGACACTGTGTCTAAGAAAATTGATGCATTGAACCTCAAAGGAGTATCTCAAGTTCATGCGGCGAACCATCCAGCATGTGGCGACTGTGGTGATAACCACATCATGGGAGAATGACAGGGAGGCCCCTCGATGAGCGAGGTGAGTTATGTTTCCCAAAATCGAGGGCCCAACCAGTACCAGCAGTACCAGAACCCGGCATGGCGAGATCAACAGAACACAGGCTGGGGCCAACAACAGCAGAAACCTCCGCCCCAGCGACCGCCCAACTACAACCAACCTCCATATCAGAACAAATTCCAAAGGCCGCAACAACCCCAGCAGGGTCCTTATCAGCAACAAGGGTATCAAAACCCTCATCCATAGCATCCACGGTAGCCACCTCCTCCACCGGCTCAACAACCACCTCAGCAGGAGAACACCTCAGGGTTAGAGGATCTGATGACCAAATTCATATCTACTGCTGAGACTCGGTTCCAGAACCAGGAAGCTTCGATTCGAGGCTTGGAGAATCAGATTGGCCAGCTAGAAAATCAACTCTCAGGGAGGCAGCCCGGTACACTACCGGGGAACACCGAAAAGAACCCAAGGGAGGAGGCCAATGCTATCATTCTCTAGAGTGGAAACGAGCTCCACCAGAACTAATCAGCACAACAAGGTGAATCCACACCCACTGTTGATGAAAAAGGTACCAATACCGACCCCTACTCATCCAAAATCCCGCAAAAGGAGGCTTTATAAAATAAAGAAAAGGAAGTAATCCAACCATTCAAGCCTGCCTTACCCTTTTCGGAATGATTGAAGTAGAGGAAGCTGGACCACCAATTCAGAAAATTCATGGATGTTTTCAAGAAGCTACATATCAACATACCATTTGCGGAGGCCCTAACACAAATGCCAACATAATCCAAATTCTTGAAGTAAATCCTCTCGAATAAGAGGAAGATGGAGGATTTGGGAATTATTGCACTAACAAAGGAGTTCTCCGCGGTGGTTCAACATTTCATTCCTCCCAAACTCCAAGATCCAGGTAGTTTCACCATTCCTTGTACTATTGGATCCTACGAGTTTGGGAAGGCCCTCTGCGACTTAGGGGCTAGCGTGAACCTCATGCCCCTTGGATTTTTCAAGAATATGAGACTCCACAAGCTCAAGCCTACCCACGTCGCCCGTCAACTTGCTGATCGATCCATCAAGCACCCGAAGGGACTACTAGAGGACATACTGGTCAAGGTGGGTAGGCTGATTCTCCCTGATGATTTCATTATCCTCGACATGGGGGATGACCAGGAAGCACCTCTTATACATGGAAGACCTTTCTTGGAAACTGGGAAGGTACTGATCGATGTGTACCAAGGGGAGCTTATTTTTCGGGTAGGTGATGAAAGAGTTTCCTATAACATCCTCAAAGCCGTCAAACATGCTTCCTTGTCAGAGCATGAGGACTTTTATGCAGTGTCCACCATGCTTAATCATTTTAGAAACAAAGGGGATGAACTGGTATGTTCTTTTATTTCGAATAATTTAACTGATCCAGATATTCTATTAGAAGAAGCGCCAAAAGACTTGCAATTCATAGAAGGCCAGGGAGGCCACTATTGGCAGCGTGCAGTTGTGCCAGATAGTTTGGAATGGGACAAGGTGCAACCACTTGTGCCTTTGATTTTAAAGGCACCTGAACTTGAACTGAATCATCTTCCATCTTCTCTCAAGTATGGGTATTTAGGACCCAATCAAACTTTGCATGTTATACTTAATGCAGAACTATCACAGGAGCAGGAAGATACACTTCTGTAGGTTCTTAAACAGCGGAAGCATGCTATTGGGTGGACAGTCGCTGATCTGAAGTGCATCAGCCCTACCATTTGCACTCACAAGGTGCTACTTGAAGAGGGTGCCAAGCAACCTCGGCAACCACAATGGAGTTTGAATCCTCCCATGAAGGAAGTTGTAAATAAGGAGGTGATCAAATTATTGGATTCAGGCATCATCTATCCCATCTCGGATAGTCCGTGGGTGAGTCCTCTTCAAGTGGTACCCAAAAAGGGGGGTATTACTGTGATTTCAAATGAAAATAACGAGATCATCCCTACACACACTATCACGGGCTGGCGAGTCTATGTGGATTACCGAAAGTTAAATGATGAAACAAGAAAGGATCAATTCCCCTTTCCATTCATGGATCAAATGCTAGAGGGCTTGCAGGGCATAACTTCTATTGCTTCCTCGACGGTTTTTCCGGTTACAACGAAATCTCCATTGCTCCAGAGGATCAGGAAAAGATCATATTCACTTGCCCCTATGACACATTTTCTTATTGAAGGATATCTTTCGTCAAGTGTAATGCCCCCGCCACCTTCCAGCGCTGTATGCTGGCCATCTTCCACGACATGGAGGAACGAATCCTGGAGGTATTCATGGATGATTTTTCCATTTATGGAAAATAATTTACCATTTGTTTATGAATCCTAGAGCTTGTTTTGGAAATATGTGAGCACACTAACCTAGTCTTGAACTGGGAAAAGCGTTATTTCAGGGTACAAAGTGGCATAGTCCTTGGACACAGAATTTCAGCGAAGTGGATAGAGGTGGACCTGGCGAAGATTGAAGTCATTTCACGACTACCAATACCGACTTCCTTCCACGCCATCCGCAGCTTCCTGGGGAATATAGGATTTTACAGGTGGGTTTTCCACAACTTCTCCAAAAAAGCCCAACCCCTCACCAATTTTCTAACCAAGGATTCCATATTTGAGTTTGATGACCATTGTGTCTGATCTTTTGAGCATCTAAAGCAGAGCCTTGTGGAAGATCCAGTTATAATTTCTCCCAACTGGGAGGAACAATTTGAGGTGATGTGCGATGCGAGCGACTACGTAGTGGGAGCAGTCTTGGGCCAGCGACTTGACCGGATTTTCCGACCTATCTATTATGCCAGAAGGATGCTCAATGATTCACATATTAACTACACCACCATAGAAAAGGATATGCTCGTAGTGGTTTTTGCATTTGACAGGTTTCTTTCTTAGTTAGTGTTGTCTAATGTTATTGTTTATATTGACCATGCAGCACTAAAGTACCTACTCAATAAGAAATAAGTGAAGCCCCGATTGATCCGCTGGGTAATCCTCCTACAAGAATTTGATCTTGAGATCCGGGATAAGAAAGGGAGTGAGAAATTCATTTCTGACCATCTCTCCCACCTCGAGCTGCCTCACTTGGAGAAGGAAGAAGATCTGTAGATCAGGGAGGATTTTTCTGATGAGCAACTCTTTTCGATCAATGAAACACCTCGACCATGGTATACTAATATCGCTAATTTTCTGGTTACATGTGTCGTTCACCCCGACCTCTCCTTCCAGCAAAGGAAAATATTTTTCTCTGATGTGAAATGGTACTTCTGGGAGGGTCCTCTGCTATTCCGTTCCTGTGTAGATGGAGTGATCCACCGTTGCATCTCGGAGAATGAAGTTCACGGTGTCCTGGAGTATTGTCACGCCTCACCAGTAGGAGGACATCATGGGTCGGACCGTACCATAGCCAAGATCATGCAGTCTGGATTTCTCTGGACCACCATGTATAGAGATGCCCAGTCCTTCGTTTCCTGTAGTGATCGGTGCCAGAGGACAGGTAATGTGGGACGTAGAGCCGAGATGCCTCATCACCCCATCCCGGAGGTCGAGATTTTCAACGTCTAGGGCATAGATTTTATGGGTCCTTTTCCCTCATCTTTTGGGAACACTTACATCCTGGTCAGCGTCGACTACGTCTCCAAATGGGTGGAAGCTACTGCTACAGCTCACGACACCGCCAAGGTAGTCATAAATTTCTTAAAGAAAAATATTTTTAGCAGGTTTGGAGTTCCACGAGTACTGATCAGCGATAGAGGGACCCACTTCGACAACACACTGATAAGAGGAATACTATCGAAGTATGGAGTAAAGCATCATATGGGGACACCATATCATCCCCAGTCTAGTGGACAGGAAGAGCTCTCCAATCATGATCTCAAGCAGATCCTGGAAAAAACAGTGAACACTTCACGGAAGGACTGGTCCATCGGACTGCTTTCAAAACACCACTGGGAATGTCCCCATTCTGCCTCGTCTATGGAAAGCCCTTCCATTTTCCAGTAGAATTGGAACACAAAGCCTACTGGGCCGTCAAAGCCCTGAATTTTGATCTAAAGGCAACTGACGAGAAACAGAAGTTCCAACTATCAGAACTAGATGAGATCCGATTAGAGGCATACGAGAACACCAGGTTGTACAAGGATAAGGCAAGATCCATTCACGACCGAATGATATCACGAAAATAATTCCAACCCGGTGATCAGGTACTTCTCTTTAATTATCGTCTTCGCTTATTTCCAGGGAAGTTAAAGTCACGCTGGTCGGGACCATTCCACGTTATCCGTGTATTTCATCACGGAGCGGTAGAAATTTCTGGAGAAGATGGTCAACCATTCAAGGTAAACGGGCAGCGCTTGAAGGTTTACCATCCTACAGATAACATGGTGGGAACGTTGTCCACCATACTCCTCAGGTAAGCAAGGTAAGTAGGTCGAGTCAATGACCTAAAACAAAGGCGCTTTCTGGGAGGCAACCCAGAGGTTACACGCCGTGTCCCACTTATTTACACGGCGTATACTTATCCTTTTAAATTTTAATCTTAATAGTATAAATCTATAGAATAACAAATAAATAACCAGGGATGATGCCGGTACCGATGGCAAAGTCACTGGAGTTTATTCGAGCCGTCCTCGGTTCGAATCCTCCTAACTTACCTTAGGCATGGAGTTCCTCCTTTTAATTACATGATGTGTGTGGTATTTTCAATATATATATATATATATATATAAATGTGTTTAATAAAACCCATGGTGGGGATGGGCCGGTTGGCTAGAATCGTAATCTGGTTTCAAAAGACCCGGGTTCGAATCCAGACAACCGTCCCATTTCCATCATTTGTTCTTTTAATAAAACCACACGACGTGTACTCCGTTATACGCCGTGTGCGCCATGATTCTTCAAATATAAATGAACACCATTTTAAAAATAAGAAATTACATGCTGGTGAAGTTGGCGGATTGGGAAAGTCTCAGCACAAGGTTCACAAGACCCTGTTTCTAATCGCGCTAATCTCCCCGCTTCACCACCATCCTTTCCAATATAAAAACCACATGCCGTGCTTCTCTTTCTTTCCATGTGTATAGGCCTTATAGAATAAATATATATATAAAATAATTATGAACAGCAGAACAACCTTTGCTCCAGTGGGTGAGGGCTTCCATTCGAATCGGCCGATCGCCGGTTCGAATCCCACCCCAAGCACCAGACCAAAGGTTGTACTAATCTTTTTCTTATTTTAAAATACACGGTGTGTATTTCCCGATATAATTCATTTATAGGTTTATGTATAAAAGAATTTGTCGATATATCAATTTTTAATTATTAATAATAATTATTATATAGTTTACTATAATAATTATATTTACTAATAAAATAAAAAAAATAATAATAATAAAAAACGGGGTACACAGCGTGTACCAAAAATACACGCCGTGTATCGTGGCTATATAAGCCGTGGGCCACCCGACATGAGGACGTGTCGCACGACTACCCCATTCTTCCCCTTCTTCTCGTTTCTTCTCCCGAACGCCATCCAAACCCCCTTTTCCAGATCCGTCGATTTGGGGCGTTTCACGTTATGATTCTTCTCACATTGTGATCCTCAGTCTAGGTACGCTGTTCTACACCCTCTATTTCAAGTTCTTAGAATCGTTTAGGGTATTAATTGGATCGGCCGACCATTCGGATTCTGCCTGTACACGACCACGATATGAAGAACACACGTTGTGTACATCTGTACACGGCCACACACAAAATATTTCAAAATTTGAATGTACACGGTGTGTATGTTCGGTACATGCCGTGTCCTTTATATTTGTAGCCGGCCAGTGTCTCCCCCTCTACACGACAATGTTCTTCAAGTGAAATACACGCCGTGGCCTGTACTTACACGACATGTATTGTTTTCTTAGAACTGATAGCAACATGGACATGTCCTTTTTATTACATGACCACTTGAACTTTGATGTGAACACGACGTGTATGTTCGGTACATGCCGTGTCCTATTACAAGGTCTCTTTCCACCCTCAGCGTGTCTTTCCAGAGAACACGGGATACTTTCCATTTCTGACTACACGCCGTGTACTCTGGAGTACACGCCGTGTACTTTTATTTTCTAGTTTTCTCACATTTTCTTTGTTTTATTTTCTTCCTTTTTCTTTTTCTTTTGTTCTGTTTTCTTTTTCATTCAATATCAGGATATGGCAGATCATAATCCTTCCAACGGGAAGCGGCCAACCTCCGCCACCGAGGGCGAGAGGCCCAGCTATCGTCGGATCCGACTCCGACCACCTACGCAGCCGGACCCCGACTCTTCGGGCTTTGAGCTCCCTCCATTGGCTATTCTGCCGCCACTCACTCCCTCAGATGAGGCGTGGCCTACTTCTGCTTCACCAGATGCCACTTTCAATGTACCATCATCCTCAGCAGCTGGTCCCTCTTCGATCACACCTTCCACAGAGCCACCTTCTTCTTCAGTGGATCCACCTCTAGAGCTAGATGTTGCTACTGCACCGGCACCTGGCCCGGGACCTGAAGGTGCTCCCTATCCCTACACGGTATTTCCGGTCACCGACCTCGCATACGACAGGATCTGACTGTAACGACCCAAAGTTTCATTAATGGAAAATCCCTCTTGATCCAGTTAAATGTTTCTTTATGAAAAATGTTTTTATAAGATGTCAAATTCTTTAGTTTTACGTTAAGATTTGTGACTGTTACTTTTATAGCAGTTGAACAGTGATCATCTGAGTAGTATAAATATAAGGCTTTAACGAACCCATTTCTACTCAGACAAAGGAAGCGATGGCCTCATCCAGTAGAATTTCCCCTTACGAAGCCCATTTGTCGGAGCTCGGAAAAGAGGTGGCGTCTTTGGGCTTCGCCCTTGACCAAGCCCAAGATGAGCTTCTTTATGTCAAGCTTGAACGGGACCGTCTACGGGAAAAGTGAAAGTTGATAGAGATTACCACTCGAGCGATGTTATCCGAGCCGCCCCAAGAGTCTTTCACCATCACACACCTTACCCTTAGGTCTTATGCAGCTATTTTAAGGGGTTATGTAACAAATAAGTAGCACCATGTTCATGTACATTATTTTCGTATATAATAATGACTATAATTTCTAGTCATTTTTGATACATTGTAATTAGTTTTTAAAGTACAAATGGTGTTTTTAGTAATTATTTAATTAAGAATTATATTTTATTAAATTAAAGGATTTTTGAAATAAATAATATTTTAATAAAATATTATTATTAATATTAAATTAATTTTTATTAAATATAAATGATCTTATAATTTTAGGAATGCAATTAAAATTTTTATTAAGGTTTTAAAGCCATTTATGTCAAAACCCGTGATTTTTTTATAAATGTCGGTTTTTATTTTAAAAATGAAAATTCAAATATTTAAAAAATTATTTAGATAAAATAAATATTATTTTTTGAATCAGGATGTCGAAATTAACCAACGGTGAATTTTTCATAATTTTATGAGACAGTCAAATTTTTGGGTAAAAATTAAATACCATTTAAATATATAATGTGTTTTATGACATCATAATGACCCAATGGTGATGTAATAAATTACCATAATCCTTTTGTTCGGCCAATATGTGTTTTATCATTAAAATAATGAGGTTTTGGGTTTGTTTGACTTACTTTTCAAAGCATTAATGGTGCCCTCAAGACTTATTCAACACTTTGCCTTTTTAAATTAATTTCCATGGGAGTGTGACTCACCTCCACATAAGCAACCCTAATTTTTTTAATAAGTTCGGACCTTGGACTTGTAAAATATTGTTTTCCTCTTTCCATTTCCATAAACAATGGGCAAATACCATGGGATGGTTTGTGGTTTGGAATATTTTAATATAAGGGGTCCCAAACCTAAATAATAAAGAATTCCCTCACCTTTTCTATATAAACCCACCCAAGCTCCCACATCCTCCTCACTAAAATCCCTTGGAGTTCGTCCAACCTCTGACCTAATCTCTCTAGAATCCTCTTAAGGTTCCCCAAGCTCCCAAGAAGCCTCTCACAAGCCTCTCTCTAGCCTTTGGAAGCACACTTCCAAGTATGGGTTTTTTCTTCCTTTCTCATTTTTGTCAATTTTCATTATGTTGTATTTCCCTTTTAATTTCAATTATGAATGTTGAGGTATGGTTTTTAACCTACCCCATACTTCCCTCTTATTGTTTTAATGATGGGAGACCCCTTTCTCTCTCATTAAATGCCTCCCATGTACACCCGTTACTATGCCGAAATTCCGAAAGGCACTTTTTTTCTCCTCTTTTATATTCAAGCAATACTTTTGTATCATGAATCTAAATTCCTTTTCAGTTTTTGGGACATGTATCTATATGACATACTTACTATCCATTACATGTAAATATGATGAGGAACCCCTTTCTCTCTCATCAACCATTTTTATGAATTCTTATGTCATGCCGTTACGCTACCGAAATCACACCGATTTTCTAAGCCAATATCATTGTGTAGCGAATACCATGCCCATTTCTCCATCAAGGGTATTCAACGTTATGCACATTCACTTATTGATTATAAAGGTTCATGTATGAATTCCACATTCCTTTATCGTGGAATAAATGATTATGTTTTATGAATCCATGTTTTATGATTCATGTGGCACACTTATGCATGAAATGAAATGTTTAAGAAGGGTGCGCCCTTATAGTGCTCCAATGCATTGGGTAAAGTATAGTATCATGATACGTCACGTGAAATGAGTGTTGAATCATGCTAATTCAAGTGCAACGAGGTTTTACTCGTGCTTCAAGTGCAATGAGGGTTTACTCATGCTCCATGTGCAATGAGCCTTGGCTCATGCTAATTCAATGTTAAGTGTTATTGCCACATTTCCATGTTATGATTACCATGCGTTATCATGCCTTTATGTTCATGTTTCTCTTATGCTCTATTGATATGCCTATTTCCTAACATGTATTTTACTCCTCATTTTATTCATTGTGTACTCCATTACTGGGCTTTATAGCTCACCATTTTCTTATGCATGTCCTCAGGTTATCCCATGCAATGCTAAGTACGAAGGAATGTAGTGGTCATGTAAAGGAAGTTTTCAATAAAGATGTTGTATTTCAAGTTTAAATTTTTTATGTAATGATCCTAAGCCCCAATGACACTAAACCTCTCGATCTTCTTTGTTGTATCATGTGATATTTTATGTAATAAAGTATGTTTAAGTTGTAATAAAAAGAAGGGTTGTCATACCGACGCTTCTCTCGTCGGCCAATACCATTGAGCAGTCGGTACCTTGACAGCAGCATTCCGCAGCGGCTCGGTATTTGGGAGGAGTTGGAGGTACTTCTCGGGCACACCGCACTCCTCGAGATTTTCCAGGTCAGCACTCCTGTGTTCCGAGATTTATTTTTGGAGTTTGCGGCCACCTTTGAGTTCGATGGAGCGGAGTACCGGGAGACATCTGGCGATGCGGTGCGAGTAGTTCTATTCTGGCTAGGTGGCCGACGTTTTTCTCTGAAGATGACAGAGTTTGGCCGAGGGTGAGACTTCTACCCCAATCCTATCACACCACCCCACATTTCTGACTTGACTCGGCCTGAGCGCTCTGACCTTATTGCCATGTGGTGGGAGATCGCTGGGCCTGACCACCAGTACTCCCCCACTTCCCAGAAGAGAACTCTTATAGCCGACCCTATCCTTAGCTTCACCCATCGGTGCTTCAGCGCCATCCTTTTTGCCCTCCATGAGGATATGGGGGTCGTGACCGGCCGTGACATAGAGTATCTTACCTATGTCATCTGGAACACCTCCCAAGACCTCCCCTATCTTGCCGCCTCCTATTTACATTCAATGTTTACCGGACGTTAGGGAAACCTAAATGGCGGGTTTTACACCACCCGTCTTGCCCACCACTTGGGGGTATTCGATCCCTCATTACCTCATGACTTGATAGGTTCACCCCAGCAGATGGACTTCCTTATGCTCATTCGCATGGGATTGGTCCGGAAGCAGGGGGGTGCCTACATCCTTGCTCAGGCTCGAGCCCCGCACCCTACTGACCCTGCCCCTGCTGTTGACCCCCCTCCTCCTTCCCCACCCCCTCCAACTTCTCCACCTCACCCACCTCCTACTGACCCCACTTCTTCTGACCTTCCTTATTCTGTCCCATCCCCCATCCCACCTACCCCTGCACCCTCGGTCGATCCAACCCTTTCCCTCCGCCTAGCCACGATGGAGCAGAAGTTAGCCCATATCATCAGCTGCCAGGACACCATTGAACTCCATTTGATTCATCTAGATGGCTGCCAGGACTGGATGGAACATCTGTTGGTGCATATTTCTCAGCATCTTGGTGTTCCACTGCCTCAGCCACCAGCCTCTGCCTCCGTTACTGGCCCTTCTACTGCCGCTCCACCGCCGTCTCCTGCGCCGGCCACCGATTCTGTTCCGATGACTACGGTGAGCTCTGTTGCTACCACTTCCGCCAGGCTAGGGCCTGCTGCTGAGCTTCCAATCCCGAGTCTAGCACCTGCAGCTCCTACTTCTTCATCTACCCTTCCCGATGCCGAGTCAGAGCCTCACCCTTCCACGCCTCCTGCACCGTCTCTACTGACCGATTCTGTACAAGATGATGCCTCCCCTGAGGTGACCCCATGATAGTGACATTTTCCTTTATCTTATATATCTCTTCTGTCATTTTTTGTTCTGTGATGTTATGCATGTTTGTAGTTTTATTTTTTCTCGATAGTCACAGGTACAAGAATGGAGCGCCTTGGGAATCACTTTTCACGAGGGGAGTATTTTTTCATTTCTTTTTTCTTTATTTTTGGATTTACTTCTTCCACTACTTTCCCTCATTTTGTCCCCCATTTCTCCTCATTGCCCACCCTTTACCTTGGTGTTGCACTTGGTGGACCATGTGCGGTATTAAGTGTGGGGGAGCATCTATATCTTTCACCTTAGTCTTTTCCCTTAAAATTACCTACGAGACATCATTATTAGACTCTATATTTGAAAATGTGAAGCAATTTTGGTTAATCAATCTTATAAATACTAGATTTATCAGTAGGAACTTTTGGAAAGGTTACATGCTTTTTAGTTTTTAAGTATTTTAAAATGATTGCTGATATAGTTTCAATTGTAACCTTTCATCCTTGATTAAATTACATTAATTAGGCTAATAATTTATATGCATGTTATGACATGATTGTCCCTTTATTATTTTTCCACTCCTGAGAGGTATTCTAAACCCTTTTTTGTATTTATTTTATAATACCCTATTTCTTGAGAGATTCTTAGGATATGCATCACTACCAGAATTTGAAAGTTTTTATTTTTTAAACATGAAGAAATTTTTGAATTACTTTAACCTGATTGAGGGATTAGATTGTTTCAACCCCTTTATCTTGAGACCTACCCTATAATTAATCTTCGTTAAGCCCATAGAAGCCATGAACAACCTTTATAGGAATCCACATTACAAGCCTATTTCCCTTCCTACGCTATTTATTTTTTAAACTTTTCATGATTATTCATTTAAGATTTAAAGAGGGAGTTGGCAATACATGGAATATTTTTGTGTAAAATCATGAAATAAAGTGTGGGGGAGTGCCTATTGATTATTTGGGGAAGAATGGGTTCCAAACATCTACTAATTGTATTCAAAAGGGATGCCATTGTGTTTTTTTTGTTTAAAAAAACCGCAACAAACAAACAAAAAGGGGACCTTATGCTTATTTTCCCATAAACCCTACTTGCACAAGGATGATGGTGGCGATTAAAAAAGCATTTGACTGATGTTTTGAAGGATGTATTTTCAGTGAGCTTTAATTTGAATATCATGAAATGTTGTTTAAAGGAATTAACCATCCTTTTTCAAGCCTCATAATTTATTTTCACATCTGAACCTACCAAACCATAGCCACAGAAACATCTGAACCTTATTGATTAAGCCCTCATGATTTTTGTAATTCAATTTTTATGAAGTAGAGAACAAGATATCTTGAAAACCTATGGACAGAGTGTATATTCCTTGGATTGAGAATAACTTAGATTAAAAACATCTTTAGTGTGGAGTGTAATTTTTTCTGGTAAGGTAAATCATAAAGTGGCATGCTTATTTTTGAAAGGTTGAAAAATGTGTTGAAAGAGGATTAGAGTAGTTAATTACATTATATATGAGGTATGATTTTAATATTTTATGAATTGAGTTTGTTTGTTCCATTCAGAATTTTTACTCAGTAACATTATTAGTTATAAATTTTATTAATTAAATGCCTTCCTTTTAAAGTGTAGGCTCTCTTAATTAGATGTTGAGATTTTTCTTGAGGGCAAGCAAAAGACTATGTGTGGGGGAATTTGATGCACCCAATTTGTGTATACATTTCCATATATATAATTGAAGATAAAAACAAGTTTTCAGAAAATATCTGTGGTTTTATGAACATATTCTTTGATTTTGGTGATTCTGTTTACTTTCAGGAGCTTTCTGGCTAAATACACAAATCAAAGGATGCATGTGAAAATTTTGAAACTACACGGCGTATACTTTTATACACGCCGTGTACATCCAAGCAGGGACACAGACCGAAGGAGGGAGTACACTCCCATGTCACCAGGCAGAAGATACACGCCGTTTGTGGTGGTGCCACATGCCGTGTACTACTTTCTAGAAGCAGTGGTTGCCGAAGAAAAGTCAACATGCCCATGTGGCCGTTGATGAAGACACAGAGTGTTTTAACTTTTACACGCCGTGTCTGCTATTCTAGAAAGGGATGGAGGCCAAAATTTTGATACTAAAGGCCGTGTATAGCGGTGCTACAGGTCATGTACACTCAACTTGCAGGCGGAGTCGTGCTCAAAATTCAAAAACGGCGTTCTCGGCCACCTTCCATCAGAGAAACTGGCGCCAAAACGTGTTGACGAAAAGTACACGGCATGTAATTTCTATACGTGCCATGTACATTATTTTTCTATAAAATGAGGCTTTTGCCTATGGATTTTGGGGAGTTCAGAACCATATTGAGGAAAGATAAACTCTACTATCACCATTCCTGAAGCTACTGTCGTCACTCCTCCATTCCACCTTCCGATACTCTACCTCAACGCCTACACGATGAATCTGTTAGGTATCACGTGTGTTGTTTCTCTCCTAAATTCTATGTGTAACTAAATCCCTCGTGTTGGGGCTGTGGATTATGGGATCATAATTTGTATATTGTCTTATATAGTTCTGTTTGAATAATTGTAATTAATCATACTCTTCTTAAAACACTGTCTAATATAACTGAGAAATCTTATCCGGACCAAGGGAAGGATTCTCAGCGATACAAAAGAAAAGTAATGGTGACAACATCCATGATGATTGGAAGGTTTTCACCGATTCAAATAATGGAATGGACGTAATAAATAATTAAGGACATTGACTACCGGACCAAGGAGTCAACAGCTCTAATTCCAAACAGGAGGAACCAGACCAAGGAAATCTTGTAACAGAATGAAATCCTAAATGATTGAATTATTATGAACAACACAACCATTTAAACAATCTTCATAAAAATTCCTTATTCACCACAGCCCTAACACGTCTTTGCTTTCCATTTCTAAGAACTCTTTAAATTTACCCGTTGTTTTCTTTCTAACTGTATCCATTATTTAAAGTAAATCAATTTAGTTTTAATCAAAACCCAAAATCAACCCAATCATTTATAAAATTTTTCATACTTCACCTAATTAAGTATTAACTCAATTGAATTCTTGCATGCCACGGTTCCCTGTGGATCGACCCCGAACATATGCTATACTAAAGTTCTAAGAACGGGTAATTAATCTGGGATGCATATAACTTCAATCAACGACAAGAGAGACCACTTCCATTTTGTTGGGGATATAATAACATCACTCGTATGTATGACATATTACCACCTCACGAATCAATGTGATTTGTATTTCCCTAATGCTTAATGTGGAAGATGAAGAGGATAAATTTAAGGATCATATATTATATATATGACATAATAATGATATTAATGACATATTTATTATAACAACCATGCACTTTATTACACAATTAAGCGTGATTTATTTAATTAATTTTCACTTAATAGAACTCTGAGGATCGAGAGGTCTAGTGTCATTGGGGCTTAAGAAAATTACATGAAAACAAAAGACATAAAATATGACATATTTATTGAAAAAATATTTTACATGACCACAAAATTCTTTCTTACTTAGCATTTCATGGGATAACCTGAGGACATACATAAGAAAAGGGTGAGCTATAAAGCCATGTAAGGGAGTAAGCATGGCATAACATGAAGAATACATTACATGTTATGAAATAGGTATATAAATGGAGAAAAAGAAAAAAATGAACATAAAGGTATGATATAACATGATTAGCATTACATGGAAATGTTGAAATAATATAAAACATGATATTAGGATGAGCCGAGGCTCATCCCACATTGATTAGTAGAAGTAAACCCTTATTGAACATGAATTAGAATTAGTAAACCCACATTGCACATGGATTATCATTATTAAACCCTAATTGCACAAGAATTATCATGAGTAAACCCTCATTTCACAATGCATATCGTGATACAAAACATTACCCACTACATTGGAGTTTCATCAGGGCACACCAATTATAAACATTTCATTTCATGCGTAAGTGGGCCACACGGATCATATAACGTAGAATCATTCAACATCATAAATTGTTACATGATTACAGAATATGGATTAAAAACATGTCATTACCTTTAAATATGTATATCTGAATAATATTTAACACCCTTGATAGAGAAAATTGGTATGGTTTTCACTCTAAAATGATTTTTTCATGGAAACTCTTGGTTCCATTCCCGCAGCATAACAATGTGAAATAAAAACTTCATAAAAATGGTTGATGAGAGAGAAAGGTGTATCTCATCATATTTAAATGAAATTGATAGTAATATGGCCAGATAGATATATTTCCCAACACATGGAATTTTGAAATAGAAGGCATAACATAAAAAAGAAACTTGAAGAAAGAGGATAAATTTAATAACTCTTACAAAATTTCGTCATGGTAACACTTGTACATGGGAGGGATATATATGATATAAAGAGTTATCTCATAATTAAAAACTAAGGAGTAAATTATGGGGTAGGTGAGAAATAATACCCCAACATTTTTAATTGAAAATAAAACAGTATAACAACCTAATGAAACTTGAAAAAAAAATGAGAATGGAAGAAATCCCTTACGAAAATTCAACCTGGTAACGAGTATACATAACGGTTCATAAGAGTGATAAATGAGAGTGAGAGGGGATATAATCACTTATAAATTAAATGGTAATTAAAAAGGACTTAATAACATATCCCAAAATAGTAATAAAATAAATACAAAGACATAACATGAAAATAATTCTTGATAAAAGAAGAGGGTGGAAGATCCATTACAGAATTTTGGCATAGTAACGGGTGTGCTTAAAGAATCATAAGGGAGATTGATGAAAGTGAAAGGAAGATATCATAATATATACATCAAATTGAAAGAACTGGGGTCGTGGAACATCATATCCCAAAATATAAATATGGAACTTAAGAAGAATAATGTAAAAGAGTATCTCGAATGGAAACGAGAATTGTGTTATGAAATTTTGGCATAGTAACGGCTTAGGTAAGTGTAAAAATCAAGGAGGTTAAATAATACCCCATTAAAATAAAATTAAATCTATATTAATATAATTATTATTAAATAATCACGTTATAACCATCCGACATTATAATAACTACATTCAAATAGGATTCATGATTTTGAAAGGCGGAGAGGAAAGTAAGGATCCCTTACTTGGAAGTGTGATCACAAAGGCTTGAGAGAGGATTCTTGGGAGCATGTAGGTAAATTCAGAGGACTATTAGGAGTATGTTATAAAGTTTTTCCTGCAAAATATGGTTTTAGTGAAGAGGAATGGGACGTTTGGTGGGTTCATATTAGAAATGAGAGGGAATTCTTTACTGTTTTGGTTTTGGTCACTACAGATTAAACTAATCAATACCAAAAACAATACCATGATTTTACCCATTTTTTATAAATAATGGGAGAGGTATAAAATATTTTATAAGGTCATGGTGTGAAAATATTAAAGTATTAGGCTTTCTTATGTGCATGTGAGTCACACTCTCAAGGAAATCCTTTTAAAATGTTAAAATATTTTATATGTCTTGAAGGGTCCACTAGGGAATTATAAATTTAATAAATCAAATATAAAATCACAATCTTTGAAAGTTAAAATATATATTGGCCTAATATTCATTTTATTTTATTTTACTTCATCACTATTGGGTCATTATGATGTCATAAATCAAAGTATTTATTTATTCGGTATTTAACGTTTACCCAAAAAATTTATTGCCTCAAAAATATAGAAAAAATATCCGTTTCTTAATTTCAACATCATGATTCCAAAAATAATATTAATTTTATCCAAATAATTTTCTATATATGTGAATTTTCACTTTTAAAATAAAATCTTTCATTTATTGAAAATTAACGGGTTTTGAGGAAAATAGTTTTTATCCTTAATAATAATTACATTTGACCTCATAAAATTTATATAATCATTTATTATTGATTAAATTAATTTTACAGTAATATTTTATTAAAATATTAAATATTAAAAAATTAATTATTTCATCAATATAAATTCTTTAATTAAAAATAAGATTTTATGTTTTTTTGTATAAAAATATAATTCTTATCAAACTAAATACTTTATCATTAATAGAGGGACAAAAATATAATCATCATTTATAATTTAAAAAAATGTTCATATAATACTATTATAAAAATATTAATAATAAAAACATAGTTTAATATAAGAATTTATATATTTCTGAAAAGTACCATTTTTCCCAAAAAGTCAATTTGTCCAATTAATTATATTTTTTTGAAAAAATATTTACATAAAGGAATTTATTGAATAATAATTTTATTTATAAAAGGGATTACACAAAAACTAACTAATTCCTTATTACATAACCCCTTATAAAACCCACATAAGAACTAAGGGTAAGGTGTACGATCATTACAAACTCGTGGGGAGGGTCAGATGACATCGCTTGGGTGGTAATATCTATTAATATCAACTTCCCCTATAGGTGATTACATTCAAGATCAATGTGTTGAATCATAGATTGGTCTTGTTCAAAATATAACCCTAGTGACGCTACCTTCTTTATGAGTTCTCACAAATGAGATTTCTACAACTCAAGTCTACTAGATGTGGTCATCCTCTTCTTTGTCTGTGTCAAACAAATATTTTAAAAAACCTTAAATTTATAAAAGTCATGTGATCACTATTAAATGGATATATTATCCATAGTAATGTTACTTAATATTAATTTAAATGTAATTAGATAAAATGAAAAAAATGTCATTAAGTTTCTATATACATAAGACATTTAATTAAATGAAATAGAGGGAATTTTATTTATGAATGTTCATGTAATTAAAAACATCCCCCCTTAAGAAATTTCACCCTCAAAACATCCTTTTCCCACACTAAAGCAGTTGTGGGTAACTCTACCTCATTACTTCCTCAAGTTCCCACATTGCTTCTTCAAACATGTTGAATCTTCACAACACTTTGATGATGGGAATTGTCTTATTTCATTGAACTGTTATCTATGATCTAAGATCTTCAACAACTTCTCTTCATAGGAGAGATAATTATCCAATGGTACCACCTCTAGATTGAGTACGTGTGATTGTTCAGGATTTTACTTCCTCAAGAGTAATTCATGGAATACATCATGTACTTGAGATATGTTCGGTGGGACTGATAGTCAACAGGCCAGTGATCCAATGAGATCAAGGACCTCAAAAGGGATAATGTACCTTGTACAATGCTTTCCCTTCTTCCCAAATATCATAACTCTCTTCCAAAGTGATATGTGGAAGAATATTCTGTCTCCAACATCAAACTCTAGGTCATGTTGATGATTTTCAGCATAGCTCTTTTATCGAATCTGAGCATCTTTAAGGTGTTTCTGAATGGTCATAAAATTTTACACCATTTCCTCAACCATTTATGGACAAATATTTTTTTTCTGCCCAACTTTATCCTAATATGCAAGTGTTATGCACCTATTCTAATAAATGGCTTCATAATGATCCATTTTTATACTTTAGTGAAAATATTCTAGTAAGAGAACTCAACGAGTGGAAGATGTTTATCCCATTCTCCATTAAAGTCAATTGATAATTCTCTTAAAAAGTCCTCAAGTGTTTGTATAGTCAGATCATATTATCCATCAGTTTGAGGATGTTAAGTCATACTGAAGTTCATCTTAGTATTCAGAGCATATTGGAGAGTCTTTTACAACATAGAGGTGAATCTAGTGTCTCAATCAAATACAACAGATAGTGGTACTCCTTGTTTTTTACCACTTCTCTAATACATATATGTTCCAATTTATCCAATGGGAAATCTTCTAAAATTACAGTGATGTTCTCCCATTTCAATGTTGGTACGAGTAATGGTTGCATCATACCCTAGAATTATACCCCTCAGTAATCATTTGGTGACACACCAGGCACGTTTATGTATACTCAGTGATCTCCTTCTTCATGTTATCGCACCAATAAATGTCTTAGAGATATCGATACATCATTGTGTTTTTAGGGTGAATGGAAATATTCTAAATATGTGAATCATCCAAATGTTTTTTCTTTAACTCCATATTTCATAGAACACATATTCTTGACCCAAATCTTACAATTACTTCTTCATTAACATTAAACTCATAGGATTTCCATTTTCCGATAGTTTACACTTTCTTCGGAATTCCCATATCCTCCATTTCATCATTCTGCAACCATTCCAAAATAGATGGTTGAGAAATCGTTTGTCAAAGGAGTGATGAAGTTCCCTTATATGTTATTCCCATTTCCATCTTTGTTAAATATAAGAAGATTAGATCCATTTCAATTACCATCAATGAAAGAGTTTCTGGATCCTTTCTACGTAGAGTGGCTTCCACCTTATTTTATTTCTCATGATGGTAGTGAATTAATATTAATAGTATTTGATTAGTTGTAACCATCTTCAATGGTGATTTTTTAACTTTTTATGTGTGAAGATATACTTGAGGATTTTTTTATCTTTATATATTTTACACTTCTCACAATAGAGGTAATTTTGCATAATTGTTTAAGGTAATATTACAACATTCAATTCTAGATCATGTGTGGGATAGTTTTTCTTATGAACATTCAATTTCCTTGAAGTATAGGCATTGAATTTGTCATTTTTCATCAACACATGACCCATGTACTTCTTTGGAGTGTCAATAAATACCGAAAAAAGTTTTCCCCTTATAGGTGGTGTGAGAACGAGCATAGTGATAACCCTGTTTTTTGACTTCTTGAATCTATCTTCACATTCACCATTCCAAACAAACTAAACTCCATTTTGAGTTAGCTTAGTAAGAGGGTATGAAAATCAAGAGAAATATCTCACAAATCAGTATCAATGACTAGCTAACCCAAGGAAGCTATGAATATCCTTCATAGATATTTTATTTATCCATCCCTCAATTGCATTTGTCTTGGATGGATTCACAGATATCCCATTCCTTGTGATGATGTGACCCAATAATGAGACTTCCTTAAAAAAACTCAAATTTACTGTACTTTTCATAGAGATTCTACTTTCACAAGGTCTCTAGTATATTGCTTCGATGATCCTCATGCTCCTCCTTGGTTATGGAGTATATTATAATATCATCTAAAAATACTGACAAAATTTTTTCGAGATAATCTCTAAGGACTATATTCATCAAGTCCAAGAAGGTTTCTGGAGAATTAGTGAGTTGGAAAAGAATTATTATGAATTTATAGTGCCTGTACCTTGTACGAAAAGCAGTCTTGGGGATATCCTCCTTCATCACCCTTATTTGATAATATCCCGACTGTAGATCCACCTTGGAGTAGTATTGTTCTCAATGTAGCTAATCGAACAAGTCATCAGTTCGTGGAAGAGGATATGTGTTCTTTATCATGATCTTTTGGAGATCATGATAATCAATGAAAAGGCACATTGACCATCCATATTCTTGATAAAGGGGACTGGTGAAACCCATGATGAAGGAATTGGGAACATAAACCCTTTTCCCAGATTCTCTTGTAGTTGTTTCTTTAGCTCGTTAAGCTCCACAACAACCATTCTAAATGGATTCTTGGATATTGGAAATTCCCCATGTATGATATCAATCTATAATTAAATGTATATTCTAGGTGGAAGGCCAGAAAATTCATCAGGAAACACAATATTGAATTCTCTCACAATGGGCATGTATTCAAGGATTGTTCCTACCTTATACTCAATCATTTGAGAAAGATACGCATGACCATAGAGAAATAATATACATTCTTGAGATGATGATGTAACACCCGAGACATTTATGTTATATAAATCATCAAAGGAATCTTTTTCTACACAACACTTGCTTGGATTTCTTTACACAAAATCGCGACCTTCCTCGATAGCTTGCGTCGTACGCAATACCGAGTTTCACTAAACAACGATATGCTATTAAAATATTATTTAAACTAGCCGTTATGAATAGTAATAACAACTTTTTGAAAATTTGTGAATTTTATTTTTTAAAATGGAATTCATTTTTGGATTCGGAATACCGAAATTATCCTAGGGTGAAATTTTGGTATTTTTCTGAAAACTTTCAATTTTTGATGAATAGTGAAACCACTAAGTGGTAGGTTAAAAACTAAATTTTGCATAAAACTTAATTTTACCGCTTCTGTGAATGGAATTTCGAAAATCCAACAGACACGGTTGATATCAGTAAGTAAAATGTGGTTCAGTGAGATAAAAATAATTTATTGGTGAATAGTAACTTTTTACTTTTTTTACCGCGGTTAATAGTAAATAGGGTAACTAAGGGTGAATATGATATTACTATTACCCTAACACATGTCCTAATTCTATTGGATAAGTGTAGTTCGACCAAAAACAACCTTATGAATATAATATGACCATTTAGGTCCACTTGGATTAGATTATGACATTTAATATTATTTTATTTAATGAATAATTAAAATAGTTAAAATCAAATTTTAATAACTAAAACATTTTTAATATGGGGTTATACATAAGATAAATTCGACTATAAATATTAATTAGAAAGATAAAAAGATTTCCTACATAATAATATTTTATTTGTAATTTTTAAACATTAAATAATTTAATTTATTTATGACACAATGATGATGGAGTAATTATCTTATTAATGAAATATTGACATAATTGATGTTATAAACACAAAAATAAATGTAATTTGAGACTTTTTATGAATACCACTAATTTTATAGGTTCATATGACATGTTAGTATTGATTTAATTAACTTTTTTAGAACTTATCATTCTGTTATGATTCTTACAAAAATCAATTACTAAATAGTGTCAAAATTGACATAAAATAGTATTTAAAACAAATATTATATTATTAATTGTTATTTTATTCCTAAAAATCTAAGATTCGGCCAAATGACTTAGATAAGGTTATATATATATTAATAATAAACAATTTGGGGTTTGTTTGGCTTCTTATAGTAAGTATATTAACCTTATAGTGTAAGAACACAAGAAGACACGATAAAAGTAAAATTATTTAACTTAATGTTAAATCTAAATGATAAGGTTAAAATAGGAACCTAAACTTGTCTAAATTATATTGGATGAGATTATTTAGACCCATACACACCTTAGATTAGAAATATATCAATTTGGAGCTATTTAAAACCGAACTTGACTTTATAATAAAATAATAGTTTTAGTTATTCCAAAGGTGCCCCTCTCCTCCCTTATAAAAGGACACCTCCTCCCCCTCTTCCTCACACCACTTGGAGCCTTCATGATCGGCCAACCCCTGCCACCTTCTCCTATCCACTTACCTAGAGACATCCTAGAGGTTATGGTCTTCTTCAAAGACCAATTTTAGTGCCCTAAAAGAAGGTCTCAAAGAAGCACTTCAAAGAAGAGGTAATGGCCGTTACCAATTCTTTCATCTTTATTTCTTCTTCCACTTATTCTTCTTTAGTTGTTTAATTATGAAGTAATAACATCAGTATCACTCATATACTGATATGTTATTATAAGTATGAAACAACCCTATTTCACCATCTATCCATCCTACAGAAAAAGAAATCACCGCGCGTGCATACGTACGGAATACCGTCTCCACGCCGTGGTGTAATCTATTTTTCACCACCACCTTACTTGGATGGGTATAATGGTGTAAATAATGACCATATATGACTATTATAAAGTGATATTGATTCTCAAATAGTATAAATATACTCCAATACAATTCCACGATCATAAGAACGATATCATCACTCGTGCGTACGTACGGAATACCGTCTCCACGATGTGATGCGACTCGTTCTACATGATCTTCATTTCATAATGATTATATAAATGAATTGAATGAATTAATATTATATATATTACACTAATACCATTCTGGAAATGAGGTATCTATAACCTAAATAAAAGAATAAGAATTTATTCGACAAAACACGCATAAGAAGAAAAAGTTATAAACACCCGAATAACAAGTAGCAATGAAATATTACTACTAAGAAGCTAAGAATATGACCATATATGATATCATAAAAATAAGTATGATTATGGATTAAGTTAATAACATTATTTAAATCATTATACAGGAGGTTCGAACACTTATAAAGTAAGTCGGACCTAAGGTAAGGGAAATATCACAATCTCATTTTTATCCGAGATTGTTTATACTTTGGTATTTACTGGGCTGTATTTTATCATCCACATACATGTTTCCTCAATATGTAATACTATTTCCATCCACCTACAATTGTTCAAATCCAATTTTACCCTTCGGTGAGTTTTTAGTAAAAGATATGAAAGGAATCTTTTGTCGTTTTTCACACGAGGTACTTTTTGACTTTTCCGACAAAAGTACGAGAAGAATGTTTTTTTTAACTTATACGGCATGAATGGATTTTTAAAAAATTATTTCCAAGAAGCTTCCTTTACATGTTTTCAAGTTTATTTTTAATAAACTTCTTTTAGTTTAGAATTGTATGACATGTTAAGAAAGGAAATTTATTTTTGAAGTAGAAAGGATATTTTCCTCAAGAATTCATTTCAAGTGTTTTATCAAAATTATTTTCCATCTAAGATAATATAGGGTTCTGTTTTTATACCTATTATTACATTGATTATGTTGTGATGGAAATATTTTTATGAATTCCTTTATCTTATATGAATTGTTTTATGATGTCCCGATGTTTAAGATTCCCATTTTTATTACATGGGTTATGAAATGATGTATGATTTATGATTTTGTGGCACACATAAGAATGGTATCATTATGAGATGGGTGGGACCTATATCTCCCTCCAATGCATTGGGTAAAGATTTTATATTTCATGAGATAGACATGGCTAGAATGGTAGGTTATACCGGTTTAGTGAAACAGGACTGAAACGAGGGTGACTCAGTTCAGAAAGGGACTTTTTCCACTAAGATAGTCTTGGCAATGAGTCTTGACTAACAAGAAATGATTCTCTATGATTATGTGTGTATGCCACAAAGTTTCATGTTTTAAGTTATTATTTTTGTGATTACATTTCACTACCATGATTTATCCCATGTTATGAAATTATGATCTCTTTTGCAGGTTAAGATTTCCAAAATTTATGTGCTTATGTATATGATGTGATTGATATTTCTTTTGTTTACCCTTACTGAGCATTTGAACTCACCCTTTTGTATGTTTTCTTTCCCCAGGTCAGGAAGAAGGTTATTAAGTAAGATATTCCAAAACGGACTATAGATATGATGAAATAAATGGGAGGCAAAGTAGATGCTTTATGGACTAGTTGTTTATGTTTCCCAGTTTCTAAAGACACTATACCTATACGGTCCTTTCGTGGTTTTGTTATATTTTGTAATAAGTTTGCTTCAATTTTGAAGTATTAACAATGTATGTAAAGCATGGGTCGTTATAGTTGGTATCAGAGGAAAGGTATAGTCAACCTTTGGAAACTAGGATGTGAAAGCCTTAGTAAGAACACTAAGGATAAGTCTAAGCATTGAACACAATATTAGTGTTTTAGAAATGGCCATGAATAACCTAGGATAAGACCTTAAGTGTGAAATTTTATTCTTGATTATGTGGTTTTCCTATTATAATTAGTGTTTCTCACACTATTCCTCTTGGTTTTAGTCAATGGCTGGAACCCGAAGGAACCGTGTTAATGCGGAATGCGACGGGCAATGAAATGATTGTCCCCCTGAGCAACCAAACGTTATGGGAGCTAGAATGAAAAATCTTGTAGCCATTCTCACACCACTTTCTCAAGCTATGAATCATGCAGGACTTCCAAATGAGAAAAGGAAGGAGCAACATTCTGTTGAATCCTTCATGAGACATCGTCCACCTTCTTTCAGTGGGTCTACTGATCCATTAGTTGCTGAACAATGGATTAGTACTACTGAAAAGATATTTTCAGTTCTTCAATGTTCTGAACATGATAAAGTCATCCTAGCAGTGTATCATTTGGACGGATATGCTGATCAATGGTGGAATCTTATTAAGAATACGAGTAAAAGGGATGAAATTGAGTCCATGGAATGGGATGAGTTCAATAACTTATTTTTCAATAAGTACTTCCCTCGTATTCTCCGAACAAAGACGGAGAAAGAGTTTCTTGAGCTAAAGCAAAAGGATGATGAATCTGTTGGTACCTATGAATCAAATTTTACAAGACTTGCAAGGTACGCTTCTGGTATTATTATCCAACCTGAGAGTAAGATCGATCGATTCTTTAGTGTCTTAAAACCAAGTCTTCAAAGGGCATTAGCCATAAGGGACTTCAATAGCTACGAGGAAATTGTTCGATTTGCTCTCAAAGTCGAGATGGATATTGGAGTAACCCATCAGTCATATGGGTTTGATAAGAAGAGGAAAATGGAATTCAAAGGAAAATATAAAGAGCACACTGAAAAGAAGATGAGCTTTCCCTTATGCTCAAAGTGTGGAAAGAAACATGGAGGGAGTTGTCTTAAAGGGACAAGTAAATGATTAAAATGTGGAAAGGAAGGTCATCAGGAATTTGAATGCCGCGATGATGAGAAGAAGATGTCTAATGATGCAAAAAAAGGAAGGGAAACACAGAATGAACCTACTACACTTCAATGTTTCAAGTGCAAGGAGATGGGGAATTATGCCAATAAATGCCCTAATCCAAGGGTTGATGATGATGGTCGACATCAACAAACTCTCAAGGCTAAAGAAAAAGGAAAGTCACATGCAATTTCTATCAGCGATGTGGAGTACGATAATGATGTGGTGAAAGGTACACTTACCATCCACTCTAAAGTAGAAAATGTTTTATTTGATTTTGGATCCACCCACTCTTTTATTTCTGAAGAATTTTCTAAGGGTATCACCGTATTACCTCAACAATTAGATGTTGAGTTAGCTGTGACAACACCTAATGGCACAACAGTCGCATAAAAAGTTTATAATTCTTCTCCGATCGAAGTTTGTGGGAAAGTGCTTCCTAAAAATCTTGTGATCCTTCCTATAGTGGAATTTGATGTGATTCTTGGCATGGATTGGCTTTCTTTATATGGATCTCATATTAATTTCCAAAGAAGGGAAGTCACATTTCATATTCCAGATCAATCTATGATCGTCTATCAATGCAAGGATGAACATTAGCTCCAGTGGAAATTTCTTCTATCTTATGGGTCTTTATTCCACTAAATGAAGGTTATTTATCTCAAATGGTTGGTGAGAAACTAACGATTAAGAATATGCCCATTGTACGGGAGTTTGATGATATATTTCCGGAGGAATTACCGGGTCTTCCACCAAATCGTGAAGTTGAGTTTTCAATAGAACTCGTACCAGGTGCTTTGCCTATTTCAAAGACACCTTATAGAATGGCCCCAATTGAGTTGCATGAATTGAAGAAGAAACTCCAAGAGAATCTTGATAAGGGATTCATACGCCCTAGTGCGTCACCTTGGGGAGCACCTGTTCTATTTGTTAAGAAGAAAGATGGATCAATGAGACTCTGCATTGATTATCGAGAACTTAACAAGATCACTATCAAGAACAAATATCCTCTCCCACGCATTGATGACCTATTTGACCAACTACGCGGAGCTCAATACTTTTCCAAGATTGATCTTCGTTCAGGGTATCATCAATTAAGGGTAAAAAGGGGGGATATACCAAAGACGGCTTTCCATATAAGGTATGGACACTATGAATTTATAGTGATGCCATTTGGTCTTACTAATGCCCCTACTATCTTCATGGATCCGATGAATAGAGTCTTTAGAGACTATCTTGATCAATTTGTGGTAGTCTTTATAGACGATATTCTTTTCTATTCAAATAGGAAGGAAGAACATGAAGATCACTTGAGAATTATATTGAAGACCCTGAGAAAGGAGAATCTTTATGCCAAATTTACCAAGTGTGAATTTTGGCTTCAAAAAGTTGCATTTTTGGGTCACATAATCTCAAAAGAGGGGATATCTGTGGATCCAGCAAAAATAGAGGTTATCGAAAGATGGTCGAGACCAACAACAGTAAATGAGATCTGAAGTTTTCTTGGTTTGTCTGGATAATATCGACGTTTTGTGAAAGATTTTTCACGATTATCTAATCCACTAACCAAGTTGACTCGGAAAGGAGTTAAGTTTGTCTGGATGGAGGAATGTGAAGAGAATTTCAAGGAGTTGAAAAGAAGGTTATCCAGTGCACCTGTGCTCACACTGCCTTGTAGTGGAGAAAGGTTTGTGATCTATAGTGATGCATCCAATAAGGGATTATGGTGTGTTCTTATGCAAAATGATATGGTGATAGCTTATGCCTCACGACAGTTGAAAATCCATGAGCAAAATTACCCAACACATGATTTGGAGTTAGCTGCGGTAATCTTTGCATTAAAGATTTGGATGCATTACCTTTATGGTGAAAGGTGTGATATTTATACTGATCATAAAAGTTTAAAGTATATTTTCACACAAAAGGAGCTGAATATGTGTTAAAGAAGATGGTTGGAGCTGATTAAGGTTTAAGACTGCTCAATCCATTACCACCCTAGGAAAGAAAACAAGGTGGCAGATGCATTAAGTCGACAAGACCATGCTAGTTTATCCATGATGAGGATCACAAAAGATCCAATATTTATGGATTTACAAAGGATGGATCTTGGAATTATAATGGAAGGGGAAAAATCTTATCTTTCTCAAATGAATGTTCAACCATGTATACATGTGAAGATTAAAGAGGCACAGAAAGAAGATGTCGAGTGACAAAAGAAGGTGAGAAATGTTCCTGAGTTCAACCTTGATTGTGATGGGATAATAAAGTTCAGGAATCGGGTTTGTGTTCCTCCCATCCCCGAATTAAAGAAGGAGCTGCTGGATGAGGCTCATAGTTCTTCATTCTCTATTCATCCTGGAAGCACGAAGATGTATAGGGACCTGAAAGAGTACTTCTGGTGGGATGGCATGAAAAGAGATGTTGCTGAATATGTCTCTCGATGATTGGTTTGTCAACAAGTTAAAGCTGAGAGACAGAAGTCTAAGGGGATGTTACAACCATTACCCATACCCGAATGGAAATGGGAAAACATTACTATGGACTTTGTCACAGGACTTCCTAAAACATCCAAAGGCAATAATGCTATCTGGGTCATAGTTGATCATCTTACAAAGTCTGCACACTTCATTGCTATTAGAGAGGATTTCTCTCTGGATCAGCTTTCCAGGATATATGTAAAGGAAGTGGTAAGATTTCATGGAGTACCACTTTCTATTATATCTGATCGGGATCTGAGATTTACCTTGAAGTTCTGGCGAAGTCTTCAGCATACTCTGGATACAGAGTTGAGTTTCAGCACTGCTTATCATCCTCAGATAGACGGTCAGTCTGAAAGAACAATTCAAACCCTAGAAGATATGTTGAGAGCTTGCTCTATGTATTTCAAAGGAGGTTTGGATCAACACCTACCTTTGGTAAAATTTTCTTATAATAATAGCTTTCACTCCAGTATTCAGATGGCTCCTTATGAAGCTCTCTATGGAAAGAAATGTAGGACTCCAACTTGTTGGGATGAATTTGGGGAAAGAAAGCTATTAGAACCTGATCTCGTTGATGAAATGGAAGAAAAGGTAAGATCTATTCAACAATACATAAGAGCAGCTTAGAGTCGACAGAAAAGTTATGCCGGCAGCCGAAGAAAAGACCTAGAGTTTGAAGTGGGTGATAAAGTGTTCTTACGAATATCTCCCTCGAAGAGGGTTATGAGATTTGGAAAGAAGGGGAAGTTGAGCCCTAGATATATCGGTCCTTTCGAAATACTGGATCGTGTTGGGAAGGTAGCTTACCGATTGGCGCTTCCTCCGAATCTCTCTCAAGTTCACGATGTGTTCCATGTATCTCTCCTGAGAAAGTACATACCTCATCCTTCACATGTACTCAGCTCAGAAGTTGTACCGCTGGAGAAAGATCTTTCTTATGAAGAACAACCGATAGAGATTCTGGATCGTAGAGAAAAAGTCCTACAAAACAAGACCACTCGATTGGTGAAAGTTTTATGGAGGAACCAACAATTAGAAGAAGCTACATGGGAGCTTGAGGATATGATGAGGGAGAGGTATCCTCATCTATTTGTTACAATGTGACGAATTTCGAGGGTGGAATTCATTTTAAGGGGGGTAGAATGTAACACCCGAGACTTTTATGTTATATAAATCATAAAAGGAATCTTTTTCTACACAACACTTGCTTGGCTGTCTTTACACGAAATCGAGACCTTCCTCGATAGCTTGTGTCGTACGCAATACCGAGTTTCACTAAACAACGATATGCTATTAAAATATTATTAAAACTAGCCGTTATGAATAGTAATAACCACTTTTTGAAATTTTTTGTATTTTATTTTTCAAAATGGAATTCATTTTTGGATTCGGAATACCGAAATTAGCCTAGGGTGAAATTTTGGTATTTTTCTGAAAACTTTCAATTTTTGATGAATAGTGAAACCACTAAGTGGTAGGTTAAAAACTAAATTTTGCATAAAACATAATTTTACCGCTTCTGTGAATGGAATTTCGAAAATCCGACAGACACGGATGATATCAGTAAGTAAAATGTGGTTCAATGAGATAAAAATAATTTTTTGGTGAATAGTAACTTTTTACTTTTTTTACTGCGGTTAATAGTAAATATGGTAACTAAGGGTGAATATGATATTAATATTACCCTAACACATATCCTAATTCTATTGGATAAATGTAATTCGACCAAAAACAACCTTATTAATATAATATGACCATTTAGGTCCACTTGGATTAGATTATGACATTTAATATTATTTTATTTAATGAATAGTTAAAATAGTTAAAATCAGAGTTTAATAACTAAAACATTTTTAATATGGGGTTATACATAAGATAAATTCGACTATAAATATTAATTAGAAAGATAAGAAGATTTCCTAAATAATGGTATTTTATTTGTAATTTTTAAACATTAAATAATTTAATTTATTTATGACACAATGATGATGCAGTAATTATCTTATTAATGAAATATTGACATAATTGATGTTATAAACACCAAAATAAATGTAATTTGAGACTTTTTATGAATCCCACTAATTTTATAGGTTAATAGAACATGTTAGTATTGATTTAATTAACTTTTTTAGAACTTATCATTATGTTATGAGTTTTTAAAAAATCAATTACTAAATAGTGTCAAAATTGACATAAAATAGTTTTTAAAACAAATATTATATTATTAATTGTTATTTTATTCCTAAAAATCTAAGGTTCGGCCAAATGACTTAGATAAGGTTATATATATATTAATAATAAACAATTTGGGGTTCTTTTGGCTTCTTATAGTAAGTTTATTAACCTTATAGTGTAAGAACACAAGAAGACACGGTAAAAGTAAAATTATTTAACTTAATGTTAAATCTAAATAATAAGGTTAAAATAGGAACCTAAACTTGTCTAAATTCTATTGGATGAGAGGATTTCGACCCATCACCACCTTTGCTTCGAAATATATCAATTTGGAGCTATTTAAAACTGAACTTGACTTTATAATAAAATAATAGTTTTAGTTATTCCAAAGGTGCCCCTCTCCTCCCTTATAAAAGGACACCTCCTCCCCCTCTTCCTCACACCACTTGGAGCCTTCATGCTCGGCCAAACCCTGCCACTTTCTCCTATCCACTTCCCTAGAGACATTCTAGAGGTTCTGGTCTTCTTCAAAGACCAATTTTAGTGCCCTAAAAGAAGGTCTCAAAGAAGCACTTCAAAGAAGAGGTAATGATTATATAAATGAATTGAATGAATGAATATGATATATATTACACTAATACCATTCTGGAAATGAGGTATCTATAACCTAAATAAAAGAATAAGAATTTATTCGACAAAACACGCATAAGAACAAAAAGTTATAAACACCCGAATAACAAGTAGCAATGAAATATTACTACTAAGAAGCTAAGAATATGACCATATATGATATCATAAAAATAAGTATGATTCTGGATTAAGTCAATAAAATTATTTAAATCATTATACAGGAGGTTCGAACACTTACAAAGCAAGTCGGACCTAAGGTAAGGGAAATATTACAATCTCATTTTTATCCAAGATTGTTTATACTTTGGTATTTACTGGGGTGTATTTTATCATCCACATCCATGTTTCCTCAATATGTAATATTATTTCCATCCACCTACAATTGTTAAAATCCAATTTTACCCTTCGGTGAGTTTTTAGTAAAAGATATGAAAGGAATCTTTTGTCGTTTTTCACACGAGGTACTTTTTGACTTTTCTGACAAAAGTACGAGAAGAATGTTTTTTTAACTTATACGGCATGAATGGATTTTTAAAACATTATTTCCAAGAAGCTTCCTTTACAAGTTTTCAAGTTTATTTTTAATAAAATTCTTTTAGATTATAATTGTATGACTTGTTAAGAAAGGAAAAGTATTTTTGAAGTAGAAAGGATATTTTCCTTAAGAATTCATTTCAAGTGTTTTATCAAAATTATTTTCCATCTAAGATAATATAGAGTTCTGTTTCTATCCCTATTATTACATTGATTATGTTGTGATGGAAATATTTTTATGAATTCCTTTATCTTATATGCATTGTTTTATGATGTCCCGATTTTTAAGATTCCCATTTTTATTACATGGGTTATGAAATGATGTTTGATTTATGATTTTGTGGCACACATAAGAATGGTATAATTATGAGATGGTTGGGACCTATATCTCCCTCCAATGCATTGGTTAAAGATTTTATATCTCATGAGATAGACATGGCTAGAATGGTAGGTTATACCGGTTCAGTGAAACAGGACTGAAACGAGGGTGACTCGGTTCAGAAAGGGACTTTTTCCACTAAGATAGTCTTGGCAATGAGTCTTGACTAACAAGAAATGATTCTCTATAATTATGTGTGTATGCCACAAAGTTTCATGTTTTAAGTTATTATTTTTGTGATTACATTTCACTACCATGATTTATCCCATGTTATGAAATTATGATCTCTTTTGCAGGTTAAGATTTCCAAAATTTATGTGCTTATGTATATGATGTGATTGATATTTCTTTTGTTTACCCTTACTGAGCATTTGAACTCACCCTTTTGTATGTTTTCTTTCCCCAGGTCAGGAAGAAGGTTATTAAGTAAGATATGCCAAAACGGACTATAGATATGATGAAATAAATGGGAGGCAAAGTAGATGCTTTATGGACTAGTTGTTTATGTTTCCCAGTTTCTAAAGACACTATACCTATACGGTCCTTTCGTGGTTTTGTTATATGTTGTAATAAGTTTGCTTCAATTTTGAATTATTAACAATGTATGTAAAGCATGTGTCGTTATAGTTGGTATCAGAGGAAAGGTATAGTCAACCTTTGGAAACTAGGATGTGAAAGCCTTAGTAAGAACACTAAGAGAGTCTTGGCAATGAGTCTTGACTAACAAGAAATGATTCTCTATGATTATGTGTGTATTCCACAAAGTTTAATGTTTTATGTTATGATTTTTGTGATTACATTTCACTGCCATGATTTATCCCATGTTATGAAATTATGATCTCTTTTTCAAGTTAAGATTTCCAAAAGTTATGTGCTTATGTATATGATGTGATTTATATTTCTTTTGTTTACCCTTACTGAGCATTTGAGCTCACCCTTTTGTATGTTTTCTTTCCCCAGGTCAGGGAGAAGGTTATTAAGTAAGATATACCAAAACGGACTATAGATATGATGAAATAAATGGGAGGCAAAGTAGATTCTTTATGAACCAGTTGTTTATGTTTCCCAGTTTCTAAAGAAACTATACCTATATGGTCCTTTCATGGTTTTGTTATATGTTGTAATAAGTTTGCTTCAATTTTGAAGTATTAACAATGTATGTAAAGCATGGGTCATTTTAGATGATGATGATGATAAAGATTCATCCTCCTCCTTTAACTTGTATAGAATTGGGGGTTGATTTAACATATATAGATTGATTTCCCTCTCATTGAAATTTATGTTAGCTATCTATAGGGAAAGCCAATAAAAACCTAAAATTACATAAAATTATACCATAAAGATATAACAAGGTTCTCTGGGAAGTTAAATATACAAATTGTGACTGGGGAGGATATATATTCATGGGATGTAATAATTTACCCATTTTCCGTTTTCACTAACATCTCTACTTCCATAATTTGTGGTTGTTTTGGGATTTTTCTAATAAACTTTTGGGATGTCAAAAAATGTGTAGAACTTGTAACAAAAAGTACATTAGTTATTAATGAATGAATAAATAGTGTACCTCTAAACACTTCATTATTTGGATTTTCTTCAATGGTAGTGATGGAGAAATCTCACGCTTTCTCACTTGAGGGTTGTTGGTTGCCTCCAAAAACCCTTGGATTAGGGAACTGGTTTGAAAAGTGCCATGGTTATTTGTATTTTTAGTGAAGAAAATTTTATTGAGGGTCGAATAGAGAATTCTTATCCTCTATCATAGCATAAGGTTTTTCTTTTCGGTGATTGATGGCCAGGGTCCCTTCTCTTCCACACATAATGAATTTCTTTGTCCCCTTCAAGAAATTTCTAGGGTTCTTGTTTCTGCACCATTGGAACGTGGGGTGCTAGAATATCTTAGAAATATTGTTTTTATCAATTAGACCAATAGAATTAAAGTCCACTTACCTCTTCTTAACCCTAGGATACCCATGAGATTTCCCAATATTCATTTTGACTTTGAGGGCACATCAGACAATTTCCTAATAGCTATCAAGGTCACAGATTGCTATGGGATTTCCATAAGTTGGGTTTTAGCCCACTAAAGAAGTGGTCAACCTTTCATTAGAGTGTAAAAAAAAAGTTGAAAGTGTATCATGCAAGCCTTGTGAAGTTTGACTCATATGCTCTGATGGATTTATCCTCTTTTTTTCTTGAGGGAAAGGAAGACCCTTTCCATATTAATTGGGAGGGTGCGAGGAAAATATTTATCAAAAAACATTTTCCAGAAATCCTTCTATTCTCACACTATATTCTCTTCCTCGAGCTTCATTTTTTTGATCAATTTCCACCATTGATTAGTTTAACCCTACATATGATAAGCAGCCAGAATAACTTTCTCTTGTTCAGAAAATTTAAGGATGAATAAGATCTTATCAATGGATTTGATCCACTATTTGGAGAATGAGGGATCAAATGATCCATTTAAATTAGGAGACATTTGCCTTATGAGGCTCTAAATTGAGACTTTTTCTTTCTTAGGGGGTGGGGGTTAAACATTCCTATTGAAACATGATTCTATTCAATACATGTGTTCACTGAGAGAGTATCATGACAATGGTTATGATTCCCGCTCCCATTTGATTAACCATCACATTAGAATGATCATCACAAAGATCTTAGAATCGATTGTTATCATGATTCCTCATATTACTGGTAATTGGATGTATAAAAAGGAAAGTTAGGGGTAACACATAAAGGGGAATCTAATTAAGAAAATGGATAAATTATAAATTAAATTTATTTTCTTATCTTATGAATTTATAGGCTTGAATCTATTTTATCCATGATCTACTTACCAAAATATATTTTTAGAGGCATTTTGTCTCTTAATAATGGTTCAAACAAAGCTTATAAATTTACAAAATCATATCCCCCGGGAGTGTCAAACCAATAGTGTAGTAAGGTCTATTGTCATGCACCAATTCCCATTCAAGTCTAGCTCAAAGGGGTGTTTTTGGGTGTTACCCCGAGATACATTTGTGCTAGATCCACCTCTACTTGTTTTCTATCTAGACATGGATGTATTATCTTGATAAACCACTTACTCTATACTCACCAAAATTTAGGGATTTTTTATTATACATAGTCTTATACATAAGGAATTTACTATGGTTTTCTAATCCTAATACCAATAATAACTATGTATATCATTTGATACCCAATATAACAATCCTTTAATTTATTACACATTTAAACATGATTTATTACATAAACATGCACTTGAGACAAATATAAGGTTCGATAGTTCTAGTGTCTTTGGGGATTTGGAACATTACATAACAACTTAAGACATAAAATAAAACATATTTACTGAAAACTTATTTTACATGAAAACAAAATTTATTTGTACTTAACATTGCATGGGATAACCTGAGGACATACATAAGAAAAGGGTGATCAATAATGCTCAGTATGGGAGTAAAAAAGGAATAACATGAGGAATACTATACATGTTAGGAAATAGGAATATAAATGGATAACAAGATAAACAAGAACATAAAGGCACGATATAACATGATTATCATAACATGTAAATTAGGAAACAACATAAAACATGATATTAGCATGAGCCATGTCTCATCACACATTGATTGGAATGGGTAAACCATTACTATACTTGAATTAGCATGAGTAAACCTTCATTGCACAGTGATTAGAATGAGTAAACCCTCATTGAACATGGATTTTCATGGGTAAAATCTCATTACAAATTGGGTATCATAACACAAAACATTACTCAATGCATTGGAGCGCTATCAGGTCACACCCTTTGTAAACATTTCATTTCATGTATAATTGTTCCAAAAGGATTGTAGAACGTGGAATCATTCAACATCATAAGTTATTCCATGATTTATGAATATTGAATACACACATGTTGTACCATTCAATATGTATATATTCATAAAGGTGAATAGACTTGATAAATAAATAGGTATGGTATTCAATATGGCAAACCAAAACTTTTTATTTTATTAATAATGAGGATCAAGCAAGAAAAGAAAAAAAATAACAAAAATTGTGCAGAAAAATTGAAAAAAGTGAAAAAGTGAAAAAATGAAAAAGGGGGACTTAGGGGGGTGAAAATAGTGTTGTCCAAGGGCGTCAGCCTGCACAAAAATAGAGCCATCCGCTGGAAATGACACGAGACCTGAAAAAACTAACAAGTTATCATTCACCGTAGCTTTAGCGGCCAGCAAATCAGCCACCATATTCCCCTCCCACCATGTGTGGATGATGGATGTATGACTATCTAGAAGCAGCTTGCATCTTCTAATAGTGTACTCAATGCTCTAAGGTATTGAGCCTTTGCCAGACAAGGCCTTGATGATGATAATCAAGTCAACCTCCACCTCTTGGATTGGAATTTCCCTCTGTTTACAAAGGAGAAAACTAGTGAGTAAGGCTTGAGACTCCACTTGAAGAGAATCAACATTGCCAAAAAAAGCCGAGAAAGCCACCACCACAGTTCCAAGAGAATCACGAACAACTCCACCTCCACGCATCAAGCCCGAGTGGCACGATCCATCAGTGTTGAGTTTGAATCCACTGCTAGGTGGCTGCCATTTGACCCACATCCCTTGAATGGACCTTCTAGTGGTAGGAGAGGAAACCAAAAAAGAAGATCCCTTGACCAAATCTTTACATAGATTACCCAAATCCAGAAGGAGCAATCTAGCTCTAAAAATAATTACAGCTGTCGACACAGGTGTGGATTGATGGCGCGCTCTGTTCCTGGACATCCACAAAACCCATCAACCTACAATAAAACAAAGAACTATAACATTTTGTTCAGGGACAGGTCTAATCACTCCCTGGAACCAGCTTTTGAGAAAGTCTGAAACTGTCTCCACACCAGCCAGACACCCCACAATCTGCCCAAAGTAACCCCAGACGTCAATAGCTCACTCACTATCAATGAATAAGTGAAATAGAGACTCGTATCACGCCTGTATGCAACAACAACATTTAGAGGCCAGATTTATCCCCTACCGCTATAAGTTTTCCTCCATTGGCAGCGCATTATGTTGGACACTCCATACTAGGAAATAGTACTTCACTGGAATCTCCTTGCACCATAGGATATCACCCCAAGGGTCCTGATGAGATTCCACATTATGATTTTTGAGAAAATCTTTAATGTTAAATGTACCAAAAGCTGATCCTGTGAAAACACATATATCTTGGTCATTGCTCCTCTGAATGATGTCATAAATGATCCGTTGTGCATCATCCAAAGTAGAGTTGATGAGAACTGGAAAAATACAAGCTTCTCTGAAGCTGATAGATGGTGAGGGACAATATGGATAACCCAGCACCGAACCTGCCCAATTATGATGCCAGAAGCTCACATCCCCATTGCCAATGATCCACCTGAAGTGTTGCTGGAGAAAATAAATGTAGGGCTGGACCAAATTTTTCACACAAGAAGACTTCACTTTAAGAATCTTTCCATCAAAATCATAGGCATTTTCATGTAACTACCCCCAAAGGGATTTTCCCTCAATGATCTCCCAGACCAATTTGGCATGCAGCCCAGAAATAGTGCTTAAAATACTCCTAAGGTTCATACCTCCATCCTGCACTGCTTTAGCCAGTTTATCCCAAGATGCCAAGTGGCAAATTTCTTCTAAGTGACCATCCCATAAGAAGGAGTTCAAATTTTTCTCTATGTTAGAGATAACCTTCCTTGGAACCTTAGTGGTAGAGATAATATGCATTGGAATAGAATCTAGGACTGAATTGATCAAAGTTATTCGTCTTCCAATAGAAAGAAACCTGTTTTTCCAACTGAGAATCCGCCCCACAATTTTTCCAGCAATCCCATAAAAGTGTTTAATTTGGAGAGCTTTCGGAGACACTGGATCACCCAAGTAAATCAACGAAAAGGTACCTCTTTTCATGCTAAGACTAGATTCCAGCAGCCTTAACCTCTGCTCCGGACAGCTGGTAGGAGCATAAAAGAAACTTTTCTCACGTTTCACTACTTTCCCACTCCATTCACAATAAACATCAATCACTTAAATAACCCCCTGAATGGATTTGTTGCTGCCGTTAACAAAGAGAAAAGTGTCATCCACAAACATGAGATGAGGCACACTTCCTCGCCTATTCTTATTCCGAAAGGGTAGGATCTTTCCAATCTCCAAGGAGTGGTTCAACAATCTTCTAAGCACATCCTGGGCAATGATAAAAAGTGAAGGGGAAAGCGGGTCTCCCTGCTTCAAACCTCTGACAACTTTGAAGAAGCCAAATTGCTTGCCCATAAATGATATTGATACCCAAGGAGAACTAAAGCAACGAAAAAGGATATCAATGATCCATGCTGAAAAACCCATGCCTTGTAGAACCATTATGAGGAAAATCCATTCAATTCTATCATAGGCTTTGCTCATGTCCATCTTAATAGCCACATTACTTCCGAAAGCCTTAAAATTGACGTCACTAATAACTTCTTGGGATAAGGCTATGACACCTTGAATAGAGCAACCTTTCACAAAACCATGCTGCTCCTTGGCCACCCAGCTAGGAAGAAAGGGATCAAGTCTGAGATTGAGGACACCTGCTAGAAGGTAATAGGGTCATATAGATACATTTCCCAACATATGGAATTTTGAAATCTAAGTAATAATATAATAAATAAACATCATGAAAGAGGATAAATGGAATAACTCTTTTGAAATTTTGGCATCGTAACGGGTATACATGGGAGGGATTAATGAGAGAGAAAGAGGTTTATCATCATAAAAAAATAAGGAGGGAAGTATGTGGGAGGTGTAAAATCATACCCCAATATTTTTATTTGAAAATAAAAGGGTAGAACAACATAGAGAAACATGGGAAAAAAATTAGAAATGAAGAAATACCTTACGAAAATTCAGCATGGTAATGAGAATACATAAGGGTTCATAAGAAGGACAAATGTGAGTGAAATAGGCTCTAATAATTTATACATAATATGGTAATTAAATAGGTTATTTAATAACATATCCCAACATAAGAATAAAATAAATTCAAATAAATAGATTGAAAATAATTCATGGTAAAAGAGGAGGGTGGAAGACCCCTTATGGAATTTCAGCATAGTAACAGGTTCGATTAAAGGATAATACGAGGGATTGTTGAGAGTGAAAGGAAGATCTAAACATATATAAATCATATTTACAGTATGGGACCATGTAACATTATAAAAAAACATATAAATATGGAACTTAATAATTATAATGTAATAGAGTATCTTGAATGGAAATGTGAAGAATGAAATAAGATGCTTCAATTTGAAAGGAGGAAAGGGGAGTAAAGATCCCTTACATGGAAATGTTATATCAAAGGCTTGGTAGAGGCTTCTTTGGAACTTGAAGGGGAATTTGGAAGAATCTAGGGATAATGGAATAGTGGTTGTCTAAGCTCCAAATGTTTTGAGATAATATTAATGGGAGGTAGGGTGGGTTTATATAGGAAATGAGGGGGAATTATTTATTATTTAGGTTTTTGACAGTACACATTAAATTAATCAAAACAAGAAACCATCCCCTGTTTTTTACAGGTTTTCTTCCAAAGTTGAGTGGCATACAATATTCTATAATTCTAAGGGCCGAACATATTAAAATATTAGTCTTTCTTATGTGTAGCTGAGTCACACTTTAAAGGAAATCATTTTAAAATGATAATTTTTTTTATAATCTTGGAGGTTCCACTAAGGCATTATAAAATTAATGAAGAAAATCTAAAATCACAATATTTTAAAGTTAAAATATATATTTTCTGAATATCCCTTTTATAATATTTTATTATTTCACTACTAGGTCATTATGATGTCATGAAACACATTTTATAATTATTCAGTTTTTAATTTTTACCCAAAAATTCGTCTGTCTTTGAAAAATAAGAAAAATTCACTGTTGAATAAATTTGATGTCCTAATTCAAAAAATAATATTCATCTTATCTAAATAATTTTATAAATATGTCAATTTTCACTTTTAAAATAAAAACTGATATTTATTGAAAATTAAACAGTTTTTAACTTTAATAAAAATTAAATTTGACTTCATAAAAATTATATACACAATTATTATTCACAAAACTAATTTGATAATAATATTTTATTAAAATATTAATTATTTTATAAATTAGTTAATTCATAAAAATAAATTCTTTCGATAAAAATAAAAAAACATTATTTTAACGTAGAAAAATGTAATTCTAATCAAACTGAATACCTAATCATTTATAGAGTAAAAACAATAAATATAATCACGGTTTATAATTAAATGGAGTGTTATTATAGAACTATTATAATAAAATTATTAATAAAAACATAGTTTAATGTACTAATTTATATATTTTCGAAAAGTATTGTTTTACCAAAAAAGTCAATTTATCCAATTCATTATATTTTTAAGAAAACCGATTCTCATAAATGAATTGATGGAATAAGAAGTTTATTTATAAAAGTGATTTCAAAAAAAGAAACTAATACCATTTTACATAACCGCTTATAATACCCAAATAAGAAAAAGGGTAAGGTGTGCGATTTTGAAAGACTCTTGTAGCATCTCAGATAACATCGCTTGGGTGGTAATCTCTATTAACATCCACTTCCCCCATATGTGATTATGATAAAGCATAGCATATTGAAGCTCGTCTTGGGATTGATCAAGAGTTAAGACCAGTGATTCTACCTCCTTTATTTTCTATGAAAAATGTTCTTCATACGGCTCGAGTCTATCAGATGAGGCCATCCTCTCTTTGGACTATTTCAAAATAATTCTTTTGGAAAACATTAATTTATACTAGTCATTTGATCATCGTTCAAAATCTATATTATCAATGGTAATGATAATTAATGGTCATTTAAATGAAATTGGATAAAATAAAAAAGGTGCATTTGTTTTCTATATATATAAGTCATTTAATTAAATAAAAGAAATGGAATTATATTCATGAATGTTCAGGTCATTACATTTATCATTCTAGAATTATAATATATATCATTTTTTTCTTACCTTTTCACTCATGTAAAGATGATAACATCATTCATGTACATGTGGACTACCACCTTCATTAAGTGATGTGACTCTGTATTCATCACCACACCACGTGGATGATATAGATATGTATATAATATGGTGGTTATGATATTATGATCCTTATTTATATATAATATATGCCCTATTTCCATAATTATTGTTGAAAATTGGAAAAATTACTCATGCGTAAGAACAACCTACCATCTCTATGACCGCAATGTAGTTCATTTTTCAGAAACATATTTATCAATATATTATAAATGTACATTTGTGGCAAAAATATGATAATTATGTCATAATTATTATTATAGATATGATGAAACTATATAATATGGAAAAAATAATATCTTTAATAACAAAAAACATATAATAAAACAGGGCAATCAACATATAGAACAATGAACATAATTAAATATTGTTTATGACTTGTTAACAAAATGATATGAAATGATCATTTATGTTGTCAGTATTATTAATTTTTCTATTTATTAAGTTAATAACTTGTTTTAAACCACTATATTGGAGGTTAAATAATTTCTATCAAAATTAATCATGAGTTAATGGGTTTCTAAACTGAATTTCCACTCATTGGGCTAAACTTCTACATCGTTGAATATGTCATGATAAAATTATATGTTTAATTACCATTGGTTATATTTTTATTTAATTAAACTTTTCTTATGTAGATTTATTTTTAACATGCATAATCAATTCAATGATTAATTCTCACTTCAATGTTACGATCCTTTTAAGGGTTTATTTCACAATCTCATTATAATCAGGATTCTTTTTTCTTCAATTCCAATTGATCGAAATTCCATTAATATTTACTAATAAAATAATTTAATTTTATCCCCCTTTTTTTATATATGATATTTACAAGTAATAGTACCACATTATAGTCTTTTTTACTTAAATTAATTGGGAATATGTTTTTTAATCAGACATTATTCCTCTCTATAGTAAGAAATCTATTTTTTTTCCAAAACCATGTTTTCAAAAAATTATTTCAAAAATTGTTTTTAACATTAAAAAATAATTTAATGAAGTATTTTTTTAATTATTATCACATTTAAAAAAATCAAAGGAATACTATATAATATTTAAAATAATAGCCATGTGGATTTTACAAAAAAATGAAAGTAATACTTGTTTTTATGAGTACAAAATTGTATGAAATTTTAAGCCTTCATGATATAAATATGTTTTTAGTATTCATTTAAAAAAATTCAAATTTATTTCCATATAAAATTATTTTGAAAAGGATTTCTGTTTTAAAAATTTATCTTCAAAATAGAAAAGTTGTTTTCTTCAGGAATGTTTTGAAAGATATTTACATGGTATATCTATTACTTAATAAAAAAACCCTTTATTCTTAATCTAATTGGAATATAGTATTGATATCATCCTTCTTATTTATATGTATAGTTTAAGGTAGTTTTGATAATGGAATGTATTTATATTCACTTTCTTGATTTATTTTTCTAGTAATTTACATTCCTATGAAATATTCAGTTTCTTATGCCTATTTGGAATTAAATTTCCGTTAAATATCCACATGATTTATCATGTTTATGTTTATTTATTACCCATATCTAATTTTTAAAAGGTTTTTTTTTCATTGAAAGTTATTTTATTGACATGGAAAATATTGATAATATGTGTCCTTTAATCAATATGGATATATGATGACAAGGGACATAAATTCATGATTTAAATTGTTTATTAGATATACGATGAGGGATTTGGACATGCAGTGATGGGTAGGTCTTGGAATTTATATATACCCTCTATGAATCTAAAGGTCTCAAAAGAAAACATCATTTTTTCTAACCCTATTAGTTTATGCCTAGTAGTTTCAAAATCTATTCAGAAAGGTATTTATCGTAGAAGTTTAGTTGGCCAAAAATAATTGGTTTGTAACTAGAAGTTTTAAACCATCCTATGAATTTTCTTTATGATAGAGGTTTTCATGTTCCTAATACAAGAAATCCAATAATAATTCACTACATTCATTGAGAATTTAGTTATAATTATCCCTAATATTTTTATAAAAACATTATCTCTGGATGTATTTTATTTTCATTTTATTGATTCAGTGACATGTGTTTTCAATTATTTATCATTCCATATTGATTATTCCTTATCCAAATATTTAAATGGAATTTTTTATCAGTTATTTAACATTTCAGGTTGCTTATTCTAATTGATTCATGATATAATACACTGTACTTAATCCTTCCAGATCATTTTAACTCAGCCTTATTTTTTTTCATTCTTAGTAATATGTGAAGTTTACTATGTCTGATAAGAAATGATATTCTAGGGGGAATAATTTCATTCTAAAAAAAATTATATTTAACTTTTTTTATTCAAAAATAAGATGGTAATCACGTATGTACCTAGTGTACAAGGATAAATAAACTTTTTGGTCCTTTGTGATACAATTCCTTGTATCTTATGCCATTTTAATAAATAAAAAATTGGCTATGAGCTTCTAGGATCAATGTACCTATATTTGGTATTATAGGGAGGTTTAGTATAAACCATTGGAAATAGATTTAGGAAAAATATTGATTAGGGATAATAAAGTTATGATAGACTTTGAGGATAAGTATAAAATAACATCCACTAGTTTTGTTAATGTAGATATTAGTTGTTTTTTTCTTGAAACACATCCCTTTATAGATACTATAAGTGTAAATGGTTCTAGTATAGATGTACCTAGACCAAATTTATCTAAAAATTAATAATTGTTCTTGACCTAATCATCACCTTGTATATAAAAACGTGCCATACTATACTGCTGATTTAACACTCTAAGTGGATATTCCTAGTATAATTCACATTTTATTTACAAACCATTATGATGGATTTGAAATATAGATATCAAAAAATAAACCACGTTTATGATTATGAAATTATCTACGTATAAATTATTCAATTTATATTAATTATTTTACAAGGTTTGGGGTTATAAATTATGTTTACAATTGTTGTGATCTAATATAGTTTTCAACATCAACTGGAAATGTGCTGAAGAGTAGTAATGTGATCTATAGAATCTCATATACTCCAAAGAGTAAGAATTATCAATTCATTGATGGGTGTTATCCAATCATTAAAATTGAACTTGTATCTGAAATATTCTCATCATGTGTGGTAATAATTTCCTGTACTATCGAAAAATAAAAATAATTATCTAAGTAATATGGATTCAAAAAAAGTCACGGAATAATTTGTTGTATGAGAAAAAAAAGATAAATGGAAGAAGTGAAGGATTAATTTTACAACATGTTATAATATTTTAAATAAACATAAATGTGCTTTTTTAATAGGAATGGGAGTTTGATACATGTGTATAGAGAAAGGCCACAATACTTGTGATTTTAAGGGTAAGGAAAAAGTTTCCAATTTATAATCCTTAAACTATAAGAAGATAGAAAACAATGAAAATAAATTTCTCAAGCTTCAAAGAAATATACCTCAAGTGAAGATAAGGCATCATGGTCAAGTTTATATGAATACAATATAATAAAATGAATGAATAATGTTCTTGTGTTTGGATTCAATTATCATGTCATTTGAGTATGTTTTCAATGATAAAATGGTTACAAGAATTATGAAATATATAATGATTTTACTGATATACATTTTCATTAAGTAATTTAAAGTGTATTTTGAACTTTATACATGGCCATGAAAAATGATTTAGTTTTAATTTGATATTATTTTAAAACCCTTGATTGGGGACCCCTAATATGTTCACTATATTGAAATAATGATTTTTTTATAATGAAATAATTCATATGGATAAAGTTATGGATATCAATATCTATATTGGGAGTGATTAATTATTTTTTGCAAATGTTTTTTACACTATCATTGATAATGTTCGCAGCATCTTTGGATTTAAGGAATGTATCCAATAATCTAGGTTTTACTTATGAAATATAGGTTCATCCATTTTTTTATAATGTTTTATGGTAATTCATGTTATAACCATGCAACAAGAGGATCCATTATGAAGGTATACACATGTTAGGTATTTAATTATTTAGATATTATTTATGTTATTCAGATAAAGGATAAGTTTATTTTGGAAATTTAGTGACCTTCTTTATATTATTTCGGAACTTTATATTTTGGAAGGCTCATAAGGTTACCATTTTTATTAAATGATTTGTGTTGAACTTTTAATGTTCTTTTAGAGATTAATGTACTACATCAACATATAGAGATTAATGCATATTTGATAACCAGTGATACGAATCTTTTCATAATAATAACTAGAGATCATAGGAATGAATTTTTATTATATAATGAATATTAAAATCTGTTAGAAGTTAATTTTCGTGCCTCATGAACAAATAAAATAACCTTTTGATATTACTTTCTTAGAGTAAGGAATTAATTGAAAATTTATCAAATAAAAACCAAACGATGAAACTAATGAATTAGAAATGTGTCGATTAATTATATTTCATTATGTTCCAATATAGTAAAATAATTCCTCATCATTAAGAAAAACATCTTGTAATAAATAATTTATCATATTACATTCATATATAATGAATCATATGGTCTTTTAAATCATTATAGATTTCTGTTTTTGAGAACCTTAACATTAATTTCATCATTCACTTGCTTTTGATCAAGCAATACTATCATTCTCTAAAATTATTTATACCTTTATTCATTGTACATATATTCACTTTACACCTATTTTCTCTTATGTATAAAATTAGTTATATGTTATTGCATATGATCTTTGTACATCCACATTTCTCTTATTAATAAGACATTTTATTAACCAATTTTATGATTTTGGTTTTTTAATAATGGAATTTACAAATTTCAGACCTTGGATTACTAAGATCAATTTTAAAATGTGAGGATTAAATTGATTTATGTAGGGGTAATGTAACACCCTGACATTATAAAATAAGAACATTGTATTCGATAGTGCATGTGACACGTAACACCAGGTTTAAATGAAAATATAACTCCATTAGAAATTATAGTATACATTTTTTTAAAATAAAATCAATATATTTATTATATTATAATAAAAAAAATACATATTTTAGCTTTCCATACAAGAAACATTTATTTTGGATTTCCTTACATGCAACACTGAGTTTATCTTGTGTTACACACAACACCGAGTTTATACTAAATGTGACATATTATTATAATATTATTATTTAATATTGTAGTTATCACCTAGCCATTGGAATAGTGGTTATAAAATTTATTAACTAAAAAATGAAAAAATATATTCTACAAACATTCATTTGTTATTTCTTGATTAAAAATAAAATAATAATAAATGAAATTAAAATGAAATGTTTTCTAAAAAACTAAATTTTTATAAAATACGGATTAGTCGGGATTTACGCACATCATTTGAGAATAATTTTTTACCAATTTCATAAAATTTATTTTATTATATTAAATCTATTTATTAAATCATTATATCAATATTATAGTTGGTAAAAAATTAATTTTATGAAAAGTTTACTTTTTTGATGAACAATGAAGAATATTGAATTTTAATATGAGATGCATTTTTGTTAAAATTATTTATAATGATGAATTATATTTAGATTTATTTTTATAGTAAATTTATATGAATTCTATATTAATAAATCAAATTTAGATCATTGGAGTAATTTTATTTTTGAATTTTGATATAAAAACATCAGAATCTTTGGAACTTTCTCTATTGGAAAACTCGCTTCCTCATTACTTATATGAGATTAATTTTGAATTAAATATGTCCAATTATATGAATTTAATTTTCAAAAAAGTATTACTTATTTGTAATAAAAATAATTTATAATTTATAACAATTTCAACTTGATTGTTTTTTAAATTAATAGATAAAACATAAAAAATTAATTACAATAGTTAAGGTAAAAATGGATTTATAAGGGATAAACTAAAAAGATAAGGGTTAAAAATAACCTACCAACTTATCCAGAACCCATTTTCTAGAAATACATCCATATTATATATTCTTGTTTTGATATTTTCCCATGTTTTAATATTTTTAAATGATAAAAATTTGGGCATGATTAGATCATTTAAAAAAAGTACAATTGTGCCCCTCGCCTTACTTATAAATGGCCACCCCCTCTGTAATATTACTCACACATTAAAAAATATTTTTTTTCATACAACACCAACACAAATAACTTAGCAACTTCACTCCTCTCATATTAGAAGTGATTTTAATGGAAGTAATCAAACCTCAGAAGGATTTAGTGGAAAAATAATGAGGAAACCTAAAGAATACATAATTGTTTTCAATGATCATCTTTATTTTATTTATTTTTCCACCTAATTTAATTATAATTAATTTTACAACACAAAATTTTATAAATAAAATTCACTTATGATTTAATGTTTTATTTTTTACTATTGTTATAGAAAACACATGAGATTATTTTGTTTTATTATATGCAATTGGATTAAAAATACTGTATTGAATATTTACCATTGATAATATAGTCGTTAAAAAGTGATCACATGATTAATTTAAATATAGGGATTTAAAAAATCAAATTGACTTAGAAAAAGGAAAATATAGCATAAACTATTATAATTATGGCATTTGAAGACAAATTATATGTTATTCTAAGGGACATAGAATTTTTTGGCTTTACCCTTGACCAAGACAAATTTTGTATCCAACAATATAATCATGAGAAAACTATTTATGGGAGAAGTTCAAGATCATCGAGAGCATTTCCCAAACCACGTTCGTCAGAAAACCCCATAAAACGATTATCGTCGCACACCTTACTCTTATTGTATACACAAGTGTAATAAATGGATATGTTTCAAGACCTAATAATATGTATATGTATATTGTATAAACTAATAAATTTACTTCCATTTTTTATAGTTACTTTATAAATGATTTTGATTTTTATTCAATTAAACAAAAATTGTATTTTTAGTTAATATTCAAATTAAATTAATGGATATATTTAGTTGAATTAATGGATTTTTGAAATAAATAATTTTATAATAAATTTTTTTTATAAAATAATTTTAATTAATTATTAATGGTCATATAATTTTTATGAAGTGAAATGTACTTTTTATAAGGGTTTAAAAACTCTTATTATCAAAATAACACAACATTATTCAATAAATGTTTAATATTATTTTAAAAGTGATAAATAAAATATTCTAAAAACTATTTAGATAAAAAATATTATTTTCAGAATCAGAATGTTGAAATTTTCCAATGGTGATTTCTCTATAATTTTATAAAAAATGTAAATTTCTAGGTAAAAATTAAATATCATATAAATATACATTGTGTTTAATGAAATCATAATGGCTGAAAAATAATTTTATAAATACTATAATGGGTTCCCTTAGAAAAAAATATGTTTCCCATAATTTTTTTTATTTTATGTCTATTTGATTGTTTTTATAATTCCTTTATGAATCATTGAGAATATATACTATATTTTATGATTTTAAATTCATTTTGTTAAAAGTTTGACTCAGCTCCAGATTAGAAAGGGTAGTATTTTAATATTATGCACCCTTTTCCTAATAAAACAATCAAAAACTTCCCAATTTGGAAAATTAATGGGGAAAATGATGGGAACTTTTGTAATTTGAAATATTTTATTTTTTAGAGTCCAAAACCATAATATTAAACAAATCACATGCATATCCTATATAAACCCACCCAATATTCCACTTCTATTCACAAAAAAAACATTTTATCACATAATTACTGTTCCCTCCTCTCTCTATAATCCTCTCAAGGATCCCAAATCTCTTAGGAATCCCCTTTTCATTATTTTGGATTCACACACTCCAGTAAGGGTTATTTCCTTTGTCATCATTATCTATGTTTCTTTATCTTCTTATTCCATTCTATATTTTATTAATATGATAGGGTAGGTTTTTACCCATCCCATTTACTTCCATTATTATTTCTAAATGATTAGATACCCTTTTCTCTTTCATTAATCCCTCACATCTAATCCTCTTACCATACAAAAATTTCAAAAGTATATTTTCCTTTCTCTTTATATCCAAGAATATTTATTATTGTATGACATATTTATCTACTTTTGGATGTGTGTAAATGTCTTTTAATGTCCCTATTACATTCTAATTCATATCTAAATTATGAGAGACCCATTTCCCCCCTCATAAACCCATTATATGAATTTTGATGTGATGTCGTTATGTGGCCAAATTTTCACCGATATTTTCTTTGACAAACCAGTTGTATAGTGAATACCATACCAATTTCCTATCAAGTTTATTCAGTTTTATGAAGATATAATTTTTTATTGGGGACTTAAATGTATTTATTCTACAATCCTTGATCTGGTAATAAATTATGATGATAAATGAATCAATGTTTTAAGATCTATTTGGAAAATTAAGCATGTGAAATAAATGAAAGTGATGGGAGTTCCTAGAATTATATAGCGCTCCAATGCATTGTGTAATGTTTTGTATCCAGATACATATTTTTTTGGGATAGGGGTGTACCTAATTCCTTTATGGTAATTTTCAAACTATGAATTCCTTTTGGTTTATCCTTATCCTTTGTTTATGATGACGTGTTTTAAATTTTTTCCACATTTCAAATGTTATGATTGTCATAATATATTATACCTTGTTATTGATGTTCTTTATGACTCATTGATATTCCTTTTCTAACATGTATTATTATATTTATGTTATATAATTTTTATTTCCTTATATCTCTTTATGGGCCACCACTTTCTTATGTATCTCCCCAGGTTATCCAATACAGTTTTAAGTATAATCATGTTAAAGAAGTTTTCTATAAAGATGTTATAATTCATGCTTAAAGTTGTAATGTAATGTACCTAATTCCAAAATTCACTTGACTTATTGATATTTCAGGTTGTATTAATTCTAATTTTATGTAATTAAATCATGAATTCATGTTTAATAAATATAATTGTTGTTATTGTTGGAATCAAAGGAAAAGTTTAGTTATATTTTGGATTAGGATTATAAACAATAGAGAAAGCTGTATAGATAAGAATAAGTATAACAAAAAAATCCATAAATTTGGTTTTGTATAGTGTAATTGTTTTATAAATAAAATGAATCCATGTCTAAATACTACAAGTGGACGTGGTTCTACAATAGATTTACCTTGGAGTAGCAACTCTGAAAAGGTGTTCCGATCCTGACTTGGGAAAACCTAGTACATGAAAATGTTCCTTACTTTGCACCTAGTTTTATATTCCTGATGGATATTATTTTGTAATTCATGGTCTCATTATGAACCATTATTATGGGTATAAAAAATACACATAGGAATATATGTTAGGAAATAGATCATGGATAACAAATACTGAATCCAAGAAATCCATAACTTATGAAAATACATATATGTTATACATTATCCCTTTAATTACATTAAATTATCATTTATGTGTATAAAATTATAGTATAATCATCCTCTATTTTCCTTTTAGTCTATATAAAGGAAAAAACTAGGAGGAATCAGGAAAATAATCAATGTGAATGGAGATGTGATGACTGCCCCAATGAGATGCCCAACCTAATGGAAGATGGAATCACATAGATCATGAAAATAATATCTCAGCTAACATATGTTCTAAATATAATCCTAGATCAGTTGGAGCATCCAAACCCCATAAGAGAAACAAATCCACAATTGAGAGGTTCATGTGTCAATGGACACATACTTTTAATGGTTCATCTGATCCCTTTATCATGTTACATCAAATCAACTTCATTGAAAAGATATTATTCATCCTTCAATGTTCTAAAAAATAGATTGTGATGCTGGTTGTTTACCATATCGAAGGTGAAGTTGATCAGTGATGGAAATTGATCAAAAAAAATGAAGCTTTAAGAAGATATTAAAGCAATGATGTGGAAGCATTTCCGAAAAATAATTTTCGATAAATATTTTACTTACACTCTCCATTTAAAAATAGAAAGGAATTTTCTTACCCTCAATAAAAAAACCTATTGAAAATATTGGGGTGTGTGAGGAAAACCTCACAAGGACTATAAGATAAGACTTTGTCTTTTTCGTTTCCCCCAAATGAAAAGTTGATCACTTCTTTGGTGGGATAAATTCTAGGCTACATATATCCTTGGAGATCCGAGACATGGATCGCTATGAGGAAATTTTTTGATTCTCCCTTAGAGTCTAAATGGAGATAAATGAATTTCAGGGGTACCAAGGGGATAAAAATAATAATATGGAGTTTAATTATAGTAATATGATAGATAGATCTAACGGTTCCAAGAAATTTCAACATCCCACTTTCCAAATGTGTGGAAATAAGCACCCTATAAATTGACTTAAGGGGATGGGTAAATTTATTATGTACGAGAACAAAGGGAACTTTTCAAGGGGTTCCCTAAAGGAGAAACCCACTACTATGTTGGAGTAATGTGATGCTCTAGTAAACCCTCAGAATATTTTTCATTTCTAAAACTACAAGTAACCATGTCACTTTTCCAACCAAATCACTAATCCAAGGGATTTTGGAGAAAACCAACAAACTCTAAGGAAGAAAGTGCGCGATTTTTTCATTCACTTCCACACAATTGAACCCTGACAATGAAGTGGTGACAGGTATGCTATTTATTCATTCAAGAATAATGAGCATACCTTTTTATTCTAGTTCTACACATTACTTTATAAAACAAAACTTTGTTAGAACGATTCAAACACCCCAAAAATCATACAATTAGACATGATGTTGAGAATAGAAAATGGGGAAATTATTTCATCCCAAGTATATAACTCCTCTCCTGTCAAGGTTTAGGGGTTTAATTTTATAAAAACCCTTTTCATACTCCCATTAGTGGAAACTGATGCAATTCTACCCATGGAGTGACTTTCCATATATAGAGCCAACATAATTTTCCTTAAGAAGGAAATCACTCTCCATATTTTACATCAACCCCTGATTCTGTACAAGTGCAAGGGAAAAGATAAATCTTCTTTAGAACCATTATCTTAGCCATTGATATTATTTACCTATGAGAATTAATATCTATATTAAATGATTGTGTATATGTAATGAATCATTTTTGAAGACATTTCCATTGTGAGAGAATGTGCTGAAAATTTTCATTAGTAATTTGATGGTCTTTCTCTTAGTCAGGATGTTGAATTTTCAATCGATCATATACCTGGGGAATTACCATTATCCAAGATATCATATAGAATGGATATTTTGGGACATGAGGATCTGAATAGTCAATTATAGGAGAATATGGATAAAGGTTTCATACACCCAAGTTCACCACGATGGGGTGCATTGGTCCTCTTCATCAAGAAGAATAACGAGTCAATGATCCTTTACATTAATTAACATTAGATCAACTATATAACGATAAAAAAAATCATTATATTCCTAAAATTGATGACTTGTTCAAATAGCTATGTGGAGAAAAATAATTCTTCAACTGGGATATGAAGTCATGATATTACCAAGTTATGTTAAAGAAGGATTATATAACCAAGACTGATTTTTCATATAAGGTATGGGACTATTAGTTCATAGTGATTCCTTTTGGACTCACTAATGATCCCCAAATCATCATGGAATTGATGAGTTGAGTTTTTAGGTATTAGCTCAACAAACTTCTGGTAGTATTTATAGATTATATTTTAATATACTCTTAAATTATAGAGAAGAATGAAGAACATTTTAGTACTATTCAAAAGACCTTGTGAAAGAAAAATCTATATGATGAGTACAAAAAATGCTAGTTCTGGTTAAAGGAAGTCTCTTTATTTGGTAATATCATCATATAAAATGGGATATGCGTAGTCCTTTAAAAAATAGATACAATTTCACGATGGATAAGGCCAAATTTAGGGACAAATATCCATAGTTTCCTTAGCTTAGAAATGTATTATCACCAATTTGTGAAACATTTATCATGATTGCTACACACTCTTACCAAGATAACACGGAAGTGCTTCAAGTTTTCTTGAATGATATATTTGAAGAGATATTCAAGGAGTTGAAAAGGAGGCTTATCAATGCACCTCTTCTCACACTACCCACAAGTAGAGAGATTTTCATGGTATTTAGTGATACTTCAGATAAGGCAAGAGTTTTTTGTTGAAAAATGACAATGTCGTTACCTATGATTCAAGGAAATTGGTTGTTTATGAACAGAACTACCCAAAAAATGATATGGAGTTAGTTGTAGTGATTTTATCCTTAGAAATATGGTGGCCTTATCTAATTTTGATTTAGTGTAAAATATATAGAGACCAAAAGTGTATAAAGTATATATTCTTACAAATAGTGTTGAATATGCCCTAAAAAGATCATTAGATCTAATAAAGGACTATGAATACTCAATACACATTAATATTGTGATAGAGAATAATGTAGAAGATCCTCTAAGAAAAAAGGATCTGAAAATTCTATCATTGATGATAATTTAATGGGAAATGGTCTTCTATGATTTGGAAAGGATGTGGATGGGAATCATAAAGGATCATCATATGTACTCTCACAAATGGCTGCTCAAACATCTCTTCTGGAGATGTTAAAGGATGATGAAAGAGTTTATGTGGGAATTTAGAAGAAAGTGGAAGCCATAAAGAATTGGAAATACTTATAGTTCAATTTAAATGATGAATGTGTTGTGAGATTTGGGTCAAGAATATATGTACCATGAAATCATGAGTTAAATAATGATTTGTTGGATAATTCATATAGAACAACCTTCTCCATACGCTCAGGGAGCCCAAAGATATATCAATATCTCTAAGAACACTATTTGTGGAACAATATGAAGAATTAGATCAGAGAATATACGTCAATATGTATCGTATGTCAATAAGTAAAAGCAATAAAGGAAAAAATCCAAGGCGATTATGGAACAATTATGCATACTTACATGGAAATGGGAAAAAATTTACATGGAATGTGTTTTCTATCTTCCAAAGACATCAAGAGGGATTAATTATATATGTGTTATGGTGGGCCATCTTACAAATATTACACACTTCATTAAGATATGAGAGGAATTATCACTAGATCTTCTAGCACGGATAGACGTCAGGGAAGAGGTCATGATGCATGGAGTTCCACGATCAACTGTATCTGATCGATATCCAAGATTCTCATATATGTTTTGGAAGAGTCTCCATCATACTCTAAATACTAAGTTGAACTTCAAAACAGCCTATCACCCTTAAATAGATGGGCAGTCTGAGAAGACTATCCAGACACTGGAAGAAATGTTGAGAGCTTGATCAATAGACTTCAAAGGAGAATGAGATCAACATCTTTCTTTGGTTGAGGTCTCCAACAACAACAATTTCCACTCTAGCAATGAAATAGATCAATGTGAAGGACATTATGGGAAGAGTTGAAGAACACCTGCATGCTAGGATGAATTTGAGGAATAAAAAGAACTATGACCTAAAATGATCGATTAAATGGTGAAATTTTTTAAGACCATTCAGTATCAAATGAAAACTTCTCATAGGCAAAAAAAGAGATATATTGAAAATAATCAACAAAACAAAGAGTTTGAAATTGGAGACATGGTATTACTTTGCATATCTTCATGGAATAAATTGATGAGATTTTGGAATAAGTTAATGGTTAGACCAAGATACATCAGCCTCTTTGAGATCTTTGATTTCATCAATGTGGTGGCCTATTGACTTGCACTCCCACATATCCTATCTTGAATTCATGATGTATTCAATGTTTAACTCCTGAGGAAGTACATACATGACCCCTTACATGTACTCAATCCATAGGTGATACCATTAGAGAATAATCATTCCTATGAGGGTTAGCCAGTGAAGATCCTATATCGTAGAGGAAAATTTTGGCAGAATAAGACAATTAATCTGGTCAAATTGTTATGGAGAAACCATAATTCTGAATAAGAAACAGGGTAACTGAAAAATGTAATGAAATAGAGTTACCCTCATCTAATTTAAGGGGGTGAAATGAAAATTTCAAGGGCCAAATTTCTCAAGGGGGAATGATTGTAACAACTTGAACTGTTATAAATAAAATTTCCATATTATTTAGTTTTTTATTATGTAATAGTGTTCTAGAAAACACATGCACTTGTTTTGTTTTATTATATAAAATTGGAATCATAAGAACATTAATAATCTTTACTATTGACAGTATTGTTGTTAAGGAGTGATCACATGACTAGTATACATATAGGGCTTTATCGAATCTAATTGACTAAGTAAAAGGAAGTGATGTCATCAATAGGTAGAATCATGTCTTATAAAGACCATTTATCATAGCTTCTATGGAAGATAGTATCTCTGGTGTTTCCCCGTGAACAATCCCAATATTAGAACCAAAAACTTTTGTATGACTGAAATTTTTTACCAGAGAAGTTCAATATCATTGAGATCACGACCCAAACCATGTTCGCTGAACCACCCCAAGAAAGAATCACCATCGTGCACATTACTCTTAGGGACTACACCGGTGAAATAAATAGATATTTATCAATACATTTATAATATGAAGATGAATATTGTATATAATAATGAATTTACTTTCATTTTTAATTGTTACATTATAAATGATTTTAATTTCGATTCAATTAAACACAAATTATTTTTTCTCGTAAGATTCAAATTTAATTAAGTGACTTATTTTGATGAATTAATGAATTTTTGAAATAAATTGTATTTTCATAGAATTTTATTATTATATAATTTTAATTAATTATAATAGGTCATCTAATTTTTATTAAGTGAAATGTACTTTCTATAAGGATTCAAAAAATGTAATTATAAAAAAACCTAGAATATTTTAATAAATGTTGATTCATATTCTAAAATTGAAAATGAACATATTTTTAAATAAAATTATATAAAATAAATATAATTTTATATTAAGAATTTCCAAATTATTCAATGGTAAATATTTCATAATTTTATGAGACAACCACATTTTCAAATAAAAATTAAATACAGTATAAATATATGGTGTGTTTTATAACATCATAATAACCAAAAAATGATGTAATAAATTATATGATTGAAATTATCATCAAAATATATGTTTTAATCTTAAAATAATGTGATATTATATTTATTTTATTATTCTTTAATGGCTTTATGAATCCTCGAAAATATATAATATATTTTATGATTTTACATTCATTTAATTAATAAAGTGAATCACCTCCTCATCAGAAAGGGTAATATATTAATATTCATGGATATTTTCCTAATAAAATAAATAAAACCTCCCCACATTTTAAAAAAATAATGTTAAAAACTATGGTATGTTTTGTCGTTTTCAATATTTTATTTTTTAGAGTCCAAAACCTAAATATTAAATAAATCCCTCTAATTTCTTATATAAAACCCCCCATGATCCAACTGATATTCACTAAAAATCCATGGAGAACATATTTAATCCAACCTACTCTATCTATAATCGTCCGAAGGTGCCCTAATCTCTCATGAATTCCCTTTTCAAGCTTTTGGATTCACACACTCAAGTAATGGTTCATTCCTTTCCAATCATTGTCCATGTTTCTTTATCTTGTTATGACCTTTTATTTTCAATTTCTAAAGCTGGGGTAGGATTTATCACCTCTCGTGTGCTGCCATTATTATGTATAAATGATGATATACACTTTTCTCTCCCATTAATTCTTCCCATATACACCTGTCACCATGCCGAAATTTCTAAATCATCATTTCCATTCTCTTTTTATTCAAGATTATTTATTATCGTTTGCCTTATTTTTCTAATTTTTTATGTTTGGATATGTCCGTACATGTACTGATTACTTTAAACATCTGGTAAAATTATAATAGAACCATTTTTAATTCATCAAACCATTTTATGGATTATTAAGTAACATCGTTATGCTGTAGAGTTTTCACCCATATTTTCCATGCCATATCAATTGTGTAGTGAATACCGTTCCCAATTCTTATTAAGGGTATTAACTTTGATACACATATAAATGTTTACTTTGGGTATAAATATATTTATTCCATATTCCTTGATCGTGAAATAAATTATTCTAATGAATAAAACTATGTTTTATGACCTATGTGGCACATTTAAGCATGAGAATGAAATGAAAGTGATCTGTGTGCTCGAAATTATATAGTTCTCCAATGAATTGGGTAATGTTTAGAATCATGATACATCACATTGGGATATGGATGCGCCTTATTCCTTTGTTATAATTTTAAACCTTTAATTCATGGGGGTTTATCCTTGACCAATCTTTATGATGCAGTGTTTTATGTTGTTGCCACATTTATCATGTTATGATTATCATGCTAAATCAGGACTTATTATTCATGTTCATATATGCCTCATTGATTTTCCTTGTCTAAAAAGTATTATTATCTTCATGTTATTCCATGTTTATCCAATTACTGGGATTTATGTGCCACCCCTTTCTTATGTATTTCCCTAGGTTATCCAATGTAGTTTTAAGTTAAAACATTTTGACGCTTTTTTAGTAACGATAAGGGTTGTTAAAAATAAACAATGATAATATAATATCAACAATATATTCTATATAATGGGATATTTTTATAAAAATTTCATGTCTTATCTCCATCTCCACTTTCATAAAATGGGTTATAAAATCATCGTTCTTGTGTACGATGGATTACCACCTCACGAACCGTTGATATTCATTTTTTCCATTACCACCTCTCATGGTTGGGAATAATGATGGATATAAATTATATATTTGGTATTTCTATCGTAATTATACCTATAGAGTAATTATATCATATATATTATTGTTTTCATTGGGGATATGATAACATCTCTCCTATCTACGGTGTACTACCACCTCACAAAGCGATGTGCTTTGTCATTAATTAACACCTTACATTGAATGTGTTAAGAATAAATTTAATGATTATAAGTGATATATATGAAATAATTATGATATTGATGAAATTTTATAATTTTATAAAGATAATATATATGATTTTATTTCTTTCCTTTTCACTCACGTAAAAATTATAAAACAATTCGTGTATGTGCGGACTACCGCCTTCATGAAGTGATGTCACTCTCTTTTCATTAACACATCACATGGATGATATATAAAAGTATATAATATGGTATATATTATACTATGATCAATTTTTATATATAGTGTATAACTTATTTGAAAAATGATTATTTAAATATGGAAACATTACTCATTAGTACGTATGTCAGATCGTCTTTAGGATCATAATGTAAATTATTTTCCATAACTATCCTTGATTATTGTTTTTAAAAGTAGAAATTAATTTAAAAATTTTATAATTATTTGAAGATAATTATTATAGATATGTTGAAACTACGTAATATGTTCAAAAATTAAATCTTTAATGACAAAAATTCATATGAAAACAAGGTAATTTTCACCCAAATGGAAATAATGAAGGATTATTTATAATCTGTTTATAATATATAAGATCCTAGACTTCATGAAGTAAATTTTTTTAAATTTTGGATTGAATCCGATATAGTGGTATAATTAAATGTATATCAGGCTTATGTGGAAGATCATGGGTGTTATAGGGGCTTTTGACATGAAATAAATGTTAAATGGGACATTTGGGGCTTGTTTCATAGTTGGCACACGGTTAAAGAAAAGCGTGCAAGGGGGAAAGCCAAATCGTGAGACCGTGGACTGAGTTGTTGAACAGTTTTGGCACATGGTTATTTAAGTTATTAATGAACCCCAATAAACAATGTGACTTGGACCCATCTTGAATATATTTTTTCACAATGTTAGCGCATTGTTTGGAAAACTCTTTAGCCAAAAATTACGCCTCATTAAAGGTGATATTTTATATTTTTTGACCCTTCGGTATTTTAAGTATTATACATAGATTCTTCCCCAATTTGTATTAAAATATCCATAGTGACATAAATAATCTCCCAAATAATTATAAGGATCGATGTCTTTCATTTATAGGCTATTTGCTGTGTCTTTGGGTGGGGAACAAAGATTCAGGTGAGTCTAAAGATTCTCTTTCTTCTATTTTTTGGATTATGGATTCTGGTTTTGTTATTCTTCTTATAAATCCCTAAAACCCTATTTTTCAATTGAATGTTGGGTTTTGGATTCAAATGGTTCTTCAATCTAGATCTACAGATATGGTTTAGCGATCTTTCGTCTACATATACAAGTTAGGTGGTCTACAAGTTATATTCCATAATCTTATTATCAATTTGTGCATGTGTGGTTGTGATATTGTTTCCTTACTTCTATGTATTAGATTTATTTAGTAATATTTAATCAAATTGTTCAATAAATGTTTATATAGACCCCTATGATCCTCTTGGGATGCATTGATATTAATTAGACTATTTTGGGCCACCCATGGGGTGTGCCAATTTTCCAAAAAATGGAAAATTGTAGTGTTAAGAATAAATTTAATTTTTGTGAAATAGATCCCATGATAAATGTGTTGAAAAGTTAGTTCAAATTATAAAAAGGATATAATGATACTTATGTCTATTTGTTGACAATGGGATAATAGGTTGTTTTGAAAATTGTGAAAAGGTTAGAATGAAATAAAGTGAATGTGTCAAATGAATTATGAGTTTGTAATTGAATTACATAAATGGTATAATTCATGTGAATTGATGAATTATGATAGAAGGGTTAGTGTATAGGAGTTGTTTAATTTGTTAAATGGGTTATAGTATGAAAAGGAAAATGGGATAAATGGGGTATGCATTATAAATAGTAAATTTTCTAATGCGTTAAAGCTTTATATTGAGTTATATGTGAATGAATATTAATTGTGAATGTTATGTGTGTTGAATATCTTTGGTTTGTGATATGGTATACGTGGTTTCTAGAAAAATAATAATCTGCACATTGATTATAAGTTGTGAAGTATTTAATTGAGGATCTATGCCCATGGTTCAGGTTTTACTGTGGCTCTAAATCCCACCTCTATAATGCACGAGTTAGGGAAGGAGACTAAGGATCTATACCACTAATAAAGGCATTTTATGAGACTACCTAGACTGAGGGTCCATGGTATGTGTGATGTATTTTTTTATGAAATTTTTATCCCTTTTGAGAGAAAGAACATGACCTGTTCCCTTATGCATGATAAATGATCATATTAGACATTAGTATAAATGATGTAAATTCCAATCCCTTGGAACACATGATTAAAATTGATATGTTTAATATTGTTAACTATTGGAAATCGAGTGGTATTTTCTTTATCTTATAATTTATTTAGTAATTGGATGGACCATCTGTAAAGACTACATATTTTATAGACACCACAAGTGGTGTCCTACTAAATTATACTGACACACTGCTCGGGCTACCACTAAGTACCCGAGAAGACTTCATTGCTGCAGATGATGACAAGGGAAAAGGCCATATCAAAGGTAGTTGAGTTAGTATTTGGATGTGCATGGATGTGGATCCAGACTTAGAGTGAGTACTTCTTTTATGGAATCTTCTGTTAATCATTATTTTTTGATTCCATCACTTTTGGAATTGTTGGCATGATATAGCATATCTACCAACTATACTAATCCTGGGTTCCCTCCAAAAAACATGTCAATCCCATATCAGTCCATGTTACATTTCAAGTATGTGTCCAACACTCACCCATCCATGTTACTTCTCCAATACATGTCCATACCAGTCTATCCCTCCACCTCCCGCAAGGGACTTCCCTCCTACTCTAATCCCACTTGGGTTTCAACTCTTCATGACCTAGAGTTCCAACAAACCCCTGTAGATGTCATCCAACTTCCCTCAATTAACCTACAATCCTAAAAGGATTCTCATAGAGTACCAATGGATACGTACTTCTGAAACCCTCCTTTGAATAATTCCCCTTTAATTCCATCCCAATAACATCATTCTACTTCTACTGCTTATGAGTTCCTTCAAATTTTCTTCATCTCATGATTTACTTCAAATATTCTCCCTCTCTTGATTTTGTGCGCTCTTTCACACTTGGGATTTCACACTCATGATTTCATCTTGATGATTTCATAGTAGCTTCATGATCCTTTTCTATAGATTTTATTCATAACTTCTCAAGCTCCCTCTCCCACTCCATGATTTCCCTACTTCTCATCATTCCCCTTTCAATCCAGTATGATTCCATCACTTCGAACCCCTTCCTTATTTCAATTTCAGTGGGTTGATCAATTTTTCACCCTAAATATTTAGTGATCCATCCAACCCATACTGAAACCCATTCAATCTTCAATACTCCACTACCTCTACTAAATCAATATTTGAGGAACTACTCCACATACGATAGTTTACAAGGTATCTTCTGCTTCTATGGAATATGCGCTGTTCTTAGACATCATGCCCCATTATTTATTTCAATTTTCTCTAGAAATTTTTTATTTTAGATTATTTTTCAAAAAAATTTCTAAAATAAAACGTTCTTATTCAGTGTATTCTAGTTCATGTCACAAGATTTGTCTGCCTTTTGGTAGGTTTAAATGTTTTCATTCATTGCTTCATTTTATCATTATTATTCTTTATTGACCACTATTTTTGAATTAATATTTATAACGTTTTGTATTATGTTTTTATTATATAAAACAACTTAATTGAATCCAATATTTTCTACTAAAAATTATCAATTTGGATTTAATCTTTTTTTCTAAAGTACATGTAAATATTTTCTAAATATAACAATTCACTTCAATATTATGGGCATACTTATTTCAATTTTCTTTGGAAATGGTTAATTTGAATTTTTGGATGTCTTCTTCACCTATGGCAGATTCATATTGCTTCACCATTATACATGTCTATTCCTTCTACCGTTTCTTTAGAGGTTCAATTATCATTGTTATAGTCTTTCTTTAAATGTGGAATGATCATTATAATAGTTCCCAATATTCTAACATGACTTCTTTAATTGAGGTTTATTTATCACCATCTCTAGTTTTTGACTGTAATGATAACACAGATTCAAGGTAATTTTTCTTTGATGAAAAGATTAATTTGATTGTTGTTTTCAACCAGTTTTCTAAAAAAATAATTTCATATTTATTGTGTATTTTTTATGGTGACAATATTAGTCTATCTAATGGTATGTTTTAATGAGTTTATTTTTTATTATATAATTATTATTATATATTATTATTTATATTTGAATTAATATATGTAATTGCATCTACAATATTTTTATTATATAAATCTACCTATCTTATGATTTCATTTTACATCGACCTTTTTCCCACTAATCGTCCATTTCTATGTATATATAGTCACTTGTTAATAGAAATTATTCATTATTATATTGAATATGAAAGCTTATATTTTTTCATACCGAGATATTTAAGCTTATATTAAATATTCATTCTTAATTGACCATTATTATATTTTAATAAATAAAATTATTGAAAAGGGAGGCGTATGGAATATTAAGGATGACTGAATATGCAGGATTATATTTGTTCTTTATTAAATAGAATTAATAGTCTTATATTTGAATATTCATACTTATATTTCACTTAAATATTTAGGGTTATTTTGGTTCATTATTATATTTGACTTAAATATAGAGGTTTATATCATATTTCACTTAGATTTCTCGAACATAGAATACACCATAACCTGTTTCATTACGTATGAGGAGAAGTTTTTATTGGATCAGTTAGTCCAATATGTATTTATATTTATAAATATTTAATCTTTTGATAAAAAATAGATCATATAGGACTGATATAGAAATATTTACCCCTATATCAATTCTACCATTATGTTAGCATCGGTAACGTATCCACACACATAAATGTGAACTGATTATTCTATGGGATATAATGAGATATTTTTACCTGTACTTAATTAATTTCAGGCACATCTTTTTTCCTATGATGTTAGTTATAAATAATTTTTTTATACATCCTTGACTCTATTATAGACTCAAATATTTAGGAAATTACTGTCATAATATCACACCAATGTTTTAACAAATTTCAACCAACCCCTTCCCATCCAACCAACAATTTTATCATATATGTTACCATGTTGAATACATAACCTTAATGTTATTATGTATAATATTTTTTACTTTATAATTCATCAGAAATTAATTATAATTTTCATTTATGGTTTAAATAATGGTTTTGGATAAAAATATATTTAGTTTTACGGACATTTTTCAGTTTTATATTTTTCAACTATCCCTTTGGGTTTTTCACTTCAGGGTATTGTCTACCCCAGGTCTAAACTTTTACTTCATGAATAGGTTTCACCCATTATGGAGTTTTTCTGGTAATGTTCTAAAATTAAAAAGAAGTTTTATTTAATTTCCATAAACATTTCAGAGTTTCCTCTATGATATTTTATTTCCTAGTTTTACACTTTATCTATTTGAATTCATTCTATCTATAGCAAGCATAAACATTACTATTGTGATTTTTTTTAATATATGGAGGTTATTCTAGGTGATATAAAAACCTTGGCAGTTAAAAACATAGTGTTATAGGTTCATCAGTGATTCATACTGGTATTGGATTAGTTCATTCTTGTATTGTGTAGAACATTTATAATAATAATTAAAAACTTCTTACATGTCCTCCATATAATTTTTGGTAATATTTCATTACGGCTTAAGGAAACAATTCATTTCTAATAAATTATTTACTCATCTATCATAATTATATATATTGCGGTTGTGTTTTTTCATTACTACTAAACCTTATTGTAAAAATCTTGTACAGAACATGTATAATAATAGTTCAAAAAATCTTACATGTCCTTCATATAATGTTGTTGTAATATTTCATTATGGCCTAATAAATTAGTAAATTACTAATTATTGTTTTATTCATCTATGTGATCTATATATATATTTGTTCTTTTTCATTACTACTAAACCTAATTCAAAAATATTGTACATGACTTGTATAATAATATTAGAAAAAATATTACATGTCGTCCATATATTTTTGTTGTAATATTTCATTATGACTCAAACAAATTTTAGAACATTATATTTATAATTTTTTATATTTTTATGTATAGAGATTTTTGGTTGTGTTAAAATATTTTCAAGTTGATGATTTAGTAAAAAAATACAATAGAGTGCAGAATTTATGCTTTATACTTGTCTATATATTTGTAGTCCACTTTTATTGTTATATTTTGTACAACTAACATAGGCTTCCAATATATATAATGTAGTCAATATTAATGAAATGATTATTTTCTATGTATAGGGATTACGATGACTGAATTTTGGGGACATACAACATCATGGAACAGAAAATCAGTGATGGAATGAATGAGCATTGTATCATTTTCTTTTTTCTTAGTAATTCGTTTCTTATACTATCACTATATGCACTTATGATACATGCATTTCAAAACTGAATCATGTTCTCTATTTGAAAAGTGGATGCTGATTTCAAATTGAGTAGGGGATCATTTATAACAAAGTTATGGTATAATTATTTATTGTAGGAATTTATTCTGTATCTATCGATTTTATGTTTAAAAGAAGAAATGATTTAGTATAGATCCATTGGTAATAGTTGCACAAGTAGAAAACTACTCGGATGAGTCATCCAGTACTCTATATGGTCACAAAAATTAGGTTTGCACCACCCTAATGGTTATCCATAATGTTATCTACTTTCGTAATGATGTCTCTATAATTTTTCTAGTTGTATTAAAATAATAAATATAACTATTTTTTGATTTAAATATATTGAATATTCATGTTCATTATTAAATTTAAAATATAATATTATCTTATAGAACATGTTTTCTATAAACATTGTTTATTTGATGTCCATACAATGTTTCTGGTGTATTAGTTATCTTTCACTTTCTATGACATTATATGTATTATTTTCTTCATGAATTCAGTTGAAATTGAATTCAAATATCCATCATCAAAAATTAAAAAACCCTTTATTTTAAGTTTATCATTTCTTTTTCGAACAATTTTAGTGATGTCTCCATATTTTTTCCACTCAAATTCAATTATCATGAACCACTATTTTCGAATTAAAATTTATTCAACATTATTGTTTCTTCTCAATTTTTACACATAATATTATCTTATTATAAAATAAACAGTAATCCAATATGTCATTCATACAATGGGTGGGTACTAAGTTATTATTGGTTGTGGCTTGTACCTTGTATGGGGAAAATTTTGGAGATGCATGTTCTGGTTTATTTTTTATTTTTTCCTACATTTCATATGATATATGTTGTGTTTTACTCTATTAAAGGGGGTATTTAATAACCATGTGATCTACTAACCCCCCACTACAATTCGGAATCCTCTAGAGTATGGTGAGTTGTGTTTGAGGTCATGTGGCGACCCGAATCGTGGCACTGGTTTAGTGGCTTCAGGTGAGGGATTTTGAAAAGGGGTGGCCGATCAAATATTTTCTATGGTATTATTATTTTGGGATGGTAGTTGAGATATTATGATGTATAAAGTATTGTAAATTAAGAGTAACTAACCTCTTTTCAAGGAAAAACCCCATGTTCTTGTGGTGGTAATTATTGATCTTGATATCTGTTGTTACAGTTGAATGATATTTTTCTAGTGGGTGTTTCACCTGTTATGTGATGTGAATATTTTATGATATTTTTCAGGTGGATGGAATGGAATGAGATTGGAAATTCATTCATCATTATAGGAACCTAAGGATATTTGTTGCAATGCATCATTATTTAAAAACATGGTATAGGTGTGTGGGACATGAAGGGTAGAATGAAATTTACTTTCATGAAATATGATTAATAAGATTTCTAATAAATATTATGTAAATTTATAAATGGAAAAAATGTTATTTAATAGTTATAGAATTGCGTTAAATGGAAGGTTTTAATTGTGTTATAATGTTAGATATAATGAATTTGGAAGTGGTAAATGTGTCTAATAGGAAGTATTTATGATCTGACTATATAATGGTTCAAAATAATGTGTTTAATGTATTTAATGTGACTATGTATGCTGGTTTACCTCATGTTATCCAGGACCATCTATAGGGATGGTCGAGGGTAGTGTTCTAGATGTGATGATTTCAGTTGAGATAGTGTATGGGAAATGGTTTGTTTATGGATATAAGAGAGCCTTCTTTTATGGAAAATGTGGAATATTATGTTAGGTTTTCTAAGAATTCTATTTGGAATTATATAGTAATTCCACCATGATGACATGTGTTGATTAGGCAACAAGAGGATATCACTGAGAGTAACCCATCAATAGTGAAGCAAGAAAACTCTTTGGTCAAAGATAATCGAGGAGAGGAGTAGTTCTGTGATAAATTTTCTAATTTTATTTAAATGATGGAAAGGGACTATGGGTGGGTCATGTTGAGTATGCTTGACCAGATCTGACAATTTCAATTTCATCACCCTCCATCATTTTTTAGAGAGGGTGGACCTGAGGTAATATAGTTTTTGATACATTCTATCAAAATGATTTTGGATCACTTGGAGAATCTGGTAGAGAAGATAATTAAGTTGGAATTATACATGTTGTGGGGACCAGAAAATCACTAGTGGGATATCCTTGTTCATACTCATTAGGATGATGGTATATTATGGAAATAAATTTAGAAAAAGTATTCATAGAATTTCTATTTAGGGACCTTCATATAGGAGCGGGATGCAAAGTTTATCAGATTGATACAATGAACCATGGTAGCGATAGAATATGATAATAGTTTTATATACCTGATTTTTTTGTTCTAGTGTTAGAAGGGGACAAGGTCGCAATGAATATATGTTCCCATGATGGGATCGGAAACAATATTAAGAATTTATAGAAAATATTTCATTTAAATAGGTTTGTAGAAGTGTTATACCAGTCCTTTATTTTAGAAGGGAACTTAAAGGAGGATTCAGATAGTGGGTTTGTAGTTCCAGTTGGATGGATTAGTGGTGTGAATTCCTATGGTTGGAAGAATAATTTCAGGAATATTCATCATAGTTGAATTTTGTAGAGTAGTCCTAAAAGAGGATCATATAATCAGGGTGGAGATTAGGTGTTTTTTTATCAGTGTGGCACGCCAAGACACATTCATAGTAAATGACCCCGACCAATAATTGAGTGTCAGTAACTCCATACTAGGAAGACTATTGGAGATCGACTAGTTGTACCAGTCATGGTGGTTGACATGGTACTTCAGGGTGAGAGTGTTCATATCATCAGTGTAGTACCACACTAGGAACTCAAAGTGGATCATAGGGTAGAGGGGCAAGTAAGATTCATGTAGTTCATTCTACCAATGGATGTGGAGTGTTTGAAAGTGACTGGGCTGTTTCCCTTTGGCTTTCCTTTGGAGATTTCACTGCTATATCATCAGTTGAGCATCGTGAGGAATCCTTTCTGGTCAGATGGTTCACCGGGTTTGGCGGCTCAGTTATGGAGCGGATGGAGAGGTACATGGTTCTTATTGCTGGGTGATGGAGCTTGTGGAAGGCTTGGAATCAGGCCCGTTTTGATGGAGCCTCGCCAGAAGTGGGGGTCATCATCGTGCGCACCCGTGTCCTGCTGGCGGCTTTGGTTCATCTGTTTCCCCAGTGGCACGAGGCCCCCTCACGCGGACGTCTTCAGGTGCGTTCCCCTGCTCTGATTATTCCCTGTACCATCACTCAGCGGAGAGGGGGCGATGGATTCTATGGTGTCTACCGACCTGGGGTCTCAAGTTGAACTCCGATGGCTCCTGTGTGCGGGGCGAAATGCTGTGGGGGGGGGGGGGGGGGTCTGGTCCGAGATTGGTGCGGGAGTGTGATGCTAGATTTTATGGTGTACCTTGGGTGGGGTACCTCGCTTCAGGCATAGGAAAATGTGCTCTTATCTGGTTTGCAGCTCTGTAGTCAGAAGATCATTTTTATATCCCAAGTGGATACGGACTCGCTAAATCTTTATGGAGCTCTTATTCGTAAATTCCAGGTCCCTTGGTCTATTGTGTACATGGTTAGGAGGTGATGTGCTCTCCTGGGTGGTGTTAGTGTGTTGCACACCTGGCGTGAGGGGAATCAAGTGGCGGACCACCTTGCATCTATGGCGCAACCGGGATCCAGCATCACCTGTTTTTCGTCCATTGGTTTCTTGAAGCCTGAAGGTGTTAATCTTATCAGAGGGGACGTGCTCGGGCTACATTAATTTAGGCCCCCAGGCCCGGGTGACATGATAGACCCAGGTGTCTGCCTGGGGCTCCCGTTGTGTTGTACTGCTTTTTCCTTTCCTGTTTTTCTGGATGCCTAGACACTTTATTTTGTTTTTTTCTTGAATAAAAATTTAATGTTGGATGGATAGTTAAGTGTTAATCTCTTGTAGTGGGTGGATACCATTTATTTTGGAACTTTTTTATGCTTGAGATGTTGGGTTTTGACAAGATTTTGGTTATGGACTAACTAATGTTTCACAAAACCAATATTGATTGTTACCATCTTAGGGTAACATTCTTGTATTTTTTGGGAGACACAGACATTCATTATGGGGAATGGGACATCCAAGAAATCAACGAAGGTCCAGTTCATCAACAGTTGGAAGGGTTCAACACCCAAGTGGATTGTATCATGCTTTATGATGTGGGAGTTGAAAAGATTGTATTTCCTCCTCTGGTGGATCAGTTTTAGAATGTGTTTCCTGATGAATTATTGGGGCTTCCACCTGAGAGTGATATTGAGTTCATGATATAGTTTCTATGGGGAGTTGAACTAGTTTCTGTTCCACAGTATATAATTGTACTGACAGAGCTCCAAGAACATAAATATCAGTTGATGGGATTAAATAGTAATGGTTTTATTCATCCAATTGAATCACCATGGGGTTCTCCTGTGTTTTCATCTAACAAGGATGATATATTATTGTGGTTATGTTTCGATTATCGGATGATAAATAAGACAACAATTATGAATAGATATCATCTTCCTCAAATTGATGATATTTTTGACTAACTGAGAGGTTCTTCATTGTTCTACAATATTTATTTGAGGTTGGGATATCATCAGATGATGGTGACACCTTTTAATGTAACACATACTACATTAAAGGGTAGGAATAGGTTTTATGAGTTTTTCATGATGTCTTCAAGTCTGACCAATTAACCACAAGCGTTTATGATCCTAATGAACTAGATCTTTCTTCCTTACCAAGAAAATTTTTTAGTTGTAATTATTGATGAAATATTTTTGTATTCTAAGACTCATAACAATCATACCTAAATTTGTGACATCATCCTAACTACACTAAGAGATCATAGGCTATACACCAAGTTATCCAAATGTCATTATTTAGGATCTATAGGGGTATTTTATTTGGTCGCATCATCTCTAAGGATGGAATTTCAGCGGGCCTCAAGAAATTGCAGGTAGTTTTTTCTTGGGAGAATCCCAAGGATGTTCCAATTATCCAATGTTTTCTGGGGTCAGAAGGTTATTACTAAAGATTCATTAAAGACTTATCTCGTTCAGAATAAGGGATGTTGGGTTTGACCAAGAAGAGTGTCTAGGTTAAATTTTATGGGCTATATGATCATTCTTTCCAAGATTTCAATAAGTGGTTGAAAACCACACCAGTTTTGATCTTACCCAAGCCTAGTTATGAGTATACCTTGTTTTGGGATGTGTTCGGTATTCATCTTGGGGCAGTTTTGCAGAAGGTTGATCAAGTTGTTTCATATGGGTCATTATAGCTAATTCCTCAAGAAATAAATTTCCCTATTCATGATCTCAAAGTACACATGGTTGTTTATGATTTAATGTTTTGGAAGAATTACTTGTTGGGATAATGTAATAAGTTGTAAATTAATCCGAGAGTCTTAAGTATATCTTTTTACAACACGATTTGAATCTTTAGAAATGAAGATGGTTTGAGGACATTTAATTAATTGACTTTGAGCTAGTTTACACATCATGAAAGGGAAATAGTTTTTTTGGATTCTTTGATCCAGAATACACAAAATCAGGAAATTCAAGAATCTAGCATCGAGTGTAGAATTATGGCGTTGTTTATTGAGATGAATTCAGATGTGCAGAATGGACAAGGGAATATGTCCCTTTCATCCTTGGTAGTTGATCCCACACTTATTAGTCAAAGTAAGGAGAAGTATTGTGAGGTTATAAATTGTTAGGATTTAAGGGAAATCCTTAAAGGCAGGGAGTCACATTCTCGCTGGACTATTCATGATGATGGGAATAGTTTTTGTTTGTGGTAGTGCTATTGTGAAAACATGTTTTCAGTAATATTTAATGCATGAGTTTCATGAAAAAAGTGGGAAAAACATCATAGTTTAACCAAATTGTATCATGATCTTCATAGGTGGTATTGGTGTCTAGGAATGGAGAAATGGGTTTTGGGTTTCTTGGTGTGATGTTTTACCTACCAGAAGGTGAAGACTGAACATTGATAGACATGTGGTTTCTTGCAAGCAGTTCCTATTCCAAAATAGAATGGGGATAAGGTGATGATGGATTTCATGGTGGATCTCCCAAGGATTCCTTGAAAGAATATTTTGATATGGTTATTTTTTGTATTTTTTGATTGAGGTGGTTTATTCATTTCTAATTCAAGATATTTTAATCATGGATCAATTTGTTGAGTTTTATGTTTGAGAGGTAGTGTAGTTTTGTGGGGAATCAAAGACTGTGGTTTAAATACTGATCCATGTTTTACATCATGATTATAGTTGGGATTATACTGGGCGGTTGGTACTTTTATTTTTTTGAGTATGGATCTCCACCCAGAGACGGACGGGAAATCAAAGCATACTATTCAGGTATCAGAGGAAATGTTGAGGGTTTATGTTTAGAACATTGGTGAATCGTGGGAATATAATTTGGAACTCATGGATCATTCCTAAAATAATATTTTATAGGAAATGATTCACATGTAACCATACATGGAACTTTAAGGTTGATTGTTAAGATCTTTATTGTGTTGGATGGAAGTTGGGGAATCAGAGTTTTGGGACTGAGTCTTATGCAGGAGACATCTGAACAAGTTCAGTTGATTTAGAAACATATGAAAACAACTCAGATTCTGATGAATTCGTATTCAGGTCGGCATCATAGACCTCTTAATTTTTTAGTGGGTAATCGTGTGTTTCTTTGGGTGTTCCCAATGATGGGTCACCATTATATTCTGAAATGTAGTATGCTGGATCCCATGTACTCTGTGTAGTTTTGTATTGTAGAGAGAATTGAGATGATGGTGTACTAATTGGATATTACATAGTGGTACAATGTTATGAATCATTTTATTCATATTTCATATCATCAAAAATTTCACCTTGACTCATCTCATGTAATTTATTTTGAGGATGTTGAGATTGAGGGAGATTAATTCATTTAACAACATGTGGTTCATAACGTGGCTCACAGTAGGAAATCCTTGTCGAAAAAGAATGTTCCTTTGGTTAAGTTTTGTCGTAGCATGGTAATTTTAAGGAAGAAACTACAGAGATAAAGTTGGATATGCGGGCTCAATGGCCCAATATCATTTCCTTAGAAGCTCGATGATTCATGGGAGTGTGGTTCACAGATGAGTTGTTATATGATTGGGAGACTATGTGATCCTGGTCTTCATGAAGATTTGTTATTTTATACATTTTGGTTTGATTCCCTTTAAAATGTTTAATAATACATTTATCATTTGTATGAAGAATCTCCAATGTGTACTAAGAAATCAAGACATGAAAGAAAGGTACATAGGACCATTCGGTGCATGTTGCACGATTGGCGTATAGTTAGAATAAACTGTGTAGTGGGGAAAGACAAGTTGTGAAACTTTAGACAAAGGCATTTTTTATGGTTGACACATGGTTTTTTAAACCATGTGGGATCCATAAGTAATCATGTGACATGTAAGCTTCTTGGATAGAGGCTAGTGTTTGATTGGTGCATCATTTAAAAAATCAGGTAGCCAAACTGTGCAGGTCGTTAAAAGTGGGGTTTTACCTTTTTCCCCTTTGGTATTTAGTTATTATGCCCCATTTCTTCCACCATTTAATATCTAATAGCCTTACTGAAAACACTATTCTCCCAAATTATCACATGGATTGATCCCCCTTTTTTCGATGTTTTTTGGATTGTTGTTGGGTGCAGATCAAAGCTCTGTGTGAGTCAAACACTTATCTTTCTTAAATTTTCCAGATTAGGGCTTGTGGTTTCATTTTTCTTCGTCTAAAGCCCTAAAACCATATTTTTCCTGTGGATCCTAAGTTGGGGATTAAAATTGTGGTTTATGATGGATCTGAGTTTAATGTTAAGTGATAATTTATTTATGGATTCAATGTATGTGGTCTATATATTATATATCATAGTCTTATTGTTGATTTATGCATGTGTGGTTTTGATATTACTTTCATATTTTGGTTTATTTGATAAATTTTGTATTATTTTATAGAATGGATGGCTAAATGATGATTTAGACCCGTAATTATCCATGTGTTATGCAATGATATTGATTATATTTCTTAGGAACACCCATGGGGTGCACCAATATTCTCAAACATGAAAAATTTTAATGTTAAGCCTAATGTTTATTGGTGTTGAAATCGATTCCTTAATAAATGGGTTAAAAATTTAGTTATAATTATAAAAAGGAGCGAATGTTATTTATTTTGTCGTTGGAAATGGTATAAGGTATTTTTATTAAAAATGTTAAGAAGGGTTAAATGGAATAATGTGAATGTGTCAAATGACGTATGAGTTTGTAATGGAATTACATAAATGGGCTAATACATGTGAATTCAAGAATTATGTGAAATGGTTTAGTGTATGGGAATTTTTTAATATGTCAAATGGGTTAAGGTATGAAAATTTAAATGGTTTAACTGGGTTATGTGTTATAAATGATAAATCTGTTAACGGATTAAGGCTTGATATTGAGTTATAAGTGAATGTGTGTGAATTGTGAATGATAAGTGTGTTTAATATATATGGTTTGTGATATGGAACATCAGGATAATGGAAAAATAAGAATGAGAAAAGGGGTTCTATGTTGTGGGGTAATGGAATTGTGGATCTACGCCCATGGGTCGGGTTAGAATCAGGCTCTAAACCACATCCCTATAATGCACCGATTAAGGAAGGGGACCGAGGCTCAATGGACCTATCAGATTCATTTGATGAGACTACAAAGATCTTGGATAAAAGGTAAGTTTGATTTATTTCTTTAAGAAATTTTTATCCCTATTAAGATAAATAACTTTACTTGTTCTCTTATGCATGATAATTGACCATCTTAGGCAGTAGTGTAAAATATGTAAATGCCTAACCCATGGAACAAATGATGAAAATGGATATTGTGAATATTACTAACTAATGGTACCTGATTAGTCACTAAAATTGGCTAATATTAATTGTTAATATCATTATATTCATTTTTCCAATGTCCATAAACATTGTTTTTAGTGCATTACATAAATAGAACTTCATTTCTCATCAAAAATGCAATTCATGTTTAAAATGCAAATTTAGGCCCAATAATTCATTTGTTTGTTGACAATATTATATTCATTTTCTGAATTTGAAATTTTGGGATATTGTTGACCACTTTGTTTGGAAAATTTTATCTTTTAGGTCCGATGGATGAATCCCAAAGAAAGATGGAGAATTTTCCGCCTGAAGGCAGAAACTTGCTGGAAAAAGCATAATGGGCCTAAGGCCCATCAAACAAATGTGGGGCCCAAAAACCAAGCCCAATGAAGCTAAATTTTATACCGTAGTAAGATACAAATATGAGGATCATTTTATTCAACTATCGCCGGAGTTAATTCTGTTGTTTTCATGACGATAAAGGGACCTGAAGTTGAGATTTAAATGGTGGACCCGACATTAATGCACAGAAATCCGTCCCACCATTTCAACCATAACTTCTAAACAGCTAAGCCAAATTTCCTTAACTTTGAGGTATTCTGGAAGACACATTTACAATGATATTTTCTATTTATGACACCTTCGGATTCGGCTGTATGAAGTGTCAAACGCACATGTCAAAATGGAGGATGAATCTGGCTGGTTTTGTGGTCAACTTTGTAACGTTAATTTCCTTTTGATTCTTCACCCTCCTTTTGACTCTCTTAATTGTTGGGGGGTGAATTTATTGTTGGGGGTGGACATAAGGCTCCTAATATGCCTATATAAGGATCTGGTGGTGAAGGGAATAATCATCTAACATTTTTATTTGAATCCATGTTTTTCTTTCATCCATTGTATTTATTTCAATTCTAATTTTCTGCTTTCAATTTGTAATCGCATCGTCAAGTTTTCCCATGTAAGTTTTTCTTTCACGTTTATTATTTTAATAAAATTTGTTCTTCTTCTTCACTTTTTATTTTCCTTTTCTTCACACATTGATACTTTTGAATCATGGTTTGAAATTATTCACACCAACACTTGTGATTTCAATCACACAATGGTGGAGTGTTCGTTCTTTTATTAATTTTCTTCTTCTTCAATTCCGCCCCCATAATTATACATCTCATTTCCATTGGTATAATAGCATCAATGGAGGGATAACCTATTAAGGGTTGATCCAAGGGAGTATAAAGGTCATGTATTGAATGTTATTTCATGTACTTAATATTTAAATCTATTCGTTATTTTAGGATTTCCATTTGATGAGTTACATTCTTTCTCATCTTTTCCAACTTTAACGATGACACATTTTGAGTGCTAGTACGATCTATTTCCTTTGAGTGCTCATTAATGTGATCCTCAAAGTGAATTATTGATTGGCCTTGGAATTGTGTAGGGATTAAATTGGTGAATGATTTGGAAGAATTATCTCATTGTTTGGATATGTCTTGAATTAATGACATGAAATTTTCTAAGAAAAGAAATTCATCCAATCCACCCCAAGAAAAACCCTAAGATCAACCCACCATCAATAATTGTTTAGTTCACATCATTTTTTATTATATATTATTTAAATTATATCTTTAGTTATCCAATTAAAATCTACCTCAAAGTTGGCCACTTCATAGCCAATCCATCAATAAATCATAGCGTCTCAAGGTTACTTCTTCGGTCCCTGTGGATTCGATCCCTACTTGTACTTCAATGACCGCTTTTACCAGTAGGGTAAATTTGGGAGCAACCAAATTTTGGAGCCGTTGCCGGGGACCCAAGTAAGTACCTTAGACACTCATCTTCTTTTCTCACCCCAAATTCTCTATTCTCACCCAAATTTCTCTTTTCTATTCCCCTTTCTATTTCTGTGTGTCCAATGAATCCAAAAAACAATTTTCAATCAACTCCAATGGATTATCTTCAACAATACCCAATAATATACCAAGGCTATAATCAACTGGAAAATCAATATTTTGAATCACCTCACATAGAAAATTTCATTGTCCAAACCATGATTGAATACACCACACCAGATGAGATGTACAATCAATGGGATGGTGATTGTTTAAAGGATCAATTTCCATACCTCTCGAGGATGATTGAAGAGATCAAACATAATTAAGTTCATGATGTCCAAACATCTATAAATCCTAATTCGGAAAAAACTCTTGAACAATTGTGTGAAAAAATGGATAAAATGAATTCAGAGGTTTCATCTTTAAGAGTAGAACTACAAAGCATTGAAATGGTTGTGTAACCCATTACCACTCAGGTTGTCTCTTCCTCATTACTAATACAAGAATATTGTCTCCCACAAACCTCACAAGAATTTATTGAAGAACCAGCCATTTAATTTGGGATAGTTGAAGATAATCAAGGAATTGTTGATGGGTTCTTAAATCAAGAGGAAACTGATTTTTTGAATTCAAAAGATAATAAATTGACATCATGGATTGAGTTTCCTAAACATGGCTCCCTTAGTGAATTTTTAGGACCACCAATCACTGAAAAATTGGGAGAAATACCAAACATTGATCCCATACACACTTCTGATATTCAACTGGATAATTTTCAGGATGAATCTTATTTTCAAAATGAACCAATTCTTTCTAAATGTTTTGGAGAAGAAACTGATTTTGATTTAATTTCTCAATCTCCTTTAGGAAATTTCAATGAACCCGAGCTCAAAATTATTTTACTTTCTTCTGAACTCAAGAATCCCACTATAGGAGATAAGAAAAAACTTGTATTTGTAGTTCATTCTTCTCAAGAAACCAATAATTTTAGAATGGTCATTGATGTCTTAAGAAAGACAAGAAATTCAACCGAATCAAACATTACCAAATTTCCTTGGACTTCCACACTCATTATTGACCATAGGATTTTACATGAATCAAATTCTAAAAAAATAAATCTTAATCAAGTTGAAGTGGACAAAAATGGGGTCCTAAAAATGTTGAAAGTTGGAATTGGATATGTTGGGGGGGTACAAGTCGAGCCAACGACGTTAAACAAAAGCGATGTATGGGAGGCAACCCGTGGTTTTCTTGTTTCCAATCATTTTGAATCATTTTATTTTTCATATAATAAATTACCATAAGCTATTTACATGTTCTTCTTTTATGAGTAAGGATGGGTATGAAAGGGGAGCGCCATATTCATCTGTGTCACGTGGTGTGATCTCTAAGTAATACCTTACCCAGAAAATATAAAGAAGACAATGTATCATCAGTTTATTTTGTTTTGTTTTATTTTTTTATAGGTTAAAAAAAATAAAAGGACCTACTGAAAGCCATAAGGAAAATCCATTCACCACCATCCAAGCGATTGAGACTCAAATCCAGGATTGAATGTAGACTGTGGCACACACTATCATCATCAACCACCAGGTGACTTCATTCCATGATTATCATTTACTCTTTGAAATCCTACCCTACCCCCTTCTAACTTTTCTTTTCTTTAAACACTGGGGACAGTGTTATTCTATGTTGGGGGGAGATGAAATAAAAAATGATTTTTTATTTTGAATAAGAACATGCATGAAAAGAAAAATTCCATTAACCATAAACATGATAAACACACATTGCAAACTCTAAAATTGGATATCAAATAAATTTTTCATTCCTTGATTCTGATTTTAATGCAAGTTTAAGTTCATGAGCATAGTTTTTGGAAAGTGCGTTTGTCCGATGTGATTTTTCAATGTTTACAATTTCATCCTCTTAATAAAAATTCCACAATGCACGTCTACTGGATCGTGTGTGTAAATTTGAGTTCTTGGGTCCCTTTCATTATAGCATAGGGTTCTGGGGTCACTTTTATTTTAATTTGAGTATAAAAAAAAACAAAAACAAACAAAAAACAAAAAAAACAAAAAAAAAAGACCACATAGAGCAATGTTTTGTCCAAATGTGTGGCATCCGGCACTTGGGGATCATGACTCCATAGCTGTCTTGCCCAGATTTATTCTTTATATCTCTATTGTAGAGCATGAAATTAACAATATGTGTGGCGTCCGAAACTTGGGGATCGTGACTCCATAGTTGTCTTTCCCAGAGTTAGTCTTTTCATATCTATTGTGGTTAAAAAAATAAAATAAAAAAAAGGATACTCATATTAAGGTTTAATGTGATTCCCACCTAGCGCTTCCATTTTTCCCCTTGAACAATAAAATGGGCCTCATGTCTTTTATGATGCACAACACTTTATCATGCTTAATTGGAATTGGATGAAATGTGGAAATGAATTTGAACAAAGGAATGGGCTTGGGATTGGGATATGCTTATGGACCGAGCTTGTTTTTAATGATTTTGATGGGTTTTCATAATTTTTTTTGATATTAGATATTTGGGTGAGCAATGTGTATTAAGATGTTTTTGGAAAAGGGGATTTGAATTTCATATTTGTAATTTATTTTACTCGGGACTAGCAAAACTCAAGTTGGGGGGTGTGATTAGTCACTGAAAGTGGATAATATTAATTTTTAATATCTTTATATTCATTGTTCCAATGTCCATAAACATTTTTTAGTGCATTACATAAATAGAACTTCATTTCTCATCAAAAATGCAATTCATGTTTAAAATGAAAATTTAGGCCCAATAATTCATTTATTTGTTGAAAATATTATATTCATTTTCTGATTTTGAAATTTTGGGATATTATTTATCACTTTGTTTGGAACATTTTATATTTTAGGTCCGATGGATGAATCTCAAAGGAATATGGAGAATGTTGCACCTGAAGGCAGAAACTTGCTGGAAAAAGCATAATGGGCCTAAGGCCCATCAAACAAATGTGGGGACCAGAAACCAAGCCCAATGAAGCTCAAATTTATACAATAGAAAGATAAAAATAGGAGTATCATTTTATTCAAATGTGGCCAGATCTAATTCTGATGTTTTCATGATGATAAAGGGATCTGAAGTTGAGATTTAAATGGTGGACCCGACATTAATGCACATAAATCCGTCCCACCATTTCAACCATAACTTCTAAACGACTGAGCTAAATTTCAAGAAATGTTGAGATCTTCTAGAAGACAAATTTACGAAGATAATTTATATTTATGAAACCTTCGGATTCGGCCGTATGAAGTGTAAAACGCACACGTCAAAATGGAGGATGAATCTGGATGGTTTTGTGGTGAACATTGTAACGTTAATTTCCATTTGAATCTTCACCCTCCTTTTGACTCTCTTTGTTGTTGGGGGGTGAATTTATTGTTGGGGGTGGACATAAGGCTCCTAATATGCCTATATAGGGAGCTGGTGGTGAAGGGAATAATCATCTAACATTTTTCTTTGAATCCATGTTTTTCTTTCATCCATTGTATTTCTTTCAATTGTAATTTTCTGCTTTCAATTTGTAATCGCATCGTCAAGTTTTCCCATGTAAGTTTTTCTTTCACATTTATTATTTTAATAAAATTTCTTCTTCTTCTTCACTTTTTATTTTTCTTCTCTTCACATTTTGATACCGTTGAATCATGGTTTTAAATTATTCACACCAACACTTGTGATTTCAATCACACAACGTTGGAGTGTTCGTTCTTTTAATAATTTTATTCTTCTTCAATTCCACCCCATAAGTCTACATCTCATTTCCATTGGTAGAATAGCATCAATGGAGGGATAACCTCTTAAGGGTTGATCCAAGGGAGTAGCAAGGTCATGGATTGAATGTTATTTCATGTACTTAATATTTAAATCTATTCGTTATTTTAGGATTTCCATTTGATGAGTTACATTCTTTCTCATCTTTTCCAACATTAATGATGACACATTTTGAGTGCTAGTACGATCTATTTCCTTTGAGTGGTCATTAAAGTGATCCTAAAAGTGAATTAGTGATTGTCCTTGGAATTGTGTAAGGATTAAATTGGTGAATTATTTGGAAGAATTATCTCATTGTTTGGATATGTCTTGAATTAATGACATGAAATTTTCTAAGAAAAGAAATTCATCCAATCCACCCCAAGAAAAACCCTAAGATCAACCCACCATCAATAATTGTTTAGTTCACATCATTTTTATTATATCTTATTTAAATTATATCTTTAGTTCTCCAATTAAAATCTACTTCAAAGTTAGCCACTTTATAGCCAATCAATCAATAAATCATAGCATCTCAAGGTTAATTCTTCGGTCCCTGTGGATTCGATCCCTACTTGTACTTCAATGACCGCTTTTACCAGTAGGGTAAATTTGGGCACAACTAGTACCCTAAGTTATCTTTTATTTATATTTTCATTTATTTACCACTTTCATGAACTATATTTCTAGACTGGATATTTTCTAGACACCACTGGTGGTTCACTACTGAGTTATGCTCACACCCTGCTCAGGACACCACCGGGTACGAGAGCAGACATCATTTTTCACGACAAGATAAGTTAAAAGTACCTATGATAGGGATTTGAGTTGAGATTGGGATGTTCATTGATGTGGATATATATATGCGGAGTCAAGAACCAATTTGGTTATTCTTCCATTAATCTTTATTTTTGGTTTTGGTCAGTTTTTTCACTATTGGCATGACGTAGCGTATTTGTTATCAGTTTTGTCTTGTAGGTGATTTTAGGAAACATTTGGTAATGCATGATCTAGATTATGAATTATTGTTTAATTCATTTAAAATTATATCTACTATGGATTAATTTGGTAATGGGGGAATAGTCTCCCCCTATTATATATTAGACCTTCTCTACTAGTCAACAATCTCTAGCGTATGGGGAGGCATGCTTGAGGTCATGTGGAGACCCGGATTGAGGCACCAGTTTATTGGCTCTCGAATCTGGGACGTTAAATAAGATGTTAAAAAACTATAATATATGATACTATAAATATTAATATGGATCTATTTTAAGTTGAAAACAAATTTAAAACCACTATATAGGGTTTTGAAGAATGTTTAATCCAAAGTCTGTGGTAAGTTACTTCATAACTCAATATACACTAACTAGGTTAAAATTATACTTCATTGATTATTTAATTCTAATAATATGCGTTTAATGACATTTAATTATATTATTATGTATTTACACCTGTTTTATATGGATTTATTAACAATACCCATATTTAATTCACTTATTAATTCTCAATTCTACATTATGATCATTTTAAGGGTTTATTTCAGTATCCCATTCTAATAGAGAATGTTTATTCTTGAATATTAGTTAGAGGAAATTAATTAAAAATATCTATATAAACCCATATAATTATCAAATCCCCTAGTTATTAATTATATTTTTATGTAATATCACCATTTCCACTATTTGTTTCTTTAATTAATTGATAACATGGTTCTAAAATAGTCATACTTCATATCTATCATTGGTTGAAAATATATTTTTCTTATGAAGCCTTGTTTTTCTAAAAACAATTAACCTTTAAAAATAATTTATTTAAGGAATTTTTTCCCTCCATGATTTTTTTAAAAGAAATCAATGTATTATTATGTAGTTTTCAAAACAATGCCCCTTTTAATTTTTTATGAAAATTTGAAAGGAATCTTTGTATTAATGTGTTTGACTTATATTGGATATTCTTATATCATGACATTAAAAAGTTTTAAATTTTTTTATATGTTTTATATTTTATTTTCAATGAAAATTATTTTGAAAGTATTTTATTTTTTAACAACTAATTTTAAAATTTTAAAGGATATTATCAAGAAACAATTTAAAAATATTTTTATTGTATTTGTATTCATCAACAATGATAACCCTTTATTATTATTCAGAATGGTATATGTTGTATTGATGTCATTATTTTTCTTTATATGGATGGATGATTATTATTTTTATAAAAAAAGTATTACTAGTCCCTTTATTGATTATAGTTTTAGTTATTATCATTCCCTTGAAATATTCACATTCTTGTTACTATTAGACAATAAATTTCTTATAAATATCTAGATTATTTACCATGGATGTGTATATTATATAAATTGTGTCTCATTACAAAAAAAGATGTTTTACTTTGAAATTTATTTTATTGACTAAGGAAATGTTGATAGTATGTATCCTTTACTCAATATAGATATTTAATGATAAGGCAAATTGATTTGTCAATTAAATTTATTATTTCATATATGATGAATGTTTTGGACATATAGTGATGGGTGGGCCCTGAATATTATATATCCTCTCGATTCATCTAATTGTCTCATGAAACAAAATTAGTTATAAAAACCTTATGATATTATACCGAGTAATTTTAAACTGTCTTCTGAAACATCTTGACAATATAAGTATAATTAGACAAACCAGTTTAGTTTGTAACCATCAGTTTAAAATCATATTGAGAAAGGTTATGATTGTAGAGGTTTTCACTTTCATGACACCTAACATACATTAATTAAGAACTACCTTCATTAAAAACTCAGTTATTATTTTCCATGTCATTTCCCTAACGATATTATCCTTGGGTTAATTTTATTTTAGGTTTTTTGATTAAATATGATTTGTTTTCCGATATTTACCTTCCCATAGTAAATATTATTTATCCTATTATTTAAATAAATTGTATTATTAGTTACTTACCATTCCATATTGGTCATGATAATTGATTTATGTTAGATTCCTCTATTCTTAAACCTTACTGAGAATTTGAGATCACAATTATTTTGTTTCCTTTATCACGAATCCATGGAATGTAAATTTTTTTATAAGAAATGATATTTCAGTGCGAATAATGTAATTATTGAAAAATATTATGTATTAATTCCTGTATAGAAATGTAATATAGGAGCCATGTATGTATCATATTTTACCAAGACTACTAAACTATTTGATCCTTCAGATTGTGATTCCTTGTATCTTATGTGAATGTAATAATGAAGTCACCCTCTCTAGGATACATAGGTTGGGGTCACTACATGTATTGAGAAAATTTTATAGTTGAATTAAATTAGCAAGTCAAAATCCCAGTTATCAGAAGAATAAAATAGAAGGAATGGAAGACATGACTCAATATTGAATTGGTGAGAATAATTAGCATCATTATATCATAGGAATTTGATAATCATCATATTATTGAGATAAATATTTCAAAAATTCATGGAATGTTTCATATTTATAATAATGCATCATCTTAAAATAGTGGTAAAATATCACACATTGTTGTGAATAAATATAGCATCATATTCATGCATAACATATGTGTAAAAATTGTAACACCATAACTAATAAAAAATATAGTATAACATTAACATATAATAAACATAATATCATCATATATATCACATTTCCAAATGAATTAGTGGGATATATAACTTTGGAACTGCCTGTCACATTATTATATTCTTAAAATCATGCTTGCCACGGGGGAAGAGATCACATATCAATTAGAGTCAAAAAATAGACCCATTGAAATAAATGTTTATAATATAGATTTTTGTTTTTTATACATCATGGAATAACTATTTTGGTTCTCGAATGAATATAAGAGATTATATATTGCATAAAATCTCATTTTTAATTAATGAATAAAAACTCAAGTGAAGTTAGAGATATGTTTTTGGAAAAATGATCTCTATTTTAAATATCATTGAAATTTTTCTATGAAATAATTTCATCAATGTTGAATCATGTATATCCCCTAATGTAAAATGGAAATAATACACATATGAAATATTAAGTGCGTTAAATAAATTTCCAACTGAAAATAATGTGAAAGAGTTGCTAACCCAAATGTGAGGGAGTTGGGTTTGAGAATGCCCTTACATTAAATACTAATATAATTTATTTCTTTTCCACCACCAGAATAAAAACAAAAAGTTTACTGTAACAGGAAAACATAAGTGAATATTTTTCCCTTTTTTAATTAATCAATTATAATAGATATATTCCATTCCATAATTTCATTTATTAAGGGTTAATCTGTTTGAAATAATAATTTCCATAAAAAATGCAATATTTTTTCAATTTAATTATCATGATTTATTATTATTTATAAATTATTATTATTAATAATAAGAGATATGAAATAATTATATTTTTACATTTATATACTATGAAAAAAAATTTAGTTTAATCTATAATAGTTGTGATAATTAGGGAGATGGAAATGTTATCAGGGGTAGTTAACCAACTGTTCACATGACACCGTCAAATATAGACGAATGAGAAGTATGTAATATAAATAAGTACAAAATATAAACATTATAGAATCATAAAATAAATAACAAATTTTTAACATATTATCAAATTAATGTTATAAGTAATTTTTTTGGAAGGAATAAATACAAAGAGTAATAGATTAGGAAAATTAGACAAAAGGATAATGAAAACATTCCCTCTTCTTAGAAATTATTCTTTTATTAGGAATAAAACAACAAGAATTCCTAGAGTTGTTCTACTCGAAAATATCCCTAAGGAGTATATAGGTATTAATAGAGATTATTTGGGTAGAACATTGACTTTGGTAAGTCTAGGTGAAGTGTTTTTCAAAAGGTAGGTATAGGTGGTATTTATAATTAGGGAGGGGAATTTTTTAGATAAAATATTTAATAAAATATTAATTCCATGGAGAACATTATAACAGTGATATTCATGAAATATTAAGTCATATTTTAATAAAAGGAAATTATTTTATGACTTTTACGGACTTTCAAAAACAATTTCATTATTTTTATTAAAAAATTATGTGATAAAATGAAAAATCATAATTTCAATGGAATACTTTAAACATTGGAAAATAATTTTTATGTATGAAATACAATTTTATTTTATTTCAATTAACAATTTATCTCATTAAATATTTTTTTGGTCATGAAAAAATTTATAAAATTTTTTTGGTCAATATTATATTTTAAATGTTTTAATTAAAACACACTAATTATGAGAAAAATTTATTTTTACTACTCACCTAATAATTGATTTTTTTCAGAAAATTACCCAAAAAATAAACCATATAAAATTTTAATGGACTGGTTCTGGAAATTATATAAATTTTGTTAAAATATAATTATAACTTGAATACATTAATTTTTCAATATTAAAATTAATATTTTTACCAAATATATTAAAATATAATTTATTTATAAATTCTTATAATTCCTTTGATTATTTAATCCAGGAATATATTTTATGGGATTAAAATATTTTTATATTATTAAATTTATCATGATAATGTTCATTTATATTAAATTTTATTATTTTTAAGTTAATTTATTATTCCAATTGTCACATTACAATTCTCAATAGTTAGGTTATTATTCACTATGGCCATTTTACTATTTTAATGATCAGATTACTCCTAGAGTGATCATATTACCTCATATAAATTCCTATTATCCATTTATAAATTATTCACTACCATCCCTCCCGAGGTTCTATATTTTCATTGTCTAAAATTTTGATTCATTTACTAATATATAATACTTTTAAATATTGTTTCTCATAGGGGTGATTCAGATCGGGATGATCCAAATTTTCCCAATCTTGTTTTTTTCTTCCAAATGTAATATTTTTCATTTTTGTGGGTTTTTTAGTTGAAAAATATAACGATCTCTACTAGTAAAATAATATTATCTATTCTTATTTTTGATGTACATGTATAATACTATAAAATATAATAAGACACATTTATTAGGGAACCAAATATTTTTTATTAAATATAGGTGTTTATATATTTTAA